>CM048754.1:70933158-73333158 GCA_026315105.1 Locusta migratoria | reverse complement strand
TATTTAATCTACCTATAGTAATAATTAAGGGTTCTAATCATTTACCACCGAGCCAGGGGGCGCAGTGGTAGGACACTGGACTCGCATTCGGGAGGACGGTGGTTCAAATCCACCTCCAGCCATCCAGATTTAGGTTTTCCGTGATTTCCCTAAATCCCTCCAGGCAAATGCCAGGATGGTTCCTTTCAAAAGGGCACGGGCGATTTCCTTCCACATCCTTACCCAAAACTCCGAGCGTAAGCTTCGTCTCTAATGACCACGCTATCGATCGGACGTTAAACACTAAGTAAGCTTCCTTCCAATCATTCACCAGATAACTGTAAAATTCTAGGAAAATTGTAAGCGTGGATTTCATAGGAAATGTTATCTACAAAAAACAGTTTTTTTTTTTTTTTTTTTTTTTTTTTTTTGCGGTCCAGTTTCGGCCTTCCGCGATATAAGTGATACCTGGGGAAGTGTTATAGGGCCCCTACTATTCTTTGTCTTTATAAATGATTTAGGTAACATTGTGAGCAGCTCCCTTATACAGTTCGCGGATGATGCTGTTGTTTATCGGCTAGTACAGACATCAGAAGATCGAGAACAACTGCAAAATGGTTTAGAAAAGAATCGCGATGGTGCAAAAATTAGCAATTAATCCTAAATAATGAGAAGTTTAGAGTCAACCACATGAGCATTAAAAGAAATCGGTTAAACTTCATTTACACGATAGACCAGTCTGATGTACACGGCGTAAATTGAATTAAATACACAGGAATTACAAATTACCAACAACTTAAATTAGAGAGAACACACAGAAAATATTTTAGGAAAGGCGAACCAAAGACTGCGTTTCGTTGGGTGAACACTTAGAACATGCGGCAGTTCTACTGAAGAATCTGCGTGCATTACACTTGTGCGTCCTATTTCGGAGTATTGCTGCGCATTGTGGGATCGCCAAGTGATACTGAAGGTAGAAATAAAAAGAATGGCAGCTCGTTTTAGAGTTGAAATCGTTAAAACAAATGCATTATTCATTGTGGCGAATTTATTTACGAAATTTCTTTCAGCAATTTTCCCTTCCTTTTGCGAATGTACTTTGTTGGCACCCACCTATATAGCGAACCGTCTTCGTAATAAAAAAATCGCACTGACTTTTTTTACAGCCCACTTTAGATTTGCAGTTTCATAAGGTTTTGCAAACATTTTGGACCAAAATCTAAATAATAAAAAAATTAATTAATAAGAGTGTCTGAAACACTTTTAGGAAAAAAATTTTAGGGAACAGCTGGTTTCGAACCACTGACCTCCAGCGTTACAGTCCAACGCATTGCCCACTACGCTACATCTTTTTTTTTTTTTTTTTTTTTTTTTATAGGTCCCACCGAGATATTTTCTTTTTTTTTTTTTTTTTTTTTTTTTTAAACAAAGCTTTATTTACATGAAGTATTTACATCGTGGTTGTGAGAAAAATTACAATTTCATTTTATCTGGTTGTAAAAATTACCAGCAATCTTAAGGTAACCAATGTTTTCTCATCTTGAACTACAGGAATGTAATTATGCTGCTGCAATCTTAAAACTATACAGAAGTGTTATGGTCATACAAAAGTAGCATACAGAACTTAAAAGAGTATTTCTATCTGCATAAAAGAAACCACAACAGAACAATTCTGCACATTTTCAATACTGGAACATTAATAATCAAATGCCCTAAATCCACTGAATTGTGCATCTTGTTTACAACTGCAAAATTATGAAAAGTCTGAAGTGAAAACTCACTTTTTTTTTCAAAAAAGTATATACTTTTATCACAAATAAAACTGTCCTGTAACATGCAATATCAACATATTTTCATATAAACTTAAGATTATTTTAGTGCTATAATTATTATCTATAATACACATTTACAATTAAATCCCTTAAAACTTTCAACCTTTGAAAAACAAAACCTCACTAACATCCTTAAACTTATTTATATACGACTTCTTGTAAGCATCTCACTTTTTTAACATTTAGGTATCTTTATTTCAATTTTATTTACTTTTTTTGGATTTTTCTTTTTTCATTTTACTTTTTCTTAAATTTTTTATTTGTTTGTTCAACTGTAGTATACTCACACACACAGAGAAAAAAAAATAAAGGTAAGTTTTACAATTTGTCTTATCATCTTCTGTGTTGAACAAAAAACTTAAGTAAATTCCTTGATACTGGGGAATGCATTCTCCGTGGTTGAACTTTAACCTACTCCTTGTTTCTCAAATATGATGTCTAACATGTTGCCGTAGAACTTTTTCACATTAGGGTATTTTTTAGTGTGCCACTGCGCTGTCTTCATATAGGCTTCAAAGCTAATCAGATTGTCCTCGCTGGTGTAGCTGACGTTGTAAGCTACGTAATGCCCTAACATCCACATAATGGTGTTGTTTTTGGTTGCTGGAAAAAATTTTCTGTCCGGCCAGAGGAGTATGTCAGGGGAATAACTTGTAGCCGCACTGCGTGTTAACAGTCCCAGCCGTTGCTGGACCCATCTCCAGTTAGTGAGATGGCCGCCGCACGTGAACCTGTGGCGTAAGCTGTCGATCAGGCCACAGCGGGTGCATTTATCAGTCACACTTAAACCAATGCGGTGTAACCTTTCATTTGTGGCCAGGACGTTGTTCACTACCTTAAACCACGTCGATGCCACTTCGGATGTATGAATCGGGAGGCTGATGTTATTCCACACCGTTTTCCATTCTACTCCTGGGTACTTGAGTTCCACTGGATTATGAGTTGGTGTCTGACTCATTTTTTCGAGGAGATATTTCGTCGTTAGAAATGTGCGGTTTAAAATGTGGTCTCCCACGTAGCTCATTTCGAGATAAAATCGCCGGATATGTTCCAAATTTGAATTAAGTTTCCCCACATCAATCGGAGGTCGAGTGTCGACTGGTCGCAGAATTTTGAAGAGCAAACTCGTGACACTGTGAGGTTCCTGCTTCAACATAGTGGCGGTCCTCTTCATGTACAAGGCGGTGCACTTCTTCTCGAAGTCGGGTACATGAAGCCCTCCTGCGTGTCTGGGAGAGGTCATCACACTGTATTTCACTGTAAACAAGTGACCCTTCCAGATGAATTTTCTGGATACATTCGCTACGTGCAGCGCCTGTAGCCTCGGGACTGGAAATATTTGTGCCATATAATAGGCTCTGCTGAAGACGAAAGTGTCGAGGAGACGAATGCGTTGGATAAGATCTAAGGATCTCCAACCGTTTTCAGAAACTGATCCTTGCATGGCACCTATGACCTGATGCCAGTTTTTGGCACACATCGCAAGTGGGCATTTATCAATAATTAACCCGAGGGTCTTGTGATTGTCTTCTGCTTTCGTCCACGAGACATTAACTGAATCGAATCCTTGGATGTTTACTAGGGTGCATTTATTTTCATTGATTTTTGCACCTGAAGCACTACAGTAGTCGTCAATTATCCCCTTGAGAGTCGTAATCTCATCTTCATTTCGTATTAAGACCCCGACATCATCGGCGTAAGCACGAACTGCGATGGATGTTCCTGCTAACGTCAGTCCAGTCAGTCGGTCGTCAATTGAGCGTAATAACGGCTCCAGCGACAGGACGAATAACATCATGGAGAGGGGGCTCCCCTGCGGAATCCCTCGTTGAATCTCAATGGGCTGCGTCAGCTGTCCATTCACACTGATCGTTGTTGTGATTCCTATTATCAAGTTTTTCACAACATTTATTACTGTGTTGTCCAGCCCACATTGTGATAAGACAGCTATCAAATAGTCGTGTCTTACCCGGTCGAAGGCTTTACAAAAGTCAAGAAACAGGAGTGCCAGTTTCAAGTTGGTCACCGACACGATAGATATAATATCTCTGTATTCGGAGACGGGTGTCATGATTGACCGGCCAGGCACACAGGACTGATGCTTCTTGATGACGTTTTTTATCACAGGTGTTAATCGGCTGTTGAGCGCCCTAGCGAACGTTTTGTAGTCAAAGTTTAATAAAGCTATAGGACGATAATTGTCCAGACTTTGACGGTTTTGCGACTTTGGTATCAAAACTGTCCTGCCTTCCTTTAGTTGTGACGGAATTTCATAACCCCGCATCACTTCATTTACAACTTCCGTAAAGGTTTGTCCTATGATCGGCCAGAAGCGCACATAAAACTCCTTCGGGAGCCCGTCAGGCCCGGGAGATTTGTGAGATGGTGAACGCTTAATCAGGTCCAGGATGTCATCCGCCTCAAAATCTTCCACGATCGCACAGTTTTCATTGTGCGTGATGACAGGAGTTATCGTCTGAACGATCTCATCGGCGAAACTGTCACGGTTATCTGGTCGCGAGTAGATGTCACTGAAGTATCGGTGAGTGGCGTGCAGTATGTCTCTCTGCTGGCAAAGAAGAGTCCCATCACCCGTTTTAAGTTCATTTATAAAAGCCCGCTTGCGATTTTGACGGTGTTTAAGCAGGTGGTACAACGATGTGACTTCGTCGGCCTTAATCGAAGTGGTTTTCGCTTTGACCTTCAAGCCGTCAAGTTGTTGACGCTTGATGCTTATTAGTTTGGCCTTCACTGTTTTGATGTCCTGTAGGTACTTGTTACTAGAAGACACTTTCGAGTACAACTCACGCAGTACCGTCTCGTAAAAGTCAATCGTCCGCCTGGTGTCCTGGGCTTTTTGCCATCCATAGTTTTTCAGAGTTCGTTGCATCTTTCTTTTCACTACAGAGGCCCACCATGCTATCTTGCTGGGATATCTACTGCACTGTTCCAGACAGACTGTCCACGTCGCTCGGATGAGGTCTTCCAATTCATCATCCATAAGTAGGGAAACATTGAGGCTCCATGGATTTTTGAAACGGTGGCACGGCTGTTTGTCGAGATTAATTGTAACCGAGAGGGCACAGTGATCCGAAAAGCTGGCCGGAATCACGTCGACGTCAAGAAAGCGATGGCAAATATTGTCGGTTACGTACATTCGGTCCAGGCGGCTACAGGAAGTTGAAGTGAAGTAGGTGAATTTTACCAGTGTGGGATACTTCAATTCCCACGCATCCTTCATCTTCATATTGTGGATCAAGTCATACAGTTCCTTGCAAAAATTAAAATTCGGGGATTGATCTTTTTTATTGAGTACACAGTTAAAATCACCACTAACGATTAACTGAGATGGGTTACGTCGTAGCAAATAAATTATCTCCTCCTTAAAAAACTTGGCTCTTTCAGCCCTGTTGGATGTACCGGATGGGGCATAAATATTGATAAGAACAACGTCAAAAATTTGACAAGCTATGCCTCTGCCCGACGTCAGAGTCTCGACGCTGTGGACAGGAATTCCCTCACGGGAGAGAATGGCAGTGCCTGTGCCTTCCGTGTTGGCTGTGTTTGCAATAGTCTTAAAACCAGCGATGTATAGGTTGAACAGATACACTTCTTGCAAAAGAACTATGTCGGCCTCGGACGCATATATGAACTGTTTTAAGAGAGCTACTTTTAAATCAGACCTGATTTTATTTATATTCAACGTTAGAAACTTATAAGCTTGAGTCTGCGTCATTGGAGGTCACAGGTGGTGATGACGTATCCATCGCACCGACAGACTGTGCCGCTGCAGCGGCAGCTCTTGAGACAGGATCTCCCGTATTTTTAGTTTTCTTACGAGGCGCCGAGAGATTCTGTTTCACCTTGGTTAGGCGTCGTCTGTTTGTCTTGACGGCCATAGCAGATGGCGGAGAGGGTGGTTCCAGGGAGTCGTCGGACATCAGTACCTGTTCTCGTACTGACGGCTGCGTATTCGGATCCCCAAGTCCCGAAGCCGAAGTGTTGCTGTGCGGCTCCGTAACACACATTTGTAAACTCGCCGGCTCTGTATGGTGTTTGGTTTCCTGTTGGAGTTTGGCAGTAGTTACGTTGTTGTCATAATTGTCTTCCTCGTCACGGCTGTTTGTTTCTGCGCTGCATGTTTGTACACTGCTTGCTGACAACACAAGCGGCGTGCTTTCCTCGTGGGGCTCGGCAGTGTTTACGTCACGGCTGGCACCGGCTTCCTCGGCGAGGTCGTGGCCCGGCGTGCGCGGCTGCGGCTCCTCAGCCGCGTGCTGTAAACACAAGTCCGCGCCCGCTTCCGCTGCTGTCACTGCTGGAGTGGTCGGGGTTTGAGTCCCGGCGGCAGTGTCTTCCACTTGATGTTCTGCCTCAGAAACGTCTCCTGTTGCAGGAGATTGCTCCTCGTGTTCCTCCTCTTCGCTGCTGTCGGCAGAAGCTCGGCGTCTTTTAGTGCCAACCGATGACACTGCGAAGAGGCTCTGTGTTTCACTCATTTCCACCTGTTTCTGTGGCAAGGGAGGGAAATGATCCTTGTTACCATCGGATTGTTCACTCGCTGACGTACCCGGCTGTTGTTGTTCGTCGACAATTCTTTCCGGAGTCTTGAAAAGATCTGCCATTGTTAACTTTCTTCTTTGTTGGAGAGTCGGTTTCAACACGGTGGCACGCCTAGGACAATCACTACGTTGGTGCCCACTCTCATTGCAAATGAAACATGTCCCTACTTGATCCTTGTACATCACATGAGCTTTATAGCCGCATACCATAATATATGACGTAATATTAACCTTGATATGCATGTCGATCGATCGAACGCCGTTATAACACTGAAGCTTGTGTTGCGCCGACCACTTCTCATGTCGAATTTGCTTAATGTCACCGTATGTGGCGAGCACGGCTTTTAGATAACAGTCATCAACTTCGGGAGGCAAATTGAACACCCGAACTTGCTTGTATTCGACACCAGCATGACTGACGATAACTTTACTCACTGATCCGTCACGATGACGAAATTGTGCTGTTCCTCCGGTTTTGTGCAGGACTTTGTCCACATTTAACGGGTTGAAAAACTTTACAAAAAAGCAGTACAAAGTCAGGTCGTAGTACGCGTAATAGCACTGGTCCGACGTTATTCCAAACTCACTGTCAAGCCAATCGTGGATTTCAAAGGAGCTGGGTTGAACCTTCCGGGAATCTCTTTCAAATTCGAAACAAACTGTATGCTTGCGCGGAACTGTTGGAACTGAAACTGCAGCTGCACTAACTGAAGCAGACATTTTCGTGATTGAAGCGGCCAAGCCGCTAGTCACGAAAAACAAAGAACACTCACAAAAGTATGATGCGTGTAGACGCTAAGAATAACTCGCAGAACCACGTGAAACAAGTAGTAAACAAGCGCTGCGAATGCTACGGCGGAGCGGTTAGACAGGACGTGCTTACAGCTCGGCGTCTCGAGCGCAACTGCATCTACATCTGACAGTTGCGAGTCGAGTTCCCTATTCTTATACTACTGATAGTCGTTGTTAACTGGTGCTAATATGGCATTTGTAGACACTAGATTCTCATTTATCGTACGAAGGACGACGTGTTTTTGTTAATTCTTCAGTGCGCCATTGCTTTGAAATGACAACGTGTAAGTTACAATAAGAAAATCATCAAATACGCAACGCAAGATGGCGTATGCCAGAGAGAGTTCTGGGCGAGGAATGTCACGTGACGTCTGCGAACGGCTGGTTTTCGTTAATTCAATGGAGGGTGCCAAAACTCCGTTATTTTTGCAAATATCTCTCTAACAATACGAGATATGGAAAAAACATAAGGGTACAAAGTTGTAAAGAATTTTCTCCTCTATAAATTTGTTTATTCAATTTTCGCGTCAGATGAACGGTTTATTTGCAATTAAAATTACATTACAAACGTCTTTTTTGGTATTACTAACGTATTTCTTGTCCAAAATATTTCAAAAAGCCAACAATTCTATCTCTAAATTTGGTGCCGATCGGTTGAACGGTTCGACCTAAAAAGTGGGAACACGTTACAGCCAGACAGACATCGTCAAATCGCCGCTATTTTTCAAATATGTCTGCAACGACGCAAGATATGAAAGACACGTAATAGAGCGAAGTTGTAGAGAATTTTCCCATCTACCAATTAGGTTATTCAATTTTCGTGTCAGATGAACGGTTCGCTTGCAATTGTAATTATATTACAAACGGCTTTTTTGGTATTATTGTCGTATCTGTTGTCCGAAAAATTTGAAAAAGGGAGGTTCTGGTCTCTGGCGGCCTACAATTATGGCTGTAAAATTTGGTGCTGATCGTTTGGACGGTTCGTCTTAAAAACAGGGAACACGTTACGGACAGGCAGAAATCCCGAAATCGCCGTTATTTTTGCAAATATCTCTGAAACGAAACGAGATGTGGAAAAAAAAAAAAAAAAAAAAAAAAAAAAAAAAAAAAAAAAAACACAAAAGAGCAATTTCCGTGTCAGATGCATGGTTTCATTTAAATTTCGAGCTGTGAAAAGACGACCGCAAAGGCCCACTTTTAGTGTTACTACCGTTACCTAAAGTGGGCCAATAACAGAAATCAGATCCAAAACGGAAAAATTTCTGGGAGTTACAATTAAGAACAACTTAGACTGGAGAGAACACACCGAAAATATTGTGGAGAAGGCGAACCAAAGGTTACGTTTCATTGGCAGAACGCTTCGAAGATGCGATAACTCCACCAAAAGCGACTGCTTACATCACGTGCGTCCTCTCCTGAAGTACTGTTGCCCAGTGTGGGACTCTCACCAGGTGAGACTGACGGAAGACATTGAGAAGGTTCAGAGAAGTGCAGCTCGTTTTGTTTTAACACGTTCAGGATGAAAGCGTCACGCAAATGTTCCAATATTTAAAGTGGAGATCAATAAAAGAACGACGTTATTCGTTGCGGCGAGATCTATTTGCGAAATTTAAATCACCGATTTTCACTTCTATATAGGGAGAAATGACCATCCCAATAAAATAAATCAGATTGAAAACGGAACGCGCGCTATTAGAGAATGGAACGGTAGAGAAAGGCCATGAAAGTTGTTAATGAATCCTCTGGCAGGCACTTAAATGTGTTTTGCAGAGTATCTATGTAGATGTATTCCTTTTTCCCGCTCGCTATTAGCCAATCGAACGGTAGAAAAATATCGTAAAAGCGGTTTGATGAATCCTTTGCCAAGACGGTTGCAGACTATTTATGTAGTTGTAGTTGTAGCCCAGGAACGACAGATTTCTGCCTCTGTTTGGGGCGTAACAGAGACCATCCTCCTCTCCCCCTCCCCACTTTGCCTCCTCCTTCTCTCCCCCTCCTCCACCCCCTCCTCAAACACGTTCCTCAACCTCTGCGTTAGCTCAGCTAGTAGCTCCGGCGGATTTCAATGGATTTACATAGTAATCATATCGGACGCTGCAAGGACACGCTTTCGGAATTCCCCTATCTTATTAGAGAGCTGACAACCCCCGACGGGATGGCGGTAGGCTCTGGTGGTTGCAGGAGGGTGAGATGGGTAGAGGGTAGGGGTAAGAACAAGGGGGTGGCGTTGTGGCACGGGGGTGGATAGAGAGCTCGCATACTAATCCGAACCGCGCGGGGATCAGCGGGGATTACCACCCCGAGTACAACGGGCCGAGCAAACGCACCCCCGCAGTGCGCGCCGGGGTTGTAAATTGAAACGGAAACAGTGCAGTGGCGAGTGTCTTAAACCTGAGGCATACAGCGTTAACGAGACGACTGTCTCTGTGTCCCCAGAGCGGTTATAAACGCACAGTGTAGGTGATCACTTTCTGCATACGAGAGCAAGTGGCAGAGGACTCCAAGGTACGTAGGGGAAACTTGCGGGACAGGTAGGAAAAGTACGTTACAGTTAATTGCGCGGGGTGTTTGGGAAATAACCACCGACCGTAGAAAATTGGAATGCCTCCCTCTGCTAGCTACCGCGTCTAATATGGACGCTGCCATGGCCGAATTGATGCTGAGACATGAAAGTGCCCTAAGTGCGAACTCCAGATGGCCAAGCGCTTAGGAAGTAAAAGGAATTTTGATACGGACCTGTCACCATATGCACTTTCCAAACTGTCCCAGTGACAGTGTGTTTCAGTAAGACGTGGACGCCAATTTAAAAAATAAAAAAAATAAAAAACTTTTACATAGTTCAGTACGGCAGAACGCTGATACATAGTTGAGCTAGAGGCCTGCCTAGTGCCTCTCCGATAGCCAAGTCTTCACTGGTGTCTATCTGATTCCGAAGTGTTAACTGGTTCCTATCTCAGTCCCAAGTGAACGATATCGTTCAGTGGTGGCCACGAGCGGAGTTGCAGCAGAGGGCGCTCGTGGCTGACGTCGTAAGAACGCCGCGCCGTGCGTGCATGGCGGCGCGCGGCGAAAGTAGGTGGCGCGCACTTTAGACTTGTGCGACACCACATGATCTTTGTAGACAGGTCTAAGTACATCGAAGTACATTCCGAAATGACAAAGAAGCAAAAAATCAGTTACTAGATGAGTTATGTCCCTTTAAAAAACTATTCAAATACTGTGCTAATAAAGGAAACGCTGCTTAGGAGTACATACACCACCGTTTATATCGGATCTAGGAAGATAGGAGGAGATGCACAGAGACAGGGGGATGAATAGAGTGGAAGGAAAAATGAGGAGGAAAAGGAGGAGGAGGAGTAGCAGAAGGTGAAGGTAGAAGTGGAAGAATAGTTAGGCAAAGGCGGACTGAGAAGTGGATGAGGAAATAGATGGAGAGAGAAGGAGACGGAGAATGGACTGAGATAGGTATGGGAGTGGCGGGAGGAAACAGATGGGTAAACAGGGGTAGGATTTGGAGGAGAAAATCTAGGCAGTTAGGGGAGAGGTGTAGATGGACTGAGCGATAGGGAGATGAAGGAACAGAAGATTGGAATAAAGCATTCTGTTCAAGTACCTGGCTACTTGACAATTACTTTTATCACCCTTTCTATAGACAGACATAGATACCCAAATATGTGTGTGCGTCCAAGACTAGTAACAAAAAAATGTTCAAATGTTTGTTAAGCTTAAGGGACTTAACTGCGGCGTCATCAGTCCCTAAACTTACAAACTACTTATGAACCTTACATCTACATCTACATAGAAACTCTGCAAATCACATTTAAGTGCCTGGCAGAGGGTTCATTAACCACTATCATAATCTTTCTCTACCGTTCCATTCTCTAATAGCGCGCGGGAAGAAAGAACACCTAAATCGTTCCGTTTTCGATCTGATTTCTCTTATTTTATTGGGATGGTCATGTCTCCCTAAGTAGGTGGGTGCTAGCAAAATATTTTCACATTCAGAACTAAAAGTCGGTGATTGCAACTTCGCAAACAGATCACGCCGCAATGAATAACGTCTTTTTTTTTTAATGATTTCCACCCCAATTCGTGCAACATTTCCGTGACGCTTTCCCCCGCGTAACGTGATAGAACAAAACGAGCTGCCCTTTTCTGAACCTTCTCAATGTCTTCCGTCAGTCCCACCTGGTGAGGGTCCCACAAGGGGCAACAGTACTCCAGGAGAGGACGCACAAGTGTGATGAAGCAGTCTCTTTGGTGGAGCTGGTGCATTTTCGAAGCGTTCTGCCGATGAAACGTAACCTTTGGTTCGCCTTCCCCACAATATTTTCTATGTGTTCTCTCCAGTCAAAGTTGTTCGTAATTGTAATTCCTAGGTATTTGGTAGAATCTACGACTTTAAGGTTTGACTATTTATCGCGTAATTGAAGTTCAGCGGATTTATTTTAGTGGTCATGTGTATTACTTCACACTTTTCTTTATTTAATGTCAATTGCCAATTTTCGCACCATGTAGAAATTTTGTCTAAATCGCTTTGCAGTTGCTTTTGATCCTCTGTTGACTTCACTAACCGATAAACGACAGCATCATCCGCGAACAATCTAAGGGAACTATTTAGATTGTCTCCTAAATCGTTTATAAACACGAGGAAGAGTAGGGGACCTATAACGCTTCCCTGTGGAACGCCAGATATCACTTCAGTTTTACTCGATGACTTACCGTCAATTACAACGAATTGTGTCCTTTCTGATAGGAAATCGTGAATCCAACCGCACAATTGGGGAGATATTCCATTAGCACGCAATTTCATAAGAAGCCGCTTGTGGGATACAGTGTCAAAAGCCTTACACTAAAGACAAACATACATGCCCGAGGGGGGATTCGAACCCCGATCTTAGCGGCTGTGCAGACTGTGAATGGCGCGTCGCAGACCGCTCGGCCATTGCAGCATGTCGTAACTAGTAACAGACTCCAGTACTTTGTCCTCGATGGCGAGTGTTCGTCAGAGACTACGGTATCGTCAGGAGTGCTCCAGGGGTGATAGCACCGCTATTATTTTGTACCTACATAAATGTTCTGACGGACAGAGTGGTTGCAATCTGCGGCTGTTTGTTGCTGATGCTGTCGTATACAGGAAAGTTTCTTCCTTGAATGCTTGCAGTAGGGTGTCGAATCACTTAGGCCAAATTTCTAGGTGGTGTGAGGAATGGCAGCTGGCCTGAATGTAGAGAAGTGCAAGGCGATGGGGACGAGTAGGAGAAACAATCCCACATAAATCGCTAATGTTTCGGATTGGCCATCTTCTTTTGTATTTAAATTAGTACTATGCCAAGATCGGACAATGAGATAACATCTTGTGGTCTGGTATCTTACAGTATTCAATGTCGAGCATTTCTGTAAAAACATAAATGTTCGAAGATATCAGAGCAGAAGATGGTACCTCAGTATGCAGAAACCGGTCTTCACGACAAATAAATACATTTAAAAAAACGCGATCTTGGCATAATATTAATTTGAGTAGAAAGTATCCCGAAATGTTCGAATACAGCATTATTAGTGTGCTGCTTGACAGAATCGCATCAATTAAATACCTGGGCGTAACGCTGCATAGCGATATGAAATGGAACGAGCACATAAGGACAGTTGTGGGGAAGGTTGCGTGGGTGAAGGTCGGGGTGAGAGTTAACAATAAGGAAAGTTTAATTTTTAAAACTCACAACCACCAACTGCAAACCATATTCCTAAACATGCAAAAACACTGGAACTGTGATTGCTGCTGTTTGACTCGTTTTCTAGGGGATGATATCACACGTTCGCAGCTTTCCTTCCCTGCATATGATTAACAAAACAAATTCATAATAGAGTAAGTTCATATGAGAAAAAGGTGTACTAACTACTATCTTTGAAAACACATGAAAGTTCACTTTATTTTGTTTATTACACCATATTAAAACCCTGTGGCTGATACGTCTGTACGTCGACACATTTATCAAATAAAGTTATAGCTCGTGAGCTCCCAGACAAAATGAATAATTGTCGCAAATTGTTTTCACACCATGTGCCTGTCTCAAACACCGTTTATGTTCATGCCTATGCGACGACACGTGTTACATTAACAAATCACAGTCACTTTAATTCAATGCGATGCACACCTTGTTCCACCGGCTAAATATTCACAGACAGTAGCACTCGATACAACTTGGTGCAGTCTACGACGAGCAACCACACTTGACAATTGCCACAGAAAAATCTATAGTCTCCATTTGGAGATCCACATGACGACTGCCTAGAGCGACGCTGCCCGGCCAGCTACACCACTTGCTCCCGCCTCGTCACTTCGTGCCCTCGCGCGCAGATGCGCCAAAAGCCCAACTGCCGGGTTTTTTCCCCTACGTCATCAACTTCCCCATGTGAGCTGTTCTAACCGACTTCCAACGTACAGCGCTCAGCCAATACATTTCTAAAACTTTACTTAAAATCAAAATAACTACACTTCACATTAAACAAATTTCTTATAATGTTTTTATATTGGTATACACATCCTTTGCACTATTTATTACAATCGTGCAATTTCTTATATCACAGATAAGTGATTTAACTGAATATTTCAAGATAAAATACTCAAGATTAATTGAAAATAAAATGAGAAATAGTTAATATATTATTTTTATAAACAAACATTGCCATGCTAGTTGTGTAATTGTCTTGTATTCATTGGTAATTTATTACTTTTCATTGTCAATTAAACATATTACGCCAGATCTGACTATATCAGATAATGTATTGTTTATTTGTCAACAGGCTATTTTGTAATGAGGGCCTTAAAGGTTCCTAACTGCATCGTATTACTTCAAATGCCAGTAGTATTAGAATATTTTATTTCACGCTGTGCACTGCACTGTGCCTGGCACTCGCCATTGTCCCTCTCTCCCCTCACCGGAAACGAACTGGAAAATCCTAAGCTGGAACAAGCCACCAACGTCGGCCTGCTCGCTGGCCTCCCGTCAGCTACAAGCACACAGCAAATATCAACGTGGAGAATTTCTACCTATGGCCTAACTATAAACGTTGTCACCCAACTGCGTACATACATTGCTACCATAATTAATAAGATTAAAATTGTGTAACATTTAGTGCATTGGCATGGTCAATGTTTGCAGTGAACTTCATACTGTTTAATTATCAAATGCTATGAATTACCAGTATTTCTATTGGGCGGTAATCTCACAAGGTGGATGGTCAACTTCTGTTCAGTGGGAGAATTTTGGGAAGGTGTGATTCGCCTGTAAAGGAGGCCGCATATAAAACGCTTGTAAGTACGCCGCATGGAGTATTGCTCGAGAGTGTGGGATCACCACCAGATCGGTTTAAAGGAGAACATAGAGGCAGTTCAGAGGCGTGTTGCTAGGTTTGTAACTGGTAGGTTCGACCAATGCGCGAGTGTTACTGAAATGCTTCGGGAACTCAAATGGAAATCGTTGGAGGAAAGTCGACGTTCTTTTCGAGAAGCACTGTTGACAAAATTAAAGGTCCATAATTTGAAGCGGACTGCTGAACTGTTCTGCTGCCGCCAACCTACATTTTGCTTAAAGACCACAAAGATAAGATCTGATAGAACTCGACAGATGCTTACAATCATTAGTTTTTCCCTCTTTCTGTATGGGAGTTGAACAGGAAGGCAAGTTAGTAGCAGTGGTACACTCAGAAACGCACCTTCGGATGGATTGCGTGGTATGTGTGTGGATGTGTAGATGTAGATGAAAATGTAGATATTACTATGGCTTTTTTTCCCCTAAACTTACAAACTACTTATCAACTACCTTATACTAAAGACGGCACGAATATCCATGCCCGAGGGGGGATTCGAACCCCCGACCGTAGTGGCCGTGCAGACCGTGACTGGAGCGCCTCAGTCCCCTCGGCCACCGCGGCCGGCCCTATGGCTTTAACCTACCCTTTGTTACGTTCTTATTTAGTAGCATTAACGGAGGACGTTGATGAAAAACACACTATTACAAAAATGCACCAAATCCACAGTTTTAGAGATAAAAGAAAAGGTAAAGCAGTCAACAATCCGAAGATTGGTTTGAACACCACAGTGCTTTACTAGGCATGGTCCTGTCTGGAGGTGGTGTACCGATGCCTTCCTCCGACCCTTCGAACTGACTTACCCAGCCAGTTATAGGGGGACTTACAGTTTAACGTGGGCTCCGAACCACGGTGCTACTCGGCATTCTTCACCTAAGCAATACTGCCAGAGGTGAAAGAAGTGGAAAGTGACAGATAAAAATCCTAGGACCTGGCGGGGATTGAACCCGATATATATATACATATAGTGCCAGACTATGAATCTGAAGGTCGCGGGTTCGATCCCCGCCATGTCCTAGGATTTTTATTTGTCACTTTCCACTTCTTTCACCTCTGGCAGTGTTGCTCATGTGAAAAATACCGAATAGCACCGAACCCACGTTAAACTGTAGGTCCCGCCCCCCCCCCCCCCCCCTATAACTGGCTGGGTAAGTCAGTTCGAAGGTCGGAGAAAGGCAGCAGCATATCACCTCCAAACAGGACCATGCCTAGTAAACCACTGTGGTGTTCAAACCAATCTTCGGATTGTTCACTGCTTTACCTTGTAAGTTTAAGGACTGCTAACCTATCAGTTAAGTCCCTTAAGCTTTATATATATATTGCCAGACTATGAATATATATATATTGCCAGACTATATATATATATATATATATATATATATATATATATATATATATATATATATATAAATTTTTTTTGCTCTATAGGTTGTTCTCTACTTTGCGGACGCTGATCGTGACTGTTTGTTGTAGTTCGACGAATGGTTAGCTCAGCTTTTTTTCATTACGGGGAACGTTCAGCCCCCTGACCGGGCGCGCTGAGCCGCGGCGCCCGACTACCACTGTGCAACCGAGGCGAACTACTTGTAAACTAGCTGATACTAAAGACAGCACAGACATCCATGCCCGAGTGGGGATCCGAAACCCCGAGGGGGAACGGCCTCCCCCATCGGAGCATAGCGCTTCAAAGCGCTCGGCCACTCCGCAGCGAAGCTGTTAGTTTCCTTAGTTCCAAGAATGCTATAAAATACCAGTCGTATTGTTTGTACGAGAGACTTTGTAGGTTGGGGGTGGGGGAGTGTGGGGGGGGGGGGGGGGAAGAGAGAGAGAGAGAGAGAGAGAGAGAGAGAGAGAGAGAGAGAAATATAAAGACGAGTGACGAGGAGGGTGGAATAGTAAAAACGTCAGCGGAGTGGTGAGGGAAATCAAATTGGATGCTGCGTCGCTGGCATTCCGTCTTGTCTAATCGCTTCCGAGAATCAGGAGCCTGTCCGGCGTGCGACACTTTTTTGACGGGATAGTGAGAACTGCCTCTCTCCCGGCGCTTCCGTGAAACCCCATCGTCCGGCGTGGCTGTTGCGTACGCCGCAGGAAACCAGAGGCTAGCCCGGTGTCCGGCCGGAATACTTTGCTAGCCGGGAGCTGCGCGCAGCTTCCCCGAACGCGGGAGATAGCATCTGGCGCGGGCGGCCACACAATGGGCCGAGCTGAGCCGTCACTGCCCCCCTACCCCCTAGGCACGCATTGTTCTGGTGGCAGGCGCTGATAACGCCGCAGACGCCATCCGTCACCACGCAGCCTGTCAGGGGGTGTGGGCGTCTGCTCCCAAACTCTCTGCTGTGCTGACGCGGCGGCCAAGGCGTTGGTGCGAGAGTAGTTTCCCATACTGAAGCAACGCAGGCAAAATATGTTGCACCCCTGTACATTATATACTTCACTAAGTGAAAACCCGGCGTTACCCGTTTCTGGGCGTAAGCAACTTAATTTAATGACTGTTACTTCGTCCATTCTGATATGTAATTATGATTGCTTATCTTTCAAGTTCTGAAGCAAGCAGGAGTAAAATATAGGGAGCGTAAGGTTATTTACAACTTGTACAAAAACCAGACTGCGGTTGTCAGAGTTGAAGGGCTTGATATGGATGCAGTTGTTGGAAAGGGAGTAAGACAGGGGTGTAGTCTTTATCCATTGTTATTCAATTCGTACATTGAGCAAGCAAGGAGAAATTTGGAGAAGGAATTAAAGTGCAAGGTGAAGAATTAAAAACATAGTGTTTTGCCGACGACATAGTAATTCTGTCAGATACAGCAAAGGACCTGGAAGAGCAATTGAACGGAATGGACAGGGTGCTGAAAGGTGCATATAAGATGAACATTAACAAGAGCAAAACTAGGGTAATGGAATGCAACCTAAGAAAAACAGGTGATGCTGAAGGAATTAGATTAGATTATGAAGCAATGAAGGAGGTAGATGAGTTTTGTTACTTGGGCAGTAAAATAACAAATGATGGTCGCAGCACAGAGGATATGAAATGCAGAATGGTAATGGGTAGAACAGCGTTCTTGAAAAAGAGAAATTTGTTAACATCGAATATTGATTTAAGCCTAAGGAAGTCCTTTCTGAAGGCATTTGTATGGAGTGTTGCCTTGTATGGGAGTGAAACATGGACGATAAGCAGTGTGGACAGAAAGAGGATAGAGGCTTTTGAAATGTGGTGCTACAGACGAATGCTGAAGATTAGGTGGGTGGATCGCATAACTAATGAGGAGGTACTGAACCGAATTGGGGAGAAAAGAAATTTCTGGCATACCTTGACTAAAAGAAGGGATAGATTGGTAGGACACATTCTTAGACATCAAGGAATTGTGAATTTAGCGTTGGAGGGAAGTGTGTGGGGTAAAAATCGTAGAGGGAGACCAAGAGACGCGTATAGTAAGCAGATTCAAGTGGATGTGGGTTGTTGTTCTTATGAGGAGATGAAAAGGCTTGCTCAGGATAGAGTAGGGTGGAGAGCTGCATCAAACCAGTCTCTGGACTGAAGACCACAACAACAACAATATCTTTGTACGAATACAATTATGATGTATGTGTGTGTGTGTATTTCTGACTTCCACACTTCTCAAACACCATCCTCATGACCTATGTCGTGAATTACCTTCCCCTTTCGTTTCCATCCTTTTTATCTTCCCTTCTCTCCAACCTGAAGAAGGAACTGTCGTCCGAAATCTTGTACTTTTCGTCCGTTTTCTTCTTTATTTTTTCACTTGCGTCACTATCGGCGCTACAACACAAAGGTAAGTATCTATCGCTTTTGATATATTTTTGGAGGGCTCGAAATGGCAGATGTTACCTCTGTATATCGATGTTTAGTGGGGAAAACTCTTTGTATCGAAGTGACCTCTGTGCTACCTCTGCGTATATCGGAGCCCTTTAAATTCTAGTGGGAGTCAGAAAATAAGTTTCCCTTGTCAACTTTGGGCATGATAAGGCATGAAAAAAAAAAAAAGAAAAAAAAATTGGAATGAAACATTTAACATAAGACATAACTTTAATTTTCTACATAATTTCCAAGTACATTCAGACATTGGTCATACCTCTTTATAAGCTTCAAAAAGCCGTTCAGGATAAAATCAGGGCATTGCATACGGACGAAGAGTTAAACGGCTGTGGGCGAAAGACGACACAGCAGGTGAACGCTCATGTGCAAGACACCGATACACCATTTAGTAGAGGTCGACCATGAATATGGCAACGTCTAGATTGCGGATTTTTAGGTCGTAGAAGGAGCACCTTTGACGCCAAATAAAATGTAAAACAGGTTCCATAAGGCATTCACCAGAAAAAATTAATGTAATGTGCAATACGTGGTGTTTACTTAAAAGTAAATTTCGATTTGTTTACATCAAGGAAAATGAAAACGTGCACAGCTGGACAACCTTGAAAACAATGTTCAAAGATAAATTTTATTGCATATGACATTATAATATTTTAATAGTTTATTAAGTAATTACAGTTTATTCTACCGATACTCAGCTTTTCAAGATTACTATGTATGGGGGTTCTGCTCGCTGCAACATTATTCTCCTGGGGCGTCGTGGTAGAAATAAATACTCGATATATACAATTTTTCACTTCTTCTTTAATTTAAACCAAACTACTTCTCCAAAACATAACAACTTCAAAACATGTACAAATTACAAAGCTTCAGAACGGTAGTACTTCCATTTCAAGGCGCAGACTAACATAGATTCCAGTGCACTTTGTAAAAGCCAAAACTCGAACTCCCCCACGCAAGGCGGTGAGGCAAATATATAACATCGGCAATAATGACGTTACATTAAGCATTGTTCATAACAATAGAATATAGTAATTTACAATTAACGATCACAACAGTAAAACATTTCATGTATACAAAAATAATCACAATATAAAATGAAAACTATGCATACAAAAATTTTTACATGGCTTATATATTTTGAAGACGAAATCTCCGATCTTTCTGTTGACAACAAAGTGCAATGTTAAATATCAATTAATTTGTTAATGAGTACTTCATACATGTTCCTAACATATATTGAGCTATCAATTATCTTGTCAATTCTGAAACTAGGTTTAAAATCTCACGTCGGTCAATATATACAAAGAAACACAATATACCAATTTCGACTTTACAGTAATTAAAACAATTAGCTGATCTACACAACTTGTTTATGAGCCTAACATACATACAATGCTATTAATTTTCATTTCTTTTTGTTTTACAAAAGTTTGTACCCTTCGTCTGTCAATTTATTGAAATAATGTACGATAACAAAAGTATTGTTTATAGAACTGTCTGGAAAGGAACTATATGAATCTCTTAATCAATGAAATCTATTCACGTGTTTTAATCACGGTATCACCGAGACACTGTCCTACACTGATTCGTAGACTGACTATTATGTTTTTAACGAACTTCACACGCAACTTTTATTACTATTGACCCACACGATTCCGGATCCGAAGCAGACGGTATCGTAGGATGACACTGAGATGAGAGGACCAGGCAGACGGTATCGTACGATAACATTGAGATGAGGGGTTCAGCAGTATCGTTAGAACATGCAATATGTCGAAATACATATAATATATAACTTAATAAACGTTAAATAAAACAGTGGTTTCAGACATTTAGACTATAGTCACCTGTACAGTAAATGAGTGAAATATTCGGTAGGTTTTCCAGAGAAAGGCAATATGCCCGTCGGTTGGTATTAATTCGCCTGCCGAAAACGAACTTTCCTACATGAGAGAACATGACAGGAGCGTAATTCACTATTCGCACCAGTTAGGCAGAATGCTGCATTCAGTGAAACTGTATTTTCCCGCCAAAGTATGGTTTATTTAGGCCGGAGTTATACTAGAAAACCCGCAGCATTTTCCCGTACTTCTTCTACCAACCGACCGGTAATTCATTCATTTTATTTTTTTACTTCCACCAGTAATGATCTCGTAGATAGGTTTCTACCTGAGCCTTGTAATTCGGATATAAACCTCGCCATAAATATGTATTTCGCTCTAATATAAGCTAACTCCCGGTGAAGGACTTTTTTGGTTTTTTGGTTTAAGCTCCGAGTAATTAGGACTTACCTTCTGGACTGCTGGAAGGTACTTGCTGTAGTATTCTGCTGTGCTACCAAGTGCTCGAGAAGGTAACAATAGGTTCAGGTAGCAAGGGAAGATCTGGAAATTGTTCTTTGGATGTCCCCACCCGTAAGGGAGCCTTACCAAAAACTTTTCTTTACCGTGACGATTACTAAATAGAGAACTCTAGCTTCACTTGCTGCGCTACAAGGTTGATACCATGTGCTACACAAGTTACATGCATCATCGAGGGTTAGAACACTTGGAGCAAATGAAACGCTACATTCAAGCGTGCAGCGACATCTGTCAAAGTCAAAAATTTTCATCTACGCCATTTGAGTAGTGCTATAGCACCTTCAACCCATATTTGGAAAAGTGAGCGATTGTTTGTTGGTTACTCTTTGGGAGCTGTTTCGAACAAATCAAATAAGTTGTGCATGTCGCTTGTGGGTCGAAATTGCTAACAATCAGATTTTCAATGTGATTGTCATTGAAACTACAGAAATTCATATGGTAAAACGCCCCAATATATTTTCGAATTCTTTGTAGTCCATATGTATAAGTCCATATATTTTTTACGCAACTTTGGGAGTGCAACCGATGACTATTCTATAATTTCCTTTGTCTTTTTTTTCTTTTTTTTCCAAGCATTGACTTCAATGCCCCAACCACATTCTGCGAAACAAAACATGTATCTTAGAAATGGAAGAAATATGTGCCTTTTTAGGTTTTAAATCTGAAATAGACAAAAATAGGCGTAAACGACGAAATAGGTTATTTTAGGTGGCATAAAATTAGCAGTTTCGGTTTAAATTAGTCATGAAACGTGTAAGTACAACTTTATTAACAGTTGGAAACTCAGGGAAAGATAGGTTTTAAACTAAAGACCTTTTTCGGATTGTGACGGAGGATGAAACGTGGATCCACCATCACATGCCAAAATCTAAGGCCCCATCCATGGATGTCCGAAAGAAGTTCAAAAACACTCCGGTGCACGGCCAAGGAGTTTTGTTGCTAGAGTTTTTCGAGGATGCAACCTCAGTGTTGCGCGGTACTGTGCCACTCTGTCGAAATTGAAGGAAGCGATTCATAAAAAGCGGCCTGGCCTTCTCAGATCTGGCGTTCTGCTGTTGGATGACAATGCGAGACCACACTCGGCGACGGCAACGCAGAACCATACTGAAACTGGGTTGGGAGCGCCTACACCATCCGCCATACAGTCCTGATCTGGCACCAAGCGACTTCCGACTGTTTCCTGCTGTGAAGAAGACTCTCAGCGGAAGGCGCTTTGGTAGCAATTAGAGCTCCTAAAAGCACAGGCTGACGCATCCGCCATTTTCATATCTGCGAATGCTAAACACAGCACGTAGCTTATAAGAACAGTTTGTTTTTTTTCTTTAAGTTTAGTAAAATATTTTACAAATGCCCGACATAGAGCCTTAGATCTTTCTACTATGAGCTTGAATTCCGATCTTGCTTACATCGATAGCTGTATTAGACACAAAAATCTCGCGTTTTCTTTACTTATTGCTGTCTTTACTTATTACTGCCCAAATACAGAAAAAGAGAGCAAGAAAGATATATTAATGTGATAAAAATCGCGTACTGTGTTTAATGCCACCGAAACTGGTCATCTAGATACCATTTTAAGCGATATTGGCTTCTATTTGAATGACTGTCAATATGCGAGGTTTGTTTGCCGTCTTGCAGTAAGTGTTTGTTGTCTGCTGTGAAAAATTCACCACATATGATTTTTGTACTCAAATTGCTGAAAGTACTTCTATTATGTTACTGAGAAAGTTTCAGAATGTATTACAAACACTAAACGTTTAACGTACGAGCCACGAGAATGAAAATGGCGGATGCGTCAGCTCGTACTTATAGGAGCCTTAGTAGCAATGTTGACGTCAGACAAGCCGTTTAACGCTCCTTCCGTACGCAATGCCCTGATTTTTACCTGGACGGCTTTTTGAAGCTTATACAACGGTATGACAAGTATCTTAATGTACTTGGAAATTATGTAGAAAAATAGAGATACGTCTTATCTTTAATATCTCATTGTATTTTTTTTTTCCTTTCATTCGCAACTCTGAGAACAGTCAACAGGGGAAACCTATACTTCACTAAGTGAAAACCCGACGTTTCCCGTTTCTGGGCGAAAATAAGTTAATGACCCTTACTTCGTCTATACTTAAATCTATTTATGATTGTTTATGTTTGTACGTCTTCCTCTGCTTCGTTAGGACCCTTCAACAAGATCACGCGCGGCTTGTTTTGCACGTCTTCTTTCTTCCCAGTACTTTTTCATTCTCTCGCTTCTTGTTTCTTTCTTCTTCTGTTAAGACGACTTCGATTTAGGTGTCGCTCTACCTGTGACCATCCACCAGCTCTTTACACTTCTCCCTGTCCTCTGCTACGCCCTGCTAATTCCTTTCTTTTATTCCTACAGCTTTCCAATCACCTCTGACGTCCTTCACCCAGCTGTTTCCCGTTGCATTTAATATCGTCAACCTCTCATCGTCCATGTTAATGATGTGTCCAACAAATCGTAACCTCCTTTACCGTATCTCGCTCGATATCTTTATCTTTGTACAAAAACAATTCTAACCCCTTGTACGTAGGCCTCCATTTGGTGAAAACAATAAATTTGGATCGATTTCAAATTCTCCTTTGTTCTCTCTTTTCGCTTCTCGAAGTTTCATGAGAATTATACCTGTTGCGGTTCTCGATACAAACCTGTTCCAGAAATTCAACTTCATTATCCCACAAAACTGAGGCAGTGAGTTTCGTAACTGATCACTGCCTTATGAACTTTTTGGGTCTTCGAGAAGACGTGTAGTGCCAATACGTCGAGTGAATCTCTGTTTCTGGATCATAAGGATGTACCCGTGTGTCTTCCCCCGTGATCAGATGGGAGAAAAACGTGTCTTCACCAGCTTCAAACGCTTCGAGCAGCTCAGAGTACACTTCCACATTTCTGTCCTTCAAATCTCTTATCAGCTTCTTAATTACCCATTTCGCTCACAGTTTTGATACCCTGAGTCTTCCACCACCTCATACACGGTAATTTGGTGACAATCCAGTTGTACAGCAAGCTCAGCAACTGTGATTCGTCCGTTGGCTCCAGTCAGGTCATCCAGTAGTTGGCGATGGAGTATAGTGTACCGTATTCCGTCACTATAATCACAGAGATCAGCTTACATTACATTAATTACATTATCTTCACACTGCTTACGTGAAACAGAAGTTTCTGAAACCTGGAAGTCATCCTTGTCAGAAGCTAGTTATACCGAGTAATCAAAAAGTCAGTATAAACTTCAAAACTTACTAAATCACGGAATAATGTAGATAGAGAGATAAAAATTGATACACATGCGTGGAATGAGATGGGGTTATCTTAGAATAAACAAATAAATAAATAAATAAAATAAAAGTCAGACAGATGGCGCTTCATCTGATCAGAAAAGCAATAATCAGCATAACAAATTAAGACAAAGCAAAGATGATGTTCTTTACAGGAAATGCTCAATATTTTCACCATCATTCTTCAACAATACCTGTATTCGAGGAATAATACTTTGGACAGCACTGTAAAGTATGTCCGTAGTTGTGGTGAGGCATTGGCGTCGGATGTTGTCTTTCAGCATCCCTAGAGATGTCGGTCGATCACGATACACTTGCGACTTCAGGTAACCCCAAAGCCAATAATCGCACGGACTGAGGTCTGGGGACCTGGGAGGCCAAGCATGACGAAAGTGGCGGCTGAACACACGATCATCACCAAACGACGCGCGCGAGAGATCTTTCACGCGTCTAGCAATATGGGGTGGAGCGCCATCCTGCATAAAACTCGTACGTTCCAGCAGGTGTTTATCAGCCAGGCTGGGGATGATGCGATTCTGTAACATATCGGCGTACATCTCTCCCGTCACGGTAGCAGTTACAAAACAGAATCACGCAGTTCCTCGAAGAAAAACAGTAGATGTGGTAAATCGAATCCATTCCGTGACTTTTTCGTCGTGCAATGGAGTTTCCACGATAGTTCTAGGATTTTCGATAGCCCAAATTCTTCAGTTGTGGTCGTTGACAGACACTCGGAGCGTGAAATGAGCGTCGTCGGTCCCCAACACTTTACTCAACCAATCGTCATCTTCCGCCATCTTTGAAACGCCCTCACCGCAAATGCCCTCCGCTTCAGTTCGCCAGGTAACAGTTCAAGAAGGCGATGGATTTTGTAAGGATAGCATCGGAGGGTATGCCTAATTGCCAACCAAACAGTAGTGTATGGAATGCCGGTGCGACGTGCGACTGCACGAGCGCTGACTTCCCCGTGCATAGACGAACCCGCTACAGTCTCCATTTCTTCCTGAACTGTCTCAGCAGCATTACGCCTTGTGCTCGGTCGGCCACTACGGGGTCCATCGTCTAAACAACCCGTGCCTTCGAATTTCGAAATCATTCTCGCCTTTACCCGTTCGAATCCCCTTCCTATGGCGATAGGATCGTAACGCTGAACCAGCACATTCCCCATTCTGACAATACAGCTTCACTAAAAGCGCCTTTTCAGGTAACGTCAACATGCTGCGACTGCTGGTGCATCTGATTCTCTCTTTCCTTTTATGCATGATTTTCATGCGCAGTCACTGACGTTTTGCTCCATCTGTCGGATATTTTTTACTTCTTTTTCTTCTTCTTTTAATAAAACCCCATGTCATCCCAAGCATGTGTGTAAATTTTTACCTCTCTATCTACAATTATTCCGTGATTTTTTAAGTTTTCAAATTTATACTGACTTTTTGATCACCCGATCACCCAATAAGGCGGGGGTTGGTGGTCACAAGTATTATCATTTGACGTTCCCCTTTTGAGCTTACGAACTTATCTTGCCGACTAGTTTTATCCGATGAACAGTTTTTGAGATAATCTCATCCGAAATTTCAGATGGCCACCCTGTATATTGGATAATCATTAGTCAGAATATATATATAAAACTAAAACAATCCAGCACTGCAAAACGCGTCTTCAACCACAGTGGAATCACTGGTGTTACTCAAAATCCTTGTTTGTGTGTCGCCTATAGCCGAGCGGCAGACGGATACCGATTTGACAACAGTGAAGCGCCGCGTGAAGGAACGTCGTGTTGCGAGTAGTTTTAACCCTAAACTACTATAGACGTTGACAGGAACGCAACTACTATGGAGAGGTCTCTTAGACCTCTCTCTTATTTTCCACATATTAGACTAGTGTTTTGCTAAATATATATTTTAAAGACTTCCTGTCTTTCATTACACTTCTTAGAGGTGACATTAGTAGAAATTTGACTTTTTTTAACAATGTAGTATGAGTAACATGACGACAAGTAAAACACAGCGCAATTTGCAGTACATTTTTATTGTTTGTGCTACGAAAAGAAAAGCAAGTAATTATTTCTCTACACACTCACAGATTATCATTATAGAAATTGTATTACAAATTCACAGCATGATTAAATACAAAAATCCCATTAGAATTATGGTAAATTGTATGCAAAATCTCTTTTCCATTTACGATTTCTGGGTTGCCACATTTTCCTTATAAAACAAGAAGTACAAACTAAAGATATCCTTCTGTGTGCCACTAAATACTCTTTTAGTCGCTTTGACCCCGCATACACTTCACGCAGACCTTTCTAGAACACACCAAACTAATTGGAACACCACACTGCTGACCCTGATATCGTGCTTTCCTCTTCAGATGAGGAGGACAAAAGGCACACGTTCTCTGATTTTCAAACTGTTTTGGTGTATGAGGCTCATCTTGTGTATTCAGTAATCTTCTAATTGTGCCACTCACCTCTCGTGGCGAGTGTCCAATGGAAAGCCTACGCTTCATATGAGGCTCAACTAGATGTCTTGCTAGGGTCTGCCACGGAGAAACACGACACGGAACAACAATAGCGAGAGAGAGAGGCGACAGCCACAGCGCAGTCGCTTAGCTTAGCAGGCCGCGCTCACCAAGCCGACTGGCCAGGCGCTATGAAGCAGAGGCTGCGTGAAGCACGTGAACACTACGGTCGGTCAGTGAGGAGGAGAAAAAAAAAAAAAAAAAAAAAAAAAAAAAAAAAAAAAAAAAAAAAAACTTTTCTCTTTTCATTCTCCACTCCGAGGAATGGATCGGGCTGTTTGAGATCCGGCCCATAAAGAGTCGCGGTTCTATTCAGCCAATATCAGACAAGCTGATAGTGGGGCAAAGGGGGATCCCAATTGGAATAAGTGGGAGGTGCTTACTAGCTCCGGCATACGCCTTACAACCAAGGAAAACCTCCCGAAAACCTTGGTCGGAGCCGGGGGATTGGGACCAATTTAATTTATCTCCGGAACTTGCCCCGGACAAAAATGGATTATCGAGAGAACACGAATGCACTCACGACAATCAAGGATCGGACGCACGAGTTACTCTCGTAATCTCGTAGAGATCAGCTCGACCAACAGTGGACAAGCATCCCCCTACAGGAACCGCACCCGTGGGCACGGTATCCTGTGCGTCGGTCAGTGAGGCCGCGCAAGGCTCATAAATACGGAACAAAGAGCAGCAACACTGCGAGAATGCTGGCACGTGGACCTTGCCGGCCACCAGGAAGGTACACGGAAGAGTCCTTTTAGCTTGCCAGGGGTGTGTGAAATATCTCGACTCAGAAAGTCGTAGCGGTCTGAGAGACCGCAGATAGTAGTTGAGGGTTAATCGGACTATAGTCGCCGGCGGTAGTGTCCGAGCTGCCGGACAGACCCGCTGCCCCCTCCAGCGTCCACCATTAATCAGTAGTCCGCCTGTCTGCTATCGCAGAGTCCGGCTTGTCCCCTGCCCAGCCGCGTCCAGTCGTCAGAATTCCTCGTCACGTCTCGGCCGACGTCGGATGAGGGATGGCGCTGCCGGCGTCGTCTTATCTGGAACCAGACATCGAGGCGGGGTGCTGGCCACAGCGTCACTTAGCACTGCGCTTGTAACGCCGCACAAGGCGCGAATGGCTAATACCTATCGCTTGTCGATTCACTCCGATCTAAGCAAACAAGGGACAGCTGACAGACGGGAGGAATTTCAATGCACCCTGCTAATTCACATTTTCAATACAAATCAAACGTTATTTCTCACAAAATATATTAAATATATTAACTTGCATATATTGAAAGATTGGAGGGAAGTGTGTGGGGTAAAAACCGCAGAGGAAGACCAAGAGATGGATACAGTAAGCAGATTCAGACAGATGTAGGTTGCCGTTCTTATGTGGAGATGAAGAGGCTTGCTCAGGATAGGGTATTGTGGAGAGCTGCATCAAACCAGTCTCCGGACTGAAGACCACAACAACACAACATATTTACCGTTAATTGTAAAATTAACTCTGGCTGAAAGGGACTAATTAAAAGCTTACTTCAAACATAGAATTCTGGCCAAAAAAAAAAAAAAAAAAAAAAAAAAAAAAAAAAAAAAAAAAAAAAAAAAAAAAACAGCATAGAGGATTCGCGGAAACTACAAACTACTTCCTGCAAGAGAATCTTATGCCCTGGCCCCAGAATTTAGAACTGACTTAAAATTTACTTTAGCGGCAGGAAGACAAAGAGACGGTGGCCAACACACATCGTAGATCACGAGAATTACACACAATCATTAACATAAAAGCCACCCCGAACTAAAGCATTTCATGGAGGTGGATGTGAGAACATTTTATGGCGCAACTTAATTAAAAATAAGGTGATATGCACCTGAATTTGTTCTCAGCACTGGTGAAAAACAACATTAAATAATAAGGGAGGGTATTCATTAACTAATATTCATAATTAGAACAAAATTTGTCTGACAATAATATATTTATTCAGTTCAAACTTGCGCAAACGGGGGAACCGATTTTGTTAAACAATAAAAACGCATTCCATTAAGCTACTAACTTAAATTAATCTGAACTGAACCTCGTCGGGGGAGGGATCTACAATCAAACATTCAGCCACTCACACGCGCGGAGCAAAGCGGAACTCACCCAACTCAGCGTGCTGATACGAAGCAGAAGCAGGCGCCGCTATCGTAGGCGAAATTCAGCGAACCAGGATGTATCACACAACACAAGGAAAATAAACTTCGTAGGTGGATCTGGTCTCTCTTTACTTGAAATGGTACGCCATAATAGCGAGATTAATTTCCATTCAAATCAAACCGTGAGTATGCCAGCTTACTGAGACACACAGCACGTGTCTGCTACTTTACTTATTCGCACTCCACTGAAGGCGAAATGCTTAAAGATCGTATTCATTTCAACAAAATCAACGGAATCATAGATTCGAAGCAAGAATACACAATAGTAAGGCACTGGTATGTGAGCAGTGGCGAGAAGTCCAGTCTTCAAAAATCAGAAAAGTGGAATAAATTCAAAGTCGGAGTAAATCAACTAGGAAATACGGCATTCAGCCCCTAGAAAAACGTAGTATTTCATAAGCAAGCCAATAAAAGGGTAGTAGAAGGCTAGAACACAATTTACTGACGGAGTCTGAATGCAAACTTTGGAAACGAAACAGCAATTTAAAATAGACGGACAGGCGATCGCGATGTACTAGGGGAAATCAGAAATATATATATATAATTTCTTGCTTGAAGGGCATAGAAACAGACACAGAAGTAGCTGAAAGCTTTGTTCTAAGAACACACCACGTGGAGTACATATCACTCGCGGAAGGAGAAAATGTAAAAGAATATTTCGCATGCACTATACAGAATAAAAATGTTCCCTCACATTAGTTGTATCCCAAAAAAGTTAGAAAGAAGTTAAACCAAGTTCGTACACCACCAGCTAGTCTCACAAAGATTACCGATTTTCAACCGTTATCAAACCGAATTAGTTACATATTCACCGCGTTTACCATGAGAGAATGGTCTTTGATCAACCGCTTCCGAACTGGTGTTGGTCGCTGTAACTATTGGAAATTCAAATGGGGACAGACAGACGACCAGTCATGTGACTGTGGAGCAGACATACAAACGATGACCCACATAATTACTAATTGTCCATTACGATCATTCTCAGGAGGGATGACCGAACTCCATATAGTCAGTCAGGAAGCTGTCCAGTGGTTAAAGGAGTTGGACTTGGCTCTGTGACAGAGATATGTTTTATCTTATTAATTAGACACTGGTATATCTTACTAAAGTATTATATGTAGCTGACATTATACCATACGATATATATATATATATATATATATATATATATATATATATATATATATATATATATATATATATATATATATATATTTATATATACGCAAAATCACCGAAATGAAATTGAATACACTTCCGTACATGATCGGAGAAACATATTCAGTTGCTCAGCCGACGTCACGTGATGTACTGTGGCGCCCCCTACACTGCCTATATATGCGAATTCTCCCTCGAGGCCCCATCGCAGTTGCCACTTAGCCTCCGAAGATGTCTTCTATAGCTGAAGACGAAACGTTAGGGGAGAGTTTTATCCATCGACTACGGCCTAACAGCCGGGAAATTTTAAACGAAATTGACGCCGGCCATGAAAGCCTACATTCTATGATTAATTAGGGATGGTTTATATAGAGGGCCCATACAAGGGAAATGAAGGTAGTATTGTAGAAGTGGAAGAAGAAGTAGTTCGAGGTAGGAGGTATTACATGAATTTAAACAAAGCAATGAAAAATTTAAATCGGTATAAGGCCCCTGGAGTGGATAATATTCCCACTCAATTTCCTGACATCGATGGTAAAGCCAGTCATGGAGAAACAGTTTCACCTTGGGTCCAAGACGTATGAGACAGACGAAATTACCTCAGATTTCAAAGGAAAATAACAATAATTCCAATTCCAGAGGCAGCAAGTTTAAGACCAGTGTGAAAATTACAGGTAGTTTAATATGTCATAGTTGCAAAATACTGACTCGAATTATTTGCAGACGAATCGAAAAACTAACAGAATCCGATCTCGGAGGAACATCAGTTTGGATTTAGGAGGAATAAAGAAACATGCGATGAAGTACTCAAATTACGACTTATCCTAGGCAATAGATTAAGGGAAGATGAACATACATATTTATCTTTTGTACATCTACAGAAATATTGACGGGAATATGCCTCTTCAAATCCTAACGTAGCAGGGGTAAAAAAAAAAAAAAAAAAAAATAGGAAACCAACAGTCATTCATAATTGGTATAAAAACGAGACAGTAGACAGTAATTATAGTTGTGACATAACGACACGGTAAGAATTATTAAGACATACACGCAGCTACATAAAGAATCACATGAACAACAGTTCTAGTACGTCTGTTAAATAACAAACAAACAGAATAAATATACAATGAAATTAGAAAAAGAAGAAGAGCTAACAATGCATGTATAAAGACTATATTTCTGAGTTACAATTATCCAGTTAAATAATATACCCACTCATGTATGTCACAGTTGACCAGTCGATGGCATTCACGCCGAAACAAACCTGTCGAAAAATAATTTATGTAAAAGCAGCGTCCTTAAAATAAATAATTTACAATGTCTCTAAATGACGTTTACGAGGCAGCGGGCCCTTAAGAAAACAGATTTTGATAAATCCACTCGGTAAACTGGAACCAGGTATGGAACTTCCTGGCAGATTAAAATTGTGTGCCGGAACCGGGGCTCGAACCTGGGACCTTTGCCTTTCGCGCTCTACCGACCTTTATATATATATATATATATATATATATATATATATATATATATATATATATATATATATATATATATATATATATATATATTCTTTTAATATATAATAAGAGTTGCTCCGTAGTGTTGCCGCCGGCATAGTTAGAATCGTCCAAACGTGTCTTCTCGTTGAATATTATGTTCCGTTGTGGGTCCTGTTCAGTTCAGGTTGGTTGTGTTGAGATTTATCTTCTCATGGCTTGGACGTTCCAGCTGCGAGGCGGGTCGTGAAAGGCACTCCGTAAAAAGTTGGAAAAATATTGCTGGTACTTTGGGTTACGGGTTAGGACGCAGTGTCGTTCATTAAGAAAGTTCCAGAATCCAAGTACTGATTTCTCGTCAGGATCAAAGAGGTATCGTATGTATCGTGTGGCCACGAATCCAATTTACCGAGTGTGTTTTGGTGGTGGGGTAGAAAGTCTCCCCCGGAAATAAGAGCATGTTGATGTCGATCTGGGCGGGTGTTTGGCGAGTAAGGAACGCCAAAATTCGCCGCGCGAGCGTCCAGACATCGTTCGCCTGACCACAGTGGAACCTGTGGCCGTCTTATCCCGACACGACTCACGATGCCGCCTCACAACTTTACTTCCGCCAGTACCTCGCCTCCTACTTTCCAAACTTCACAGAAGCTCTCCTGCGAAACTTGCAAGACTAGCACTCCTGGAAGAAAGGATATGGTGGTGGCCCGCGAAAGGCAAAGGTCCCGGGTTCGAGTCCCGGTACCGGCACACACTTTTAATCTGCCAGGAAGTTTCATATCAGGGCACACTCCGCTGCAGAGTGAAAAGTTTCATTCTGGAACCAGGTAATTTGGAGTTTGCGTGAGAGGTGAGTGGACAAGTTATGTTAAGACTCTGAAGTGTTACATAGTCCTGGACGAGAACGATCTCGTAGCTCCATCACGAGACGCTATTACGTGAAGCGATTGTAAAAGTCGCGAGTTCGCCCTTTCTCATCCTTGGCGAGCTTTTGCCTTCTGCTCAGCAAGGTCTCAGCTTCTTGCTTGCGGTACGGAAATAGTGACTTCCCACGCCAAGCTGCAACGCCGTGTCTGCCAGGTGTAACTGATGTAATTGTCTGCCGCAACAAGACTAATGTGGAATCACTCCTACTCCTTCTGATTCTCGACTTTTCCGAGTATTCCTGCATGTTGTGATGAAATTCGCATGTTCTTACCTTTTCGTTTGGGCTCCCTTCGTTTACCTATTGCGTTATCGCCATGCAAGTCTGCCTTATCCAAAGTCTGCCAAGAGCAGCTGTTTGACGTGGCAGGACGAGGGAACTGGTAAGCGGTAAGCCGTGTTGACGTGGTGGAAATGTTAACCATCTGCCTCGAACAACATTGCACAGGCGTTGCGAGGTTGCTGATGAAAAAGTCTCGGAGTGGAAGTAAAATAACTTCATTATCCGACTAGCTTCGCAACGGATGTTAAAAAAGATCCCCTGCGTACCATCGCTTTTAAGGGTTGCGGACCTCAGACAGTAAATCGCTTTGTCGATAAAATCAATGGTCCTATCCAAGAGACCGAACAATCTTGAATCTTGTAGCCGCTCCAGTATGCTGGGGAAGAGTCCACAGTTTTCTGGGCATGGTTATTCGTAATCAGCCCCGAAATCACAAAGCGAACTACATAAATTCGAATGTTTATAATTAAAAACAGCGACAAGCAACAATTGTGGTATAAAGTGTTTACTTATTTAGACCATGATCTGTTCCTGATTTTATCACAAATCAATGTTCAGATGTTTGGCATGTTTCAGGTCTGTCATATATTTTGTTTTTTATTTATTGGAATTTACCATACTGAATGTGTGAAATACTTAACATCGTTCACAGCACTCATACTGTACACATTCAAGAGCATAACATGCATAAAATTGTCAAGAGGAAAACAGGATGATTTCATGATAGAGAAGGACAAAACACGTTAAGTTTTCGCCAATCTTCGTGTGAACAGTGGAATTTCCTGCACGACAATGCCCGTCCGAACACTGCGATCCTCGTGCTCAATTAATTCTGCTATACACTGGGTCACTGTGCTTCCACACCCTCCTTATTCTCCGCATTTCGCACCGGCAGACTTCTCTCTGTTTTCGCGTATAATACTGAAATACTAGCATTCTGGTCTTCTGCTGCTACTACTACCCAAGTATTCAAGTAGGTTCCAGATTTTGAATTGGTAAGACGTCGTACTTCCATTATTGTATGGAAATGGAGGGTTCAGGTAAGAACTAATTCACTGCATTAAATTCCAACAACATTTTTTTATTTTTATTTATTTATTTTTTTTTTTTTTAATTTTGAGTTCGGCTACTTTGTCAACACAAATACTCGACAATTTGTATTCTTCAGGGCGGCTACGTCATAGATGTCATTTAAAGACATTGTAAAAATTATTATTGTAAAAATTATTTATTCCAAGGTCGCTGCTTTTAAATGAATTATTTATTAGTTGCAACAGGCCTGTTTCGGCGTGAATGCCATCGTCAGCTTAACTGTAAAATACATGAGTGGGTATCACGTTAAACTTAACTGGACAATCGTTCTAATACATCTCTTATAATAACAGATAAACAGGATAGATGAACAGCAGTATTACCAGGAGAAGAAGAGCTACCTATCTACGAATAAAGAGTATATTTTATCTGTTTATACATACATAGGTAGCTCTTCTTCTGCTAGTAATATTGCTGTTTATCTATTTCTGTTGATTTATTATATTAACATATGCATTAGAACTGTTGTTTGTGAAGTTCTTTATGTAGTTATACGTAAATCAAATTAATTCTTAATGATATAGTGAAGACAGTTTACAACTCACAGCAAAGACGTGGCGACGAGCTGCTACAGGCACATACAAAAGACAGACACATACAACACATTCAGCTATCGGCCATGGCCTTCTTCAGAAAATAGAGCACTCACGCAATCACACAGACACACAACACAGTCATACAACCATCACCATCACTTCGAAGTGTGGCAGCCGGAGGTGATGGTTGTATGACTGTGTTGTGTGCCTGTGTGATTGCGTGAGTGTTCTGTTTTCTGAAGAAGGCCATGGCCGATAGCTGAAAGTGTTGTACGTGTGTGTCTTTTGTATGTGCCTGTCGCAGCTCGTCGCCACGTCTTTGCGGTGAGTTGTAAACTGTCCTCACTATATTATTAATTCCAACCTGGACTTTCCATTATTAAATTAATTCTTAAGTTTCATTTAAAACTTGCGGGCTCATAAGCCGTGGTCGATTTGTAAAACTTTCCCGTAACGTTTCATCTTCGGCTGCGGAAGACGTCTTCAGAGGTAGAGTGGTGAACTGCGATGAGAACTTAGAGCGCCGTATATATAAGCGATGCAGAGGGCACCACAAGACATCACGTGACGTCGGCTACGACACTATCTCTGGTATTGCCAACATTCTTAGCAGAGAAGAATCGATTGTCATTCCGTTGCTGTAAAGCAGAAGTCCAAATTCTGTCTAATTTAACAGCTTCCTCTTTCCTGTTAAAATTATTGCGACGTTTGTAGATCTCGATTGCTTCTCTATATGTGCGCGCATGATAGTGCCAAGTTTTTGAGATGACACTAGTCTCATTAAATTTAATTTCGTGGTTGCCTTCTTGGTAGACATGTTCCGCTACGGTCGATTTCTCCGTGTGCCCCAAGCGGAAATTCCTTTTATGTTGGACCAGACGAGTGTTGACGCTTCTTTTTGTAGTTCCAATGTAGACTGAACCACAGCTGCAGGGAATTTTATTTACACCTGGTGTATTCAACGGATGTCGTACATCTTTTGCAAGCTCTTAAATATTCTTTTATCTTCCTCGTAGGTCTGAAAATGGTTTCTACCCCATACTTGTCCAATACGGTCTGTAACCTTATTTATGAATGGAAGAAAAACTTTCCCCTTGGGCGGTTGTTATTCATTGTTGACATTGACGAAGGGCTCTATCTATTTCTTCGGTAGAATAGCCGTTCTTCTGAAAGGTGGATCGTAAATGCTCCATCTCATCTTTTAGATAAGTAGATACACAAATTTTATGCGCCCTGTCAACCAATGTTTTAACCACACCTCTTTTTTGTCTGGGATGGTGGCTACAGTCTTTATGCAGGTAACGATCCGTATGAGTAGCCTTCCTGTAGATCTTGTGGCCCAAAGTCGCGTCCATGTGCTTGATTACAGACACATCGAGAAAATTCAGCTGTTTCCATCTGATCCCAAGGTTCGATTTAATAAATCTCTTTAAACAGTGGACGTTGGATTAACCAACTGTTTACTCCAATCATAAGGACGTCCACTTAATAGTGTCACACATAAACCTATCTAAGAACTTAGAGGAAGCCCCAATAAAACCCGGCACACAACATGAATATTGGACGTCGCAATAAGCCTTTCCACCTCATGTAAATAAGATACGTGAAGATGCACCTGTAATGGTGCGAAACTGGTTCGCAAGTTGATTCCGTATTCCTTGATTTCCAGGAGGCTTTTAAAACCGTACCTCACAAACGGCTTTTAATAAAATTGCGTGGTTACGGTATATCGCCCCAAATTTGCGACTGGATTTCCTCTCAGACAGGACACAGTTCGTAGTCATCGATAGTAAGGCATCGACTAAAACAGAGGTGATATCGGGCCTTCCACAGGGTAGTGTTATTGGTCCTCTGCTGTTCCTTATTTACATAAACGATTTAGGGGAAAATCTAAGTAGTTCTCTTAGGTTGTTTGCAGATGACGCCGTCATTTACCGTCTAGTAAAATTGTCTGAAGATCAAAACCAACTGCAGAACGATCTGAATAAGATATCACTATGGTATAAGAATTGGCAATTGACTCTAAATAATGAGAAGTGTGAAGTCGTCCACATGAGTACGAAAAGAAATCCGTTAAACTTTGTTTACGTAGATAGTGTCGTGGGAAAGGCGAACCAGAAACTGCGTTTTATTGGCAGAAACCTTAAAAGATGCAACAGAACTACTAAAGAAACTGCGTACACTACGCTTGTCCGTCCTTTTATGGAATATTGCTGCCCAGTGTGGGATCCTTATCAGGTGGGTTTGACGGAGGACATCGAAAGAGTCACGATACAGGGGAGACAGCGTTACGGAAATGATACAGGATCTGGGATGGGAATCATTACAACAACCTGCGCTTTTCGCTGCGGCGTGGGATGCTTACGAAACTACAATCGTCAACATCCTCCTCCGAATGCGAATATATATTGTTGACTCCCACTTACATAGGTAGAAATGGTCATCAGAATAAAATACGAGAAATCAGAGCACAAACGGAGAGATTCAGGTGTTCATTCTTCCCGCGCGCTATTCGAGAATGGAATGGGAGATAAATAGTATAACGGTGGTTCGATGAACCGTCTGCCAGGCACTTAAATGTGATTTGCAGAGTATCCCATGTAGAATGTAGAACCTAATAAAGGCATAAAAGACAGCTAAGGCTGATTACGATTATTCATAGAAAGGAATCCTGGCTTAATTGTCTGTATTACCTTCTAGAATTTCTGTACTGAAAATGGCGACTGGCGGCGCTAGACGATTACTGGGCGTAATTAATTTTTTCATTAATGAATTAATGGAGAAAATGTTAAATAAGCTGAATTATACATCAATAACCATTATACTAAAATTCTACTAATATAATATAGGAGTATTATTGCAATGACAAAAATTACAATAAACAAACACAGAAACTTTTCAGTTTTTCGTCTCACAGAATTTTTTAAAGATCACATTTTAATACTAGCCGTTATTTCGGCTTCAGTTGATAGTACTGACAACACAGATTGTCTTCCTTGGCTCATGTGCTTTTCAAGTTAGTCTTAATCAATTTTAACTTTGTGAAGCTTCTCTCGGCCGAAGCTGTACCGACTGGAACTGAGCATGATTCTGATTGTTATATAAACATTTGGATATACTTCTTCCAAATCGTTTTCTAAAATGTACTGAAGAAATTGTTTTACAAGTATTTAACTAAAAATTGCATCCCTGCTGCACTCATACGGAAATAAATACGGATAACTAAATAGCTGCCGGCCGCGAATGGCCGAGCGCACTAAGACGTCATGCTTCGGTGAGCGAACCGAGCGAGGTGGCGCAGTGGTAGCGCACTGGACTCGCATTCGGGAGCATGGTGATTCAAAACCACCTCCAACCATCTAGATTTAGGTTTTCCATTTCCCTAAATGACTTCAGGCAAATACCGGGATGGTTCCTTTCAAAGGGCACAGCCGATTTCCTTCCTCATCCTTACCCAAAACTCCGAGCGTTAGCTCCGTCTCTAATGACCACGTTGTCGACGAGACGTTAAACCCTAAGTTTTCTTCCTCCTTCCACGGTGAGCGAGGTCCCTTTCGTCGGGGGTCGATCCCAAGGTTGTGTTCGGCTATTGGTTAAGCTAGTGAAAATTAGATGTAGGTCGTCGCTATATAACTTAGCAGTTGGAAACCGCCGTTAAACATCAAATAATAATCTCTATAAAGGGAAGTGTCCCGATTGACGGATTGACTGACTGACTGACTCATCATCACCCGCCAAAACCACTGAAGAGAGAAACTTGACATTTGTGGAGGGTGTTGATCTTACTCTGTAGGCGTCATTTAAGAAGCGATTTTTATATATTGTGTCCGTAAGGGGGTGAAATAGAGCATGAAACGTTTTTTGAAAATACGTAGCTATTTAGGCAATTTTGAAGCTAGAACTACAAAATTTCGGATTTTAATTCAGGGTTCGAATTTAAAAGACACGTGTTTCGGCATTTTTTTTTAAATTCGAGAAATAAGGGGGTAAAATAAGTGACGCCAAAAATTTTCAAAAATATGTTGCTGTTAACACAAATTTTAAGCTACAACTACGAAACTTCGGATATGGAATTTTGACAGGATTAAAAATCCACGATTTTTAGTATTTTTGGAAATTCAAGAAGTAAGAGTGTTAAATAGAGGATCAAAAATTCTTTTTTGGAAACACGTTGCTACTGATACAATTTCGAAGCTAGAGCTGCAAAAATTGATTTTTGTATAGTTGGTTAGACGTTAAAAAATACGTGTTTCGGTATTTTTGGAAATTCGACCAATAAGGGGAGGAAATACGAGATGCAAAAATTGATTTTCAAAAATATGGTGCTTTTAACTCCAATTTCAAGCTGTAACTACGAAACTTAAGATATGGATTCTTCATCAGGATTAAAAAGAAACAACTGGTGCAGACCAACAAGCCTACGCATGCGAAGCAGCGGGGGTTCAGCTAGTATAAAATAAAATAAATATAAATTAACAATGTTTTGCGAGGCCCCCACATGCGCGAGGCCGTCGGCAGTGGCCGACGTCGCCGACGCCTAGCGCCGCCACTCAAAATGGCTTGGTATTGCGAGGGATGAAGTGGCTGACAGAGGTGGCGATTGTGGACGACGCTACGGCTGGGCACCATCGGCAGTGGAGCTGCGACAGTCAGCGACACAATGGGACTTCCAGGGTCCAGGCGCGAGGGCCAACAGCATCCCAAGGGCGGGGGTCACGTGACAAATGGCAGCTGCCATTGGCCGGGCGCAATCAGAGGAGGACATCTCGGCAAAGGGCTGAAGGGCTGGAGGGCTGGAGGGCGTCGCGGCTAGGGCGGAGAGGGTGGTGGGGGGAGGGACTTGATTGGCAGCTACAGCGGCGGCCGGCGGACGTCAAAGGCGCCGGCATTTGTCATTGCCGGGGCGACACGGCGCCGAGATAATTGAAAAACCCACTGTGTCTGCTGGGGGGCGAGGGGGGAGGGGTAGCCGAGATTCCTGCGACAGACGCCCAGGTCACAAGTCGAGCGGGCCGAAGGGCCGATGAGTTATGGACCGGGGGACAGCCTACAGCGGGGTAGGCTTCTGCTGGCTGGTGGGGCCGGTCGCGCTCTGAGCGTTATACGGAATTAATTGCCTACACGTGGACGTCACAGGTGGTGCAGGTACCTATGGCAGGGCCGGGATCGACACATTGGATTCAAATTCTTCGTTTGTGTGGCCATAATGCCCGTAGTTGCTTTTATAATTATGAATAGCAGTGAAACTTCCTGGCAGATTAAAATTGTGTGCCGTAACCGGGACTCGAACCTGGGACCTTGGCCTTTCGCGGGCAAGCGCACTACCGACTGTGCTATCACGACACGACTCACGATTCCGCCTCACAACTTTACTTCCGCCAGTACCTCGCCTCCTACTTTCCAAACTTCACAGAAGCTCTCCTGCGAACCATGCAAGACTAGCACTCCTGGAAGAAAGGATATGGTGGAGACATGGCTTAGCCACAGCCTAAGGGATGTTTCCAGAATGAAATTTTCACTCTGCAGCGGAGTGTGCGCTGATATGAAACTTCCTGGCAGATTAAAATTGTGTGCCGCACACTCCGCTGCAGAGTGAAAATTTCATTCATGAATAGCAGTGGTTGTCCGTCTTTGCAACTACAATGAAAATGCGATTTTTTTTTCTCACCAGACGCGTTTCGTTTTAATGACTGTAAAACATCTTCAGTGGTCTGTAATAATAGAAATCTACAGTTTGTTTTGTATTTAGATCGAAAACAGTTCTTAAATGGAGCATGAAAAGTAGGCCTAATGTGTTACTTACGGAAATTTTTTGTCTTCTATTCGCTTCACATCATGGAATGCCGGGCTGTTTACTGCAATACCGCCGTTTCTTCATGCTGTGTCGTTTTCTCACTACTTTCACTGTCACTTTTTCACTGTTCATAGTTGTTTTCCACAGTTCAGAAGTGTTTGTTGCATATACTCATTGCAGAACTCCGTGAAGAATGGGCTGCCATTCCCAAAGGAACCTACTAGCACCTGACTGCGAGAGTGGAATGGGCCTACACCATATTGAACTCCAGCATTACCTATGCAGGGCGCGATGAACTTGTAAGTTTTCCGAGAACCATAGGGATGGCGATCAAAAATGATGGGCAAATGGCACAAGGATTAAGGCATAGACCTACCACGAAAAAACGCACGAAGTATAGCAACTCTGGGGTATACAAGATTAAATGTGCCAGCTGTGATAAATATTACATAGGGCAAACTGGACGCAACTTTGAAGTCCGATACAAAGAGCACTGCAATAACAGCAATCGTACAGCATTTGGAGCGCATGCTAAAGACAATAAACACCAAGTTAGCACTATAGGCGAACAAATGGAAGTGCTGCATAGGGCATCGAAAAGCTTTCATTTAAATGTACTTGAAGAGCTTGAAGTATATGCGCACAAGGAGAAAGACCCGGACAAACTACTAAATCAGCAGACAGATTTCGTGCATAAAAACATTTTTGGAAATATTTAAAGACTTTTGTAGCCTCGCCTGGAATGGAACGCGCTGCCAAACACCAGCTACGGCGGCCCTCACCACAATGGAGGTGGTGAATGGGACACGGCGAGGCGGAGAAAACCTCGGCGATGCAGCTGATGCAGCCTGACACACTCAAGCTTATTGAAAGAAGACAATGTCCACAATAATTTTTAAAAAATCTTTTTGAGAGATTTTAAAAAACATTTTAATATTTAACCATGTTAAATTTTTTTTAACTCACTAACAGTTTTACTTAAGACATTATACGCCACAGTGGTAGAGTGCTAGGCTACAAATCCAAAGGTCGCGGGTTCGATCCCTGCCAGGTCCTAGGATTTTAATCTGTCACTTTCCACTTCTTTCACTTCGGGCAGTATTGCTCATGTGAAAAATACCGAGTAGCACCGTGGTTCGGAACCCACGTTAAACTGAAGGTCCCCCTATAACTGGCTGGGTAAGTCAGTTCGAAGGTCGGAGGAAGGCAACGGCATACCACCTCCAAACAGAATCATTCCTAGTAAAGCACTGTGGTGTTCAAACCAATCTTCGGATTGTTTACTGCTTTACCTTTTATGTATCCAGAACCCAATATTATCTTATTTCTATGTGCTTTTATAGTTTGGCAACCGAGTACCTCATTTGTAACTGCTATTTTATACCTTGACTACTATCCTTGACTTCAGAATTGATTTTATATGTAAGTCAATAATTACTCATTCAGAATAATTTTAAGGAAAATGATCCCCACCAATCAGATGATTTTAAGTACATTATATAAACTCTCAGGAAGCTACTATGTTTTAGTAACGACTGTGAACATTCGTTCATCAGGGACAGGTTACTCTGTAACTTCATAAATTTGATATGTTTTTAATATTTTTCCATTAACTTTCTAGATATCATACTTTATACTTTGTAAACAGTAGCTTACATTCAGTTATAACATTTGTTGAACATTTCCTGGAAGATTAAAAGGGTGCCGGAACCGGGACTCGAACCCGGGACCTTTGCCTTTCGCGGGCAAGAGCACTATCGACTGTGCTATCCCGACAGGACTCACGATGCCACCTCACAATTTTACTTCCGCCAGTACCTCGCCTCCTACTTTACAAACTTCACAGAAGTTGTCCCGCGAACCATGCAAGACTGGCACTCCTGGAAGAAAGGGTATGGTGGAGACATGTGTTTAGCCACAGCCTAAGGGATGTTTCCAGAATGAAACTTCACTCTGCAGCGGAGTGTGCGCTGATATGAAACTTCCTGGCAGATTAAAATTGTGTGCCAAAACCAGGACTCGAACCAGTTTGTAAAGTTTGTAAAGTAGGAGGCGAGGTACTGGCGGAAGTAAAGTTGTGAGGTGGCATCGTGAGTCCTGTCGGGATAGCACAGTCGGTAGAGCGCTTGCCCGCGAAATACACAGGACCCAGGTTCGAGTCCCGGTTCAGGCACACAATTTTAATCTGCCAGGAAGTATCATATCAGCGCACACTCCGCTGCAGAGTGAAAGTTTCATTCTAGATTTGTTTAATAGATCTGAAGATGGGCAGCTGTCCCGAAAAAGGTAATGTTTTAGAAAATAAAAGCGATCTGGAGACTGATATTCAAGAATTTTGAACTTGCCATTGTCAGCCAGGAATCTACCTTACGTATTCTGAAAGACAGAAGGTGACCCCAGAGGATGAACACTGTATAAGAAACGTGTTAGGTAAAATAGAGTCGTTGTTCAGAGTGAGTGACAAATGCCTGTCCATTACTGCGTCACCTAAAGTATAGCCAGCAGCGCAATCCTACCTGACTATTACGCATTAAAATAATGCCGTCCATTTTGTTTCCACATCCATTTCTAGCCCGGTAGACTTAAACGATGCACGCGTTTAGAAGCAATTCTAATTTTATGTCGGGGGGGTTACATTTTGAATCTTGTAATTTCTGAAATAATCGAGAGCGAACTGTGAAAGCGTTTTCCTGCTCGTCCGGGACTCGGGCCGTATAATTTCGCTGGCGTCTGTGATCACGTCGCGTGCGCAAGGAAACGCGGCAGCTGTAAATGTTGGGAATGTTTGTGGCGAAGAGAGTTATTATAACTCCCGGGGACGGCGGAGGGCACGGCCGGATGCAACGGTCTAATCTGAATTTGATGTCAGAATTTAGCTTCGCACCGGCGCCTCAACCATTAAACGACAGAGATCACTTATGCAGATGACCCGTCTTCTGTGGTAGAGGTCGTTCCAGGGACCCTCGCGGTGTCGAGTCGGAAAAATCCTAGCGCCTGGGGAATATTTCCATCGTCGAGATCTGGAGACAGATAAGAACGGAATGGGAGGAGTACAGGTCTTCATCAGCAGATGGAGCGCTTCGTCCAGGACACAGCAATTGCGATACAAGTCGACGCTAAAGGCGTCCTCTCACGGTACGTGGAAACGCGCGTGGAGTAGGAAGTTGTGCCTTTTACAGGGTGGAATTGTACGTTCCATACTCTGCGAAGCGTAGAACGAAGGATCTGACATGTTAGATTTTTTTGGAACTTGGCCCATGAGAAGCGACCTGGTCTTCACGTGACAAGCAGAGCTTTTGGGCGCCATATTCCACACGGGAAGGGAAGAGGAAATAGATGAAGATGAAATAGGAGATACTATACTGAGAGATGAATTAGACAGAGCCCTGAAAGACCTAGGTCGGAACAAGGCCTCGGGAGTAGATGACATACCCTCAGAGCTACTAAAGTCTCTGGGAGAGCCAGCCATGACAAAACTATTTGAACTGGTGTGTAGGATGTATGAGACAGGCTAAATACCCTCAGACATCAAGAAAAATGTAATAATCCCCATTCCAAAGAAATCAGGCGCAGACAGGTGTGAAAATTACAGAACCATCAGTTTGATAAGTCATGGTTGCAAAATTTTAACACGAATTATTGAACAGCTGGTAGAAGCCGACCTTGGGGAAGATCAGTTTGGATTCAGGAGGGACGTAGGAACCCGGGCGGCAATACTCACTTTACGACATATCTTAGAAGATAGATTAAGGAAAGGTAAACCTACATTTTCAGCTTTTGTAGATTTGGTGAAAGCTATTGACATTGTTGATTGGAATACAGTCTTTAAAATTCTGAAGTCAGCAGGGGTAAAATACAGGAAAAGCAAAGTTATTTACAAATTGTACAAAAGCTAGACCGCAGTTATTAGACTGGAAGGGCATGAAAGGGAAGCATTAGTCGGGAAGGGACTAACACAGGGATGTAGCCTCTCTCCGATGTTATTCAATTTGTACATCGAGCAGGCGGTGAAGGAAAGCAAGGAAAAATTTGGAATAGGGATTAAAGTTCAGGGGGAAGAAATAAAAACATTGCGTTTTGCTAATGACATTGTAATTCTGTCAGAGACGGCAAAGGGCCTGGAAGAGCAGTTGAATGGAATGGACAGTGTGTTGAAGAGAGCGTATAAAATGAACATTAACAAGAGCAAAACAAAGATAATGGAATGCAGTCTTAGAAAATGAGGCGATGCTGAAATAATTAGATTAGGTAACGAAACAATGAAGGTGGTAGATGAGTTTTGTTACTTGGGTAGTAAAATAACAATATGACGGTCGCAGTACAGAGGATATAAAATGCTGAATGGCAATGGGAAGAATAGCATTTTTGAAAAAGAGAAAGTTGCTAACATCGAATATTAATTTAAGTATAAGGAAGTCCTTTCTGAAGGCATTTGTGAGGAATTTTGCCTTGTACAGGAGTGAAACATGGACGATAAAGTGTGCAGACAGGAAGAGAATAGAGGCTTTTGAAATGTGGTGCTACAGAAGAATGCTGAAGATTAGGTGTCTAGATCGCATAACTAATGAAGAGGTATTGAACAGGATTGGGAAGAATAGGAATTTCCGGCATACCTTGACTAAAAGAAGGGATCGTTTGTCAGGAAACATTCTTAGACATAGTGGAATTAGCATTGGAGGGAAGTGTGTAGGTTAAAAATCGCAGAGGGAGACCAAGAGTCGCGTATAGTAAGCAGATTCAAGTGGATGTAACCAGTCTCCGGACTGAAGACCATAACAACAACATTGCACACGGAACTCCGAATTCGTGCCTTCTTTGTATGTAGCGTAATATGTTTGAATGTAAAGCGTCAGAATTTTGAGGAACTTTGGAAATCGCGTCATTTCAGGTATGAGTTGTTACAATAAATTACCCGAAACAACATTTTCCTACCTTCAAAGGATCTCGTATTTGTGTGTCTGTGTTATAATTTGTTTGCTACGGTATAACGCTGTTCTATCAAAGGAGCGTCTTTGTGATGCTACGTCATACATAAATAACATATTACAACATGTTTTAGAGGCGTAGTATATCTGAGGATAGGATGAACTGGGCAAGTGAAGGAATAGCGTACTTCGTAGAGGCGCACGCTGTGATGTAGATGTTACAAACGGAGCAGTTTCACGTCTGCGTATTTCCAAAGCATTTTTATTTTCTCCTTTTTTGTTCTCTTAAACTTTCTCGTTGTTTCTTGCTTTCCGCACTAACAACAATCTAAGAACAAAATTGCACTTTACATCCATCAGTAATTCCCCATACTTAGAGCCAGGTAGTTACAAAATCACATGTGACAACTGTAACGGCTTTTACATTGGTCAGATTGGACGTAATTTCCTCACAAGATATCGTGAACACGTAAGAATAAGTGAAAACAACCAATCTAGTTTTTATTTATATCTCAGAAACGAAAACCATTCAGCACTTAACATCGAAAACGCACTTATGATTTTGCATAAAATACCAAAGGGAATAGAAATGAATATTTTGGAGGAATTTGAAATATATATTCACACTAAAAATTATCCGAACGAAATACTTAATGAACACACTGATTTCAAACATAAAAATTATCTGGTTAATTTTATTGACTTTATCGATGAAAAAGGCTGAAAAGCAAAGATATACTAAATGAAAAGAGGAAAAAACGAAATAAACCTCTCTGACCAATGTTAAAGTATCTCATAACTTAGTTGATTACTGTATATGTAAACATCTTTGGCAAAGCTGTTGCTAATTACGAAAAAATATAAAAGTTTCTTTAATTTAAAGTTTTAATGTAAAAAGCTGCATAATACCTGACATTTAAAGCAACATTTACGCCAGATGTCAACTTTAATTAACGTCCAAACATCGTAGACGTAAGTTGTTAGGAAAATTTATAACAAACAAATTTATGTATATTTTCCTATTGTTTGAATTGTAATTAATGTAATTCTTATACACGCAGGCGCTTGAGAATGACAAACTGTCGAAACAGCTGTAGCAATGTTAAATAAAACATAAGCAGCACTCCGGAACTTTATTACAATTATCAGCGTGGTGGTTATCGTCACGAGCTGTGGAGGAAAAGAGATGCAAGTAACAGATTTGTATCTACATTCTCCCAGATATTTTTGAGATACGGTTTAATTACTGTTTTTGTAACATATTTCTTGATTCAATACAATTGTAATATTCAGTTTTCGACGATGTTTATTAGAAACAAGAACGAACTCTGTCCACGAGAGAATTTTTCTTGAGTTTTTCATGCTGGGGCACAGGAACAAATAAAATTGAAGACAGTACCCTACTTCACTCGGTTCTCCCCACGGTGTTTCGAATTCTGTTGCAGTTCAGTACAGTGTTGGAATAGTTCATTTGCACAGTGCATAGAGAACTTGGCTAGAGCGTGGTTACGGAAGCAGATGCAATAAAGGAGGAACAGCATTTACGTACAAAATTAACATAAAAAATTATCACAACGAACATTGTCAGCCGGCCGCGGTGGCCGAGGAGACTGAGGCGCTCCAGTCACGGTCTGCACGGCCACTACGGTCGAGCATGGATATTTGTGCCGTCCTTAGTCTTAGTTAGTTCATAAGTAGTTTGTAAGTTTAGGGACTGATGACCCCGTAGTTAAGTCCCATAGACTCTACAAACATTTGAACGTTTTTTTTTTTAACATTGTCAAGCTGAGGCGCTGTCCCGCGTTTATGAATATGCAGAATATGTACAACGTGGAAAATGGGAATATAAAAAAATATGTTTGTAAAGCATAAGGGACTCAACATCAGTCCCTAAAGTTACAAACTACGTATGAACTAGCTTATACTAAAGACGACACAAACATGCATGCCCAAGGGGGGAGGGGGATTCGAACCCCCGACGGCGGACGGTCGCGCGCACCGCAGCACGGTGCTCCAGCGCGCGTCTGGGAATAAAAGAGCAAAACAACTGGAGCTGGTGCACATGAAGTACTTCACCGTTGACCATTTTTTACGATCATTGTCAACAGCTTCCAGTGTACTGTCTTTGATCATATATGACAATTTTGTTGGCCCTCACGAGAGCCATACTGGATTGTCTGGGTAGCTGACATAGCTGGGAGATCACCGTGGTGACAGGACCAGCTACCAAAGATTGTTGTCCGTTTAGAACCACCCAGGGGGCAAGTGGAGCTTTGAGGATTGCTTCCGGAGGACGCGAACAAATTGGCCCCCCCAAGCCAGTGCTAAGGTTTTGCGAACAACAGCTTTGTCCCTAGTTTACTCTGCAGCTGAATACTGTTCTCCTGTCTGGCTCAACAGTGCTCATGTGAGAGACATTGATGTACAATTAAATAGAGCAATGAGATTGATCAGTGGCACTCTGATGGCTACACCACTTCAATGGCTCCCAATATTATGCAACATCGTTCCTCCTTATCTAAGACGGAAGGAAGCCTTAATGAGAGAGTATAATACGATCTTGTCCACTCCTGAGCTTCCTATCCTGCAAGACCTTCCACCACAGGTAAGCCGGCTGAAATCACGTAAACCACCTCTTAAAACAGCTGTGCAACTATATGAGAGTGGCTTCTCGCCTAAATCAAACTGGGCAAGAAGTTGGGATTCGTTGAATGGAAAAAAACAGCATCTGGCTAGACGATCCCTCGAAGGAGCTCCAAGGAATGGACCTTCCCAGGAGAGAATGGTCTTTGATCAACCGCTTCCGAACTGGTGTTGGTCGCTGTAACTATTGGAAATTCAAATGGGGACAGACAGACGACCAGTCATGTGACTGTGGAGCAGACATACAAACGATGACCCACATAATTACTAATTGCCCATTACTATTGTTCTCAGGAGGGATGACCGAACTCCATATAGACAGTCAGGAAGCTGTCCAGTGGTTAAAGGAGTTGGACTTGCCTCTGTGACAAAGATATGTTTTATCTTGATAATTAGACACTAATATATCTTACTAAAGTATTATATGTAGCTGACATTATACCAAACGATATATATATATATATATATATATATATATATATATATATATATATATATATATATATATATATATATATGTGTGTGTGTGTGTGTGTGTGTGTGTATTATACAAGAGTATTGCATGCCACGTGCAAGCATAAGAAAGCATTGTTTTCAGTTTCTTTAGTTTTTTTGTGACGATCGCTAACAGAGATACCGTGTAATTTTACGCACAGCCATCTTTGTAAAGACAATGATGTACACGCACTAGCCCGGAACGGTCGCTGGAGAGCGCGGCGGTCGCAAAGCAAATCACGATGAGCAGCACGTTGTGTTCCGTGGGATGTGGCGGGTCGTTTCAGAGTGTGCTGTAGCTATATATACTAGGTAGAAAGCACGTCTGGCCTGCGCCACGTTGGGACAACAAGTTGTTTGAAAAATCGTTGGACCAGGTACATTAATCTGCAAGCAGAGTAAGTTGAAATTAAATATGTAATAAATAGAATAAAGTTTAAGTCATGTAAGAACTTTTTTCCCGTTCCAAGAACCTTCGAAATCACCCTCATATTAGCGGTGACCCACGGGTCATTAGGTTCCCCGATGTATCTACATCTACATAGACACTCTGCAAATCACGTTTAAGTGCCTGGCAGAGGGTTCATTAAGCACTTTCACAACTTTTCTCTACGTTCCATTCTCTAATAACAAGCGGGAAGAAAGAACACCTAAATTGTTCCGTTTTCGATCTGATTTCTCTTATTTTATTGGGATGGTCATATCTCCCTAAGTAGGTGCAAATCACGTTTAAGTGCCTGGCAGAGGGTCCATTAACCACTTTCATAACTTTTCTGTACCGTTCCATTCTCTAATAACAAGCGGGAAGAAAGAACACCTAAATTGTTCCGTTTTCGATCTGATTTCTCTTATTTTATTGGGATGGTCATATCTCCCTAAGTAGGTGGGTGCTAGCAAAATATTTTCACATTCAGAACTAAAAGTCGGTGATTGAAATTTGCAAACAGATCACGCCGCAATGAATAACGTCTTTGTTTTACTGATTTCCACCCCAATTCGTGCAACATTTCCGTGACGCTTTTCCCCCGTAACGTGATGAAACAAAACGAGGTGCTCTTCTCTGAATCTTCTCAATGTCTTCCGTCAGTCCCACCTGGTGAGGGTCCCACAAGGGGCAACAGTACTCCAGGAGAGGACGCCCAAGTGTGATGTAGGTAGTCTCTTTGGTGGAGCTGGTGCGTCTTCGAAGCGTTCTGCCGATGGAACGTAACCTTTGGTTTGCCTTGCCCACAATATTTTCTATGTGTTCTCTCCAGTCAAAGTTGTTCGTAATTGTAACTCCTAGGTATTTGGTAGACTGATTTATCGCGTAATTGAAGTTCGGCGGATTTCTTTTAGTGGTCATGTGTATTACTTCACACTTTTCTTTATTTAGTGTCAATTGCCAATTTTCGCACCATGCAGAAATTTTGTCTGAATCGCTTTGCAGTGCAGTGCAGAAGACAACAGCGGCCGTCAACGGGAGCAGAAGGTCGCTGATCGAGCCCGGTAAGGAGCTGGTGTGGACGTGCGTCACGCCAGGGCTGCCAACGCGACGGTTCATAAATTACCGCAGGTGGTGGTACGGCGGGCACTCGATTCGCCGTTAATCACGGGGTGGAGGGTGGAGGGTTGCTCCGCTCAACGCCCTAATGCAGCCCCCGCGGAAGACTGCGCCAGTGTTTAAAAGCGCCACAAATCAACCGCGCAATGGCCGGCCCGGCCAGCAATTTATTTATGCATATTCAATAAAAGCGCCGCGGATTTGAATCGCGTTAAAAGGTGGAATGCGCGCGCTTGATTGATGCCTGGCTCTCCGAGCGGGATCAAGCCGTAGCGGTGGTAAAAATGGCGCGATTTTAACGCCACACAGCACACGGGGTTACCTCTCAGCGCATACGAGCCTCTTCCTAACATTTTTAGTTTACAACTTTTAACATTAAATCGCGCCACCTTGTACGACTTTAACCTTAGCTCTTATGTTTCATACTGCTTTGTGTATACTAATGTGTTGCTGGTTACGAACTTATGTAACGTACTTCAGGCGCGGGGGATGGGTGCGTTTCCCGTGTGCCATCCATGCTGAGTGGCCTCTTTCGTTGTGACATTTCGTTGCGCTTTTTTGGCGTTGGACCGCACCGTAGTGTGCTGCTTTGTCCTTTTATTGTGCTTTTTGCATGCTTTGCTGACTGATCTATTGTTAGCCGGCCGCGGTGGCCGAGGGGACTGAGGCGCTCCAGTCACGGTCTGCACGGCCGCTACGGTCGGGGGTTCGAATACCCCCCCCCCCACCTCGGGCATGGATATTTGTACCGTCCTTAGAATTAGTTAGTTCATAAGTAGTTTGTAAGTTTAGAGACTGATGACCCCGTAGTTAAGTCCCATAAGCTTAACAAACGTTTGAACATTTGAATTTTTTGATCTATAGTTATACTATAACTTTGTCAATTACATGTAACATGCTTCAGCACGGAAACAAGTGCATTCCCTAGACGTCATCTGTAATGAGTGATATCTACGTTCTTTTACGCTATTGTTTATTTTGTATTTTTTGAACATTAAATCATACTACTCTGTACAACTAAAGCCTTTTACATTATGTACTCTGTATGTTTTATTTATACTTTGTTTCTGACTGATGTAATGTTTATACTGCACTATAACTTTCTCAACGCTATGTAACGTGCTTCAAGCACGGAAAACGAGATGGCGCTGCAATTAACTTTCGTTACTTTGTCATAAAACATTAAAATTACCGTCTCTAATGGCCAAGCTGTCGACGGGACGTTAAACCCTAAGCATCCATCCATTCCATTAAAATTACATCCCCTTGTTCTTCTTCGTCCTCTTCAAGATTTTGCAGCGTAGTTATAATCATTGTATAAAGGGAACTATCCTTCATGGTACTGCTTATTTAAATTTTTAAAATGTTTTTAAATTTTCCTGTTGAAATAACTTACTATGCTAGTAGTATCTATAACTAGCATAAGACGCTTTAACATCATACTCTTGTCTGTTACGTGATATTTTATATATTTCTGTATGCTGTTTTTTAATTTTTATTGGTTATTCAGCTTGTATACCTTATGTGTAAAAATACATTCTAATTTTTATTTTGTTTGCATAAAAGTTAGTGTAACATCTAAGTAATAGAGGGCGTTAATGACACCCATCCCTACAGCGCCGCGGCATGTCGTTTGTAAGCAGCGCGCTTATTTCAAACTTTGACACTGCAATTTTATGTTTGCCGTTGCAGTTACATTCAGGGCATTCATATGCTCGGTATGTATGGTGTCTGTATATTATATTTCGTAATATATTCCAGTTCTATTTGTATTTGTTTCTAATTCCATACTGATCTTTGATCTTGTTCTATAGTTTGAAGGACACTGAAGATGATCATATGTGATTGAAATCGATCTGTAGTTTTTTAAAATAAAATATTAACGGCCAATGCTGCGAAGTACATCGGGTGTGTTCATTTCTATAAATGAGGCATCGAAAGGCCAAAATTAAAATTAAGTTTATTCTTGTGGAAATAAAATCCGCTACCAGTCACAATTATTGGCGGTTTATTAAAACACTACTGGTTTCGGGCTTGTGCCCATCTTCAGGTGTTTAAATTCAGTGTTGTTAAATTATTTACTTATTTGTTTATTTAGCCTGATCAGATTAGGGCCATCAGGCCCTCTCTCACATCGGACCAGGGTTTCACACATACAGCATTTCTTTACATGTCAGTTACCTATGACATAACAATAATTTTTTACAGATAAACAATTAATAACATAATTTATACAAGTTGATTTTGTACAAAAACCAGACAGCGGTTATTAGAGTTGAAGGGCATGAAAGGCATGCAGTGGTTGGGAAAGGAGTAAGACAGGGTTGTAGCCTTTCTCCAATGTTATTCAATTTGTATGTTGAGCAAGCTATAAAGGAAAGCAAGGAGAAATTTGGAGAAGGAATTAAAGTTCAGGGTGAAGTATTAAAAACTTTGAGTTTTGCAGACGACATAGTAATTCTGTCAGAGACAGCAAAGGACCTGGAACAGCAGTTAAACGGAATGGACAGTGTGCTGAAAGGTGTATATAAGATGAACATTAACAAGAGCAAAACTAGGGTAATGGAGTGCAGTGTAAGAAAATCAGGCGATGCTGAAGGAATTATATTAGGTAATGAAGCAATAAAGGAGGTAGATGAGTTTTGTTACTTGGGCAGTAAAATAACAAATGATGGTCGCAGTACAGAGGATATAAAATGCAGAATGGCAATGGGTAGAAAAGCGTTCTTGAAAAAGAGAAATTTGTTAACATCGAATATTGATTTAAGCCTAAAGAAGTCCTTTCTGAAGGCATTTGTATAGAGTGTTGCCTTGTATGGGAGTGAGACATGGACGATAAACAGTGCGGACAGGAAGAGGAGTGAGGCTTTTGAAATATGGTGCTACAGAAGAATGCTGAAGATTAGGTGGGTGGATCGCGTAACTAATGAGGAGGTACTGAACAGAATTGGGGAGAAAAGAAATTTCTGGCATACCTTGACTAAAAGAAGGGCTAGATTGGTAGGACACATTCTTAGACATCAAGGAATTGTGATTTAGCATTAGAGGGAAGTGTGTGGGGTAAAAACCGCAGAGGAAGACCAAGAGATGGATACAGTAAGCATATTCAGACAGATGTAGGTTGCCGTTTTTATGTGGAGATGAAGAGGCTTGCTCAGGATAGGGTATTGTGGAGAGCTGCATCAAACCAGTCTCCGGACTGAAGACCACAACAACAACACAAGTGCATTACATGTAAAAGGATGTAAATAAAAGGTATTGACTAAATTCTAATAGGATTAATACTAGTAGTACCACTGAGACACCTTCTGCTGCTGTTGGTGTAATAATTGAAGTAACAACATTGATATTAGCAGATACAAGATGTACTTTTGAATATATCGAGAGTGGTTAAGGCATGGCGAATTCTGACAGAAGGAAGTTAAGAAAGCTGTACCTGACGAGAGCAATGGCAGTCGGAGAATATCTGGGAGGAGGAATGGATGTGACGTACCTGGATCGTAGGGTAATAAAGACTGGCGTAATTATCGCTTTAGTAGATAATCCATTAACTGTCCTTTGAAGCTGGCAGTGTTATTCAGTTCTCTGATATACTGAGGTAGATTGTTCCAGAGCCTGGTTCCTGCTACTGAAAAGGATTTTGAGAAACCGGCTGAGTGATGGATAGGGACAGAAAGGGGTTTGCTCTGGCACGAACGAGTAGTTCTGTTATGTTGATCAAATAAGAGTGTTAAGGTCGAGGATAGATATGAGGGACAGTGTACATTTATAAGAGAGTAGAGGAAACAGAGTGTATGAAAAAATCTCTGCGCTTGTCAGCACGGAATCAGGATAGTTGCTTATAAGATGGTGAAACGTGATCAAAGAGACGGATGTTACATATGTATCGAACGCAGGCATTCATGATTAGTTCCAGACGTCGTGAGTTTTCCCAAGAAATACCTTGCAAGATAACATCACTGTAATCAATAATTGGAATTACAAGTAAAGTATCCACTTCGTGTTCGTACATTTCTCATGGGTATCATTTGAGAATATTGTAGTAACATGATGCTAATTTGCACTCCCATGTTTCAGGTTTTGCACAGTACACAGTACTCTTTATAACTGTCACTCCAAACATCGCAACTAATATCCATGAGAAGTGTACAAACACGAACTGGATACTTTACTTATATTCAACAACACTAAATGTAAACACCTGAAGTTGGGCACAAACGCGAAACCGGTAGTGTTTTAATAAACCGCCAGTAATTATGACTGGGAGCGGATTTTATTTCCACAACCTATAACGAACAGTCACGGAGTTCAACATCCATAATGGATAAATTTCAAGTTTATTCTTGGTTCCCCCTTCTGTATACTTATTAATGATTGCTTTATTGGAACAGGTTAATTGTCAGACGTGACATGAAGTCGTTAATGAGGTATGCGCCCATATCAGTATTCTTTGATAACAGTGCTATTAGGACGCTGTGTAAAAATTATAGAGCCACAGATGGTGAGGTGGTCATGCGTTTATTGACGCGTTTCGATAAAAATCATCTTCAGAATCGTGGAAGGGGGTTTACATAATAAAATTGTAGGGCGTCAATGCCCTGCTGAACATTACATACTAGGAAGGACAGTTCGTAAGCTTTCAACTATATACGTATTATACGTATATATTCGTATTTCAACTATTAATTGGAAGCATCTCGTCCGACACAGAACAATAAGAAAGACGAAAGTCCTAGTTTTGCTAACAGTTGTCCTAAAAACTAAAACACAAAAGGAAATGGAAAGAAATTGTGTGCACTACCCGTTTACTTTGGATCTACACGGTACGCTTCACAGGCTTACATTACTCAGCAGGGCATTGACGCCCTACAATTTTACTATGTAAACCCCCTTCCACGATTCTGAAGATGATTTTTATCGCCGGCCGCGGTGGCCGAGGGGACTGAGGCGCTCCAGTCACGGTCTGCACGGCCACTACGGTCGGGGGTTCGAATCCCCCCTCGGGCAAGGATATTTGCGCAGTCCTTAGTATTAGTTAGGTCATAAGTAGTTTAGGGACTGATGTCCCCGTAGTTAAGTGCCATAAGCCGTACAAACATTTTTTTAAAAGCGGAAATGAAAGAGATTGATCCACTGAGTGTTGTTAGGTCAAAAAGAACTGCGTACCTTAATTAGAACCGAAGATATCGTAAGATAAACCGATTAAAATATTCAGTGCAAGGACAGAAGGATACCGCGTTTGAATAAAAATAAAGAATGGAGAGGATTAAGTTAATTCTAATACTTGATGACAAATCAGCGAATGACTCTCTTTCGTTTAATGCAAAAATGAAGGATTTCGGTCGGATAGAACGGCCTGACCGACTGACTTTTAGTTTACAGCAACGACATCCGCATAAGAAATATACAGAAGGAAATCGCGTTTGAGTATAGAAAAAGGAAGGCGAGAGTTGTGTAAATTCTGATATTTTAAACAAATCTGTGGATTAATACCTCTCGTTTAAAAGAAAAATGAGTTAAATTGGCTGGGTAGTTTGTTCTGGCCGACTGACTTTGGTTTTCGTAGATTCTTTTAATATGTAAGATAATGTTTTAAATATCACATACTTCTCTGACGTAGGCAAAACTGCTGTGTTGATTAGCTTCTTCGCAGTATCCAATGTTGTCCTTAATTCGGCAAACAGGATTTTTCGTAGTAAGTGGAACAACACAGCTGCATATTCGAATTCTTTTTCTTATATTCCAAAGGCATAAATGCATCTTTATATATGTTACAGTAAAAACCTGTTTTCAGTTATAACGCGTTCGTACTACATACAAATCGATTAAAATATTCACTGCAGGGACAGAAGTATACCGCGTTTGAATAAAAATAAGAGATGGAGAGACTTAATTCTGGTACATGATGACGAATCTCCGAATGAACACCTTTCGTTTAAAACAAAATTGAAGGAAACCGGTCGGATAGAACGGCGTGACCGACTGACCTTAGTTTACAGTAAGGACATCCCCCATAAGAAATATACAGAAGGAAATCGCATTTGAGTGTAGAAAAAAGGAACGGGAGAGTTTTGTAAATTCTGATACTTGATGACAGATCTGTGGATGAATATCTTTTGTTTAAAACAAAAATGAAGGACATCGACCGGGTATTTTGGTCTGACCGTCTGACTTTAGTTTTCGTAGATTCTTTTTACATAAAAGATGTCAGATACGCTTAGGCCTACCTCAAAGGCAGTATACCGCATCTTACGATGTCCTTATTTACAATTCCGCTGCTGGGACCAGCGAGCACAGAATTACATAGAGAGGCCTTACAATATCAGTGAAATGAAGAGCGCGACACCCAACCAACATGGCGGCCGAGGCCAGCCGGCAGCAGCTGTGAGTACAGGGTAGTTCATTGAGTTCGCTGTCTGCTAATTCTCATATATTTATAGCGTTCCATTTTGACAATCTAATTTCTGCCATAAATAATTACAAATTTCAGCTAGGGATAGCAAATGACACTATTATATAAAACAGCACATTTTCCCTCTGTCTGTCCCTTTAACCTTTTATAACTCGAGGAGTACCGAACGTATCATCATGCGGCTTCTTTTAATTTCCTGTTTAGAATTCTGGGATAGGCTATGTTTAATGTCGATACGAATATATGAAAAGAACTAAAATAAGAATCATAGCCGCGGCCGCGGTGGAGTAGCCGAGTGGTGCCGGGCGCCCTCTGTAATAAAAAAGCTGAGCCAAATATACAACGGACAATAAAGAACGAAAAAAAAAAAAAGAAAAAAAAAAAAAAAAAGTGGTCTAAACCGTCTCGCTGCGGAGCGCGCGGATGCTCGCCTGAACAGCTGAGGTAGTTAGTAATAAAATAAATAAAAAGCTTCAAGTCATAATTATTGGATACCGAAAATTGTATCCCAAATTACAAATGTTCATCAATATTGGTCACAAAGTACGAGGTGAGTGGGCAACAGAATCTGTGCTCGCTGGTGGGCAAGCTCTCTGAAAGTAGCGAGTAGAATTTGAAAAGTTCCACCGCTCTATCGTATCCAGATTTCTGAGAAATCCACGGGTGCTATGAAAAAGTTGTTTAAATAAAAAGGAAACTTGATTTCACTGTCTACAACTTTCTCGCTGACGAAAATTTCCTGACTACAAAACAAAAAAATGGCAGGCGACTAACTTTTTCATGTCAATTTTTATTTCATACAAAATTAATTGTTTCAATTATTATTTTTATACAAACACAATACATATTGTATTTGCTGAGAACACTCGTTCCTTCAGTATTCACCTGTCTACGTGAAAAATTTGGTAATTTTTGTCCTGTCCTAAGGGGTTCAAATGGCAATTTAATTGAGACTAGCGCCACTTGAAGAACTACGCATCCGGCCGCGGTGGCCGAGGGGTCTAAGGCGCTCCAGTCACGGTCTGCACGGCCACTACGGTCGGGTGTTCGAATCCCCCTTCGGGCATGGATATTTGTGCCGTCCTAGTTCGTCAGTAGTTCATAAGTAGTTTGTAAGTTTAGGGACTGATGACCCCGTAGGTAAGTCCCATAAAAAAAGGACTACGCATTTGTCGGCCCAACTCCGTTTCTACACCCGACCAAGATGGCTGCACTCTGTGCTCGCTGGTTGGAACTTCACTGCGTATCTTGCAAAGATCTCACTCCGAAGCCAGTCGCAGAATAATCTTGTGCCTAATTAATCAGCTCGTTCTAAATATTAGCAAACAAACGCGCAGCCGTCAGTTCCACGTACTTGGGCGAGGAATTTACGAGTGCCAGTTACGTCCTCACCTCCAATGAGGACGTTCGTCTGGGCAGAATAGAAGCGTTCGCACCTGCTCGTACACCATTTCTCTGGCACGGGCGACGGCGGACGATTTCGGAGCAGGTGTTCGTCGCCCACGGAATGTTCCAATTATTAATGACCGCACGACCAACCACTGGTTACCAGACAGCGCTACACCTGTCATGTCGTGTAACGCTATTTCTTATGTGAAGGCAAAAAATATTCGCAATCGCTGTTTTGATATTCAGAACGTTTCTCTTTGGAGGGCCGCAAATTATGGTTTCTTAGTGAACAAGAACGGAGATACTGATCTAAAGCAATAAACTGTTGCTTATGTACGTGAAACACAGCCTTTACTCGCATTATGTGATGAGTGCTAGCGACAAGTCATGTCAAGTAGATCCAGTATTTCTGCATTTCTGGAAAGGTTTCCACACTGGAACTCACGAGCGTCTTTTAATCAAATTGCGCGCTTATGGAATATCGCCACAACTGTGCGATTGTATTCGTGATTTACTGTCAGAATGGACATAGTATGTTGTAATTGACGGTAAGTGATCGAGTAGAAGTGAAGAGATATCGGGCGTTCCCCAGGGAAGTGTTATAGGGATCCTACATGGTTTCTTAGTGAAGAAGAAATAAAAGAGGATATCGCTTGCTAGAATTTTGTGCTGAGCACAATTTAATGATCACCAACACTTGGTTTAATCATCATGAAAGAAGGATGTATGCGTGGAAGAGACCTAGAAGGTAGCAGATTGATTTTATAATGGTAAGAAATAGATTTAGAAATCAGGTTCTAAACTGTAAGACATATCCAGGGGCAGATATAGACCATAACTTATTGGTTATGAACTGCAGAGTTTCAGAGGGAGCATTAGGCAAGGATTGGCTGAAACTGGGGAAAGTAATACAGTACCTGAGAGATAGGGTAGTGAAGGCAGCAGAGGACCATATAGGCAGAAGGACAAGACCTAATAGAAATCCCTGGATAACACAGGATATACTGAACTTAATTGATGAGAGAAGAAAATATAAAAAATCACCAAGTGAAACAGGAAAAAGGCAGTACAAACGTCTGAAAAATGAGATTGACAGGAAGTGCAGACTGGCTAAACAGGAGTGGCTAGAAGACAAATGCAGAACCATAGAAGAATGCATAACTAGGGGAAAGATAGATACCGCCTACAGGAAAATAAAAGAGATATTTGGAGACAAGAAAAGCAGCTGTATGAATATCAAGAACTCAGACGGAAAACCTGTACTAAGCAAAAAGGGCAAAGCTGAACTGTGGAAGGAATATGTAGAGAGCCTATACAAAGGAAGTAAACATAAAGGCAGTATTCTAGAAATGGAAGACGAAGTGGAGGAAGTTGACATAGGAGATAGGATACTGCGAGAAGAATTTGACAGAGCGCTGAAGGACTTGAGTCGAAACAAGGCCCCTGGAGTAGATGATATTCCGTCTGAACTGCTGATATCGTCAGGAGAGCCAGTCGTGAAAAAATTGTATCACCTGGTATGCAAGATGTATGAGACAGGGGAAATACCTTCCGACGTCAAGAAGAATATCATAATTCGAATTCCAAAGAAACCAAGTGCAGACAAGTGTGAAAATTACAGAACTATGAGCTTAATAAGTCATGGTTGCAAAATACTAACACTAATTATTTACAGACGAATGGAAAAACTTGAGGAATCCGAAGACCGGAATACAATATTCCAAATTCTGAAGGTATCGGGAGTAAAATATAGGGAGCGAAGAGCTATATTCAACGTATACAAAAACCAGACGACGGTTATTAGAGTCAAAGGGCAAAAAAAGGATGCAGAGGTTGGGAAGGGAATAAGACAGGGTTGTAGTCTTTCCCCAACGTTGTTCATTCTATACATTGAGAAAAAATGTCAAGGAATTCAAGGAGAAATTTGGAGAGGGAATTAAAGTTCAGGGAGAAGAAATAAAAGGTTTGCGGTTTGCCGATGACATAGTAATTCTATCAGAGACCGCAAAGCATCTGGAAGAGCAACTGGATGGAACGGACAGTGTCTTGAAAGGAAGATATAAGATGAACATTAAAAATAGTAAATGGAATGGAATGGAATGTCAGAAAATCAGGTGATGCTGAAGGAATTAGATTAGGTAATGAGACAATAAAATTAGTAGATGAGTTTTGTTATTTGGGTAGCAAAGTAACCTCTGATGGCCGAAGTAAAGAAGATGTAAAATGCAGAATGGCTATGAGAAAAAAGCTTTTCTCAAGAAGCGAAACTTGTTAACATCCAATATTAATTTAAATGTTAGGAAGTCCTTTCTGAAAGCATTTGTCTGGAGTGTAGCATTGTATGGGTGTGAAACATGGACGATAAGGAGTTGAAATGTGGTGCTCCAGACGAATGATGAAAATTAGATGGGTAGATCACGTAACTAATAAGGAGGTGCTTAACCGAATCGGGGAGAAGAGGAGTCTCTGGCATACCCTAAGAGACGGGACAGATTGGTTGGACACATTCTGAGACATCAAGGAATTGTCAACTAGAACTTAGAAGGAAGTGTGTGGGATAAAATTTGTAGAGGTAGACCGAGGGACGAATATAGTAAGCAGATTCCAAAGGATGTAGCTTGCCGAACGTATTCTTAGAAGAAGAGACTTCCACAAGATAGGGCAGCTTGGAGAGCTGCATCAAACCAGTCTGCGGACTGAAGACCACAACAACAACAGCGAAGAAGAACGGAGATACTGATCTAAAGCAATAAACAGTGTTGCGTATGTACGGATTCTTATGATAAACAGCTAGCCCTTTACTCACATGATGTGATGAGTACTACCGACAAGGCATGTCAAGTAGATTCCGTATTTCTGCTTTTCTGGAAGGCTTTCCACACTGGAACTCACAAGCGTCTATTAATCAAACTGCGTGATTACGGAATATCGCCACAACTGTACGATTGTGTTCGAGATTTCCTGTCAGAAAGGGTACAGTACGTTGTAATTGACGGTAAGTGATCGAGTAGAAGTGAAGACATATCGGGCGTTCCCCAGGGAAGTGTTATAAGGGTCCTACTGTTCTTTATTTTTAAAAACGACTAACTGTAGACCCGGCGTCTCCCAGGTGTTTATTTATTCTACACTCTCGTATTCCACCTCCGCTTCCCCCCTCTCTCTCCCATCTCTCTGTTCGTTTCCACATTTCCCTCTCTCGGCAAAGTTTTCTGCGAGGTACCCTCTGTCATGTACCATACAAACATTTATGTACCCAGTGATCTTCCTCTTGTTTTAAAGGCCATGCGTGCAAAAATTCACGAAGACTGGAGCAAAACTATGCATTTTGTAAAATTCCGTCAGTTAAGTACCATCCACCATGCACCGAACTAAATTTTACACAGACAGTGACATTCGTCTTGTTTGTAAGGTAGAGTGTGAAAAATTTCATTAATATCGGAACAAAACTATAGATTTCTATGCAATAGAAACTCAGGGTCACATTGAAAAACGCACTTTGATGTTCTCAAATATTCCAGTTTTATTTCGTACAACCCTTGTTCTGAGAATAAAGAAAACAACAAAAAAAGTACCTGTGAAATCGGTCGAGCCGTTCTCAAGTTATGGCGCGACCAAGGTATTTGGGGGACAATTTTTATGTTGCAAAGTACCCTCCCCCATGCACGGTGTGAAATTTAAGGTAGACGGTGACCTTACTCTTGTTTTGAAGCTCAAGCGGGCGAAATTTCGTGAAGATCGGAATGAAACTGCAGATTTCGTGAGTCTGTAGAAGTATGCTCCACCATTCACCTATCACGAAATGCTTTCTTAGCTGACGTTTCCTACCTACAAATTACATTTCTGCCAAATTTCAGCTCCATAGGTGAAGTAGTTTTTTTTTTTTTTTTTTCAATTTCCTCATTTCAAAATCCTTCAGACTTGTTCTGAGCCGGTCGCGGTGGCCGAGGGGACTGAGGCGCTCCAGTCACGGTCTACACGGCCACTACGGTCGGGGGTTCGAATCCCCCCTCGGGCATGGATATTTGTGCCGTCCTCAGTATAAGGTAGTAAATAACTAGTTTGTAAGTTTAGGGACTGATGACCCCGTAGTTAAGTCCCATAAGCGTAACAAACATTTGAACATTTGAACTTGTTCTGTCTACAGAATGAAATTTTCACTCTGCAGCGGAGTGTGCGCTGATATGAAACTTGTTCTGTCTTCCTTCCTCAACGTCAAAGTTTCCGCACTACACATAAGATCGCTCCATACGAAACATTTCATTAATATTTTCCATAGATCTTTGTCCATATTGCTGCAGGAAAAATTATATATAAAAAATAGGCGAAGATTACTCACCAGGCGAAGGAGCACAGGTGTGACAGCATCACAAATAAATAAATAAATAAATACACACAGACACACAAACGCAAGCTTTCGCAACCCAGTTGCTTCTTCAGGCAGAAGGGAAGGAGAGGGAAAAGGAAATGATGAGGGTTTTAAGGAAGGGGGTAAGGAGCCATTCCAATCCCAGGAGAGGAAAGATTTACCTTGGTGGAAGGAAACAAACATTCACACAGACGCAAACAAACCTTGGCAGACATACTATAGAAACCAAAGAAGTGGTTGGTTGGTTGGTTTCTTTGGTTTCTGTAGTATGTCTGCCTAGGTTTGTTTGCGTCTGTGTGAATGTTTGGGAGTGTGTGTATTTGTTCACCTTCTTTTCCTTCCCCCAAGGTAAATCTTTCCTCTCCTGGGATTGGAATGGCTCCTTACCCCCTTCCTTAAAACCCTCATCATTTCCTTTTCCCTCTCCTTCCCTTCTGCCTGAAGAAGCAACTGGGTTGCGAAAGCTTGCGTTTGTGTGTCTGTGTGTATTTATTTATTTATTTATTTGTGATGCTGTCACACCTGTGCTCCTTCGCCTGGTGAGTAATCTTCGCCTATTTTTTATATATAATTTTTCCTGCTAGGAATTTCTCGTCCTAATATCTAAGTGTTCATAAACCATTCATTCGATTGCAATGAAACTTTGGTGAAGTGTTCACCGTACGCCCACGAAGGCTCCTGATCCAAAAACAAAACAGCACGACACATAGCTCAGGAGATAATGAGGAGCCATCGCGTGAGAATATCCAGATGTATGCGCCAATTATTGGATAAATGGAGTAGTTAAATAAATAATTGTGTACACATTATATTCGTTCCACAATAATCCTTATTTATTTAATTTTTTAACTAGTTTTCGGCTTCTTAGATCATTTTCAGACAACCTAAGACACAATTACAACACGTATGGTGGCAGGATTCCTCACTCACCTGTCCCCCTCCTACTTTTGTTTATAAACCGTGTGGTCAAAAAGTTTGTATAAATTTGAAAACTACAGAGGAGAGGTAAAAATTGGCACACATGCTTGGAATGACATGGGGTTATATTAGAACAAAAGTATTGCTAGACGCGTGAAAGATCTCTTGCGCGCGTCGTTTGGTGATGATCGTGTGCTCAGCCGCCACTTTCGTCATGCTTGGCCTCCCAGGTCCCCAGCCCGCAGTCCGTGCGATTATTGTCTTTGGGGTTACCTGAAGTCGCAAGTGTATTTCTAGGGATGCTGAAAGACAACATCCGACGCCACTGCCTCACCAATAACTCCGGGCATGCTTTACAGTGATGTTAACAACATTATTCCTCGACTACAGCTATTGTTGAGGAATGATGGTGAACATATTGAGCAATTCCTGTGAAGAACATCACTTTTGCTTTGTCTTAATTTGTTATGCTAATTATTGCTGTTCTGATCAGATGAAGCGCCATCTGTCGGACATTTTTTGAACTTTTGTTTTATTTTTTCTTCTAGTAAAACCCCATGTCATTCCAAGCATGTGTGTCAATGTTTACCTCTCTATCTACATTATTCCGTGATTAATTAAGTTTTCAAATTTAGGGTAAGGTGGTACAAATTCGATATAGGTACAATTCTGATCAACATAAGTTTTCGCGCCATTTGTCAGTCTCGTAGTGTCTCGTTGTGTGGCATTGTGGAGTAGCAGGTTTCTAGAGCTCTTCCTGTCTTTTCCAAGAATGTAACACTTTGTACTAAGGAGATATAATTTTTTTCCTGTTTTGTTGTAAGTGAAGCTACTTAGTCTAACGCACTCTTATAAATTACCTAGTTAAGGGTGACTGGATTCGCTGCCAAAAATGCAACGTTTGCTACCACGAACTATGCGTTGGTGTCTGACGGAAAAAGTGATTTTTATGTGGAAGATGCCTGTAATCAAAATTGTACTAGGATTTGATCACAATTGTACTTAGTGTGGTACATTTTCGATATATTTTTCTCAATTCTGTAACCTTTTTGTGTGTGTTTATATCAACATATGCAATTGTCTAATATTTGTGTTACATATTCGTTAAACATCCAACAACAAGTGCCATAGTTAAAATTATTTGTTTTTTCAATATATTTCCAGCTTCAATAACATTTGTCCGAAATGATCGAAATTGTACCACGTTACCCTATACTGACTTTTTGATTACCCGGTACACCAGCCACGTTGGAAATCACGCTTGCCTTGCTTCACTACGCAAAATACGTCCCGTGTGGGGCTTCAGAGAGATGACCATTCATCTCGGACCTTCTCGCGATTGAGTGCTCTACCATTAGTCTGGAATTGAACATATGGAAGGCTCCAGACATACAACTTCCTCAGCACCTGCTGGAGTCGATTATGGCGGAAGAAGCACCCCGTTCCCTGACTAACCGCAGGAGGTAGGGTAAAAGATATTTAATTAGCATGACCTAAAACAGACAAATTTGTACAATATCTTCAGGCCGCCTGTAAGGTTTCCAGTGCGGCAGTAACAGATAACATTCGCTGTGGAACCCATTACATAGGGGCGTTAAAAATTACAATCAGATTATTTCTCATCAGATACCTTACATTACCATAATTGGCTAATTTCCTGTCACCCCGAGCTCTGTCTACGATGTCTGACATCACGTCCGGATTGGGGAGCTAATTAGTTCTCTGCTCCATGGAGAACGTCATAGTTCCAAGGATGGAATAAAAAATTTCTCTAGCATAGCTGTATCTATAAATGTGAATGTCTGTTCGGTGTAAGTTTATCACATCTGAACCACAAGAGATAAAGAGCTAACGATTTTTACAGTTACTAATGTCTACCCGGGGAAGGTTTTAAGCATGGTTTTATGGCGATGGGATAGCTCTTTATCTATATATATCAATGTGAATGTCTGTTCGATGTACGCTTATCACGCCTGAACGACAAGACGCAGAGACTTAAATATTTGTACAGTTACTAATTTATACCTGAGGAAGGTTCTAGGCACGGTTTTATAGCGATCAGATAAATATTTAGTTATTTGAAGAATATAAGGCGAAATGCTGAATTATGCTTTGAAAATTATATTTACTCTTTGAAAATGGTTTTATCGGTTGCGTTGTTGCTTGAGGGTTCATAATGATAAAAGGGTGGAGTATATTGGGATGCAAAGTTATCGGTGTATATAAAATTCTACGTATGTGTGTGTGTTAATATTTCGATCTGCAGCGAAAACTACAGAACGCAAACGAATGGTCTGTGTGTAATTGTCGTCCGAAGTCTCCCGTTGTACACCATAGCAGTTCCATGACGATAGATGTACGGGGGTGGAAGATATGGTTGTTGAAAGTCGTCAAATTATTAAAAAAAAATTCTGACTGAAGGCCAGCGATGACGTTTGCGACTCTATAGCAAGGAGGTTACATGCAGCGAAACGTGATGCCACAGACCATATCTTTGGTATATGCGTGCTACAATGTCTTCAGTTCTTTCTCTGTAAGGTTAAGCAGAGAAATAAGGAAATATAAGAAAAATAAATAAAGCAGTAAAAAAGAAATTTCTTTTAATACATCTCTTTAAAAAAATCGATTTGACGTTTCGCGCATTACATCAAATGATCGATCTGTGATATTATTACAATCATTATTGTTGAATTTCGTGATTGGATTCTTCGAAACGAGTGCATTTTTACGTGTGATTTGATCTCATAGCACACTACTGAAACATAGCTTATCTATCATAATCAACCAACACACGAGCGGAACCGCGGGTTTAAACCAGTAACTTATAAATGTGTGTGAGTGTGTTTGTTTGATTTGAATTTTAAAAACACGTGCTTCGATATTTTTGAAAATTCAACCACTAAGAGGGTGATATAAGGGAAAATATTTTAAGGGTGCTACTATGACTATTTCGATGCTAGAAATGCGAAAATTTGGATTTGTAGCCATGGTTAGAATTAAAACAAAATGTGTGAAAATTTTTTTGAAAAGTCTTGGTCGCAATTAGCTTTATTTCATATGACGCGTTTCGAGAACATCATCATCAGATAACAGATTTAAAAAAAACAAAAAACAAAAAAAAAAAAAAACGATGGGAAATACAACCATCTTGGTATAGGTGCTTGATTGCAACTTAAAATATCATCATGGACGTCTAGTGACAGTGTTGAACACTATCACTAGACGTCCATGATGATATTTTAAGTTGTAATCAAGCACCTATACCAAGATGGTTGTATTTCCCATCGTTTTTTTAAAATCTTTTATCTGATGATGATGTTCTCGAAACGCGTCATATGAAATAAAGCTAATTGCGACCAAGACAAAAAAAAAAAAAAAAAAAAAAAAAAAAAAGAAATTCATGCATGCCAACGTATGGTCCCTTGACCACAAAATGGAAGGTTTTATGAGCCAAGTGAAAAACAAAATGTGTTTCCGGATGTTTTGAATTCTGCCATCAATGGTGCAATATGGGGTGGCAAGTTGAATCGAAGAATCGAAATACTTGGTTCGGAAAGTATTTTTAAAGGTAAAAATCTATGAAAAATTATATTTTCAAGTAAAAACAACGAATGTAGAAGATCCAGTCTACGGGTGTGAAGCAACGGAAATGAAGCTAGTACGAAATCCGAAAATTTCGTTGGAATATTACAACCAAGAACAAAATGACTCTGGGTTGATTGCATTGTGGAATTTGTGCTCCACGATTGTATTTGACTTGTGGAAATTTTTCAGCAATCATTCGTAAAAATATTTATTTATTTTCAGATCTAGAGTTCGACCACTGTGTGGTCATTATCAGTACTTAGAAACAATTAAAATACTTAAAACGCAACCTACAACATGGAGGTCGTGATGTTTTAAGTATTTTAATTGTTTCTAAGCACTGATAATGACCGCACAGTGATCGAACTCTAGATCTGAAAATGAATACGAGGCGCGTCGAGAAAGTAAGTTCCGTTTCAATTTATCTCCGCTGCAGCGCTGCGATTGCAGTTCCGCACATGCGCTGTAGACGATGTGTATCAAGGAGAAGAACGTGCGCCATTTGGAGATCGCTGTCAGTTACGTACGCTTTGTTGTGCTTGTTTGAAATGTCGGCGTTGATTGAAAATCCCGTCGCCTGTGAAATCAGGTCGGTGATTCGGTTTCTGAATGCGAGGAAAGTGAAACCGAGTGAAATTTATCGGCAAATTTGCGATGTTTACGGACCAAATGCGATGAGTGATTCTATGGTGAGAAGATGGGTCCGACAGTTCAATGGCGGGCGTATGATGTGCACGATGAAGAACGAAGTGGGCGTCCACCTTTGGTTACAGAAGAACTGGTTCACGCGATTGATGACAAGATCCAGGAAATCCGTAGGTTTACAATTAGTGCTCTCGCTATGGACGACGAGATGAAAGAAACTGTTTCCAACTGGTTGAAGACACAGGCGGCAGATTTCTATGAAGAAGGTATACAAAACCTGGTGCCACGCTATGACAAATGCCTGCAAAATTTCGGCAGTTATGTGGAAAAGTAGTTTAAGAGTTGTAGAATTTTGTGCAATAAAAATTTCTTCTGTATCTGTGTACAATTTCATTTTGTTACCAAACGGAACTTACTTTCTGACGCGCCTCCCTCGTAAATATTTTTACGACTGATTGCTGAAAAATTTCCACAAAACAAAATAACTGTTGTTATCCCATTGGGGTTGATTTAGTAGGAAAACCGTAGGTGACGATGATAAGAAAATCTTTGTATGTAAAATAACTTTTTTCTAGTTTTTACGTAAGGAATACCTACAGTATTATTATTAGTATTATTATCGAATATTCCCTATTAAGAGAGCGACTGAACTTGAATAGTCATGATTTCTTCTTCTTCCTTCTTTCTTCCCAAATTCTCTTCATACGCTGGCTGTGTTCTTTCTTGCGCTCTTCTCACCATTTTTTTTTTTTCGGTGTGTTCCTGTTTAAATGTATGTTTATTTATAATGTTTCTGAACTGCTCTTATTTGTTTATATTGTCCTGCGTGATTCCCAGTTCTTTAATGTCTTCTTCTGTTTCAGTTATCCATTTGGTCATGTTTTTGCTAGTTTTACGTATGTCAACGATTTGTAAGCCTTTTCTTGCCCATCCTGCTGATATGCCCATAAAATTTCAACCTTCTCTTTCTAAAGATGTTAGTTATTGTGTCTGTGTGTTTCTAAGTCTCTCTTGTCGATCTCTTTATCCAAATCCCTTCACGAAAATCTGGTACATTTTCCTTTCCTGCTTTCCAATTTATCTTATTTTCGTGTGGCCATGAATCACCGTAGTTTCTGCTGCTTAGAGTGCTTCGGGTAGAACTACTATTTACTAGTGTCTTATTTTAGCGTTGACAGAAATAGATCTCTTACTGTAGTGATTCCAAGTTTTTTGTAATTTGGATATTCTTTCTCGATGGGCTATTGTGTTCAGTCCTGATGGCTGGATGATCTCTCCCAGCCGCGGCGGAGTGCGCTGCAGTGCCCCGTCGGGGGTTCGAATCCCCCCTTTGTCATGGATGTTCATGTCGTCTTTAGTATAAGCTAGTTCATAAGTAGTTTGTAAGTTTAGGTATCGAGACACAATTAATTGTCGTCAGGAGCCCAGCATCGGCTTGTATACAATTATGTATTTTTAATGAAATAAATCGCAATTTGCGATCACTTATGGCTTCACTGTACTAGGTTTAGATGTAATACCTCATGGTCTGTTCTTCCTGATGCGGGAATACAGTTTGTGGCTGCGAGCATTACAGAACAAATAGGCTGTGGTAATAGGAAAGAGACAGCATGGCGAATGGAGATTTGGATGTGGCGGGAGACGTGCAGAAAAGAGTCCTCTGCAGTCGGGCTGTGTCCTCTGTGGTGGAGTGGTCGTCTGCCTAGTAAGCAGGAGATCCCGGGTTCGAATCTTGTCCGGTCACAAATTTTCATTCGCCGCACATTGGTTTTACTTCTAAACCTAGTACAGTGAAGCCATAACTGATCGCAAATTGCGATTTATTTCATTAAAAATGACCGTTGTAACGTCGTCAAAAATATATAAAAATTAAAATGTAAGATTTGATACTTTTTTACCCTTGTAACGTACATAATATGTGGGATTAAATAGGTATAGTAGATGATCCATCATGTCATACATATCTGGTAAAAACTTGGTCTCCTTCAAATATACAGGGTGTTACAAAATTGTACCGGCGTAACATTCAGGAAAAATTCCTCACACACAAAGAAAGAAAATATGTTATGTGGACATGTATCCGGAAACGCATTGTTTCCATGTTAGAGCTCATTTTATACTGAAATTAGGAGTGACACATTGTTGTATGAACCATTGGCAGAAGTGTACCCGTGGAGGGCAATCAGCTGCTGATAGTGCCTGCACACGCTGTACATGGTACGGAAACAACTGGTTCTCCCGTAGCACTCTGAATACAGTGACGAGGTCAACGTTACCTTGTACAGCAGCAACTTCTCTGACGCTGACATTAGGGTGATCGTCAACTGCACGAAGAACTGCCACGTCCATTTCAGGTGTCCTCGTCGTTGTAGGTCTTCCCCAGTCGCGAGTCATAGGCTAGAATGTTGCGTGCTCCCTAAGACCCCGATCAATTGCTGCGAACGTCTTCCTGTCGGGACACCTTCGTTCTGGAAATCTGTCTCGATACAAACGTACCGCACCACGGCTATTGCACCGTGCTAATCCGTACATCAAATGGGCATCTCAAAACTCCGCATTTGTCAACATTGCACCGACTGCAAAACCACGTTCGTGATGAACACTAACGAGTTGATGCTACGTACTGATGTGCTTGATGCTAGTACTGTAGAGCAATGAGTCGCATGTCAACACAAGCACTGAACTCAACATTACCTTCCTTCAATTGGGCCAAGTACAGTACATACTAACGAAACAATTTGGTATTTTGACAATTGTCTGCACGAATTACTTCAATTTACATTTAAAGAGAAATACTAAAATGAGCTCTAACATGGAAAATAAGCATTTCCGGAGATATGTCCACATAACATAATTTCTTTCTTTGTGTGTGAGGAATATTTCCTGAAAGTTTGGCCGTATCTTTTTGTAGCACCCTGTAATTTGAGGAAGGATTCTTGAATAAATAAATAAATACACAAGTAAAATTAAAAACATAAAAATAGCATCAATATTTTTGTAATTTTTTAACGACCTAAAGCAGTTTCAAATATATTAAAATACTACTAATTTGTTTAAAAAGTTTTGTGTCTCAGTTCCGCCGGTTGTAGATGTCGGTGGCCGAGTAGAAAGACCGACACAGGAATAAAGGATGCACGCTTGTGCAGGTAGGAGGTGACCAGCCAGTGGGACAGCAGAAACTAGAGACACTAGGGTAAATTAGAACGAGATATATATTTCATAGGGACTTAGTAATACTTAACTTTTACATAGTTCTTCACTGCAGAATGCTGATACATAGTTTAGATAGAGGCCTGCCTACTGATGATTCCTAGTGCCTATCCGATAGCCAAGTCTTCACTGGTGCCTATCTGATTCCGAAGTGTTAGCTGGTTCCTATCACAGTCTAACAAATACAATCACGACACTTGCGCGGATTTTTGTTATACACTGCGACAGCAGCGCTCCAAGCGGAGGGCAAGCTACTGCAATGAATACGATAGTGGATGAGTGCGAATAGTATCGTTTATATCGATTTTAACACATTTTTTTACACTAGAGAACGTATGTAGTATCATAAAATAGATAATAACTTAAAAATAGCTCCACCTTTGTCTTCCTTACGTCTCCTAAGATCACTGACAAGGATGGAAACGGTACATTACGGCACAGTTTATTTACTGTTATCTTGTAACCCACAGGGTTATACTAAATAATTTAAATTACTACTAAAATAGAAAAATGGCTAGGAAACACCGAATACCCGCCCTTTAGCAGAAAGACGTGTTTTTTCTTCTGAAGGACGTTAACGTTTCTCCACTCTAATTCCAGTGAAATCGGTGAGCGTAGAATGTAGGAAACGAATGTAGAATGCAATAACTACGGTATTTAACATACCAAATCAGTCACCACAACTGTCGCTGAAGGAAAACATCAGAAACGTGACAAGAAAACTGAAAAAGCAACCAAACTGTATTCAACAAAGAAGAACCCAATTCCACAATTGTTGCTACAGCTGAACCACAAACGGCAAGAATCTTCAAGACAATGTCTTCTTAAGCTAAAGTAATCACACTCAAAAGTATATGCGCTTATAATAAAGACGAGTGAAGCCTAAACATGTGCGAATCATTAGACCCCATAACACAACGATACGTGTCAAAACACTCTTTGTCATAGTAAGAACACACCAAAATAGAAATTTATGTTTCTATTATGTTTATATTCTACTTACTTTCAGCGGAATAAGCTGCAAATATACACATATTCGCAAGTATTGGTTCATGACGAAGTTCTTCGTTATACCACTGAATCAGTAAGTTCGACTGGTTTTACATTACTTTCCGTGCTATGTATGACTCTTGATATATTACTGATGCTTGTAACACAAAAACTATATTAACTATTTCAATAATTACGCACACAAATAATTACAAACAAACATCACTCTTTCGGTGGCTTACCCACCGCTAGGAGCGCTAGTGTCGTTGCAGCTGTCAGTTGGTAACAACTTTTACAGCAGTGAGTGTCGCGACTGTATATGTTAGACTGTGTTCCTATCTCATTCCCAAGTGAACGATGTCGTTCAGTGATGGCCACGAGCGGTGTTGCTGCAGAGGGCGCTCGTGGCTGACGTAAGAACGCCGCGACGTACGTGCATGGCGGCGCGCGGCGAAAGTAGGTGACGCGCACTTTAGACTTGTGCGACACCACAAAAAGTATACTCCAATACTTTATATCAAGAAAAAATGTGTAAGTCATATGCATTATAGACAGTGCCTGAAAGAAATAGGTGTTCATTTTGACAAAATATTGAGCCAGAAAAGTACCGTGGATCCTCAAAGGACATTTATTCATAATGCAGGTGTCCCAAAGGAGTATAAACAATTTGAAGAGTACAGTGTCTCCCTCACCGGCTATATTCAGGCTATAAGCTTGACCACGACGGTAGAGCCAAACGCAGGCAGCTGCTCCTGTATCCCCCCCCCCTCTTCCTCCTCCCACTTATCATCCCACGCACTCTGACACGCCAGTCGCAACCAGTGCGTGTCGCTGGCCTACGCACTCTCCCCGCCGCTGCGACTGCTCCTCTACGCACATGCGTAACCGCCCGGTCGGACGTCTTCCTCGCCACTCACTAACGACTCAGCGACCGGCTTTGCCACGCTCCGTTGTCACGCGTTAGAAAACCATCACGCATGCCTCCGCGCGCCGTTATTAATAGTCGATAGGCGCTTAGCCCCTGTGATCTAGTACGCTACTCCGCTTCCGCCTAGCTCTAACCCTTCCCCCCCTCACGAGGGCTGGAACAGATGCTCCAATGTTTATCATCGACCACGCGGTATTTCGCGGTAATAGCGGGAATGATACGCCACATGAAGAGCGATCCTAAGCGACCGTTGCGGCGGAGCGGGTGCGGGAAATCAAAATTCGATTTACTGAAGCCAGAAATGTCGCGGGCATCGGTCAAACTTCTTGCACGGCGCTCGGCTGCTGCCAAGAAGTCGAGTCCGTTTCGCCCTAACGACTCGTACTCCACGACTGTCGTCAAAGTTATCGAGGATTTCAAGCCACATTCGCGCAGAAATGGAGTAAAATTATGGACTACTTTATTGGCTAGTTTTATTCCTTTTTGTTTCGTTTTTCCTACCTTGAGTAGCTAGTTATGAAACACTCGACCATCTACACCACACAGGCAAAACGGGTAGCGCAGGGTAGACTCTAAACACCGATCGTTTTGTTATAAAGGCTGCGTCAGGAGAATTCTTCTAATATATAAAGCAGAGTGTCCGTATGTGTGTACGAGTTGCATACAAATCTACAGTTTTGATCCAATCTTTCTCAAATTTTATACAAGTAAGCTTCAATCCATGAGAACGGTCGCCGTAAGTGTAAGAATCACATACGATATATAGTTCACGAGATATGACGTCATAAACAATGAGATGCACAAACAACTGCTGCATTTTGCGACAATGCTGCTCATTTTCTCCTAAACCATTGGACCAATTTCAACCAAATTTCGTACACACATTCCTTACCGTGAGATAACAATTGCTGCATGGTTAAGAATCACACACGTCACATGGATCAAAAGATATTACGTCATAACCAATAGAAATAGCAAAAAAAAAAAAAAAAAAAAAAAAAAAAAAAAAAAAAAAAAAAAAAAAGACATATAATTCGGCGAGACTTTCGAAATACACTGTATGAGAATGACAGTACTTAGCGACTTGCAACAAACTTTAAATAATGTCAAACCTTTATTAAACTTTTTCTCGCTGGCAACCATAGTAAAATGATGAAAGGAAAAAAGTTTCTCGCTCACTAATTTTCCGCTGTTTATGGAGCGAAACAACGGCATTCGGTATGACGTTGCAGGTTATAATTTCTACACTACAAATTGTAATGGCAGGGAGTTTTACAGACAGTATACACTGAATGTACCTTCTAAATTGTACCTCAGTACGACACGTAGTTCATGTCAGATGAGCAGATAAACAGAACGTCAATGGGAAACCGTCGCATCACGCACCACGTTTTAGTTCTTTAATACTAAATGTATTCGCAACACATTTTACAGATTACAGCACTTATGCAAATGAATATATAACTGCAAAATTATACAAATGTAGAACATATACCTCAATGAATATGATGCCATATGTACCGTGATGGGTAAATCTTCTCACATCAGACACTACATTTTATTACATATTTTATTTACTGCTAAGACACTTTGTTTGTTTGGATACTGTACTTGAAATTTTGTACATTATCCAAGGCAGCCTTATTTCTCTCACATTTTCCGAGAAACAAATTATTAGAAAAAACGAGATGTACAGAGAGAGTAGGGATAGGGGAATTACTAACTCAAGGCTTGAATAAATAAATAAATACCCGGGAAAAGCTGGGTTTGCAGCTTGTAGTGAATAATGTACAAAGTGGTAATACAGAGGAAATGCTATAAAATACATCATACGTGCTAAATTTTTACTGAATGCAGATAACCCCCCCAGGGGGTTCACGGTTCTTTCGTGAGTACGTGCGTGGCGAGCACGGGGCCCCGAGCTAAAGCAGTCTTCCTTCCTTCTTTACTTCCCGGACTGCATTTCCTTTCGCTTCCTCTCCTTTCCTAACCTCACTCCTTTCCTTCTCTCCGGGGGAATAATGACCTTAACGTATAAAGCAGTCAACAATCCGAAGATTGGTTTGAACACCACAGTGCTTTACTAGGCATGGTCCTGTTTGGAGGTGGTATGCCGTTGCCTTCCTCCGACCTTCGAACTGACTTACCCAGCCAGTTATAGGGGGACCTACAGTTTAACGTGGGTTCCGAACCACGGTGCTACTCAGTATTTTTCACATTTGCAACACTTACCAGAGGTGAAAGAAGTGGAAAGTGACAGACAAAAATCCTAGCGAGCTTTGGATTTGTAGTCTGGCACTCCGCCACTGTTCTATTAGCACCTTAGCAACTTCTTAATCTTTCTATGATATAGAATGCAGAAAAATGAAGACCGAAGTTTTAAATTTAACATTTTGCAAATCAATCACGGAAGAGTACCATACATTCGATTGATGATGGGACTAAGTCCCAAAAGGACATAGTAATCTAGAGAAACAGTTGAGAGGGTTGAAAACAAATCGCCAGGTTCAATTCGGTTTTACAAAGAGTACTGCGCCGTTGGCCCCTGCGCCCATTGGCCCCTGCGCCATTTAGCTTACATTTATCACGAATCTTTGATCCAGCGCAAAGATCCAAGGGACAGAAAAAAGGCGCAGGTGACTCCAGTGTATAAGAAAGGCGAATATCATTAACACCAGTTCGCTGTAGAATTCTCAATTCTAATATGGTAAATTTCCTTGAGACGGACAAGTTTCTGTCCATTCTTAAGCACTGCTTTAGGAAGCATAGATCGTAATAAACCCAGCTTGTCCTTTTTTCTCGTAACATCCCGAGAGCTATGGAAGAAAGGCAACATGCAGACTGTATGTTTCTCGATTTTCGAAAGGCGTTTGATACGGTGCCGTACCGCAGACTTCTAGCAAAGGTACGAGCATGTCGAATAAGTAGTTAAGTACGTGAGTGACTCGAAGACTATTCAAGTACCAGAACCCAGTCCGATGTCCTAGGCGCGAATATCCATCGGAAACTAATCGTCTGGAGTGCCTCAGGAAAGTGTGATAGGACCGCTATGATTTTCTGTCTATATAAATGATCTGAGGAACAGAGGCAATCTGCGGTTGTTTGCTGATGACTTGGAATCGTGAGAGGCGAAGAATGGCAGCTAGCTCTCAATGTAGAAAAAATGTAAGGTGATGCGCATGAGTAGAAAAAACAATCCCATAATGTTCGAATACAGCATTAGTAGTGAGCTCCTTGATGCTGTCGCGTCGTTCAAATATCTAGGCGTAACATTGCAAAGCGATATGAAATGGAACGAGCATGTAAGGACAGTTGTGAGTAAGGCGGATAGACGACTTCGGTTTATTGGGAGAATTTTGGGAAGATGTACTCCACCTGTAAAGGAGACCGCGTATAAAACTCTTGTACGACCACGTCTTGAGTATTGCTCAAGTGTTTGGGACCCGCAGCAGATCAGTTTAAAGGAAGACATAGATGAAGTTCAGAGACTAGCAGCTAGGTTTGTTACCGGTAGGTTCGATCAGTGCGCGAGTGTCACTGAAATGCTTCGTGAACCCAAGTGGGTCGCTGGAGGGAAGGCAACGTTCTTTTCGAGAAACACTGCAGAAGAAATTTAGAGGGCCGGAATTTGGGTGGACTGAGAACGATTCCACTGCCGCCAACTTATATTTCGCGTAAAGACCACCACGATAAGATCCGGGAGGTTAGGGCTCGTACAGATGCATCCAAAAATTCGTTTTTCACTTTTTGTACATAGGAGGTAATACTGCTCAGTCAAACGAAATCTCAGAGCTTAGAGAAAGACATAATCGAGTAATAACTATGGATACAGTAGTTAGAGAGCTTCACAAACCAGCATGTAAGAGGTATCATCGTAGACATGTTATAATACGAGGACTGGATGATATATGGCAGGCGGATCTCGTCGATAGGATGCAATACTCGCAAGAAAATAACCGGTATAAGCTATATATAAAGACGAGCACTAAGACGTCAGCAACAACTTACGAAAGCCAGTAACGTATAGTGGTAATAGGTATCTTCCGCCGTACAAGAATGGATAACATTCTGTTGCAAACTATGAAGACACACCACGAATCTTTTTCTCGGAGAAATGCATCTGTTTCAAAACCATTGGTGAGCCACCTGCTTACGAATAAATAAACGTGTTCATGTTAATTTATCTAGTCCCAGTAAGTGCACATTAAATGGACAGGAAAATTTGCTGTACAAATAATGATATCTCATTCGCGAGTCTGTTTTTCTTTGGCAAGTACTAGGCGAAGTGATTATTTGCTTCCACCGAGTTCTGTTAACTGCGATTCTGAACGCAGCATTCGTCGACCATTTAAGACTGTCAGCCGTGAATACTGATAACTGTTAAGCGCCAACTGCATGCCTGTCTCTTCAAATCAAGATGAACTTGCATTCTGAGCTTGTTTGCAGCTGTGCGCGAGGTATGAAAGGAAAAACAAAAATCATCTGCTTAGTGCAGTGATCAGATGTCTGCATCAGTGAATTATAACGCAACGTGAGTTATTTATGCATGCCAGGATTAGAGAAGTTCTAATTTGATTATTTCAATTACGAGAAACGTAAACTCAATCGATGGACCGTATGAATTAAACATAGTGTCCACTTTATACTCCGAATTCCACAGAACATACTCAGGTTCTCATGAATAAAGGGAGTCGGAGAATATACTTCAAGCGAGTATGTTCTCAACGTGATTAAAAGGGTGGGGAAAGTTTCTCACAACAGAGAACATTCCCCGATTTCGTATGAATAAAACTAGAGAAGTTTCTCAAGACCGGAGAACAATCTCAGTTCTGTGAAGTGAGCTCTCTAGCATACTTCGTTCTGACTAACTTCTATTAAGTTTACGTTTTACTGTGGCTTATAATAAAAATGACAATTTCTGTTGCTTAGAAGGCAAAAAAAGTTTATTTGTACGTAGACTAGCCTGAAAAAACAAGAACTAAAAGTTTTTGCAAATAAAAAAAATTTGCTGTCGCTTCCTTCACAATAGTCATAAGTGTGACACTTCAAGCATTTTATACAGTGACGAGAGTGACGTCAGAGGAGTTTTTTCATTGTTGTTGTTTGTTGTTGTTGTTGTTGTGGTCTTCAGTCCGCAGACTGGTTTGATGCAGCTCTCCACGCTACCCTGTCCTGTGCAAGTCTCTTCATCTGAGAATACTTTTGGCAACCTTCATCCGTTTGACCATTGTGGGACATATTTAACAAAAAGTATCTTACGTTAGAAAGTTTTGACAGCGTTCCAGGGTTGAAACGAATGAAAGTGTAATTCACTATTAAAACTTCTTTCGCAAATTGTGCTAACTGAACTTAAATAAGTAAGTCTCTCGCATGACGAAAATTTTGTAACATCGTCAGAAGAAGAAATTTTCTTAAACAGTCTTAGTAATAAGCTGCTGCACAAAAAACTAATATGTAAACATAGTAGAGTTCTTCCTGAACACGTATATGCCTACTCCATATTTCTACACTGAATAATTTGCCTGATTGGGCTAGTTTAAGGAAATACACGACTGAACAGTTGATCTGTAGTGAACATGACCCACAGAGAACTTACTCGAGAAGGAGGGGAGGTAGCGAGAATGAACTTCCTGCTCCGAGCGTATGCTTCCAAGTTTTTATTCGTAGGATATTGAGAACTTACTCAGAGAACGTTCGTTTGCTATGAGAATCTTTTGTGGAGCATATGCTCTTTCTCATTCATACGGCCCATTGTCTCATCCTCGTAAACTTAAACTAATGACAACACAGACACAACCATGCCCGAGTGAGGAATCGAACCTCTGGCGGGAACGGCCACCCAGTCCGCAGCATGAAGCCTTAGGCCACGCGTCCAATCCGCAGGCTGAAGCTTCTTCTGTTGCAGTGTTAGATTCGTTCAAATGGCCACCACAAAAAGTTGACCGCACTTGAATCAAGTGTGAGTAGGGCTAGCGTAAGTCGTATTTTGCACAGAGCAAAACGTAAATTTTACACAACACAATTGTTACACACACTCAATACGTTTCCGTGCAACACATCTTCCGGATGACGAAAACCGATTTTCGTGAACCGTTTTCCACTGTCGTGTTTACATGGTGTAACGGTGGCGGCTGAAAAACAGTTGATTCAGTCACACAACCGCTATTGGTCTTTATTTAAATACACAGATTCATGCTCACTTTAATGATTATACTTTTATTTCACATTATAAAATGTCACTCTGTCCATATGTGGTGAAAATTCTTAACAAGAAAACACATCCTGACAAGCCAAGATCGCTGACTGCGTTTACACGGACACGAAGGTCGATTGTGGAACTGGAAAAACCGCTTTAGAGAAGCGGATTTCCAGAATCAATTTGGAGTGTTTACATGACCAACCGAAAGAGGAATTCGGTTTACGAAATCCGGTTTTGGGAGCCCATGTAAACTGGGTGACTGAAAGAGGACCACACTGACTGAAAATCTCAGTTTTGTGAATTTACTCGCGCAGGTTGGAAATGACGCACATTTTGTTTACGAAGTGATGTGGTCAGATGAGAAACAGTTTTAAGTAAATGGTACGGAAAACAAGCATAACTACGTGTAATACGCCCCACGAAATCCGCATATTCATGCTGAGCAAGTGGTCAATGTTCGCAGTCTTCACGATTGGTGTTGATTATCATCGAGGGGACTGACTCAAGCGTTTTTTTCTTTTCTCTAAGGATCTGCCCTGAGAGTAACACTGTTTTTTATTTTTACACCCCAATATGTTTCGCTAATTGGATCATTTAATCCCTCGTTTTTAAATGTAGTAATCCAGTTTTCCTAGATTTTGTATGTAGTCCCTAGTTTGTGTAAAAACAAGGAATAAAAAGAAACATATGAAACTTCCTGGCAGATTAAAATTGTGTGCAGGAACCGGGACTCGAACCTGGGACCTTTGCCTTTCGCGGGCAAGCGCCCTACCGACTGTGCAATCCCGACACGACTCACGATGCCGCCTCACAACTTTACTTCCGCCAGTACCTCGCCTCCTACTTTCCAAACTTCACAGAAGCTCTCCTGCAAACACTCCTGGAAGAAAGGATATGGTAGAGACATGGCTTAGCCACAGCCTAAGGGATGTTTCCAGAATGAAACTTCACTCTGCAGCGGAGTGTGCGCTGATATGAAACTTCCTGGCAGATTAAAATTGTGTGCCGGAACCGGGACTCGAACCAGTTTGGAAAGTTTGTAAAGTAGGAGGCGAGGTACTGGCGGAAGTAAAGGTGTGAGGCGGCATCGTGAGTCGTGTCAGGATAGCTCAGTCGGTAGAGTGCTTGCCTGCGAAAGGCAAAGGTCCCAGGTTCGAGTCCCGGTTCCGGCACACAATTTTAATCTGCCAGGAAGTTTCATATCAGCGCACACTCCGCTGCAGAGTGAAGTTTCATTCTAAAAAGAAACATATTTGGGTATTAATAAAACCAAGTATTTTTTTTGGCTCATGGTAGGTCATAATAGAGAAAACATATTCTAAATCTACATAAATACATCGCAATCCACCGTAAGGTGCGTGGCGGAGGGTACACTGTACTTCTACTAGGCATTTCAAAATGAAATGTTTGTAAAGCTTCTGGGACTTAACTGCGGGGTCATCAGTCCATAAACTTACTTATGAGGTAAAGACAGCCCCAACATCCTTGCCCGAGTGGGGGATTCGAACCCCCGACGGGGAACGATCTCGCGCATCACAGCATAGCGCCTCAATGCGCTCGGCCGCTCCGCCTCGGCACTAGTCATTTCTTTTCCTATTCCACTACCAAATTAACGAGGGAAAAAAAGAATGTCTATACGTCCCTGTACGAGCCCTAATTTCTCTTATCTTGCCTTTGTGATCTTTACGCGAAATGTAAGTAGGCGGCAGCAAGATCATTCTGCAGTCTCACACTATAGGAACCGCGCCATGACATTAAAACGGCCAGTCATGCAATTTCTGTAACTTGTGTAAGAGATGTCACTGACAGTGCTCAAAAATGGTTCGAGGCGCGTGGATTAGTTTTAACAATTATTATAACTCTGTCGTTTTTATTTACTGTAATCAGTGATCTCTATACAAACTGGATGTATAACTTTTTGTGTCTGAGCATAGAACTGCAGCGTGCCTGCACATTCATGTTTTGCACACGATTTCGCATCGTCCGCTATGTTTAAATTTGGCAAACGAGTTTCTATCCGTTATTACTTCACAAAAAATTGCTTCCTTACCTCTTCATGTGGAATTTAATTCAATATTCTATGTAGTAGGCTAATATGGGAGTGGAATCGAAACATATTTTCTTCTCTTTTTCTTGTAAAGCTTCATAGCGGCCATGTTTGAATTTGGCAAGAAACTAAATATGAATATCTATGGCTGGCACGCTAAGACAGCTGTAGTTCAACATCCAGAGTGTATAGAGATCAATGACTGTGATACTTATGATTATATTAGCTGTATCCAGTATGCATTGCAATGCCTGTATTTGAGTGCAACTTTGTGTCGAAAATTCCGATCATTAGGTCGAGAACTTTAAGAAATTTGCTATTAAAAACAAACGAATAGAAAATGTAAACATTCCTGCTCGTAGATTCTCGATCGATCGCTCTTTGAAACTTTAATAAAAGTTGCACTGCAATACGAGTGTAAATGTTGTACCTATAGAATCAGATATTCGCCACTTTTCACATTTATTTCATAATCATTCATATCTCTTGATAATTTACTCAGGCTTGGAAAGGAAGAATGTAATAAATGTTTCTTTCAAGGCAGTTAGAGTATAGGTAGATGCCATTATCTATGCCGAGCACATACGTCAGTTGAAGCCTGTCCGCCATCTTGGTCAATTTTGGGATGATATTGCTCCGTTGAAACTGTGCGGCAAGTCGACCCTCTTACTGTTAATGCCTTGAACCAACAGTTAGTGAAAAGTATGTTTTTTCAAACAATATACTTTCTTGAATAAATAGCAATAAATACTAATGATAATATATTTGAAAACTTAATTTTTAACGACTAACTTGCAATCTTTTTACACGTTGTACAACACGGCAAAACCGTCGCTCGGACATTTTATTCGTTTTAAATGACATAAAACATCAGCTCTACAATACGAACAATTCTCCAAAAGTTAGCAATATGGCGGAAGCAGGCTTCACTTTTCAGCGTAAGGGCGTCTCCCTCACAGACATACGTTACTAGACTGGCAGTGCCATATACAATATCATTGGTGTCAGTGAAGTCTCGCCGCCATATTTCTGTACTATAAACGTTTAAGCAGTCGTCTGCGTTATTACGGAAAAACTGTCGTACAATACAGATGAACTGACGTATCTACGCTGTCTTTAGACTCTTTGACGTATTTGGAAATTCGTGTGTTGTATATAATTTTTTTCAGCTGGAGTAAGCTTTGACATATGCCGTAGAGTAATGAGTTGTATTGATTTGCTGTTATTATTAATCTGTACCAATTTCATTCAACTTCGGATTTCTTTCAGTAGTATGGTCATCAAAAAGTGTTGTTTATTGTGAATAACACGTATTCTTCTTCTTTTGAGAGTTATTACGAAATCTACAGTCTGCTATGACACATACACTAATGAGTCTCATTTCCTGTTTTTATTCATCAGTTACTAGTTTCCATCAACTTCGGTTTTTTTAATTATAAATGTGGTATTTGTCGTGGATAACATATATCTTTATTATTCTGAGTGTTTTTCAGATAAGTACAGTTTGCTTTAACTATACGTAACAGTAAAATTTTATTTACTTTCCCAGCGGCCTCACATGATTATGGCCGCGGTTGAGTAGCCGAGCGGTCTAAAGCGTCTCGCTGCGGAGCGCGCGGTTGCTCGCCGTGGAGGTTCGAGTCCTCCCTGGGGCATGTGTGTGTGTGTTGTCCTTAGGTTAGTTTACCTAGTTTTATGTAGTTTGTAAGCTACGGACTGATGACCACGCAGTTTGGTCCGATAGATTTACAAACATTTGAACATGATTATGTTGGTAACATCAACAAAACGGTAGAAAGCCCTCACCAAGATTTAATACTCTTATAAATTCACACCGGATAGCTTGATTACTGTTTCTTACATACTATGAAGTAAATAAATAATGGTGTTTCTGCTCTATGGTTAACAGGTTCTTGTATGTACCCTCGTTTACTCAGTGAAACTATTGCCCTCGTAAAGACTTCATGACAAAACATTTGCGTTGTTATGGGTTTGGCTAATGCCAACGTCACATGATTGACAACATAATCACTCGAGGCCGCCAAGACGCTAAGTAAAATTTAACCGTACATAACACATTCTTCTTATAACAAGTTTCGACAATGTACGCCTATGAGTTAAACTAAATTATTGCGGAAGTATTAGCCCAAACGCAAATCATGTTCAAACCAATTAGTAAAGCTTACAACGTCATATCGTATCAGAAGATCATAGTAGTATCGTACGAAAGCTTTTTGACGTGAGGTGAGGCAAGATGGCGGCGTCAGGCTTTAGCTTCGACCATAGATACTAAAAGACCGGACAAAGAGCAGATCGGCTATACGTATGGCGTGGTTCAAACATATGACCACGTGACTGTTGGCAAACATTAGTCGGGTATAATAAACAACTCGGCAGTTTTCAAGATATGCCGTTATTTTAAACTAATGATACTTTACCTTGGAATTTAATGTTACTTGCCTTCTCAAAAAGCTCTGTATAATCTAGGACAAGCTGTTCCTAAGCTGTAGACTACCACGTGACTGTTGGCAAAGCAATGGTTTAGCTGCAGAGATGTTGATGCCATGAATACGATGCCATGCCCAGTCTACCAGTATCTATGGTCGAAGGGCCTTAGTCACAGAGGCTAGTTTGCCAGTCTAGTAATGTATTTCTGTGGTCTCCCTGTATTGTAAGCTCCATGGTTTCTTTAGATGAGAAGAGATGTTACTAAAAACAGTCTTTATTCTTATGGTTGCCTCTTTAAGCGCTAGGAGCGCCACTGTCGCTTCAGGTCTCATAACAATGACTCAACGCCTTTTACATGGACTCCCGAAACCCGACTTAGTAAACTGATATTCCTATTTCGCTTTTGCTTGGTGATGTAAACATTCCACTAATCGATTCTGGTTCAAATGTTCAAAGGTCTGTAAATCTATCGGACCAAACTGCGTGGTCATCAGTCCGTAGTTTACAAACTACTTAAACCTAGGTAAACTAAACTAAGGACAAACACACACATCCATGCCCCAGGGAGGACTCGAACCTACACGGCGAGCAACCGCGCGCTCCGCAGCGAGACGCTTTAGACCGCTCGGCTACTCCACCGCGGCTAGAAAAATGTCTCCTCTATATATTTTTTTTTTTACTTTCATACGCAACTCTGACCACAATCAACAGGGAAAACTCATTTTCCAACTTCCCCTTGTAGACGGAGATATACTTCTACTACATAAAGTATGTGTACATGTTGTTAATCACCCCTGTAAGGTCATATGTCGACCTTAATGCTATTGAATTACTACTATTTAAAAATATCCACAACCTCGGCGTACTCAAACGAACATGAAGCCGTGTGCATGGATTATTACGCAGTGATACGAATGACTCACTATCTAGCAGTTGCTACTTTCGACTCGCGTAACAGTATTCAGTTTCCGCTACACAGCGCCAACGTCAGAACAAATAAAGAAATATACATAAGGACGCATTTTGACGCGGCGAATAAAAAGCAAGACGAGGGGGAAAAACAAAAAAACAGGAAAAATAAAAAATAAAACAAATTGCGTGAAACGCAGCGCGCTAGCCGGCTAGTTCCCGGCGCGGCCGCCAGGCGCGCTGGTGCGCTCCCCCTCCTCGCCGGCTGACAGGGCCTGAAGGGAACAGATGACGGTCATTTCTCTGGCGACAACATTGACGTTTTTATTAATGCGCTGCGCGCCCGCCGCTTTTCCGACCTCGCCTCCCCCGGGTTTCCTCTCCCCGCTTCTCTTTCTGTTTCTCTTTGTCTCTCTGTTCCACCCCCAGCTGTCCGTCTTTTTCTCACTCGCCGTGGCAGACAGCTGAGCGCGAGCTCTCCACAAAACATGGCAGACTCGGCTGCGTCCCTTGAAATCCCCCCCCCCTTTTAACAAACCCTTCTGCTGACGAAGAAAAGAGGAATCAAAAGAGGAACATTCGGAAAAAAAAAAAAAAAAATAGTGAAAAGAAAACCAACTTCATTTGTTAAGACCCCTTGTTTAGAATAGCGTTCCTACAAGGGCTGCAATGGGCACCAGTGCTACCCTGGGGCTCAAATAATGTTATTATTATTGAAACAAAATTACCATCAGTGTAAGAGGATGACGGTCATTATGGAAATTTCTCTCGCTTATTCTACACGCTACTGATGGGTCACAGTGCATTATCAACATCGAGGCTACCTAAAGGGTGCGTTGTAGGGGCGTTACTGTTGACAATATACCGCCCCCCCCAAAAAAAAAACAAAGACCGTTAAAATTGTGATGTTTATTAAGTTACGAAGTAATGTACGCAGAGAGTACACATTGACAGAAATGTTTTTCATTGACACCAACAGCTAGTGCACAAACAATCAGATGTTAGTAGACAACAACTTTAGAATCAAGGAGGTTAGAATAAATGGAGATTGCATTATCTATGGAGAGCGCGTATGTCAGTTAAAGCCTGTCCGCCATCTTGGTCAGTTTTGGAGTGCTATTTCTCCGTTAAAACTGTGCGTTAAGTCGTCCTTCTTACTGTTAATGCACTGAACTGAGTCAGTGCAAAGTATGTACCTTCAAACAATGTTCTTTATGGAATACTAGCTGCAAGCATCCGGCTTTGCCCGGGTTTAAAATAAGGTTTTCTGTAGAAGCGTGCAAAACCGTTTATTCTCCCCCATGCACCGAACGAAATTTTATTTAATCAGTTACCTTCATCTTGTTTTCAAGATCAAGTGTACAAAATTTCATCAAGATCGGAGCAAAACTGTGGATTTCGGCGAAATCCACAAGTACCCTCCACCGTGTACTGAAACCAAATTTTATGTAGACAGTGCCCTTACTCTTGTATTGAAGGTCAAATGTGGAAAATTTCATCAAGATCAGAGCGAAGATATAGATTTACACGAACACATTATAAACGCTCTTTCATTTTTTTATCAAAATTTCCGATTGGTTTTTCCTAAAAATGGAACGAAACCTGTTTGAGAACCTTCCCATGTAATTTTGTGTACGTGTAACAAATTTACGTTATTTGGTTGTCTGGATCTTGAGTTATAAGAGAAAAGACAGACAGACAACAAATGCCTCTTAGAAGTATAGAGAAATAGTAATAGATACACATCATAATATTCCTAAAAACTTGTTTTTTAACGTCTAATTTGCACTCTTTTAACACGTTGTACATCACGGCAAAACCGTCGGACATTTTATTCATGTTTTCGGTGACATAAAACACCAGCTTACAATACGAACACTTCTCCAAGACTCAGCCATATGGCGAATGCAGGCTTCACTTTTTCAGTGCAAGGGCGAAAAAATAAATACTAAAAACAAAACCAGCTTCATTTGTTCAGACCCCTTGTTTAGAATAGCGTTCCTACAAGGGCTGCAGTGGGCCCCCAATCTAACAGTGCTACCCTGGGGCTCAAATAATGTTATTATTATTGAAATAAAATTACCATCAGTGTAAGAGGATGCCTGTCATTAGGGAAATTTCTCTCGCTTATTCTAAACGCTACTGATGGGTCACAGTGCATTATCAACAGCGAGGCTACCTAAAGGGTGCATTCTAGGGGCATTACTGTTTACAATATACCGGGCCCCCAAGAGCCCGTTAAAATTTTAATGTGTATTAAGTTACGAAGTAATGTACGCAGAGAGTACACATTGACAGAAATGTTTTTCGTTAACACCGACAGCTAGTGCACAAACAGACTCTCAGATGTTAGTAGACAGCAACTTTATAACCAAGGAGGTTAGAATAAATGGAGATGGCATTATCTATAGCGAGTACACATGCTTCGACCATAGATACTGGTAGACTGGGCATGGCATCGTATACATGGCATCAACATCTCTGCAGGTAAACCATTGCTTTGCCAACAGTCACGTGGTAGTCTACAGCTGAGGAACAGCTTGTCCTAGATTATACAGAGCTTTTTGAGAAGGCAAGTAACATTAAATTCCAAGGTAAAGTATCATTAGTTTAAAATAACGGCATATCTTGAAAACTGCCGAGTTGTTTATTATACCCGACTAATGTTTGCCAACAGTCACGTGGTCATATGTTTGAACCACGCCATACGTATAGCCGATCTGCTGTTTGTCCGGTCTTTTAGTATCTATGGTCGAAGCACACATGTCAGTTAAAACCTGTCCGCCATCTTGGTCAGTTTTTGGAGTGCTATTTGTCCGTTAAAACTGTGCGTTTAAGTCGACCTTCTTACTGTTAATGAACTGAACTTACAGTCAGTGCAAAGTATGTACCTTCAAACAATATTCCTTATGGAATAAATAGTAATGGATACCCATCATAATATTCCTAAAAACTTGACTTTTAAAACAGAGGCACCGACTTTTGAAAATCAGTGTGGGTGCTCTATAACACGGTTCACAAATGTTCGAAACCAGCCCTCCTGAAAATCACGTTCATGCATTTTTGAATGAGCAATACTTGATAAAAGTAAATAGGCAGTTGTCTGATCTTTTAAAGATGGAAGGAAGAACGAGGAGGAAGAAAAGGAAAGCATGGCTGCATTAGGACACTACAATAAAGCGATGTAATTGGCCGAATGGATATTTCGATATAAGTAACACCCCAAAACTTCTACACGACCAATGAAATAGTTTTTACTGTTCACAAATCTAACACTTTTTGTGCAAAGCTATTCTTTCTGACAAAAGCGTTTGGTAGAACACCGTCACCAAGGTTTAAAGAAGTCTTTGAAATATTTTGAGATTTTGAAGTCCGACATCAATTTTTTTTTTTGTCAGTTCCAAGCAAGAGCTGTATACTTTATCGAAACTTTCATCCCTTAGAGATAAAGATAAATGAAAAACGATTAACTTTAGCATCTGCATCAGATTTTTCAAGCTAAATTCCTGAAAGAACGCAACTAAATGTTCATAAATACGTACACCTGAAAGGTCAAAAGGACCGACGTGCTTCAGGATGAATAAAGCTAGCATAGTGGGTAAAACACGGACACTCATTACTATTCGCTTGGGGACCCGCGTACAAAACTGATCATTTCTTTCACGTATGAAATATCGTCTCTCGCTATGGTCACGTTTTTCATTGCATCTTGAGTCATAAGGTAGGTTTTGATTTTTCCCGATTTGTTTTTATACAATTTCATTTTCCACATCATTTTTATGTGGATGCTCAGCACACCGAAAAAAAATTCCTGGGGGATGCACGAGCCCCGGAGCACCCACGGAGTCGTCGCCCCTGTTTGAACGTCTAATTTGCACTCTTTTAACACGTTTTACATCACGGCAAAATCGTCGGACCTTTTATTCCTGTTTTCAGTTACATAAAACATCAGCTCTACAATACGAACACTTCTCCAAAACTTATCAATATGGCGGAGGCAAGCTTCACTTTTTCAGTGCAAGTGCGTCTCCCTGTATTCTAACGCCGTATTTGAACCACAGTCTCACTTACACACTAGCGACACACACTGCTGCGTAGAGATGGCCTCTGTTTTTATTGTTTCGAAACAATGTTTCGATAAGTGGAAATGTTTCAGTGTTTCACAATCGCCATTTTTCCTCGGTTTCGAAACCGACGTGTTTCATTTCTCTCGGTTTCTGATGACATTCGCGGTCGATACTGCAACTATTTCGTCCTGTCGATTTCACTGTTTGAAAAAAAAAAAAAAAAAAAAAAAAAAAAAAAAAAAAAAAAAAAAAAAAAAAAAAAAAAAAAAAAAAACGGTGTTTCAGACCAATAATGAAGGAAGGCAGAACCGACGAAGTGTATCGAAACACTCGTCTTTCATTGTGCTCAAGCTAGGCACAGAAACACATTTAACTTACTAATATAGCAACAGTTTTAAGACCGTTAAAAACTAATTGATGTACGTGAGTCTGCAGCTGAAATCAAGATTCGTTTCTAAAGTGACTGCTGTATTCCGAAATTACTTAACGTCTGCTTTATAAACGAAAATTACAATAAAACAACGCCCACTAGTTGCATTGAAACATCCAGCAAATTTTTAGGTTTAGCGGTCCATTTATGGTAATCATATTAATAGCATACGGCTAAACCTAAAACTTCCCTTTTTTAAAAATAAAGAACAACATAAAGCCTGAAATTACATATGTTAAATCTAACATAATGTGCCGCATTTAACGTTTTTTATTTGCCTAATACGAAAGTTTGGACGGTAAATGAAACCGCGTATTAAAGATATTTACTAAACTCGCATTTTTAAATAAGGTTTAAATGAGTAAAGTATGCAGTAGTGCGATAACGACGTATAAAAACGTAACCCTTTTCAAAATGTTAGCTCAATACATTTAATGTTATAATACGCCTTTTTAGTATCACATGTAGGTTAGCACACAGAACACCTATCGAAATTAGGCACTAGAATAGAGAAAAGCAAAATGTGTTAATTATAGCTACATTGATAAACACCAGTATATTAGACATAAAAAAGTCAATCCTCATCTATTGGGATAGCAGGAGCGTCACTTAGTGCGAAAGCAGTGTATTTGGTACAGGGATAAAATTTTAATTACCATCTCGGAGGCGTCGCGTGATTATGTTGGCAACATCAACAAACGTCAGAAAATATTTGCCAAGATATTAGAAATCCACACGCACACAGAATGATTTGATTGGTGTTTCCTACAGACAATGAAGTAAATAAATAATGCTGTAAAAGTAATAGTCCTGTTAAAACGAAATTTCTATGACAAAACATTTGCTTTGTCATGCATTGACTAATGCCGACGTCACACGATTGCCAACATTATCATCCGAGGCCGCCAGGACGGTAAGCAAAATTTAACCGGTGCAGGAAATACAAATCTGCCGCGGCATCTGAATAAACGTTTAAATAAATAAAATTTTAATTTTTCTCATATAGTTGCTGTCCTCGCACTATGTTTGTAGTTCTATGTCAATACGTATAAAATACACATTGACGATGTTACAATAAACAGGCCCATAATATTACAAAACATGCACTGTTTCATGAAACCTCTCACTGCACAATTTCAATTGTTCAGAAATCGTCAGTTACGACGACACTAACGCAAGTCGCCGAAGGTGTGATATTTTAAATGTTCAAATGTTTGTAATACTATGGGACCAGTGTAGTATAGAGATCACTATAGCCGGCCGCGGTGGCCTAGAGGACTGAGGCGCTCCAGTCACGGTCTGCACGGCCGCTACGGTCGGGGTTCGAATCCCCTCTCGGGCATGGATATTTGTGCCGTCCTTAGTCTTAGCTAGTTCATAAGTAGTTTGTAAGCTTAGGGACTGATGACCCCGTAGTTAAGTCCCATAAGTTCTACAAACATTTGAACATGTGAACAGATCACTATATAGGACCAAACAGCAGTTATCATCAGTCCCTAACTGATAAACTACTTAAACTAACTTATGCTAAAGACGACACACACACACACACACACACACACACACACACACACACACACATCCCTGTCTGAGGGAGGACTCGAAACTCCGACGGGGAGCAGCAAGGCGGCTTAGAGCGTTCGGCCATTCCATCACGGTCAATAATTTTTGTTCATAATTATTTTTCTATGCGATTAACGAAACCGAAACAGGTACGGTACTGTAATTTTTGCGTTAGAACCATTACTAAAATATTAAGACACGTACATAATCGGGAAATTAATGTAAAAACAGCAAAAGTTCACTGATTCAGTGGTATAGAGAACAACGTATTCATCAAGAAATTCTTATGAATTTGTTTATAATTGCACTGTTATTACTATGCAAGGCAGTTGTTTTGACGCACATGGATTCAGTGTGGATTCTATTGATTCGCTCATATTCTTTTGAGTCGAATTACTTTTGCTTAAAAAGCCAATGTCTTGAAGAATCATGCCGTTTGTTGTTCATCTGTAGCAACAATAGTGAAATAAGTTTCTTCTTTGTTGGAAATCAGTTTCATTGCTTTTGCCGTTTTATTGCCACATCTGTCACGTTTCTACTTCGGCTACAGCTGTGGTGACTGATTTGCTACATTAAATAATGTAGATATGGCATACTATAAATTACAGTACGTTTGGTACGTTCCACGTTCTCTAATTTTACTGGAATTGTAGTGAAGAAACCTTGTTCCCAAGAGATCAGTAGGGTTCTCAGTCATATATGTAATTGCTCTTTAAAGCAGGGCATTTTCCCGGGTAGACTGAAATATGCTATCGTTAAATCTTTGTATAAAAAAGCGGATACGTCTGATGTCAACAACTACCGCCCCATCTCACTTCTGACAGCTTTATAAAAAAAAAATTGAAAAAGTTATGTATTCTCGAGTTGCTTCACAAATTAAAAAAAAAAAAAAAAAAAAAAAAAAAAAAAAATTCTAACAAAATGTCAGTTTGGTTTTCAAAAACGTTTTTCAACAGAAAATGCTATATATACCTTCATTGATGAAATATTAAATTGAATAACCGGACATCAGCAGTTGGGATTTTTTTGTGATCTCTCAAGGGCTTTTGATTGTGTAAATCATGGGATTCCTCTAGACAAGCTTAATTATTGTGACATGAGTGGGACGTGCACAAATGGTTTAAATCATACTTAACTGGAAGAGTGCAGGAAGTTGAAATAAGCAGTTCACATGATATAGAATAAACAATTAATTCCTCTAATTGGGGAGTTATCAAAAATGGGGTCCCACAAGGTTCTATCTTGGGTCCTTTGCTGTTCTTAATATATATTAATGACTTGCCGTTCTACATTCACAAAGATGCTAAGCTAGTTATTTTTCCCGATGATACAAGTATAGCTATCACGCCTGACAAACAGGAATTAACTGATGAAATTGTAAATGATATCTTTCGGAAAATTATTAAGTGGTTCTCTACAAATGGACTCTCCTTAAACTTGGATAAAACCCAGTATATACAGTTTCATACAGTAAATGGCATGACACCATTAATAAATTTAGACTTTGAACATAAATTTGGAGCTAAGGTAGAATATTAAAAAATTTTAGGTGTTTGCATTGACGAGGGATTGAATTGGAAGAAACACATTGAAGATCTGCTGAAACGTTTCAGTTCAACTACTTATGCCATTGCAAAATTTGGTGATATAAATCTCAGTAAATTAGCTTACTACGCCTATTTTCATTTACTGCTTTCATACGCGGTCATATTCTGGGGCAATTCAACATTGAGTAAAAAAGTATTCATTGCACAAAAGCGTGTAATGAGAATAATTGCTGGAGCCCACTCAAGAGCATCCTTGAGACATTTATTTAAGGATCTAGGGATCTTCACTGTAGCTTAACAACATATCTATTCACTCATGAATATATATGAATACTCCGACACAATTTAGAAGTAATAGCAGTGTGCATATCTAGAATACTGGGAGAAAGGGTGATATTCACTATTCAAGGCTAAATCTAACTTCGACACAGAAAGGGGTGAATTATGCTGCCAAAAAAGTCTTCGGTCAATAACCAAGTAGCATCAAAAGTCTGACAGATAGCCAACTAGTATTTAAAAAGACATAAAAAGAATTTCTGAATGGCAGCTCCTACATTATAGATTAATTTTAGATCAGACTTAAAATAAAATAAATAAGGTAAAATAAAAAAAAACCTTAAAGTAATGATTGGCACGTATAGACAAACTTTTACTAAACTGACACGTTCCACGTCATTACGAAATGACGAATATATGATCTATGGAACAAGTATTAATCTAATCTATTCTAATGTTAACGTTCCTGAGTAGAAAAGCGACGTCTTTCTGCCAAAACGTAGGTCCTATGGCGAACTTAGCTGCTGTTTCTCTATATCAACTTGTTGCAGAAAACTGTGGACAGCACGCTGAATATGTTTTGCGCCAGTCATAAAGAAATTTAAAATTCGATTTGATTTTGACTGATGCATTTATGCCGTTTTTGGCCTTAACACAATTAAAGACAGATGTGATTCATGCTTGTTATGCGGTTTTTGGTTTGAGGACAATTAAAAACCGATGTGATTGATGCATGTTACACGGTTTCTTTTGGTCTCAGGACAATTAGAAACCGATTTTTCCCATTCGATGTGATAAAATGTTCAAATGTTTGTCTATGGGACTTAACTACGGGGTCATCAGTCCCTAAACTTACAAACTACTTATGAACTACTTACGAACTAGGACGGCACAAATATCCATGCCCGAGGAGGGATTCGAACCCCCGACCATAGTGGCCGTGCAGACCGTGACTGGAGCGCCTTAGTCTCCTCGGCCACCGCGGCCGGCTCGATGTGATATGATCTTGCCGTGGTCGTTGGTTTAACTGACAGTATCACACCTCAACACCCAAGAACACCGAATACTAGGGTTTGTTTAACGTCTACTTGACACCTTAGTTATTGTTGTAATACATTTGTCATTTCTAGTCGACCACTAGGCTATTAAATTATGGTACTTACAGCGCCATCAATCTTTACAGTATTTAGTCTTCTTCTGCCCTTCTCTGATACTATTCATTGTAATTTGACATGGTAATTTGACAGTGCTATTATTTTTACAACGTTTTGAAAGATTAATTAAAATCACCCTGTATTTCGTTGTCCTCCACTAATTTCACAATTTTCGAAACGCTGAAGATTTTATGTGTAGTAACAATAATGGTGTATTTAACAACATTTCAACCACATATGACAAAATTGTATTTTTAGTCGCAGTAATCAGATACATGTTGGAAGTTCAAAAATGTTCAAATGTTTGTAGACCTTATGGGACTTAACTACTGGGTCATCAGTCCCTAAACTTACGAACTGCTTATGAACTAGCTAACACTAAGGACTGCACAAATATCCATGCCCGAGGGGGGATTCGAAACCCCGACCGTAGTGGCCGTGCAGACCGTGACTGGCGCGCCTCAGACCGCTTGGCCACCACGGCGAGCCATGTTGGAAGTACCCCTGTATAGAAGCACTCTGTCCGCCTTATGAGGATTATCATACATGGCGATAGTGCTGTTTGCAGTATCAGAGTGCAAGCATAATAAACGGGCTTCAGAAGAATTTAACTGCCATGTCTCCACCATATCCTTTCTTCCAGGAGTGCTAGTCTTGCATGGTTCGCAGGAGAGCTTCTGTGAAGTTTGGAAAGTAGGAGGCGAGGTACTGGCGGAAGTAAAGTTGTGAGGCTGCATCGTGAGTCGTGTCGGGATAGCACACTCGGTAGTGCGCTTGCCCGCGAAAGGCAAAGGTCCCAGGTTCGAGTCCCGGTTCCGGCACACAATTTTAATCTGCCAGGAAGTTTCATACCAGCGCACACTCCGCTGCAGAGTGAAAGATTCATTCTGGAATTTAACTGAAGGTTACCGAATGGGAAGTTCACATGAGGTTTTTCTGTGATGTATCCTGCCTTGAACCAACCATACCTAAGCGTGTTGAAAAATGGCCAGCATGAAAATTAGTTATGAATCGGAGATTGAATTTTCAGGATATTATTCCATGTATCTGACTATTGCGACTTTGGGATGTAGCTTTTATCATATGTGGTTGATATATGGATTTAATACGCATAAAATGTTTGCATTTCAAGATTCGTGACATTCGAGGAAGATTTCGAAATATATAAACACAATAATAATAATCCGTGTGACACTTTAGCCTGATGCAAGTCTTTCAATTGGACGCCACTTCGGCGACTTGCGTGTCCCTAGCCTACCCAAATTATCCAACCGGGGAAGGAAAAGGGGACCTACAGCTTAACGTGGAATCCGAACCACGTGTCGTTTCTGGCGACTCCTCACATCGTGAAGGATGGGTTAAAGCGCAGACTGATAAAAACCCGAGGTCCGACCGCGTTTCGAACCCGCGACCCTTCGGTTTCTAGTCGAACGCTTTACCCCAATATCACCGGGCCCGTTCAAGGTGTGATTGCACAGTTGTACGGTAGCAACCATGGAAATTAAGGTTCAACCTTTTTTTTCTTCTGCGACTGTTTATTTCGGGAACGTTAGCAAGACTTCACTGACCGTACGGGCATATATAAAAAAAACTACTTGTCTCATATTTTGACTGGCACTTCTGAAATACCCTGCGTGCAACAGACGCGGCACTTGATCTATAATCATACAGTTATCCCTAAAAAAGTATACATGTGAATTTGAAATAGCTATGACCATACCTGTAGAATTGAAAATGAAAAATCAGCCGTTCATGATATATATATATATAATTAATAATATCAAGTAGATGTTGCTAAAAAATCAGCCAATAGTTAATACTATTTGTAGTGTAATAAAATCGTTTGTGACTTTCGGTTAATATTCGTGTAACACCGAATCTCCCAGTCTCTCGGTTGCATACCGTTCGGTTGCGGAAAGTGCGAAAAAACGTATAATTTGAAATAGGGGTGTAAAACGATGCTTCATAGTTTCCCGATGAGCTAAAGACTTGAAATATATACAGGGTGGTCCATTGATAGTGACCGGGCCAAATATTCCACGAAAAATCTACAAAGAACAAAACTTTTCTAGCTTGAAGGGGAAAAACAGATGACGCTATGGTAGGTCCGTTAAATACCGCATGCATAGGTCAAACGGATATGAACTGCATTTTTAAGAATAGGTACCCCCATTTTTAGTCACATATTCGTCGAGGTCGTTCCCCGTCGGGAGTTCGAATCCTCCCTCGGGTATGGATGTTTGTGGCGGCTTTAGTATAAGGTAGTTCATAAGTAGTTTGTAAGTTTAGGGACTGATGACCCCCCTTAAGCTTTACAAAGATTTTTTTTTCTCACGAACGGTTCGCAGGAAGAATGGTTGATGGAAAACTCCGTGTGAGCAGGAATACCTCTGATTTTTACCTTCGCGGTCTTATCACAAGAATTACATAGTAAGAAACAGTATATTGATAGAGTGACAGAAGAAAAATCCATACTTTTATTCCGGTCTCGATAAAATTTTGTGCACTTGACAGCCGAAGTAAGAGAAAGGTCATTGACTACATGAAATTTAAAAAAAAAAAAAAAAAAAAAAAAAAAAAAAAAAAAAAATGTTCAAATGTTTGTATAGTTTATGGGACTTAACTACGGGGTCATCAGTCCCTAAACTTACAAAGTACTTATCAACTACTTACGAACTAGGACGGCACAAATATCCATGCCCGAGGGGGGATTCGAACCCCCGACAGTAGTGGCCGTGCAGACCGTGACTGGAGCGCCTCAGTCCCCTCGACCATGAAATTTCGTGTGGTGCATGGCGGAGGGTGCTTTATCTACTTACTTTGACGAAGTCTGCAATTCTGTTCCAATGCTGGTGAAGTTTTACACACCTGAGCATCGAAGTTAGGGAAAGGTCAGAAGTAGTTCGCGGCGGAGTGTACTTTACTTATGGACTTTGACAAAATCTGCAGTTTTGTTCCAATCGTCATGAAATGTGGCACACTTGACCATAAAATTATTGGGAACTACTCAGTCTGCGTAAGATTTCATACGGTGCAAGGTTGGGGGGAGGGGGGGGGGGAGGAACCATCGGCACATTCTCAGCGATCACAATGATGCCAACGTGCACGATTGAAAGTACGCGATAATAGAAAAGAATGTGACTCACAAACCTGATTTCTTCAGAATGGATAAATCGGGGATGTTATTTATCACACCCTATTGTGAGAGCATTTTAGCAAGGCCTGACTTCCAACTGTGTATTGGCACGGCCGTCCTCCCAATCGTCCGACTTAGTAAGCGACTTTGTAAGCTGGACGCTGTTTTCTAAATACCATGTAATCATTTTTCTATTGTTACCTGAAAATCCATCTATATCGATGAGAAACTTGTTGTGTCTAAATAAACACGTCTTAACAGCTATGCGATTTTATCTCAACACATCTACAGCCAGGACTTTATATTATTAAAGTGAAATTTGAGTTATTATGGTGTTTGTATATTGAATTTTGTTAAAATGTATTTAAGCTGTGGTTCCCCTTATCAGAAAATTAGTTGTAATTAAAAAGTCTGCCAGTCGACGTCGAAGTGATGAAGTATGTTTACAGCTAGAAATTCCTTTTCTGGCGAACCATTCAAGAAGGTATTGCCGAATTCGAATGAGGCTTCAACCTATCTTTCCCACTACCCTTTTCGCTCTCATTAAACACTTGCAGACGTCGAGTGCTCCCGATCAGCGCTGCCAACTCTCCCGCCCCAAACGTCCCCATCGCTCCTCCTCTCTTCCCGCAGACCTCCGTCTCCCGGCGCTGTATCCATCCGCGCTACCGTCCTAACTCCACCCCCCCCCCCCCCCCACTGTTCGGGCAGACGCTGAAAAATCCCACCGCCGCGAGAAAAATCGCGCCCGGACGCAAACACTCCCACCCACACACACACAGGGCCTCCTTGCGCCTCCCCCGCAGCTGCACAACCCCTCCCACTCACCCCTCTTTTTTTTTTTGTATTTTCCGCGGCGGCCGCTCCATCCCCTTCCAGAAGCGCAGAGCTCCCGCATTTTTCCTGCCACTTCTCCCGGCGGCCAGAATCCACCCCCGCAACCCTCCCTCCACCCCTCCAACAGCAGCCAGCGCGCGTCACGGCGAGGTTCTGCATCTTTCATTCCACGTACAATTTTTCTTCTCCCTTTTTTTCTCCACCCCGGGACCGGGACACTGCCCTCTTTCTCCGCGGCGAAGCAACCCCCCACCCCCCGTGACCCCTCCTCGTCAGAAAAATCTCGCATCGCGGCAAGCATCCCCCTCTCCTTCCCCCCCTACAGGACCTGAACAGCATCCATCTCGCGACGACCCATCAACGTCGCCGGGCCCAGCTCGGGGAGCGTCGGTTCTTGCAGCCGCCTAATGCTCATGGAAATAAAATGCCCCCACCCCGGCCTGATGCGCATAATTGTAAGTACAGCTATTCCCGGATGAGGCCGTGATTCGTCATCTTTTGTAAGATTCCGCCCCGCCGGCTCGGCATTCTCAGCCACCGTTGGTTTTCTGCACCGTCGCTCCTCGTCGGACCATTTTTTCCTCTTGCCGCTCCTAGCAGGCCGATCTCAACAGAGGACGGGTCAGTGCGGAAGCAACCCGCTTTTTTTCATACGGCATTTTTCCCACACTCACACTATGTGGTCTCGGGCTTCAACGGTTATTCGTCAGGATGTCGGATTATCTGTTTGCACTTACCCCACACTGCCCAATCATACGACGATATGTGAGTAACCTATTACCAAAGACGTAGCCTATTATTTGTCGTTTGCCAGCAACTGTGATAAACGTCATTTTTCAAATGTTCAAATGTTTGTACAGCTTATGAGACTTAACTACGGGGTCATCAGTCCCTAAACTTACAAACTACTTATGAACTACTTACGAACTAGGACAGCACAAATATCCATGCCCGAGGGGGGATTCGAACCCCCGACCGTAGTGGCCGTGCAGACCGTGACTCGCACGCCTCAGTCCCCTCAGCCACCGCGGCCGGCCGTCATTTTTATTGCGAATATATTTATAAGCTGATTTGAACATTACCAACTTTAATGCTTAAGGATTTATACCTGGAAGTGGCTAATATCAATTTGATTACTAAAGCTCCTTCAAATTGTGTTTGAAAATACAGTTGTCCGTCTACATCTACATGGGATACTCTGCAAATCGCATTTAAGTGCCTCGAAGAGGGTTCATCCAACCACCAATATACTCTTTATCTCCCATTCCATTCTCGAATAGCGCGCGGGAAGAAAGAACACCTGAATCTCTCCGTTCGAGCTCTGATTTCTCGTATTTCATTCTGATGATCATTTCTACCTATGTTAAGTGGGAGTCAACAATATATTTCCGCATTCGGAGGAGATTGTTTGCCATTGGTGTAAGTAGCCCACGCCGCAGCGATAACCGCCGTTGTTGTAATGATTCCCATCCCAGATCCTGTATCATTTCCGTAACGCTGTCTCCCCTGTATCGTGACAATACGAAACGAGCTGCCCTTCTCTGCACTCTTTCGATGTCATCCGTCAAACCCACCTGATAAGGATCCCACACTGGGCTGCAATACTCCAAAAATGGACGGACGAGCGTAGTGTATGCAGTTTCTTTTGTAGTTCTGTTGCATGTTTAAGGGTTCTGCCAATAAAACGCAGTCTCTGGTTCGTCTTTCCCACGACATTATCTACGTCTTCTTTCCAATCTGTGTCTGAAGTAATTGTAATTCCTAGGCATTTTGTGGAATTTACGGCCTTCACTTTTGATTGATTTATCTTGTAAACAAAGTTTAACGGATTTCTTTTCGTACTCATGTGGACGACTTCACACTTCTCATTATTTAGAGTCAAATGCCAATTTCTACACCATACTGATATCTTATTCAGATCGTTCTGTAGTTGGTTTTGATCTTCAGATGATTTTACTAGACGGTAAATGACGGCGTCATCTGCAAACAACCTAAAAGAGCTCCTTAGATTTTCCCCTAAATCGTTTGTGTAAATAAGGAACAGCAGAGGACCAATAACACTACCCTGTGGAACGCCCGATATCACCTCTGTTTTAGTCGATGCCTACCATTGATTACTACGAACTGTGTCCTCTCTGACAGGAAATCCCCTATCCAATCGGAAATTTGGGGCGATATACCATAACCACGCAATTTGATTAAAAGCCGTTTGTGAGGTACGGTGTCAATAACTTTCTGGAAATCAAGAAATACGGAATCGATTTGCGAACCCTTGTCGATAGCACTCATCACTTCGTGTGAATAAAGACCTAGTTGTGTTTCGCATGAACTTTATTTTCTAAATCCGTATTGACCCTGGGTCAATAGATCATTCTGTTCGAGATAATTCGTAATATTTGAATACAGGTTATGTCCCAAAACCCTGCTGCAAATTGACGTCAATGAAATAGGCCTGTAGTTTAGTGGGTTACTCCTACTACCTTTCTTGAATATAGGTGTGACCTGTGCAACTTTCCAATCTTTTGGTACAGATCCTTCTTTGAGAGAGCGGTTGTATATGGCTGTTACGTAAGGAGCTATCGCTCCAGTATAATCAGATAGAATCTGATTATCTGTTTGCACTTACCCCACAGTGCTCAATCATACGACGATATATGAGTAGCCTATTTTCAAAGACGGTCATCTTTGCCAGAAACTGAGATAAACGTCATTTTTATTGCGAAACGTAGAGCTAATGTATTTATAAGCTGACTAGCTTATGATTACCCGCTTCGCTGGGTTAAAGTTTTATAAATGTAATATTAAAGGGGAAAAAACTGCAGTGAGAGATTTTGCGTTTAGTTCTTTTTATTATTACTTTTTTTATTTGTACACATACATTACATGCAAAATTTTTACATTAAATTATATTCATATAGCCTCGGTTGCACAGTGGTAGAGTGCCAGACTACAAATTCAAAGGTCTCGGGTTCGATCCCCGCCAGGTCCTACGATTTTTATCTGTCATGTTCCAGTTTTTTGGCAGTATTGCTGATGTGAAAAATACCGAGTAACACCGTGGTTCGGAACCCACGTTAAACTGTAGGTCCCTCTATAACTGGCTGGGTAAGTCAGTTCGAAGGTCGGAGGAAAGCAACGGCATACCACCTCCAAACAGGACCATGCCTAGTAAAGCATTGTGGTGTTCCAACCAATCTTCGGATTCTTGACTGCTTTACCTTACCTAAACTATATTTGATATTTGGTTATGTGGCGCATACACATATAATAATATTTTGTGCTACTCCGATACGTGAAAATGCTTTAGGAGGATCATTAATTTACTGACCGGAACAGCACGAATTATGTATTTCATCACTAACATAACGAATTATACCCCTCATTCTAAATGACGGATTTAAAAAAAAAAAAAAAAAAAAAAAAAAAAAAAAAAAAAAAAAAAAAAAAAAAAAAAAACACATTGAACGGCCATTGCGAACATCAGCACACTACGCCGATGTCGTAAGTAAAATTGTATCCCTTGTATTATACCATAGTTATGAGAATGAAAAAACGAAGCATTGGCAACTGTTAGTTATTTCGTATGCTATGTAACTAACAACCCAATTTGTACTTTCCTGTACTACGACGTTTTCTACGAGTTTCTAAACATAACGAACTCATAATGTAATGAGGATAGGCCTACACCTATATCAGAAAGGAAACTACATACATTCGATTTTCCTTGCAAAGAATGTAAATATATTCAAAGAATTCACATGGAATTAATTTTGGAATTGATAATGCAATTTTATCATTTGAGCAGCATATACTTATATATGTCTTACGAACTTTCCATCACAGACATAAATTAATGTATGTCTACAGTCTGTGTGTTGCAGTGAGCTCAAAGATAATATGGAACTATGTATTATGAAACCGTGACGCTCGACGTACATTTGTCTCTCTACTCCAGTTGTCAGTATTTTGATCCTAAGCACTACAGTTGTCTTTCCATCATTGGTGTATCACCAGTGTACTTAATGCTCAGTTAATGTATTTGTTTCCCAGTTTTTTTATTTTATTTTATTTTTTTTATTTTTTTATTTTTTAGTTCGTTTCGGCCTACTAGGGACCACGAAGCTCGTCTTAACTCTTAGCCAGGGTCTTCTGCTTGTTCTTGGCCCAGTACGCCTTCATCTCCTGGCTGTGAGCCTGCTTCCTCTCATCCGTCCATTTAGGTCTGGTGGTGCCTGCTGTACACTTCTCGCTTGTGGGAGACAGTGGGAAGACTCCCTGTAGAATGGTCTGACGGTATTGCGTTCGGTCCTCGGTTATCTGTAATGGCATCTGCAGTTCCTCTTAAGTGTGATCTAACAGAGGTGAACCACTTGGCTTCGGACGCCTTTCCCCTGTTTGTCACTGTGAGGATCTTCTTGCTTAGCCTTGAGTGATTCAGGCGAGTGATGTGCCCGTAGAAGGTCAGTCGCCTTTTCCTCATACATGTGACTATGTCTTCCTGGTGTTCATACAGCTCGTTATTGTGCCTGATTCTGTAAGTACCGTCTTCCTCTCTTATGGACTCCAATATTCTCCAGGATCTTCCTTTCTTTAAGTTCTACTTTCCTGAGTGGGCCCTTTCGATTCATCAAGAGACACTCGGAGGCATAGAGTGCAGAGGGTCTTACTACCGAGTTGTAGTGCTTCAGTTTTAAGTTCTTGGATACGTACTTGGAGGTATAGATATTCTTACATGAATGATAGGCACTCTGTAACTTGGTGCACCTGGCGTCTATGGCCAAGGTTTCGCTCTCACTTGCTGAAATCCATTCTCCCAAGTACTTGACTGCAGGAACTTTACAGATGTTATTGTGTCCTAGTGGGATTGTAGACGAAGCCTGCTTGATATTGGTGATGAATTCCGTCTTCTGTATGTTGATTTTCAAGCCGGTTTTTACTGCAACATTGTAGAGGCTCTGTAGTTGATGAGCAGCCTCCTCCAGGCTGTTGGACAATAGGGTGAGATCATCAGCAAAGGCTAGACATGGTTTTATCTTTGAGTCTTTTTTAACTTTGAGCATCTGTTGATCGTCGTATTGCTCCACATTTTACGGATTTTTGTTCGCCACACTCACCCACCGCCACACACCGCGGCCAATACACCATAGTGCACACCGACAACTTAAAGGATACTCTCATGCATAACCGCCATTGGGCTGCAGTGAATAATTTTGGCTACCAAGTGAAATATACGGACACATGTCCCACGTTCCATTTTTATATACGTATATTGATTTGAGCATTATCAACTTTACTACTCGAGGATTTATACCTGGAAGTGGCTAATATCAATTTGATTACTCAAGCTCCTTCAAATTGTGTTTGAAAATACAGTTGTCCGTCTTTGAAACCAAAACGTGTAGGTGTCCGCTTTTGATGGGAACACGTTTTCAGATGTTTGTTTTTTATACCCAGAGATTCGCTTACTGCTGACGAGAATCTTTTACAGCTGTATAATCTGGAAAATTATAGGAATATCAACATGGAGTGGAAAATATTAAATTTTGAACTCTATTACGTATTGGAAAAATGAAAACTACAGTAATCATAATAATCTTTTTAATTTTATACAGAAAATGAAATGTTACGGCACTGAATCTCTAAAATTATTAGCATAAGGTCTGTTGAAACTGTCGCCAGATTTTTCCGTGAACATCCTTACGTTATTTCTGATATCGAACTTCTTTCCAACAAGTGATAATTTCGTACAACACACCTTACAATAGAACAGTGTAGTTTACAAGCTAGTCTTTGTTTCTTTTCAATGTTTATTTTACATTTTTCAATGTGTCTCAACGGCTTCCTAGCTTTTCTTTCGTACGCTGATGATGCATTATGTTCCATTTCACTCGCTTTAAGATGGTTATTAGTAATAATACTATAAAAATTACTGAAAACCTAACTACGGGCTAATACGTGTTAGTGCCTGGCACATACTGTCGCCATATCTGATTTTCTAGGTCATGTGATCATATACTGTTTTCCCATTGGTGCACACTGTTTTATTCAACAAGTGCCCGAATTTGATACCAAGCTCTTATGTAGGTGTCCGCTTTTGATGTGAACGTGCGATTTATCACTTTTACGTCAATTTTTGAAGGAAAAAAAAAAAAGGATTTCACCAATGAAAAGAGCGGAAAAACTTCTCTTAGGATCGACTGCTAACTAAATATCGACCATTAGGTCAGATGTCCAGGTTTGATATTAGGCTACTCATATGTGGTTGTTGACATTGTTAGCTCAGGAGACAGCTATCTTTCATTATTTATATGAAGGCTTAAAATTTCACAGTCAAGGACGCAGGGACATATTACATGTGTTGGATGTCTAGTTTTGGTTCCATTCTAGTCATCTTCCGATCATTAAAGTACTGTGTGTGTCACCATTAATCCTTTCAGTCCCACATTATGAAATCAACTTTGAAAACATTAAAATTCAATGCCTTCTGTATTAAATCAGTGCAGTATAAAAATATGTGTTTTAAAATTTTTGGTCGAACTATTGATTTCTTATATCATGTTTCTCATGCACAACACAGACGTTTGTATCGAGGTATTTTATTGTTGTTGTGGTCTTCAGTCCGGAGACTGGTTTGATGCAGCTCTCCACAATACCCTATCCTGAGCAAGCCTCTTCAACTCCACATAAGAACGACAGCCTACATCTGTCTGAATCTGCTTACTGTATCCACCTCTTCGTCTTCCTCTGCAGTTTTCACCCCAAACACTTCCCTCCAATGCTAAATTCACGATTCCTTGATGCCTAATAATGTATTCTATCAATCGATCCCTTCTTTTAGTCAAGATATGCCAGAAATTCCTTTTCTCCCAAATTCTGTTCAGTACCTCCTCATTAGTTATGCGATCCACCCACCTAATCTTCAACATTCTTCTGTAGCACCACATTTCAATAGCCTCAATCCTCTTCCTGTCCGTACTGTTTATGGTCCAAGTTTCATCCCATACAAGGCGACACTCCTCACAAATAACTTCAGGAAGGACTTCCTTAGGCTTAAATCAATATTCGAGGTTAACAAATTTGTCTTTGTCAAGAACGCTTTTCTGCCCATTGTCATTCTGCATTTTATATCCTCTATACTGCGACCATCATTTGTTATTTTACTGCTCAACTAACAAAACTCAGCTACCTCATTTATTGTTTCGTTACCTGATCTTTCAGTATCACCTGATTTTCTTAGACTGTACTCCATTACCCTTGTTTTGCTCTTGTTAGTGTTCATCTTATATGCACCTTTCAGCACACTGTCCATTCAGTTCAACTGCTCTTCCAGGTCCTTTGCTGTCTCTGACAGAATTACTTCACTTTTGATTGATTTATCTTGTAAACAAAGTTTAAGGGATTTCTATTCGTACTCATGTGGACCACTTCACAATTCTCATTATTTAGGCTCAGTTGCCAATTTTTACACCACAGTGATATCTTATTCAGATCGTTCAGCAGTTGGTTTTGATCTGCAGATGATTTTAATAGACGGTAAATGACGGCGTCATCTGCAAACAACCTAAGAGAGCTACTTAGATTCCCCCCTAAATCGTTTATGTAAATAAGGAACAGCAGAGAACCAATATCACTACCCTGTGGAACGCCCGATATCACCTCTGTTTTAGTCGATGCCTTACCATCGATTACTACTAAACTAAGGACAACAAAAACACCAAAAAATGTTGAAATATCTGTAAATCTATCGGACCCAACTGCGCGGTCATCAGTCCGTAGCTTACAAAGTACCTACACTAAGGTAAACTAACCTAAGGACAATACACACACACACACACACACACACACACACACACACACACACCCATGCTCCAGGGAGGATTCGAACCTCCGATGGCGAGCAACCGCGCGCTCTGCAGCGACACTCTTTAGACCGCTTGGTTACTCCACCGTGGCACACACACACACACACACACACCCACACACACCAATGCCTTAGGGAGGACTCGAACCCCCTACGCGAAAAACCGTGCGTACCATCGTGGCGCTCCAGACCGCTCAGCTACTCTTGCGCGGCCCATCTAGACGGAGCCCCAGCTACTTGTTGGTGGAACGTCTTTCGCAGAGACCGCCACAATGCGAACTGTGGGAACCCCGTGCCATTAACGCATAACGACATCGATTTCCCGCGCGTTTGTTTTTCGCCACGGCTGTGGCCCGCTATTAATAACTCCATTTTACGGCCAATTAAGAGGGCGCGGCGAGAAGAGATGAGTTCCGCAGATTGCGACCATCCGTCTCCGCTGCTCGAGAAGACTTCTTCCGTCTGGCGTCTGGAACAGCTGTGCCGCGTACCTCACGATCCACGTGTAGCTTGTATTTGTCATCGAGTTTGGCCTCGAAACCTCTGTCCCACGCTAATCACTTCTGCAGAACATACAACAATACACGTTTTGAATGAAACTTTCATCCTGCAGCGGAGTGTGCGCTGATATGAAACTTCCTGACAGATTAAAATTGTGTGCCGGAACCGGGACTCGAACCTGGGACCTTTCCCTTTCGCGGGCAAGCGCACTACCGACTGTGCTATCCCGACACGACTCACTATGCTGCCTCACAACGTTACTTCCGCCAGTACCTCGCCTCCTACTCTCCAAACCTCACAGAAGCTCTCCTGCGAACCTTGTAGGACTAGCACTCCTGGAAAAAGGATATGGTGGAGAGATGGTTTTACATTCTGGAAACATCCCTTAGGCTGTGGCTAAGCCATGTCTTCACCATATCCTTTCTTCCAGGAGTGCTAGTCTTGCAATGTTTTTCTTTATTCTCCCTGCACTTTAATGCCCTCTCCAAATTTCTCTTCCTTCACTGCCCGCTCAATGTACATATTGAATAACAGTGGGGAAATGCTACAACCCTGCCTTACTCGCTTCCCAACCTCTGCATCCCTTTCTCGCTCTTCGAATCTAATAATCGCTGTCTGGTTTTTGTATAGGTTGAATATAACTTTTCGCTCCCTATATTTTGCCCTGATACCTTCAGAATTAGGAGGAGTGTATTCCAGTCGACAGTGTCAAAAGCTTTCTCCAAATCGACAAACGCTGAAAACGTAGGTTTCCCTATCGTTAGCCTATATTCTAAGATAAGTCGTAATTGCCTCCCGTGTTCCTACATTTTTCCTAAATCCAAACTGATCTTCCCCGAGGTCGGATTCCACAAATTTTTCTATTCGTCTGTAAATAATTCGTGTTAATATTTTGCAACTATGACTTATTAAACTGATCTGTAATTTCCACACTTGTCTGCACTTGCTTTCTTTGATAGATTGTTTTATAATAGAGTGTGTTAATAATGTATAGCTTCAAAGTTTGAAAGTTTGTTAATATTCGGAGGTGAAGTCCTAGTAGCCGGTCTACTTGTAACGTCCAGTGATATTTGGGGTCCTTACCTTACTGTTAATACATACGTGATATAAATAAATACACGGCAAAATAAAAACACAACGAGGCGGGTATTTGCACCTACTATAAAACACAAGGAGGTTAAATGGGTTCAGCAAAATGAAAAAAAAAAAAAAAAAAAAAAAGTTGCCTCACGGTTGATTAGAGAAGATGCTACAGCGAGCTATTTAAGTCATCTGACGTTCGTGAAAACTGGTGCATTTTTGCGACTGCCTGTCTCGGGATCAAATTTTCCGGCCATCTGATGCAGAAAACGCCCGGCCGTTCGCGGGGCGGTGAACCGCAGGAAAAAATGGCCTTCCGTTCGGACTCGCTGCAACGTTTTTCGCCCGTCGCCCGTCTAGCATGTCACGTCATCAGCTACGCCACGTTGGGTTCGGCATCTGGCGTGAAATGGCGCGAGCACTCGAGATGACGAACATCTGTGAAAGATGAGCAACGTCTTATCTTCTGCCCGTCACTAGCTTTCGTTACGTGCTGACTGCTATCAGTACACCGGGTCTTATTTCCGTACTTCAGTTTCTGCCTCATATACATGACTGCATATGACAAATCTGAAGCATTGATTAAAATTTGTGATGCGACCGGGAGTCGAAGCCGGACCACCATGCTTACTAGGCAGACGTCTTACTGCTAGACCACCGCATCGCTAGCGATCTAGGCACCTCGGAATAGTCTAAGCACGATTTTCTTCATGTCACAAACATTTTTAAAAAAGTTCAAATGTTTGGAAAGCTTATGGGACTTAACTACGGGGTCATCAGTCCCTAAACTTACAAACTACTTACGAACTAGGATGGCACAAATATCCATGCCCGAGGGGGGATTCGAACCCCCGACCGTAGTGGTCGTGCAGACCGTGACTGAAGCGCCTCAGTCTCTTTTTTTTTTTTTTTGCCTCAGTCACCCCCTTTTTTTTTGTTTATTTTTTTTTTTTTTGTTTAGGGCCTCCAACCTCCCCTCACAGCCCCTCCTTTCGCTCTCCAAATGTCGCCTTCTTCGGCGTGGGTTTTTTTTTTTTTTTTTTTTTTTTTTTTTTTCTAGCTCCGGTCTGACCTTAAAGCTCGTCTTCTCGAAAAGTGAGCTGCCTGTGCAGTAGGATTCCTGGTCGTTTTCTCTTGATAATCAATAATATTTCGTTTTTGCTTTATTTTTGTCTTCTCTAAAACTCCGAAGTCACCCGTTGCTGATTTTTTTTTTAAATAATAACAAAATAATTATTCTCCGTAAATGAGGTCGGTCATGCTACTTTCGATTTACATCAGGAAAGTAATTTCCTTAGAATAATTTATTTCTGCTAGGACGTTGTATTGTTTATATATCAAATAATCCAACCAAGATTCCCATGGTGCTGTTAATTTCTTCTTGACGATATAACACAATACAGTTTTCTGCACTAAACAAAATTCTAATTTTAAAGGAATAAAAAGTTCTTACGATTTCAGTAAAATTAAACGAGAAATGAAATCCAGCAGTCTCTACTGTGATGAAACGAAATGTCATTGCCATGACCAGTCCAAAATATGATACAACTTCTTGTATAACTGAAATTTTTTTCCTTGTAACATGTTTCAAATGTATATATATATATATATAGATACCTATATATTTGGATCAATCTCATCATCAATGGGTTCGTCATTTTTTTTCCTTCTATTTCGTCTTACATTATCTTCTTCAACCAATTCCCTCCTTCTCGAACAAAATTCCTATCATGTTCCCAAAGTTGTTTTTTATCTTTGGATATTGTCGTACTTGTAAATATGCTGCTGCCATGTATAAGAAAAATTCTACACTGCTGTCACCTCCACATCTGTTGACTACAAAATTGACGTAGTTTCCGAGGAGCCACATCACTGTGTTATTTTTTGTTGATGGATAAAATTCGGTGTCGGGCCACAATAATATATCTGTTGAATAAGACGTTTCCGAACATCGTGTAAGTAGCCCTAACTTTTTCTGAACCCACTTCCAATTTTGTAGATGGTTGCCACAAGTGAATCGGTGTTTTAATGTGTCCACGAGGCCACATTTTGAGCATTTGTTTGTGTTACTCAAACCAATTTTATATAATTTTTCATTGGTTGAAATAAGATTGTTCACGACTTTATACCAGGACGAGACGACATCGGAACAGTGAATGTGAAGGCTAAGATTTTTCCAAACAGTTTTCCAGTCTACCAACGGATACTTTGATTCAATATTGTTAGGACTGTGGGATTGTTGCCATTTTTCAATAACTTCTTTAGTTGTTAAATGTAATTTTTTCATCGTGGCCTCTCCTATGTAGCTAAGTTCAAGGTAAAAATCTTTTATATGTTTCAGTTTATAGTTTAAATTACCGACATTAATGGACTGTTGCATACTTACAGGACGGACAGCTGTGAAGAGTTTGGCAGTTATGGTATGAGGCTCGTTATTTAAAAGTGTTACTATTCTTTTTATGTAAAGTGCCAAAGCCTTTCTGCAGATGTCAGTTAGACCAAGACCTCCTGCTTTTCTGGACTTGGCCAAATCGCTGGGTTTTAGTTTAAAAATACTTTCGTGCCACACGTACCTGCTTGCAAGTTGCATAATGGTTTTTCCTTGCAATTTCGGCAATGGAAAGATCTGTGCTAGATAGTAAGCTTTCGAAAAAATATACGTATTTATTATTTTAATTTTCTGAGTAAGGTTCACTGAGCGGCATTTGTTGTCCATTAGTGCACCACGAATTCTTCCAGCTGTCTGCTTCCAGTTTATAGCGGACATTTTTATGGGGCACTTATTAATGATAATACCCAGAGTTTTGTGAGTTTCCACGAAACTTGCCCACTCTATATCTAAATGTTCGAGTCCTCTAAGATTTAATATTTTACTTTTATCAGTATTGATTTGCGCCCCAGAAGCTTTACAATAGTTATCAATTTCTTCTTTCAGAAGATCTACTTCATCCTCCCGCCGTATAACGATGCCCACGTCGTCTGCATAGGCTCTCGCTACAAAATTTGTGCCCGACATTGTCACTCCACTTAGTTTTTCTCCTATCGTGCGAAGTAGCGGTTCAAGTGATAACACATATAGTAACATGGAAAGAGGACTTCCTTGGGGAACACCTCTCCGTATAGTTATTGCTTTTGACAGCTGGCCATTTATGGATACGGATGCCTTAATATCAGTTATCATGTTGCGTACCACCCCAAGAGCTCTTTCTTCTATTCCTATTTGCTGTAGTATACACTCGATGTATCGATGACTAACTCGATCAAAGGCTTTACTAAAATCTAAAAACAGTAACGCGCACTTAATGTTGGCAACGGCGACTATCGAAACCAGATCTCTGTATTCGGAAGTTGCTGTCATAATAGATCGCCCTGGGAAACAGGTTTTATGTGTGGTGACTGCTTTCCGTATTAATGGTGTCATCCTCTCATTGATCGCTCTAGCAATGGTTTTATAATCGAAGTTCATCAGTGTTATCGGCCGAAACCCGCTGATTTTCTTCCGACCTTTACTTTTCGATACCAAAACAATTTTTCCTTCTTTCAGCTCCGGGGGTATGATTCCTCCTTTCATTATTTCATTTAAAACTGCTGTAAAAGTTGGTCCAATTATATCCCAATAACTCAAATAAAATTCTTTTGGAAGTCCATCCGGGCCTGGTGATTTATTTGAGGGTGATTTGGACACGAGTTCGAAAACTTCTTCCACTGTAAAATCAGTTAAAAATTCAGTGTTATCCTCTGGTGTTATAATTTTATTCAAGGAATTCACTACTTGCGATAATGGAGCGTCATCAATATCGTTTGCTGTATACAGTTTTTCGTAATACTGGAAAATTTCTTGTACAATTTCTGGGTGGGTGGTGAGTAGGTGCCCGTTTTCTGTGACGAGGTCATCAATAAACGTGCGTTTACGGAGAGATTGATGTTTTATCAAATGGTATAACGACATAGTTTCTTCCTCTGCAAGACATTTAGATTTAGATTTAATTTTCAGACCTTCTAACTGCTTTCTTTTTATACTTAACATTTTAGCTTTTATTTCTTTAATTTGTTGTAATTCTGTGTTTGTTAGTTGCTGCTTCTCGTAGAGATCTCGTAACACACTGTAGTAAAATTCGAAGGTTCGCTTGTTGTCTCTGACTTTTTCACGACTATAGATAATTAAGCTTTGCCTCAACTTCTTTTTGCCTACTTTTGTCCACCACTCGGATTTGGACGGGTACCTACACATTGACCGCAAGCAATAATTCCATGATGTCGTAATCTCGTCACGTAATTTTACATCATTTAATATCGATGTATTGAGGTGCCACTGAGTTCGATACATTTTTGTGGGCTGTCGTGGTAAATTTATTGTTACTGACAGCGCGGAATGATCTGAAAAACAGGCCGGGGTGACGTCCGCTACTATAACTTTTTCAGTGAGTGGATCAGAGATGTAAATTCTGTCGAGTCTGCTACTCGAAGATGAAGTAAAGTGCGTAAATTTTACTAAAGTTGGATACTTAATTTCCCAGGCATCTTTAAAGTGCATTTTTTGTACTAAGTCATGAAGCTCTTTACAATAATTAAAATTAGGAGTCTGGTCCTTTCGGTTAAGGACACAATTAAAATCGCCTCCAATAATTACATTCTGCGGATTCTTTCGTAGCAGGTAAATAAGTTCATCTCTAAAAAAATTTGCTCTCTGGAGTTTATTACTGTTTCCGGAAGGGGCATACAGGTTAACAAAGGTGACGTCATAAATTTTACATCCTATACCTCGTCCTGATTCTAATTGTTCTAAGTCTTTGATGGGAATACCATCCCTAATCAGGAGCGCTACTCCCGTGCTATATTCAAAAGCTACATTTAAGATAGTCTGAAAACCAGGAATATGTAGGTTTGTTGTCATAACCTCTTGGAGAAACACTATGTCAGCATCAGAGTCATATATGAATTGTTGCAAGGATGTTAATTTGAGAGCTGACCATATTCTATTGATATTAAGTGTGACTATTTTATAAGCTTGCTGCATTTAGTATTATAAAAAGAGGAGAAAACATTGATGGCATCACCGTAAAGCATTCGTACATGATTGGAAAGTGACTACAATTGTAATCCAATTTTTTAAAACACATTTTGCCCCTCGCTTCTGGACTCCAATGGTACGATACTGTGCAGTTTTTGCAAACACCATAATCATGCACTCATACTGTCGTACAGGATGAAATTGCAAATACACTAAGAAGCCTAGGTATAAGTGGTTGAATTATACGCTTCGTACTTCATCCGTGTAAAATTAGTAAAAATCCATGTCGCTGGTGTCTTCTCTTTCCGGATCTTGATCTTCTACTTCGTCAGCCCACTCCTTTCGTCCCTCTTGATTGTCATCTCTTAACCGAGATCTTTCTTCTTGTTCTGTAGTTGGTGGGTCAAGGGTCATTTGTTTTTCAGCGCTGGAACTCTTGTGTGAGGTTTGGCTTTGTTTCTCCTTCTGTAAGTTCATAGCAGACTCCTTTTTCTGCGTTCTTGGTCCTTCTTTAATATTCCGCAGCTTTTCCCTTATAGCTGGGGCTATACTCTCAGCTGCCTGATGGGCTATTCTTCTTTTATTACTTTTTTTTGGCGATTTAGTAAGAGATTTTTCTGAAGAAACGTCTGGAGATTTCTCACTCAACTCCTGAGGTAGTATCGGAGAACGTAAATTTTCTGTCCTGATTGAGGGTTCCCCCTGAGACTCAATGGCTTGCTTCGGCGACGAATCTTTCCCCTGCACACTTAGACTTCTGGAGCATAGTTCACCATCTACATTCTGTGCCTCTTCGGGGCTGACCCTATTGATATTGTCGGGCCGAATTATTGCAGAAGTAGCACTGTCACGCTGGGGATCCTCTACTACTGCAACGTTTTGTGTAACATCATTATGGGACAAATTTGTCGTGTCTTCTGCATTTTGCTCAAAAGCCGATGTACTCTGTCTTTGAGATTCATCTCTCAAAGTGTCGGATAGGTGTTCAGAAGGAGTTTCATTTTGACTGCTGATGGTTGCATACGGGACTGCCTTTGTTTCCATCCTTTTGGCTACCGGACTGATTTCGTGTTCTCCTAAGGCTACGATCTGCTGTGTAGACGCCGTGCCTTGGTCCGACAATGCGCGTTCGGGTCGTTTCGGGGAGACTGCGGCGGCAGCGTATGTCAGCTTCATCGCGGTTACCGGCCCAGAGGTTACCTCTTCCGCGGAAGGCAACTGAGCCACTCTTTTTTTCTTGCACTCAGCGCGTACATGGCCAGTAGAGCCACATAACGCGCAAGTGCGAGGCTGACCGTCATATATAATCAAAGCTCGATAGCCACAAATATTCATATAGGATGGTAAATGCCGTAACAGTTCGATTTTTACTTGTCGTACACCGTTAAGGACAGGAAACATATGAGCTTCCGCCCATTTTTCGGCTACATTTGAAATTACACGCCCATAAGGTTTAAAAGCGTCATCAATTGCCTCCGCCGGTACCTCAAAAGGCAGTTCAAACACTCTCACAGTTCGTATTCCTAGTCCTGCATGGCATACTAGTACGTCACTAACATGTCCGTCAGAGTGATTAAATTTTATTCTATCACCAATCCTATCAACAATAATGTTGCACATAGTAGGATCTTTCAATTTAACATACATAGCACATTGAACAAAAGATAAATGTACTCCTTCAATATCGTCTTGAGTAATCCTAACTTTTTCAGATAGCCATATTTTTAACTCTAAAGGCTTGGGTCTTACATAGCTACGATCAAACGTAAATTTTATCGTATCTTTTCTCAAATAAGATTGAGATTCCATCATGTTTTCCGGCATACAATCATTTCAAATAGGAGTTAAGCGTAAGTGCAGCCAAGACCAACCTGTCAACAGGTAAACAGCCTTTGTTTACACTCGGTGCCTCGCGCTGCCGCCGCAAGTCCGTCGTCCGCCACGGCTGCCTCGAGACTGTCATCTCCTCGGCCACCGCGGCCGGCTCACAAACATTAATTCAGCGTCTGTGTTCCATAGAACATTAGTATGAAGATTGCTATTTATATCACCTTAAACAGGAATGTTCCAATATGTCCATTGCCGAGGTGCTATTCCGCTGCATGGAGAGCCTTGGCAGTAGTGGCAATGTTCTATCGAACACAGAAGCTGGATTAAAGTTTGTCACGTGAAGGAAGTCGTGCTTAGACTATTGTTGGGTTGTTGTTGTTGTTGGGTGTTTAAAAGGGACTAAACTGCTTGGAAATCAGTCCCACTTAGACTATTCGGAGTCGCCTTTATCAGTAGTGATGCGGTGTCTAGCGTCAATGACAATCGACTACGTCTTCGGCGGAGGAGAGAAGGCATGCCTTGACTACTGGTACTATCTACAAGAGGCACACACTGTACTCGAACGCATACCGAGCTACCGAAAACTCTTTGCGAATTATTGACGAAGTGTTTTCATCAACCCACCACAAAGTTGGGGAGTGCCAAACTACGTTTGACGTCTTACGATGAAGAAGAGAAGAGGTAGCTGATGGGAAGTGCCAATCCATGAAACCACAAACGGTACGAAACTGCAGACAAATTAGGTGGCGGTGCTGCAGGAACGAGGCATGCAACGACCGAGGAAAGTCCCATACCACCCTTGTCTGAAGGAAGATGCTTAATTTGCAAAAAATGTTCAAATGTTTGTTAAGCGTAAGGGACTTAACTACGGGGTCATCAGTCCCTAAACTTACAAACTACTTATCAACTACCTACAACTAAGGACGGCACAAATATCCATGTCCGAGGGGGGATTCGAACCCCCGACCGTAGTGGCCGTGCAGACCGTGACTGGAGCGTCTTAGTCCCCGCGGCCACCGCGGCAGGCTTAATTTTCAAGATTTCTTTGCCCCGCTTTATTTTTAATTAAATTTGCACGTATGATGGAAAAGTTATTTTGTTATCATCCCGTAATATCATTACTATTGTTTCTATTGTATGTCAAACATTCTCGAGCTTACATCATAAAAAAAAAAATAAAATAAAAAAAAATAGTGGCCGAACAGATCAGTGGTAACTGCTTAATACTACGAGAAGACAAGCTATGACGATTTGGCAGCGTCCATAGTGGAGTAATCTGCAGAAAATGCGGTCTCCCGGAAATTGTTTTTATCGCCAGTCTATTGTCTACTACTACTCATTTACTCATATAAAATAAAATAATAATGAAAGAAATTAAAGAGAAACAAAATAAAGTTGCAAAATAACCCTTACAGCAATAAAATAAAATAAAATAAAATACAAGTGGTAAGACGTCTGACTAGTGAGCATGGAGGTCCGGGTTCGATTCCTGGTCGCATCACAATTTTTAATTCAGTGCTTCAGATTTACCATTAATGTCTTTGAGTTATTCATCCGCCTCAGGCATTGTTTATTTGTATCTACTCTGATATGACTGCGTATGTACATCTACGTCTACATCACTAGGATACTTTGCAAGTCACACTGAAGTGCATGGCAGAGGATTCATCGAACCACTTTTATGACATTCCTCTATAGTTCCATTCTCTAATAGCTCGCGAGAATAAGGAACACCTAAATCTTTCTGTTTTCGATCAGATTTCTTCTTATTTTGTTATGAAGATCACGTCTCCCTATGTAGGTGGGTACTAACAATATCGTGCATCATTTCCGTGACAGTCTCCCCCCCGTACCCCCCCTCCCCCCTCATATAGCGATAACACAAAATGAGCTGCCCTTCTCTGAACTTTCTCTAAATCATCCGTCAAGCCGGCCGCGGTGGCCGAGGGGACTGAGGCGCTCCAGTCACGGTCTGCACGGTCACTACGGTCGGGGGTTCGAATCCCCCCTCGGGCATGGATATTTGTGCCGTCCGTAGTATTAGCTAGTTCATAAGTAGTTTGTAAGTTTAGGGACTGGTGACCCCGTAGTTAAGTCCCATAAGCTATACAAACATTTGAACATTTCATCCGTCAGTCCCGCCTGGTGTGGATCCCACAATACGCAGCAATACTCCAAAACAGTACGCGCAAGTGGAACTGTTGCATCTTCTTAGTGTTCTGCCAACGAAACGTAGTCTTTGGTTCGCTTTCCCTACAATATTTTCTGTGTTTTCTTTCCGACGTACTGTAAGTCAATCGTAATTTATGAAATGATACAAATCCGAAGAAAATTCAGCATTGGTCGTAAATTTGTTTATTTATTATTAGAGATCGATTTCGGATATTGAATAGCCATCTTTAGTTCGACTTGCACAATCCACTAGAAATATTACTGATTTTACTGACCTAGCCACAAGGCACAGCTACAGGCAGAGTGTACCTGCTTGTAGCTGTGCATTGTGACTGGATCAGTGAAATAAGTAATGTTTCTAGTCGATTGTGCAAGTCGCACTGAAGATGGCTATTCAATAGCCGCAATCGATCTGTAACAAATACTACCAATGCTGAATTTTCTTTGAATATTTATCATTCGTAATTGTTACTCCTAGCTATTTAGTTCAATTGATGGCATGTAGATTTGACTTATTTATCGTGTATATGAAGTTTAACGGATTTCTTTTAGTGGTCATATGGATGACATCATACTTCTCGCAGCGGAGGAGTAGCCAAGCGGTTCAGGAGCCTCGATGCCAATCGCGCGGTTGCTCGCCGTCGGAAGTTCGAGTTCTCCCTGGGGCATGGGTGTGTCCTTAGGTTAGTTTACCTAGGTGTCCTTAGGTTAGTTTACCTAGGTTCAAGTAATTTGTAAGCTACGGACTCATGACCACACTGTTTGGTCCGACAGATTTACAAATATTTGAACATTTTTTATCATACTTCTCACTATTAAAGGGTCAATTGCTATTTTTGCACCGTACTGATATCTAAATCATTTTAAAGTTGTTTTTGATCTTCAGGTGACTTTGTTGTTGTTGTTGTTGTGGTCTTCAGTCCTGAGACTAGTATGATGCAGCTCTCCACAATACCCTATCCTGAGCAAGCCTCTTCATCTCCACATAAGAACGGCAACCTACATCTGTCTGAATCTGCTTACTGTATCCATCTCTTGGTCTTCCTCTGCGGTTTTTACCCCACACACTTCCCTCCAACGCTAAATTCACAATTACTTGATGTTTAAGAATGTGTCTTTTTGTCAAGGTATGCCAGAAATTCCTTTTCTCCCCAATTCAGTACCTCCTCATTAGTTACGCGATCCACCCACCTAATCTTCAGCATTCTTCTGTAGCACCACATTTCAAAAGCCTCAATCCTCTTCATGTCCGCACTGTTTATCGTCCACGTTTCACTCCCATACAAGGCAACACGCCACACAAATACCTTCAGAAGGAACTTCCTTAGGCTTAAATCAATAATCGATGTTAAAAATTTTATCTTTTTCAAGAACGCTTTTCTACCCATCGCCATTCTGCATTTTATATCCTCTGTACTACGATATCATTTGTTATTTTACTGCCCAAGTAACAAAACTCATCTACCTCCTTTATTGTTTCGTTACCAAATATAATTCCTTGAGCATCGCCTGATTTTATTAGACTGCACTCCATTACCCTTGTTTTGCTCTTGTTAATGTTCATCTTATATGCACCTTTCAGCACACTGTCCATTCCGTTCAGCTGCTCTTCTAGGTCCTTTTCTGTCTCTGACAGAATTACAATGTCATCTGGAAACTGCAATGTTTTCATTTCTTCACCTTGAACTTTAATTCCTAAATGACAGCATAATCCACGAACAGTCTAAGAGAGCTACTCAGATTGTCTCCTAAATCGTTTATAAAAATACGGAACAGTCGGGGGACCTATAAGACTTCCCTGGGGTACGCCAGACCACTTCTGTTCTACTCAAGGACTTCCGTCAATTACAACGTACTGTGTGCAGTCTGACAGGAAATCACGAATCCAATCGACCAACTGTGGAGATATTCCAGAAGCACGCAATTTGATTAGAAGACGTTTGAAAGGTACAGTGTCAAAAGCTTTCTGAACATTTAATAATTCGGAATCTGAGATCCATTGTCGATAGCACTCATCACACCATGTGAGTAAAGAGCTAGCTGTGTTTTACAAGAACGATACTTTCTGATTCTGTGTTGATTATGAGTCCATAGGTCGTTCTCAAATCAAATGTTGAAATGATTGTAAATCTATGGGACTTACAAACTACTTAAACTAAGGTAAACTAACCTAAGGACAAAGAAGAAATAGAGGAACTAGAAAGAAGAGGAAGGTACGACCTCATGTACCAGAAAACGAAGGAACTGGGAGAAGGGAGAATAAAAGTGTAAGGACTTTCGGAATAGAAAATTCTAGAGGAGAAGTCGTTACTGAAAAGCGGAAGTGCTGAAAACATGGGAAGAATATATAAGGGAACTATATGATTCAGAACATCGCCCACATGACATCGACATAGAACCAGAGGAAGCAATTGACGAAGACGAAAAAGGGCACAGTATACTAACTACCGAAGTAGGAAAGGGTATAAAAGACATGAAGAGTAGGAAAGCTGCAGGAGATGACGACGCACCGGTGGATTTGCTTAAATATATCGGAAATGACACTTTGAAAGCTCTGACACAACTCATAAACAAAAGCTACAAAACTGGAGAATGGCCTAAAGACTTTTTGGACGTAACACTGGTTACTCTTGAGAAGAAAAACCAAGCCAAGAAGTGTAGTGATTATAGAACAATAAGGCTGATCTCACATGTGGCAAAGGTCATAGCAAGGTTACTAAATAGACGGTTAGAACACAAAATTGAAGAAATGATGGGAGAAGACCAGTTTGGCTTTACGAAAGGAAAAGGGGCCAGAGACGCCATTGGCATGATGAGGATATTTCGGAGATAGTTTTGGCCGTCAACGAAGAAATTTGCGCGTGTTTTATAGACTGGCAGAAGGCCTTTGACAGAGTCAATTGAAATATATTGATGAACATTCTTAAGGAGATGGGTATCAACTGGAGAGATCGGAGACTAATTAGGAATTTATACCTGGGACAAAGGGTAAGACTGAAATGTGGAGAAACGAACAGCGTGGACATAGGAAGGGGAGTGAGACAAGGCTGTTGTCTGTCGCCAAGTCTCTTCAACCTGTGTGGAGAAATGCTGGCGAGAGAAGCGCTGGAAGGATGCGGAAACTTCAAAGTAGGAGGACGTCTCATAAACACCATCAAGTATGCTGACGACCTTGTAGTGCTCGCCAAAATCCAGAGACAGCTGCAACACATGATGAACCGTTTGGTGTAAATGGGAAGAAAATACGACATGGAAATCAACATCGAAAAATCAAAAGTGATGCGAATATCAAAATGTGAGAAACACTTGAAGTTAACTGTTGACAATCGGGAACTGGAAAATGTGAATCAGTTCAAGTACCTGGGATGTTTTATCACAAAGCATGCCCACTGCACCAACGAAATCCGAGCAAGAATCGCCATGGCCATACAAGCTTCGTCTCGCTTTTCCGAATTTCTTTTTCCGAGATTACGAATTATGCTGGCGACGAGCTCTGCTATTGTGTCAAATATCAAACGCATTTAGAGCCGAATTGCACGCAGTTGGCCTAAATGAATTCTGTGAGTAACAAAAGAGGCGGAGTGAAAGTGAGAGAGAGAGAGAGAGAGAGAGAGAGAGAGAGAGACAGACAGAGAGAGAGAGAAAGGAAGGAACGGAGAGATGGAAAATTAAAAAAAATAAAAAGGGATAAAAATAGTCGCGGGACATGAGATTCATTTCATTATTATGCTAATGCTACGTCAATTTAGCGGCTAGTGTAATAGATAATTTAGCGGCATCATAATTTCTGTTTATCAGGGCTGCCGCTAGCGCTGGCAAAGTGTTTTCGTTTTGTCGCTTCGTCGAGTGGATGAAGCCATCTCGGACACGTTGAGAGCCTTGTCATTAGAACAGGCGCCTGTCTTTAAGAAGATTTTTGCTCGCAGATCATCAGCAATTACGCGGCTAGATTTTTCTTACAGCAGCCTCGTTGAGTCAATGTTCTGACCGTTTAAGTAATTCCAGAACGCGATAACATCTCTGTTGTAAGCAGTCCATCTGTGGGATTATCAGCTACCGGTCTTACCTCCATTTTCCGCATCACTCTTCAGCGTTGGTAATGTCAACCCTTTTTTTCCCTGCCAGGTCCATCATTCCCCGTAAAGAGGTTATATCACGACTGTTATTACCTGTATAATCCTGGAAGATGTCTCGTGCGCAAGTACATCTAGATTTTTTGCTGCGCAGGCCAACGAAGAATGCACGGCCAACTTTTCATTTTGGTGTTAACACGTGTACAAATAAATCATGAAGTTCAGACCTTGGGAAAAAAGAGCGTCGGCTTACACTGCATATACCTACACTCCTCTCTTATGAAGTAAGACTGCATCTGAAGTAGGGTTGTGTCGATTCGTGAATCAGTCGTTCATTTGAACGAATACAAACAAAAGATCGGAAGAATCGAATTGTGATCCGGCCGAATCGTCGTTCAAAAGAATTGTCTGTCTCGTTGCGGCGGTACAATCTCTTCACGCATGGGACTAAATACCAAATTTTTAATGTGCCGTGTCAGACTTTCTGATCCGAAAGTCGTCCGATCGTCAACAAGAAATAAAATTCAATTAATATAATCTTCCTGTACTGTGAAATTTCAACGACTGATCCTTGAGCAGATAGAAGAAGCTTATGATTCTAGGTTTGCACTTCTTTAAAACTATCACTTTGAAATAAATGTTTTAAAGTTTCTTTAAAGATCGAACTGTCAAACAGAAGTTCGTACTTGTGCTGGTTGCCATAGACACAACTGCAGAACGATCTGAATGAGATATCAGTATGGTGTAAAAATTGGCAATTGACTCTAAATAATGAGAAGTGTGAAGTCGTCCACATGAGTACGAAAAGAAATCCGTTAAACTTTGATTACAACATAAATCAATCAAATGTGAAGGCCGTAAACTCCACAAAATACCTAGGAATTACTACAGACCTAAACTGGAAATAACACGTAGATAATATCGTGGGAAAGGCGAACCAGAGACTGCGTTTTATTGGCAGAACCCTTAAAAGATGCAACAGACCTACTAAAGAAACTGCATACACTACGCTTGTCCGTCCATTTTTGGAGTATTGCAGCCCAGTGTGGGATCCTTATCAGGTGGGTTTGACGGAGGACATCGAAAGAGTCCAAAGAAGGGCAGCTCGTTTCGTATTGTCACGATACAGGGGAGACAGCGTTACGGAAATGATACAGGATCTGGGATGGGAATCATTACAACAACGGCGCTTATCGCTGCGGCGTGGGCTACTTACGAATCTCCAATCGCCAACATTCTCCTCCGAATGCGAAAATATATTGTTGACTCCCACTTACATAGGTAGAAATGATCATCAGAATAAAATACGAGAAATCAGAGCTCGAACAGAGAGATTCAGGTGTTCTTTCTTCCCGCGCGCTATTCGAGAATGGAATGGGAGATAAATAGTATAATTGTGGTTCGATGAACCCTCTGCCAGGCACTTAAATGTGATTTGCAGAGTATCCCATCTAGATGTAGATGTAGATTATACAGGTGCTGTTCACTGATGATCGATTGATATGTAAGATCGAACGATTAAAATACTAAAAATTGATAAAAGTCTTCTTGCTTTCTCTGCCAAACAAAATAATTTTCCCTAAATGTCTTCTTTCAAATTGTAAAATGGTTTAACAGTAAATAATTCTTCAGCTCCTGTCAATGAATATATTTCTTGTAAAATTTCTATAAATATCAAAATAATGATCGTTGGCGCTTGGTTAACTTTCGAGACACAATGACATTTATTGCTCTCACAACACAGATCTGGACTCAATGACAGTTATACAAAGACTGATTATACGGTCTTTTTTATTTTCCACAGAAGTTTCTATAATAATGGCAATATCCGCGAAGATAACCGCAGAGGCCAGCATCTTCTTGCCTCGTGGCCGTCGACCCGCGACTTGAAGTGTTCACTCCTTGAGCTCGGCGTCGAAGACGTTGCTCTCGAAGATTGAATCGCATTCACAGCACATGAAACACAAGAGAAAACTCTTCTAAGAATTACATAACATAAAAATCATTTAAAAACATAAGATATAAAGATAATATTCTGCGAAACTGAGCTGACATAAGGTAGTAGTGGAGACAATAATCCGTCCCACTACATCGTGACCATTCCAGGATTCAACGATTAATGTTTCGAAGGCGTTTACCGAATCGAGCCGAATGATTACGAAAGCAGTCAGGGAGAAGGACGCGTATGAACAAAGGCATCACAGGACGAAGATCGTGAGCCGTTCACTATTATTCATGAATTACAGATGACAGAAACGAATCGCGGCGAAATACACAGCGGACCATACACACGATTAACAAGTGTTCAAATGAAATTCTTCACTCTGCAGCGAAGTGTGCGCTGATATGAAACTTCCTGGCAGATTAAAATTGTGTGCCGGAACCGGGACTCGAATCTGGGACCTTTGCCTTTCGCGGTCAAGCGCACTACCGACTGTGCTATCCCGACACGACTCACGATGCCGCCCCACAACTTTACTTCCGCCAGTACCTCGCCTCCTACTTTCCAAACTTCACAGAAGCTCTCCTACGAACGATGCAAGACTAGAACTCCTGTAATAAAGGATATGGTGGTGGCATCGTGAGTCGTGTCGGGATAGCTCAGTCGGTAGAGCGCTTGCCCGCGAAAGGCAAAGGTCCCAGGTTCGAGTCCCGGTTCCGGCACACAATTTTAATCTGCCAGGAAGTTTCAAGAGTTCAAATGTTTGTTAAGCTGAAGGGACTTAACTGTGAGGTCATCAGTCCCTAAACTTACAAATTACTTATGAACTAGCTTCTACTAAAGACGACAGAAACATCCATCCCCGACGGGGGATTCGAACCCCCGACCGTAGCGGCTGTGCAGACTCTGACTGACGCGCCGCAGACCGCTCGACTACTGCGGCCGGCCACGATTAACATCAATACATCAAAGTATGATGAAAAATTACGTACTTCTTATGCTTTGCAGATACAGTGCACCACACACACACATCGTTTATACAGTTTACAGGTAATATACAGGGTGTCTCACGAAAGACGCCTGCCAGGCGACCGCGGATCGCGTGGTACGGCTCCCGGCCGCCGCCACCGCATCCGCCGGCCACTGTTAAAATTATGGAGATCCTTGTGTATCATTAATTATGAATTAGTTAAGAAAATATATTTTTCCCTCGGAAATCATGGAAAAATAGGATAATGTGTTCCATTTCGGAAAAAAAGCATCCTGGAATTAAAAAGAAAACTGTAGCAAAAGAAAGAAGATTATGTTTCGTGAAGAGGTGGTGTGTGTGGGGGTGGGGGTGGGGGTGGGGGGGAGACCGAATATCTTTGTATGGAACGGGGTTGCAAGAAAATTTCTACTTGAAACGGGGTCACATTTTATAAAAGGCTGAAAAACACTGCGCTACAAAATCGAAATCGCCGCAGGCTTGTGCATCTACAGTGTACAATTTCGACAACACAAGGGTCATACGTTCTTAAGGTGATATTTTAAATAATACTACATTCATGTTACTGGGGTATTTTATTAGTAGTTATTAGTTTAATTCAGTAAGATGAACGCTATTTTATTTAATCGATTACTAAGAGTAAGATGGTTTGAAAAGTTTTTTTTCACAAACCAGCATAGTTTGTTAAATTTTTACTGAAAAATATCACTTTACTGTTGTAATTATTTACCAAAGGTGGGAATACGTATTTTTGATGAACTATAGAAGAGGGCTGATGAAAATAAATGACCTGAAACAACGACTGAAGCTTTAAGGAACTGTGATAAGCAGTTTTTTTCAATGTCCTACTTCAAATATATACGGCTGTTCTTGGCACCACAAGTACTCCCGAACGAAGCTTCTCCACTTTGAGACGAATGAAGACTTATTTCCGAATCACAATTCGGCAGCTGAATGTTCAAATGTTTGTAAATCTCTCGGACCAAACTGCGTGGTCATCAGTCCGTAGTTTACAAACTACTTAAATCTAGGTAAACTAACCTACGGACAAACACACACACCCATGCCCCAGGGAGGACTCGCACCTCCGACGGCGAGCAATTGCGCGCTCCGCAGCGAGGCGCCTTAGACCGCTCGGCACGCTAGGTAAGACTAAATAAATGGGCTTTAGCAAATATCCATAAAGAAAAAGATACGGACATCGAAAATATCATTGATGTATTCGGTAAAATGAAACAGAGACGAATGAGCATGACACTGTGGACGACTTCACACTTCTCATTATTTAGAGTCAATTGCCAATTTCTACACCATACTGATATCTTATTCAGGTCGTTCTGCAGTTGGTTTTGATCTTCAGATGATTTTACTAGACGGTAAATGACGGCGTCATCTGCAAACAACCTAAGAGAGCTACTTAGATTTTGCCCTAAATCGTTTATGTAAACAAGGAACAGCAGAGGACCAATAACACTACCCTGTGGAACGCTCGATATCAGCCCTGTTTTAGTCGATGCCTTACCGTCGATTACTACGAAGGTAGGTAAGACTAAATACATGGGCTTTAGCAAATATCCATAAAGAAAAAGATACGGACATCGAAAATATCATTGATGTATTCGGTAAAATGAAACAGAGACGAATGAGCATGACACTGGGTAGCAGAAGGAAATAAGCAGTAATTATGTTACAAACTTTTTTTAATGGTCATATCAAATTCAAGCTTTTACGTTCATGTCACCTTCTGTATAAAGAAAATTGAGGAAAATTTATCTGTTGTACGTTAACATCTGTTATAGTTGATATAGTTTATGAAATCTCCTATATTAAAATACGTTCTTTCTTTTTTTTAGCCCTGAACTCGAAAGTAGATCAGCAGGTGAATGAACAATTTACATATATTGTAAGAAGTTTTTATCTTTAACTAGTCGACCGGGCAATGCTTCGCGATTGCTAATATGTATTTACTCTTGCTTTAAACGTGAAATGTGCAAACTTTTATCGCAATCGTAACAATGATATCGATATTCCAAAGAAAAGAGCTCTTTTAGTTTTCCACAATTTTTTCTATTTTCTGGCCAACTATTCCAAAGTTTTAGTTCACTCAAACCTTCCTCTCGCTATGAACGTCGAATGTGCAACATTTTTTCGCAATTTGGTGAATGGTATTGATATTTCATAGAAAAATCCCTTTATTTTTTCTGAATTTTCCAATTTTCCGGGAAAGTTTTCCAAATTTTTATTTCATAAAAACCTTTGCTTTGAATGGCAAATATGGAAAATTTTATCGCAATCGGATGAATGATATTGATATCCCATTGAAAAAAGCTCTTTCAGTTTCTCGCAAATTTTCAAATTTTCCGGGTAACTTTCCCAAATTTTTATTTCACAAGAACTTTTGGTTTGAATGGCAAATGAGCAAAATTTTATCGCAATCTAATGAACGGTTCTCAACTTACAGTGTTGAGTACATTTAGAAACACATTGAAAAAGGAACTTGGTTCGAATTTTGCGACTTTCCTTTTTCCAAAACCATAATGAACAAAAAAATGAATTACTAGTCATGCGAATAGTCATTATAGTGCTGAATTCATTGAAAAACACACTGAAAAACGCACTTTCATTTTTTCTCAATTTTTTCCGGTAGATTTTACAAAAACTGTATTTCTTACAAACCTAGTCCTGTCAAGCCGTACTCAAGTGATGCTCTTACAACCCTGTAGCAATTTATTTTTATTGATAGAAAAAAAATCGCTTTCGGTTTTTCCTCAATTTTCCTACTTTCCGGGCGACTTTTCCAGATTTTTATTTGATGCAAACCTTCCTCTTGATTTCAACATGAAATGTACAAAATTTGGTCGCAATTGGACCAACGGTATTGATAGCTCACTGGAAAAACATGTTTCAGTTTTTCCCGATTTTCCTCTTTTTCCGGACAACTTTTCTTTATTTTATCACCGTTTAAACTTTCCCTGGACTTACACGAATATTTCAAGACTAAAATTAGCCAATTCCGTTCAGCCGTTCTCGAGTTTTAGCGAGACTAACGAACCAACAAAAATGTATAATTCTTATGTACAACTGAAACTTGTTCGTTTCATCTTACAGATGATGGCAGATGTCGAAACGCCGTTTAGCCCTATGGTTGTCTGGTGGGAATGTTAGATTCTATGGAATGGCTGCTTGCTACTACCTGGAATAGCGGGTCTTGAGCCAAACGGCGCGAAGGCGTATGTCCCTTCGCCGTTGGAAGAAACGAATTTAAACTAACGGCCAAAACAATACGCCATATTGCTTCATCCCGTATTAATTAAATGTGACCTGATAAAAATTATAACACTTTACCTGTATTTCTCCTGCTACCTGAACGTCGCTGGCATCGAACTCCGTCCCTTCTAGCAGGGTTTCAGTCCTATTGATATTAGTAGTAGGACAGCAAATGTGTCAAATGTATGTATAGCTTACGGAAATTAACTACGGGGTCATGAGTCCCTAAACTTACAAACTACTTATGACCTAGCTAATACTAAGGACGGTGCAAATATCCGTACCCGAGGGGGGATTCGAACCCCCGACCGTAGTGGCCGTGCAGACCGTGACTGGAGCGCCTCAGTCCCCTTGGCCACCGCAGCCGGCAGTAGGACACCATTGGAGGAGTTACAGACCAAGTCCCTTTAAGCAAGAGCAATGTGAAGTAGCCTGTTACACATTAAAGACGGTTACTTCTGTAATAAAATATAGAAATAATAACCAGTCTCGCTACATGACCATGACACTAAGAAAGTCAATTGAGTAAAATCATTCAAACTGAAATAGCCCAACCCCTAGCAGAGAGAGAGAGAGAGAGAGTGCGCTGAGAAACATCACGTATATCTGAGAGTTAAAGGTACAGCCCAGGCAGGGGAAAGGGCTACAGTCCTATCGGTAACATTCCGAACATCCCGTACACTTTCGCCCGGTGATTGGAGAACGCGTTTACTCATCCCGGCGGAAACATAACATTTACAACAACATCTGCAAAACACATTTAAGTGCCTGGCAGAGGGTTCATCGAACCACCAAAATACTATTTATCTCCCACTCAATTCTCGAATAGCGCCCGGGAAGAAAGAACAACCGAATCTCCTGTTTTTTTATCGTGATAATCATTTCTACCCATGTAAGTGGGAGTCAACAATATATTTTCGCATTCGGAGGAGAATGTTGGCGAATGGGGCACGGTGGAGTAGCCGAGCGGTCTAAAGCGTCCCGCTGCGGAGCGCGCGGTTGCTCGCCTTGGAGGTTCGAGTCCTCCCTGAGGAATGGGTGTGTGTGTTTGTACTTAGGTTAGTTTACCTAGGTTTAAGTAGTTTGTAAGCTACGGACTGATTACCACTCACTTTGGTCCGATAGAATTACAAACATTTGAACATTTTTTGTTGGCGATTGGAGTTTCGTAAGTAGTCCACGCCGCAGCGATAAGCGTCGTTGTTGTAATGAGTGCCATCCCAGTTCCTCTATCATTTCCGTAACGCTGTCTCCCCTGTATCGTGACAGTACGAAACGAGCTGACCTTCTTTGGACCCTTTCGATGTCCTCCGTCAAACCCACCTGATCCCACACTGGGCAGCAATACTCCAGAAATGGACGGAGTAGCGTAGTGTATGCAGTTTCTTTTGCAGTTCTGTTGCATCTTTTAAGAGTGCTGCCAATAAAACGAAGTCTCTGTTTCGCTTTTCCCACGACATTATCTACGTGTTCTTTCCAGTTACTAGGTATTTTGTGGAGTTTACGGCCTTCACTTTTGATTGCTTTATCTTATAAACAAAGTTTAACGGATTTCTTTTCGTACTCATGTGGACGACTTCACACTTCTCATTATTTAGAGTCAATTGCCAATTTCTACACCATACTGATATCTTATTCAGGTCGTTCTGCAGTTGGTTTTGATCTTCAGATGATTTTACTAGACGGTAAATGACGGCGTCATCTGCAAACAACCTAAGAGAGCTACTTAGATTTTGCCCTAAATCGTTTATGTAAACAAGGAACAGCAGAGGACCAATAACACTACCCTGTGGAACGCTCGTTATCAGCTCTGTTTTAGTCGATTACTACGAACTGTGTCGTCTCTGACAGGAAATCCCCTATCCAGTCGCAAATTTGGAGCGATATACCATAACCACGCAATTTGATTAAAATGCCGTTTGTGAGGTACGGTGTCAAAAGCCTTCTGGAAATCAAGAAATACGGAATCGATTTGCGAACCCTTGTCGATAGCATCCATCACTTCGTGTGAATCAAGAGCTAGTTGTGTTTCACATGAACGATATTTTCTAAATCCGATAAAATATATTTAATAGCGGACGTCTTCTGGCTCAACTAGCACTGGCGTAGCACTGCGCACGACTGGGGCGACGGGAGCGTCTCCCGTCATTTTCGCGTCCGTCACTCCAGGACACTGTATCGAGAAGAAGTGGGGCTCCGCAGCCAACCTGACAACGCGCCTTCTGCGCCCTTCCCCCGTCCCGAGCGGGCAGGGTCGGCGCCCTGGGCGGTTGGCACACCTGGAACAGCGGTTCTTCCGCCAAACGGCGCGAAGGCGTGTGTCCTTCCGCCTTTGGTGGGGAAGAAGAGAATTCAAACCAACGGCCATACGGGCCTTTCAACAGTACGCCATATTGCTTCATTTCCGTATTAATAAAATGTGTCTTGATAAAATTATAAAGCCTCCGCCAGTATGGAGTCGAGGTGTCAGCCAAGCCTGTGGAGGTTCTTACATGTCTGGGAAAATTCATTTTACGCGATTAAATCGGCAATTAATTTATACTACTTGTGAAGTAGTGGGCCGATCAGCCAGCGACCGATATCATTCTATTCGTAATTTCCCGTAAGGACCGAATCTGCTGTCAAAATCACAGGACTAATTTTATTGCGGCACTCCCCCTTTGTCACAGAGCTGGACTATCTGTCATTTGCATCTGCCTTCCTTCAGCAGTTAGGTAGCCCAAGATATTGGTGCTACAGCCGTAATAAATAAATTAAATTTTAGCGATTTAGACCTTTGGCCCACTTGAGTTTACTGTAGTAATACTAAATGTGGGCCTTTCGGATGCTCTTTTGACAGCTCGAAATTTAAGTGAAAATAACGGCTTAACCATTCAACTGACACGAATATCGAATAACCGAATTTGTAGAGGAGAAAATTCTCTACAACTTTGCTCTCTTATGTTTTCTTCATATCTCATATCGTTTCAGAGATATTTGCAAAAATAACGGCGATTTTGGGATGTCTGTCTGTCCGTAACGTGTTTCCTGTTTTTAAGACGAACCGTTCAACCGATCAGCACTAAATTTTACAGACATAATTGTAGGCCGAGAGAGACCAGAACGACCCTTTTAAATTTTTCGGACAAAAAATACGGTAGTAATAAAAAAGAAGTTTGTAATATAATTGTAATTGCAAACGATACGTTCATGTGACACGAAAATTGAATAACCTAATTAGTAGAGGGGAAATTTCTCTATAACTTCCCTCTATTATGTTTATTTAATATCTTGCATCGTTGCAGAGGTGTTTGCAAAAATAACGGCGGTTTGACGATGTCTGTCTGGCTGTAACGTGTTCCCACTTTTTAGATCGAACCGTTCAACCGATCGGCACCAAATTTTACAGACATAATTGTTGGCTACCAGAACCTCGCTTTTTCAAATATTTTGGACAAGAAATACGTTACTAATACCAAAAAAAGACGTTTGTAAAATAATTTTAATTTAAAATAAACCGTTTGAGAGATATTTGCAAAAATAACGGCGTTTTGACATCCTCCACTGAACGAAAACCAGCCGTTCGGAGATGTCACGTGACATTCCTCGCCCAGAAATGTCTCTCGCATACGCCATCTTGCGTTGCGCCCGCCACTATCTAAATTTTATTTTTCCTAAATGGGTTTTAGACACTATTATTAATTTTTTATTCTTTAGATTAGTATTTTGGTCCAAAATGTTTGCAAAAATTTATAAAACTACAGATCCACAGTGGGCCGTTAAACACGTCAGTGAGATTTTTTTTTCTTATAGAAGAAAATGAAGATCGCGGGCTCGTACTAGAAATTCCTTTCCCTTATACAAAACAACCCGGTAGCCAGAAGAGTTCCCAGAAGGGGGTAAAAATAACACCAGGCCTGCCTCGCTCGAGACGACAATGGAATTTCGTTGTCAACCGTGACTAGAGTAGGAAGGACACTTTTCTCTCTCTCTCGTCCACCCCCGTTGTTCCTCTGGTATTGCGGCAGTCTTTGTCCCGACACTGCCAGCCTTCGTGGAACTCCGGAGAAAAGCAAACTCGCCTCCCGCTGCGAAAATTATGGAACAATCTCTAAAACCGTCGCTGAGAAATGAGGCGGCCAGGGCGACCGTCTATGGAGCGGATCTGATGTATCCTTGCGCGCCCCCGACCGACAGGCACTCTGCAACCCTCCACCCCCCCTCCCCACCACCTCCTCCAGAATCTGCTTCACTAGCGAGCCGCCCTTCATCGTTCGCCGGATCCCGTCCTCTTCCCTCTCCTCCCGGGGGCGAAGAAAAACCGCTCCTCGGCGGCAAAGAAATGGCGTTCCGTCGTCCGTGTGTACAGAGCGCGGTATCCGTTTGTGATGTATCGGGACGAACCGCCCCCGCCCCCGCGGCCGGCCGAACAAAGGGCCCCGCGTCACAATGGGACAGAGGGCCATCTCTCAGACGCGCGCCCGATATATAACGCACTTGTTAGCGGCGCGAGAGTCGGAGGAATGAACCGGGCGGTAGCGCTAGGTGAAGGGGGAACTGAGTGGGAGATTAGGAGCGGAGAGGGAGAGATTGTGGAAGGAAAGCTGCCGACGGCGAGGTGCCCAGTTCGCGTCCCGGAGGAGTCGGTGTCATTACATTTCTCTGCAGACTTGTTCTTTATAAAATTTTACGCCTCCTCCCTTAAGAAATTACTTACTACATCTACATAAATACTTTTCAAGTCACAATGAAGTGCATGGCAGAGGATTCATCGAACTGCTTTTATGATCATACAATGTAAGGTTTCACGGCTGGCGTCAACTTCATTTAAAACATCCAGGCTCATAAGCCGTGGTCGATTTGTGAAACTTTCCCCTAACGTTTCATCTTCGGCTGCGGAAGACATCTTCAGAGGTAGAGTGGCTAACTGCAGCCGAAGATGAAACATTAGGGGAAAGTTTTACAAATCGACCACAGCTTATGGCCCCGGAAGTTTTAAATGACGTTTTTATGATGTTACTCTATTGTTCCATTCTCTAATCACTGCCAACAGAGCGTGTGTGGAGGAGAATTTGTGTGGGTGCTACAAAGACCGTAGCGTCTACATCTATGTAGACAGCCAGGCAGCCCTGACATCACTGGCAGCTCCTGCAATAAGATCTAAAAATTGTCACAGTGTTTTGGTGGAGCTAGGGGAAAGCAATAGAGTAAACCTATTGTGGGTCCCTGGCCACTCGGGGATCAGTGGCAACGAACATGCCGACAGATTAGCCAGGATGGGAGCAGAGACTTCATTTTTTGGACCGGAACCTGTCCTGACAATCACCGAGGCAATGATCAAATTGGAGCTACGTAACTGGCCCAGAAGACTGCACCAAAGTCTATAAACAAAAACATGGCAAGGTAATGCCAAAGCCATGTTTTAAAAGAAGCTCTGTAATCCTGGACTTGAACAGGAGATTAGAGTCATGGTAGGATTGCTGACAGGCCATGGGAATTTGAAAAAACACCTACATACAATGGGAATAACAGAAGAGGACCCTAAATGTAGGATCTGTGATGACGGTGATGAAACTGCATCACATCTAATCTTCGAATGCATTGCATTGGAGAGAAAAAGGCACAGAACATTTGGGACAACCAGACCCGAAGAGATTGTGTCTAATAAAGAACTGGTAAAGGAACTCCTTGCACTGTTCAAGAGCATTGGTTGGCTTTACTAGATATACAGGGAGCGATACCGCACAATAAACTTAGTTTCGGTGCGGGCAGTGGCGGGTTGGACCAAGACTGTTTTGGCTTCCCTGACAAAATCAATCAATCAGTCCATTCTCTAACATAGCGGTTCCCAACCTAGGGCCGCGGCCTAGCACTCGGCCGAAAACACCCGTAGAGAGTCGAAGACTGAGATTTTTCCCCCGTTGTTTACTTTGGAGTGGTTTTGGATTGTTTTGAATGGTGACGGGAAAACAGTTTTCAGTTCGACCTTCCCTTCAGGAGTGGGTACCTGGGCGTGGTGGTTTTATATTTTATTAAACTTTCGTCCATTATGTGTCGTAACCTGCGACTGTATCTTGAAATAGGTTTCAGAAATTACTGCAAGGAGTCGCCTTTTTTTCTCCTCAATGAAGATTTATTAAACCATGACCGGTTTCAAGCTGCCTAGCAGTTCATCATCAAATGGTATTCAGTGCAAATTACAGCCGGCCGCGGTGGCCTATCGTTCTGCGGCGCGTCAGTCACAGTCTGCACGGCCACTACGGTCGGGGGGTTCGAATCCCCTCGCGAGCAAGGATATTTGTGCGGCTCGGTTGCACAGTGGTAGAATGCCGGACTACAAATCTGAAGGGCGCGGGTTCGATCCCTGCCAGCTCTTACGATTTTTATGTGTCACTTTTCACTTCTTTCACCTCTGGCAGTATTGCTCATGTGAAAAATACTGAATAGCACCGTAGTTCGGAACCCACGTTAAACTGTAGGTCCCCCTATAACTGGCTGGGTAAGTCAGTTCGAAGGTCGGAGGAAGGCAACGGCATACCACCTCCAAACAGGACCATGCCTAGTAAAGCACTGTGGTGTTCAAACCAATCTTCGGATTGTTGACTGCTTTACCTTTTTTTACCTTAGTATAAGCTAGTTCATAAGTAGTTTGTAAGTTTAGGGAGTGATGACCCCGTAGTTAAGTCCCATAAGCTGTAGAAACATTTGAATATTTGAACATTTGCAAATTACAGTTGTATAGTTAGGAGTATCACATTTAGTATGTCCACGAGTGTTCCGCTTTTGGATAGCATTTCACAATACTGCCCTTCCATAGTCTTTTGTTTGTTTACAAGTTGAAAGACATGGCAGTGGCTGTGCTGTGGTAATGTGTGCGCAGTGTGCAAAAGCGGAACACACGTGGACATACTACATGTGATACTCCTAACTATACAAATGTAATTTGCAAATGTTCAAATATTCAAATGTTTGAAGAGCTTATGGGACTTAACTACGGGGTAGTTAAACACACCTCCAAACAGGACCATGCCTAGTAAAGGAGTGTGGTGTTCCAACCAATCTTCGGATTATTGACTAGTTTACCTTTTACCTTTAGAGATCACACACTAAGTCTGGTACATGGTTCCAAGTTTTGATCCAAGAAACAGACGAAAGAAAAAGGGGACAGTTTCACGGTGGTCTCTGCGGAGAAAAATGTCAGACACGCAAACTGTGTTGGTAGCACGAATACACGCGCCGTAGTGGCGGGAAGCGAAACGAATGTGGTACAAGTGTCGGGGAGGCCCACAATTTTTCGGATCACAGCCAATCGGCGCTGCGATTAGGCTGTCGGCGGCGTTCCCCATTGGCCGCCGGCCGTCGTCGGCCCGGCAGGTGTACCAACCCTGCGGCCGGGCCGGAGTAATCTCTTTACAGGCCGGGCGCGTCCTCCGGGACGCGGTGCGCGGATTGTGGCGTCGTAAATCTGTCGGCGTGTTATTCCTGGCAGTCTGCGAGGCTGCAGACACCTGTTCCCGGCCGTCGCCGCGGTGGAGCAACAACAAACGCGGTCGCGGGTCTCTCTGTCTGGGAGGAGCTGGCCGACGGACCACCTGCAACTGTCTTGAGCCGTCAAACCGGCAAGCCACGCGCAATGGAAATATTCTACACCTTATAGCCACAAACAGGCCTGACCTTATCAACGATGTCTGTGTAGAGACAAAATGTTCAAATGTTCGTTAAAGCTTAAGGGACTTAACTACGGGGTCATCAGTCCCTAAACTTACAAACTACTTATCAACTACCTACAACTAAGGACGGCACAAATATCCATGCCCGAGGGGGGATTCGAACCCCCGACCGTTGGTGGCCGTGCAGACCGTAACTGAAGCGTCTCAGTCCCCTCGGCAACCGCGGCCGGCTGTGTAGAGACAGGAATCAGTGATCATGATATCGTCATAGCGGCGATGGTGACCAAAATTCATAAACCAATCAAGAAGGCTAGGAGCGTGTTTTTGTTGGGAAGAGCCGATAAGCAAATTGTGGTGTCGCACAAGTCTAAAGTGCGCCCTCTGCTGCTATCCCGCTCGTGGCCACCACTGAACGACATCGTTCACTTGGGACTGAGATAGGAACCAGTTAACACTTCGAAATCAGATAGGCATCAGCGAAGACTTGGCTTTCGGATAGGCACTAGGCAGGCCTCTAGCTCAACTATGTATCAGCACTCAGCAGTTCTGAGCTATGTAAAAGTTAAGTATTACTAAGTCTCTAAGAAATATATATCTCGTTCTAATTTACTCTAGTGTTTCTAGTTTCTGCTGTCCCACTGGCTGCTCACCTCCTACCTGCACAATCGTGCATCCTTTATTCCTGTGTCGGTCTTTCTGCTCGGCCACCGACACCTACGACGGAAACGAGACACAAAAGCGACGTCGAGGCTGGTACACAAAACAAATGTTACGATCGCACTTAGAAAATGAATGGGCATCGTTTAATTCCGGGACTATGGATGTAGAGGAATTGTGCACTAAATTTAGGTGCATTGTTAATAAAGGGTTAGAGAAATATGTGTCAGTAAAGACGATTAAGGATGGAAAAGATCCACCGTGGTATAATAATAATGTTAGAAACCTGCTAAGAAAGCAAAGGCTGTTGCACTCTCGATTCAAAAAAGAACACGCAAATGATGACAGGAAAAAGTTAGTAGAGATTCGTGCGTCTATAAAAAGATCGATGCGCGAAGCATACAATAATTATCACAGCGATACCTTAGCAAAAGATCTTTCCGAGAGCCCGAAAAAATTCTGGTCCTATGTAAAATCGATAAGCGGGTCAAAGCCCACTGTCCAGTCACTCATTGATCATTCCGGGGCAGTAATAGAAGAAAGCAAACGGAAAGCTGAAGTTCTAAATTTAACATTTAAGAAATCTTTCACGCAGGAGGACCGCACAAATGTACCATAATTTGATCAACGTACTAATTCCGAAATGGGGGACATAGCAGTACGTATTTCCGGTGTAGAGAAGCAGCTGAGAGAGCTAAATACGAAAAAGTCTGCTGGTCCGGATGGAATACCAGTTCGGTTTTACAAAGACTATTCTGCGGCATTGGCCCCCTACTTAGCTTGCATTTATCGCGAATCGTTAATTCAGCGCAAAGTTCCTAGTGATTGGAAAAAAGCGCAAGTGACTCCCGTTTATAAGAAAGGAAAGAGAACTGACGCACACAATTACAGGCCAATATCGTTGACATCAGTTTCATGTAGAATTTTAGAGCAAATTCTCAGGTCGAATATAGTAAATTTCCTTGAAACGGAAAAGTTTCTTTCCATGAATCAGCACGGGTTTAGGAAACATCGTTCATGTGAAACTCAGCTTGCCCTTTTCTCACATGACATCTTGCGAGCCATGGACGAAGGGCAACAGGTGGATTGTGTTTTTCTCGACTTCAAAAAGGCGTTTGACGCGGTGACACACTGCAGACTGCTAATCATATGCGGAGGAATTGGGCTGTATGGAGCATATGTAACGGCTTCCTAGCCTTGGCAAAATGTAGTCCGGCTCTATCCTGATACAGAATGATGTCTTTTGGCCCACTTTAGGATATGGTAGTAACACTAAAAGTGGGCCTTTGCGATCGTTTTTAACACCTCGAAATTTAAATAAAAATAACGGCTTAAACGGCTTGCAGTATAGTTGTAATTGCAAACGAACTGTTCATCTGACACGAAAAGTGAATAACCTAATTGCTAGAGAGGAAAATGCTCTACAGCTTCGCTCTATTATGTTTTTTTCATATCTTGCATCGTTGCAGAGGTATTTGCCAAAATAACGGCGATTTGACGATCTCTCTCTGGTTGTAACGTGTTCCCACTTTTTAGGTCGAACCGTTCAACCGATTGGCACCAAATTCTACAGACATAAATGTTGGCTACTAGAGACCAGAACCTCGCTTTTTCCAATATTTCTGACAAGAAATACGTTAGTAATATCAAAGAAAGGTCGTTTATAATGTAATTTTAATTGCACATAAACCGTGCATCTGACGCTAAAATTGAATAACCTATTTTGTAGAGGAGAAAATTCTCTACAGCTTTGTTCCCTTATGTTTTTTTTCATATCTCGTATCGTTTGAGAGATATTTGCAAAAATAACGGAGTTTTGACACCCTCCATTGAATTAACGAAAACCAGCCGTTCGGAGATGTCACGTGACATTCCTCGCCCAGAACTCTGTCTGGCATACGCCATCTTGCGTTGCGTATTTGATGATTTTCTTATTGTAACTTACACGTTGTCATTACAAAGCAATTGCGCACTGTGGAAATAACAAAAACAAGTCGTTGTTTGTACGATAAAAGATAATCTAGTGTCTACAAATGCCACATTAGCATCAATTAATAACAGCCATCAATAGAATTAGATTAAAGGACGTCGCTTGTAAGTGTTGGACGTAGCGTAGTGGCAACGCATTGGACTGTGATGCTTAAGGTCAGAATTTTTGTTTTCCTGAAAGGGTTTCAGACATTCTTATTAATTAATATTTTGTTGTTTACATTATTATTTTGGTCCAAATGTTTGCTAAAAATTATAAAACTACAAATCTAAAGTGGGCCGTAAAACACGTCAGTGCGATTTTTTTTCTTAATTTTTAAACCAACTCCCGTCTCCCGTTTTTATTTTACGCGGGACGCTGCATCTCCAGTATTAGAGGAAAATGACACTGATTAAGATTTTATCCTGCCGTATATTTTTCAAATCTCGTTGCTGGACTATCGTTACGACATTGATTAATCGATACGACATAGTATTATCGATACAGTTACTACAGTGTTTGTAGGGAACACAAATCAAAACACAAACACGGTGCCGCGAGTCACGTTTCTTTAAATGAAATAAATCGCAATTTGTGATCAGTTGTGGCTTCATTGTATGAGGTTTAGATGGAATACCAAACTGTGGCGAATGAAAATTTGTGCCTTGCCGAAATGCGAACTCGTGATCTCTTGCTTACTAGGCAGACTCGCTGACCACTCCGCCACCAGGACACAGTGACCAGCCCGACTGCAGAGGACTCTTCCCTGCACGTCTCCCGCCACACACAAATCTACATTCGCCACGCTGTCTCTTTCCTATAGGCTGTGGTATAGGAAAGTCTCCCGCCACACACAAATCTACATTCGCCACGCTGTCTCTTTCCTATAGGCTGTGGTATAGGAAAGTCTCCCGCCACACACAAATCTACATTCGCCACGCTGTCTCTTTCCTATAGGCTGTGGTATAGGAAAGAGACAGCGTGGCGAATGGAGATTTGGGTTTCTTAGTTTCTTAGTTTGAGTAGTTTGTAAGCTACGGACTGATGACCACGCAGTTTGGTCCGATAGATTTACAAACATTTGAACATTTTTGAACATACACTCTACTTAAACGAGCTCAAACTAACTTATGCTAAGGACAGCCATGCCAGAGGGAGGGCTCGAACCTCCGGCGGGAGCGGCTGTGAAATCCGCTAAGTAACGCTCCAGATCGTGGGGCGATTCCTGAGCGAATGTCTTGCTTCCTTCTCAACCAACGCTTTCCTTTCATGTCCATCGACTCTCAGAACTGCTGTCTGGGTTTTGGAAGCTGAATATCACTCTTCGTTCCCTACGTTTTACCACTGTTACCTTAAGAATTTGAAAGTTTGTATCCAGTGAACATTGCCAAAAGTTTTCTAAAAATAAAAAAAATAAATTAATTAATTATATAAAAAATAAAAAATAATAAATAAAATAAAAAATAAAAATTAAAAAAATAAGTAAATGAAATAAAAAATTAAAATAAATAAATAAAATAATAAATAAATAAATAAAATAAAATAATAAATAAATAAAATAATTAATAAATAAAATAAAAAATATACTGCTGAAGACGTAGGTGTGCATTTCCTTAACCTATCTTCTAAGATAAGACTCACACTTCTGTCTCATACATAATGATTGGTTTTGTTATTGTTTTAAAAATTTTCTGATTAGACAAATTATTATTCCATAGTTTTGGATGCAGAGTCTTAATCATGTTCCTTCTGTTTCCAATCTCATCCTTATGTCCTTTTCATCCCTTCTGTCTTCACTAACTCGTAGATATTCGTATTCACTTACATTTTTTATCTTCCCTCTGCCCAATTCTATATCTTCTCCTTCACCTCCATTACCATATACTTTGTTTCCTCAGTATCAACTTCCAAACACCATTTACCAGATTCTTCAATTAAATTCTCGTATGTGTCATGTTGTGTTGGTTATCTGCTAAGAGAATATATGTAGATGTCTACCTACGAGATGTATTACCATCGGTCTGAATTTTCCATTCCAATGCTCCTGAGCCGCTACCAAATATATTTTAAATAGATTCGTTGAAAGACAGCATACTTATTAAACTTGTGGCAGAAGTACAATTGCCGATCTGTCCTACGGTCTTATTATCTCTACACGTGGTTTTTATTCCACTTCCGCGTGTTATATTTATTTCATATTTCCTTAAAACCATCGTTTGTGGAGTGAGATCGAGTCAAAAGCTTTTTGCAGATCTACAAAAGTACCGTTAGTTCCCTACCCTTTGAGCTTTGGCAAACATTTTTCTGGTATGATTTTGAAAGTGAGTATATTATCTGTGTGAGATCGCCCTGCTCTAAGACCCATTTGCTGTATTCTAGTTTTCAAAACATTTCCATACTATGTTGCCATAGTAGACGTTATACTTATGCCTACATAGTCACTGCAAACTATTCTATCTTCTTTCTTGTAGACTGAATAAATATGGGAAACTTTGCATTCCTTTGGTAGATCTTCTCTCATTAAACACTTATTAAAAATTACACAAATTATTTCTATTCTCCTTGTTATAGCATATTTTAGTAACTCGATAGACAGATCTCCTGGTCCTCATGCTTTATTTTTTCATTATTTTTAGTTGTTTCTTCACATCTTTCACATTAAAATTCTGCACTATATCATATCCTAATTGTTCATAACTTGAATAATACAAATTATATATTTGTAACACTGTATACTTTAATGTTAGCTATGGTTTCACTATAAGCTTATTTCGTACTATGTAGCCCATTTCTTTTATAGAGAGTGGAAACGAAATTAATACATACGACATTCTGGCAAGCCGTTCACTTTGATCTTATTGTGACGAAATGCTTTTTTTTTTTTACTTTATAATATCTCGTAACTTATAATATTACGTTTTCATATGTAAGATGCTTATTATTCAAGTAATTAAAATTATTTCTAATCTCCGTGTTGTAGCATATTTTTGTAACAGATCTCCTGGTCCTCATGCTTTATTTTATTAACTTAATTAATTTCATTTCCACTCTCTATAAAATATATAGGCTACATAGTACGAAATATTATGAAAAACGTATGTATTGTAGGCAACACACCTGAAGCTGGCTTCTTAGTGGAAATAAGCTTATAGTGGAGCTATAGCTAACATTAAAGTATACAGTGTTTATATAATTGCTATTATTTAAATGTTTAAAAGTTGTACGACGTCACTACACTGTGGGCCCTGCAGATCACATGTCTTCTCAACTTAATTTAGTATTCAAATATTCTACTCTCTTTTTTTGTCAATATATCGCTGAAGTAGTGTTTCCATGCTTCAGTTTTTATTGATTTTTCATTTTTTGTTCCACTGCATTTCTTTCTTAAATAATCGTCTTTCAGGTTTTTCTGGACTTACTCCTCCTGTTGTAGTGGTCTTCAGTCCGGAAACTGGTTTGATGCAGCTCTCCACCCTACTCTATTCCCCTCATAAGAACGACAACCCACATCCATTTGATTTTGTTTGCTACATTCATTTCTTGGTCTCCCTCTGCAATTTTTACTCCACACACTTTCCTCCGATGCTAAATTCACGAGTCCTTTATGTCGAAGAATGTGTCCTACCAACCGATCCCTTCATTTAGTCATGACAAAAATTCCTTGCCGCGGCGGGGCGGCCGAACGCATTGAGGCGCTATGCTACGATGCGCGAGGCCGTTCCCCGTCGGGTGTTCGTATCCCCCCTTGGGCTTGGGTGTTTGTGGTCTCTAGTATAAGTTACTAAATAAGTAGTTTGTAAGTTTAGGGACTAATGACCCGCAGTTAGGTCCAATAATCTTTACAAACATTTGAACATTTTTGAAAAATTCCTTTTCTCCTCAATTCTGTTCAGTACCTCTTCATTAGTTACTCGATAGCTCCCCCTATAATTGAGTTTATTCGTGCATCTGTTATTACATGTCACGGTCTTCCTCTTTTTAATTTCCTTTTCATCGGTATACTTGTTGTACTGTTTGTGATACTCTGTATCGTCTCTACCTAATCGCTTTAGATATAGTTCCTTTCTTTTCCCCAATCACTCTTTCAATTCGTCACTCCACCAGAGAATGCCGTAATGATGTCACAAAGTAATAATCGCGTAGCGTAGGACAAGGTTGTGAGGAGTGGTGCTGAGGTTTCGCAGTCGTCGTTCAGCCGAGTGTTGTGGGTCCACCTCTTCGCCTCAGGAATCGACGGGCGACCCCCTGCAGCCGGGGCGTGGGGCTCGCATTGTCCACGCAAACAGACCGAGGCGGAACCGAACACAAAAGGAGCGGCAGAGCGGGGGACACCAACTTCGTTGCGTCACGTCCAGTGATCTCAATGAATAACACCGGATCAGTGGCGTAGCTATGTCACCAAGGGCCCCGGGGCAAAGATGACTTTGGGGCCCTCTTTACACTAATACTGTACAGATGCAAAACTACTTCATCATCAGTTCCTTACCTCCCACTGGAAGACATTATAAGGCAAACCTAAAGGTACTAAGTAAATATTATGTGCCAGGCAGCAGATAATATTTAATCATACTCTCTAATACAATTGTGAATGTTTGCTATGTTTCCACGCAAAAGTTACTGGGGGGATTTGAATGAAGTTTTGCAGAGGGATAGATTTGGACATGGGTAGGGCGGAACATAAACGACCTTTTGGGAAAGTTTCCGAAGTTGCTCCATACTAGGTGAATGGAGTCGCAGGCATAAGCTAGTAAAAAATAAACAATGAAGAAGTGTTACTTAACCATGAAAACATGGCCCCCTGCTGCGAAGCAAACCGGGAACAGTCAAGTCCGCGGTGACAGCAGGCGGACTGTTGTCAGTACCGACATCTCACTGTCGCTAAACTCTTCGCTGTTAGGTCATTGCTCCGTACCGATCAGCCTAATTTCGTTGATAATCCAATCAAAGAAGGAAAATAGGGGAAATATTCGTGTAGGATGGTTACAGAAAAGAAAGTTGCCGGATTTTGTTTGATGGACTACTTTGGTTTGAGCCGTGCCCCTACCAGACTTCATGAAGTATATATTAATGTCTGGCCAGGAAAAAGTAATAAGTAAAATAACTAAGTTGACATCTTCGCTTATTATAGTGGTAGTGAATGCACAATTTACTATTGTGACAAAGTAACTATATTTTCTCTTCTTCTTGCACGAATTTCAGAGTGCAATTGGTTACAGCACTTCTTTGGGATCTATGATTATGGAGCACACCCTTGGAGAATTCACTACACAAACTGTTGAGTTACCATAATAATACCGTTCTGTAATAATACATTGTAGAGACTTCATATTCGAATGTGGTCACACTGTTTATTGTCATACACTGTGCTAGTAATTCAGCATCATTCACTGTTATTTCACAAAGATTGGCAGGCACGGCAACTCGGACTTCAACCGACAATACGCTGACAATGGCAGTGTCCACATGTTAGCGGACAAGTAAAGGACCTTGTTATGTTTATATTCTGGGGTGCGAATAATTTTTGGATTTCACTTCGTGCGTTTGGGGTTTGTTCAAAAAGTTCAAAGTCGGAAAACCTTCATCCAACTAAATTATTATATACAGTAGAACTTCGATTATCCGAAGTAATTGGGGGACATGAAAGTGTTCAAGGATCTACTGTAACTTTCTTCGATCGTCGCTCACGTGGGCCGAGGGGCCCTTTGAGCTCGGGGGCCCCGGGGCACTGCCCCGCCTAGCCCTGTGATAGCTACGCCACTGCACCGGATACACAACTGTAGTGCTTTGAATTTGTGAAGATCGTGACACACTATTTTTGTTAGGTTGGCAACTCCGTACGTATAGATCGTGTTGTTCTTTTGATTCTGCGTTCTTTGAAAATGAGATATGAATGATTAGTAACTTTAACAAATACATTACACTAAAGTTCGAGTCGTTTATGCTTGAAGAGAACTCAAAGGAAATGAAGTAGCGTCAAATCCATAGATGAACTATATTTTAGCCAGTTCCTATCACAATTTAATGAATAAATGACACTGTTGTAGACGCTACTTCTCGTCTTCATTTCTCTAGTTGCCTCTTGTTTATAATGCTTTCCGTTTGAGCCCACCGACTGGAAATTACTGCATGAAAAATAACCCTTATATCAGACACCTCGAAGTGATCGTTTTTACACCTTCATGTATCTTTCTACAGTAAAACAATTTATCCATTTAACGCAATGTGGTAGAAACACTACTACTGAATAAAAATGTAACTGACGCACACGTTTTGCCGGCCGCGGTGGCCGAGGGGACTGAGGCGCTCCAGTCACGGTCTGCACGGCCACTACGGTCAGGGGTTCGAATCCCCCCCTCGGGCATGGATATTTGTGCCGTCCTTAGTGTTAGCTAGTTGGTAAGTAGTTTGTAAGTTTAGGGACTGATAACCCCGTAGTTAAGTCCCATAAGCTATACAAACATTTGAACACATTTGCACACGTTTAAAAAAAAAACCATGCCGTTTTCTACTGTTTCGTTTCATAAGTATACCGTTTATTCGATGTCTCAACTATTTTGTGAATAGTATTAAAATTTTCATAGGTAGCTGCCGTTGTATTTGAGTTACTTTGTTCGGAAAGCAACTAGAACAAAAGATTACAGATGTCAACGTTAAATTCGGTGTACGCAAATACTACCAACAACTAGATAGAGACAGATATACGTTCACCAATGTGGCGTCGAGCGTCACGCTTTCGTAATTCACAGTAGTCACTCCAGATTATCTTTGAGCTCACTGGTCACGTCTGACCCTGCCCACACGAAAACGACGACTCCAACGCGCTGGTAGAAACCATTTCACAGCTTGGGCCTGCTGCCATTATTTGCGATGGTTTCAAAACCAAACTAAAAAAACGGCATGTCTAGTCACAAATTGTGTCTTATTGTACACAATGCATTTCGAACACTGAGGGCTCATCATCAGGTGTTTGTATAATTTATTATACATGTTTAAAGGCCTGGGCCTTGTAGTCGGACAAGGGCCTACATCTCGTCACAAGCTCTTTATAAGCTCAATTTGTTAGGTAAGCGTTAAAAACGATAATTTGTTGCATTAAATGTTTTGTAATAATGTTATTTTTGTGTCCTAACCTCGTCGCCGATTTGGTGTCTTGTTTCCGTCGTAGGTGTCGGTGGCCGAGTAGAAAGACCGACACAGTAATAAAGGATGCACGCTTGCGCAGGTAGGAGGTGACCAACCAGTGGGACAGCAGAAACTAGAAACACTAGAGTAAATTAGAACGAGATATATATTTCTTAGAGACTTAGTAATACTTAAATTTTACATACGCTGATACATAGTTGAGCTAGAGACCTGCCTAGTGCCTATCCGATAGCCAAGTCTTCACTGGTGCCTATCTGATTCCGAAGTGTTAACTGGTTCCTATGTCAGTCCCAAGTGAACGATGTCGTTCAGTGGTGGCCACGAGCGGAGTTGCAGCAGAGGGCGCTCGTGGCTGACGTAAGAACGCCGCGCCGTGCGTGCATGGCGGCGCGCGGCGAAAGTAGGTGGCGCGCACTTTAGACTTGTGCGACACCACAGTTACTAATTCTTACAAATTGTGTACTTAAAAGTTTGTATTTGTTTTTCTGCATTCGGAGGACAATGTTGCCGATTGGAGTTTCGTAAGTAGCCCATGCCGCAGCGATAAGCGCCGTTGTTATAATGATTTCCATCCCAGATCCTGTATCATTTCCGTATCGCTGTCTTCCCTGTATCGTGACAATACGAAACGAGCTGCCCTTCTTTGGACTCTTTCGGTTTCCTCCGACAAACCCACCTGATAAGGATCCCACACTGAGCAGCAATACTCCAAATGTTTGTAGAGCTTATGGGACTTAACTACGAGGTCATCAGTCCCTAAACTTACAAACTACTTATGAACTACTTTATATTAAAGTCTTCACAAATATCCATGCCCAAAGGGGATTCGATCCCCCGACCGTAGCTGCCGTGCAGACTGTGACTGGTGCGCCGCAGACCGCTCGGCCACTGCGGCGTAAGGAGAAACTGCAGCCCGTTGTTGCATCCTGATCGGAAAATTAATATGTTTTCTCTTTGTAAAAAGGCATGGAGAAAATTCTTTGAAAAAAAAAAAAAAAAAAAAAGAAAAAAAAAACGAGTTAGTTCCGACTAACTCAGGAGGATGTTGTCATCAGGAAAGACAATACTGGCATTCTACGGGTCGGAGCGTGGAATGTTAGATCCCTTAATAGAGTAGGAAAATTAGAAAATTTAAAAAGGGAAATGGATAGGTTGAAGTTAGATATAGTGGGTATTAGTGAAGTTCGGTGGCAGGATGAACAGGATTTCTGGTCAGGTGAGTACAGGATTATAAATACAAAATCAATTGGGGGTATCACAGGAGTAGGATTGATAATGAATAAGAAAATAGGAATGCAGGTAAACTACTATGAGCAGCACAGTGATCGCATTATCATTGTCAAGATAGATACGAAGCCAACACCGACAACAGTAGTACAGGTTTATATGCCAACTAGCTCTGCCGATGGTGAGGAAATCGAAGAAATATATGAGGAGCTAAAGGAAATTATTCAGACAATTAAGGGAGAGGAAAACTTAATTGTTATGGGAGACTGGAATTCGGTAGTCGGACAAGGAAGGGAAGGGAAGATAGTAGGTGAATATGCTCTGGGCAAAAGGAATGAAAGAGGAAGCCGCCTGGTAGAATTTTGCACAGAACATAATTTAGTTATAACAAACACCTGGTTCAAGAATCACAAAAGAAGGTTGTATACGTGGAAGAGGCCAGGAGACACCGGGAGATACCAGATAGATTTTATGATGGTAAGACATCGATTTCGGAACCAGGTTTTACAGTGTAAGACGTACCCAGGGGCAGATATAGACTCTGACCATAACTTGTTGGTTATGAACTGTAGGCTGAAACTAAAGAAACTACAAAAAGGTAGGAAAATAAGGAGATGGGACCTGGATAAATTGAAGGAACCTGAGGTTCTTAAGAATTTCAGAGGGAGCTTTAGGCAACAATTGACAGAAACGGGGGAAAATAAAACAGTAGAGGAGGAATGGGTAAAATTGAGAGATGAAATAGTGAAGGTAGCAGAGGACAAAATAGGTAGGAAGACAAGACCTACAAAAAATCCTTGGATATCACAGGAAATACTAAATTTAATCGATGAAAGGAGAAGATATAAAAATGCAGTAAATGAAACAGGCAAAATGGAGTACAGACGACTAAGAAATGAGATTGACAGGAAGTGCAAAATGGCTAAGCAGGAGTGGCTAGAAGTCAAATGCAAGGATGTAGAAGAATGTATAAATAGGGGAAAAATAGATACAGCCTACAGTAAAATAAAAGAAACATTTGGAGATAAGAAAAACAGCTCTATGAATATCAAGGACACTAATGGAAAACCAGTTCTCAGCAAAGAAGGGAAAGCTGAAAGGTGGAAAGAGTTAGAAGGGCTCTACAAAGGAAATGAACTGCGAGACAATACTGTAGGAAGGGAAGAGGATGTAGATGAAGATGAAATAGGAGATACTGTACTGAGAGAAGAATTTGACAGAGCACTGAAAGACCTAAGTCGAAACAAGGCCCCTGGAGTAGATGATATTCCCTCAGAGCTACTGAAGTCCTTGGGAGAACCAGCCATGACAATTCTGTTTCACCTGGTGTGTAAGATGTATGAGACAGGCGAAGTACCCTCAGACTTTAAGAAAAATGTTATAATCCCCATTCCAAAGAAAGCAGGTGCAGACAGGTGTGAAAACTACAGAACCATCAGTTTAATAAGTCATGGTTGCAAATTATTAACACGAATTATATACAGAAGGATGGAAAAGCTGGTAGAAGCCGACCTCGGGGAAGATCAGTTTGGGTTCAGGAGAAATGTAGGAACACGGGAGGCAATACTCACTTTACGGCTTATCCTAGAAGATAGATTAAGAAAAAGCAAACCTACATTTCTAGCTTTTGTAGATTTGGAGAAGGCTTTTGACAATGTTGATCGGAATAAACTCTTTCAAGTTCTGAAGCAAGCAGGAGTAAAATATAGGGAGCGTAAGGTTATTTACAACTTGTACAAAAACCAGACAGCGGTTGTCAGAGTTGAAGGGCATGAAAGGGATGCAGTGGTTGGAAAGGGAGTAAGACAGTGTTGTAATCTTTCTCCATTGTTATTCAATTTGTATATTGAGCAAGCTATAAAGGAAAGCAAGGAGAAATTTGGAATAGGGATTAAAGTTCAGGGGGAAGAATTAAAAACATTGCGCTTTGCCGACGACATAGTAATTCTGTCAGATACAGCAAAGGATCTGGAAGAGCAATTGAACGGAATGGACAGTGTGCTGAAAGGTGCATATAAGATGAACATTAACAAGAGCAAAACTAGGGTAATGGAGTGCAGTGTAAGAAAATCAGGTGATGCTGAAGGAATTAGATTGGGAAACGAAGCAATAAAGGAGGTAGGTGAGTTTTGTTACTTCGGCAGTAAAATAAGAAATGATGGTCGCAGTACAGAGGATATAAAATGCAGAATGGCAATGGGTAGAAAAGCGTTTTTGAAAAAGAGAAATTTGTTAAACTCGAATATTGATTTAAGCCTAAGGAAGTCCTTTCTGAAGGCCTTTGTGTGGAGTATTGCCTTGTATGGGAGTGAGACATGGACGATAAACAGTGCGGACAGGAAGAGGATTGAGGCTTTTGAAATATGGTGCTACAGAAGAATGCTGAAGATTACGTGGGTGGATCGCGTAACTAATGAGGAGGTACTGAATAGAATTGGGAAGAAAAGAAATTTCTGGCGTACCTTGACTAAAAGAAGGGATAGATTGGTAGGACTCATTCTTAGACATCAAGGAATTGTGAATTTAGTGTTGGAGGGAAGTGTGTGGGGTAAAAATCGCAGGGGAAGACCAAGAGATGGATACAGTAATCAGATTCAGACAGATGTAGGTTGCCGTTCTTATGTGGAGATGAAGAGGCTTGCTCAGGATAGGGTATTGTGGAGAGCTGCATCAAACCAGTCTCCGGACTGAAGGCCACAACAACAACACAGTTCCGATTGTCTCGTCAAACTGTACAAATCATGTTATTTTATTTATTTATTTATTTAGTTATTTTATGAATTTGGCCAGCTATGGACCGCATACAACTTAAGACTAATGGTGTTTCTTTCTCTTCCTTTCTTCCCAGTACTTCTTCATTTTCTCTCCAACTGTTCGTGTCTGGTCATCTGTCTACACTCTCTGTGGTCGAGGTTTGGGCTTATCTTTTTCATAGGTTGCGTTTTCTATCAGTAGCCTGAGGCGATTCCAGTCACATATTATTTCTTCTGTAACACCTATTTTGTTTGCATCTTTCTTCACTGCTTCTATCCATCCTACAGTTTTCTTCAGTTTTTTAACATAATTAAAAATTTTCTTTCTACTCCGTGTGATTTCCATTCTTTTTAAATGTCCATAAAATTTTACCCTCTTTTCCTCATTGTATCTGTGATTTTTCTGTATTTTTGTATAAATCCTCATTTCTCCTTTTTATCCATATGTTTTCATTGCTTTTCTCGGGACCCAGAATTTTTCTTAGTATTTTCCTCTCTCTTTTTTCTAGTTCTCTTAATTCACATTTCTTATTCAATGTGAGGCACTGAGCCATATGTTCCTTGTGTCTTAATAACTGAATCATGTTATATTAATAAATATGAAAGTTTCTTAAAATATATTACTACATATGAATTTTATTGAAATGTATAGAAGTTTAAATGGAAATGAATGTTACTTACCACAGTTATTTCTATGAAGAGTACACTTCAGAAATGTTCTGGAATATATATAAAAAAACTTTAATGGGACTTTACGTTTATGTTAACGGCGAAGTTATGAGAATTTAATTGGTTATATATCATCGTTGGCTATTTAAAGTCAAGGGTAACAAAACTTTTGAAATTCTTGCAAAATCTTACGTGAATTTTTACTTGGTGGAATATCTTGAAGGTAAAACATGAAATCATTTGTGACTCCTGGCTGTTGTGCACAAGGACCTAAGTGTTAAATGACATTAAAAGCCTCTTAAATGTGAGAACTTCTTACAGAGGAAGAACTTAATGATTTTTTTTTTCGTGTGCTAGTGGGTGGCAAATTGAAAACGAAGTCTATCCACGGTTAAACAAAGTTTACGTTTGTAGGCCTGCCATAAACAACTTCTATGCTGTTACAGTGAGAACCGTAATTGGCTTAGCAGTAAAAAGAATTAACAGTTTTTCAGGCAGCCTCTTACCCAATCGCCCGTCGCACTACAGCCTGTTAAGATCAAAACAGAGGTTTTATAAGGATATGGTAAATTTTAAAAAGAGTTTCATATAATAAAAGACATTAACAATTCACTTGATTATAAAAAAGCTAGTAAGTCAGTTGTTAAATCTCTTTTATAATATTAAACTCTTTCTAAAATTTAAACCTACATTTTTAGCTTTTGTAGATTTGGAGAAAGCATTTGACAATGTTGACTGGAATACACTCTTTCAAATTCTGAAGTCAGCAGGGGTAAAATACAGGGAAAGTAGAGTTATTTACAACTTGTACAAAAGCCAGACCGCAATTATTAGACTCGAAGGGCATGAAAGGGAAGCATCAGTTGGGAAGGGAGTAAGACAGGGTTGTAGCCTTTCCCCGATGTTATTCAATTTCTACATCGAGCAGGCGGTGAAGGAAAGCAAGGAAAAATTTGGAATAGGGATTAAAGTACAGGGGGAAGAAATAAAAACATTGCGTTTTGCTGATGACATTGTAATTCTGTCAGAGACGGCAAAGGACCTGGAAGAGCAGTTGAATGGAATGGACAGTGTGTTGAAGAGAGCGTATAAAATGAACATTAACAAGAGCAAAACAAAGTTAATTGAATGCAGTCTTAGAAAATCAGGCGATGCTGAAGGAATTAGATTAGGTAATGACACAATGAAGGTGGTAGATGAGTTTTGTTACTTGGGTAGTAAAATAACATATGACGGTCGCAGTACAGAGGATATAAAATGCAGAATGGCAATGGGAAGAAAAGCATTTTTGAAAAAGAGAAATTTGCTAACATCGAATATTAATTTAAGTGTAAGGAAGTCTCTTCTGAAGGCATTTGTGTGGAGTGTTGCCTTGTACGGGAGTGAAACATGGACGATAAGCAGTGCGGACAGGAAGAGAATAGAGGCTTTTCACTGTGGTGTTACAGAAGAATGCTGAAGATTAGGTGGTTAGATCGCATAACTAATGAAGAGGTACTGAACAGAATTAGTGAGAAAAGGAATTTTTGTTATACTCTGACTAAAAGAAGGGATCGCTTGGTAGGAAACATTCTTAGACATCGAGGAATCGTAAATTTAGCATTGGAGGGAAGTGTGTGGGGTAAAAATCGCAGAGAGAGGCCAAGAGACGCGTATAGTAAGCAGATTCAAGTGGATGTGGGTTTCCGCTTTTATGAGGAGATGAAAAGGCTCGCTCAGGATAGAGTAGGGCGGAGAGCTGCATCAAACCAGTCTCCGGACTAAAGACCATAACAAGAACACAACCTATGTTTTGATCTTAACAGGCCCAGGCCTTTGTACATAAAAAAATAATAAAAATAACGATGCACCTGATGATTAGCTCTCAGGGCTGTAAATGCATTGTGAAAAATAAAACACAATTTGTGATTGAAGGCGAATTCATTTTATTTTATTGAAGTACAACAGTTACGGAACATCACTAGCAATAATGGAGAAATTTAAGTAAAAACACAGCATATTATAATGTGGATATTTATGTAAACGGTCTAAGCAAATGAATAATGAAGGTTCTTATACTGCCATATGCATTCCACCTTCTACATCTACATCTACATACATATTCCGCAGTTCACCGTAAGGTGCGTGACGGAGGGTACACTGTACCACTACTAGGCATTTCCTTTCCTATTCCACTCCCAAATTGAACGAGGAAAAAAAGAATGCCTATATGCCTCCGTACGAGCCCTAATTTCTCTTATCTTGTCTTTGTGATCTTTACGCGAAATGTAAGTAGGCGGCAGCAAGATCGTACTACACTCAGCTTCAAATTCCGGCCCTCTAAATTTACTTAACAGAAATTCACGAAAAGAACGTCGTCTTTCTTCCAGCGATCCCCAATTGAGTTGCCGGAGCATTTCCGTGACACTCGCGCATTGGTCGAACCTACCGGTAACAAATCTAGCTGCTCGCCTCTGAACCGCCTCTATGTCTTCCTTCAAACCGATCTGCTGCGGGTCCCAAATACTTGAGCAATACTCAAGACGTGGTCGTACAAGCGTTTTATACGCGTTCTCCTTTACAGGTGAAGTACATCTTCCCAAAATTCTCCCAATAAACCGAAGTCTGCTGTCCGCCTTACTCACAACTGTCCTTACATGCTCGTTCCATTTCATATCGCTCTGCAATGTTACGCCTAGATATTTGAACGACGCGACCGCATCAAGAAGCTCACTACTGATGCTGTATTCGAACATTATAGGATTGCTTTTTCTACTCATGCGCATCACCTTACATTTTTCTACATTGAGAGCTAGCTGCCATTCTTCGCACCAACTAGAAATTTTGTCTAAGTCAACCTGTATGCTATTACAGTCAGTTACAGACGACACCCTCCCATACACGACAGCATCATCAGCAAACAGCCGCAAATTACAACTTACTCTGTCCATCAGATCATTTATATAGATAGAAAATAATAGCGGTCCTATCACACTCCCCTGGGGCACGCCTGACGATACACTCGTCTCTGATGAACACTCGCCGTCGAGAACAACGTACTGCGTTCTATTACTTAGGAAGTCTTCCAGCCAGTCACAAATCTGTGAACCTATTCCATAAGCTCGTATCTTCGTTAGCAGTCTGCAGTGTGGCACCGTGTCGAACGCCTTTTTGAAGTCGAGAAAAACACAATCCGCCTGTTGCCCTTCGTCCATGACTCGCAAGATGTCATGTGAGAAAAGAGCAAGCTGAGTTTCACATGAACGATGTTTCCTAAACCCGTGCTGATTCATGGAAAGAAGCTTTTCCGTTTCAAGGAAATTTACTATGTTCGAACTGAGAATATGCTCCAAAATTCTACATGAAACCGATGTCAACGATTTTGGCCTGTAATTGTATGGGTCAGTTCTCTTTCCTTTCTTATACACGGGAGTCACCTGCGCTTTTTTCCAATCACTAGGAACTTTGCGCTGAATTAAAGACTCGCTATAAATGCCTTTATTTGGAAGGCATTATCAGTGGCTTGTAACATATGTACATGATTATGTTTTACAATATTTCTTTCCTTACGTTTTTGGTATTTTGCGTTATAAACAGTTCTGGTGTGTTATCTAAGTATAATTAATGATATTTTGATGTTATTACTTACTGTATTTGTTTCTATGGTGGTTTTATATTTAGTGCTGACTGGTGACTTCCGGTTGTTTCCTTTCCATTTATATTTCCTTGGACATCCCTCCTGCATTTCATTGCAATATATTTAAGGTGTTCACATTTCTTCTTCTCAATGTAGTCCCCTCCCGGACATCCGATTAGGGGACTGCTTTGCGTCCGTATTCATTCCCATTGAGGAGTTCCATCATGAGCTTCACTGTATGCCATTTAGCATTACCCGGAGTGCAACACGTGGAGGCGGCAAATGGTATCGCTGGTGCTGGAGTTTACAGTGAAATATTGTGTTTTCGCAAAGCTTTAGGACAGTATTACTCCCATTTTGATGGAGAGTTGGAGGCAATAAACCTGGCACTAAAGCAATTATTCTCCATATCCGAAGGTCACAAAAATGTTATGTTTTGTGATTCAGCTTCTGCAATTGCATCCTTTCAAACAGCTCTAAGTGCTTGCATAAATGAAATAAAATCCTCTATTGCCTCTGTGGTGTCGCACAAGTCTAAAGTGCGCGCCACCTACTTTCGCCGCGCGCCGCCATGCACGCACGGCGCGGCGTTCTTACGACGTCAGCCACGAGCGCCCTCTGCTACAACTCCGCTCGTGGCCACCACTGAACGACATCGTTCACTTCGGACTGAGATAGGAACCAGTTAACACTACGGAATCAGATAGGCACCAGTGAAGACTTGGCTGTCGGATAGGCACTAGGCAGGCCTCTAGCTCAACTATGTATCAGCATTCTGCAGTACTGAGCTATGTAAAAGTTAAGTATTACTAAGTCTCTAAGAAATATATATCTCGTTCTAATTTACTCTAGTGTTTCTAGTTTCTGCTGTCCCACTGGCTGGTCACCTCCTACCTGCACAAGCGTGCATCCTTTATTCCTGTGTCGGTCTCTTTCTACTCGGCCACCGACACCTACGATGGAAACGAGACACAAAAGCGGCGACGAGGCTGGGACACAAAAGCCTCAATCACCAAAGCTGGAACTGAAATAGTTTTTCAGTGGATACCAGCACATACAGGTATACGTGAGAATGAAATGGCAGACTTTCTAGCCAAGAAAAGGAACCAAGATTTCTCAAACAAATTGCCCAAAATTATCATACATCTCCATTAAATGACTTATCAACAACAGTTTCAAGAAGAAGTTGTATGACCACTTGACAACTCAAGGGCAAGGAGAAACATAGCTTCTACTGTTAGAAGAGAAGAACGCACTTCCTGAACACCCACGAAGTTAAATTGTGGCAGCATTTCGAAGAATTACTGGCCACGACTGCCTTGCGGAACACCTGCACAGGGTTGGAATCTTACCCTCACCGAAGTGTGGTATATGTGAAAGAGGAGACACCATTATGAACTGGGAGCATCTCAGAAACTGTGAAAGACTGCAATATTGTGACGGGGTGTCAAATGGTCAATTGAATTGGGAATTTAGAAGACTAATGACTATGTATCAAATGTCTGAGCATTAAATTAATGAATAAATAAATATTTCCTTGGCGTTTTTTGTTTTTGCCACTTCACTAATAGCACCACTAGGCCACGCATTTGTCCTATCTTTGCTATATGTCAGCGTGTGTGTGTTTGTGTGTGTGTGTTTCCGGAGTAATTGCATAACGAACTGCATATTCAACAGTTGGCAACACCACCGGAAACAAAAGCACAAGTTCCTCTTCATACCATAAACCTGACACCTTAGATTGCAACCTTTCAGTCTGATTTGACAACTAAATCGTTCGCATACGTGAGACTGCTTATTTTGTTTTCACCTATTTTAATCTCACCCTGTCAGTCTATTATTTTCAGCGTATGATCCATAAATGGTATGAACAGCGGTGGTGACAGGTTACAGCCTTGTCTTACCCCTCAAACTACCATGAACCATGAACTCAATTTATCGCCAAATCTAACTGCTGCCTGAAAGTCTAGCCTTTAATTGCCTGCAGAAGTTTGCCTCCTCTAAAATGACACCTAACAAGGAATTAATAATCTTCTATATATAAAAGTGAATTGCTGTTCGTTAGTCTCGCTAAAACTCGAGAACGGCTTAACCGATTTGGCTAATTTTAGTCATGAAATATCCGTGTAAGTCCAGGGAAGGTTTAAACGGTGATAAAATATGGAAAAGTTACCCGGGAAAGAGGAAAAACTGAAACAGGTTTTTCCAGTGAGCTATCAATACCGTTCGTCCAATTGCGATAAAATTTTGTACATTTCATGTTGAAAGCAAGAGGAAGATTTGCATCAAATAAAAATTTGGAAAAGTCGCCCGGAAAGTAGGAAAATTGAGGAAAAACCGAAAACGATTTTCTTCTATGAACAAAAATCAATTGCCACATGGTTGTAAGAGCATCACTTGAGTACGGCTTGACAGAACAAGGTTTGTATGAAATTATTTTGGAAAATATACAGGAAAATTGGAAAATTTGAGAAAAACAAAATGCGTTTTTCACTGTGTTTTTGATTGAATCCAGCACATTAACTTACTATTCGCACGATGGAAGAGGGTTAATTCTTCTTTTCTTTGGCCCATTAAGGTCTTGGAAAAGATTTCAGTCAAAAAAATAGGGACAGTTAAAAAGGAAAGTAGCATTATTCGAACCAAGTTCCTTTTTCATTGTTTTTCTAAATGTACTCAGCAGTATAAGTTGAGAACCGTTCATCCGATTGTGATAAAATTTTGATCATTTGACGTTCAACGATAGATGAACGTTCTTATGAACTAATAATTTGGGAAAGTTACCCGGAAATTTTCAAAATTTGCGGGAAACTGAAACAGCTTTCTTCAATGGGATATCAATATCATTCGTCAGATTGCGATAAAATTTTGCATATTTAACGATCAAAGCAAGAATAACGTTCTTATGAAATAAAATGTAGTAAAGTTTCCCGGAAAATTCAGAAAAAATAGAAAGAGATTTATCTATAAAAATGTCAATACCATTCATCTGATTGCGATAAAAATTTTGCACATTCGACGCTCAAAGCGAGAGGAAGGTTTGAGTGAAGTAAAAGTTTGCAATAGTTGGCCAGAAAAAAGGAAAATTTGTGGAAAACTGAAAGAGCTCTTTTCTTTACGATACCAATATCATTCGTACGATTGAGATAAAATTTTGCACATTTGACGTAAAAAACCAAGAGTACATAAATATTAGCAATTGCGAAGCATTGCCGGGTCGACTAGGTGAACAGGTGAACTTCGTATCACTTACCTCGTAATATAAACCATATTAACTTAAATCATATGTATGTTAGACCCAGTAGCTTTATAAAGGCATCTTCGGATAGTCTAAGTATCGGCTCGGTAGTGGGCGGAAAGAGTGGGAAAATCACGCACACATGTCCAGGATAATGTTCATGTTACATTTGTTGAAGTTCAGGGAAGGTTTAAATGGCGATAAAATATGGAAAAATTGCGAGGAAAATTTAGATTTAAAACATGTAAAATAATTACTTGGTTGTCGTTTTGGGTGCGTTCAGAAATATACTTTGAAAGAGTAAAGTTCGCTTTACACGATCTCAAGCCGTAAATGAACTGTCAAAGATAAAATTGAATTGCTGTTCGTTAGTCTTGCTAAAACGGCTGAACCTATTTGGCTATACATCTTTACATAAACCACTGAATCTATTGTGATGAAATCTGGTGTGGAGATAGCACGAGCGCTGATGTACAGGATAAGAGACGTTAGAAAGTGTGTAATTCAAGATATTTTTTGATATAAAGTATATAAAGCGAAATATTGAACAATAATTACTGTCAGGAAAGCTGTATTTCTGAACGCACCCAACACAACAACCTAGTCATTACTTTACATGTTTTAAATTTTCCTCACACTTTTTCATATTTCATCAATGTTTAAAACTTCCCTGAACTTCCGCGAATGTGACATGAACATTGTCCTGGACATGTGTGCGTGATTGTCCACTCTTTCCTCCCACTATCGAGCCGATACTTAGACTATCTGATGATGCCTTTATAAAGCTACTGGGTGTAAAATACATATGATTTAAATTAATATGGTTTATAATAATTGGTAAGCGATACGAAGTTCACCGGGTCATCTAGTGTAGAATGAATGAAAGATTACAATTTTAAACCTTTGGAGGACCGTATTTTGGCTCTACAGTTCTCGGAGCAAAGTGCGGGAACTAGCGGGAACTATTGGGATATACTGTAACGGATCCTACAACCACTAACTACACATTGGGTCACAGTGGCATAACTATGGGGGGGGGGATGAGGGGGATATAGTTCCCCCACCCCCCCAGAACCCGGAAAGAGAGAGAGAGAAGAGAGAGAGAAAAGAAATCGTATGACAGCAATCTGGTAAAGGTGAAGATTTGAAACTTGGGGTGTTTCACCATAAGCTTTCATTGGAAGGGAGTGAATTAGTTTCTTCAACGAGAGTGGTAGATGGTAGTCTGTCTGGAAACCGACTAAAATTTGGTTCGGCAAGCAGATCTAACCCCCCCCCCCCCCCCCGAAAGCCAAGTCCTAGTTACGCCACTATTGGGTCTCAGAGAACGGATACAGGACTAAAGCAAAAAGATTCGAAAGCGCGCCCTCGAAACACACGCTGCGGCGAGTGTGTATCGACGCGTTTCGCCGCTGGAACGGCGCCATCTTCAGGTGCGTGGCGTGTACAGCGGCCCAGGGGGTCCGCCATGATTGGTTGCCAACCACAGCTCCCGGAATTAAAACCTCTGGCCGCGACGGCAGCCGAGATTTATAAAAATCACTCTATTAACTCCCACACACACACACACACACACAAACTTTTAGCTTCCCCCCTTCCCCCTCCCCCCCTAACATATCCTCATCAGCGACTGTAGGCAGCAGTAGCCTCTAAGCTGCCCCCTCCAACCTTTCCGACTACCCTTTTATTTTTCCTCCTACTAAAGAGAGAGAGAAAAACTAGACGCCGCATATCCGACGGGTCCAAAAAAGGAGAACGGCGAAGCGCAGGAAGAATCAACAAGGGGTTCCGCGGCGGAAGATAAATAAATCCACGCGACGGGAGGACCCGGCTAGCGGCGAGCTGGTCTGGTCGACAGGCCAGCTAAGCCTCCTCAAAGGGACTCATAAATCCAGAGGCGCTCCAGACGGCTGGAGAAAAATGCCCTTGAAATCGAGTGAACACACACAAGGGAGCAGGTTCTCAGGTAGCCCAAGTCGGATGTTTGAGACTCGTTTACTTCTATACGTATGCTCTGTCTCTTCATTCTACATCTACATACATACTCCGCAATCCACCGTGCGTGGCGGAGGGTACACTGTACCACTACTAGGCATTTCCTTTCCTATTCCACTCCCAAATTGAACGAGGAAAAAAAGAACGCCTATATGCCTCCGTACGAGCCCTAATTTCTCTTATCTTGTTTTTTGTGATCTTTACCCGAAATGTAAGTAGGCGGCAGCAAGATCGTACTACACACATCATCAAATTCCGGCCCTCTAAATTTACTTAACAGAAATTCACGAAAAGAACGACGTCTTTCTTCCAGCGATCCCCAATGTAATTGCCGGAGCATTTCCGTGACACTCGCGCATTGGTCGAACCTACCGGTAACAAATCTAGCTGCTCGCCTCAGAACCGCCTCTTTAAACTGATCTGCTGCGGGTCCCAAACACTTGAGCAATACTCAAGACGTGGTCGTACAAGCGTTTTATACGCGGTCTCCTTTACAGGTGAAGTACATCTTCCCAAAATTCTCCCAATAAACCGAAGTCGGCTGTCCGCCTTACTCACAACTGTCCTTACATGCTCGTTCCATTTCATATCGCTCTGCAATGTTACGCCTAGATATTTGAAAGACGCGACAGCATTAAGAAACTCACTACTAATGCTGTATTCGAACATTATGGGAAACGTCTCTGTTGCCACTGGAATTATTTCTCATTTCGTTATAGTTTAAAAGCTGTGTTTGTGTTGTTTAATATTGAACCTCTCGTTAAATTAAAAAAAAAAGTTCAAATGTTTGTATAGTCTATGGGACTTAACTAAGGGGCCATCCGTCCCTAAACTTACAAACTACTTATGAACTAACTAAGACTAAGGACGGCAAATATCCATGCCCGAGGGGGGATTCGAACCCCCGACCGTAGTGGCCGTGCAGAACGTGACTGTAGCGCCTCAGTCTCCTCGGCCACCGCGACCGGCCTATCGTTAAATCAGACAACAAATTGTTCATTAACACAGCAATTTAGTTTAATTATGGCCCTGATATTGATGTATATACTGTTAAATAAGAAACGGTGCAGTAAACTCATTATGTGCGCAACGGATCTTTTAACAAAACAGCTGTGGCAAGTCACCATATGAAACAGACATTAACTAAAAAAAAGGTAAAACAGTCAACAATCCGAAGATTGGTTTGAACACCACAGTGCTTTACTAGGCATGGTCCTGTTTGGAGGTGGTATGCCGTTGCCTTCCTCCGACCTTCGAACTGACTTACCCAGCCAGTTATAGGGGACCTACAGTTTAACGTGGGTTCCGAACCACGGTGCTACTCGGTATTTTTCGCATGAGCAATACCTCCAGAGGGGAAAGAAGTGGAAAGTGACAGATAAAAATCCTAGGACCCGGCGGGGATCGAACCCGCGACCTTTGGATTTGTAGTCTGGCACTCTGCCACTGTGCAACCAAAGCGCACCGTACTCAAAAATTTTGATTGCGAAAAAGATGTTAAAAACACAAACCACTATCTTAATGTTTGACAGAGGACATAAAATGCAGAATGGCAATGGGTAGAAAAGCGTTTTTGAAAAAGAGAAATTTGTTAACATTGAATATTGATTTAAGCCTAAGGAAGTCCTTTCTGAAGGCATTTGTATGCAGTGTTACCTTGTATGGGATTGAGACATGGACGATAAACAGTGCGGACAGGAAGAGGATAGATGCTTTTGAAATATGGTGCTACAGAAGAATGCTGAAGATTAGTTAGGTGGATCGCATAACTAATGAGGAGGTACTGAACCGAATTGGGGAGAAAAGAAATTTCTGGCATACCTTGACTAAAAGAAGGGATAGATTGGTAGGACACATTCTTAGATATCAGGGAATTGTGAATTTGGCGTTGGAGGGAAGTGTGTGGGGTAAAAATCGCAGAGGAAGACCAAGAGATGGATACAGTAAGCAGATTCAGACAGATGTAGGTTGCCGTTCTTATGTGGAGATGAAGAGGCTTGCTCAGGATAGGATATTGTGGAGAGCTGCATCAAACCAGTCTCCGGACTGAAGACCACAACAACAACAACAACAATGTTTGACTGCGAGTATTTTATGCAGATCAGTACCTGATTTCAAAATTCAGTATCATAATCAATTAACTGCAGTGTTGCATAACAGTCATTTACTATGGCACAAATAACGAAATCTGTTCAATAATATTATCAAAATCAATACTGCAATTTAAATCCACAAATAACTAATTATCAAATGAAGGAAGTAGGTTAATCTTCTAACTATGTTAATGAAACAGGAAAGAAAGGTAAACTTTGTTACTTATTATTAATAATCACCATTACATTACCTACATAATACAACTTTTTCCTAATGACATGAAATGCAATTACCTTCATTCCAGCGGTGTTACAACGTTTTAATAGTAATAAAAAATACAAAATATTCCAAATACAATCAAATCGACTTGCTGGCACAGCAGCCTCTGCTCTACATCGGAGCCATACGCACAACTCAACCGCTCTCTAAGCGAGCTAAAGCACAAGTCTGACTGTCTCTCTCTGCGCGAGCTACAATGCTATGCGATACATAGTCTTTGCCAAATATGAAGCTTCACAGACTTAAGTACACATATCGATACACACAGTAGAAGCAATATTATACATTTTCTTGCAAGCAAGTTACTCGACACAAAACAGGAGGCACAATATTAGACATTTTCTTACAAAAATATTTTTTATGGACACGTTTCAAGTTATGTTACAAAATGTATCGAAGGCACTGTTACGAGTTTATTTTATGACTATCTTATATGCCCGTGCTTCGCAACGGTTGTTGAAGGGCGGCCTGTGAGTATCACGGCTTTTTAGGGTTCCCGACATCAGTCATTAAAAATAGCGTCCTTGTTGGATGGCTCTGTCAATAAACTCAGTTGTCCTAGCCAAGACGACAAATGTAAGTAAAAGTCATTGTCGGAAACGATGTATCCTCATAAATATGTAAGTAAAAATTGTGTGAAGCGATGTATCTTCATAAAGTACATATTTCTTCGTTTTTTTGGCTTCGTTTTCCGCTCTTGCAGTTATACAAATTGTGGCAGGCTACAGAAATGGCTATTTTTCAAAAACTTTCGTAAGAAATGTTACTGTGAAAAAGTGTAAATAGTGTAAATATAACCAGTGACAACCCACACAAGAAGACGAAATCATTAAAAAAATAAAATAAAATAAAATCCTGACCACTGAAGATGCTTTAGAATAAAGCGAAACGCGCCTCGTCTAAAGTAGATTAATTTACAGTTGCATAGGACGGTCCCATAACCTATACAAATTGTACTTCATAACGTTTTTGATACAAAAAGTGAAACGTGCCAAAAGAAGCAAATAAATGTCGTTAATTATTTAATACACAAAGCGAAATCAGTAACACTGTGTTCATCTTTTGTTGGTATTCGTAGACATAAGATTGCTTAATTCTGTCACAGACGTTCGCTTCCTCGTTGTACTACCCCATACTCATTATGCAGCAGCGGTGTTTATTAGTTCTTTGGTGCACTACAGCGCCTCTATCGCTTGTTTGCTGTACTACGCAATCCATACTTCAAGCGTAAACTACATTAAAAAAAAACCACTGACGTGTTTTACGGTCCACTTTAGATTTGTAGTTTTATAAGGTTTTTGCAAACATTTTGGACCAAAATAATAATATAAATAATAAAAAATTAATTAATAATAGTGTCTGAAACACCTCTAGGAAAAAATAATAGGGAGCGGCGGGTTTCGAACCACTGACCTCGAGAGTCACAATCTAACGCATCGCCTACTACGCTACGTACTACATTTAGAAAATAGTTTTTTAATATCATACTCTTGATGGCCGTTGTTAACGGATGCTAATATGGCATTTGTAGACACTAGATTATCATTTATCGTACGAAGGACGTCGTGTTTTTGTTAATTCTTCAGTGCGCCATTGCTTTGAAATGACAACGTGCAGGTTACAATAAGAAAATCATCAAATACGCAACGCAAGATGCCACAGAGAGTTCTGGGCGAGGAATGTCACGTGACATCTGCGAACGGCTGGTTTTCGTTAATTCAATTAAAGGTGTCAAAACTCCGCTATTTTTGCAAATATCTCTCAATCTATACGATATATATATATAAAACAACATATGGGAATGAAGTTGTAGAGAATTTTCTCCTCTACAAATTCGTTTATTCAATTTGTGCGTCAGATGAACGGTTTATTTGCAATTAAAATTACATTACAAATGACTTTTTTGGTATTACTATCGTATTTCTTGTCCGAAATGTTTCAAAAAGCGAGGTTCTGGTCTCTCGTAGCCAACAATTATATCTGTAAAATTTGGTGCCGATCGGTTGAACGGCTTAGACCTAAAAAATGGGAACAAGTTACAGCCAGACAGACATCGTCAAATCGCCGTTATTTTTGCAAATATCTCTGCAACGATGCAAGATATGAAAAAAACATAATGGAGCGAAGTTGTTGAGAATTTTCCTCTCTACCAATTAGTTTATTCAATTTTCGTGTCACATGAACGGTTCGTTTGCTATTGCAATTATATTACAAACGGCTTTGTTTTGGTATTACTACCGTATTTTTTGTCCGAAATATTTGAAAAAGGGAGGTTATATCTGTAAAATTTGGTGCTGATCGGTTGAACGGTTCGTCTTAAAAACAGGGAACACGTTACGGACAGACAGACAGACAGACGAAATCGCCGGTATTTTTACAAATATCTCCAGAACGATACGAGATATGAAAAAAACATAAGAGAGCAAAGTTGTAGAGAATTTTCTCCTCTACAAATTCGGTTATTCAATTTTCGTGTCAGATACATGGTGAAGCCGTTATTTTTATTTAAATTTCGAGCTGTCCAAAGAGGATCGCAAAGGCCCACTTTTAGTGTTACTACCGTAACCTAAAGTGGGCCAAAAGTTCCCTGATTCCACTTTTATGAATGAAGTTGCTCCATGCAAATCCGTGATGTAGTATAGGAGATTGGGTATTTCTAATATATGAACAGACAGTTACTGAAAACACTTAAGATTCCGATGTATCTTTTTTTCCGTGATCTGATTTTCATGAAATAATGCCTATATGTTGCCTCTATTTTAGATCAAATGTACTGAGAAAACTGCATGAAAATGTGTCAGTAGTTTTCTTTTTTTTTCTTTACTTCTCTCTCTCACTTTTTTTTTTTTTTTTTTTTTTTTTTTTTTTTTTTTTTTTTTTTTTAATGCGTTTGCGAAACGTGTTACATATAGGCATATCTTCACAAATATGATGTAGCTTACATCATAATCAGTTATATTCGCCATTTAAAAAATTTATTTCATGATCATTCATATCTCTGGACAATGGGCTAAGGCATGGAAAGCTGAAATATAATAAGTATTTCCTTAATGAAGTAGAAATATCACTGAAAACAATTATTATTCTTACGATTGGCTCTCTTTCCGTTAGATGCGTTATTGTCGCTCCAAGCGTGAAACTTAAACTTCAAAATGTTCAAATGTTTGTTAAGCTTATGGGAGTTAACTACGGGGTCATCAGTCCCTAAACTTACAAACTACTTATCAACTACCTTATACTAAAGACGGCACAAATATCCATGCCCGAGGGGGGATTCGAACCCCCGATCGTAGTGGCCGTGCAGACCGTGACTGGAGCGCCTCAGTCCGCTCGGCCACCGCGGCCGGCACTTAAACTTCCATAGCAGTTGTACACATACGTTAGACTGTGATATCAGTATGTAAATAAATGGATTAAACACGGCGAGGAGTGTATCAGTTTTTTATTCATTGCGTTGAATCATATTTCGTAGATCATAGCAACCAAGAAAACGATTTTCAGAAATATGATAAATTTGAAATGTTAAAGTGTAAGTAGTAATTTTAAAGGGTAATAAACCGATCGCTGCCCCGAACTTCACACGAACATCCACAGCGCTATCTATTAGTTCTTTGCTGCATTACGCCGTTCTTTACAAGCATGAAATACGCCTAAAACTTCAAATTACGATATTTTTTTACTTTCCTGGTCTGATTTTGATGAAATGAAGCCTATATGTTGCCCTAGGATATTCTCTATTTAACTGTATACCCCCATGAATGTTCATTTAGTACTTTTGGAGATTACTCTCTACAAATAGATACATGCAATTGCTTTCAGAGAAATGTTAAATTTATGATATCTTACTTTTTCTGATCTGATTTTGTGAAATGAAGCGTTTCTGTAACCGCAAGATTACCATCACGTTTCCTGTGGAAACCCCTGAAAATTCGTCTATTAGTTTTGGCGGTGAAAGAGAAAGATAGACATGACGGTAGTCGATGAAAAACGTTAAATTGTGATGTTGTTCTTTCCGTGATCCGATTTTTATGAAACAAAGTCTGTATGTTGTCCCAAGGTACGCTGAAGTTACCTGTGAAAACGCCATGCGAATTCGTGAAGTAGTTTTGCAGAAGTGGTTTTTAACAGATGAACAGACAGACACGACGGTCTATGAAAACTCTTCGTACTTTATATTTTGATGATATGCCTAGATTCTGAACCAACCTTCGCTCATGTTTACTGTGAAAACCGCCTGAAAATTGATCCAGTAGTTTTGAAGATTGAAGCGAACAGCGACAGGCCTACATTTACAGATTTATTAGTAGTATAGATATTGATTCGTATAATTGCTGTATGTCGGAAAATCTGTTGCGAATACGGTTAGTAGTAATGAAGTAATGGCTAAAAACGTGATGCTTGATTGGGCCGTTTTTCATGTACGTTACTCTTTACGTCCTCATATCTCATGAACTACCTGTCGTATTGTGATACAATTTCGAACGTACATTCAGCTATACGTGAGTATTCTGTCTGCAAAATCTCCATAAGAAAGAGACAGCTTGGCGAATGGAGATTTGGGTGTGGTGGGAGACGTGCAGGGAAGAGTCCTCTGCAGTGGAGCTGGTCACTCTGTCCTCGGTGGCGGAGTGGTCAACGCGTCTGCCTAGTAAGCAGGAGAACCCGGGTTCGAATCCCGGACAGGCACAAATTTTCATTCGCCCTAAACCTAGTACAGCGAAGCCATAAGTGATCGCAAATTGCGATTCATGTCATTGAAGAGTAACTATGTCGTTGGAGGAAAAAAAAAAAAAAAAAAAAAAAAAAAACGCACTGGCGTGTTTCTCGCCCCACTTAAGGTTTTGCTGCAATTTTTTACGATTTTTTTGCATATATTTCGAACAAAAATATTATGTAAGCACTCAACAAGTTATATTCTCTCTCTGACCGAATTTCAAACACAACTAAAACAAATTGATATTTCACTCTTGTTTTGAAAATTTTCCCCTTTAAACTATTATTTTAATGAAACTTCCTGGCAGATTACCTTTGCCTTTCTTGGGCAAGCGCTTGCCCGCGAAAGGCAAAGGTCCCAGGTTCGAGTTCCGGTTCCGGCACACAGTTTTAATCTGCCAGGAAGTTTCATATCAGCGCACACTCCGCTGCAGAGTGAAGTTTCATTCTGGAAACATCCCTTAGGCTGTGGCTAAGCCATGTCTCCACCATATCCTTTCTTCCAGGATGCTAGTCTTGCAAGCAGTGGCGTAACTATGGGGGGGGGGGATATGAGGGGGATAGACCCCCCAGAACCCGAAAAGAAAAGAGAGAGAGAGAGAGAGAGAGAGAGAGAAATAAGGAAAGAAAAAGAAATCGCACACCAGCAATCTGGTAAAGGTAAAGATTGGAAACTTGGGTTTTTTTTACCATAAGCTTTCATTGGATGAGAGTGAATTAGTTTCTTAAGCGGTAGTGGTAGATGGTAGTCTGTCTGTAAAATGACTAAAATTTTGCTCGTCAAGCAGATCTATCCCCCCCCCCCCCCAAAGCCAAGTCCTAGTTACGCCATTGCTTGCAAGTTTCGCAGTAGAGCTTCTGTGAAGTTTGGAAAGTAGAAGGCGAGGTACTGGCGGAAGTAAAGTTGTGAGGCGGCATGGTGAGTCGTGTCGGGATAGCACAGTCGGTAGTGCGCTCTCCCGCGAAAGGCAAAGATCCCAGTTTCGAGTCCCGGTTCCGGCACACAATTGTAATCTGCCAGGATTTTCATATCAGCGCCCACTCCGCTGCTGAGTGAAAGTTTCATTCTGGAAACTTACTCTTGTTTTGAAATTTTCCCTCATTAAACTATTATTTTAATATCTCTCCAATATTTCCCCACCTTTCTTCGTAATAATATTGTCACCTCTCTTGCCGTCATAGCATCTCTCTGTTTCAGGTTTATTATCTTGGCCTGTACTAGTTCACCCAAAATCAACTGCCAGTGTCAAATCTAAATCGCCTTTATTCAGTTTTCGCCTCAGATTGAAGGTTAAGCCATTAATTTTACTTAAATTTCGTTCTGTCAAAAGGCGATCACAAAGGCCCACCACTTTTAGTATCAATCCCCCCCCCCCAAAAAAAAAGAACTGTGATATCTTTCAATGTCATTATTTCATGTGACGCTCGTTCAGCATTCGGCAGCAATTGTTTTAGTCTGGCTAACGGAAATTTTGCAGTGAAGGCTTTCACGACCGGCTGAAATAATTGCTGTTGAATCTTCCGGGTTATATTTATTTATTATTTAACATGCCCCATTACATAGTAATATTACATGTTTGATGGTTAGATTCAGGCGGTTACATGAGATATTTTTGCAAACACAAGTACAGTACATAAGATGACAGGGTTTACAATGGAACAAACAATTTTATACATCAGGAAATCTTAATGAATTACAAAAATTGTAAAAGTCTGTAGTGAATTTATGTACTAAGTCATATTTACTGACGGGCCATCCTCCTCCTTTGGCAGATATTTTTTCCCCGAGATGGTCCCTCTCTTTCAATAAATTGCAGCAGTCTAAAAGCACGTGGTCAATAGTTTCGACAGCACTGTTATATGTGCACGCTCCGTGTTCAATTATTTTGAACCTCTGATAGTAGGCTTTCAGTTTCCCGTGACCTGTTAACATAGCTGTAAAATTCTGAGATATTGGAAGTTTAATCAGTAAACATTGTCGGATCGTTGAAAAATACGGTTTAGTGCTTCCCCCGTTTTTTGTTCTGTGCCACTCAATGTCCCATTTGTTCCTAAACTCTTCTCGAAGTTTCTTCTTTACGGCACTTCCGGGTTATATCACCATGGTGGGAGAAACATATCTGTTCCTAACGTTTCGTGCAGAGCCGCGCTGGACGTCTTCGGAGGTGCTACTGGTAGCGGTGAGTCTTGCCGCTAAATTTTGACACACTCGCAAAGGAATACTGCAAAATAGCTGGCATTCTGACGCCTAGGTTCTCTTAAACAGGTGGCATTACTTCTGAATTTGGAAGAAGAAAAAAGAAAATAAAAAAGAAAAGAAAATAGAAAGAAAAATAGGCCTTGTGAATGTGCTAGCTCGTGTCACAAGAAACTAGTACCGGCCAGACTTCGTCCGAGAGCACTGAGAAATAATGGCAACATGTAGTGGGACGGATTATTGTCTCCGCTACATATCCCATGTCAGCTCAGTTTGTGCAGGATAACTTGCTTATATTTGTGTTCTTAAATGATTTTTAAGTAAATGTTTAATATTATATGATTCTTAAAGAAGTTTTTTTGTATGTCTTTTTTATGTTTCATGTACTGTGAGGCGAGTCAACCTACGAGGGCAACATCTTCGACGCCGATTCCAAGGAGTAAATATCCGGCCACATCAAGTCGCGGGTCGACGGCCACGAGGCAAGAAGATGTTGATCTCTGCGGTTGTCGTCGCGACAGTTGACATTATTATCGGAGTTTCATGTTAAAACAACAAAGTCAGTTCCCTTTTGTCTGTCATTGACTACATATGTAATGCCACAGAAAGCAATAAATGTTATCGTGTTTAAACTTGACGAAAGTGTCAGAGTACATCATTTATGAAGAATTATTTTACGATGAATAATATATTAATGAAACGAGGAGAATATTTATATTCTTCAATATGAAGGCAGATTTTTTTATGAATGTTTGTTGGTGGAAAAGTTACGTCGAGAAGACTTCGATAAATGTTTCTTTTAGAACTTTGATTAATCGATCATAGACATCGATCGATAATCATTGAAGAAATATCATTGATCTCTATACACTCTGGATGTTGAACTTCAGCTGTCTTAGCGTGCCAGACATAGATATTCATATTTAGTTTCTTGCCAAATTCAAACATGACTGCTAAGTAGCATTTCAAGAAAAAGAGAAGAAAATGTGTTTCGATTCCGCTCCGATATCAGCCTACAACATCGAATATTGAATTAAATTCCAAATCAAGAGGTAAGCAAGCAATTCTTTGTCACATAGTAACTAATGGAAACTCGTTTGCCAAATTTAAGCATGGCGGACAATGCGAAATAACGTGCAAAACATATGAATGTGCAGGCACGCTGCTATTCTATGCTAAGACACCAAAGTTATTCATCCAGTTAGTATAGAGCTCACTGAGAAATATATGTTTTTTTATCTGTGGCTATAGCAACGACCACAAACTGAAGAATTTCTTTTGACCATCTTATCTATGAGAGAACTTAGAAATATTTTTAACAAGAGTGACTGTTAAAGACTTCTTCCCTCGGCGCAAGAATCAGATTTTGAAATATTGCAACGTATAAAGATTTTACATGAACATATTTTATTTTTATTTTTATATAAATTTTTATGGGCGAGTGGACACCTCAAGGATTACGAAGTCTGACACGGCCACATTCAACCCTAATCATACAAGACGAGTGCTTTTGAAGATAACGTTTTAGCACACGTTCCGTCGTACGAAGAGGTCGTTCCGCCGCAAACAGACCTTTCTTGGTCGAACGCGTTTGAGAGTCGGGCGCCGTAACAATCCCTCTACCTGCGACGACCGTGGGTATTGTGGACAGGTGAGCGGGGGAGGGTTGCGTAAGAACCGGCAAAGGGTGGAGGGTGGGCCTTAGCCACAAATCAGGCTGCCACGTGGAAGGACAGCTGCGCCGGCCGCCACACACGTGGATGCTCGCGGGCTGCCTGCTCAATTTATCACCTGCTTCCCCTGACTGCCCTGCTCCCAACACGACCTGGCACATACACTCAACGCCCGCTCCCTCGCTTCCTACCCTTGATGTACTAAATATATCATGCTAACTTGTTTTTTTCTATCTCCAGGCTAAAATAGTTTATGGAAACTATTTAACTCCAATTATAAATTACAGACTTTTTGGAGTTGCTTTTTTTTTTTTTTTTTTTTTTTTTTTTTTTGTGTCCCGATATTTGTTTCAAAGCGTTTAAACCAAATTTCGGTTGCTGTCGGGCGCTTCTCTCTTCTGAAGCAATAATTCGTCGAACTGTGTAAAAGACCATACAATAAATGGTTTGGATTTTTCGCCGTATGCAAGACACCTGATTTTTTAATTGTTCCCAAACATGTTTCTGCACATTTTGTGCTATCATCAGTGGGGTAGTTTATTTTTGTTCTGAAATTATATTTACTGTACAATAGTCTTTTCAGTTACTTCTAGGTTCATTCGTTTTTAAATTTCACTTAGGTTATCTAACTATATATTTGGTGAATATTAGGCCTAGATATGCAAGTATCAAATTTGTTAATACCTTTTTACATTAGGCTATATAAAATTCGTTGAGTAGCCTACTTATTTGTTGTTTTGGTAGAAAATTGTAAGCTTACAAACTACCCGTCCATGCCAGAGGGAGGACTCGAATCTCTAATGTGGAACGGCCGCGCGAACCGTAGCAGGGCGTCTTAGTGCGCACGGCTATTCCGCCGCGGCATTTTATTCTTTGGAGCAAAATTGGCGCTACTGTCGGAGAGCATATCAGCCGTGAAGTTAATTTTTGTTTTCAAGTATACTGCAACATACTTGAAGACGTAATATATTTTTGCCTTCCAAGCATTATTAAATTACCAAGACACATGAGACACTGTGAAGCTACTTATAAAGTAGTCGAGTCTCGTTGTATCAGTGACATAAGTCAGCAAAATTCGCGAAAAAATTCTTTGGAACATGTGAATAATAGCTTTTTTTTACGCTGAAACTTACACAATATAATTATAGAATTCATCTTGAGGTTTTAAAAGCTCTTCAAACCTCCGTGTATGCTTACAAATAAATTCGATTTTTAGGTATGGTCCGCCTTTAGCAAACACAGTTGTTTTTAGTTTCTGCCAAACATGTTTCGCTGGCGTTGCATCATCAGTGGGACATTTATTTTATACTGTCTGTCAAATGAACAATTAAATGATTGTTATTTTTGTGCATTAAGTGTATAAATTACAAATAACTGTGAAACTAATATAAAACGTTTCTTATTTTTATAGGTATATTAGGCCTACCTTAATACCACAAGTAGTTGTATTTGTGGTTCTTTAACTCAGTGATGTTTTATGAGTTAAATAACCACAACCACAACTACATGTGGTACTAAGGTAGGCCTAATATACCTATAAAAATAAGAAACGTTTTATATTAGTTTCACAGTTATCTGTAATTTATACACTTAATGTACAAAAGGCGGACCATACATAAAAAGCAAATTTATAATTATAGAATATCACGCGGAATAAGCATATGAGGAGCTAAAGGAAATTATTCAGACAATTAAGGGAGAGGAAAACTTAATTGTTATGAGAGACTGGAATTCGGTAGTAGGACAAGGAAGGGAAGGGAAGATAGTGGGTGAATATGGACTTGGCATAAGGAATAAAAGAGGAAGGCGCCTGGTAGAATTTTGCACGGAACATGATTTAATCGTAACAAACACGTGGTTTAAGAATCACAAAAGAAGGTTGTATACATGGAAGAGACCAGGAGCACCGGGAGATACCAGATAGATTTTATAATGGTAAGACATAGATTTCGGAACCAGGTTTTGAAGTGTAGGACATACCCAGGGGCAGACATAGACTCTGACCATAACTTGTTGGTTATGAACTGTACGCTGAAACTGAAGAAACTACAGAAAGGTAGGAAAATAAGGAGAAGGGACGTAGATAAATTGAAGGAACCTGAAGTTCTTAAGAATTTCAGAGGGAGCTTCAGGCAACAATTGACAGAAACAGGGGAAAATAAAACAGTTGAGGAGGAATGGGTAAAATTGAGAGATGAAATAGTGAAGGCAGCAGAGGACAAAATAGGTAGGAAGGCAAGACCTACAAAGAATCCTTGGATATCACAGGAGATACTAAATTTAATCGATGAAAGGAGAAAGTATAAAAATGCAGTAAATGAAACAGACAAAATGGAGTACAGACGACTAAGAAATGAGATTGACAGGAAGTGCAAAATGGCTAACCAGGAGTGGCTAGAAGGCAAATGCAAGGATGTAGAAGAATGTATAAATAGGGGAAAAATAGATACAGCCTACAGGAAAATAAAAGAAACATTTGGCGAGAAGAAAAACAGCTCTATGAATATCAAGGACACTGATGGAAAACCAGTTCTCAGCAAAGAAGGGAAAGCTGAAAGGTGGAAAGAGTTAGAAGGGCTCTACAAAGGAAATGAACTTCGAGACACTATTGTAGGAAGAGAAGAGGATGTAGATGATGATGAAATAGGAGATACTATACTGAGAGATGAATTTGACAGAGCACTGAAAGATCTAAGTCGAAACAAGGCCCCTGGAGTAGATGATATCCCGTCAGAGCTACTGAAGTCTCTGGGAGAACCAGCCATGACAATTCTGTTTCACCTGGTGTGTAAGATGTATGAGACAGGCGAAGTACCCTCAGACTTTAAGAAAAATGTTATAATCCCCATTCCAAAGAAAGCGGGTGCAGACAGGTGTGAAAACTACAGAACCATCAGTTTAATAAGTCATGGTTGCAAAATATTAACACGAATTATATAAAGAAGGATGGAAAAGCTGGTAGAAGCCGACCTCGGGGAAGATCAGTTTGGGTTCAGGAGAAATGTAGGAACACGGGAGGCAATACTCACTTTACGGCTTATCCTAGAAGATAGATTAAGAAAAGGCAAACCAACATTTCTAGCTTTTGTAGATTTAGAGAAGGCTTTTGACAATGTGGATTGGAATAAAGTCTTTAAAGTTCTGAAGCAAGGAGGAGTAAAATATAGGGAGCGTAAAGTTATTTACAACTTGTACAAAAACCAGACAGCGGTTGTCAGAGTTGAAGGGCATGAAAGGGATGCAGTGGTTGGAAAGGGAGTAAGACAGGGTTGTAGCCTTTCCCCAATGTTGTTCAATTTGTACATTGAGCAAGCTATAAAGGAAAGCAAGGAGAAATTTGGAGAAGGAATTAAAGTTCAGGGTGAAGAATTAAAAACATTGCGTTTTGCCGACGACATAGTAATTCTGTCAGATACAGCAAAGGACCTGGAAGAGCAATTGAACGGAATGGACAGTGTGCTGATAGGTGCATATAAGATGAACATTAACAAGAGTAAAACTAGGGTAATGGAGTGCATTGTAAGAAAATCAGGTGATGCTGAAGTAATTAGATTAGGTAACGAAACAATAAAGGAGGTAGATGAGTTTTGTTACTTGGGCAGTAAAATAACAAATGATGGTCGCAGTACAGATGATATAAAATGCAGAATGGCAATGGGTAGAAAGGCGTTTTTGAAAAAGAGAAATTTGTTAACATCGAATATTGATTTAAGCCTAAGGAAGTCCTTTCTGAAGGCATTTGTATGGAGTGTTGCCTTGTATGGGAGTGAAACATGGACGATAAGCAGTGTGGACAGAAAGAGGATAGAGGCTTTTGAAATATGGTGCTACAGAAGAATGCTGAAGATTAGGTGGGTGGATCGCGTAACTAATGAGGAGGTACTGAACCGAATTGGGGAGAAAAGAAATTTCTGGCATACCTTGACTAAAAGAAGGGATAGATTGGTAGGGCACATTCTTAGACATCAAGGAATTGTGTATTTAGCGTTGGAGGGAAGTGTGTGGGGTAAAAATCGCAGAGGGAGACCAAGAGACGCGTATAGTAAGCAGATTCAAGTGGATGTGGGTTGTCGTTCTTATGAGGAGATGAAAAGGCTTGCTCAGGATAGAGTAGGGTGGAGAGCTGCATCAAACCAGTCTCTGGACTGAAGACCACAACAACAACAACAAGCATAATTTTTCTGATGCCGTTCCTTCATACTATGATGCCACTTTCGTCGACACGTAACATTTCTGCATAGACTACGATGATTCTCACTTTGTTACACTTCTGTCGACATTTTATTTACATTCATATTTTTTTGAATGTAATTTTCTTTTCAGACAAATACTTACTGTGTTTAAATATTGAAGATACTGGCTCTGAGGTAGAAACAAATGCCGAGTTGCTTTCTTACGTGTCGGGAATGTTTTATTGCAATTGACATTTCATAATCTCCACTTTGTGGTTTTTCCTTTCAGCTACAGCTATGGTGACTTTGCCGTGATTCCCACGTTGCATAATGTGGGTTTTCTAAGTTCCACATTCGTAGATGACGTCTTTCGGCTACATATCAGGTTTTTTTCTGTTCAATAGTAATTTTTTAATTATTAAGAGAAAAAGACAGCCGTGGTAGAATAGCCGTGAGCACTAAGGCGTTTTGCAGCTGTGCGCGCGGCAGTTCGCCGTCGGAAATCGAGTCCAACCCTCGGTCATATGTGTGTGTGTGTGTGTGTGTGTGTGTGTGTGTGTGTGTTGTTCTTAGGATAAGTTAGTTTAAGTAGTTTGTAAGTTTAGGGAACGATGATCACTGTACTTAGGTTCCATAATTTTAGAAACATTTGAACATTTTGGAAAAGGCACTTGTAATAAATATCTGTGTACGTTACAAGAGATTCGTTAGTGTTTCATGTAGTGTTCTGTTCCATTTCACAGCTCGAACTACATGCGAAATTAACTTACAATAATTTCTACAGTGAAATCCAGTCACGTAATTTGGTAGAAAATCCAAAGAAATTCTAGTCGTATCTAAAATATGCTATCGGCAAAACACAATCAAACACAAGCAACATCTTCACTACGAAATAGCGATGGTGATGCTACGAATGACGGCTCTAATAAAGCCGAATTGCTAATCACATCTTTGCAAAAGTCTTTCACCAAAGAAACCGAAGCAAATACTCCTGAATTCGATTCGAGAAGAATCGCCAGCATACGTAATTTAGTAGTGGATATTACTCGAGTGTCACAACATAACTCACTTCACAAATGCAAGTCTCCCCGTCCAGACTGTATACCAATTACGTTCCTTTCAGAGCATGCAGATTCAATATCTCCATTCCGAAACCATCATATACGAAAGCTCTTTCAATGAAAGAACTGTAGCCGTTCACTGGATAGTTGTCGGGCCCGGTGGTCTTGAGCTAAAGTGCTGGAAACCAATGGGTCCCGGTTCCAAAACCCGGTCGGACCTCGGATTTTTTCAGTCTGCACTTTAAGCCATCCTTCACCTCTCAAGGACGTCAGGAGTCGCCAGAAACGACACGTGGTTCGGATTCCACGTTAAGCTGTAGGTCCCACGTCCCCCGTTGGATAACTGGTTTAGGCTAGGGACACGCAAGTCGAAGTGGCGTCCAATTGAAGGACTTGCACCAGGCCAATGAGCCAAACGAAATTATTATTACTGGATAGTTGTAGAGGTCACTCCAACATTCAAGAAATGCAATAGGAGTGACCAGCAAAATTACAGAAACATACACTACTGGTCATTAAAATTGCTACACCAAGAAGAAATGCAGATGATAAACGGGTATTCATTGGACAACTGACATGTCATTACATTTTGGGTGCATAGATCCTGAGAAATCAGCACCCAGAACAACCACCTCTGACCGTAATAATGGTCTTGATACGTCTGGGCATTGAGTCAAACAGAGCATGGTTGCCATGTACACGTACAACGTACAACGTGCGGTCGTGCATTATCCTGCTGAAATGTAGGGTTTCGCAGGGATCGAATGAAGGGTAGAGCCACGGGTCGTAACACATCTGAAATGTAACGGCCACTGTTCAAAGTGCCGTCGATGCGAAGAAGAGGTGACCGAGACGTGTAACCAATGGCACCCCATACCATCACGCCGGGTGATACGCCAGTATGGCGATGACGAATACACGCTTCCAATGTGCGTTCACCGCGATGTCGCCAAACACGAACGCGACCATCATGATTCTGTAAACAGAACCTGGATTCATTTCATTCCATTCCATGATGGTGGTGGTGGCGGCTGGTGCAACAACAGTGTTGAATAATTTAAAAAATGCTCAGTCTCTGTTGCAATATTTTATTCTCCAATAACACGTTTCGCGCTGTTAGCGCATCGTCAGATGGGGCGGAGATGCAGCCACAGAACTATCTATAACTGTGGTGGAGGTAGCTTAACAATTTGTGTTGTCATTGGGCGCCATAGCAGCAGAGGAGTCGCTGTCGCGGCAGGTCCACGTTTACAACTGGTAGTATTCTTCATAACTGTTTTTAATTAGATCTCGATTCGTCCGAAAAAATGACGTTTTGCCATTCGTGCACCCAGGTTTGTCGTTGAGTACACCATCGCAGGCGCTCCTGTCTGTGATGCAGCGTCAAGGGTAATCGCATCTATGGTCTCCGAGCTGATAGTCCATGCTGCTGCAAAAGTCGTCGAACTGTTCGTGCAGATGGTTGTTGTCTTGCAAACGTCCCCATCTGTTGACTGAGGGATCGAGACGTGGCTGCATGATCCGTTACAGCCATGTGGATAAGATGCCTGTCATCTCGACTGCTAGTGATACGAGGCCGTTGGGATCCAGCACGGCGTTCCGTATTTCCCTCCTGAACCCACCGATTCCATATTCTGCGACCAACGCGAGCAGCACTGTCGCGATACGATAAACCGCAATCGCGATACGTCACAATCCGATCTTTATCAAAGGTCTTATTCGAGGCATAACATCAATGTTTCACCAGGCAACGCCGGACAACTGCTGTCTGTGCATGAGAAACCGGTTGGAAACTCTCCTCGTGTCAGCACGTTGTAGGTGTCGCCACCGGCGCCAACCTTGTGCGAATGTTCTGAAAACCTAATCATTTGCATATCACAGCATCTTCTTCCTGTCTATTAAATTTCGCGTCTGTAGCACTTCACCTTCGTTGTGTAGCGATTTTAATGGCCAGGACTGAACAATATACATATGGTAACGTATTTTTTCAGATATTGGCTACAAGTCTAATATCCGTATGATAAACTACAATATTTTCCTATCTCAGTTCTTTACTTCACTTTCACATGGCCTTACAAACTACTTATTTACTACCTTACAAGGCAACACTCCACACAAATGATTTCAGAAAGGACTTCCTTAGGCATAAATCAATATTCAATGTTAACATCGTTTTTCTACCCATTGCCATTCTGCATTTTATATCCTCTGTACTGCGCCCATCATTTGTTATTTTACTGCCCAAGTAACAAAACTCATCTACTTTCTTTATTGTTTCGTTACCTAATCTAATTCCTTCACCATCACCTGATTTTCTTAGAGTGCACTCTCCACTCATCTTCCTTAAAATGAATTTACGTGGAATCGACAGTTCAGTGAGACTAGTTTCGCGTTTGATGGAAACGACATACTGCGATTTCTCGGTAACTTTCCGTGGTGGACACACACACACGCACGGTTACATAATTCCCCACTTTTTTTACTTGGAGCTACGAACGGAAACTCCGAAAACCGTAGAGCATTCCAGAGCACGGCAAAGGAAGGCCAAACAACTCATTAGCACTGTCCTGTGCTGCCTTTTTATCTCACGTGCAAAAACCCACCTACGAAACAATGTCATGAGCTTCGAGTTTCGCAACCCCAAAACGACATCCAAATACGAATAATCACTGGTTTTTCTTGCCCAGTAATTTACTTAACATGTTACAACTTAGAGACGACGAACAAGAAGTTGACACACGGTAGAAACAACAGGACATGCATGTCCGGTAGATAAAAATTATACAGCGCTGCATCACAATTCATATACTCTGTTCTAATATATTAAATTTCCTTGAGACGGAGAAGCTTCTATCCATGCATTTAGGAAGCTTTAGGAAGCAACGATCGTGCGAAATGCAGCTTGCCGTCTTCTCTCACTACATCTCACGAGATGTGGATGGAGGGCAACAAGCAATCTGCAAATTTCCCGATTTACAATAGGCGCTTGACACGGTACCGCATCACATACAGCTAAAGAAGGTACGGGCGTATGGAATAGGTTCCGAAATATGTGAGTGGATCGGAGACAAGCGATAGAACCCAGCACATTGTGCTCGATGGCAAGTGCTAATCAGACTAGGATATGGACAGGACTGTCCCAGGGAAGTGTGATAGGACATACACACCTGTCAACAAGAAAATTCGATTGGCATTAGACAGTACTGTGACATCAGGGTTAATTATTTATTTAGCTTATGGTACAATTTAAGCCGCACACAAAATTATTAACATTATGTAAGACGAAGAGTAATTTAAAAAAAATTACAGGAGACTAAAAAGTCATGATAAGAACACTGTACAAAACTACAGCGATATTTGCAATAAAAAAATTGAAAGAAATAGAAAGACGGAAGAAAAATAAAAAAACAATAAGATACAAAGCAATGTAAAATGTAAGTACGTAGATGATCAAGTAAAAGGTTGAAAACTAGACTAGAATGTCCAGTTGTTGTAGTCATTGGTGCATGAGCTGTCAGAAGGTCATCGAGACGTCCACGCAAGGCTTTGTTAGGTTAATATGGAATGCGTGAGAAGCCATCAGGACTATAAGGGTCCTAACTCTACCCGCTACCTTACATTGTTCCCATCTCTATGCTGCATTTACAATCAGTGCGCATGTATTTCGAAACAAACCTAGCTTGTATCAATACCCAATCCAGAAAAAAAAATCGCACTGACATGTTTTACGGCCCACTTTAGATTTGTAGTTTTATACATTTTTGCAAACATTTTGGACAAAAATAATAATCTAAATAATAAAAAATCAATTAATAAGAGTGTCTGGGACCATTTTCGGGAAAACAATTAGGTAGTGGCGACTTCCTAACCACTGAACTTCAGCGTCACAGTCCAGCGCATTGTCCACTACACTACAGCTAACAACTAGAAATTCTGTTCTTTAATCTTATACTATTGATGGCCGTTGTTAACTGATGCTAATAAAGCATTTGTAGACACTAGATTATCATTTATCGTACGAAGAACGACGTGTTTTTGTTAATTCTTCAGTGCGCCATTGCTTTGAAATGACAACGTGTAAGTTACAATAAGAAAATCATCAAATACGCAACGCAAGATGGTGTATGCCAGAGAGAGTTCTGGGCGAGGAATGTCACGAGACATCTGCGAACGGCTGGCTTCCGTTAATTCAGTGGAAGGTGTCAAAACTGTTATTTTTGCAAAAAAAAAAAAAAAAAAAAAAAAAAAACAACATAAGGGAATAGAGCTGTAGAGAATTTTCTCCTCTACAAATTCGGTTATTCAATTTTAACGTCAGATGAACGGTTTATTTGCAATTAAAATTACATTACAAACGGCTTTTTTTTGTATTACTAACGTATTTATTGTCCGAAATATTTGAAAAAGCGAGGTTCTGGTCTCTGGTAGCCAACAATTATGGCTGTAAAATTTAGTTCTGATCGGTTGAACGGTTCGACCTAAAAAGTGGGAACACGTTACAGCCAGATAGACATCGTCAGATCGCAAATATCTCTGCAACGATGCAAGATATGAAAAAAAAAATGCAATATAGCGAAGTTGTAGAGCATTTTCCCCTCTACCAATCAGGTTATTCTATTTTCGTGTCAGATTAACGGTTCGTTTGCAATTACAATTATATTATATTTTTTGGTATTACGGACAGACAGACAGACATACATCCCAAAATCGCCGTTAGTTTTGCAAACATCTTTGAAACGCTACGAGACATGAAAAAAACATAAGAGAGCAAAGTTGTAGAGCATTTTCTCATCTATAAATTCGGTTATTCAATTTTCGTGTCAGATGAATGATTAAGCCGTTATTTTCATTTAAATTTCGAGCTGTCAAAAGACGATCGCAAACGCCCACTTTTAGTGTTACTACCGTAACCTAAAGCGGGCCAAAATTTACAAAAAAAAAAAAAAAAAAAAAAAAAAAAAAAAAAATTAAAAAAAAAAATAAAAATAAAAATAAAAAAAAAAAAAATAAAAAAAATTAAAAAAAAAATAAATAAATAATGAAATTACAAAAGTAATAAGATACAAACTAATGTAAAATGTAAGTAAGTATGTAGATGATCAAGTAAAAGGTTGAATCTGGACTAGAATGTTCAGTTGTTATAGTCATTGAAAATGAAGTTCAATTGTTCAAATGTTTGTAAATCTATCGGACCAAACTGCGTGGTCATCAGAACGTAGCTTACAAACTACTTAAACCTAGGTAAACTAACCTAAGGACAACACACACACCCATGCCCCAGGGAGGACTCGAACCTCCGACGGCGAGCAACCGCGCGCTCCGCAGCGAGACGCTTTAGACCGCTCGGCTACACCACCGCGGCGAAAAGGAAGTGCAGGAGCTGTCAGATGGTCATCGCGAGTCCCACGCAAATCTTTTTTAGGTTAATGTGGGATGCGTGAGACGCCATCAGGACTATAAGGTCCTAACTCTACCCGCTGCCGCTAGAGTTACATGTGCCGTACATTGTTGCCATCTCTATGATGCATTTACAATCAGTGCGCATGTATTTCGAAACAAATCAGTAGCCACTCAAAAAAAAAAAAAAAAAAAAAAAAATGCTTGTGTAAGTTAACCACCCTCCGCTTCCTACCAGTTGCCGCCTTGCTCAGTGATTATTTACGGTGTTAAAAGCAGATGTTATTGCCCTGATACAATTGTATTGCAACGGATAACGACTTTTTACACACAAAAGACTGCAGCAAATGATAGCATACTTGTGGCAGTTCCCTTACTAGATGAAATTCCCCCATTTATATTCTCGCAATTCTCCATTAAATATTCTCACTCTCTTTGTAACCATTAATGAAGCATAAATGGGACTCAGAATTTCATAAAAACAACTAGAGACGAAATGTTTAACTATTTACACAAGTTTATTAAATTCACTGTACATCTCTCTATCATCATTTTAAAGCCAAAAATACAAAATATTCATTCACTAAATGTATTACCAATGGATTGAGACAAGGATCGTAACCTTACATTCATACCGTACATTCTTTACTCTCTCGTACTGCACCCACGTAGCTATGCACAACATTCCCATTACACAAAATCATTTCCCCGCTGAAATAGAGACAGAATTTAACACAACCAACACAGTTCCTGATACTTTACCACCATACTCACGTCCTTCCTATTCGACAGCCGGAAACGTTCTCCCTTCTCGTGGCCGCTCCCCGTCCTAACCGATCCTCCCGTTCCCGTTCGCGAGTAGCCGCGCCCTCATTGGCTTGTGATCTAACGGGACCTTCTGCCAACCTCCGAATTCTGAAGGCACTCGCAAGTCGCAGCCACTTTACCGTCTCATCCCCAAGGAAACCTCTCTGCCACACCCCAGAACTAAAGTTGGCAAACCTACCGAGTGTTCTGAATCTCTGGCTTCCCAGCCGCGGCTTCATGCACACTTACAGACCCTCACACACACAATCACATAAGGTATAAGATGAGTTGGGTACTGTGGAGCGAAGCTCCTTATGTGAGCGGCGCTCACTTATTTGTCCTGCAATACCAATTTTAATAAATAATAAATCATTCTTGTCTCCACCTAGTACATCCCCCATTATAGTGGCACTAAAGGCCAAGCACAGTTTTACGAAATGATAATCAGATGAAAGTAACGTACACTGTAGTACACAAGGATTTAATGGAATGATACTACAGTATCGTTTCAGTTGTTACAGGTTGGATGCACCTCGTATGGAGCAGCAGGTGTTGCGTTACTGTCTGGACTCGACACTCCACTCTCTATTTTTTTTTCTTTTCCCACGGGGACCTCCGCCGCACACAATAGCTGCACCGCTGCCAGGCAGCTCCGATTCAAACCATGACCGCCCCAAAGACGACGCCTGCCGCCTGCCAAGTCTTACTGACGATGGCTCTACCGCGCCGACACGTTGCGAGGCGAACATCGCGTTTCCCAACACAGCGGCAGTCGTTTCGAAACCGACGCTCTCCACGTCCCAACCGACAAACTGCACCGGGCTCTGCTGCTCGCGGTCGACTGATAGCCATTCGTGGCAGACGCCAATGTCTTCCACTGGAAAATATTTTTGCGTTCAATACCTACACTACTGGCCATTAAAAATGCAACACCAAGAAGAAATGCAGAGGATAAATGGGTATTCATTGGGCAAATATATTATAATAGAACTGACATATGATTACATTTTCATGCAATTTGGGTGCATAGTTCCTGAGACATCAGTACCCAGAACAACCACCTCAGGCCGTAGTGAAGTCAACTGAGGATCAAAAGCAGCTGCAAAGCGATTTAGACAAAATTTCTGCATGGTGCGAAAATTGACAATTGACACTAAATAAAGAAAAGTGTGAAGTAATACACATGACCACTAAAATAAATCCGCTGAACTTTAATTACGCGATAAATCAGTCAAACCTTAAGGTCGTAGATTCTACCAAATACCTAGGAGTTACAATTACGAACAACTTTGGCTGGAGAGAACACATAGAAAACATTGTGGGGAAGGCGAACCAAAGGATACGTTTCATCGGCAGAACGCTTCGAAGATGCAGCAGCTCCACCAAAGAGACTGCCTACATAACACTTCTGCGTCCTCTCCTGGAATACTGTTGCCCCTTGTGGGACCCTCACCAGGTGGGACTGACGGAAGACATTGAGAAGGTTCAGAGAAAGGCAGACGATAAACCACAATTGCGATAGGCTACAATCCGACTTTTACCAAGTTGGAAATGTGATGGTACGCTCCTTACACGAGGCATCACAACAACGTTTCACCAGGCAACGCCGGTCAACTGCTTTTTGTGTATGAGAAATCGGTTGGAAACTTTCCTTATGTCAGCACGTTGTTGGTGACGCCACCGGCTCCAACCTTGTGTGAATGCTCTGAAAAGCTAATCATTTGCATATCACAGCAACATCTTCCTGTAGGTTAATTTTCGCGTCTGTAGCACGTCATCCTCGTGGTGTAGCAATTTTAATTTTTTTCTTTATTCCATTAGAGTCTAACACAGGAGTCGCGAAACTCCCGGTGATTTTCTGCAAGTGCAGTACTACCAAGCAACTGAGTCGTAGAAACATACCGTGAAACGAGTGTGTATTGAATGTGTTCGCACTCATTAAAAATGTAGCAACGTCTTGGCCGCAGAATCTGTTTCCAACTGTGAACTTTGAAGAAGACTCTCGGCGGAAGGCGCTTTTGAAGCAACGCTGTCGTCAAACAAGCCGTTCAACGCTTTTTCCGTATGCAACGCCCTGATTCTTTCCTGGACGATTTTTAAGCTTTCAAAGTGGTATCATCATCAGTAGAGACTGATTATGCCCTTCACCGTTCAGTGTGGAGCACAGTACCTCTAATAAAATTCCTCCATGATCCCCTATTCAATGCTAACATTGATGCCTCGTCTGATGTTATGCCTTTATTATAGATATTAGCTGAGCACTCACTGCATTAGCTTTGTTGCACCTCGATTCCAGTTCTTTCACTCTGTTGCCATCCTGTGAGAAAATACATCCCAGGTACTTGAAACTGTCTACCTGTTCTAACTTTGTTCCTCCTATTTGGCACTCAATCTGTTTGAATCTCTTTCCCACAGACATTACTTTCGTTTTGGAGATGCTGATCGTCATAGCATAATCCGTGCACCTCTGATCGAGCTCTGAAATATTAGTTTGCAAACTTTCAATCGAATCGGTCATTACAAATAAGTCATCCGCATATGCGAGACTGCTTATTTTGTTTTCACCTACTTTAATCCCGCCCTGCCAGTCTACTGTTTTCAACATTTGTGTGGGGTAAAAATCGTAGAGGGAGACCGAGAGACGAATACAGTAAGCAGATTCAAAAGGATGTAGACTGTCGGACCTATTCTCAGATGAAGAGACTTGCACAGCACAGGGTAGCGTGAAGGGCTGCATCATACCAGTCTACGGAATGAAGACCACAACAACAACTTGCGATTTATGGATGTTTCTTAATTAAGACGACGTCAGAGTGACGTCTTTGAGTGCGTTTTGGTCTCGTCGTAACATTCCGATGTCGAGATATTCAAGCGACGGACACCTCAGGCAAGAGACTGCTGGCGTAGCGTCGGGTGGAATGCGACGCTACCAGAGGATGTGGTCTCTGCAGCGTGGTGCGGGAAGAGGAAAGGTTTCATCTCCGATGACGGTCGGCACGTCCTTCGTTTCTGATGACGGCGCACAGCGGCGTGTATGAGAGAGGTCAGAAACCCAGAACGAAGTCCAGACTCTGGAAGTTCTGCCTGGTGAAACTGATGCAGCTTCACTTAAGGATCCTGCAAGTAAGAGCTGGTGGATCCGCCATTTTGTTGCCCACAGTTTCTAGGTGTAAACGTCCCGCAGTGCTCTAGGATTTGCGTCACTGCATTTTATCGCGAATTTTTGTGTGGTAGTGCTGCCAGAAACTGTTCTAATCATTCTAGAAGTGAAATAATCGGAGAGAAGAAGAAAATTGAATTTTAACCATTGTCGCGAAAACTGGGTACCCGGACTTACAGCTAAGTATTGAAAGTAAATGTTATTTTCCTTCGATTCCATGCTTAGGGCAGCAGAGGTGCATGACCTAGGGCCATGCTCAATGGAAGAAAGGTAGAGGCGGGATTAAAATAGGTGAAAACAAAATAAGCAGTCTCGCATATGCGGATGACTTAGCTGTAATGGCCGATTCAATTGCAAGGTTGCAAACTAATATTTCAGAGCTCGATCAGAGGTGCAAGGATTATGATATGAAGATCAGCATCTCCAAAACGAAAGTAATGTCTATGGGAAAGAGATTTAAATAGATTGAGTGCCAAATAGGAGGAACAAAGAACAGTTTCAAGTACCTGGGATGTATTTTCTCACAGGATGGCAACATAGTGAAAGAACTGGAATCGAGGTGCAGCAAAGCTAATGCAGTGAGTGCTCAGCTAAGATCTATTCTCTTCTGCAAGATGGAAGTAAGTACCAAGACTAAGTTAGCAGTGCACCGCTCTATCCTTCGACCAACTTTGTTGTATGGGAGGGAAAGTTGGGTGGATACAGGTTACCTTATTCATAAGGTAGAGGTTACAGATATGAAAGTAGCAAGAATGATTGCAGGTACTAATAGATGGGAACAATGGCAGGAGGGTGTCCATAATGAGGAAATCAAAGAAAAGCTGGGAATGAACACCACAGATGAAGCAGTTAGAGCGAACAGACTGAGATGGTGGGGAGAAGCAAGGTTACCTAAGAGACTCATGAGCTCGGCAGTGAAGGGTAAGAGGAGTCGAGGTAGACCAAGAAGAAAGTACTTAGATTCTGTGCAGAATGATTTTGAAGTAAAAGGCATAACATCAGACGAGGCATCAATGTTAGCACTGAATAGGGGATCATAGAGGAATTTTATTAGAGGTACTATGCTCCAGACTGAACGCTGAAAGGCATAATCAGTCTCTAATGATGATGATGATGACGCTTCCTTCTAATTCTAAGTTGTCAATTCCTTGATTCTCAGAATGTGTCCAACCAGTCTATCCCTTTCCTTAGCCAGAAACTCCTTTTCTTCCCGATTCCGTTAAGCACCTCCTCATTAGTTAGGTGATCTACCCATCTAATTTTCATCATTCGTCTGTAGCACCACATTTCAAAAGCTTCTATCATCTTTTTATCTGATCTCCTTATCGTCCACGTTTCACTTCCATACAATGCTACACTCCAGACAAATGCTTTCAGAAAGGACTTCCTAACATTTAAATTAATATTGGATGTTAAGAAATTTCGTTGCTTTAGAAACACTTTCTGCATTTTATATCTTCTTTACTTCGGCCATCAGAAGTAATCTAGCTACCCAAATAACAAAATTCATCTACTGCTTTTATTGTCTCATTACGTAATCCAAATCCTTCAGCATCGCCTGATTTTCTGACATTGCATTCCATTATTTTCGTTTTACTCTTGTTTATGCTCATCTTATATCTTCCTTTCAAGACACTTTCCATCCCATTCAATTGCTCTTCCAGATCTTTTGCGGTCTCCGACAGAATTACTATGTCATCGGCAAACCGCAATGTTTATATTTCTTCCCCCTGCACTTTAATGCCCTCTCCAAATTTCTCCTCACAAGACAGGGGGAAAAAAAAAATAAAAATAAAAAATAAGAATGAAATAAAAAAATAAAATAAAAAACATCACTGCCGAACTTTACGCCCCACATTACATTTTCCTGTAGTTTTATGTTTTTTACTTTTTATTTTATATATATATATATATATATATATATATATTTGCAAAAAATTCGGACAAAAATAAATATTAATGACATAAAATTAAATTAAAAATTATGGACGATACGATTACGACTCTACTATTGTGATAATACCTTTGCACTCAACATTCTCATCTTATTTTAACAAACAGCCATTTTTATTCGATATCGGACACGCCACCACACCAGAAGAAGTTTTGCGATATGTCGAAGAGCATGGACGGATTATCCATAGCCTCTGTGTAGCAGCGATTATAATCGACAATTGCGACAGCACTCTGTACCGGTTTCATCATCTTCGTCACTTTCCTTTGGACTATATTTTAACCATCTGAGGTTGGTAAAACAGCTTATTTCCGGAATAAACTTCTATGTAATATCTCCTGTCTTTCTTGGCGTAGAATATTGGATGGTGAGCAGTGTATATACGGGAGACAGTGACTACTGCCAAGAAGAATAACTCCGGAAGTATGATAGGAGCTGAAAAGTTTGTGGCACAAAAGTTGCATCATGGGGTGGCCAGATTATGACGCTGGTTTTTTGTTGCTAGGTGGGGTCGCTTCAGAGATATGAAGGTCAACTTCTTTTTCTTTTTTTAATTTGGATGCTATACTTTAGAATTTATTTTCTGATGGCGGCTATCGATATTCATCCAGTGGTGTGTCCAAAAACAGACTTAACTTTTATTCCAAGAACGTGCTGTACATTCCACCATTAAGATATCCGTCGACGAAATGTTGTTGTTCTGGTCTTCAGTCCGGAGATTGGTTTGATGCAGCTCTCCACAATGCCTTCTCCTGAGCAAGGCTCTCCAACTCCACATAAGAAACGAGCTATAAAGGAAAGCAAGGAGAAATTTGGAGAAGGAATTAAAGTTCAGGGTGAAGAATTAAAAACCTTGCGTTTCGCCGACGACATAGTAATTATATCAGAGACAGCAAAGGACGTGGAAGAGCAGTTGAATGGAATGGACAGTGTGCTGAAAGGTGCATATAAGATGAAGATAACAAGAGCAAAACTAGATTAATGGAGTGCAGTCTAAGAAAATCAGGTGATGCTGAAGGAATTAGATTAGGTAACGAAGCAATAAAGGAGGTAGATGAGTTTTGTTACTTGGGCAGTAAAATAACAAATGATGGTCGCAGTACAGAGGATATAAAATGCAGAATGACAATGGGTAGAAAAGCGTTCTTGAAAAGGAGAAATTTGTTAATATCGAATATTTATATAAGCCTAAGGATGTCCTTTCTGAAGGCATTTGTGTGGAGTGTTGCCTTGTATGGGAGCGAAACATGGACGATAAACAGTGCGGACAGGAAGAGGATAGAGACTTTTGAAATAAGGTGCTGCAGAAGAATGCTAGAGATTAGGTGGGTGGATCGCGGAACTAATGAGGAGGTACTGAATAGAATTGGGGAGAAAAGGAATTTCTGGCATACCTTGACTAAAAGAGGGGATAGATTAGTAGGACACATTCTTAGACATCAAGGAATCGTGAATTCAGCTTTGGAGGAAAGTGTGTGGGGTAAAAATCGCAGAGGAAGGCCAAGAGATGGATACAGTAAGCAGATTCAGACAGATGTAGGTTGCCGTTCGTGTGTGGAGATGAAGAGGCTTGTTCAGGGTAGGGTATTGTGGAGAGCTGCATCAAACCAGTCTCCGGAATGAAGACCACAACAACATTTCGTCGAAGGATATCTTAATGGTGGGATGTACAGCACGTTCTTGCAATAAACGTTCTGTTTTTGGACACATCAATGGATGAATATCGATAGCCGCCATCAGAAAATACGGGCCTCTAATTCTGTCCTGCAGGATCCTACTCCATACATTCACCGACCACGATCTTTGGGTCGTAACTTGCAGCGGCCAACATGGATTTTCAGTTGCCCAATAATGCATGTTATGCAAATTAATATTTCGTTGGTTCGTGGATGTACTCTAGTCAGTAACTAAATTCAAATTAATAAATGTGTCGTCCCTATGACTCTGACTTTAAGCCCATCAGCAGAATTCTATTCTACGTATACAATCCGTAATACTTAATTTTTGCTGGACACTGATATGGTAAGGATGATATTTATGGTGATGCAGAACACGAACAACACTTCTCTTGCTCATGCGAGATTCCCTTGCGATATGACTCGAACTAACAGAAGGATCTAGAAACCACAGTGGCAAGAGTACCAATTTCCGCTTCGTTGTTAGTTAACTTACCTTCGCCGGATCTGTTTCCGATACGTTAAAGATACAGCTGCAAAAGTACGACGTGTAGTGTGCGTACGTTGAGGATATTTCAACGTACAAGTCTCTAGCTCTCACTGAATTTCGTTGGCATTCTTCGTAAATGAGAAGCACATCGACTTGTTCTTCAACGGAATACATCATTGACATTCGCTTACTCTGAAGATACTAGTGTTGCCGTTCCTGTTAGTGTTATATTACGCAACTTCCCAACGGTGTGTACATGTCAATGGTACGTTTGATGAATAGTCTATTCCGTATTAGGCTATTATTTGCACAATATACGAAAGAGAATTGTCAGAACATGTGCGTAAGTCATTCGGAATGTCACGCAATCCATGATAATAAGTGATGAGTCTTCTGTGACACTTCTTTATTTGCCCAGATCGCTTATTTACATAATTGCTTGATGACTAGTTTCAACTCATTAAAGAGCCATTTTCTAATCTTAGTTGTCCAGGCATAATAAAATGTTTACAAGATGCATCACTGTGACATGATATAAATGGTTTGCACATGCCACAGTGCTGCATCTTTTAAACATTATATTATCCCTGGACAACTAAGATTAGAAAATGGCTCTTTAATGAGTTGAAACTAGTCATCAAGCAATTATGTAAATAAGTGATCTGGGCAAATAAAGGAATCTCACAGGAGAATCATCACCAATTTTTAGATCGGCTCCTAAACCTGAATAATAATGTCAGGTAACTACCATGATAATAAGATCGCAGTGCTGCATTGATACCAACGGTCATCACAATCGTACACTTTCTGTAAACGGACGCTGTTGGCACCATTATTACCTTCGTTGACCAAAGAACTTATTGTTACACATCATTGCATTCGTATCGATAACCAGGCAGAAAATAAGTAGCAAGTTATAGCATAACATTTAAAACAACAAAGTTGAGCTTCATATCTCTGGAGTGCCGCACCTAACAATAAAAAACCGTCATTTCTGGTCTCCGTTGTCCCACAAAACTTTTCGGCTCCTATCATACTTTCGGATCTACTTTTGGTGGAAATAGTTAGTGACTTACCATGTAGGACAATGAGGTAGTTCGTAGGTAAACTACAATAGAAATTGTAGTGATTTAACGGTCTTTGCACTGAAATGATCCGCCCGTATAACACATTATTGTAGGAATGAGTCTTACACGTCCGATCACGTCTTCCTGTCGCAGCCTGAGTATTTGTGTAACTTACTGACTGGTTATTATATCGAGGCTTTACTTCGTCCCATCTACATCTACATCTACATGGGATACTCTGCAAATCACATTTAAGTGCCTGGCAGAGGGTTCATCGAACCACAATTATACTGAAACTTCCTGGCAGATTAAAATTGTGTGCCGGAACCGGGACTCGAACCTGGGACCTTTGCCTTTCGCGGGCAAGCGCGCTACCGACTGTGCTATCCCGACACGACTCACGATCCCGCCTCACAACCTTACTTCCGCCAGTACCTCGAAGTGAAGTTTGGAAAATAGGAGACGAGGTACTGGCGGAATTAAGGTTGTGAGGTGGCATCGTGAGTCGTGTCGGGATAGCACAGTCGGTAGTGCGCTTGCCCGCGAAAGGCAAAGGTCCCAGGTTCGAGTCCCGGTTCCGGCAGACAATTTTAATCTGCCAGGAAGTTTCATATCAGCGCACACTCCGCTGCAGAGTGAAAGTTTCATTCTGGCACAATTATACTATTTATCTCCCATTCCATTCTCGAATAGCGCGCGGGAAGAAAGAACACCTGAATCTCTCCGTTCGAGTTCTGATTTCTCGTATTTTATTCTGATGATCATTTCTCCCTCTGTAAGTGGGAGTCAACAATATATTTTCGCATTCGGAGGAGAATGTTGGCGATTGGGGTTTCGTAAGTAGCCCACGCCGCAGCGATAAGCGCCGTTGTTGTAATGATTTCCCATCCCAGATCCTGTATCATTTCCGTAACGCTGTCTCCCCTATATCGTGACAATACGAAACGAGCTGCCCTTCTTTGGACTCTTTCGATGTCCTCCGTCAAACCCACCTCATAAGGATCCCACACTGGGCTGCAATATTCCAAAAATGGACGGACAAGCGTAGTGTATGCAGTTTCTTTTGTAGTTCTGTTGCATGTTTTAAGGGTTCTGCCAATAAAACGCAGTCTCTGGTTCGCCTTTCCCACGACATTATCTACGTGTTCTTTCCAATTTAAGTCTGAAGTAATTGTAATTCCTAGGTATTTTGTGGAGTTTACGGCCTTGATTGATTTATCTTGTAAACAAAGTTTAACGGATTTCTTTTCGTACTCATGTGGACGACCACACTTCTCATCATTTAGAGTCAATTGCCAATTCTTACACCATACTGATATCTTATTCAGATCGTTCTGCAGATGGTTTTGATCTTCAGATGATTTTACTAGACGGTAAATGACAGCGCCATCTGCAAACAACCTAAGAGAGATACTTAGATTTTCCCCTAAATCGTTTATGTAAATAAGGAACAGCAGAGGACCAATAACACTACCCTGTGGAACGCCCGATATCACCTCTGTTTTAGTCGATGTCTTACCATCGATTACTACGGACTGTGTCCTCTCTGACAGGAAACCCCTATCCAATCGCAAATTTGGGGCGATATACCATAACCACGCAATTTGATTAAAAACCGTTTGTGAAGTACGGTGTCAAAAACTTTCTGGAAATCAAGAAATACTGAATCGATTTGCGAACCTTTGTCGATATTCGTGTGAATAAAGAGCTAGTTGTGTTTCGCATGAAAGATATTTTCTTTACCCCAAAAATCTCCTCTGTGGCCAAAAAGAGCCGCAATTGTATGTAACGATGTATTGCAGTGCTTAGCAGAGGGCAGAAAAATTTTGCTGAGGAAATGGTGGTGGTGAAAGAGACGACAAATTAAGGGTGCTACCATAGAGCGAGGAGGCAGGGCGTAGGCAGTGCTCGGTCTTAACAGAGATATCCTTACCTGCAAGGTGGCCGCTTACGCTGGAATCCCGCTACAAGCGCGAAGCACCGCGGGGGCATAACTCTCCGGGCCGTGTTTTATGGCCTGCTCTGCTATACACGCTCCCTAACCCTCACCAGTTCCACTCTTTTTTTCTTCTTCTTTTCCTTCTAAACGTCGCTTTTTATTTCCTGCCGGAGCCTGTGTGGTCCCAAACCAGCAACTTAGCGTTGTCTCCTCGGCGGTATTAATTAGCAGTTTTGTGGAGTAGGTACAGTACTTCAAGAGACGCCTCGTTTAGCTCTCGTCTGATTAACGCAGTGCAGAAATCGTACAGTCACCCCGCTTACGTGGAGTACTATTCCAGAATTCGTAAACCGATCTCCCAAATCCGCTTTCGGTTGGTCACGCAAACACTCCAAAAATCGATTCTGGGAAATTCGATTGCTGTTAAGAGGTTTCCAACTTCCACATTCGATTTTCGTGCCCACTTAAGCGCAACCGTTTCTGAAACGTTCATGTGTTGTTGTTTTTATGGTCTCCACAATACCTTATCCTGAGCAAGCCTTTTCATTTCCTCATAAGAACGACAACCCACATCCACTTGAATCTGTTTACTATACGCGTCTCTTGGTCTCCCTCTGCGATTTTTACCCCACACACTTCCCTCCAATGCTAAATTTACGATTCCTCGATGTCTAAGAATGTGTCCTACCAAGCGATCCCTTCTTTTAATCAGGGTATAGCTTGTCATAATACGTTTTCAGGTTGAAAAGTTTTGGGCTCATACGGACAGACTCATTACGTTTACATCGAAAATGTCTCCCGGAAGACGAAGACCAATATTCAAATGTTCAAATGTTTGTAAATCTATCGGACCAAACTGCATAGTCATCAGTCCGTAGCTTACAAACTACTTATACTAAGATAAACTAATCGAAGGACAACAGACACATTGATGCCCTAGGAAGGACTCGAACCTCCGACGGCGAGCAACCGTGCGCTCTGCAGCGATGCGCCTTAGACCGCTCGGCTACTCCACCGCGGCGACCAATTTTCGTAAAACGTTTTACGCAGTCGTGTTTACATGTTATATCCTCAATCGGATTTCCTAGCCCACTTAATATGGCGGCTGAAAAACAGCTGATTCACTTCCTTGTTTAGTCAACACAATCGCTATGTTTCTTAAAATCACAAATTCATCCTCACTCTAATATTTATACTTTTATTTCACGGTAGAAAACGTCACTCTGTCCATATGTACCGAAAATTCTTAACAAGAAAAGACAATCTGACAAGGCAAGAACGCTTCAAAAACGGTTGTGTTTACATGGGCACGGAAATCGATTGTGGATCTGGAAGACCGCTGTACAGAAGTGGATTTCCAGACTCGATTTTGGAGTGTTTACACGATCAACCGAAAGGGGATTTGGGAAATCGGTTTACGAAACCCTGTTTTGGGAGCTCATGTAAGCCGCGGTGAAGTAGCCGAGCGGTCCGCAGTCTGCTCGTGGTCGTGCTAGGGGCAGGACGCTCCGTGCCGTGCGCTGCGACAGCTTGTCTTCGCGTGGTAAGTGTCGGCGCTTGCAGCAGCAAATAGCCTTCGTTATTGAACTGTGGGGAAAGTATGAACCGATTGTAATGATGGAACAAGAAATGGAACGACCGAATAGGAAGGATACTTTGAAATTGACATTTGAGAATCGATCTACTAGACCGAAATCTTATGAGATAGAAAATTGGTTAGAGCAGGATGTAAAACTATCATGCAACGACATTATTGGTATTCATCTGTCGATTATAGCGAGTGTGGTATTTGTCAAGTTGAGTAGTGCGGAGTTATGCTCGAAGGTAGTTGAATCCTGTGGAGGTACTATGAAATTTAGGTATTCAGACGGACGTGTTGGGGAGGTTGCTATCACTCATGCTGGGTTTGGAATACGCACTATCCGAATTTTTGAGTTGCCTTTTGAAATTACTGCGGAACAGATAAATGCTGTAATTTCTCCGTTCGGTACAGTGCTTAGCAATTTTGCTGAAAAGTGGTCGAGCGCGCATAAATTTCCCGTTCTAAACGGTGTACGACAACTCCGAGTAGAACTACGGAAACATATTCCTTCGTATGTAAACGTCTGCGGATATAGAGGAATTGTTATTTATGACGATCAACCCAGAACTTGTTCGGTCTGTAACAAGCCTGGCCACGTGCGCGCCAATTGTATACAGAGGCGCGTGGCGCAGCTACCCGCCGGCGAGCCCGCCAGGCCACTAGCCATGACGTCACTGCCTGGAACTTACGCCGCTGCAGCTCGAGCGCAACCGGCTACAGTTTTGGTCCCTGATCCAACTGCAGGAGCAATCGTTGCAGAGCCTGAAATCCCAATGGATGTCAGCACACTTATAGCTGACGATATACTCGATTCCCGACCGCCAACAGCAACAGACGAAGTTCGGCCGACACAGGAAACCGAACCTGTAAATGGTGCAGATCCTTCGGCAAATGAAGAGCTTACCACTCCGCAGGAACCAGAAAGTGGGTCTGAAACCACAGAGAGTTCACCAAAAAGGAAGTCCGGAAGGAGAAACAAGAAGCGCAGGATTGCATCCGAAGGCGCAGAGGAGGCCGCTGCACCTCTGCGACAAAAGGCAAAAGAAATAGCAGCCAGCTTACGTCAAAAGTCCTCTTCCGATAAGAAAGCGACACCAGCACCCGAAAAACCCCCTGTCTCTGCACTGGGGAAAAAAGGCGCTGAAGGACGGTTACCAAAGGAACCACCCACACAGAAACCAGAAAGAATTCCCTCTCCGGAGGCTCCCCATGACCCACCCCAGACGCCTACGCACACCAACTGGGCGGACGAAGTGGCAGATGACCCAGCGGATGAAGAAATGAGCGAAATTCACGAATCTGAGATAGTTAATGCACAGCTCCAAAAAGATGACGACACCCGGAAAGAAGACACTTCCATGACAGATCTCTCAAAGCGACAAGATTATGTTCCGGATCCTTTTGATACTGATGAGTATTATTAAGCTGTTGTTTTTTTTTTTTACTATACGACTTTTAGAGAAGGAACGAAGAACTGAAGAACGAATTCATGATTGAACAGCCAGAACGACCGATGACAGAAGTACAAACGTACAAGATAGCCACAGTAAATCTCAATAAGGCTCATAGCTCATTCAAATTACAAAACCTCAAAGATTTTATATATGCCGCTGACGTAGACAGTCTCCTTTTGCAAAAAGTCACAGATATTGACCTTGAACATATACCGGGATTCAATGCTTTCACAAATCCAGGGATTGGAACGGAAATGGGTACAGCTATCCTCACGAAAGAGGGCATAATAGTCCAAGATGTTGTAAAATTAACCACCAGTAAAGGCATAGCAGGTACAATCAATAACGTACGAATCATTAATGTCTATCCCCCATCGGGATCTAGCAATAGACAACGCAGGGCGGAGTTTTTTAAAGAAGAAGTTGTCCCTCTGTTCGGATCCCGACAGGAGCACATTATCCTCGGAGGTGATTTTAATTGCGTATTGCATGCCAAAGACCAAACTCCCAATCTCAATAAGTCTATCGAACTTGAACGGATAGTCACGCAACTACGTCTAGTAGACTCATGGGAGCACTTGCACGGTGCAGCCCCCGGATTCACTCATGTGACCAGCCACTCGGCGAGTCGTTTAGACAGAGTGTATGTCTCACATAATTTAAAGCGCACCATCCTGCAATCGGAAATATGGCCTGTCGTTTTCTCGGATCATGCAGCGTACATCTGCGCAGTCAATATGGCAAAACAGGGGACTTACAGAGGTAGAGGGACCTGGAAGCTGAACGTGTCTCACCTAGAAGACCAGGCGTGCCAGGAGGCGTTCCACGCACTATGGAGGGAGTGTGAGAGCAGGTTCGCCTCGTACAACACTGCTACCGACTGGTGGCTGAAACATGTCAAGCCGAAAATAAGGAGATTTTTCCTAAACTACTCCAGAGAAAAAAGCTTCTGGTACAAAAGTACTATGGAATTTTACTTTCAATGCCTAAGAGATTTATTCAAATCAGATGCCACGATTGTTGAAAACTATGCAAGAATTAAAAAGATCAAGGCGAAAATCTTGGCCCTTCGACGTAAACAACTGGAAGGTTACAAAATACGGTCACGAGTGCAGGATACGGCGCCGAATGAGATAACTTCCGTATATCACGTTATCCGTGAGCACAAAAGAGCGTCGCGCAAAATATTCACTGCAATACAACTGAATGACGGAAGGAAGCTAACGAAAAACTCTGAGATTAAGGAGGCGATCGTACAACATTTTGCTTCCTTCATGTCCTCTCAACCAGTTAACGAACGCCTTCAAGACGAGTTTCTGTCCACCCTACAAAGGAGAATAAACCACGCGGAAGCACAATCCCTCATCTCAGAAGTGACTGCAGAAGACGTCGAAGAAGCAATAGCAGAAAGCAAAACGAACAAATCTCCGGGATCGGACGGTATTCCAGCCGAATTTTATAAAACATTCAGTTCCCTCATACAAGACAAGTTCACTCTCATTTGCAATGAACTGTTAAACCCTGAAAACGATATCCCAAAAGAGCTTCGGGAAGGCATCGTAGTGCTAGTGCCCAAAACATCAGGCACTAAGACTATAAGCGGTCTTAGGCCAATAACATTGCTGAACAGCGATTATAAGATTTTTGGTCGCGTACTAGCGCGAAGATTAAACAGCACAATGACCACTGTCACCGGTCCTTACCAAACGAGTGTCGGTAAAGATAGAAAGATCTTGAAGACCCTCTGTGATTACAGGGATATAATTGCCACGGCCGACGTTTGCAAAATAAAATGTGCCCTGGTGTCCCTTGACCTTGACAAAGCTTTTGACAGGGTCAACCACCAGTTCCTACTCCGGACTATGAGCGCAATGGGATACCCACCTCGCTTTATTGCCGTCATCCGCAATACGCTAACGAACAACGCAGCGAGATTTGTAATTAATGGACAGATTAGCCAACCGATAGAAGTTACAAGCTCCATCCGGCAAGGGTGCCCCATGTCCATGGCACTCTTTGCCATTGCTATCGAACCACTCCTCGCTTCCCTCACACAACATCTCCAGGGATTACAAATTAGGAGAGAAAAGATCGTATGCAATGCGTACGCTGATGATGTCGGATTTCTCGCCACGAGTGGCAATGAAGTCATGACTGCGCTGGAGATAGTCAGGAAATACGAACAAGCTTCAGGCGCAAAACTTAATGAAGCGAAGTCCGGGATATTTCACATTGGACGTGGCATCAGGTTACAAACCCAAAGCTTGCTACCAGAACTCGCAACAATGAAATGCCTTGGCATTGATTTTAAACGGTCCATCCAGAAAACTATTGCAGTTAATTATCGGAAGCTACTGAACAGCATGCGAGCCTGTGTACAAGAACATAGTATAAGGAAACTCGACGAACTCCAAAAGGTCGCAGTTGCAAATGTTTACATTACATCTAAAGTAAACTATGTAGCACAAGTCTTGCCCCTTCCTGCAACCTTGGCCAAAAGCATGATATCTGCTCTAGGACATTTCGTGACGCGCGGACGAATCTTCAAAGTGAAATACGACACGCTGACGCTTCCCACGATACTTGGGGGTTTAAACCTCACAGATGTCAGTCAAAAAGCGAAAGCTCTGTACCTCTCCAACACGTACAAGGAATGGAAAAAGCAAAGTGGTAGCCTTACTGCACACTTGGTAAACGAAACAGCTCCTGTCGACCTCAATGCACCTGTCAGTGTCCGACACATCCCTAACGGATTGCACCACTTAAAATATTTTTTCGTGGAATATAGTTACATACACGGCAGGATACCAGAAAAAGAAATCGTAAAGGTTAAAGATCTTTACAAACAGCTGATGAAAAACAAACTCGGAAATAATATAGAACAGAAATATCCGTCGAATAACTGGAACATAATCTGGAAAAACATTCACAGCAGGAACTTACCAACGTCCGTGAAAGCGACCTGGTATTTCGCGGTCAACAGGAAAACTGCAACGAACTCTAGACTACATGCAATTCGGCTGGCACCTTCACCGCTGTGTCCACTCTGCAACGTAGTAGACGATGAAGAACATAGACTCTTGTGTAAAAAGGTTGAAGACATATGGCTTTATGTTAGACAAAAGTTAGCTAGCATCAGCAGAACGACACCCACCGCCTTCACAGCTGCTGACTTCCTAACACCGGATAGCATTCCATATCCAAGAACTAAAAGAAATGCTGTCAACTGGTTGAAAGGGCAAACTCTTCATTACATCCTAACCAAAGAATCAAGCAATGTGGAGGATTTCTGGGTGTATCTTACAACTGAACACCACATGCTGATGCATAATAAAAAATACAAGGAAACTTTTGCAAATTTTTTGTCTAGAACAATAATGTAAAGTATTACAAGAATTTTACATTTAGAAGAATGTAATTGTTTTGACTTTTCTGTTACACGCAACAAGAGAAGGTTTTTAGGGAAACAAAGAGAAGACCGCCATGTATCATTTAAATTCAGATACGTTAATGCGTTGACGACTCTATATAACCCAGTGACGAAACTGGAAGTTCTGTTGCAATTACAAATTTAGTTTAATTAGTTTAACAAGAAGAAGAAATCTAATTTACTCAAGACTAACATCAACACAGTTTTAAATCATTGGTAAATCAGAAGAAAAAACTTAAGTATGTTACCACATTACATCTACGAGGAAACGAACTTATGTATTCATACAAATGATTCTTGATTTCCTACAAGACATACCGGAAAAGAGATTTTCTTTTCATTACAGTTTATAATTCTTTACAATTTATTTTCTTATTTATCGTATTCTATTTTAACATCACGCCACACGCAAAGTGAAAAAAAAAAAAGAGTGGCAAGCACTGGTCTTTTGGTTTGCAATATTCTCGATATAAAGCTGTGGAACAGCGAGACGGAAATTCGTCAAATCCGCAACATTTTTATTATTATTATTTTCAAGTCCAAGAAATGGAACAAAAAGGCCGATAGAAGCCGACGCCGAAGAAGGCGACTTTGGTGAGCGGAAGGACGGGTTGAAGGGGAGGAAGGAGACCCGATAAAAAAAAAAAAAAAAAAAAAAAGCGGTCTAAGGCGTCTCGCTGCGGAGCGCGTGGGTGCTCACCGTGGGAGGTTCGAGTCCTCCCTAGGGCATGGGTGTGTGTGTGTTGTCCTTAGGTCAGTTTACTTAGTTTAAGTAGTTTGTAAGCTACGGACTGATGACCACGCAGTCTGGTCCGATAGATTTACAAACATTTCATCATTTTTGAACATAATAATAAAAACAATAAAAATATTTAGAGTCCATGTCGGAGGCATAAAATCGGTAACACATTTGTCCCCGCATCTTAAATCAAAATAATAATACATGCATGTGTTATTATTTTAAATGAAGATGCGGGGACAAATTTTACCCATTTTATGCTTCCGATATGTGTAAACACATACCTGCCTTATTATTTTAAATTAAGATGCGGGCACAAATGTGTTACCCATTTTGCGCTCTCGACATGGACTCAACTAGAATATTTTTATTATTATGACCACGACATAAGGAAACCTGTCTAACAACTTTTATCACAGCACTTGAAAATGGACTAAGGAGAAACCAGGTTGTGACAATAAACAAAAAAAAAAAAAAAAAAAAAAAAAAAACAAAAAAAACAAAAAAAACAAAAAAAAGTATGAGGCTCCTGACGCATACAAAATCATACGGTTTCTAAAAGTTCATAGCTTGTGAGATTACGTCTTCTTAATTAATAAAATCTTCTCGTGTTAAAAGCCGTGTTACGTGGTATTCTTCCCACGTGCTTTCGGCAGAGATCTGAGATCTCCTCTGCCATTGTCAAGTGGATGACTGTCATTTTTTTTATTGGTATAAAGTGGTTGAAGTACCATCGTCATGGACGATTTACACTTCACAATTTAGAATAGGGGATTAACAATAACTTTATTTATTACAATAAACTTTAGGGGTTAACTTGTAAGGGCCTTTATTTTGGTCCGTAAGGGACCCTTCTCGATGTATTAATTACTATACATTTTCATTTGATATTTACATAAAATTTAAGACTTTATCAATTAGTCAAGGTTCGAGGCACTTTGAAAAATTTTGCCATGGAAGTGGCATTGTCCTCCCCCTGTAACGATACACTGAAATTTTTTATTTATCTTTGATCAGCGATACTTATCGCCTCCGGTTCCCTCTGACTCGCAATGCAACTAATTTAATTTCATATATACATGTGGCGTCTGTTCGGAAAGAACAGACGTCACATTCTGATCCAGCAGCTGTTATAATTTAATATTCATAGAATATATGACTTCAGCTGCTGGATCAGAATGTGACGTCTGTTCTTTCCGAACAGACGCCACATGTATATATATAATATGCCGGTGACGGGCAATGATCCTATCGTTAGTGGGGAGGGGTGGGCAAGTTTGAAGCCCTTACTCTTACGGGAATTAGTTAAACTACGAGTTTGAGTACTATGGGCAGGGCGAAGCTGGGAATTTGTATCTGACGGGAGGCGTGCATGGGTAGTCCTTGCAGGTGCGGTGATCACTGTGTCCCCAGTGGTGTAGGGGTCAGCGCAACTGCCTAGAAAGCAGGAGACCCGGGTTCGAATCCCGGCTGGGTACACATTTTCAGCTTTGCCCAATAGCAGTTGAAGTCATATATTCTATGAATATTAAATAATAACAGCTGCTGGATCAGAATGTGACGTCTGTTCTTTCCGAACAGACGCCACATGTATATATATAATATGCCGGTGACGGGCAATGATCCTATCGTTAGTGGGGAGGGGTGGGCAAGTTTGAAGCCCTTACTCTTACGGGAATTAGTTAAACTACGAGTTTGAGTACTATGGGCAGGGCGAAGCTGGGAATTTGTATCTGACGGGAGGCGTGCATGGGTAGTCCTTGCAGGTGCGGTGATCACTGTGTCCCCAGTGGTGTAGGGGTCAGCGCAACTGCCTAGAAAGCAGGAGACCCGGGTTCGAATCCCGGCTGGGTACACATTTTCAGCTTTGCCCAATAGCAGTTGAAGTCATATATTCTATGAATATTAAATAATAACAGCTGCTGGATCAGAATGTGACGTCTGTTCTTTCCGAACAGACGCCACATGTATATATATAATATGCCGGTGACGGGCAATGATCCTATCGTTAGTGGGGAGGGGTGGGCAAGTTTGAAGCCCTTACTCTTACGGGAATTAGTTAAACTACGAGTTTGAGTACTATGGGCAGGGCGAAGCTGGGAATTTGTATCTGACGGGAGGCGTGCATGGGTAGTCCTTGCAGGTGCGGTGATCACTGTGTCCCCAGTGGTGTAGGGGTCAGCGCAACTGCCTAGAAAGCAGGAGACCCGGGTTCGAATCCCGGCTGGGTACACATTTTCAGCTTTGCCCAATAGCAGTTGAAGTCATATATTCTGTGAATATTAAATAATAACAGCTGCTGGATCAGAATGTGACGTCTGTTCTTTCCGAACAGACGCCACATGTATATATATAATATGCCGGTGACGGGCAATGATCCTATCGTTAGTGGGGAGGGGTGGGCAAGTTTGAAGCCCTTACTCTTACGGGAATTAGTTAAACTACGAGTTTGAGTACTATGGGCAGGGCGAAGCTGGGAATTTGTATCTGACGGGAGGCGTGCATGGGTAGTCCTTGCAGGTGCGGTGATCACTGTGTCCCCAGTGGTGTAGGGGTCAGCGCAACTGCCTAGAAAGCAGGAGACCCGGGTTCGAATCCCGGCTGGGTACACATTTTCAGCTTTGCCCAATAGCAGTTGAAGTCATATATTCTATGAATATTAAATAATAACAGCTGCTGGATCAGAATGTGACGTCCGTTCTTTCCGAACAGACGCCACATGTATATATATAATATGCCGGTGACGGGCAATGATCCTATCGTTAGTGGGGAGGGGTGGGCAAGTTTGAAGCCCTTACTCTTACGGGAATTAGTTAAACTACGAGTTTGAGTACTATGGGCAGGGCGAAGCTGGGAATTTGTATCTGACGGGAGGCGTGCATGGGTAGTCCTTGCAGGTGCGGTGATCACTGTGTCCCCAGTGGTGTAGGGGTCAGCGCAACTGCCTAGAAAGCAGGAGACCCGGGTTCGAATCCCGGCTGGGTACACATTTTCAGCTTTGCCCAATAGCAGTTGAAGTCATATATTCTATGAATATTAAATAATAACAGCTGCTGGATCAGAATGTGACGTCTGTTCTTTCCGAACAGACGCCACATGTATATATATAATATGCCGGTGACGGGCAATGATCCTATCGTTAGTGGGGAGGGGTGGGCAAGTTTGAAGCCCTTACTCTTACGGGAATTAGTTAAACTACGAGTTTGAGTACTATGGGCAGGGCGAAGCTGGGAATTTGTATCTGACGGGAGGCGTGCATGGGGAGTCCTTGCAGGTGCGGTGATCACTGTGTCCCCAGTGGTGTAGGGGTCAGCGCAACTGCCTAGAAAGCAGGAGACCCGGGTTCGAATCCCGGCTGGGTACACATTTTCAGCTTTGCCCAATAGCAGTTGAAGTCATATATTCTATGAATATTAAATAATAACAGCTGCTGGATCAGAATGTGACGTCTGTTCTTTCCGAACAGACGCCACATGTATATATATAATATGCCGGTGACGGGCAATGATCCTATCGTTAGTGGGGAGGGGTGGGCAAGTTTGAAGCCCTTACTCTTACGGGAATTAGTTAAACTACGAGTTTGAGTACTATGGGCAGGGCGAAGCTGGGAATTTGTATCTGACGGGAGGCGTGCATGGGTAGTCCTTGCAGGTGCGGTGATCACTGTGTCCCCAGTGGTGTAGGGGTCAGCGCAACTGCCTAGAAAGCAGGAGACCCGGGTTCGAATCCCGGCTGGGTACACATTTTCAGCTTTGCCCAATAGCAGTTGAAGTCATATATTCTATGAATATTAATTTAATTTCGTTCGTCATTTTTTACTCCCAAACAAGCGAGAAGGCGGAACCGTGATAGTAGTTTTTTTACTCACTCTCTTGTCTATGTTCGCTCTGTACGGTCGTCTTCCATTCATGTATCTATTCAATGTCAGGCATTGTGATGCAAATTGCTGTAAAAATATATTCCTTAAATTTAAAATCATTCCCTCTCTTTGGCTTTTATTTAAATGAATCCCTCCACGCCAAATACTTATTTTGTATTGTTTTCAGCTCCTTCGCCTCCGTAATAGTTTAATGTTCAGACGCCATTACAATCGCTTCGCAGTGTCTGCAAAATTTCAATCAATCATCCTTATACTATACATTGCTTGATTTTAGAACCTGCAGTCATTTCTTTTGTAATTTCACGAAGTCTGATCATTTTTTTAAAAATGTTTTTATCATTACCAGTAACTTCATGTTCCACCCACGGTCACACAACAATGAAAAGCGTAGTGAACAGTCTGAACATTGATCTACTACGGAAAGTATCTTTCTACGTTCATAAAGTTCATAAAGTTCCTTGTCCAAAAAATATAATCTCGGAATCTACTTTAACAATTATGGCATCATACGAAGCAAGGGCAACGTTATACCCCTTGTGCGATTGTTGTGTACTGTATCCCGTTGTTGGTCGATCTTCTGTCATTTCGCGACCGCTGCCGTGCTTATATTGCCAGTGACGTCACTGGTGCCCAGTACCTCGACTATATATGAGAACGTTTTGGTCGCGCGTATGCCGCGCCCGCTTCAACTCCGCAACTACGGGATCCCAAGCCGTGCTGAGCTGCAAACCGCCGTCTTTGCTGAGGGTGTTTTCAGAAATTTTGATCTCTATTGTCTCGTTTATCACGCTGTCCTAGAAGCTGTTTTGTCCGTTTAATAGTTGATGTCTCGTCGAAAGTAGTGCGGTGTCCGTTTTCCAAAGCATGTTCCGCAGCTGATTTTTCTGGCTAGGGTAATCGAAAACACCTCTCATGTTCTATGCGTCGCTGTTCAATAGCGCGAACATTCTGGCCGAAATAGAACCGCCCACACTCACACAGAGTGTTATAAATGCCTGGTATTGTGAGACCTACATCGTCTTTCACAGCATTGATTAGTCATCCACTCGACAGTGGCAGAGGAGTTATAATGACACGGTTTCCTTTCCCCGATATTATCAGAGAACATTTTGTATTTTTATATTATTTCGGCATATATCTCTGAATAGCAAAGTTATAATTTAAGAACATTACTTTCAATTTTTTTAAAGCAGAAGGTACTCTTGCTTTGTACTTCGTAGCGATAGCATCTTGCAGACGAGAGCTGTACTTTATTATTTTTATGTGGCCGCTATTATGTACATTCAGGTAAATATATGTGCTGTGCGCGTATCTTAAATTTATAAATAAACCCCACCTCTCACTTAAATTAGCACTTATGAATATTTATTAATAATTTTGCCCTATCCTCCCTCCGCCCATGATGTCTTTTTCAGCCTTGTTGAATCACCGCAACAATGGATGGCACAGTTTTTAGTTAATATTGAATGGTGATATTTCGTGTAGTCTGCCACTCTTGTTTCAAAATTTATTACATAATATTATCATTTACCGGCAACAGAATCTGCAGTCGATTTTCTTGTGCATTTTTAGAAGTCCGATGTGTTTGACTTACGTAATATTCCTATCCGAATTTTATCATGTCACGTATCTTACTTTACGGTTTGCTACACGAGTCGTAGTATGATATTCACAAACTGCCATCCACTGTTCGGCCAGTGGTGATCACATTATTGAAATTTCATTTACAGTTCAATTTCAACCACCGATGGATTTCTTGTTAAAGGTAACCGCTCGTCGATTCTTTTTGTAATGTTCTGCCTGCAAAACACTCCACTCTTAATTAGCGCTGGCCGCGGTGGCCGAGGGGACTGAGGCGCTTCAGTCACGGTCTGCACGGTCACTACGGTCGGGGGTTCGAATCCCCCCTCGGGCATGGATATTTGTGCCGTCCTTAGTGTTAGCTAGTTCATAAGTAGTTTGTAAGTTTAGGGACTGATGACCCCGTAGTTAAGTCCCTTAAGCTTAACAAACATTTCTTAATTAGCTTGCCATTTCATTTAAATGCATGTAATAATTTTTCCAAATTTTTCCCCCCGTAATTTACTGATTGGGATCTTTCATAGCTTCTAACTTCAAATCTCTTCCTTCTGTAAATTTGTTAATCTCAAAAATTAATAGCCAGGCTGGAACATTATAGAGTTGTCGAAAGCTTGTGGGCAGTAAACCGCATGACGCGGCTTGTAACCCGAGAAGATTTTAATTAATGGATACCGCCGCGGGAACATGCACTCATACATTACGTCTTCTTCTTGAGAAACAGCATTCATACAGACAGAGAGGCATTTTGTACAGTGAAAAATATGTACAAATATTGGTGTGATCATGAATCGTCTATTTAACTAACGAGAAACAGCGGTGGCCGAAATTAGTGCTGAAACAGCTGTTTTCCAGACGCCATATTTGACTAAGAGAACAAATGCACTTCTGGTCATTACATGCAAACACGACAGCGGAAAACGATGTACGAATTTCGATTTCCGTCTTTCGGAAGATGTGTCGCATGCAAACGTAGCGTATGTTAACTTTCACGGTCGGCTGTTTTTTCATATGAGACTAGCGAGCTGAGAGGTCCTGATCGATGCATAAAACTCCCCCCCCCCCCCCCGCCCCTTCGTTTCGTCTCCAGCTGCGGGAGACATCTTCTGAGATCTTTCGGCTACAGCCACTGAGCTTGAGGGGCTATAGAATTTATAGTGCGGATAGAGGTTATTGTGTTGGTGCAAAGTCCACATCCGTACCATATTACTGCTCTGTAAGTAAGTGCACGGTAATGCGATGTACTTGCTGAAACGCTCTTCATAATGACATGTAATCCATGGAATCCTGTTGCTACAAAGATTGTTGATCCATATACTGCAACAGTAAAATGTGCTTCTCAATATTCATAAATTTGTAGTATTGTAAAATAAAATCCTAATGTTACTGTAAAAAACAATCCTTGTATTGCTTGTGATTGGATTCTATAATTCTATGATGTACTTTAAATGCGGAAAGTTTGGGGTCGGAACGATGTTCAGACTCACCTCGAAGATCAATAAATATTCAAGATCGGCAAAAGACGTACATCACCTTGTAGCAACATCTGAGATATATGAAATTCCGTAGCGTTTTGATTACCTACATATATAACGAAAAGAACAGCTGGTTAGCCGGCCATGCTTTATGTTCAAATGTTTGTAAGCCAACAGGAGCGAACTGTTACGGTCAACAGTCGCTAGACTTACAAACTACTTCAAATGTTCAACTGTAAACCTAGAGGGCCAAACTGCTATGGTCATCAGTCCGTAGACGTACAAACTAGTTAAACTAACTCACACTAAGGACAACAGACACACCCATTCCCGAGGGAGGACTCGAACCTCCGAGGATGAGTACGCGCGCGCCCTGCATCAAGACACTTTAGAACGCTGGGCCACTCCACAGCAGACTGAATTAAACTAGCAACAAAAACAAGTTGAAAAAAAATTAAAAAAATAAAAAAGTAAAAAAATCGATCTTTTTGGTGGGATACGAAATATTGATATAAAAAAAGTAATTACATATCGATTTCGTTTCCACGATGGAAATAGTCAGTGCAGATTGCAAGTCATGATGACTCACGTACTCCGCATAAAACATTTCAGTCATATACATAAAATAACTAAAAAGGTCTTACTAGTACATCTTAGAAGTTTAAAATGAGCAATCTGCACTGACGATGTTCCATCATGAGAACGAAATCGATATGAATTTTCTTTTAAATAAATATTTCATATCTCACCACCCCACCCCCATGAACCACAGACATTGCCGAGGTGGGGTGCAGATGCAGATAGCCGTACCGTAGGTGCAACCATAGCGGAGGGGTATCTGTGGAGAGGCCAGACAAACGTGTGGTTCCTGAAGAGGGGCAGCAGCCTTTTCAGTAGTTACAGGGGCAACAGTCTGGATGATTGACTATCAGCTAATGTGGCTTTGTCACACAGCTACTGCGAACGGCTGAAAGCAAGGGGAAACTACAGCCGTTACTTTTCCCGAGGACATGCAGCTCTACTGTATGAACATATGATGATGGCATCCTCTCGGGTAAAATATTCCGGAGGTAAAATAGTCCCCCATTCGGATCTCCGGGCGGGGACTACTCAGGGGGACGTTGTCATCAGGAAAGACAATACTGGCATTCTGCGGATCGGAGCGTGGAATGTTAGATCCCTTAATCGGGTAGGAAAATTAGAAAATTTAAAAATGGAAATGGATAGGTTGAAGTTAGATATAGTGGGGATTAGTGAAGTTCGGTGGCAGGATGAACAGGTTTTCTGGTCAGGTGAGTACAGTATTATAAATAAAAAATCAGTTGGGGGTATCATAGGAGTAGGACTGATAATTAATAAGAAAATAGGAATGCGGGTAAACTACTATGAGCAGCACAGTGATCGCATTATCATTGTCAAGATAGATACGAAGCCAACACCGACAACAGTAGTACAGGTTTATATGCCAACTAGCTCTGCCGATGATGAGGAGATAGAAGAAACATATGAGGAGCTAAAGGAAATTATTCAGAAAATTAAGGGAGAGGAAAACTTAATTGTGATGGGAGACTGGAATTCGGTAGTAGGACGAGGAAGGGAAGGGAAGATAGTAGGTGAATATGGACTGGGCAGAAGGAATGAAAGAGGAAGTCGCCTGCTAGAATTTTGCACGGAACATGATTTAATCGTAACAAACACGTGGTTTAAGAATCACAAAAGAAGGTTGTTTACTTGGAAGAGACCAGGAGACACCGGAAGGTATCAGATAGATTTTATAATGGTAAAACATAGATTCCGGAACCAGGTGATATACTGTAAGACATACCCAGGGGCAGATATAGACTCTGACCATAACTTGTTAGTCATGAACTGTAGGCTGAAACTGAAAAAACTGCAGAAAGGTAGGAAAATAAGGAGATGGGACTTAGATACATTGAAGGAAAGTGAAGTTGTGGAGAATTTCAGAGGGAGGTTTGGGCAACAACTGACAGAAACAGGAGGAAATAAAACAGTAGAAGAGGAATGGGTGGCATTGAGAGATGAAATAGTGACGGCGGCAGAGGACAAAATAGGTAGAAAGGCAAGACCTACAATAAAACCTTGGATATCACATGAAATACTAAATTTAATTGATGAAAAGAGAAAATATAAAAATGCAGTAAATGAATCAGGCAAAATGGAGTACAGACGACTAAAAATGAGATTGACAGGAAGCGCAAAATGGCTAAGCAGGAGTGGCTAGAAGCCAAATGCAAATCTGTAGAAGAATGTATAAGAAGGGGAAAAGTAGATACCGCCTACAGGAAAATAAGAGAGGCATTTGGGGACGAGAAAAGCAACCCTACGAATATCAAGGACTCAGATGGAACACCAGTTCTCAGCAAAGAAGGGAAAGCTGAAAGGTGGAAAGAGTACGTAGAGCAGTTCTACAAAGGAAATGAACTTAGAGACGATGTTGTAGGAAGGGAAGAGGAAGTAAATCAAGATGAAATAGGAGATACTAAGAGATGAATTTGACGGAGCCTTGAAAGACCTAGGTCGGAACAAGGCCCCAGGAGTAGATAACATACCCTCAGAGCTACTAAAGTCTCTGGGAGACCCAGCCATGACAAGACTATTTGAACTGGTGTGTAGGATGTATGAGACAGGCGAAATACCCTCAGACTTTAAGAAAAATGTAATAATCCCCATTCCAAAGAAATCAGGCGCAGACAGGTGTGAAAATTACAGAACCATCAGTTTGATAAGTCATGGTTGCAAAATTTTAACACGAATTATCTACAGGAGAATGGACAAGCTGGTAGAAGCTGACCTCGGGGAACATCAGTTTGGATTCAGGAGGAACATAGGAACCGGGGAGGCAATACTCACTTTACGTCTTATCTTAGAACATAGATTGAGGAAAGGCAAACCTACATTTTTAGCTTTTGTAGATCTGGAGAAAGCATTTGACAATGTTGACTGGAATACACTCTTTCAAATTCTGAAGTCAGCAGGGGTAAAATATAGGGAAAGGAGAGTTATTTACAACTTGTACAAAAGCCAGGCCGCAGTTATTAGACTCGAAGGGCATGAAAGGGAAGCGTCAGTTGGGAAGGGAGTAAGACAGGGTTGTAGTCTTTCTCCGATGTTATTCAATTTGTACATTGAGCAAGCTATAAAGGAAAGCAAGGAAAAATTTGGAATAGGGATTGAAGTTCAGGGGGAAGAAATAAAAACATTGCGTTTTGCTGATGACATTGTAATTCTATCAGAGACAGCAAAGGACCTGAAAGAGCAGTTGAATGGAATGGACAGTGTGTTGAAGAGAGCGTATAAAATGAACATTAACAAGAGCAAAACAAAAATAATGGAATGCGGTCTTAGAAAATCAGGCGATGCTGAAGGAATTAGTTTAGGTAACGATACAATGAAGGTGGTAGATGAGTTTTGTTACTTGGGTAGTAAAATAACACGCGATGGTCGCAGTACAGAGGATATAAAATGCAGAATGGCAGTGGGAAGGAAAGCATTTTTGAAAAAGAGAAATTTGCTAATATCGAATATTAATTTAAGTGTAAGGAAGTCTTTTATGAAGGCATTTGTGTGGAGTGTTGCCTTGTACGGGAGTGAAACATGAACGATAAGCAGTGCGGACAGGAAGAGGATAGAGGCTTTTGAAATGTGGTGCTACGGAAGAATGCTGAAGATTAGGTGGGTAGATCGCATAACTAATGAAGAGGTACTGAACAGAATTGGTGAGAAAAGGAATTTTTGGCATACCCAGACTAAAAGAAGGGATCGCTTGGTAGGACACATTCTTAGACATCAGGGAATCGTAAATTTAGCATTGGAGGGAAGTGTGTGGGGTAAAAATCGCAAAGGGAGACCAAGAGACGCGTATAGTAAGCAGATTCAAGTGGATGTGGGTTGCCGTTCTTAGGAGGAGATGAAAAGGCTTGCTCAGGATAGAGTAGGGTGGAGAGCTGCATCAAACCAATCTCTGGACTGAAGACTATAACAACAACATCTCACCACCATGCTTGAATTTTTTTGGTTGTATTATAATATTGTGGTGGGTTGGCACAACCCCCATTATGGAATCTACTTAAACTAGCTTAAACTGAGGACAAGACATACTCGCATCCTCGTGGGAGGATTCGAATCTCCGGCGGGAACAGCCGCCCAGTCCGTAGCATGATGCGTGCCCACGGAATAAAATCTAAAGTAAGACAGTCTAGATCGGAATTTGCTGCGTTTATTACTGGTAACCGGTTTCGGTTCAACAGAACCAACCATCTTCAGGCCTTTGACACCTTGTTGGTGGACGGTGCCGGTGGCCGGAGCAGGCGTTCCAAAAAAATGCTTTCAAAAATCTAAAGAGTCTACCATTTCTCCTAGGACATCGCTTATTGTTCACGAACTACATGAAGTTCAGACGGTAAAGCGCTTGTTCGCGAAAGTAAAAGGCCCGAGGTTTGAATCCCGGTACCCGCACACAGTTTTAGTCTGCCAGGAAGCTTCATACCAGCGTACACTCCACTCAAGACTGGAAATATCATTCTGCAGGCTTAAACTTTTCTTGTAATTAAACTCATAAAAACGAACACAGCTACTCGTGCATATTACAAATACCAACGTTTTTATTATTTATGGTTTTTATCTGTGTAGCATCACAGCTTTAGAACGTATAAACTTCTTTGCTGACATAAAATCGGGACATTCGGCGTCGGTCTGGATAGTGAATCGCAACCTCTGAAAATCAAGACACCTGTATACGCGGTAGCCGAGGGGACTGAGGCGCACCAGTCATGGTCTGCACGGCCACTACGGTCGGGAGTTCGAATCCCCCCTCGGGCATGGATATTTGTTCCGTCCTTAGTGTTAGCTAGTTCATAAGTAGTTTGTAAGTTTAGGGACTGATGACCCCGTAGTTAAGTCCCGTAAGCTATACAAACATTTTTTGAACAACTGGCAACACTAGTGATTGCCGACCCTGATTTACGGCATCAGAGTTCATGCACGCTCATTCAGGAGGCTCACGGTTCTTTCCTGAGTACGTGAGTGTCGAGAATGGGACACCGAGCAGTCTTTCTCAAAATTAATGTTTGTAATGTTATAGGACCTAACTGCAGTGGTTATCTGTCCGTGAACTTACTTAAACTAACTTAGCCTAAGAACAACACAAACACCCATGCCCGAGGGAGGACTCGAACCTCCGACGTGGAACGATCGCGTGCACCGCAGCAGGACTGTTCCGCCGCGGTGCAGTCTTTCTTCCTTCGTATCTCCCTGGACTCCATATTCTTTCCCTTCCCCTCCTTTACTGTTCTAGCTCCTTCCCCTCCCCACGGGGGACTGACGACCTCAGAAGTTTGGTCCACCTCTGTCGAAGAACCAACCAGACCAATCCAAACCAGATCGTGGACGACGTCTGGTAGCAGTGATTAACAACCATGTCACGGCCTCATAGTTCCGGCGTCGATGGCGACTTCACCCGTTCAGCCACAGCCGAAGATGATGACGTCGTCGACGATTGCCCAAGCCTGGACAGTACATCAAATGCAAACGTAGGCTTCCGCGGCTGTTGTCACTACCAACTATGCGCCAGGCGACAAGTCAACAGCGGCACGCCACAACCGCCGTCAGTTCTCTCAGGTCCGTTCCGCCAATAGCAACTTGTAATACAAAAGCCAATCTTTTAACGTCCATTTTGACCAATAAGGGGGAAGAATGTAACCCCAAATTACATGGAAAACAAGCCTCTAAAACACCAATCATCATTGCCGATTTCCACCAATGGCGTGAAATAATATAACCGCCAATAAAGGCAAACCAACGTCCCCCTTTCTTTCTCTCATCCGCAACTATATAAATCCCAAGATATCGTACATTCAGCAGTCAGACACAGACCCTGATGAAGGCCGCCTGCAACAGTGGCTGAAACGTCGGTGGAATTTATAAAATGACGACGCGGTTTCATACCCAGAAGAATTTTATTGATAGTACATCAAATGTTTGTTAAGCTTATGGGACTTAACTGTGGGGTCATCAGTCCCTAAACTTACTAACTACTTATAAACTACCTTATTCTAGAGACAACATCCATGCCCGAGGGACGATTCGAATGAACACCCGACAGAGACCAGCTTCTCGCATCGGAGCATAACGCCTCAATGCGCTCGGTCACTCCGCCGCGGCGACAGTACATCCAACTGACTCTGTCGACGATGTTCCTATCACCACGACGGGTGATACGGGGTTGGAACACTTGTGGGGAGTGACACTTGCGGGGAGTGACACTTGCGAGGAACCCGGGGCCCTTGGGGCGGCTGATGGCTTTTCCTGGGTACAGGCACACCAACAAGTCTAGCACTGCTGTTGTCAAGTTTCCACACTGGCAACATAACAAGAAACTCAGTGAAATTGCACAACCCTTTCAAAGCTGAAGAACAATATAGTAACTTGTTCTAACTACATATGAATTCGTTGAGTGTTCCTCCTGAAAGCAAAAAGGTATTTTAATAGTGATAATGTTTGGAGAGTTATTAAGACATTCTTTGCTACTACAAGGCGATGACTTTCCACAGTCATACCTCCTAAAAGCATATTATTCAGAACACTAAGCATATCAAGACACCTGCGCAGGCAATAAATATATTAGGCATCCTGCACAGATACGTTGATGTAATTGACCGTTATGTAGTTAACCCCACTATCACGCAATTTCCAGCTCTTTAAAAATAGCTACTATGTTTTTTAATAGGAGACGCAACCTTAAACCTTTAATTAAAAAATTTAATAGTAAGTCAATGAGTATTTTACATATTTGAAGCGTTTATTCGTAGACTCCAAAACGATTTGGCTGTATTCGAATTACTGTATGTTGTAGAAGTCTACGCCGAACCTAATTATAATCATACCTCTGAGGAGAGAACGTTATTCGCACTTCTGCGTTTCCAGTCGGCCGTGCTGTGCTACGTAACGACATCGTACCGTTCCATTTTTCCGAGAGCTATATATGTATTGGTGTACTGTCTGTTCTTTCGAAATAAGACATCACACCAATATATGTATCATTTAGACGCAAAGATTCTGGGTTCTCTTTTCATCGCTAACGCGATTAACAACGTTAGACCTCGTGTGTAAACAGTTAAAGGTTATGAGTGCCACTGGAAAAATGCACAAGTAACACCTGTTGTTTGAGACTTGAAGATGACCTGAAATTAGCCGAAATCGATATCTCATAATAAACATAAAGTGTAGCTATCTATATTTCATAACGCAATTCCTAACATATTTAAAAGCTGCTCAAAACCACCTACAAAAAAACCTTTATAATGAGATTGTATATAATTCCACGATCAAATTGTGTTTTAGCTATTTGTAGTAATACACCCAAAGATCAGCCCTTGCATTTAGTGCCTTGATCAGCTGTTTATTTTTAGAGGTATTACTAGGGACAGGAAAAATTCGCATTTGCGATAAATGCGAATATAGACGCGAATTCTGACTCAAAATGCAGTAAATCCGAAATGGTCATAAATGGTATTTTGGTGTGAAACACTATTTTATCAGAAATATTGCGGGATAACTTTATTTTCTGTTCTTAAATATGTACAAAGTGAACAGTAGGTACCGGTAAAATTCGCATTTTTCAATGAGTGCGAAATATAGGCCCATGCTGATTTTGGGCCGGAATACGGCACAGGTAGCGGCTGGAGGGCGTGGAGTAGGGGTGGTCCATCCCTACTTGTGGAACACCCTGTTCACTACCTGCAGCGTCCGGGTCTCCCAGCAAGTGTCTACACATTCCCTTTCCCCGCAAGTGTCACTCCCCGCAAGTGTCACAAACTCGAGTGATACAGTATGGTCGTCAGAGAAACATCCAGCTGTGTTTAAAGGGGCCGGTTTGTCCACTGGTCCTGAACACACGTTTCTCCTTGTTGTTCAGCCCATGGTCTGGTCAGAACGACGTAGGAAGACCTCTATGCTGGAGCGATGCACCACGTGGCGTAACTGGGTGGACTACGGCGTGCAGATTCTGCTGACAGGTGCGTCTCTTCTGGTCACGTATCGCGGCCGGAGGCGACCTTCTTTCGACTGTGTCTCACCTGAATCCACTTACGACACTGCCCTAGTTGCAACGACAGATCACAACGTAACTTCGTACCTGTCTTGCGCTTTTAACCACCTCCAATTTCATTTAATCACATTTCTATACCGTACATGATTTAGACCACGACTACTTGCTACGTTTAAACATTTCTCCCATTCCACTCTTCCACCCAACGTAGAGGATTAGATTCCAAATTCTATTAAAATCGAAACACTGTTTCCACTTCGCTAAACATAAGTTGAAGATATATACATGTGGCGTCTGTTGCGAGAGAACAGACGTCACTTCTGATCCTGCAGTTGTTATTATTTAATATTCATAGAATATATGACATCATATACTGAGAGATGAATTTGACAGAGCCCTGAAAGACCTAGGTCGGAACAAGGCCCCAGGAGTAGATGACATACCCTCAGAGCTACTAAAGTGTAGAATGTATGAGACAGGCGAAATACCCTCAGACTTTAAGAAAAATGTAATAATCCCCATTCCAAAGAAATCAGGCGCAGACAGGTGTGAAAATTACAGAACCATCAGTTTAATAAGTCAAGGTTGCAAAATTTTAACAAGAATTATCTACAGGAGAATGGAAAAGCTGGTAGAAGCTGACCTCGGAGAAGATCAGTTTGGATTCAGGAGGAACGTAGGAACCCGGGAAGCAATACTTACCTTACGTCTTATCTTAGAAGATAGATTAAGGAAAGGCAAACCTACATTTTTAGCTTTCGTATATTTGGAGAAAGCATTTGACAATGATGACTGGACTACACTCTTTCAAATTCTGAAGTCAGCAGGGGTAAAATATAGGGAAAGGAGAGTTATTTACAACTTGTACAAAAGCCAGACCGCAGTTATTAGACTCGAAGGGCATGAAAGGGAAGCATCAGTTGGGAAGGGAGTAAGACAGGGTTGTAGCCTTTCTCCGATGTTATTCAATTTGTACATTGAGCAGGCGGTGAAGGAAAGCAAGAAAAATTGTGGAATAGGCATTAAAGTTCAGGGGGAAGAAATAAAAACATTGCGTTTTGCTGATGACATTGTAATTCTATCAGAGACAGCGAACGACCTAGAAGAGCAGTTGAATGGAATGGACAGTGTGTTGAAGAGAGCGTATAAAATGAACATTAACAAGAACAAAACAAAAATAATGGAATGTAGTCTTAGAAAATCAGGCCATGCCGAAGGAATTAGATTAGGTAATGAGACAATGAAGGTGGTAGATGAGTTTTGTTACTTGGGTAGTAAAATAACATGCGATGGTCGCAGTACACAGGATATAAAATTCAGAATGGCAATGGGAAGAAAAGCATTTTTGAAAAAGAGAAATTTGTTAACATCCAATATTAATTTAAGTGTAAGGAAGTCTTTTATGAAGGCATTTGTGTGGAGTGTTGCCTTGTACGGGAGTGAAACATGGACGATAAACAGTGCGGACAGGAAGAGAATAGAGGCTTTTGAAATGTGGTGCTAAAGGAGAATGCTGAACATTAAGTGGGTAGATCACATAACTAATGAAGAGGTACTGAATAGAATTGGCGAGAAAAGGAATTTTTGGCATACCCTGACTAAAAGAAGGGATCGCTTGGTAGGACACATTCTTAGACATCGTGGAATCGTAAATTTAGCATTGGAGGGAAGTGTGTGGGGTAAACATCGCAGAGGGAGACCAAGAGACGCGTATAGTAAGCAGATTCAAGTGGATGTGGGTTGTCGTTCTTATGAGGAGATGAAAAGGCTTGCTCAGGATAGAGTAGGGTGGAGAGTTACATCAAACCAGTCTCCGGACTGAAGACCATAACAACAATATGACATCAACTTCGATTGGGCAAAGCTGAAAATGTTACCCAGCCGGGATTCGAACCCGGGTCTCCTGCAGGGCGAAGCTGGGAATTTGTATCTGACGGGAGGCGTGCTTAGGTAGTCCTTGCAGGTGCAGTGATCACTGTGTCCCCAGTGGTGTAGGGGTCAGCGCAACTGCCTAGAAAGCAGGAGACCCGGTTTCGAATCCCGGCTGGGTACATATTTTCTGCTTTGCCCAAACGCAGTTGATGTCATATATTCTATGAATATTATATAAGTTGAGGACACCGGCAAATCTGAGTGTGGTTCCAACTCACAATTCAGGGATTTGCTCTGCCCACTGTTTCCATTGCCACCTCATTGCGAAATCTTTCAGCAGATGTGTTACACTGTGGGAAAGTACCTATTTACACTCGCATACTAAATTCGTAATTCGGAATTTTTTTAAATTTTTTTAAATGGGACTTAACTACGGGGTTATCAGTCCCTAAACTTACAAACTACTTATGAACTAGCTACAACTAAGGACGTCACAAATATACATGCCCGAGGGGGGAATCGAACCCCAGACTGTAGTGGCCGTGCAGACCATGACTGAAGCGTCTCAGTCCCTTCGGCTACCGCGGCCGGCCTCGGATTATTTACTCCTTATACGGGGGGTTGCAAATTAAATAGTGGCCACACTGCTGTGGAGAGGCTATGCAATGTAATCTGCTATTGTCGCTGATAGCACACGTTGTTGACATACCTACCTTAACTCCGAGCAAATGGACTCGCCCGTCCCACGCCACCGGTATGCGCACAATCGAGGGAAACACAGACACTTGTGAGCGACCGGTCTAACGTGGCGGTGTCACTATGATTTAGAAACAGCAACAACGCAGTTGCATCAAGATTGAATATGCCAGAGATCTTACAGCACGACATTATCATCAAGGTCTTCAATAAAGTGCGTAAGAGTCCCAGTATAGTGAAAGTCATGGTGATTCTCGTGTACGACTGTGACGGCGTTATCCTAACGCATTACATTCCTCCACCGCACGCGGTCAGTGCACAGTATTACTGTTTGTTTTTAGAGCATCACCTGCGACCAGCTTTGCGAAAGAAGCGGCGACACTTTCTGCGCAACCCACCCATCGTTTAGCACGACAATGCGCGGGCGCATACAGCGCAAGCCGTGGCTGCTCTGTTCGGTCGATGGGACTGGGAAGTACTGCACCATCCACCATACTGCCCGGGGTTAAGTCCTTGTGGCTTTGATTTCATTCTAAAGATGAAGGAACCACTTCGTGGCATTTGCTTCCAAATAGTTTCAGAGATTCGACAGGCAGTAGACCGCTCCATTCGCACCATCAACAGAACAGGCTCTGCTAACGGTATACTACGCCTACCACAACCCTGGCAAAGGGTTCTACACATCGCAGGTGACTACTTTGAAGGACAGTAGCAGGTCCAAACATGCAACCCTTTTGTATCGTTTGGGAATAATAGTTGTCCCAGTTTAAGTTCCAACCCTCGTATTTGACACACTGTGAGAAAATCCACGACTGTCACATTAAAATGAGCATTATTGACAAAAGTCCAAACAGTATAATTGTATCGTTATTTTGGCAAAAACTGACATTGTGAGAACCATGGCAGTGATATTATAATGTTTATAATTAAAACCAGCGATCAGCCACGACTATAGCGTAACAATGTTTATTTATTTAGACCATAAGCTGTTTCGGCTTTTCTTACAAATGCCTTTTCAGGTCGTATCTCGCTTTCCAGCTGGAGCCTCGTTTTATGTCTGTTATAGTTTCGCAGCTCTACCATAGACCAAAAAGAGCTGTATTTTACCATTTGCTGAAGTTTACGTTAGGCTAACTTTCTGTCACCTCTATCATCACATTTACAAAAGGGTTTTAAAGTTAAAAACACATGAAGTGTGGCATAAAACCTACGTGTTGTGTATCTGACGAAATCGTCCTGTATTCCTCTTGTGTATAAAATACCCCCAAAAAAAAAAAAAAAAAAAAAAAAAACGCACGACACTGTCGTAATATTCTACAATATTTATTGATTTTCACAAATCAGTTTTGGGGTTTTCAGAGATTACTGTAAACAAATTTTATGTCAAAGATTTTACAAAATATGCATCAAAGAATAACATATATAGGCGATAGATAAACGTACTATAGGGGGTGTACGAAGAAGTGGTTCGAAATTATTAAATATAAATAGCTAACAAAGAAATTAAATGACAATTGCTACAAAACTAAGAGACAATTTGACAAAAAATTAATTACATTGTTTGTCTAGTTGAACAAGTCTGGTACTCAATGACTAAACAGAGTTCTCCTATTATCCACATCTAACTGCAGATAATACCAATACAATATTGTACTTGTTCTTTAATAGTTTTATGACTGACACACATTTACATATCATATCTTACAAAATGTTTACACGAGTCACTATAATTATCCCATGTGACCTCTGTTTTCGTAAACAAAGAATGTAAGTACTTTTTTGTCAAATTGTCGCTTAATTGAGTAATGTAATTAATTCTTTCAAATAGTCGCATATATTTCTTAGATATTTAGTACAATAAATGACAATTTCGTACCGTTTCTTCGTACACCTTCCTACAGTACGTTTATTTTTCGCTTATTAATGTAATTCTTTGTTGCACATTTTGTAAAATCTTTGAGATAACATTTGTTTATACTGATCTTTGTATCTGATAATGTCGTAATAGCCGAAAACTAGTTTGTGAAAATCAATAAATATTACAAAATATTACAGCAGTGTTAGAGATGATTTATCAAATACTCTACCAAGCATCAACGGAACGTTCAATTAGTGGTATTATTATTTAATCATTGAAATTATTATTTAGACAGTTCTACATTTAGTGTATAGGGTAAGGTGGTACAATTCCGATCATTTCGGACCAATGTTGTTGGTAGTGGAAATATGTTGAGAAAAGAGATAATTTTAACTGTGGCACTTGTTCTTGGATGTTTAACGAATATGTAACACAAATACTAGACCATTACAAATGTTGGTATAAACACAAAAAAAGGTAACAGAAATGTGAGAAATCGATCGAAAATGTACCACACTAGGTACAATTAAGATCACTTCCTCGTATAATTTTGATCACTGGCTTCTTCCAGATAAAAAGCACTTTTTCCCTTGGGCACCAACGCATACTTCGAGGTAACAAACAATGCATAATATAGAATTTGCAATCTCGTGGAAACTAGATAATTTATAAGAGCGCGATCGACGAAGTTGCTCCACGAGTCTCTTAACAGGAAAAAATTTAAACCTCCGTAGCGCAAAGTGGTGTATTCTTGGAAAAGACAGGAGGAGCTGTAGAAACATGCTACAACGCCACACAAAGGCAAGTTCTACCAACACTACGAGACTGACAAATTATGTTGATCGGAATTGTACCTATATCGAATTTGTACCACCTTACCCTAGTGTCTGTACTTTAGACCGAAAGGATACCAGCAACAATATATTTAAGAAAAATAAATTTCCACTCTACACCAACTAACTGAAGTGCGGTCGTGGGACTCGATTTCATGTTTTACGCGACCAGTGCCTTGATACTTCAGCTGAAGTGGAGCCAGTGACGGATCCAGGGGGGTGTCTAAGGGGCTGAATCCCCCCCTCCCCAAAGTACGTTGCTTTTAGTGTTTCCCTTGGTAATTCCCATCCTCGACTGGATCTAGCCCCCTCCAAAAGTACCTTGCTTTTAACTCAACTGGGTCAAGCCCCTCCCAAATCAAAGTCCTGAATCCGCCACTGAGTAGAGCTCGGAACTTCGGTTCGATTACCGTGAGAGAAAGCACTATATTGTGTGGCTGATTACACTTGCTGAGGATTCTTCCAATGAATCTCTATTAATTTCATATGGTCGTTCCAATTCAAGTTTAAGACGATACGGGCCGCGGCGGAGCGGCCGAGCGCATTGAGGCGCTATGCTGCAATGCGCGGGGTGGTTCCCAGTCGGGGGTTCGAATCCCCCCCTCGGGCATGGATGTTTGTGCTGTCTTTAGTATAAGGTAGTTCATACGTAGTTTGTAAATTTATGGACTGATGACCCCGTAGTTAAGCCCCTTAGGAAAAAATAGAAAGATTCAAATCACATCCCAGCACTGGCGGCGCATAACACTAGCGAAATGCACGAGTGGGGAGCACGTATGCACGTGAAAACAAAGACCTCTAAATTCCAAAGATCATCCACAAGCTAGTGGGCACATTCAGGTGTCGCGAAATCGTTTGCATAGTAAGACAGAGGTTGAAATTTAAAATAAACGACTTTTGTTATAATAGGTCCACAAAGTTTTAAAAAAAGCTGTATGTATTACCTTGAACTTGTTCATTTAATGAAGCGTCGCTTTTAGCGTTATGTATTGTAATCTCCAGCTGTTCTAGCAGATGTAACTTTCTTTCCTTATCCTGTCTACGCAAAATCTTAAGGTCATCATGAATCCGGTTTAATGGGTGGCCAGTTTCGCGGATATGCGTAGCTACAGCGGACTTTTCAAAATTATTAAGTCGGAAGGCGTCCATGTGTTCCTTGTACCTAACTCTAAACGATCTACCGGTCTAACCAATGTAGTTGCAACTACTACACTGTGTCTTAGGAAACCTACTACAACCGACATTCTAATACATAACAGCTCTTGTCACTCTAATGGCCAAAAACTTTCAGCCTACACTGTTTAGTCGATAGAGCCTTCAAAGTGTCAATGAACGAAAAAGACAGAACCACTGAATATAACGTTAGAAGACAGCTTGCTAAGGTGGATGGTTACCAGGAAAACGTAGTGAATGTTCAAATGTTTGTATAGCTTATGGGACTTAACTATGGGATTATCAGTCCCTAAACTTACAAACTACTTATCAACTACCTTATACTAAGGCGGCACAAATGTCCATGCCCGAGGGGGGATTCGAACCCATAAGTTCGAAAGTTCCATAAGCGCTACAAACATTTGAACATTTGATTTGAACCCTTCGCCCCTGATTTAGAGCTTGAACAAGGTTTTGGTTTCGAGAACATTCTCACCGCTGAAGTGTTAATGAAAATCCACAGATCACTATGACATGACAGTCATCACTGTTAAATGGCGGAAACAATGATAGCAATCCAAACAATGAAAGGAACCTCTGTACAGTACAGTAACAGACAAGTTCTGCTGAGTAAGGTGTGAGTGCTTCCGATCCCAACAATGTCGTCTGCGTCATTGACGACCGCTGGCGGAACATTGTTGTGACCGGCCAACCAGGGGAACAGTCGGTCGGTGACGTCAGCAGTAGCGGCTACATCAAAAGGAAAATCAAGTCCCCTTGGATCCCGTTGTCGAACCATCTGGCGTTGCGGACTATTGGATGCCGGACTATCGGACTTCTACTGTAATAAAATTCATTAAACGTAGATACAATTGCATGGTCCTTTATCTGCCGCAAGCTAAATATCTGGTACTGACAGCCTGTAAGAGGCCTAAACCCACACTGATTTCCATTCAACTTGTCTTCCACTAATACTCGCACAGCACACACCCCAGCGTAATTTGTGTTGTGCATTACAGAGTGTATGTTGGCTAAAAGTTTTTGAAACTCTGTGTATATTAGGTTGGTAACACTGCCTACACGTACGTGATGTTAACTCAAACATTCGCATTGTTGTTGCACTAGTGGTCAAGATGTAAAGATTGCTGAACGCCCGTGGTGTCGTGATTACCCCAGTGTGCATTCCGTGTAGCTCATTTCTGCAGACTGAAAATAAAAGCTTGGTAAGTATACAATACTGAAATACATATTGTGTGTAACGTATTTCTGTGTCCTTTCAATGTAGCCCTACATTGTTTTATTTTACATTATTTTTCAGCGACAATTAGTAAACGACTCATAACAAATGACGATATATATAAAGCACTTATGGACGAGTTGGACCAGGAAGACGTTTCATTTTGAGGCCCAGATTCCGATGATGATCCTGATTTTGTCGAGGTACAGGAACCATCAGGTACGGAAGAGAGTGGAGAAGACGATGATGATAGTCAAGGTAGTTCTTCCAACTAAAACATCCTTCTAGGTAAGCATGGCTATAAGTGGTCTTGAACTGCACCATCTAATTGCGCCTCACCTAAGGGCTAGTTTGGATGTACCTACAGTACTAAGGATTGTGAAGAGAAATGTAGAAGAAATATTGGAAATAGATACTGTGGCATCAGACACACCAGAACCTCTAACCAGCAAAGTGAGATGTTCACTGTCTTCGAGAAAAAGGGACAGAAAAACCAAAATGTGTTGCCAGGATTGTAAAAGGGCGATCTGTGCTGAACGTAGAGCTATAATTGGTATCGAGTGTGCTCACTGACAATGTAAGTGGTGACTGATATGTTAGTTACAGTTTTGACTTGATTCTAATATACATTATTTTCATCTTTCTTATACGTTTTTGCACAGATGTGCTACCATAGTAATTCTGTAAACATCCTATGCCAAAATATCTTGTAAACATCAAATAGCCATTGTATTATATTATATTACTTTGTACATTGAAGTTCAGACTTAGGTTGATTGTAACATTATGTTGAAGTGTAACATGTACCAAGTTTGTAAATACCATATGTTACTCATTGTAATAACTAAATAAAGTCACTAAGAGAGTCTGTTGCATTATATACTTTCAAATATAAGAAAGCTAAACATATAGAAATAAAAAACATTTTTTTATTAATAATACTATGCACATTTTATAAATACCATTCGTGACTCATAGTTGTAATAATAAAAAAATCACTACAGGTAACTAAAGTTATTTACAACGTGCCAGATACATAAGACATTCTAATGTATATATTACTGAGCTTGGAACACTTGATATATGATAAAATTTTTCTGGGTTCCATTAGACCACAGTGTGCAGTGGAAGGTAAATGAAAACAGGGGTTAATACTCGCACTCTCCAATCAACAGTATCTGAGAATATTTTGCCATCGCCAATTAAAGTGATACCTCTGCAGCTGCTACATTGTCTGCTTCCTTGCTTCACAAATAGTGAATTACTGCTTTCGTCCTGTCAGACGCAACCTCAATTTCAATTATCCTGTGTTACCATTTCGTAATATGTAACATTTAATGACTAGGAGGGTTATAATACATACCTGATACTCCCAGAGAAACGGCTAAGCTACTTCCATAACAAGTGGTTCCAGTCTGTGAGCCTGGCCACGAGTAGCGGGGTTATATCCGGCCTGCGGTGATCCTGAGCGGCTGCCCAGACGGGATTTCATTTTCCAGACCTCCCCTCCCCCTCTTCCTCCCCCCCTCTCTCTTATCTGGAACCGCTCACGGCGCCTTCCTTTGGCAGAGGAGACTCTTTGTAGAAGCCGCTATCGTCTGCCCAACATTTTTTAATTACATCTCGCCCCCCCCCCCCCACATGATCAGAATACGACTCTCCCAAAGTGACGCCTCTTATGAGATTAAGACCGTTACTAGCTCAACACACAAAAGCAACTGGGCATTACTCACGGAGACTTTGTCGTGGTATTTTAGCACACCACCACAGTATAACATACCAGTCACGACACTGGAGCGAATTTTTGTTGCCCACCGCGACAGCAGTGCACCAAGCGGCCAGCAAGGGACACTACTGAGCTGGTGGTATTTCGTGCATTGTACGTCTACAACTACATCTACATCTACATCTACATGGGATACTCTGCAAATCACATGTAACTGCCTGGCAGAGGGTTCATCTAACCACCATTATACTATTTATCTGCCATTCCATTCTCGAATACCGCGCGGGAAGAAAGAACACCTGAATCTCTCCGTTCGAGCTCTGATTTCTCGTATTTTATTCTGATGATCTTTTCTACCTATGTAAGTGGCAGTCAAAAATATATTTTCGTATTCCAAGGATAACGTTAGCGATCGGGTTTCGTAAGTAGCCCACGCCGCAGCGATAAACGCCATTGTTCTAACGATTCCCATCCCAGATCTTGTATCATTTCCGTAACGGTGTCTCCCGTGTATCGTGACAATACGAAACGAGCTGCCCTTCGCTGGACTCTTTCGATGTCCTCTGTCAAACCCACCTGATGAGGATCCCACACTGGGCAGCAATACTCCAAAAATGGACGGACAAGCGTAGTGTATGCAGTTTCTTTTGTAGTTCTGTTGCATGTTTTAAGGGTTCTGCCAATAAAACGCAGTCTCTTGTTCGCCTTTCCCACGACATTATTTACGTGTTCTTTCCAATTTAAGTCTGAAGTAATAGTATTTCCTAGGTATTTTGTCGAGTTTACGGCCTTCACTTTTGATTGATTTATCTTGTAAATAAAGTTTAACGGATTTCTTTTCGTACTCATGTGGACGACTTCACACTTCTCATTATTTAGAGTCAAATGCCAATTCTTACACCTAAATCGTTTATGTAAATAAGGAACAGCAGAGGACCAATAACACTACCATGTGGAACGCCCGATATCACCCCTCTTTAAGTCGATCCTTTACCATCCATTACTACAAACTGTGTCCTCTCTGACAGGAAATCCCCTATCCAATCGCAAATTTGGGGCGATATACCATAACCACGCAATTTGATTAATATCCGTTTGTGAGGTACGGTGTCAAAAGCCTTCTGGAAATCAAGAAATACGGAATCGATTTGCGAACCCTTGTCGATAGCGCCCATCACTTCGTGTAAATAAAGAACTAGTTGTGTTTCGCATGAACGATATTTTCTAAATCCGTGTTGACCTTGTCAATAGATCATTCTGTTCGAGATAATTCATAATATTTGAATACAGGATATGCTGTATGTAACGTCAGGCTACTCGTAGTGTATATTCGTTTTCGTGATGCTTTCCGGAACGGGGAACGCTTCTAGCGCGATAAAATGTAGCAACAACCAGAAAAAATACCTCATTTGTCTGTTTTCATACTTCCTAAGGTCACTGAGAGGTATGTAACAATCAGTCTGCTGAAAAGTTTCCGTTACTGTTCACCTGAAAATTGCGTTTATTTATATACAATAGTGAATCTTTGACCTTTCTAGGGGTAGAAAATGGAAGTCAGGATGTGCAAAGGTACAGAAAAAAACCGTATGATAGGCCTAAGATATAAAGTAACATTCTGAAGAATATGCTACAAAACTCTGAAACCTTATATTTAGTAGAAAATTGGAAATTCTGAAAATAAGATGAAAACCATCTTGAGAGATAGGCTAATACCTAATATTTGTAGAAAATATTAACAACAAACTCAAATCTGGGGGTCACTGGTCATACTCTTCCTCTTTTCGTAAATATGCACGTAAACCTAATGAGGACAGTTCGTAAACTTTCAACTATAAAATAGTTTTCTACTTATATCAACTATTAGTTGGAAGCATCTCGTCCGACACAGGACAATGAGAAAGACGGAAGTCGTAGTTTTGCTAACAGTTGTCCTAAAAACTAAAAGACTAAAGGAAATAAAAAGAAAGTGTGCGTCATACGCATTTACTTTGGAGCTACACGGTACGCATCTTAGACTTACTTTGCTTCCCTTTCAACGGGGAAAGCTGCAAAAATATTCGGAGGCACACGTTTCTGCGTGAGTAGGTTCTAGCTTCCATCGTTTCATTCAACTGTTTTAGTTCCACTACTCTTTATTTATGCATCTTCCGTTTCGTCTGATATTAGACTAAAACCTTTGTATCTAAAATGAAACAGTCGTATCGTGAATTACGTAGAAAAGGGTGCGAGCATGAAGTGTTATTCATACGATATGTACGACGTTAACAGGCCCCTTGCTCACCGCTTGTCGTCTTAGCTGTCAGGCGGTAACAGATTTTACACATTTTACTGCTATGTTAGACTGTCCACTATTGTGTTTGGACGTTCATCTGTATCCTTACGATGCCACATATTCCTAGAAATGTGTTAATCAAACCTACAAGCACCAAGCAAGGGCAAAAACTGCCCGTACATTATTCCTTTATTAAAAAATCACAATAAAAATCCCTCTTTGGTTATGGGCCTGTTTCTATTTGTCTCTCACCTTATAAAGTACTACACCCCAGATTTCTATCTTTACAATTTTAAAAGCTGCAAATAAAATAAAGAATTCAAAAAGCATTAATAGAAAAGAAACACATATTAAATGATCAAGTAAACATCAGCAGCCAAACATTATTTAAACTAATAAAACACATAGTAGTTAAAGACAAACCTCCCCCAACTTCAAAACCAACACATAAAACGAGCACGTAAAACAACAACAACAAATCCCTACCCATACATACGCACCTGCAGAAAATCAGAATCTGTCTCTCTCTCACACACACACATATGTATATACACACAGAAAGTCGTTAGTTGAATTAAACTCATATTTATAAACACACACACAATACAGTCAGAACATCACACACAAAGTTGCTAGCAGACGCCTGTTTTGACAGAAACGAAACAAAAACACACCTCTCAGCACGAACCAAAGAACTCGAAAGCACATAACACATACACGCAGACAATTAAAAAAAATGACATACATAGCCTGCCAGTCCACAGAAATGGCTGATTTTCAAAAACTTTTGTAAGAAATGCAACTGTAAATAGTGTAAGTATAATGTGCTACAAATGACACATGAAGAGGAAAACATAAAAATTCGTGACTAATATTTGTAGTCCATTTTATTCAGAATCAAAATAATCCAATTGCATGAGAACTGTTACCGATCGAATTTAGTAAAAAATGAAACAAATAATGTAATACAAATCACTTCTTGTACAGCTGACCACTGAAGATGCTTTAGAATACAACGAAACGTTTCTGGTCTCAAGTAAACTAATTAACAGTTGCATAAGACGCTCCCATAACCTGTACAAATTGTATAACTGCTACTGCGAAAAAAGACAAAGAAGAATTATAAAATAAAGAAACTGAATGCCCAAGCGCACATTTTGCCATAGGTTGGTACTCTATGTGACCATAATTCTTAGTGTCTTACATACAACCACAAAAGCATGGAGAAAAAATGTTACTGTAAAATCAGTGTCCATCACTCCTAATTTACGTATATCCCAGCTATTTAAAAGCGTAACAGACATAATAATTGCTGAAATTATTGTAAACAATAGCATATCAACAAAATTTCACATGACTGCGAAAATAATCCAAGACGGCAATACTGCAATAAGGTTAACGCAATGTACATGTGTTTGACAGACAACAGCTGATGGCAAAGACAAAAAATACTTGCATTTTACAGGATTCACAGTTTATTGTAATAAGGGGCAAAATGTGCCCTTGCTTGGTGCTCCGTATAACCTAAAATGCCTTGGTGCTGCTAGGGTTTAAGATGGGCAATATTTATACGTTGTATAAAAGCTTCTCTGATTTCCTGACGTGTAGTTTTCTATAAAACCTCAAGCTTTCGGCGACCACCTCCATCCCCTTCATCAGGAGGAAATGACTGTCCATAATTGTGCAGTGGTGGCCTTATTTAGCCTCCTGGTCGGTCGGCAACTACATCACAGACAGTGTCGACGTTATTCGTCTGTCCTACAGTGTGCAGCAAAACTGAAAAAAAAAAAAAAAAAAAACAAGGGTGGACACGTGTGATGTAGTTTAATAGTTCTGTTGCATCTACCAGCTGACCAGCTAATAAAACTTCAGTTCGCCTCCTACATAACTTTCCACGTCTTCTTTCCAAGGTAGGTCGATCGGAATTGTAATTCGTAGGTACTCAGTTTAATATACGAGCCTTACATTTGATTGATTTGTCGTACAAACGAAGATGAACGTTTTAATTTTATTTCTCAAGTGGATGATCTCACACTTTCCATTAATTACGTCATCTGCCAATTTTCGCTCTATACGGATATCTGAATCATTCGGCAGTTGGATTTCATCTCGTTACGACTATACTGAATGATGAATGACAGTATCATCTGCAAATGTACCTAAAAGGGCTGCTCAGATTTTGTCTCAGAGCGTTTGTATTCCATGATTTTTTTTACACCGTGTAAAATCTCCAGGGATTGGTCGAGGAGAGGTACAGAACCTATGTCCGGAAATGTATGTTATAAATGCTGTAGAATATTTATTGCCGTAGCACAGTGTTACAGTGCCAGACTACAAATCCGAAAGTCCCGGGTTCGATCCCCGCCGGGTCCTAGGATTTTTATCTGTCACTTTCCACTTCTTTCACCTCTGGCAGTATTGCTGATGTGAAAAATACCGAGTAGCACCGTGGTTCGGAACCCACGTTAAATTGTATGTCCCCCTATAACTGACTGGATAAGTCAGTTCGAAGGTCGGAGGAAGGCAACGGCATACCACCTCCAAACAGGGCCATGCCTAGTAAATCACTGTTGTGTTCAAACCAATCTTCAGATTGTTGACTGCTTACCTTAGATATGCATGGATTCCTCCAAGAGGGTCACTGATAATCTGAAGGCTTGTGTGGCCCTACATGTTGGTGCTGCAGCCTATAACGTTTCATGGGCCTCCTGCACTTTATTTCAATATTTATTTATTCCGCATAATCAATCTCTTGTATTTGTTACGATTATTCTGGGTTTATTTCATGCAAATTATTACATATCGATAAGACACATATACAGAGAAAGTATACCGTTAACAAGCACATTATTATCTGTACATTTTCGCTTATCATATGTTTTACTTAATAAGGAGCAGCAGTCTTCATTCTTCCTTTTTTTTCGTCTAGCATTCATTGCTCTTTGGTTTATTTGTCTCAATTATAAATCTTTTCGAGCACAGAATGGATGTAGGAAATTATTGTAAGTGTATGTTCAGTATTTTGAAAATATATACCAACTAATTTCGTTTAATGAAAATTTGATTTTCTCAATATTTTGTATTTAAAATCCACCTCATTATCCCTTATATGTTAATAGTGTGTGAGCTTTTCTTACATATTACCACCGACCGGCATTTTCTTGCAGTGTGCGAAATTAAATGTTGGAACGATGCACATTACTCCATAATTATCTTAGAATCTTTTGTTCCGCAGTAAACATCCCTGAGATATACGCCAGTTTATCGAAATTTAACTATTTTTATTTTTTTTCAGCTAGCCGTGGACTTATGATAAACTGGTGATTTACGAGTGCGTTCACCTCAGCTGCTACGGTTCCCGTTCCATTGCCAGCCGACTTGGACATTTCGGTTAACCAGGTCACCGGTTCGATAGTTTCAGCTGCTGAGGCAGCCATTCCTACCACGTCTGGCTCCCCACGGCGTAAGTCTGTGCCCTGGTGGACGCCGGAAATCGCTGAGGCAATCCGGGATCGTCGTCGGGCGCTCCAGCGCCATCGTCGACACCCCAGTATAGAAAACCTAATAGCTTTTAAACGGCTCCGGGCCCGGGCTCGACAGCTCATCCGGCAGGGTAAACGGGACTGTTGGGAGACGTATGTTGCCAGCATCGGCCGTCGCGCCTCAGCATCTCGGGTGTGGTCGCAGGTTCGGCGCCTATTTGGGTACCGTCCACCTGCGGCGATTCCCAGCCTACGCATCCAGGGTACCCTATGCACCGACCCGACTTCCATAGCAGAACACATGGCCGAGCATTATGCTCGTACCTCTGCAACATGCGAATACAGTGCGGACTTCCGTGCTCTGAAGGAGCGTGTTGAACAGAGACGGCTGTCCTTTCACACGCGTCGAGCCGAAGTGTACAACTCCGCTTTCAGTGCATGGGAATTCGAAACTGCCCTTGCCGCATGCCCCGATACCTCTCCAGGACCGGACAGAATCCACAGCCAGTTCATCCGGCACCTTTCCGTGGAGTTTCAACACCAGCTTCTCGCCCTGTTTAACCGTTTATGGGTGGAGGGGGTTTTCCCGTCACAATGGCGAGAAAGCATCATTATTCTGGTGATCAAACCTGGTGCTGACCCACAGGTGGCTGATAGTTACCGCCCGATCAGCCTCACCAACGTTCTGTGCAAGCTATTCGAACGTATGGTGAGCCGGCGGCTTATGTGGATCCTTGAACATCGGGGTCTGTTGTCCCCACGTCAAGGGGGTTTCCGGCAAGGCCGCTCCACCGTTGACAGCTTAGTGGCCCTGGAGTCTGCCATTCGTACGGCATTTAGCAGGCGTGAGCATCTTGTTGCCGTCTTTTTCGACCTCAGAAAGGCGTACGACACCACTTGGCGCCACCACATTCTGGCTACACTGCACGCTTGGGGTTTGAGAGGTCCGCTCCCACTTTTTATTCAAAACTTCCTTTCTTTCCGATCTTTTCGGGCACGGGTTGGTACTTCCCTCAGCTCCTCTCACGTCCAGGAGAACGGTGTCCCACAGGGCTCTGTCCTTAGTGTACCCCTATTTTTAATTGCCATCAATGGACTTGCTGAGGCAGTGGGGTCATCGGTTTCTTCCTCCTTGTTCGCCGATGACTTCTGCTTATACTACAGCTCCGTTAGCATTGGGGTAGCTGAAAGGCGTCTACTGGGAGCCATTCGAAAGGCGCAGTCGTGGGCCTCAACCCATGGGTTCCAGTTTTCTCCAGCGAAAACCCGGGTTATGCACTTCTGCCGCCGTCGAGCTGTCCATTTGGACCCAGAGTTATATTTATATGATGAACTTCTTCGTGTCGAAGAGACTCACCGATTTCTTGGCATGCTCTTCGACAGCCGGCTCACTTGGGTGCCCCATCTTCGCCAGCTCAAGCAGAAGTGCCGCTGCCTCAGCCACACAAGTTGGGGAGCCGCTCGTACAAGTCTTTTGCAGCTATACAGGGCGCTGATTCAATCGCGCTTAGATTACGGGAGCTTTGTGTATGGTTCAGCAGCCCCATCTGCATTGCAGGCCTTGGACCCAGTACTCCACAGTGGCATCCGTTTAGCAACGGGGGCCTTCCGTACCAGTCCTGTGACAAGCCTTCTTGCTGAGGCTGGGGTTCCCCCCCTGCGATTCAGAAGGCAACAGCTAATGGCCTCTTATGTTGCCCGTATTCATGCCGTACCTCACCACCCAAATCGCAGGCTTCTCTTCCCAGCTGACGCACTCCCTTCCCCGCAGTCGGGCCTCCCGGTTGCGGTCCGTGTTAGTTCCCTTCTTTCTTCTCTCGGATCCCTTCCTATTCCTCTCACCTTCCAGTACTGTTCTAGTATTCCTCCTTGGGTCATTCCTCGCCTCCAGCTTCGGTTGGACTTGTCCCACGACTCCAAAGCCTCTGTTGCACCGACGACTCTGCGTCAACAGTTCCAGGCCCTTCTAGATTCCTACCATGGCGCTGAATTTATATACACCGATGGCTCCCTAGTCGATGGCCATGATGGGTATGCCTATACCCATGGCCGGCATATAGAACAACGTTCATTGCCCTGTGGGAGTAGTGTGTTTACGGCGGAACTTGTCGCCATTTGGCGGGCCCTTGAACACCTGCCCCGGGGAGTCTGTGGTTATCTGTACTGACTCCCTGAGTGGTCTGCACGCCCTTAACCATTGTTTCCCAAAACATCCTTTGGTACGGTCCATTCAGGAAGCTGTATACAGACTATATACATCTGGTCGCACTGTGGTCTTCCTTTGGACTCCAGGCCACGTTGGAATAAAAGGAAATGAACGTGTTGACCAACTGGCGAAGGAGGCTACTACCTCAACTATGCTGGAAATCGGTCTCCAGGAGAGGGATCTCCGGGCGGTGCTCAATCGGAAAGTTTTAAGCCTTTGGAACACAGAGTGGGCTGAATCGAACGCACCAAATAAGCTCCGTGCTGTTAAGCCTACTACGGCAATGTGGAGGTCCTCCCTGCGAGCCTCTCGTAGGGAGTCCGTTGTACTCTGCCGACTACGCATTGGCCATACGTGGTTAACACACAGCCACCTCTTGCGTCGAGAGGGCCCACCAGTTTGTCGTTGTGGCGCCCAGCTGACTGTGGTGCACATACTGTTGCATTGTCCGTTTTTAGCCGCTTTGCGGCAGTCCTTTAGCCTACAAGATTCGCTGCCATCAGTTTTAGGTGACAATGCCTCCTTGGCTACTACTATTTTAAATTTTATTCGCGCCTCTGGTTTCTACCCTTCCATTTAATGGAAGGCGCTTCTGAGTGATTCACAAACCCTCATTTTTACACTGTTTTTAAGTTACTTGATAGCCTCTACCTTTTCGGTTGAGGTGGTTTTTTTTAGTGTGTACAGCATGGCTCGCTCATCCGTTTTTATCCTGGTGATCAGCCGGCCATTGCATTCTGCTGTGAAACTGTCCTTTTAACCCTTTTGTGCAGTCCTCTGTGTATAAGTGTAGTATTTGTCTTTCTTTTACATTCCAGGAATTCTCTAATCCTAGTTCTCTGTGTTTGTGTTCTATCACATGTTACATCAGTGCCTGGAACAGGGGACTGATGACCTTGTAGTTTGGTCCCCTATAAACAACAACAACAACAACAACGTGCAATGTAAACGTGGCGAGCTGATCTTCTACGTAATCAGACAGGATTTCAGGCAGGTCGCAAAAATGAAATATTTTTGTGCTATTTACCAGCTCTATGAAGTTCCAGAAAATTTTTCAAGGCATAATATTTTTTAATAAGTGATTTGCAACCCAGCCACTAACTTGAGATATTTCTCCCGCCGTAATTTTGGCGCCCTAATTTTCATTTCAAAAATTACGATCAGTTTTAAACTTTATTTGCTTGCGCTGTAAACTTTCTTTTCTCGGAACATTATTTTGTCAGGCGCTACCTTTTCTAAATTTGCATCATTACATTGAACCATTACTTTGATTTTATCATTTACTAGCTGAACCCCCGCTGCTTCGCATGCGCAGGCTAGTTGGTCAGCACCAGTTGTTTCTTTTTAATCCTGATGAAGAATCCATATCTTAAGTTTCGTATTTATAGCTTGAAATTTGAGTTAACAGCACCATATTTTTGAAAATCAATTTTTGCATTTCGTATTTCACCCCCTTATTGGTCGAATTTCCAAAATACCGAAACACGTGTCTTTTAAATTTGAAACCCCGAATCCAAATCCGAAAATTTGTAGTTCTAACTTCAAAATAGCCTAAATAGCAACAGATTTTCGAAAAACAACCCATCTCTAATTTAACCCCCTTGTTGGTTGAATTTCCAAAAATACCGAAACACGTATTTTCGGAACCCACGTTAAACTGTAGGTCCCCCTATAACTGGCTGGGTAAGTCAGTTCGAAGGTCGGAGGAAGGCAACGGCATACCACCTCCAAACAGGACCATGCCTAGTAAAGCACTGTGGTGTTCAAACCAATCTTCGGATTGTTGACTGCTTTTTTTTTTTAACGAACAATAAAAATACCAATTTTTGCAACTATAGCTTTAAAATTGTCTTGACGACAAAGTGTTACCGAAAAGAATTTTTGATCCCCTCTTTTACCCCCATAGTTTTTGAATTTCCAAAAATACCGAAACTCGCGTCTTTTTAATCCTGATCAAGAGCCCATATCCTAAGTTTCGTAGTTATAGCTTGAAATTTGAGTGAACAGCAACATATTTTTGAAAATCAATTTTTTGCGTCACGTATTTTACCCCCTTATTTGTCGAATTTCAAGTTTCTATCTTCAGTGGTTTGGGCTGGGCGATGATGAGTCAGTCAGTCAGTCAATCGGGACACTTCCTTTGATATATAGATATAATAATTTTATTATTATTATTTACCAATCAATTAGGGAGGAATATTTCAAGCCCACTTAACCGTTAACGTCCCCTAGCCTCTCAGACGTGTCTTCCCTGGTCGATGGATGGGACGAAGAAATCCAGTGGCGTGGCCAGATCGTCCACTGGGTCTCAACCCCTGCCATTTCTGGATAGGAGCCACCTCAGAGACCATTCCACGTGTGGAGACATTGGAGCAGCGTATTAATACGGCGTTGTCATCTCTGCCATTTCAGCTCTCGTCAAAGGCACTAGTACACATGCGTTGAGTCACATGAAAACCATTTTCAACTCGTACTGTAACTATAACAGCATGTTATTAGACCGCAGTCTCTGTAAGAAAGTGTGACCGAATAAGTGGTCTCTAGCATTGAGCAAGAGACAGTAATTGCTCTAGAGGCATTAGTGTGAACTGTACAATGAGAAGACCAAAGTGGGTCCAGGCCAAGGAGATTAAAATAAAGGGAGAGTGCATTCTCTATGCAGGACACATATGTCAGTTGAAGCCTGTCCGCCATCTTGGTGAGTTGTGTAATGCTATTTCTCCATTAAAACTACGCGCTAAGTCGTCTCTCTCACTGTTAATGCAATGAATTGACAGTTATTACAAAGTATGTAATTTCAAACAATATATTTTCTTGAATAAATTTTAATTAACTAGTCGTCCCGGCAATTCTTCGCAATTGCTAATATGTTTGTACTCTTGCTTTCAGCGTCAAATATGCAAAATTTTATCTCAATCGTACGAATGATATTGATATCCCAAAGAAAAGAGCTATTTTCAGTTTTCCACAAATTTTCCTATTTTCTGGCCAACTATTCCAAACTTTTACTTCACTCAAACCTTCCTCTCGCTTTGAAAGTGGAATGTGTAAAATTTTATCGCAATCAGATGAATGGTAATGATATTTCATATAAAAATCTCTTTCTATTTTTTTTTTTAATTTTCAAATTTTCCGGACAACTATCCCAAATTTTTAGTTCATAAGAAAGTTCATCTTTCGTTGAACGTCAAATGATCAAAAATTTATCGCTATCGGATGAACGGTTCTCATCTTATAGTATTGAGTACATTTAGAAACACATTAAAAAAGGAACGTGTTTCGAATTTTGCAACTTTTCTTTTTAATTGACGTGTTTTTTTTTTTTTTTTTTTTTTTTTTAACTGAAAACTTTTCCAAGACCATAATGAACATACAAACCATGTCCTGCCAAGCCGTACACAAGTGATGCTCTTACAACTGTGTGGAAATTGATTTTTATTCATAGAAAAAAATCGCTTTCGGTTTCATAAATCTTCCTACTTTCTGGGTGACTTTTCCTAATTTTTATTTGCTGCGAACCTTCCTCTTGCTTTCAACACGGAATGTACAAAATTTTATCGCAATTGGACGAACGGTATTGTCAGCTCACTGGAAAAACCCGATTTTTCTCTTTTCCGGTCAACTTTTTCATATTTTATCACTGTTTAAACCTTCCCTGGACTTACACGGATATTTCAAGACTAAAATTAGCCAAATAGGATCAGCAGTTCTACAGTTTTAGCGAGACTAACGAACAGCAATTCATTTATATATATATATATATATATACGAGGCGCGTCCAGAAAGTAAGTTCCGTTTCAATTTATCTCCGCTGCAGCGCTGCGACTGCAGTTCCGCACATGCGCTGTAGACGACGTGTATCAAGGAGAAGAACGTGCGCCATTTGGAGATCGCTGTCAGTTACGTACGCTTTGTTGTGGTTGTTTGAAATTTCGGCGTTGATTGAAAATCCCGCCACCTGTGAAATCAGGTCGGTGATTCGGTTTCTGAATGCGAGGAAAGTGAAACCGTATGAAATTTATCGGCAAATTTGCTATGTTTACGGACCACATGCGATGAGTGATTCGATGGTGAGAAGATGGGTCCGACAGTTCAATGGCGGGCGTAGTGATGTGCACGATGGAGAACGAAGTGGGCGTCCACCTTTGGTTACAGAAGAACTGGTTCACGCGATTGATGACAAGATCTAGGAAATCCGTAGGTTTACAATTAGTGCTCTCGCTATGGACAACGAGCTGAAAGAAACTGTTTCCAACTGGTTGAAGACACAAGCGGCCGATTTCTATGAAGAAGGTATACAAAACCTGGTGCCACGCTATGACAAATGCCGGCAAAATTTCGGCAGTTATGTGGAAAAGTAGTTTAAGAGTTGTAGAATTTTGTGCAATAAAAATTTCTTCTGTTATTGTGTACAATTTCATTTTATTACCAAACGGAACTTACTTTCTGGACGCACCTCGTATACCGGGTGTTACAAACAGGTACGGCCAAACTTTAAGGAAAAATTCCTCACACAGAAAGAAAGAAAATATATGTGGACATGTGTCCGGAAACGCTTAATTTACATGTTAGAACTCATTTTAGTATTTCAGTGCAAATGTTGTATTTACGGATGAGGCTTCATTCCAACGTGATCAAATTGTAATTTTTCACAATCAACATGGGTGGGCTGACGAGAATCCGCACGCAATTGTGCAATCACGTAATCAACACAGATTTTCTGTGAACGTTTGGGCCGGAATTGTTGGTGATGTCTTGACTGGGCCTCATGTTTTTCCACCTACGCTCACTGGAGCACGTTATCATGATTTCATACGGGATACTCTACCTGTGCTGCTAGAACATGTGCCTTTATAAGTACGACACAACATGTGGTTCATGCACGATGGAGCTCCTGCACATTTCAGTCGACGTGTTCGTACGCTTCGCAACAACAGATTCGGTGACCGATGGATTGGTAGAGGCGGACCAATTCCATGGCCTCCACGTTCTCCTGACCCCAACCCTGTTGACTTTCAATTATGGAGGCATTTGAGGTACCAAATGTAAATACTCTTTGTGCTCGTATTGTGGACGGCTGTGATACAATACGCCATTCTCCAGGGCTGCATCAGCGCATCAGGAATTCCATGCGACGGAGGGTGGATGCATGTATCCTCGCTAACGGAGGACATTTTGAACATTTTCTGTAACAAAGTGTTTGAAGTCACGCTGGTACGTTCTGTTGCTGTGTGTTTCCATTCCATGATTAATTGATTTGAAGAGAGAGAAGAAATGAGCTCTAACATGGAAATTAAGCGTTTCCGGTCACATGTCCACATAACATATTTTCTTTCTTTGTGTGTGAGGAGTGTTTCCTAAAAGTTTCGCCGTACCTTTTTGTAACACCCTGTATATAGATAGATTCTCATCATCATATCTTTGAAAGCTTAGTTTTTAGCCCTAATTTTCACGCTTTTATCACGTTGTACATCATGGAAAAAACCGTCGGACGTACTATTGCCGTTTTAAGTGACATAAAACATCAGCTTTACAAAACGAACACGAGACTCAGCAATAAGGCGGAGGCAGACTTCACTTTTTTAGTGTAAGGGTGTCTCCCCGTATTCTAATCTCCTTGGTTTGGGCAGCACATATCATGTACGAAATTTATAGTCTTGGGAAACGAGCTACACATTCTCTTTGTAGATTTACCAAAGGCTTATGACATACACCCTACAAATAAACTGTGTGAAGTTTTAAAAGGTATAGGTACGGATGATCATCTTTTACTAATAATTCCTCAACTCTACAGAGACAACAGGGAAAAATTCTTCAATTTCTCCCAGCATATTTGATAATCAAAATATCCACGGGTGTACTGCCGGTCTATAGTGTCCAACGGGCACAATATTTCGGCGATCATACATGTCGCCATCATCAGGTCAACTGACGGACTGAGCTCCTGGAAACGCGCCGGCACGGAGATCCGCACGCTACGGCTGCTCGAAGGGACCTGGGTTCTAGCCCTTTTTTATTTATTTATTTATTTTTATTCTTTTCATTCCCATCTCTGAAGGAGAATGGGCGGGCTGTTTGAGAGCTTACATGCTCTATTCAGCCATAGTTGTTTGACATATTTACAGTTTTCAACAATATTTATTTGGTCATTTACAATACATTTATTTTTGGTGGGTTATAAAATTTATTACATTTTTCTTGAAATAACGATAAAAAGGGTTTGAGAGGAATGTTATATTAGGTTTTCTTATAACTATGTTACATATCCCACTTCTGTGTGCAGTGGCTGGGTGCTACAATGTTTATGTTTGTAGTTTGTTTTAGTGATCTATTTGTTTCAGATTCTTGGGTGTCTTCTTCTTGGTTCTTCTTCACTGAGGTGGGTCGGGGTTTCTTCTCCATCTGTTAGAGGTGTCATCGTCATTGCTAGGTTTGGGAACAGGGATGTGGTGTTTTGAGCTATCGTTCGGTTCGGGTGTATATATTTGTATTTTGGTTTTCTTGTTTATCGTATTTCAGATGTTAGGATGTGTTCCATGTCAGGACGGGTTTCTATTACCCTTTTGCCGTATCTGCCCCGTAGGGTTGCTAGTCTTGTTTGTAGTGGTTTTATCTTTGCACTGTTGTATATCTGTTCCCTATGTGTCATTCGGTGGACTTTAAGGAAGCTACGAAGTAGTCTTCTTTCGGTGGCGTACATTTTGTTTGCGATCGTTTCACACATACCTCCTAGGGCTGGGGCACCGTATTCTAGTATCGGCCTTATAAATGTTATGCATGTATGGAATGTTGTTCGGGTGTTGCACCCATTTAATCTTCCCTGTACTAGGTGCACTAATCCTTGTCTTTTCCTAATTCTGTTGAGGACCTCCTTCTGGTGTGCCTTCCAATTTAGTTACTTGTCCAAGTGTAGTCCGAGGTATTTCGCTGTATTGCTTAGGTGTAGTGGGGCATTCCAGAGCGTCAATTTTATGTCTGCTTCATCCTGGTTTTTCTTTTTTGTAAGGTTTCTATGCCTAAATAGTACCATTTGTGTTTTTGTGGGATTTGGTTTTATCCTGTCGACGGTCATCCATTTTTCTAGCTTTTTTATGTAAGAGCTGGCCTTCCGTTGTACGGCTTGTGTGGTGGCTCCTGTTACCCAATATGCAGTGTCATCTGCATTTAATGCCACTGCTTCTTTTTCGTTGTTTGTGGTAGGAGTGTCCGACGTGTATAAGGTGTATAGAATTGGGGAAATTATGGCGCCTTGTGGTACGCCTGCCTCTGGTCTAAAGGGTTCAGATTTTTCCGTACCTACATGTACTTTGCATTGTCTCCCACTGATTTGTCCTTGGATGATCCTAACCATTTTTGGAGGGAAGCCTAGGTCTAATAGTTTTGTTAGTAGGCCTGTATGCCATATTTTGTCGAAGGCACGCTCGATATCTAAGAAGATATCGAGTGTGCATTGGCTACTGTTGAAGCCTTTGATAATGTCGCTTGATAACCTTATAAGCGGGTCATTTGTGGAGTGGTTTTTTTCTAAACCCGGCTTGTATTGTGGGTATTTTTTGCTTGTCTTCGGCATATTTTCTTATTCTCTCTGTTATTATTCTTTCGTATGTTTTCCCTATTACGTTGAGTAGTGTGATGAGTCTGTATGAGGTCGCATTTGTTTTCGGCTTGTTTGGTTTTTGTAGCATGATTATTTTTCCCTTTTTCCATTCTTCCGGTGTTGTTTCGTTTTGTAGACAGTGGTTGAAAATTGTGTGGAGGAGTGGTATTATTACATCTTGTGGTGCCTTTCTGATGTGAGTTCTTTGAATCCCGTTGTCACCAAGAGCTGAGTTTCTCCCCATCAAGATGGCGTCCGCGATTTCTTCTTCTGTTATGGGCGCGGTTAGTTGTTCGTCGTTCTGGTTATTGACAGTTGGTGCATTGATTTTTGTATTTCATGTTCTGATGTTATTCTATATGCTTCATCGAACATTGGGTCTCTTGGTAAGGAGTGTATGGTTTCTAGGCTGTTCTTGAATTCTTGTGCTATTTTCGCAGCGTCTGTAGTGGATTCGTTGTTGATTATGAGGCAGGGTTCTGTCTTTTTCTTCTGTCCTGTTAGTACTTTGAATTTATGCCAAAATTTCCCTCCATCCCTGTAATCTAGCGCGTTGAATGTGTCGTTCCATTTCTGTTCTCGGTATTGTGAGATTATTCGCTTGATTTGTGCATTCAGCCTGTTCCAGATTGGTTTGAGGGCCTGGTTGTTGGTTCTTTGTATTTCTCTGTACAGTTTCTTTTTCTCTCTTATGAGTCTCAGTGATTCTTGTGGTATTGTGGGTTTATAGTTGGGTATTTCTTTCGAAGGGATACTTTCTTCTATGGCCTTCTCTATTGCTGCTTCTAGTCTGGTGTTTACTGTTTGTAGATCATGGTTGTCAGTGATTACGATTGGCGTCATCAATTCTTCTCGTATCGTTTGCTGATACTTGTTCCAGTCGGCTTCTCTGTAATTTCTGAGTGTCCTTGTTTCTGGCCTGGATGACGGGGGAGGTGCTAAGGACGTCTTGAAATATATTGGGAAGTGGTCACTCGTGATTGTGTTCCCCACTCCATAGTGTTCGATTGTGTGTTGTATGTTAATACTGAAAAGGATGTGGTCTGGGGTGGATTCTCCATTGTGTCCAATGTATGTTGTTTGATTTATGGGAATTCTGTCAAACGGTTCTGTTGTTAAGAAATCGAATAGTTCTTGTCCATTGGTGTTGTCTGCCGTATCTCCTAACAGATGGTGTCTTGCGTTTCCATCCATCATCAGTATTGTATTTTGAAATGTGTGGAGGTACCGTAGAAAGTCTATTGGAAGCGGGTGGCTTGGTTGTGTATATAGGCAGGCTATAGTGAGTTAGTCTCTCCTTGATATAGGTATTTGGTAGCGGGCAATTTAAATACCCCTCCGCGGTCCGCGCAGTGGAACCGATTGCGCCGGCGTCTGAGATGACGTCGGTGTGAGGGCTCTGTCCGCCGTGGTCGTCACTTCGTTACGTTTGCTAGATTTACTCTTAATTAACCCAATCGCTGGTTCCCAAGCTTTGCTAAGATTATAGCCACAGTCACTGTTTATGAGGTCGTCACTTGTGCGAATTTCAATGGCCTTTCTAACGACGCAGTTGCAGTATCTCGACGTCTGTACCAGAATCCTAGTGCGTTCATACTCCATCGCATGATTCTCCGACAAACAATGTTCAGCGACCGCCGACTTGCTCGGATACATCAATCGTGTGTGCCTCTGGTGTTCAACGCATCGATCCTCGACGGTACGCATCGTCTGTCCAATGTATGACTTTCCACACTGACACGGAATCTGGTACACGCCGGCCTTCCTCAAACCGAGATCATCTTTAGCGCTCTCTACCAGTGCACGAATTTTATTCGGCGGACAAAAAACACCAGGTTGGAACGCGATATGATTAAAAAGCCGTCTGTTTGTCTACTGTGGCGAAATCCTTACGGAATTCTAAAAATATGCGACGTAATAGTTTGTGAGTTAAGAGTACGAAGGTGCTCGCCTCTAACAGCTAGTGCGGCCAACCCTGTCGCCACCACATATTCTCTCTCTCTCTCTCTCTCTCTCTCTCTCACACACACACAAACACACTATCACACACACACATTTAGCGGCAGGACACAGAACGCGCGCCCCGAATGGTCAGCCGTCCCTCGGGATTCCGGGGGTGGCGGGTCATTTTTAACCCCCGCTGATACTCTATCAGCGCCGCACCCCTTTTCCACCCCCGCGCTGCCAGGCCTATCGCGCTGCCTCCCCGCACCCCTTCGCTCCGGACCTTTTTTTAAAAAGTTTTTTCTCACCCCCGGGTTCGCGGCCCGCATATTCCGCTTATCTGATTGGCCAGCTGAGCGTATTAATACTTGTCGCTCAGCTTCCGAACGCGTTCACAGATTTTTTGTTGCTGGCCTGAACACTGTGCGCTAATGAATGCGGTCTTTTTCCCAGTTTCAAACATGCATTATTAATACTCCGCGTTACGGAACAAACAGAATTCCTTAGCACGTACTCGCCACCATTCCACTCTATTTTGTCATGCAAAAGGAAACTTTACTTTTTTTTCGCATGCTGTCACGAAAAGCATGCATCAAAGGTATATAGGTCGATGCGGTATTTCTTCTCTTATAAGAAATTTGTTGAAAACCTAGCATTTATTCATTCAAGCTTTCAGTTAGTAATTCTCATATCCCTTCTCTCTCGATCCATCTCCTATTTTCTAAAAAAAACATGTTACATTTATGGGAGAATATTCAAGAAATAAGTCTGTCTTGCATAATGAACAAAATAATACTTGCAATATCCAAACAAACAAAGATAGTCCTCAAGATGCAAATGATATGTAAAATTAATTCAAAACTTGATTATAAACAATATTTCACGTTACTTGTCCAAAATCTGATATGAATAATTCTTGGGGTAACCCACCCCTCAGCAAGTTACATGTAGTTGTTCGTATGAGAAATATGGAGATGTCAAAATCACTCTGCAGTGTTTAATATGTTACCCTGTGATTTATTAATCGTAATAGAAAATAAAAGCCTCAGTGGAAACTATGGTCTCTTGAAGTTAAAACGTAGATCTTTCCGAAAATATTGGCTATTCGTTGGATGTACACTATATCATTCTCTTCCTTTCCTTGTAGCTCAATAGAATCCTCTTGCTTTCGCCTACAGCCGAGTACGATTCGCAGTTGATTCACAGTTGTCAACAGCAACTGTCTGGTTTCAGGAATTTTTTTTCAGCCGACTGGAATACAGGAGTGTCTTAGTAGCAAATACGTAATTTTATTGAAACATGGTGCCTGGTGTGAAAGGTTTTTACCCATCGCAATATATATGATTTCATAGTTATTGAAATATATAGGTATGTATTCATTTGTATATGTGCTGCATGTTGGTAAAATCTGTTCTGAATACAGTTAACAGTAAAGAAGTAATAGATCAAAACCTGGTACGTGATGGGGCGGTTTTCCATGAACGTTACTGTTTATGACCTCATATCGCAAGAACAATGCGGCGTAGTGTAATACAATTTCGAAGGTACGTTCAAATATATGTGTGTATACTGTCAGTAAAATTACCTGCGGCTACAGTTTGTAGTGTAGAAATTATAAATTGTAGCGTCATAGAGAATGCCGTAGTTTAGTCCATGAACAGTGGAAGAGTAGTAAACGAGAAACTTATTTCCTTTCATCGTTTTGCTGTGGTTGTTAGCGAGAAAAAATTGTTATAATGGTTTGAAAATTTCTTTAAAATTTGTTGCTAGGCGCTACGTATTCTCATTCTCATACAGTGTATGAAGAAAGTCTCATCACACGATGCGACAGGTTTTTTTTTTTTTTTTTTTTTTTGCGATTCCTATTGTTTATGACGTCATATCACCGGGACCACGTGTGTATATAATTCTTACCGCTGCAGCACGGTAAGGAATATGTGTACAAAATTTGGTTGTAATTGGTCCACTCCCTTAATGCAGCAGTTTTTCGCACATCTCATTGTTTATTAAGTCATATCTCGTGAACTACATGTTGTGATTTTTACACTTACGCTGACCGTCCTCATGGATTGAAGCTTACGTGTACAAAATTTCATAAGGATTGGAACAAAACTGTAGATTTGTATGCCATAAGTACACACAAACACACGAATACTCTGTTTTATGTATAAAATCAGATAGGCCTATTTGTCTCAGTTCTTAGCAAAGGAAGTAGGTAGCATCATGATGACATTTCGAGGTTGATCAGGTTCAGACTCTATCGTCGTCCACGCGATGTTCTAATCTTCCTTCCCGTAATCTTATCCATTGATTTACATTTAAAAATAAAACAAACTCGCCTAGAGTCATTAAACATCTAGATTGAATAAGGCACAATACAGTTCGAACTATGTGGGCTCAACTCGAGGTTTCTCTTTGGTAGTTAACGTTCGTTTTAAGACATTGTGGGCCTGTAAGACCAAATATGGATAGTAAACACGATATATTTTAAATATAAGTTTAAAGAATTAAGTAGATGAACAGTTAACTTACTGATTAACAACGGTGATCAACGATGTAAATATTTTTCTGCCCTTAAAGTTTTAAAAGTATTTTCTAAATTTTGTTTTAGTGTATATACATGTCTGGCGCGGCAGGAGAGAATACCTCAGTAAACACAGACAAAGTGACATCCATAGTAGCCTAATAGTGCTCTACAAATGTTTCAAATGTTTGTATAGCTTATGGGACTTAACTACGGGGTCATCAGTCCCTAAACTTTCAAACTACTTATGAACTAGCTACTACTAAGGACGGCACAAATATCCATGCCAGAGGGGGGATTCGAACCCCCGAAAGTAGTGGCCGTGCAGACCGTGACTGGAGCGCCTCAGTCCCCTCGGCCACCGCGGCCGGCTAATAGTGCTCTACACGCAAGTACATGGCAAAAAGCGTGATCTACTTGGTTAGCTATACATAATGTTAGATAAGATTTGTGGTTAATTCTGCCTTATGTTTTAATACTCAAACTTGTTTCGGCAATTATTGTGTCATCTTCCGTGAGTTTTTGCCTTTTATTTTCTAGAGTAAAATGTTACAGATTTTTTTTATACAGCGATTTGGACGAGTTGTCTGACTTGACAACTTTGTTGGTTATATTAGGCGTAATTTATTTACGATACTTACATTGTGTCATTCGCAGGATTTTCATCCCCTTAAACTGAAGAAGGACAAGTTTTCACAGCTTGTTATCTGCAAACAACAATAAGTTTTTATTTACGAAAACTACTGATCATTCGCCTGGAAGTTATGTGGAAAAATAGCTCTATACGGCTGTTTAGTGGCTTACTTACGTTCGAGCTGTGGTGTTACTGCTTGCTTGTTTGTGGCGTGTTTTGTTGTTATATGATATTTAGAGCGCTTTTTCTTGTGAACTGGCACTGTTTATATCGCCATTTGTCTTATTGTGGTGGCTGTATCGTAGTCATTTGTTTGTGTGGTGTGTCCATGATGTGGCGCGCGGATTTTGAATAGTTTTAATAGTTTTGAAAGTGGTGATGTTTTGTCTGTGTTTTTGTTGTGTGTGTGTGTGTGTGTGGAGAGAGATATTTATTTCGCGCGCGCGCGCGCGCGCGCGCGCGTGTGTGTGTGTGTGTGTGAAAACAGAGGAAAGAGAGAGATAGAGAGCGAAATGTTGGTTTGTGGAAATTTTCATGACTGTTTTTCTACTGTTCTGTGTATTCTGTGCCATTTGTGTGTGTGTGTGTGGGGGGGGGGGGGGGGGCTATCAGATGTAATTGGGATTTATTCATATACTTTTTATGGTCTCATAGAGGGTTTCGTTACATAGTGAAGTATGTTCGTTAAGTACTTTCTTACCTTGAGCTATTTCTTTCTGGATGTGATAGTTTTCCTCTATTTTTAGATATTGGAATAAGCTGTTGCTGCTTTTGAGAATTTGTAGGTCAGTTTCTATGTTTGTTGGGGTATGATACTGTTTTATTAAATGTTGAGTGACAGCTGCTACGTTTTGGTAATCTGAGGTGTTCAGTATACCTTGTTTTGAAATTTCTGCATGTCTGACCGACATCACGGATTGAAAGTTATGCAAGTAAACTGATATATTCCTGTTTGACTGTACTTGTCAGTGTTGGTAGTATGTTTCCCCGGTCTATTCTGTATCCTACGTTCTTAAATACGTTGACCACTGTGTGTATGATATTATTGTAAGTCATAAGATGCCATTTGTTGCTCCCTGTGTGTTGGTTTGTGGAAATTTTCATGACTGTTTTTCTACTGTTCTGTGTATTCTGTGCCATTTGTTTTACTGAGTCCAGTTCTTCTGTGTAGTTTGGTCCTCGGTGTTCTGACTAATCGGTGTAGTAGAAATCTGACACTTGCCTCCGTCTGGGTTATTGGATGATTGGACTCGTTGTGAATCACAGTGTTGGTCATTGTGGGCTTCCTGTAGATTGTGAATTCATGTTTGTTGTTTCTGTTATGTATGGTGAGACCTAAGAAGTTTAGTTTTCTGTCTGTTTATTCAATAGTGAACTGTATTTGTGGGTCTGTGATGTTAACGTCATTGTGGACATCGTTTATACAGGATATCCATCAATATTTTGTTTTGTACTGTTTTGGTTTGACAATTTGTTAAATATTTGATTTTATATGTGCTTTAGGAATATTACTGCTAAAAGACCATTTATTGGAGATTCCATAGGTAATCCTTACTGTTGGGAGTAAAATTTTTTGTTGAAAGTGAAGTAATTTTGTTTATTGATGAGCTTCAGTTGTTTTTGTTGTGGTCTTCAGTCCGGAGACTGGTTTGATGCAGCTCTCCACAATACCCTATCCTGAGCAAGTCTCTTCATCTCCACATAAGAACGGTAACCTACATCTGTCTGAATCTGCTTACTATATCCATCTCTTGGTCTTCCTCTGCGATTTTTTCCCCACACACTTCCCTCCAACGCCAAATTCACAATTCCCTGATGTCTAAGAATGTGTCCTACCAATCTATCCCTTCTTTTAGTTAAGGTATGCCACAAACTTCTTTTCTCCCCAATTCTGTTCAGCACCTCCTCATTAGTTACGCGATCCACCCACGTAATCGTCAGCATTCTTCTGTAGCACCATACTTCAAAAGCTTCAATCCTCTTCCTGTCCGCACTGTTTATCGTCCATGTCTCACTCCCATACAAGGCAACACTCCATACAAATGCCTTCAGAAAGGACTTCCTTAGGCTTAAATCAATATTCGAGGTTAACAAATTTCTCTTTTTCAAGAAAGCTTTTCTACCCATTGCCATTCTGCATTTTATATCCTCTGTACTGCGACCATCATTTGTCATTTTACTGCCCAAGTAACAAAACTCATCTACCTCCCTTATTGCTTCGTTTCCCAATCTAATTCCTTCAGCATCACCTGATTTTCTTACACTGCACTCCATTACCCTAGTTTTGCTCTTGTTAATGTTCATCTTATATGCACCTCTCAGCACACTGTCCATTCCGTTCAATTGCTCTTTGCGAGGCGTGAAGGTCGGGGTGAGAGTTTATAATAAGGAAAGATTAATTTTTGAAACTCACAACCACCAGCTGCGAACCAAATTCCTAAACATGCAAAAACACTGGAACTGTTATTGCGACTGTTTGACTCGTTTTCTAGGGGATGATATCACACGTTCACAGCTTTCCTTCCCTGCATATGATTAACAAAACAAATTCATAATAAGTTCAAGTTCATGAGAGAAAAGGGTGTACTAACTACTATTTTAGAAAACACGTGAAAGTTCACTTTATGTTATTTATTTCACAATATTTGATCCCTGTGGCTGTCGCGTCTGTACGTCGGTAAATGTACCAAATAAAGTTATAGCTCGTGAGCCCCCAGACAAAATGAATATTTGTCGCGAATTGATTTCACACCACGTGGCTGTCTCAAACACCGTTTATGTTCATGCCTAAGCGACGACACGTGTTACATTAACAAATCACAGTCACTTTAATTTAATGCGATGCACACCTTGTTGCACCGGCTAATTATTCACAAACACACAGTAGCACTCGATTTAACTTGGTGCAGTCTACGACGAGCAACCACACGTGGCGATTGCCACACACAAAACTCAAGTCACCACCTCGAGATCCACCTGCCGACCGAGGCAGCGCGACGCCGCCCGGCCAGCCACACCACGTGGTCTGGAGTCCTCCCTTCCTGCCCAGGCGCGCGCGCGCGCCAAAAGCACAACTGCCGGGGTTTTTTCCCCTACGTCATCAACTTCCCCATGTAAGCTGTTGTAACCGATTTGCCAACGTACAGCACTCAGCCAATACATTTCTAAAACTTTACTTAAAATCAAAATAATTACACTACACATTAAACAAATATTTTCTTACGTTTTTATATTAGTATAAACATCCTTTGTACTCTTTATCATAATCGTGCAATTTCTTATACCACAGATAAGTGATTTAACTGAATCTTTCAAGGTAAATTACACAAGATTAATTGAAAATAAAATGAGAAATAGTTAATATATTATTTTTATAAACAAACATTGCCATGATAGTTGTGTAACTGTCTTGTATTTATTGGTAATTTATTACTTTTCATTGTCAATTAAACATATTACGTTAGATGTGACTATATCAGCTAATGTATTGTTTATTTATCAACAGGCTATTTTGTAATGAGGGCCTTAAAGGTTCCTAACTGCATCGTATTACTTCAAATGCCAGTAGTATTACAATATTTGTGCACTGCACTGTGCCTGGCACTCGCCATTGTCCCTCTCTCCCCTCACCGGAAACGAACTGTAAAATCCTAATTTGGAACAAGCCACCAACATCGGCCTGCTCGCTGGCCTCCCGTCAGCTACAAGCACACAGCAAATCTCAACGTGGAGAATTTCTACCTATGGCCTAACTATAAATGTTGTCACCCAATTGTGTACATACATTGCTACCATAATTAATAAGATTAAAATTGTGTAACATTTAGTGCATTGGCATGGTCAATGTTTGCAGTGAACTTCATACTGTTTAATTATCAAATGCTATTGATTACCGGTATTTCTATTGGGCTGTAATCTCACATCTTCCAGGTCCTTTGCTGTATCTGACAGAATTACTATGTCGTCGGCAAAACGCAATGTTTTTAATTCTTCACCCTGAACTTTAATTCCCTCTCCAAATTTCTCCTTGCTTTCCTTTATAGCTTGCTCAATGTACAAATTGAATAACAATGGAGAAAGACTACAACCCTGTCTTACTCCCTTTCCAACCACTGCATCCCTTTCATGCCCTTCAACTCTGACAACCGCTGTCTGGTTTTTGTACAAGTTGTAAATAACCTTACGTTCCCTATATTTTACTCCTGCTTGATTCAGAGCTTGAAAGAGTTTATTCCAATCAACATTGTCAAAAGCTTTCTCCAAATCTACAGAAGCTAGAAATGTAGGTTTGCCTTTTCTTAATCTATCTTCTAGCATAAGCCGTAAAGTGTGTATTGCCTCCCGTGTTCCGACATTTCTCCTGAACCCAAACTGATCTTCCCCGAGGTCGGCTTCTACCAGCTTTTCCATTCTTCTGTACAAAATTCGTGTTAATATTTTGCAACCATGACTTATTAAACTGATGGTTCTGTAGTTTTCACACCTGTCTGCACCTGCTTTCTTAGGGATGGGGATTACTACATTTTTCTTAAAGTCTGAGGGTACTTCACGTGTCTCATACATCTTACACACGAGGTGAAACAATTTTGTCATGGCTGGTTCTCCCAGAGACTTCAGTAGCTCTGAGGAAATATTATCTACTCCAGGGGCCTCGTTTCGACTTAGGTCTTTCAGGGCTCTGTCAAATTCTTCTCTCAGTACAGTATCTCCTATTTCATCTTCATCTACATCCTCTTCCCTTCCTACAATATTGTCTCGAAGTTCATTTCCTTTGTAGAGCCCCTCAATATACTCTTTCCACCTTTCAGCTTTCCCTTCTTTGCTGAGAACTGGTTTTCCATCAGTGTCCTTGATATTCATAGAGCTGTTTTTCTTATCTCCAATGTTTCTTTTATTTTCCTGTAGGCTGTATCTATTTTCCCCTACTTATATATTCTTCTATATCCTTACATTTGCCTTGTAGCCACTCTTGCTTAGCCATTTTGCACTTCCTGTGAATCTCATTTCTTAGTCGTCTGTACTCCATTTTGCCTGTTTCATTTACTGCATTTTTATATTTTCTCCTTTCATCGATTATATTTAGTATCTCCTGTGATATCCAAGGATTTTTTGTAGGTCTTGCCTTCCTACCTATTTAGTCCTCTGCTACCTTCACTATTTCATCTCTCAATTTTACCCATTCCTCCTCTACGGTTTTATTTCCCCCTGTTTCTGTCAATTGTTGCCTAAAGCTCCCTCTGAAATTCTTAAGAACCTCAGGTTCCTTGAATTTATCCAGGTCCCATCTCCTTATTTTCCTACCTTTTTGTAGTTTCTTTAGTTTCAGCCTACAGTTCATAACCAACATGTCATGGTCAGAGCTTCAGTATGGTTGTTATTTCCTGTACGTTTGTTGCGGGCATGTTTCGTTGTAATTGCAGGTGTCTTCCTATTATTGTGATAGTCTCTGCTGCTGGCATGTTTGTGTACATGGAAATTATGTCAAATGCCGCGTCGAGAGGCCAAGGGAGGTAAGTTCAAATTAGTTCTGCATAAATGTGTCATACTACAACGTTACACTTCTATTTATCTCTCTGCAAAAATGTAACGTTATTCAACTAACGGTATTAATATTAAACTATATTTCTGATAACGTGCCGCACTCACCTTCATTGGACCCTGAGAAAAAGGATTAAAAGAGAAACATCAACCCATCAATACATTTAGAAAAAGTCATACTATATTAACACGACAGATTATTAAGCAAAACGGAAAATCATGGCACAGCAATTTGTTGTACTATTTACTAAAAATAATAACACGTGATAAACATAAGGCATTTTATTGTTGATCAGAGTAAATCATATAAATTTGATCTGGTTCCTCACATTCTGGTTTTACAACATATTGTATCACATTGTAGAATAAGTGTAGAACGGGGGTTTGGGTAATGAAACCAAAAATTATCGAAGCTCATTGTATTTGGATAATTTGATTGGTTCTTTATGCTAGCTACGGATATCTCTGAAGCTGCCTGCCCAATGTTTTCTTATGTTTAAGATCTTTTTTGGCAAAAACCGTGGCTACACAGAAAGCGTCTTTAAAAAGTAAAGTATCTTTCTTTTCCAGTCTGAACCATGCCATCCTTCCTATTCTCCGTGTCTTTGACACAATTTATTTGTGAAAAACAATTTCTAAGTTACGGAAAGAACCAAATGTATCAACAATTAAAAATTTGCGACTTTATTTCTTCTGTCCCGACAGACGCTTTACTTTCTCCTCCTTCCCCTTGGTTTGCAAATATACCATTCGGTTTTTTCCATATTCCAATTTTCTGCCACTAGGTAACAGCACTTTATGAGTTCTCAGACATACCCTTTGACCCAAAGAGTGTTATATAGATTAACTACATGTTTCAGCACTCGAATCAGAATTTTTCAAACGTGCACTTATCCCCATTGGCCTTTCGGTGCCTCAAATGATATTAATGTTGGTGTAGTTGGTATGTTTTCATTTCTTATTTTTTCTATTAGGTCATGTACTAACTGATGGAAATTGGTTTGAATACAACATTGCGGCCTATGAAAATCGTGTACAAAACATATGAATGTGTAGGCAGGCTAAAGGTCTATGCTTAGACACCGGGGTTACATAGAGATCAGTGTATACAGTGTATACACGGTGCAAAGAATGCCAACACAGTATACACACACTTAACATGACAGACCTGGGCCTTGAGACCCTCAGAGTAGCCCCCTGCTGCTGTTAGCACACGCTGCCAGCGATGTGGGAGGCGATGAATACCATCTGACTCAACATTTGCCGCGCCATGTTTGAATCGGGTCGCCTGTTCGCGCACAGCATTAGGAATGTTGTGTTGCAGCTTGCGGTGACAGTAGCAGGGGTGTACTTTGAGAGTCTGTAGGCCCAGGTTTGTCATATCAAGTGTAACGGTAGTGTGTTATCATTCTTTTGCACCGTGAAGGCCGTATTACCCTATACACCACTGTAATAAATTAGTAAAAACTACGGGGTCATCAGTCACTAAACTTACAAACTACTTATCAACTAACTAAGACTAAGGACGGCACAAATATCCATGCCCGAGGGAGGATTCCAACCCCCGAGCGTAGTGGCCGTGCAGACTGTGACTGGAGCGCCTCAGTCCCCTCGGCCACCACGGCCGGCAATAAATTAGTATGTTACGATATTTCATTGCTTTTCATTGTCCACACATGTCGTTAACACCTTGTCCTTTCGTCTGTATATGTCACATTTTCCAATCGGACCGGTATAAGATTATAATTGCCATGACTCTTGCTCCAAGCCGGCCGCGGTGGCAGAGGGGACTGAGGCGCTCCAGTCACGGTCTGCACGGCCACTACGGTCGGGGGTTCGAATCCCCGCTCGAGCATGGATATTTGTGCCGTCATTAGTATAAGCTAGTTCATAAGTAGTTTATAAGTTTAGGGACTGATGACCCCGTAGTTAAGTCCCATAAGTTCTACAAACATTTGAACATTTGAATTTTGCTCCAACCCTCGTATAAATCCTACAAAAGTTGTGTTGTTGTGGTCTTCCGTCCAGAGACTGGTTTGATGCAGCTCTCCACCCTACTCTATCCTCATAATGCCTATTGATCCCCTCATAACAACAGCAACCCACATCCATCTGAATCTGCCTACTGATTTCGCCCCTTGGGCTCCCTCTGCGATTATTACCGCACACACTTACTTCCAATGCTAAATTTACGATTCGTTGATGTCTAAGACGTGTCCTATCAATCGATCCCTTGTTTTAGTGAAGGTATGCCAGAAATTCCTTTTCTCCCCAATACTGTTCAGTACCTCTTCATGAGTTACGCAATCTATCCAACAAATTTTCAATGTTTTTCAGTAGCACCATATTTCAAAAGCGTCTATTGTGTTCCTGTCAGAACTATTTATTGTCCATATATCACTCCCATATAATGCAACATTGCACACAAATGCCTTTAGAAACGACTTCCCTACTCTTAAATTAATATTCGAAAATTTAGAAAATTTCTCTCTTTCCGAAATGCTTTCCTTCCCATTGCCATTCTGCGTTTTATATCCTCCGTTCTGCGACCGTCATATGTTATTTTACTACCCAAGTAACAAAACTCATCTTTCACCTTCATTGTTTAGTTACCTAATCTAATTCCTTCAGCATTGCCAGATTTTTAAGACTTGTCGTTTCGTGTATGTATGTCACATTATGACAGATGGTGTGAAGTAATACACATGACCACTAAAAGAAATCCGCTGAACTTCAATCACACGATAAATCAGTCAAATTTTAAGGTCGTAAATTCTACCAAATACAAAGGAGTTACAATTACGACAACTTAGACTGGAGAGAACACATGGAAAATATTGTGAGGAAGGCGAACCCAAGGTTACGTTTCATTGGCGGAACGCTTCGGATATGCACCAGCTCCACCGAAGAGACTGCCTACATCACACTTGTGCGTCCTCTTCTGGAGTACTGTTGCGCAGTGTGGGACCCTCACCAGGTGGGACTGACGGAAGACATTGAGAAGGTTCAGAGAAGGGCAACTCGTTTTGTTTTATCACGTCACGGGCGGGAAAGCGTCACGGAAATGTTGCACGATTTGAGGTGGAAATCGTTAAAAGAAAGACGCTATTCATTGCGGCGTGATCTGTTTGCGAAGTTTCAATCACCGACTTTTACTTCAGAATGTGAAAATATTTTGCTAGCACCCACCTACATAGGAAGAAAGGACCGTCTCATTAAAATAAGAGAAATCAGATCGAAAACGGAACGATTTAGGTGTTCTTTTTTTCCGCGCGCTATTAGAGAATGGCACGGTAGACAAAGGTTATGAAAGTGGTTAATGAACCCTCTGCCAGGCACTTAAATGTGATTTGCAGAGTATCTACGTAGGTGTAGATTTTCCAACAGTAGTGGTATACGAAAATAAATAAATAATCAGTCCATAAGGTTTGTTCCAGTCCTCGCAGCATTTATTTAGCGTTTGTAGCATATACAAATTTCACGTAGCTCTATGCATCAGACAGAAACTTGTCTGGGAGTATCGGTGTGTGGCGACAGTGCGGAGACGCAGGCGGTGCAGGGTGGAGGGTGGTTCTCCTCCCCAGAGGAGGGAAGCAATGATTGGAACGCCGAGTGCTAGGAGTCCCCCCTCCCCTCCCCGGCGGTAGCTGATGATGCCGGGCACGTGCCAATCACCGCCTGCCTCTGCGGGGGATTCCCCTCTGTCCAAATGTTGGCGCGTTTCATTACCGCTCCCCCTGTGTACGGGGGCTGTTTGTATATTGCTCGCCGCCTCCCGTGATAATAACGCCAAGGCGAGGTTCCTCGCTGACGACGGATATGAGATCCCTGCGAGAGCAGCGCTGGCACTCGACAGTTATTGCTCTGTTTCGTCCAAAACTATATGCGTCACTGGATGTACACGGATGCCGTTACGTAATATAAAAACGTCTTTTAATATTTGGAATCTTCGACCATTCTCTAAAATTCTAGAAAAAGTACAAGCAGCTTCTCAACCACCTGACCACAACACATCGTCCAGATCACAGTTGGGATCTCTGAAAGATTGCACCTTTAGTGGATCTGCGTTATCGGGTGGGGTACACTAGACTAAGGAAGCGGCTACTCGGCGCTAACTCTGATGAGCACTCGCCTGTCAGCATTCAAACAGCGAATTCAGGCCACGTTCGGAACAAAAATTCGAACATCAAAATATTAGCCGCGAACTTTCAGAGTATCGGAAACAAAGTCCCGGAATTTGCCGCCCTGCATGGAAGCTATTGCGCTCAGATAGCTTTAGGCACCGAAAGCTGGCTAAATCATGATGTTGCAAGTTCAGAAATATTTAGCGAAGCGTGGAATGTATATCGGAAAGATAGATCGGATACAACTGGAGGAGGAGTGTTCATCGCTGTGGATAAAGATATTGTTTCTACTGCTTATCACGTGAAAACCTGACCACCGCCATTTTACACAATATTTACGCCGCTCTCCAACATCCGACTCGTCAGTCGGCAAGACTCAGGCCCTCTGAGGACGTCCAGCTCAACTCTGGACGAAACGTTAGGAGCAGAAATGTTTCATGATCATGGCCATACAACACGGAAGAACCATCAACAATTATATTATCCGGTGTTGAAAGCCTCTTTGTATGTGTTGAATGTTACTAGGATATCCGTATCTTTATAAACACACCCAGACAATTAAACCATAATATATTGTACAGCAACTACTATCAGGCAAATAGTGTAGCTAAGTGCGAAGAGAGAAAGTAGGAAAGTTAATTCCTTTCCTGAAACTAACTAAATAGTAAAAAATGATTTATTTTGAAATTCCAGGAACTACAGCAGTCAGTTCACTAAACAACAGTCAGTTACTTAAATGTATGCGACTTAATTACTCTGATCATCAGCCCCTAGGTTTACAAACTACTTATGCTAAGGACAACGGATACACCCATGCCTGAGGGAGGACTCGAACCTCCGACGGCGGGTAGCGCTGCGCTCCGCAGCTAGCCACTTTGGAACACTCGGCCTCTCCACCGCGGCACCGAGGTTATACGTCCCTAGGCTTACAAACTACTTAAACTAACTTATACTAAGGACAATTTTTTTTCAATTACAATAACAATTATAGGTCTGTTACCTGGGTAACTGAAACAGACCTTTACAATCATGTATTATAAATTACAAATTTTTTTGGTGTTAGTAATATATTAATAACAACTCAAACATTTTAATTCCCGCCTCTTAACAAGCCTCCTGCAGGGAGGCAGTGTCCATCCCTACGACGTGGAGCCGGCCGCTGTGGCCGAGGAGACTGAGGCGCTCCAGTCACGGTCTACACGGCCACTACGGTCGGGGGTTTGAATCCCCCCTCGGGCATGGATATTTGTGCCGTCCTAGTTCGTAAGTAGTTCATAAGTAGTTTGTAAGTTTAGGGACTGATGACCCCGTAGTTAAGTCCCATAGACTATACAAACATTTGAACATTTTATTTACGTCGTGGACGTGGGCGGGGCTTACTTACTAACGTAACCACTGCGACTCATATTAGTATAGTTAGTTATAACTTACAAGCTTCCTATGGTTCTATTTGCTTCCTTCCACAAGTCCCCTAAAACCTCCACATCCTTGCGGATGCTGTTTATTAAATAAATAACTAAATATGAACAACTTTTGTTAATACTACACGGCCTATGCTGCCCATAGCTCATGTTGAGACCTCGACTGTTATCACTATTACAAAAATCTTTACTCATGACCGGCGCGGTCCGGCGCGTATAGCGGTCAGCTCGAGACTGAAGCTGCGGCGCGTTGCGAGACTAGAGGCAAATATATATATATATATATATATATATATATATATATATATATATATATATATATATATATTACTCTGTGCTAGAGGGCACCTGACGCTCTATTTCGCGCCAAAACAGGGCCGTCGCGCGCCTTCTGCAAAATCGCTCTTCTCTTGTTACAATAAGAGAGGGCACCTTAAACTTTTTAAACTATCAAAACCTAGCCTGTCCTTGAGAGATATTTATCATAAATTCTCAGCTCTGAATAATTAATATTTGGTATATAATAAACAAAAGTAATTTCAAAAGAAATCACGCGACGTGAAATGCAGCAGCCAACGCGAGGAGAGTACCAGTAACATAGGCGGGCTTTCCCACGGGAACCAGCACCTACTGTGCCATATGCTACTGCTCCCCACCCCACATTTCAACATATGCTGCACTTCTGTCTTTCTTCCGCGTTTAAGACACGTACGATGTTAGCAAAGAAACGGCCAGCGGCCAGAAATATGTGTGATGTCGCACAAGTCCCAAGTGCGCGCCACCTACTTTCGCCGCGCGCCGCCATGCACGCACGTCGCGGCGATCTTAGGACGTCAGCCACGAGCGCCCTCTGCTACAACTTCGCTCGTGGCCACCACTGAACGACATCGTTCACTTGGGACTGAGATAGGAACCAGTTAACACTTCGGAATCAGATAGGCACCAGTGAAGACTTGGCTATCGGACAGGCACTAGGCAGGCCTCTAGCTCAACTATGTATCAGCATTCTGCAGTACTGATCTATGTAAAAGTTAAGTATTGTATAAATTCTGTGCAATATATATCTCGTTCTAATTTACTCTAGTGTTTCTAGTTTCTGCTGTCCCACTGGCTGCTTCCCTCCGTACCTGCACAAGCGTGCATCCTTTATTCCCGTGTCGGTCTTTCTACTCGGCCACCGACACCTACGACGGAAACGAGAGACACAAAAGCGGCGACGAGGCTGGGACACAAAAATATGAAGTGGCCATAGGCCAGGAATATCAAATACTTTACAAAACTAGTAATTTACTCGACTATCTACTTGCGGTACACTGATCTCAAGTGTCCATCTCCTTTGCACCACAAAGTTTTGGTCTTAATTTGGGTTTGGAAGGTAGCGAGGCATCCAACACCAGAGAAATTATTCCAGTCACTTCTCCCTAATAACTTGCTCGCGCAAGGCGGGGAAGTCGTCCAGCTCTTCATTCTTCGCCTCAACTAACCTTCCAGTCAAATTCGGTTTCATCCGTGGTGCCGGTCCGACGTAAACCGGCCAGACGCCAGGGATGGTGATGTCAGTCGGGTTTAATACATACTTGCAAACGTTTGCTGCCAATGTAGGCCTCATAAAGATATACACGGCTTTTCTCTCCTGTGGTTTCGCAGAGCAACAAATACATCCATGCCCGAGGGAGGACTCGAACCTACAACAGCGAGTACCGACGCGCTCTGCAGCAAGGAGCCTAGAACGCTCGGCCATTCCACCGTTGCCCAATTCGTTATTCAGGTACAACAACCACAATTAAATCTATCATTTTATAGTATTCATTTTGAAAATTGTAAAACGATGAGATCGCCTCCAAAACTTACTACGTCAGGTAATCTTAAATCTATCATTGCTCGCATAGAAATAAATGAAATATTTGCGTCATAAAAAAGGATTAGTGACAAGTTATGGGTTAATGCTCACTTCTACATCTACATACATACTCCGCAATTCACCGTAAGGTGCGTGGCGGAGGATACAATGTACCACTACCAGGCATTTCCTTTCCTAATTCACTCCCAAATAGAACCAGGAAAAAAAGAATGCCTATATGCATCCGTACGAGCCCTAATTTCTCTTATCTTGTCTTTGTGATCTTTACGCGAAATGTAAGTAGGCGGCAGCAAGATCGTACTACACTCAGCTTCAAATTCCGGCCCTCTAAATTTCCTCAACAGAAATTCACGAAAAGAACGTCGTCTTTCTTCCAGCGATCCCCAATGTAATTGCCGGAGCATTTCCGTGACACTCGCGCATTGGTCGAACCTACCGGTAACAAATCTAGCTGCTCGCCTCTGAACCGCCTCTATGTCTTCCTTGAAACTGATCTGCTGCGGGTCCCAAACACTTGAGCAATACTCAAGACGTGGTCGTACAAGCGTTTTATACGCGGTCTCCTTTACAGGTGAAGTACATCTTCCCAAAATTCTCCCAATAAACCGAAGTCGGCTGTCCGCCTCACTCACAACTATTCTTACATGTTCGTTCCATTTCATATCGCTCTGCAATGTTAAGCAATTTGAACGACGCGACAGCATTAAGAAGCTCACTACTAATGCTGTATTCGAATATTATAGGATTCTTTTTTCTACTCATGAGCATCACCTTACATTTTTCTACATTGAGAGCTAGCTGCCAATCTTCGCACCAACTAGAAGATTTGTCTAAGTCATCCTGTATGCTATTACAGTCAGTTACAGACGACACGCTCCCATACACCACAGCGTGATCAGCAAACAGCCGCAAATTACAAGTTACTCTGTCCATCAGAACATTTATATAGATAGAAAATAATAGCGGTCCTATCACACTCCCCTGGGGCACGCCTGACGATATTCTGGTGAACACTCGCCGTCGAGAACAACGTACTGCGTTCTATTACTTAGGAAGTCTTCCAGCCAGTCACAAATCTGTGAACCTATTCCATAAGCTCGTATCTCCGTTAGCAGTCTGCAGTGTGGCACAGCGTCGAACACCTTTTTGAAGTCGAGAAAAACACAATCCGACTGTTGCCCTTCATCCATGGCTCGCAAGACAATCTAGATGAGTGGTTTGGGGCAAGTCCATTATCGGATTTACATGTGCAGGGTGCGCCCTGGATAGGAGAGGTCGGTGAACTTGGGATGTTTTTCACCGAATCTGGTGCGGAGACCTCGCTGATGGAACGTCTGGCAGCGGGTGTAACGAGAGGCCAGTTAACAGATGCGCTGGGGGCCGCCATTAACAGAGGCTAATGAAGAGCTCTCCAGCTGGCGTAATGAGAGCCGCTGATGAATATGTATGGCGGCCGCGGCCGCGGGCGGAGCCCAGTCCGGAGTTTGATGCGTCCGTCGCCAGGTGTGCGTCAGCTCCAGATTGGACTTCTACAGATGCCGTTCTACTCCCCTCAACCAAGAGCATCTAGTGGAGGTCAGCACCAGAATATATATGTATAGACGAAGGTTACTCACCAGGCGAAGGAGCACAGGTGTGACGGCATCACAAATAAATAAATGAATACACACACACACACACACACACACAAACGCAAGCTTTCGCAACCCAGTTGCTTCTTCAGCCAGAAGGGAAGGAGAGGGAAAAGGAAATGATGAGAGTTTTAAGGAAGGGGCTAAGAAGCCATTCCAATCCCGGGAGAGGAAAGACTTACCTTGGGGAGAAAAAAGGAGGGTAAACAAATGCACACACACCCACACATTCACACAGACCCAAGTACACCAAGGCCTGGTGAGTAATCTTAGGGTGTTTCACTGTGTTCGCCTCTGTAACTTATAAAATAATAGGTGACGGGAAATTTTAATGCGGTACGTCAACACAAGAAACGTTACACTTTCTGCGGAGCTATGAACATAGTTTATTGTATCATTTTCCAAAGAGTTACACCACAAAGATATAATTTTTTAAATGGACAATAGTTTTTTTTTCTATCGTGTATTGGATTCGTTTAAACCAGCTGGGTCCAAAGCAATTCAAACTACAATCCTATCACTGTTAGCGTAGCTCACTGGCTGGTGGTCATGAGACAGTGAGCCGTGCCCCAGGGGATACATCTACATCTACATCTACATGGGATACTCTGCAAATCACATTTAAGTGCCTGGCAGAGGGTTCATCGAACCACAATTATACTATTTATATACCATTCCATTCTCGAATAGCGCGCGGGAAGAAAGAACACCTGAATCTCTCCGTTCGAGCTCTGATTTCTCGTATTTTAGTCTGATGATCATTTCTACCTATGTAAGTGGGAGTCAACAATATATTTTCGCATTCGGAGGAAAATATTGGTGATTGGAGTTTCGCAAGTAGCCCACGCCGCAGCGATAAGCGCCGTTGTTGTAATGATTCCCATCCCAGATCCTGTATCATTTCCGTAACGCTGTCTCCCCTATATCGTGACAGTACGAAACGAGCTGCCCTTCTGGGCTGCAATACTGCAAAAATGGACGGACAAGCGCAGTGTATGCAGTTTCTTTAGTAGTTCTGTTGCATGTTTTAAGGGTTCTGCCAATAAAACCCAGTCTCTGGTTTGCCTTTCCCACGATATTATCTACGTGTTCTTTCCAGTTTAAGTCTGAAGTAATAGTATTTCCTAGGTATTTTGTGGAGTTTACGGCTTTCACTTTGATTTATTTACCTTTTATTCAAAATTTAACGGATTTCTTTTCTTACTCATAAGGACGACTTCACACTTCTCATTATTTAGAGTCAATTGCCAATTTTTATACCATACCGATATCTTATTGAGATCGTTCTGCAGTTGCTTTTGATCTTCAGATGATTTTACTACACGGTAAATGACGGCGTCATCTGCAAACAACCTAAGAGAGCTACTTAGATTTTCCCCTAAATCGTTTATGTAAATAAGGAATAGCAGAGGACCAATAACACTACTCTGTGGAACGCCCGATATCACCTCTGTTTTAGTCGATGCAATACCATCGATTACTACGAACTGTGTCCTCTCTGATAAGAAATCCCCTATCCAGTCGCAAATTTGGGGCGATATACCATAACCACGCAATTTGATTAAAAGCCGTTTGTGAGGTACGGTGTCAAAAGCTTTCTGGAAATCAAGAAATACGGAATCGATTTGCGAACCTTTGTCGATAGCACCCATCACTTCGTATGAATAAAGAGCTAGTTGTGTTTGGCATGAACGATATTTTCTAAATCCGTGTTGACCTTGGGTCAATAGATCGTTCTGTTCGAGATAATTCATAATATTTGAATACAGGATATGTTCCAAAACCCTGCTGCAAATTGACGTTAATGAAATAGGCCTGTAGTTTACTGGGTTACTCCTACTGCCTTTCTTGAATATAGGTGTGACCTGTGCAACTTTCCAATCTTTTGGTACAGATCCTTCTATGAGAGGGCGGTTGTATATGACTGTTAAGTAAGGAGCTATCGCTTCAGCATAATCAGATATAAATCTAATGGGTATACAATCCGGACCAGAAGACTTGTTCTTGTTAAGTGATTTTAGTTGCTGCACTACTCCGATGATATCTACTTCTACGTTACTCATTACGGCATCTGTTCGTAATTCGAAATCTGGAATATTGGTTTCGTCTTCTTTGGTGAATGAGTTTCTACGCTCGGCCAGTCAGCTACGCTATCGCAGCCTCCGCCCCCGGAACTTTGAAGGGCTATCGTACGAAGAACGACGCCTGTTTGTTAATTCTTCAGTGTGCCATTGCTTTGAAATGACAACGTGTAAGTTACGATAAGACAATCATCAAATACGCAACGCAAGATGGCGTATGCCAGAGACAGTTCTGGGCGAGGAATGTCACGTGATATCTGGGAACGGCTGGTTTTCCTTAATTCAATGGAGGGTGTCAAAACTCCGTTATTTTTGCAAATATCTCTCAAACGATACGAGATATGAAAAAAAAAAAAAACAAAAAACGTAAGGGAACAAAGTTGTAGAGAATTTTCTCTTCAACAAATTCGTTTATTCTATTTTCGCGTCAGAGGAACGGTTTATTTGCAATTAAAATTTCATTACAAACGGCTTTTCTTTTTGGGATTACTGACGTAATTCATGTACGAAATATTTCAAAAAGCGAGGTTCTGGTCTCTGGTAGCCAACAATTATGTCTGTAAAATTTGGTGCCGATGGGTTGAACGGTACGACCTTAAAAGTGGGAACACGTTACAGCCAGACATACATCGTCAAATCGCCGTTATTTTTGCAAATATCTTTGCAGCGCTGCAAGATATGAAAAAAAAAAGAAAAAAAAACCATAATAGAGCGAAGTTGTAGAGAATCTTCCCCTCTACCAATTATGTTCTCTACCAATTAGGTTATTCAATTTTAGTGTCAGATGAACGGTCCATTTGCAATTACAATTGTATTAGAGACAACTTTTTTTGGTATTACTACCGTATTTTTTTGTCTGAAAAATTTGAAAAAGGGAGGTTCTGCTCTCCGGCGGCCTACAATTATGTGTGCAAAATTTGGTGCTGATCGGTTGAACGATTCGCCTTAAAATAGGGAACACGTTACAGACAGACAGACGGACAGACAGACATCCCAAAATCGCCGTTATTGGCCCACTTTAGGTTACGGTAATAACACTAAAAGTGGACCTTTGCGATCGTCTTTTGACAGCTCGAAATTTAAATGAAAATAACGGCTTAACTATTCATCTGACACGAAAATTGAACAACCGAATTTTTAGAGGAGAAAATTCTCTACAACTTTGGTCTTCTCTGTTTTTTTTTTTTTTTTTCATATCTCGTAGCGTTTAAAGATATTTGCAAAAATAACGGCGATTTTGGGATGTCTGTCTGTCTGTCCGTAAGGTTTTTCCCTGTTTTTAAGACGAACCGTTCAACCGATCAGCACCAAATTTTACAGACATTGTAGGCCGCCAGAGACCAGAACCTACCTTTATCAAATTTTTCGGACAAAAAATACGGTAGTAAAACAAAAAAAGTCATTTGTAATATAATTGTAATTGCAAACGAACCGTTCATCTGACACGAAAATTGAATAACCTAATTGGTAGAGGAGAAAATTCTCTACAACTTATCTCCCTTATGTTTTTACATATTTCGTATCGTTTGAGACATTTGCACCCTCCACTGAATTAACGAAAACCAGCCGTTCGGAGATGTGACGTGACATTCCTCGCCCAGAACTGTCTCTGGCATAAGCCATCATGCGTTGTCATTTAAAAGCAATGGCGTACTGAAGAATTAACAAAAACACAGTTTTTCGTACGATAAATGATAATCTAGCGTCTACAAATGCCATATTAGCATCAGTTAACAACGGCCATCAATAGTATGAAATTAAAGAACTCATCTTTTGACTGATACCCGTAGCATAGTGGGATAGGCGTTGGAGAAGTTGGTGGTTCGGAACCTGCCACTGCCTATTTTTTTCCTAAAAGGTTTTCAGACAATCTAATTAATTAGTTTATTATTATTTAGATTATTAATTTCGTCCAAAATGTTAGCAAAAACTTATAAAACTACAAATCTAAAGTGAGACGTAAAACACGTCAATGAGATTTTTTTTTCTAGTATCTCTGAAACCATACGAGATATGAAAAAAAAACATAACAGAGCAAAGTTGTAGAGAATTTTCTTCTCTACAAATTCGGTTATTCAATTTTCCTGTCAGATGCATGGTTAATCCGTTAACGATCGCAAAGGTCCACGTTTAGTGTTACTGTGGTGGTTTTTGTGGTCTTCAGTCCGGATACTGGTTTGATGGAGCTCTCCACAATACCCTATCCTGAGCAAGCCTCTTCAACTCCACATAAGAAAGGCAAGCTACATCTGTCTGAATCTGCTTACTGTATCCATCTCTCTGTCTTCCTCTGCGGTTTTTACCCCACACACTTCCCTCCAACGCTAAATTCACAATTCCTTGATGTCTAAGAATGTGCCCTACCAATCTATCCCTTCTTTTAGTCAAGGTATGCCAGAAATTTCTTTTCTCCCCAATTCGGTTCAGTACCTCCTCATTAGTTATGCGATCTACCCACCTAATCTTCAGAATTCGTCTGTAGCACCACATTTCAAAAGCCTGTATCGTCTTCCTGTCCGCACTGTTTATCGTCCATGTTCCACTCCCATACAAGGCAACACTCCACACAAATGCCTTCAGAAAGGACTTCCTTAGGCTTAAATCAAATTACAGGTTAACAAATTTCTCTTTTTCAAGAACGCTTTTCTACCCATTGCCATTCTGCATTTTATATCCTCTGTATTGCGACCATCATTTGTTATTTTACTGCCAAGTAACAAAACTCATCTACCTCCTTTATTGTTTCGTTACCTAATCTTCAGCATCACCTGATTTTCTTACACTGCACTCCATTAACCTTGTTTTGCTCTTGTTAATGTTGATCTTATATGCACCTTTCAGCACACTGTCCATTCCTTTCAACTGCTCTTCCAGGTCCTTTGCTGTCTCTGACAGAAATACTATGTCTTCGGGAAAACGCAATGTTTTTAATTCTTCACCCTGATCTTTAATTCCTTCTCCAAATTTCTCGTTGCTTTCCTTTATAGCTTGCTCAAGGTGCAAATTGAATAAAATTGGAGGAAGGCTAGAACCCTGTCTTACTCCCTTCGCAACCATTGAGTCCCTTTCAAGCCCTTCAACTCTAACAACTGCTGTCTGGTTTTTGTACAAGTTGTAAATAACCGCCGGCCGCGGTGGCCGAGGAGACTGAGGCGTTTCTGTCGCGGTCTGCACGGCCACTACGGTCGGGGGTTCGAATCCCCCCTCGGGCATGGATATTTGTGCCGTCCTAGTTCGTAAGTAGTTCGTAAGTTTAGGGACTGATGACCCCGTAGTTAAGTCCCATAAGCTTGACAAACATTTGACATTTGTAAATGACCTTACGCTCCCTATCACCCCGTTTACATGGGCTCCCAAAACCGGATTTCGTAAACCGATTTCCCAATTCCGCTTTTGGTTGGTCATGTAAACACTCCAAAATCGATTCTGGAAATCCGCTTCTCTAAAGCGGTTTTCCAGTTCCACAATCGATTTTCGTGCCCATGTAAACGCAACCGTTTTTGAAGCGTTCTTGGCTTGTCAAATTGTGTTTTCTTGTTAAGAATTTTCCTCCCATATGGAAAGAGTGATATTTTCCAATGTGAAATAAAAGTATAAATATTAGAGTGAACATCAATCTGCGTATTTAAATAAAGAAAAATAGCGATTGTGCAGACTAAATAAGGAACTGAATCAGCTGTTTTCCAGCCGCCATTTTAAGTGAGCTACGAAATCCGATTCAGGCTATGCCATGTAAACACGACAGCCAAAAACGGTTTACGAAAATCGGTTTTCGTCTTCCGGAAGACGTGTTCCATGTAAACGTAGTGTATATTTTACTCCTGCTTGCTTCAGAACTTGAAAGAGTGTTTTGGAATCAACGTTGTCAAAAGCCTTCTCCAAATCTACAAAAGCTAGAATTGTAGGTTTGCCTTTTCTTAGTGTTACTACCGTAACCTAAAGTGGGCCGAAAAGATCAGTCGCAGCGTGTGTAGGGGCCTTAAGGGAATCGGCAGTTCGTGACGGCAGAGTTGTAGGCCACGGGCGGTCAAGAGCGGCTTGGCGGAGGTACCTGCCGCCTACCTGTGTGTGTGTGTGTGTGTGTGTGTGTGTGGTTCCCAGCATGCGGCCGCGGCAAGGTCGCACCGGCTGGGCCTCCATTCCCTTCCACAGAGCCGCCGACCGCCGGCCTGAAAGCGCCGCATTAGCACAGTGCAGGACACGCCCACCCAGACAGCGGGACATTCACCGCCGCTCACACGCTATACACGCCTGTAATGTCCGCTGCCGACTGCCACACACATACACTGATGTTGCGAAAGGGTTGCGCAAGGGGAGCGTCCCAACCACGGGAAACTGGTCGCTCTGTTGCCATAGGACGTACACATGAGGGCAGGGTATTACAGTGCTAGAGTCATCCAAAGATTGTTCAGAGAGATGCGGGGTTTCCACCCGGTCGTGGTGAACTTCATTACACGATATTTTGACTGGACACCTGCCACTCATCTTTAGGTGAGTACTGACGAATATATATATGTTGTTGTTGTGGTCTTCAGTCCGGAGACTGGTTTGATGCAGCTCTCCACGATAACCTATCCTGAGGAAGCCTCTTCATCTCCACATAAGAACGGCAACCTACATCTGTCTGAATCTGCTTAATGTATCCATATCTTGGTCTTCCTCTGCGGTTTTTACCCCACACACTTCCCTCCAACGCTAAATTGACAATCCCTTGATGTCTAAGAATGTGCCCTACCAATCTATCCCTTCTTTTAGTCAAGGTATGCCAGAAATTTCTTTTCTCCCCAATTCTGTTCAGTACCTCCTCATTAGTTACGCGATCCACCCACCTAATCTTCAGCATTCTTCTGTAGCACCATATTTCAAAAGCCTCAATCCTCTTCCTGTCCGCACTGTTTATCGTCCATGCCTCACTCCCATACAAGGCCACACTCCATACAAATGCCTTCAGAAAGGACTTCCTTAGGCTTAAATCAATATTCGATGTTAACAAATTTCTCTTTTTCAAGAACGCTTTTCTACCCATTGCCATTCTGCATTTTATATCCTCTGTACTGCGACCATCATTTGTTATTTTACTGCCCAAGTAACAAAACTCATCTACCTCCTTTATTGCTTCGTTACCCAATCTAATTCCTTCAGCATCACCTGATTTTCTTACACTGCACTCCATTACCCTAGTTTTACTCTTGTTAATCTTCATCTTATATCCACCTTTCAACACACTGTCCATTCCGTTTAACTGCTCTTCCAGGTCCTTTGCTGTCTCTCACAGAATTACTATGTCTTCGGCAAAACGCAAAGTTTTTAATTCTTCACCCTGAACTTTAATTCCTTCTCCAAATTTCTCCTTGCTTTCCTTTATAGCTTGCTCAATGTACATATTGAATAACATTGGAGAAAGGCTACAACCCTGTCTTACTCCCTTTCCAACCACTGCATCCCTTTCATGCCCTTCAACTCTGACAACCGCTGTCTGGTTTTTGTACAAGTTATAAATAACCTTACGCTCCCTATATTTTACTCCTAATTGCTTCAGAACTTGAAAGAGTTTATTCCAATCAACATTGTCAAAAGCCTTCTCCAAATCTACAAAAGCTAGATTCGTCCTTCATCGTAATTCGTCTCGAGAGCAGGATGGCAGCATGCAACGAGGCGCGTCCAGAAAGTAAGTTCCGTTTCGTTATATAAAACGAACGGGTACAGATACAGAAAAAAAATATTGTTTGTACAAAAATCTACACCTGTTAAACTACTTTTCTACATAGCTGCCGAAATTTTGTAGGCAATTGTCACAGCATGGCGAAAGGTTTTGTGTGCCTTTTGCATAGAATGTTGCCGCCTGTGTATTTCAACCATGTGGTAACATATTCTTTTAGCTCGTCATCATCGTTGAAGTGTTGTCCACCAAGGACAGATTTTAGGTGTAAGAAGAGGATTACTGTCAAAGATTTTTTTCACAATAATGTCTGACGTCACACAACGAATGTGACCAAACAATTCTTACGGAAATTTCAATGGGACCTGTTTGACCATCCTCCATACAGCTCGGACGTCTCTCCTAGCGACTTTCATTTCTTCTTACACACAAAATCTGTCCTTGGTGGTCAACACTTCAAAGATGATGAAGAGCTGTTACCACGTGGTTGAATACACAGGCGGCAACCTTCTGTGAAGGATGCATGCAAAAACTTGTGGCACGCTAAGACAAAAGCCTGCAAAATTGCGGTAGTAATGTGGAAAACTAGTTTAAGAGTTGTAGAATTTTGTGCAATAAAAATTTCTTCTGTATCTGTGTACAATTTCATTTTATTACCAAACGGAACTTACTTTCTGGACGCACCTCGTATATTACGCATCGGTAAAGTAGACTTTTTGTTGTTGTTATTGATAATGTCAGTTTCCCCCTACTGCAGACACGCTGGCAGCAGTGTGGCGTGCAGAGTTCTGGATGGATGCAATTACAAATCAATGTGCACGAAACTACGATACACAGAATGTCCAACACGACCTTCAGTCTTCCATTTAACGAAACCATCCAAAATTGGCATTCACCGATCTTTCTCTAATTCCACAGTAATTCTAATGTTCCCATGAATGCAGTTGATGTAAATATTCAATTATCTTCTACATGAAGCCACACTATGAAAATACCTTTTACATACAACAAAACGCTATTGCTTTACGCTCAGTAGCGTGGGACGTTTATGCTTTTCACTACAGGGGGCACAGACAAGCAGTCTTATGAACTACTGTTGATTACGTTTTCCGAGCACTACTTCGATCAGCTAAATCGTCAACCCACACACTTCTTCTTCTTTCTCTTTCGCATGTTAATATTTTCGACGTGGCCCGATGCCCTTCCTGCCGCTACCCCATGCTCCCCAGGAGGAAATGTGTACCCCAAACGTCTCCGTATAGTGTTATATGTGTGTGAAAGTGTAAAGTGGAGACGTGTAACTGAGGTGGGAGTAGGGGACCAGCCCGGTTTTCACCTAGGTGTATTTGGAAAACCGCCTAAAAACCACATCCAGGCTGGCCGGCACTCCGACCCCCTTCGTTAATCCGCCGGGCGGATTCGAACCGGGGCCGGTACGCCTCCCCGTCTCGGAAAGCGGTGCGTTACACCACACGGCTAACCGAGCGGGTGCTAAATTGTCAACCCACACACAATGGAAATATATTAGACATTACAGCTACAAACAGGCCGGACCTTGTCAGTGATATCACTGTAGAGACAAGGGTTAGTGATCATGATGTCGTCATAGCGACAACGGCCACCTAAGTTAATAAATCGCCCAAGAAGCTTAGGAGAGTGTTTGTCCTAGAAAGAGCAGATAAGCAATTGTTAGCGTCCCACTTAAGGAAAGAGTGGTCATCGTTTAGTTCCGGCACGATGGACGTAGAGGAATTATGGGCATAATTTAAATGCATTCTAAATAAACTGCTGGAGAAATATATGCCGACTAAGTGGATTAATGATGGGAAAGAGTGTGTGTGTGTGTGTTGATGGAAATGAAGAAGCAAACAACGAGGTCATCAGTCCCAAGGATGGGAAAGACCAACCGTGAAATAATAGTAACTAGTATTGCCTGTGGTCGAAAATCGACCAATTGTGTTTACAATGGTCTCCGGGGATACATTTTACATATCATGTCGGCGGCCTCGCGTGGTTATGTTGGCAACATCAACAACACGGTAGAAAATCTTTGCCCATTTGTTCGAACCAAATAGAATGACTCGATTAGTGTATCCTACAGACCATGAAGTAAACAAATAATGCTGTTCCTGCTTTATGGTTGACAGGTTCTTGTATGTACCCTCGTCCGCCCAGAAAATAATAATTGCCCTCGTAAAGCGAAGATTCCATGATAAAACATCAGCGTTATCAAGCGATTGGCTAAAACGAAGACTCACAGGATTCTCACTATTCTGCATCTGTTGCCAACGTTATCATAGGAGGCCGCTGGGATATTTGGTAAAATTTAACCGGCACTGGAAGGTATGAAACGGTATCTTTTACGTGTTAAGGAAAATGCCTGACACAATAACAACAAATGAAAACGGAAGTATGTACTTGTCATGCCTTTTTCGAATTATATAAATTTCATTAGCCTAATATTTGAAATGGAACTACAATTTCGGTGTTCGTATATTTATACAACGCCAAGAAATAATGTTATTTCAATACTGCGATATTCAGAATTCCTGAGCTGACAACATGTAGACTTCGTAGTTCCACCCATGCACCGCTAGACGCCTCTCCCGGCGCATCATCCTTTATATCGGCATTCATATGAAAACATCCATTTCCTTTAACCACTCTTAATCACTGCGAAAATGAAGTATTTGCACGGCACAAGAAAGTGAGTTGGGAGCACTCCATGTTTCGATATTCACTTATTTTAATACGTTATTTTAATACTGCAGATGCGCTGCATTACAGCGTCTTTGGTCGAGGCGAATAGCCAATCACTGAGCTGATTGTTGGAGAATGTAGAACTTGATCCAAACTGTGGATAGGAAAATTTCTACTTCCTTTTACCACTTTTAATGGCTAAATGCACACATAATATTTATATTCGTGAAATCTACGACAAACAGTATTTCGAATTATGTAACTTTCATTGGCCTTCTTGTACGAATAAATTAGTAATCTGTACCACAATTTTCGTGTTAGCGTATTTATATAATGATATTCGAAAAACGATGAGAAAGCAAAGGCATTAGCACTCCCGGTGCAAAAAAGGTCAAGAAAATCAAATGAGTCAAAAGTTGGAAGAGATTCGCGCGCTTATAAAAAGGACAATGCCCGAAGCACACAATAACTACCACCGTCATAGTTTAGCAAAAGATCTTTTCGAGAATACGAAAAATGCTGGTCCTATGTAAAATCGGTAAGCGAATCAAAGGCATCTATCCAGTCACTTGTTGATCATTCTGGGTTGCTGATAGAAAAGTGAAGGCCGAAGTTTTAAATTCAACATTTCAGAAATCATTCACGCAGGAGGACCATGCAAACATACCTTCATTTGATGGTCGAACTAACTCCCAAATGCAGGACACAGTAATACGCATAGCTGGTGTAGAGAAGCAGCTGAAAGAGATGAAAAAAAAAAAAAAAAAACAAGTCACCAGGCCAGGCGGGTACCTATCAGTTTTTACAAAGAGTACTCCTCGGCATTGGCCCCTTACGTAGCTTGCATTTATCTCGAAACTTTGATCTAGCGCAAAGTACCAAGCAACTACAAAGAGGCAGACCTATAACATTAACTTCTGTTTGCTGAAGAATTCTTGAACATATTAAAATATAGTAAATTTCATTGAGACGGAAAAGCTTCCGTCGACGCATCAGCACGGCTTTACAAAGGATCGATCATCCGAAACTCAGCTTACCATTTTCTCTCATGAGTTCTTGCTAGCTATATATGAAGGGTATCAGACAGACAGCATGTTTCTCGATATTCAAAAGGCGTCAGGCACGATGTCACACTACACACTGCTAACGAACGTATGGTACAGGTACCCAAATATTCTCCCATTGCTTCACACAGCAGAGTACAAGCTTGCATGTAGTGTATCCAAGTTGCTGTCTCCGGTCAATCGGCTAACGCCACTCCACAATCCTGTTCAATGTCACGTCACTCCAGACTCCACGCGCATTCAGTACGTCGGGTGGTGAAACAACCATTTTAACTAACAAATGATATCTGCACTCATTGAGACGTTCTAGAAGGTATTACGTAGTTTACGTCGCCAGACGCGTGGAAAATGGGAGGCGTTGAAGTTAGTTTTCCGAAAGTCCTACAAAAGTCGTCACTGCAGCTGACTGGAGAATGTGTTCCAAATGTTCAAATGTTTGTATAGCTTATGGGACTTAACTACGGGGTCATCAGTCCCTAAACTTACAAACTACTTATCAACTAGCTAAGACTAAGGACGGCACAAATATCCATGCCCGAGGGGGGATTCGAACTCCCGACCGTAGTGGCCGTGCAGACCGTGACTGGAGCGCCTCAGTCCCCTCGGCCACCGCGGCCGGCTGCAGAATGTGCCTTACCGCTTATACTAAACCGGTTCTCGTTCCCAGTATTTCTACGCTTCTAACCGTATGTGGTGTCTCTTAGCCACTTTTGGTCTACAGTACGATTTTACAACATTACTTTTTAATAAAATTGTTTAGTTACTCTTTTATAATTACATTTTTACAACAAATCTAAGAAGTACGAAACATTTCTTTTTCTTACACCTACCGTAACTATTGAATCTTTCATTTTAGCAAGATTACACACTGGAACATTTTGTTCGCAGTTTAGCGTGGATTATTTTTGAATGGAGCACTTTTCGCGGTGAATCGCATAATTTTCTAAATATTTAAGAAAATGTAATAGAACTACCAATTTACCTAACTTGCGCACCCCTTCCTCCCCCTCAAATACGATGTTTGAAACGGTGCAACATTTTACAATATGTGGACTGTAGAGAACAGTTTGGAGTCGGAAAGGAACTTTTACTTTGACGTTCAGGTTAGACAGTTTTCTGAACAAATTTCACCGTACTTTATAAGCTGTATATAGCCTACTATAGACCACATGTAAAGTGAGAAAACAAAGCGATTTGCTCAATTACATAACCTTCAGTTTAATAAGTCTTGGCCGGCCGCGGTGGTCGAGGTGACTGAGGCGCTCCAGTCACGGTCAGCACGGCCACTACGGTCGGGGGTTCGAATCCCCCCTCGGGCATGGATATTTGTGCCGTCCTAGTTCTTAAGTAGTTCATAAGTAGTTTGTAAGTTTAGGGACTGATGACCCCATAGTTAAGTCCCATAAGCTTAACAAACATTTGAACATTTAATAAGTCTTGGATGCAAAATTTGAATACGAATTATTTACGGAAGAATGGAGAGTCTGGTACACGTTCAGTTTGGATTTAGGAAAAATGTAGGCATTATTCTTATGATTTTCCTTAGAAGACAAGGAAAGGCAAACAGTTCTAGATTTGTGCGTTTGAAGAAAGCTTTTGACAATGTTGATTGGAATTCACTGTTTCAAATTTTGAAGTTAGCAGAGGTAAAATATAGGAAACGGAAAGTTATTTACAAATTCTACAAAAACCAGACAACAGTTAATACAGTTGAAGGACATGAAAGGGAAGCAATGGTTGGGAAGGGAGTAAGAATTGTAGCCTTCCTCTGTTGTTATACAATTTAAATATTGAGGAAGCTGTGAAGGAAAGCAAAGAGAAATTTGGAGAAGGAATTAGAGTTCAGGGTGAAGAAATAAAAACATTGCGGTTTGCTGATGAGACTGTAATTGTGTCAGAGACAGCAAATGACCTGGAAGAACAATTGAACGGAATGGACAGTGTGTTGAAAGGCGCGTATGAGATCTACATTAACAAGAGTAAAACCAGGGTAATAGAATACAGTGTAAAAACATTAGGCAATGCTGAAGAATACGATGGGGTAGCAAAACAATAAAGATGGTAGATGAGTTTTGGTAGTTGGGCAGTAGGCCTTAAATAACATACGATGACCACAGTAGAGAGGATATAACACGCAGAATGCAGTGGGGAAAAAGAAAAACATAGAGAGAGAGAGAGAGAGAGAGAGAGAGAGAGAGAGAGAGAGAGAGAGAGAGAGAGAGAGAGATTTGTTAACGTCGAGCCGGCCTCGGTGGCCGAGGGGACTGAGGCGCTCCAGTCACGGTCTGCACGGCCACTACGGTCGGTCGGGGGTTCGAATCCCCCCTCGGGCATGGATATTTGTGCCGTCTTTAGTCTTAACTAGTTCATAAGTAGTTTGTAAGCTTAGGGACTGATGACCCCGTAGTTAAGTCCCATAAGTTGTACAAACATTTGAACATTTTTTTGTTAACGTCGAACATTAAGTGTGAGGAGTGTTTAAGGTGTGGCACTGTACGGGAGTGAAATATGTACGATAAGCAGTTCAGACAGGAAGATGGTAGAGGCTTATGAAATGTGGTGCTACAGAGAATGCTGAATATTAGGTGGGTAGATAAACTAATTATTAGGAAGATACGTAATTTGTGGCACACGTTGTCTAAAATTAGGGGTCGAGTGGTAGGACACATTGTTAAACATCGATGCATCGTGAATTTAACATTGAAGAGAAGTGTGTCTGGTAAAACTCGAAGAGACTGAGCAAGAAACCAATACAGTAAGCAGATACATATGGATGTGGGTTGCCGTTCTTATGAAGAGACGAAGAGGCTTGCTCAGGATAGAGTAGGGTGGAGAGCTGCATCGAACCAGTCTCCTGATTGAAGACCGCAACAAAACCACTGCTCAATTAGGATGTGCTCTAGGAAGTGTGTGACTTTTAAATTTTCGCCTCTGTAGTCAACGATAGCTGCAGTAGTCCATCTCTTCTAAAGTGCATACAAATAAACACTAGCTCTTGGGCTATCCAAACACTTTGCTCCATAATTCTGTGATCAATAGAACCTGAGCTAAGGATCCCTAAAGAATCTAAATTTGCATGTGGCGTTTCAAAAATGTTCAAATGTTTGTTAAGCTTATGAGACTTAGTTGCGGGGTCATCAGTCCCTAAACTTGCAAACTACTTATGATATACCTTATAATAAAAACAGTACAAGCATCAATGCCCGAGTCAGGAATCGAAACCCCGACGGGGAACGGCCTCGTTCCACGTTTTCCGCGTTCCATACTTCAGCACAACAGAAATTCGTAACAACTGCTACTGTGAAGCGAGCCCTTTGCTACGCACTTCACAGTGGTTAACAGAGTATAAATGTGGATGGAGAACATGCGGTGATTTCCCAGTAGTTCTCATGGCTGATTTTTCAGTGTGTCATGACGCATTATTACGAATTAAAGGCCGCGGTGGAGTAGCCGAGCGGTCTAAAGCGTCTCGCTGCGGAGCGCGCGGTTGCTCGCCGTGGAGGTTCGAGTCCTCCCTGGGGCATGGGTGTGTGCGTTGTCCTTAGGTTAGTTTAGTTTAAGTAGTTTGTAAGCTACGGACTGATGACCACGCAATTTGGTCCGATAGAATTACAAACATTTGAACGAATTAAAGTCCATCTCACCTCAAAGTATAGATTGCTCAGTGTATTATTATAAATTAACTCACCTAAAAATGTTGTAATGATTTTATGTACATTTATTAAATGTTTCAAACATTTATTTACTCTGTTTAACATCTGTAAATATTTGTTTTTAAGAAGATGAAAGTGATTGGTAATCGAACCTATGCGTGAGAACATCCCTTGTGTAAGTTTGATAGAATGATTCTTTAAACAGTTTCGTGTTGTAATTTTTATAAGTTATGAAATTAATAAATGTGACAGTTAAATGTAACTGATTTTCCGGAGTCTCTCTATTATATTTACAATGTGACAATATTTTGACTACCTCCCATTGTCAGTTGGTGGTGTGTCTGGGTTCAGTTCTTGGATGGACTCAGATAAGTGTTTCTGTGAAGTATGAGTTTCCTTGGAAAGTTCAGTCTGTGAATGTGAGAGTGCCACAGTTTGTGTTACTTTTTACTCAGTAACCAGCTTAAAGGTTGCGATATTTGGCTATTTTTACTGATGAAAATCAGGTTATATTTTGGCATTTTATTGATGAAAAGATGGCGATTATTTTGGCTACTTTTTGTTTAAAATTTGGCGACAGAGCAATAGAAAAACCTGGCAACTCTGGGCCCAGGTACAGTAGCGCAGCCGGCCGCGTTGGCCCAGGGGACTGAGGCGCTCCAGTCACGGTCTGCACGGCCACTACGGTCGGGGGTTCGAATCCACCCCCCTCGGGCATGGATATTTGTACCGTCCTAGTTCGTAAGTTGTTCATAAGTCAAAGACATTATTGATAGAGGTTTGATTCCATTACTTTGAGGTGCTCCACGACCACACAATGATGAACTTACCAGATGTAATTAGCAGCATTGGCCGTTAATGTTTTATTTAAAAAAAACCACAGATCGATTTCGATCACATAATGATCATCTTCAGTGTCCTTCCAACGAGCATATGCATGCCCTGAACGCAACTGCAACGATAATTTGCAGTGTCAAAGTTTTTCAAACTTTGACACTGCAAATTACCGTTGCAGTTGCGTTCAGGGCATGCATATGCTCGTTGGAAGGACACTGAAGATGATCATTATGTGATCGAAATCGATCTGTGGTTTTTTTAAATAAAACATTAACGGCCAATGCTGCTAATTACATCTGGTGAGTTCATTATTGATAGATCTGAAGCACTGAATTAAAATTTTGTGTTCCGGCCGGGAATCGAACCCGGACCTCCATGCTTACCAGGCAGACGTCTTAACTGTTAGACTACCACACCACTAACGATTAAGGCGCCTTGGAATAGTCTGTGTACGATTACCCTCCACAACACAAACTTTAATTCAGCTTCTTTGTTCCAAAGATAATTGCCACTACTGCCAAGTAAGCATGGAGGTCCGGGTTCGATTCCCGGCCGCACCACAAATTTTAATTCAATGCTTAATGTCTTTGACATATTTGAGACGTAAATCCGTCTCTGGGATTCTTTATTTGTATTAATTGATATTTATTTCATGAGTAGTTTGTAAGTTTAGGGACTGATAAACCCGTAGTTAAGTCGCATAGACTATACGAACATTTGAACATTTTGAATAGTAGCGCAGTGACTTGACTGAACGCGTGCAGTCACACAGGTGGTCGGAGAGCTAGCGGTGAGGAGGCGGTGGCAATGTCTGCGACCGTTACCGGCCCCAGATAAGATAGCGGTGGCTGACACACCTGACTCAGAGCTAGACTTAGCCGCTGACTCGGCAAGCCTCTATAGCGAACGTTGCCACGCTAGCCTACCGGTGCCGGGCGCCGTGGCTCAGCGCGCCCGGTCAGGGGGCTGAACGCCCTCTGTAATAAAAAAAAAAGCTGAGCCAACCATGCAACGAACAACCACGAACAAACTAAACGAACGACCATCATGGATCCATCAGACGAAAAAAAAAAAAAAAAAAAAAAAAAAAAACCGGTAGCTCAGCCACAGGGCGGCGGACAATAAGGTAGAAGTTAGGACTGACGAGGAGATGGACGGAGAGAGAGATGGGAAGAATGCATGGACCGGCGAATATTGGCATAAGTAAATACCCGAGCGACGACGGGTTATTCAGGTAGCTGATACAGGGAGACGCCTAAGAGGACATAGAGGAAGCTGGGAAGCGGGGATAGAGATAGGGGAAGTTATGTGTGGGGAAATTAGAAGGAGAGTAGTACGTATAACCAATTTCCATGCACCCTGCGTATTTAGCAACTGCGAAGAGTTAGTTCATTAGTTATTATTAAAAGCGGAGAAGCAAACAAGTAATAATGGAAGTTTAACGAACCAAGCGGTTAAAAGAATGTTTCTGTCTCTCTCTCTCGTATAGGGTGCCCTAGACCACTCGTCCACCCCTCCTGAAGCAGCGGGAGTCGTATGAAACGTAAATCACGATACCTCCTGCTAGTAAGTGTACGACCCCGGATCGACTGGTGCCATTTGCAACTTCCTATTCTCACCAGAAATGAGCTTTTGAGACCGGAAGACTTTTAAAAAAATGTGAATGACATACTTTTTCTTACTGATTTGGATGCTATGCCGAAGATTGAGATTCTTTTTTCTTTTTTAGTTATTCTGCTCCCCAAAATGCCTTCTGTAGCGTGATGGCCCATCTGGAAAGTGGCATGCATAGATTACTTCATATGTTTAGATAAGGTAAAGCAGTCAACAACCCGAAGATTTGTTTGAACACCACAGTGCTTTCTAGGCATGGTCCTGTTTGGAGGTGCTATGCCGTTGCCTTCCTCCGACCTTCGAACTGACTTACCCAGCCAGTTATAGGGGGACCTACAGTTCAACGATGGTTCCGAACCACGGTGCTACTCGATACTTTTCACATCAGCAACATTGCCAGAGGTAAAGGAAGTGGAAAGTGACAGATAAAAAGCCGAGGACCTGGAGGGGATAGAAGCCGCGATCTCTGGATTAATAGGCTGGCACTCTACCGCTGTGCTACCGAGCCACACACCCAAAGCAAAATACGATACACACATCTGATAATGTAATACGTTATTGAGCTGTATACAGTGTATCCAATAGTACCTTGAAACACAACACGATCGACCGTGCAGTGGTATTGTGCCCACGCGGATGCTAAGTAGTGCACGGACATATAAACACATACTCGTGCTCGTAAGCTCAACTGAATCCGTTCGAAGACCAAGACTAAAATTTTCGTAAGTAACAGAACAGTAGAATGTTCAAAAAGATCAAATGTTTGTTAAGCTTAAGGGACTTTTATAGTTTTCAAAATGACAAGCCAAGATCGCACAGTAACAATTTATTAAATGACGACCGGTTTCGGTGCACAATGTCAACACCATCTGGTCACAAATGTGTTATAATCCGGTCATCTGTCAAAAATATAAAAGACATGCAAGAAATAACGTAAAAACATAAAAAATAACAAACATTTGGGATTAAGAGGCGCTTATTATTCCTTGTTAAAAAAAATTGGGTATAAAGTAACAAGTGCAACATTGCACTTAGTCACTATATAAAACAATACATAAGTTAAAAACATGACAGCTTACAAAATGCTGACAGGATTCTAGTTTAGATTTTATATACCAGCGATCTTGGCTGTAACATTTTTGGAATCTATCGAAATCAAGACACTTGACTTTAATTCTGTTTTTCTTTTTCGATAGCAATTTGGACGCGTTTTACATGTTCCCATTCCCTGATGACTTTTCTAGAACAATAATGAAAGGAGTGGAGATAGTCCGCCCCCTTTGTGGACTCCAGTTTAGATTTCAAACGGGCCTGACACTTCGCCCATGAATTTCACTGTAGGCCTTGTTTTTTGTGTCTTTTCTGTGATTTTTCGTGTCTTTCGGTCGATCCCAAATTCTTCCATTACTTTAAATAGGGTTTCACGGTCCACTGAATCGTATGCTTTCTTGATGTCGATGCATCTCTGCATTTCCTCATTGGTGTTATTGTCTTTAAGTACCAGATCTGTTCCACACATGATAGTCATTTTCTGAATCTGGCGTGATATTCACCAATTAGTGAATCTGCTTGGGATTCTGTTTAAAAGTGCTTTGGAAAGCATTTTCTAAGCAACTGGGAGGAGGGAAATTCCTCTGTAATTGTTGATGTCTGTCTTGTCACCCATTTTGTGTGGAAGGTGAATTAGAGCACATTTCTATTCCGCTGCTATTTGCTGCGTCATCCATATGTCTGACATGATATGATGTAGTTTTGGCAGAAGTGTAGGATCGTTTAGTTTCCAAAATTCAGCAATGATCCCATCTCCTCCCGGTGCTTTGTTATTTTTCAACTCTTTGACTATCTCCGTAATTTCTTCAGGATCCGGGCCAAGTGAGTGGGTGTGTGAAAACTAAAGAAGTTTTTCTTGGGTGGTTCGCAGTTGAGGAGGGAACTGACATATTGTGCTCAGATTTTGCAATTATTTTTCGTATTGGTTTCCAAAAAGCATCGGGTTTCTTGAAATATAAGCAAGGCTCTTGGTACCCATGTAAGTTGACTCTGAAAGTCTTTAAAAATTTCTTGTATTGGTTTTCATGAAATCCTGCTGGTATCGGAGAGTCTGTTGTCCTATCCCCGTGTTTACTTTTTAGGCCTGTTTTTGATTTTTGAGAAATTTCTAACAGTTCTCTTCAGTTTTGTGGATGATAATCGTTTTTCATGCAGTTATAATGTTGTTAACTGCCTTATCGCGGGTTGCGTTCCACCAGCGATGTTTCCTGGTGCGAGGGGGTTGTCCTAATTTGATGGTTTCCTGAATTTTCTCTGTTAAATTCATCGAGTTTGTTGATTTTTCCTGTTTGATTTGAGTGATGAATTTTTCTTTGTTGAGACTCAGATATTCCGAATCAGGTTTGGTATTCTTGGGTATGCATTCTCCTCGGTTGGAAGTTTGTTTTTATTTGGAGAAGATGATGATCTGATTCAAAGATACCTTTGCGGTTTTTGACGTTTAGTAGCTGTTCTTGATGGGAATTCTGCATTATTTTTTCGTCTTCTTTCATGAAGGAGTTTTGGAAGGGCGTGTAAAGAAATTCTGCTATATCAGAACTGTTATCAGTAGCATCACCGCTAGTATACTTTACCTACGACCAGAATTTCTTAGGATTTTGTACCAAATTTCGTGAAAGATGAAATTCTACTGGTTTCGGAGTGTCTGTTGTCATATCCCCGTGTTTATTTTCTAATTATTTTTGAGGTCTGTTTTTATTTTTTATTTTTATTTTTGAGAAATTTCTCCCAGTTTTCTTCAGTTTTGTGGCTGTTAATTTTTTTCCACGCAGTTATGGCTTTCTGAATTTTCTCTGTTAGTTTCTTCTAGTCTGTTGATTTTTCCTGTTTGCTTTGCCTGATGATTTTTTCTTTGTTGAGTCTCAGATATTCCGAATCTGGTTTGGTATTCTTGAGTGGCCTTTTTAACATTTTCTTCGGTTGGAATTTGTTTTTATTTGGAGAAGATGATGATATGATTCAAAGATACCTTTGCTGGGTTTGACGTTTAGCAGCTGTTCTTGATACGAATTCTGGAGTATTTGTTCGTCTTCTTTCATGAAGGAATTTTGGAAGGCTGTGTTAAGAAATTCTGCTTTAGCAGAACTGAATCAATAGCATCACCGTTACTATCGTGTAGTCAAGGTATTGATTTTGTTTTAGCGCTAGTGAACTTTACCTACGACAAGCATTTCTTAGGATTCTCTAGCAAATTACGTGACATGGTTTCGTTTTGGAATTTATTATAAGTTACTCGCATTGAAGTTCGAGCTAAATTTCGAGTTTCTGTAAAAGACTACCAGTCTTCAGGATTTTGTGTAACTTTTATTTTGGCATGCTTCTTTCTATGCTGTTGCAAATGGTGATCTAACCTGTTTTGTGTACCATTGCGGGTCAGACCCCTCTTTTGTTAACTTGATTGGTATAAATCTTTCAATGGTTGTCGATATTATTCCTCTGAAAGTAAGCCACATATAATCTACACTAACAATGTTAGTTTCGAAAGTCTGGAGATTCTTACTCGGGAAAGCGTTGATCGAATTTTTATCTGATCTTTAGAGTAGATATATTTTTCATTTATTTTTGGTAGATTTGGAAAATCCAATATTCATTTTCGCTACAACAACTCTGTGTTCACTATTTCCTGTGTCGGTTTAGATACTCTGTTAGGTCCGGATTAATAGTTTCTAAGAGGTGAAGTATATTTTGAGAGGCATTTACTATTCTAGTGGGTTCCTGAACTAATTGCTCGAGATAATATTCGGAGAATGCGTTCAGCACGATTTCGGAAGATGTTTAATGCTTGCCTCCGACTTTAAACATGCATTTTTGCCAACATATCGATGGTAAGTTAAAGTCGCGACTAGTTAAATTTGTTTGCTTGGGGAACGTTTTTGATATTTGGTCACAACTTTTTTGAACATTTCTGCAATCTGATCATCTGAGTCAGGGGGTCGGTAAAAAGTGCCAATTATTAATTTCTTCTTGTTGTCAGGTTTCTACCCATACCAATACACAAGTTAGAAAAGTGAAAAGGTGAGGTTAACAGGTTTTAAATATTTGTATAATGTCATGATGGCCACAGCTACGTATTTAGTAGCACAAAGGTACCGGTTTCGATTAATGTACCATTATCAAGCGCCAGCAGAGTTTAAACAGTTGTTTAACGTCAATTTTACGATATTGAAAAAAATGAAAATAAATAGTTGCAATTCAAGTATAATGCCAAATAGTTATTTTCAATGTTTTCAAGATTGTAACATGTAACATCAATCAAGTGGCTAAGTTCTGCATGCGTTTGATAATGCTGTGATAACCGAAACCGGTAGCTTTGGGCTAATTAGTTAAACAGTTATGGTCAACATGACATTCTACAAATATTACAACTTTTTGATATCTAATATATAAAAATGAATGTTTGTGTGCTCGTATTTTACGTGCGGCCGTACCGTTCAACCGATTGTGGTGAAATTTTGTCAACATATTGCTTGCACTTTCGCGATGCTCATAGGCACCATTAAATCACTGTACAACAAATAGTTTAGGAGCTATGACGCAAAAAACAATGAAATACCCGGAAAAGTGCTGAATCATGCGATGTCTGCTTCTGAACCAGTGTACCAATTTGAACTAAATTTGGTACACATATTCCTTCCATGAGGTAACAATTAACACAGGGGTAAGAACTGCTTACGACATCGTTCAGGAGATATGACGTCATAAACAATTATATGGTCGAAAACCTGCGGCATCATGCGATATGCGAATAAGGACACTAAAATCGTCATGACATTTTGGAAGCGACCTTCAAAACAAGAGGGAAGGTCACTAACACATAAAATTTTGGATGTTGGAAGACGGTGGATATTTTACATATGGACTTCGTCAGATTCTGCAGTTGTATTCCGATCCTGAAGAAATTTTTAAACATGATTGAACAATACAGTTTATTAGTGCAGTATTAATATATTCAGATTACCTACAATCGTTTCAGTTAATTAACGTGACTAAACAGATAATTATCAACTTTCGGCGAAGTTTCGAATGAAATAAAATTTCTGAGAATTCTACCAGCTCCCTCTGGAAGTTACGTTACATTTTTAGGGTGATAATCATCAAAGAAATATAAATAAATATTGTTCACACCAGGTGCATATTATGTTAGCAATTTATGGTGTAGCCGTGTTAGGCGTAGCTGTCCAGCGTTGGATTAAAGCGTGCTTTCAAGAATAAAACAAGCCTCGGACGTATAAAAGAAGTTACTGGACATGACACTTCTCCAGGGACCTCACGAAAGTATGACGGCCAAAAACCTGAAGCATTTCGGAGACCCAACAAAGAAACAAAAACTCAGACTTGGAAGTCTGAACATCCTCACGCTTACTGGTAAATGTGAAGAGCTTGTTTACCTAATGGATAGGCGCAAGGTACTGATATTAGGCCTAAGTGAGACCAAGTGGAAAGGGTCTGGCAAGAAAACCCTCAGAAATGGATATATACTACACTGGTGTGGTAGTCAAACAGAGACCAGAAATGGAGTCCCCCTGCTCCTGAATAAATATGTAACCGTACATAGGAACATCAGGTATGTAAGTGATCGAATCATTCAGATGAAACTACATCTTCCAAGTTTATGCCCCTCAAACAGGTTGCACAGCTGGTGAGAAAGAACAGTTTCTGGAGAACCTAGAGGACCTAATAGTGGAAGATAATATCATCAGCATAGATGATCTAAATGACCAAGTGAGTGAGGAGAGGCAGGGGTGCGAAAATATTATCGGACCTCATGGATATGTTAAGAGAAACCCTGAGGGAGAACAACTGTTAGATTTGTGTGTACGAAACGAGCTAACCATCAAGAACACTTGGTATCAGAAAAGGGACAGTCACAAAATAACCCGTTACAGCTGGGAGGGACAACATAAAACTGCCATAGACTACATTATAACAGACCAAAAAGCTAGTCAGACTGTTACAGATGTTAAAGTTATTCCAAGTGAATTTATGGACAGTGATCACCGACTGTTAACTGCAGATCTGAAGAATGTACAAGTCCCATTAGTTAAGTACAAGAAAATGCCAAAGATTGAGATTTGGCTGTTGAGAGACCCTGAAAAGAAACAATAGTACCAGAAAAGGATCTAGGATAGAATACCCAAAACTGAAAAACTTGGGGTAGAAGAGGAATGGAAGCTCTTTAAAGACACTCTTGTTACAGAAGCTGTCTACATCTGTGGGAAAACAAGTGCAGCACAAAGAGAGAAGGAAACACCCTGGTGGAATGACAGAGTACAGACAACAGTTAAAGAAAAAAAATGTGTTAAAGAAGAAATTAGACCGGGAAAAACAAAATAGAGTAGACGTAAGAAATGACACTGAAATCGAACGTCTGTCTCAGGAATATCGAAACAAGAAGTTGGCTGTTGACTGATCCAAAACGAGAAAGATAAATGTTGGAATGACTTCACCACCAAATTACAAGAAGACTGTCAAGGCAATAAAAAAACTGCTATATAAGTTAGTCAAGGATAAAAGATATAAGCGTACTAACATCGTTGCTCCAACTGAGGAAGGGAAGCTGTTGAAAACAGAATCCGAAATTAGGAGTGAAATGAGGAATCATTTCAACTCGCTGTTGAATGGGAATGCTGACATCAGTGATTGTCCAGCTGAAGAAACACAACAGGTTCTACAACAACTTTGACTGGAAGTTGAGTCTGCTCTGAGAAATATGCGAAACGGAAAGCCTCCAGGGTTTGATGAGCGAAGCTCAGATATGATGAAGGCAGCCGGAACACCTGGCCTACAATGGACCTACAGAGTCCTGTCAGTCATCTGGACAAACAACAAAATTCCAGATGACTGGACAAAAGGAATCATCATTCCACTGTTTAAAAAAGGAGACCGAAAAAAATGTGGAAACTATAGAGGTATCACCCTACTTTCACATACCCTAAAGCTGTTGGGAAAAATTATAGAAACCAGACTTAGGAAGATAGTTGAACCCCTATTAGGAGAAGAACAGCATGGTTTCAGGAAAGGGCGAAGTACTATAGATCTAATCTTTGCGGTAAGGATTGTGGCAGAGAAATACTGGGAACATGGAAAGAAATCAGTGATGGTGTTCTTAGACCTTGAGAACGCGTATGATAGTGTCCCTCGTAATAAAATATGGAAATGCCTGGAAGGTGTAAAAGTGACCAGTTACTTGATTAACAGAGTGAAGATGCTGCATCAAACTTTCAATAGGAAATGGTCGCTCTGAATGGTTTGAGACGAAGAAGGGAGTCCAGCAGGGAAGTGCTCTATCACCACTCTTGTTTATTATTGTAATGGACAGCATGCTAAACTCTATTAAGGAAACTGCAAATGAGTCGAGATCACTGGTATTTTCAGATGATGTTGTAATATGGGAAGAAACAGAAAAAGAAGCTCAGAAGAGCCTAACTGTCGGGACAATAAATATAAAGAATTGAACCAGAAAATCAGCAAGACCAAGACGGTTGAGATGACCATAAACAGAGAGGGAACAAGTCCAAACATCTACTTGGAGGGAACAAAAATTAAATCAGTTTCCCACTTTCAGTACGTTGGAAGTATTTTCTCCAAGGACAACAACATGCGGCAAGAAATCCTCAACAGAACACAAAAGCATCAAATTTGTACATGCAAGTTCGGAATTTACTCTGGGACAAAAAAGTACCCCAGGTATCAAAGTTAACTTTGTATAACACTTAATTCACTCCAATCCTTATATATGGCATGGAAACATGTACATTATTAAAAAAGGATTACAGCAGAATCCAAGCATCAGAAACGAGGTTTATCAGGACTATGAATCGAAGTACCAGGAGAGACAAGATCAGAAATGAGGTACACAGAGAAACAGCTAGTGTCGGGGTCCATATTGTCAGCAACTTGGGGAAACGAAGACTGCAGTGGTATGGCCATGGATAGCACAAGAACAGCTAAAAAAATACTTCAGGATGGAATTGGGAGGAAGAAGACCAAGAGGAAGGCCAAGGAGACGATGGATAGAGGCAGTTAAATCAGACGTAGAGAAGAACGGCTTTAACTGTGATGATGTCCAAGACCAAATGTTATATCAAGATCGGATGAGATGGAGAGCGCTTGTTAGCCACACTGTCTGCATATGGTGCATGGCAGAGTATACTTTACTACGAATTTTTTTATATTCCGAACTTGATGAGTTACTGCGTACGTAACCTTGAAAACAATAGGAATATCATAGTCTACCTAAGATTTCATAAGGTGCACGGTGGAGGGTACCTTGAAATATACTTAGACACCATCAAAGCTAAACTTAAGTGTCTCGAGGGAGTTTCCGCGATCGTCATTTTAATAAAATTCTTGAATATTCGTCTCCAGATCACTTTTATTTACTAGAACATGACCGATTTCGGGACAGCTGCCCATCTTATGATCTGTTAACAAATATTACAATTGAATGTAAGCTACTGTTTACAACATATAATATCCAGAAAGATAATGAAAAAAATATGAAAAACATACCAGTTCTATGAAGTTTCAGAGTAACCTGTCACGTGATGAACGAGTGTTCACAGTCGTTACTAAAATACAGCAGCCTCCTGAGGCTTTATATAATGTGCGTCCATTCATCTGATTGGTGGATACATTTTCGTTAAAACTACTCTCAATAAGTGATCATTGACTTACATATAATATTATTTCTAAAGTCAAGATATAAAATAGCATTCTTAACATTGAGACTGGTTTGATGCAGCTCTCCACAATACCCTATCCTGAGCAAGCCTCTTCATCTCCACATAAGAACGGCAATCTACATCTGTCTGAATCTGCTTACTGTATCCATCTCATGGTGTCCCTCTTCGGTTTTTACCCCACACACTTCCCTCCAACGCTAAATTACCAATTCCTTGATGTCTAAGAATGTGCCCTACCAATCTATCCCTTCTTTTAGTCAAGGTATGCCAGAAATTTCTTTTCTCCCCAATTCTTTTCAGTACCACCTAATCTTCAGCATTCTTCTGTTGCACCACATTTCAAAAGCCTCAATCCTCTTCCTGTCCGCACTGTTTATCGTCCATGTTTCACTCCCACGCAAGGTAACACTCCATACAAATGCCTTCAGAAAGGACTTCCTTAGGCTTAAATCAATATTCGATGTCAACAAATTTCTCTTTTTCAAGAACGCTTTTCTACCCATTGCCATTCTGCATTTTATATCCTCTGTACTGCGACCATCAATTGTTATTTTGCTGCCCAAGTAACAAAACTCATCTACCTCCTTTATTGCTTCGTTACCTAATCTAATTCCTTCATCATCGCCTGATTTTCTTAGCCTGCACTCCATTACCCTAGTTTTGCTCTTGTTAATGTTCATCTTATGTGCACCTTTCAGCACACTGTCCATTCTTCCAGGTCCTTTGCTGTATCTGACAGAATTACTATGTCGTCGGCATAACGCAATGTTTTTAATTCTTCCCCCTGAACTTTAATTCCTTCACGAAATTTCTCCTTGTTTTCCTTTATAGCTTGCTCAATGTACAAATTGAATAACATTGGAGAAAGGCTACAACTCTGTCTCACTCCCTTTCCAACCACTGCAGCCCTTTCATGCCCTTGAACTCTGACAATCGCTGTCTGGTTTTTGTACAGATATATATAATAACGTTTTAAGTAAATCTGTTAGTGGGTTAATAATTTTTTTACCATGGTTAAATATTAAAATGTTTTAGAAAATATGTCAAAAAGACTTTTTAAAAGTATTGTGGACACTGTCTTCTTTCCCGTCTGCTGATGAAGCTTCAGTGTGTCAGGCTGCATCAGCTGCATCGCCGAGGTCTCCTCCGCCTCGCCGTGTCCCATTCACCTCCGCCAGTGTGCTGAGGGCCGCCGTAGCTGGTGTTTGGCAACGCGTTCCATTCCAGGCGAGGCTACAAAATGTCTATAAATGTTTCAAAAAACGTTTTTGACGCACGAAATCTGTCTGCTCATTTAGAAGTTTGTCTGGGTCTTGGCCCACTTTAGGTTACGGTAGTAACACTAAAAGTGGGCGTTTGCAATCGTCTTTTGACAGCTCGAAATTTAAATGAAAATAACGGCTTAACAATTCATCTGACACGAAAATTGAATAACCAAATTTGTAGAGGAGAAAATTTTCTACAACTTTGCTCTCTTACGTTTTTTTCATATCTCGTATCGTCTCAGAGATATTTTCAAAAATAACGGCGATTTTGGGATGTATGTCTGTCGGTCTATCTGTCCGTAACGTGTTCCCTGTTTTTAAGACGAACCGTTCAACCGATCAGCACCAAATTTTACAGTCATAATTATTGGCTACCAGAGACCAGAACCTCGCTTTTTGAAATATTTCGCTCAAGAAGTACGTTAGTAATAGAAAAAAAGAAAAAAAAAGCCGTTTGTAATGTACTTTTAATTCAAATAAGCCGTTCATCTGATGCGAAAATTGAATAAACGAATTTGTAGAGGAGAAAATTCTCTACAACTTTGTTCCTTATGTTTTTTTTTTTTCATATCTCGTATCGTTTGAGAGATATTTACAAAAATAACGGAGTTTTGACACCCCTCCATTGAGTTATCGAGATGTCACGTGACATTCCTCGCCCAGAACTCTCTCTGGCATACGCCATCTTGCGTTGCGTATTTCATGATTTCCTTATTGTAACTTACACGTTGTCATTTCAAAGCAATGGCGCACTGAAGAATTAAAAAAAAACACGTCGTTTTGCGTACGATAAATGATAATGTAATGTCGACAAATACCTTATTAGCATCAGTTAACAACGGCCAACAACAGAATAAGATTAAAGAACACTTCTAACTGTTAGGTATAGCGTAGTGGGCAATGCGTTGGACTGTAACATGGAAGGTCAGTGGTTCGGAACCCGCCACTACTTAAATTTTTTTCCCTAAAAGGGTTCGAGACACTCTTATTAATTAATTTTTATTATTTAGATTATTATTTTGGTCCAAAATGTTTGCAAAAACTTATAAAAGTACAAATCTAAAGTGGGCCGTAAAACATGTCAGTGCGATTTTTTTTCCTTTTGCGCGTATACTTCAAGCTCTTCAGGCACATTTAAATAGAAACTTTTCGGTGACCTGTGCAACACTTCCGTTTGTTCGCCTAGAGTGCTAACCTGGTGTTCGTTGTCTTTAGCAGGCGCTCCAATTGCTGTACTATTGCTGTTACTAAGTGTTCTTTGTATCGGACTTCAAAGCTGCGCCCAGTTAGACCTATGTAATATTTATCACAGCTAGTGCATTTAATCTTATACACAGCGGTGTTGCTGTAATTTGTGCATTATTTCGTAGTTGGTCTATGCTTTAATCTTTGTGTCATTTTGGAACGCCACCCCTGATATTTCTCGGAAATTATTTCGCTTCTAACGAACACACGTCTTCTGTATGTTAGATAAACTTATTTTTATCTTTCATTTTGTCATTGCCAATGGATTTGTTTTTGATTTTATTAAACATCCGCATGACGTCTTGGCTGCGGGTACATGTTTAACGGTGTCTAGTTCCTTTCGTAATTCTTCCTCGGCAAGTCTGAGGGCTCTGTTGCACATTGCGTAGAAGTTTGCTCTTTTGTGCTGCGCTGGGTGTCGTGATGTCGCTGCTATAATGCTATCAGAGTATGTCTCTTTTCTGTACACACCGAATGCGTGTCTCTCTCCGTCCCCTCTTATGGTCAAGTCAAGGAAACTGATTGCTCCATCATGCTCCAATTCCAAGGTAATCTGCATCTTTGGGCATCGATCACTTAAAACCTATGAGATTTTAACATTTTCCTCTTTCCTCCCTTTAAACAGAAAATTTAATCATCAGCGTACCGCCTGTAATAAATTAGTTTCTCTTTGATTTCGAGATAAGAGGTGAAAAACTTATTTTTTAAATCGGTCACAAAAATTTCCGCTAAAATAACCGCTAGGACATTTTCCATGACTAGACCATCATCTTGTATAAAAACTTTGTCATTGAAGATAAAGTTGATGTATTTTTTGTTAGTGTTGTGCTTGAGCATCTTGTGTAGGAGTTCCTGCTCTTTATCGGAAAATAATGTCTGTTAAATTGACTCTCCTATCATAGAACTTGTGTACATGTTTTCTGCATCACTGTTTTCGCTATTGTTTTACAGAGGTTAAAAATTTTCTTGTTATGTCTCTTTGTGATTACGTCCCTATCGACTTCGATATTGTAGTCAATCTCGTCTTCCACCTGTCTAAACTGCAAGGGTGGCAGTAGATTTACCTAATTTCCACTACACTGATCACTATAAAATTTTACAGAGTTTTATGTTCTTTTCACAGAAGCGGTAGACAATGGACTGAAGAGGTATAAGAGGAGTTCGACAAAGAAATGAGAACCTGACAGGCAGAGAATGGAGATGGGCAGAGAGCGGGGTATGAAGAAATGAACGGAGACAGGGGAGATGACGAGATCAACTGAGACAGAGAGAGAGAGAGAGAGAGAGAGAGAGAGAGAGAGAGAGAGAGAGAGAGAGAGAGAGGGAGGGAGGGAGGGGAGAGGAGGAGCTAGTTAATAATATATCCTTATATGTACTTCGCAAATCACGAAATTTCCCGACGTCTGCTACTCCTGTAAGATGGACAAACGATCCCCGATCCTGGTCCGGCACAAATTTCCATGTGTTGCAGATCGTTTGTCCATCTTACAGGAGCAGCAGACGTTGGGAAATTTCGTGATTTGCGAAGTATATACGTGGATATATTTATCTCTGCTGCTGATTACCGCCATCATCTGTTCCCTTGGAACAGACATAATAATAGAATGAAACTTTCACTCTGCAGCGGAGTGTGCGTTGATATGAAACTTCCTGGCAGTTTAAAACTGTGTGCCGGAACCGGGACTCGAACCTGGGACCTTTGCTTTTCGCGGGCAAGCGCACTACCGACTGTGCTATCCCAACACGACTAACGATACTGCCTCACAACTTTACTTCCGCCAGTACCTCGCCTCCTACTTTCCAAACTTCACAGAAGTTCTCCTGCGAAACTTGCAAGACTAGCACTCCTGGAAGGAAGGATATGGTGGAGACATGGCTTAGCCACAGCCTGGCGGAAGTAAAGTTGTGAGGCGGCATCGTGAGTCGCGTCGGGATAGCTCAGTCGGTAGAGCGCTTGCCAGCGAAAGGCAAAGGTCCCAGGTTTGATTCCCGGTTCCGGCACACAATTTTAATCTGTCAGGAAGTTTGAGACATAATAATAAATAATAATTTGAAAAGCAGGAGAGTATAGACCACTCTCCGCCAACACTGGGAGCCGCACCTCGCCCCAGCTGGCCGTGGGCATTCCACAGGGCCTGGGTCACGCAGCTGGGGAATGCACTCCGGGCTATCTGCGCCACGTGGCCTCCTCCCATGACGCCACCGGCCGCAGTAAAGCTTATCGGCGGAGCAGGACTGCCCCCAGTCCGGCCGGGGAAGCATCGCGCGCCGGGCGTTTCGTAACTCGGACGCGTCGTCAGGTGCAGCGGCGCGGCTGTGGGAACGGGCGGGCCTTCCCGCTGGCCTGGTTGGAGGTCACCCGAGGTTTCCGTGTTTGGCCGCGCGGCGCCGCGGATCTCTCGCCGCGCCAGTGCCGCGGGCGACAGCCGCAGCGCAGTCAGCTGTTGGACGCTGCCTCGCCCACGTCAGCTGACGCGGACCGCCACTGTGCAGAGCTCGCCGCCAGACGGCCTGCCAGCCCGGCCGACGACGCCGTCGCTCCCCGTATCTGCACGCCGTCGCTGGAGCGCGATATGGCCATGTGAGTACCACGCCTCCTTCACTAACCCTCCCATAAAGCAGCAGGTGGCCGCATGGGTGGAGCCACCGGGGGTTTCTACGCTGATGATGATGATGATCGTGTCTCATATTTTGGCCGTTAGATCCCAGATTAGTTTGTGAACATTAACAAGAGCAAAACTAGGGTAATGGAGTGCAGTGTAAGAAAATCAGGTGATGCTGAAGGAATTAGATTGGGAAACGAAGCAATAAAGGAGGTAGATGAGTTTTGTTACTTGGGCAGTAAAATAACAAATGATGGTCGCAGTACACAGGATATAAAATACAGAATAGCAATGGGTAGAAAGGCGTTCTTGAAAAAGATAAATTTGTTAACATCGAATATTGATTTAAGCTTAAGGAAGTCCTTTCTGATGGCATTTGTGTGGAGTGTTCCCTTGTATGGGAGTGAAACATGGACGATAAACAGTGCGGACAGGAAGAGGATTGAGGCTTTTGAAATATAGTGCTACAGAAGAATGCTGAAGGTTAGTTGGGTGGATCGCGTAACTAATGAGGAGGTACTGAACAGAATTGGGGAGAAAAGGAATTTCTGGCATACCTTGACTAAAAGAAGGGATAGATTGGTAGGACACATTCTTAGACATCAAGGAATTGTGAATTTAGCGTTGGAGGGAAGTGTATGGGGAAAAAATCGTAGGGGAAGGCCAAGAGATGGATACAGTAAGCAGATTCAGACAGATGTAGGTTGCCGTTCTTATGTGGAGATGAAGAGGCTTGCTCAGGATAGGGTATTGTGGAGAGCTGCATCAAACCAGTCTCCGGACTGAAGACCACAACAACAACAACATATTTTGGCCTGCATGGTGCAAGTCTTTTTCGTGGGTGACTTGCCGTCGCTGGAGCGCGATATGTCCATGTGAGTACCACGCCTTCTACACTAACCCTCCAATAAACCCTACAGACAGCACATAACATCAAGTGGTCCGCGTTGGCGGAGCCACAGGGAGGTTTCTGCGGTGATGATGACGATGACCGTGTGTCATATTTTGGCCGTTACATCCCAGCTGAGATATTGTTCGGCCTGCCTGGTCCAAGTCTTTTACGTGGGCGACTTCCGCCCCGATGATGATGATTACTGCACGGCCACTACGGTCGGGGGTTCGAATGCCCCCTCGGGCATTGACATTTGTGCCGTCCTAGTTCGTAAGTAGTTCCTAAGTATTTTGTAAGTTTAGGGACTGAAGACCCCGTAGTTAAGTCCCATAGACTATACAAACATTTGGATATTTTTTTTTTTATGATGATTAGGACAACACTCAGAGGTGCGGTGGAGTAGCCGAGCGGTCTAAGGCTCCTCGCTGCGGAGTGCGCTGTTGCTCGCCTTTGGAGGTTCGAGTCCTCCCTGGGACATGGGTGTGTGTGTGTGTGTGTGTGTGTGTGTGTGTGTGTCACACAACGTCAACACGGATTTAGAAAATATCGTTCATGCGAAACAAAACCAGCTCTTTATTTACACGAAGTGATGGGTGCTATCGACAAAGGTTCGCAAATCGATTCCGTATTTCTTGATTTCCAGAAAGCTTTCGACACCGTACCTCACAAACGGCTTTTAATCCAATTGCGTGGTTACGGTATATCGCCCCAAATTTGCGATTGGATAGGGGATTTCTTGTCAGAGAGGACACAGTTCGTAGTAATCGAAGGTAAGGCATCGACTAAAACAGAGGTGATGTCGGACGTTCCACAGGGTAGTGTTATTGCTCCTCTGCTATTCCTTATTTACATAAACGATTTAGGGGAAAATCTAAGTAGCTCTCTTAGGTTGTTTGCAGATGACGCCGTCATTTACCGTCTAGTAAAATTATCTGAAGATGAATAAGATATCGGTATGGTATAAAAATTGGCAATTGACTCTAAATAATGAGAAGTGTGAAGTCGTCCTTATGAGTAAGAAAAGAAATCCGTTAAATTTTGTATAAAAGTTAAATCAATCAAAGTGAAAGCCGTAAACTCCACAAAATATCTAGGAAATACTATTATTTCAGACTTAAACTGGAAAGAACACGTAGATAATATCGTGGGAAAGGCAAACCAGAGACTGCGTTTTATTGGCAGAACCCTTAAAACATGCAACAGAACTACAAAAGAAACTGCATACACTACATTTGTCCGTCCATTTTTGTAGTATTGCAGCCCAGTGTGGGATCCTTATCAGGTGGGTTTGACGGAGAACATCGAAAGAGTCCAAAGAAGGGCAGCTCGTTTCGTACTGTCACGATACAGGGGAGACAGCGTTACGGAAATGATACAGGATCTGGGATGGGAATCATTACAACAACGGCGCTTATCGCTGCGGCGTGGGCTACTTGCGAAACTCCAATCGCCAACAATCTCCTCCGAATGCGAAAATATATTGTTGACTACCACTTACATAGGTAGAATTGATCATCAGAATAAAATACGAGAAATCAGAGCTCGAACGGAGAGATTCTTCCTGCACGCTATTCGAGACTGTAATGGGAGATAAATAGTATAACTGTGGTTCGATGAACCCTCTGCCAGGCACTTAAATGTGATTTGCCGAGTATCCCATGTAGATGTAGATGTTGTCCTTAGGTTAGTTTACCTTAGTTTAAGTAGTTTGTACGGACTGATGACCACGCAGTTTGGTCTGATAGATTTACAAACATTTGAACATTTGAACGACACCCAATCCCCGAGCAACCAGACCGGGAATCGAACTCGGCCCCCTGCGTGGCAGTTCATTCCCGAAATGTTGACATAGCTAACAAAAAATGGGCATCCTCTTTGAGGATGAAGCTCGCTAATATTTTGCCAAGTCCGGGAAGCCGTCATATATGCTACATACAATGCCGATCCCCCCCCCCCCCCCCTCGATTATATATACATATCTGTACGTTTGGTTTGGAACGAAGAGGTTTACACGAGGATAAAAATCATGGTTTTGTAGCATGGAGGAATTGACCGTCTTGTCTCACATGGGTTACACGTTCTAATAATGATTCCAAAAATGCTGGAGATTGCTTAATAATCAAAAGATGTTATCAGTAGATTATTTATTTATGTTTTATTTTCAGTTCACTACTGATACATCTTTTGATTATGAAGCGATCTCCAGCATTTTTAAAATCATTATTAAAATTTTACAATGAAGATTGCATACCTCTACCAAGACTGTCAGTCTAAAATATGGGTTACGTGTATTAACTGTTACGGCGATTACCAGTGAAATAATGAGCAGTTTAATTAGTTATGTGCCGTGACAGTGCGGCCGAGCGCATTGAGGCGCTATTTTACGATACGCGAGGTCGTTCCCCGTCTTGGGTTCGAATCCTCCCTCGGGTATGGATGTTTGTGGCGTCTTTAGTATAAGATAGTTCATAAGTAGTTTGTAAGTTTAGGGACTGATGACTCCTCAGTTAAGTCCCTTAAGTTTCACAAACATCTGAACTTAGCCATTTTGCAAAGGCTACATACCATGGCGATTTGTCCCCATGCGAGTCCCATAGTTTTTTGAGATTCTACACGTTTCGGACGAAGAGATGCACATGTGGATAAAAATCATTGTCCTGTAGCTGACTGTAAACGTTTGTGGGTGGAGGTATTGGCCACCTTGTGTCAAAGAGGTTACCAGTGAAATAATGAGTAGTTTACTTAGTTATTTTGCCAAGGCTACATACCATGCCGATTTCTCCCCATGCGAGACCCAAATCTTTTGAAGGTTCTGTACGTTTAGGACGAAGAGGTTGCACACCTAGATAAAAATCATGGTCTTGTAGCATGGAATATTTGACCGTCTTACGCCGGCCGCGGTGGCCGAGGGGATTGCCGGGCGCCGTGGCTCAGCGCGCCCGGTCAGGGGGCTCAACGCCCACTGTAATAAAAAAAGCTGAGCCAAGAACACTTCGAACATCAACGAACAAATACGATCAGCGTCCGCAATGAACAGAACTACCCATAGAGCAAAAAAAAAAAAAAAAAAAAAAAAAAAAAAAAAAAAAAAAAAAAAAAAAAAAAAGGGACTAAGGCGCTCCAGTCACGGTCTGCACGGCCACTACGGTCGGGGGTTCGAATCCCCCCCTCGTGCATGGATATTTTTGCCGTCCTTAGTATAAGCTAGTTGATAAGTAGTTTGCAAGTTTAGGGACTGATGACCCCGTAGTTAAGTCCCATAGACTCTACAAACATTTGAACATTACGGTGACTCTGCATCTGCGATTAGCACAGTATATGAGTGATTTCAAAATTTTCGGAGTTGCCTTATGGGCACAAGTAACGCTGAACGTTCTGGACGCCCTGTGGAGGTTACGACTCCAGAAATCATTGATAAAATCCATCATGTGGTAGAGGATGACAGAAGAGTTAAGCTGCGTGAGATTGCTAGTGGTGTGGGCGTCTCGAGTGAACGGGTACATAATATTTTGCATAAACATCTGGACATGAGGAAGCTATCCGTAATGTGGGTGCCGCGATTGGTCAAGTTTGACCAAACACGGAATCGTGTGAAGTGTTACAAGGAAGGTTTGCAGCTGTTCAGGAACAATCCGCAGGATTTTCAGCGCCGTTTCGTCACTGTAGATGAAACATGGGTATATTGCTATACTTTCCAAATGACAAGCCAAGATCGCAAACTAACAATTCATTACATGACGACGCCCGTTTTTTTTTAATTTATATATATATATATATAGTGACTAAGTGCAATGTTGCACTTGTTATTTTATACCCAATTTTTTAACAAGATGACCAGATTATAATATGAGCAGTTGATGGTGACACAGTGCACCGAAACCGGTCGTCACTTAATAAATTGTTAGTTTGCGATCTTGGCTTGTCATTTGGAAACTATAAAACGAATCGATCGCCCCCAGACCAGACGATGTCAGGTAATCTTAACATTACTATACTCCTGAGACGAAAGAACAATCTAAACAATGGGTTAACGATGCAGAATCTGCACCAAAAAAGGCGAAGACCGGTCCTTCGGCCGGAAAGGCTATGACACCTCAGCAGTTGTGGTCGCAAAATTATTGAAAAAAAAAAAAAAAAAAAAAAAAAAAGAAAAAAGGATTCCAACTCGTTTCACATCCTGACTCTTCTCCAGACTTGGTTCCCTCGGACTAATATTTGTTCCCCAATTTGAAGAAATGGCTGGCAGAATCTAGATTTTATCCAAAAAAAATTACATCTCCATAGCACAAAAGTGGTGTATTCTTGGAAAAGACTGGAGGATCTGTAGAAACCTGCTACGCTATAACGTGACATGAAGGCAAGTCCTACCAACGCTACGAGACTGACAAATTATGTTGATCGAAATTGTACCTAAGGTATTAAACATAAGGAGAGGTATTGCATTAAAATCTATGCGGTGGCCGGGATTCGAACCAGGTACCCCCTACTTACTTGGTAGGTGCTTTAGACCACTCAGTTAACACGACGTTGAAGCCAAGGCAACTAAACGGACTGTTTTAAAGCACGTCTCCCTCCACAGAATATACTACAGTCCGTGTAGTTGCTTTGGCTGCAAGGCGGTGTTAGCTGAGTGTTCTAGAGCACCTACCTAGTAAGTAGTAGGTCCCGGGTTCGAAACTCGGCCAGCGCATAAATTCAATGCCTCTCCTTATGTTTAATACCTTTGGTATAATGAGACAATGTTGTCTCAAGGATATGTATTATTTGTTGAAATTGTACCTGTATCGAATTTGTACCACCTTACCCTGCAGTCCATTGGGTCGACATGTTGTTGTTGTTATGGTCTTTAGTCCGGGGAATAATTTCATGCAGCTCTCATCCCTACTCTATCCTGAGCAAGCCTTTTCATCTCCTCATAAGAACGGCAACCCACATCCACTTGAATCTGCTTACTATACGGGTCTCTTGGTCTCCCTCTGCGATTTTTACCCCACACACTTCCCTCCAACGCTAAATTTACGATTCTCCGATGTCTAAGAATGTGTTCTACCAAGCGATCCCTTCTTTTAGTCAGGATATACCAAAAATTCCTTTTCTCACCAGTTCTGTTCAGTACCTCTTCATTAGTTATGCGATCTACCCACCTAATCTTCAGCATTCTTCTGTAGCACCACATTTCAAAAGCCTCTATTCTCTTCCTGTCCGCACTGCTTATCGTCCATGTTTCACTCCCGTACAAGGCAACACTCCACACAAATGCCTTCAGAAAAGACTTCTTTACACTTAAATTAATATTCGATGTTAGCAAATTTTTTTTTTTTTTTCAAAAACGCTTCTTTTCCCATTGCCATTCTGCATTTTATATCCTCTGTCCTGCGACCATCGCATGTTATTTTTCTACCTAAGTAACAAAACTCATCTACCACCTTCATTGTTTCGTTACCTAATCTAATTCCTTCAGCATCGCCTGATTTTCTTTGTCCGCACTCCATTAACCTTGTTTTGCTCTTGTTAATGTTGATCTTATATGCACCTTTCAGCACACTGTCCATTCCGTTCAACTGCTCTTCCAGGTCCTTTGCTGTCTCTGACAGAATTACAATGTCATCAGCAAAACGCAATGTTTTTATTTCTTCCCCCTGAACTTTAATTCCTATTCCAAATGTTTCCTTGCTTTCCTTCACCGCCTGCTCGATGTACAAATTGAATAACATCGGAGAAAGGCTACAACCCTCTTACTCCCTTCCCCACTGATGCTTCCCTTTCATGCCCTTCGAGTGTAATAACTGCGGTCTGGCTTTTGTACAGGTTGTAAATAACTCTCCTTTCCCTATATTTTACCCCTACTGACTTCAGAATTTGAAAGAGTGTATTCCAGTCAACATTGTCAAATGCTTTCTCCAAATCTACAAAAGCTAAAAATGTAGGTTTGTCTTTCCTTAACCTATTTTCTAAGATAAGACGTAAAGTGAGTATTGCCTCCCGGGTTCCTACGTTTCTCCTGAATCCAAACTAATCTTCCCCAAGGTCAGCTTCTACCAACTTTTCCATTCTCCTGTAGATAATTTGTGTTAAAATTATGCAACCATGACTTATCAAACTGATGGTTCTGTAATTTTCACATCTGTCTGCGCCTGATTTCTTTGGAATGGGGATTATTACATTTTTCTTAAAGTCTGAGGGCATTTCGCCTGTCTCATACATCCTACACACCAGTTCAAATAGTCTTGTCATGGCTGGCTCTCCCAGAGACTTTAGTAGCTCTGAAGGTATGTCATCTACTCCTGGGGCTTTGTTCCGACCTAGGTCTTTCAAGGCTCTGTCAACTTCATCTCTCAGTATAGTATCTCCTATTTCATCCTCATCTACTTCCTCTTCCCTTCCTACATATAAACAGTATTAGTACCGTTTGCAGTTCTCTTATTAAGATGTCCATTAATTGAAGACCCCTCCGGAAAATCATATCCTAGCTGCGTCTATGGGTGGGGATCATAGTCACCCCATTCCCCAGTCCTCGCTGGCTACTGGAGCGGGACTGCTTTGCTGAAGGCTAATGGCTTTCCTGCGTTCCGCGAATGCACCAGCCAAGAAGCAGTGGGTCATGCCGACCCCAGCCGGTGCTACCAGGGTTAAGGGCACACACACACACACACACACACACACACACACACACACCAATAGTTTGTGTTTGCAATTGAAATAGTCATTTACTTGCCGCAGTCCTTTTATTTCCTCCATACCACCCTTTGATTTCAAGGCATCATCAGCGGATTCCGTATTTGGAAGCTACATTCTTGTTTACCGATGTACCCCTCGACAGACTATAAACAGTTCTCTTTGTTTTAATCGAAATAAATATATCGGCTATTCACGTTTCATAGTTACGCCATTGCAATGGTGTTCTTCCCACGAGAACGCTGGTTGGCTTCACACAGCTTCGATACGATGTGTTTATTTTCTTCTGCATTTCAAATTCAAACCCATACTGCTACGGTTATGAGACTTACAAACTACTTAAACTAACACTAAGGACAACACACACACACACACACACACACACACACATACCCGTGGGAGGACTCGAACCTCTGGCGAAAGCGTCCGTTGTCGCGCGCGGTTGTCGCCGACGGAGGTTCGAGTCCTCCCTTGGGCATTGGTATGTGCGTTGTCCTTAGTTTAAGTAGTTTCTAAGCCTGGATCTCCTACGTGACCGTCAGCGACGCTGCCGTCTGGGCTACAGGGGACGCAATCCTTGACGATGACGATGGTATGTGCCTATGACATCTCATACATTTTTAAAGTCGTTATATGGCGCTTCGGAATCAGTAATGTCGGTAAACGTGATACTGAATATGAAGTGAAAATAATCATTCCTAACTGTCAAGTGGCGGATGTTTCTTTGAAAATATTGGAGCAGTAATTTTTGAAATGTTTTGTATTCTTGTAGGGTCTATGGCGTCTGCCAAAGCGAACCCCTTTACTCCCTCTAATCGTCCTCATGCAACCGCCCTCCCGAAACCCTTTCTCCTCCGAGGACTAGCACTATGTATGATCCTAATTTTTTTTTTTTTTTATTATTCACTCCATGAAGTTACTCTTCTGTTATATAGGTAGCCTAATTTTCAGTCTAAGGCCAAGATTTTATCAGGAAATTTCTAACTTTAAAGAGCTTTACCCGTGCACCGACGAAGGGACTTGCAGACCAGCAAACTCGACCTGCTGTCGACGCTTTGGCCAACCAAACGTTTTTGTCGCAACGCCGGGTTTGCAGCTAGTTACATAATAAAGGATCCTCCTTTCTATCCAAAAGCAGCACTTCACACTTTGCATCAACTGCCATTCCCTGCACAATGCATTAATAGCGTCATCGGCAAGCCTTATTGAACTTCCAATGTTATCGACGAGGTCATTTACATACAGGTGGCCTATTTTATCGACATCGACCAAAATCTCTTAGAGTGGTACATCTCTACAAAGTTTCGAGTAAAAGTTACGTTTGAAGGGAGTGATGAAATCGTTATCTTGAAATCATCTTGAGGCCTATTTTCAAAGTCAATACGACGTCATTTTGCATTTATTTCATATTCGTATTCTACGTCCAATACTACACATTTCTGTAGGGGACATTGTTTTAGAAAAATGGGAAATTTTTCCCGTTATCGCTTCACTCTCGACATACTCGTAACCTGGGAAACTTATAATGTTGTGCCCTCTGACGACAAATTATTGGTTTTGAAAAAAAAAAAAAAAAAAAATATATATAGTTCCATACAATAATTCGTTTTCTTTCACGTGTAATACGAATATGGAATAAAAGATAGGTCTTGCCATTTGAAAGAAATGAACACCTTGGTTTGACCTTGAAAAGAAGGTTCAAGGTCATCTCGAGATAACTATTCCATGACCCCCTCTAAACCTTACAACTTTTATCGGGGATTTTTTTTTTCTTCAGAATGATGCCACTGCAGAGATATGAGCCGCCATAGATTAAAATGGAACACCCTGTATATTGTGAAAAACAACGGTTCTTTAACACTCCTCTGGGGCGCGACTGATATCATTTGTTCGTCAAAAGCGCCAGTTGTATTACATGCATATGTAGCAGCAAACTGGTGCTTCTTTATTTTAGTTCTGAAATAACGACAACATTATTTTAATTTGTAATCTGTCAATGGTAAATAGTACCTCCAATACATGTTTCCCAAATTATAGAAAAACCCGTAACATGGTTTTCTTTGTTTTCGTATGCTACATGAGTCTTTTATATGACCATACATAATGTACTTATTAATATTTTTACATTTTTGGACCTGATTAACCATTATATATAATGATTTGGTCTGTGGCATATCAAAATACATCGTTGTGGAACTTAGAGCTGATACTCGATTGGCCAGCATTTGAATTAGAGGGCGGAGCTTCCAGTATTTAACGCTCCTACTTCTACAGCAGTCTACATTACACTTTTAGGCAGCTCCAGTTGAAAACAACCGGTGGCCAACATTATGTGTATATCTTATGCTTGTTTTTAAACACCCACTTTAGAAATAATTTATCTCGCTAATATTATACTACATACCCTTACAGTTGTGGGTTGAAGATGACCTGGTGAACTTCGTATCACTTACCTCTTAATATAAATCATACTAATTTAATCATATATATTTTAGAGTAAGTAGCTTTATAAAGGCATTTGCTTTGAACGTCAAATGTGCAAAACTTTTATCGCAATCGTACGAATGATACTGATATCCCAAAGAAAAGATATAATACTAAGGACGGCACAAATATCCATGTCCCCCGACCGTAGTGGCCGTGCAGAACGTGACTGGCGCGCCGCAGACCGCTCGGCCACTGCGGCCGGCCATGAACACTATGCTGGACATGTGTACGTCATTTGTCCACTCATTCCGCCTACTATGGAGCCGATACGTAGACTATCTGATGACGCCTTTATAAAGCTACTGGAACTAAAATACATATGATTTAAATTAATATGGTTTCTATTAAGAGGTAAGTGATACGAAGTTAATCGGTTCACCTTGTCGACCAGGCAATGCTTCGCAATTGCTGATATGTATGTACTCTTGCTTTGAACGTCAAAAGTGCGAAATTTTATCTCAATCGTACGTATGATATTGATATCCCAAAGAAAAGAGTTCTTTCAGTTTTCCACAAATATTCCTATTTTCTGGCCAACTATTCCAAGCTTTTACTTCATTCAAACCTTCCTCTCGCTTGAACGACAAATAAGCTAAATTTTATCGCAATCAGACGAGTGATATTGATATCCCACTGCAAAAAGGTTCTTTCAGTTCCTCGCGAATTTTCAAATTTTTTGGATAACTTTCCCAAATTTTTAGTTCATAAGAACGTTCATTTTTCACTGAACGTCAAATGATCAAAATGAACGGTTCTCAACTTATAGTGTTGAATACATTTAGAAACACATTGAAAAAGGAACTTGGTTCGAGTTTGCGACTTTTTTTTTTTTTTAACTGTCACTATTTTCTTTTTACTGATAACTTTTCCAACACCATAATGAACAAAACAAAAAAAGAAATACCCCTCTCCGTACAAACCTTGTCCTGTCGAGCCGTACTCAAGTGATGCTCTTAGACCCATGTGGCAACTGATTTTCATTCATAGAAAAAAGTCGCTTTTGGTTTTTCCTAAATTTTCCTACTTTCCGGGCGACATTTTCGAATTTTTATTTCGCGCGACCTTCCTCTTGCTTTCAACATGAAATGTACAACTTTTCCATATTTAATCAACGTTTAAACGTTCCATGGACTTACACGAATATTTCAAGACTACAATTAGCCAAATCGGTTCAGCCGTTCTCGAGTTTTAGCGAGACTAACGAACAGCAATTCATTTATACACACACACAGTTGTGGTCTGAAGATGGGTCATGTAAGTGACCGAAACCGTTTATCAAGGAAATTGCGATCTAGACTGCTTTGTTGCATGAATTAATCATTCCAGAAACCCTTAGTTGTGAAAGCAGGTCTATATATACGTTCTGCCTTCAGAGCTTGCAGGAGTTGCACGTTGGAATCGCAATAGTTCATGTAAAACCTCCAAGCACGCTGCTCCGAGGAAAGCCAGTTTCTCCGGAAACCCGACGCGTCGAATTCTGCGGACTACGCTGTTCGCTCTATAAGCACGGCTGCGACAGTGACGTCATAGTGCAGTCCTGCCTCCTTTTTTTGCAGTCCCTGTAGACTTATGGGAGTGTCACAGGAATCTCATCGCATCTGATGAGACACGTCGGAACAACCGGTAAACTGAACAGGTAAACCTGTGTTTCTTGAAACTCTAAGACACATGGCATTTCCTCCTGCACAGACTTCTTCGTGGTAGCACCACTCCTTAAACTACCTGCAACAAAAGAGACGGAGAAAGAAGGTATGACATGGCCTCAGAAAACATGAGTTACGAATCGCGAGTTAATCTCCCATCTGCAAAACACTACACTGATATGTAGAAGAGATAAACGTAAAAAAAAAAAATGGACAGTCAAATAGGTTCACAGATTTGTGACTGGCTGGAAGACTTCCTAACTAATAGAACGCACTACTTTGTTCTCGACGGCGAGTGTTCATCAGAGACGAGTGTATCGTCAGGCGTGCCCCAGGGGAGTGTGATAGGACCGATATTATTTTCTATAAATGATTTGATGAACGGAGTAACTTGTAATTTGCGGCTGTTTGCTGATGATGCTGTGGTATATGGGAGGGTGTCGTATTTCATTGACTGTAATAGCATACAGAATGACTTAGACAACCTTTTTTGTTGTTGCGAAGAATGGCAGCTAGCTCTTAATGTAGAAAAACGTAAGGTGATGCGCATGATTAGGAAAAACAATCCCGTAATGTTTGAATACAGCATCAGTACTGAGCGTCTTGATGCAGTCGTATCGTTCAAATATCTAGGCGTAACATTGCAGAGCGATATGAAATGAACGAACATGTAAGGGCAGTTGTGAGTTAAGGCGGACAGCCGACTTCGGTTTATTGGGAGAATTTTGGGAAGATGTACTTCACCTGTACAGGAGACCGCGAAAAAACCCTTGTACGACCACGTCTTGAGTATTGCTCAAGTGTTTGGGACCAGCAGCAGATTACTTTAAAGGAAGACATAGAAGCAGTTCAGAGGCGAGCAGCTAGGTTTGTTTCTGGTAGGTTCGACCAATGCGCGAGTGTCACGGAAATGCTCCGGCAACTCAGTTGGGGATCGCTGGAGGAAAGACGACGTTATTTTCGTGAATTTCTGTTGAGGAAATTTAGAGGGCCGGACTTTGAAGATGAGTGTAGTACGATCTTGCTGCCGCCTACTTACATTTCGCGTAAAGATCACAAAGACAAGACAAGAGAAATTAGGAATCGTACAGAGACATATAGACATTCTTTTTTCCCTCATTCTGTTTGAGAGTGGGGTAGTATCCTCTGCCACGAACTGTACGGTGGATTGTACAGCATGTCTGTAGATGTACAAATGAAAGAGATCGGGAGATATGGCGAAGAGTTAGGAGGACGGGGGCACGATGGCCAGATTAAAAACAATTTTTTTTGTTATATTAATTTATTTTACTTATTTAAATATACGAAAGTATTGTTAAATTTTGGAGAGTTCTTACTGAATGAAACTTCCTGGCAGATTAAAATTGTGTGCTGGAACCGGGACTAGAACCTGTCACCGTATCCTTTCTTCCAGGAGTGTTAGTCTTGCATGGTTCGCAGGAGAGCTTCTGTGAAGTTTGGAAAGTAGGAGGCGAGGTACTGGCGGAAGTAAAGTTGTGAGGCGGCATCGTGAGTCGTGTCGGGATAGCTCAGTCGGTAGAGCGCTTGCCCGCGTTAGGCAAAGGTCTCAGGTTCGAGTCCCGGTTCCGACACACAATTTTAATCTGCCAGGAAGTTTCATATCAGTGCACACTCCGCTGCAGAGTGAAAGTTTCATTCCGTTCTTACTGAATGTTAGAAGCAATAATTAAGCTTGAAACTGTGACAAACTTAATTATTGAACATAGGTGAGGTGGACCAATCTGTCCCTACGTTGGGGTAGGTTGGCCCAGAGTGTGGGCACGTTGATTCACGTAATGTTTTGATTAAACTAGTATAACTTTAGGAAATCAAATAAAACCAATAGTTATCAAGATAAATCTTTAATGTGCATAATATCTAGTTATTAAAATAGGGAGAACCAGCTTTGGCCGCACTGTAACCTTTATTTATTTATTACAGATCGATTTCAGTCAGTCTCTGACCATCTTCAGTGCTAGAGCTGAAACCCTATGGGCCCACAAATTCTGGCACTTTGCGTGTTAACATAACCTAACATGCAATATGCAAAGTGCGAGTATTTGCGGGCCCATAGGGTTTCAGCTCTAGCACTGAAGATGGTCAGAGACTGACTGAAATCGATCTGTAATAAATAAATAAAGGTTACAGTGCGGCCAAAGCTGGTTCTCCCTATTTTAATAATTTTAATGTGGTCGCTCTGTACCAGACTCCAGATGGAGATGTCTACAACTGAGAATGTGTTAGACAATTCTACAGCAAACTGATGTTAGTGAAGTTACTCATCTGTAATTATTTAGGTCCATTCTTTCTTATACACGCAAGTCACATCCGCTTTTTTTTTTTTTTTTTTTTTTTTTTTTTTTTTTTTTTTTTTTGGTCTCTCTTGGAACTTTGCGCTGATGAAAGATTCGCGATAAATGTAAGCTAAGTAACCGTATCCGCTTTTTTAGTTTGTGGCAGGAGGCATTCTCACCAGGGAAGTTTCCAGGGGTTTCGGAGTGAAATACAGCAATGTTGTTCGGACGTGGTGGACGTACAAACATACAGAAACTGAAGGCCCCGCCGGGGGTTCAAATCCCCCATAGGGTATGGATGTTTTTGTCGTCTTTAGTGTAAGGTAGTTCATAAGTATTATGTAAGTTTAGGGACTGATGACCCCCGTAGATAAGTCTCATAAGCTTAACAAACATTTGAGCATTTTCAAGCTGGCTTTAGGACAGGAATATCGTGTGCAGAGCAGATCTTTACCACCAAAACAATCAAAATAAAGGCACTAGCAACTCATAAGACAGTGATCACGACATTTGTGGACTTTAAAACTGCGTACGACTCCGTAGATAGAGACACATTAATAGAAGAGCTGAAAGAATTTGGAGTAGATGATAAGACAGGGAGACTTATTCAGCAAACACTAACAAACGCCCAATCACAAATTAAATTATTAGGAGAACTGTCAGAGCCAACAGGTTTAAGACAAGGAGACAGTCTCTCTCCAATCTTGTTCAACAGTGTTTTAAAGAAAGTTATCATTGAATGGCGAAAAGAAACGAGTCAGTTCAACTTTCCAAATGGAATCAGGCTAGGCCACAAAAAGTCTGGGGTTACATTTGAATTCCTCGCGTTTGCAGATGATATAGAATATCATATAGAATTTGTAAAGAATCTACAAATTGCAACTAAAGAGATTGAAGTCCTCAAGGAAACAGCAGTCAAAGCAGGATTAGAAATATCTTTTTAGAAGACACAATGTATGGACAGGTGATCTTGGGATCAAGCGCTCGACAGGAAACCGAAGAACCGTGTTTTAATCCATCTTTCGCCTCTCAACGATGTGCGGAGTCGCCAGAAACGACACGTGGTTCGGATTCCACGTTAGGCTGTAGGTCCCCAATTGTTTGTCGCAATGATTCGCAGTTGGTCCAAGTCCGAACCAGGGTCTCCCGCTTTCTAGGCAGTTGCACTGCCCACTACACCACTGGGGACACAGTGATCACCGCACCTGCAAGGACTACCTAAGCACGCCTCCCGTCAGACACAAATTCCCAGCCGCGGTGGAGTAGCCGAGCGGTCTAAAGCGTCTTGCTGCGGAGCGCACGGTTGCTCGCCGTAGAGGTTCGAGTCCACCCTGGGGCATGGGCGTGTGTGTTTGTCCTTAGGTTAGTTTACCTTAGATTAAGTAGTTTGTAGGCCACGGACTGATGACCACGCAGTTTGGTCCGATAGAGTTACAAACAAACAAATTCCCAGCTTTACCCTGCCCACTGTACTCAAACTCTTAGTCACTATGTACTAATTCCCGTAAGAGTAAGGGCTCCAAAGTTTCCCACCCCTCCCCACTGGGCGTCTATTCCGATGTCATATATTCTGTGAATTTCAAATAATAACAACTGCAGGATCAGATGTGACGTCTGTTCTTTCGGAATAGACACCACATGTATATAATCCTAAGATTATAGTATTCAAAATGACAAGCCAAGATCGCACACTAACAATTTATTCAATGACGACCGGTTTCGTTGCACTGTCTCACCATCATCTGGTCACATATATGTTATAATCTGGTCACCTTGTTAAAAAAATTGGGTATAAAATAACAATAGTGACATTGCACTTGTGATCAGATGATGGCGACACAGTGCACCGAAACCGGTCGTCATTTAATAAATTGTTAGTGTGCGATCTTGGCTTGTCATTGTGAAAACTATAAAACGATTAGATCGCCTCCAGACCCGACTATGTCAGGTAATCTTGATCCGAAGATTGATTTGAACACCCTTGCGCTTTACTAGGCATAGTCCTGTTTGGAGGTGGTATGCCGTTGCCTTCCTCCGACCTTCGAACTGACTTACCCAGTCACTTATAGGGGGACCTACAGTTTAACGTGGGTTCCGAACCCTTTAGTAATTCCAAGATATTCCAATACCTGTAGTCTTCCAAAATAACCGTCATTAAAAGTAAGAACAGCATCAATGACACCAAGTCATCTACATCTACATCTACATAGATACTCTGCAAATAACATTTAAGTGCCTGGCAGAGGGTTCATTAACCACTTTCATAACTTTTCTCTACCGTTCCATTCTCTAATAGCGCGCGGGCAGAAAGAACACATAAATCGTTCCGTTTTCGATCTGATTTCTCTTATTTTATTGGGATGGTCATGTCTCCCTAAGTAGGTGGCTGCTAGCAAAATATTTTCACATTCAGAAGTAAAAGTCGGTGATTGAAACTTCGCCAACTGATCACGCCACTATGAATAACATCTTTCGTTTAATGATTTCCACCCGAATTCGTGCAACATTTCCGTGACGCTTTCCCCCCCGTAACGTGATAAAACAAAACGAGCTGCCCTTCTCTGAACCTTCTCTAAGTCTTCCGTCAGTCCCACCTGGTGAGGGTCCCACAATGGGCAACAGTACTCCAGGAGAGGACGCACAAGTGTGATGTAGGCAGTCTCTTTGGTGGAGCTGTTGCATCTTCGAAGCGTTCTGCCAATGAAACGTAACCTTTGTTTCTCCTTCCCCACAATATTTTCTATGTGTTCTCTCGAGTCAAAGTTGTTCGTAATTGTAACTCCTAGGTATTTGGTAGACTGATTTATCGCGTAATTGATGTTCAGCGGATTTCTTTTAGTGGTCATGTGTATTACTTCACACTTTTCTTTATTTAGTGTCAATTTTCAATTTTCGCACCATGTAGAAATTTTGTCTAAATCGCTTTTGATCCTCTGTTGACTTCACTAACCGATAAACGACAGCATCACCCGCGAACAGTCTGAGGGAGCTATTTAGATTGTCTCCTAAATCGTTTTTAACACAAGGAAGAGTAGGGGACCTACAACGCTTCCCTGTGGAACGTCAAATAACACTTCTGTTTTACTCGATGACTTACCGTCAATTACAACGAACGGTGTCCTTTCTGATAGGAAATCGTGAATCCAATCGCACAATTGGGGAGATATTCCATAAGCACGCAATTTCATTAGAAGCAGTTTGTGGGGTACAGTGTCAAAAGCCTTCCGAAAATCCAGAAATATGGAGTCGATTTGAGATCCCTTCATGAAAAGTATCACAGGAAACACCGAAACTAAAACACGGCTACGGGATCACTGTAGTTGTCAAACGCAATGTATAATTGGAAGAGTTTACTGCGAAGTACCGCTAGTGTAAGCAACTTTCTAGAATGTATAGTTCCACAGAAAAATGCCAATACGCGAAATGATGGATAACATAAATCCCAGAAATGTTACTGCGTTATTATTTTCAAATATTTATTTAAAATAGTAAATAATCGAATATTTCAATAAACCCAAGGCCAAATTAAGCATAAACATCCGTATTTTCACAATTTGCTTAAAAAGGAAGGAAGGAAGCTTAGAGTTTAACGTCCCGTCGACAACGTGGTCATTAGAGACGGAGCTTACGCTCGGAATGTCTGGGTAAGGATGTGGGAGGAAATCGGCCGTGCCCTTTGAAAGGAAGCATCCCGGCATTAGCGTGGAGTGATTTAGGGAAATAACGGAAAACCTAAATCTGGATGGCCGGAGGTGGATTTGAACCACCGTTCTACCGAATGCGAGTCCAGTGCGTTACCACTGCGCCACCTCGCTCGGTAATTTGCTTAAAAGCAAAAATGTGAAATTTTGTTATTTTGGGCGGTACGACTTCCCTTAAGAGAACAAACAAATAGGCATAGAAATGGGGAAGTGCAGCCTACAGACATTAAGAGAGGAAATATAGAATGTTTACTCAAGTCCGAAACACATTTAGCATTGCCGGGTTCGTTTATTAGAAATAAACTGCTTTGACCAACGAGGAACTTAGGCGACGTTGAAGAGGAAGAGATTACTCGCCACACAGAAATTAGTGGAAACCGCGCCGAAGACAGGGGACAACAGTTTAATGGATAGTAGCCCGCAAGGCCATGGGTAATGACGCCCCGACTTCGCCGTCAACAAGTGTATTTCAGCTTCTAAGGCGTAAGAACTTCCCTCGTCGGCAGAGACCGTTTCTGCTATCAGACAGAAATGTGATGTCAGCGGTATAAGTGATAAAACTGCCGTTGTGGGTTAAGCACGCTAGAATGATTCAAAGAATCCAGTAGCTGTCGAGTGTCTTCAGTTCGCCTGTTACGGAGCACTTTTTACGGGGTGGTCGAGAAGTTTCATTTCATCGAAGTAACTAACTGTTCGTGACAGAGGCGATTCTGTCAATCACTGGTAAACTTTTACACATAAACGCGTTATCATCTCGGTACGGCGCACCTGTTTTTTATTTTTATTTATTTATTTACTTATTTATCTATCGGACCAAACTGCGTGGCTTACGAACTACCTAAACCTAGGTAAACTGACCTAAGGACAACACACACACCCATGTCCCAGGGAGGACTCGAACCTCCACGGCGAGCAACCGCGCGCTCCGCCGCGAGACGCTTTAGACCGCTCGGCTACTCCACCGCGGCGCACGCACCTGTTTCCTTCGTCTCGTAGGTAGCCGTTATATTGCAACCTGGTAGTATCAACAGTACTGTACAGTAGTTCGACAGTAATTCTCTACCCTCGATGAGAATACCGAGGTTCGTTAACCTTAAGGCATAACAAAAAAGACTGGTATAAAAGCGGTAATTTTAGTAATGTTTTGTTTGTTTGTTTGTTTGTAAAGCTTATGGGACTTAACTACGGAGTCATCAGTCCCTAAACTTACAAACTACTTATGAACTACTTACGAACTAGGACGGCACAAATATCCATGCCCGAGGGGGGATTCGAACCCCCGACCATAGTGGCCGTGCAGACCGTGACTGAAGCGCCTCAATCCCCTCGGCCACCGCGTCCGGCTTTTAGTAATGAAGTGCAGATCTCTATACATATTATGAAATATAATATTGAAAAGAACAGAAAGACCTGATGAGTTCAGATCTTGAGCTCTTCATATTGTGTAAACATTTACAAGCAATGTGGAATGCAACGAACAAGCCTTCAGTTATTGTTTACTTTTTTTTTATTTCATTAAGTTTACAGACTGGTGTGATGAAGCACGTTTATATCAACAATAATTCAGTTCAAAAATGTTCAAACGTTTGTAAATCTATCGGACCAAACTGCGTGGTCATCAGTCCGTAGCTTACAAACTACTTAATCCTAGGTAAACTAACCTAAGGACAACACACACACCCATGCCCCAGGGAGGACTCGAACCTCCACGGTGAGCAACCGCGCGCTCCGCCGCGAGACGCTTTAGACCGCTCGGCTACTCCACCGCGGTTAATTCAATTCCTTGAGAGAAACATTGTCTCGTTATGCCAAAGGTATTAAATATAATTAGAGACACTGAATTAAAATTGGTGCTGTGGCCTGGTTTCGAAGCAAGGATATCGAGCTTATTGTTGCTGCTGTGGTCTTCAGTCCGCTGACTGGTTTGATGCAGCTCTCCACGCTACCCTGTCCTGTGCAAAGCCTCTTCATGTGAGAATACGAACGGCAACCTACATCCTTTTGAATCTGCTAACTGTATTCGTCCCTCAGTCTCCCTCTACGATTTTTACCCCACATACTTCCTTCTAATTCTAATTTGACGATTCCTTGATGTCTCAGAATGTGCCCCACCAACCTATCTCTTCTCTTAGTCAGGATGTGCTAGAACTCGTTCTCTCCCCAATTCTGTTGAACAGCTTCTCATTAGTTACGTGATCTACCCACCTAATATTCATCATTCGTCTGCAGCACCACTTTTCGACAGCTTCTATTATCTTTCTGTCTGAAGTCCTTCTCGTCCACGTTTCATTCCCATACACGCCAGACAAATGTTTTCAGAAAGCGCTTCCTAACATTTGAACTAATATTGGATGTCAAGAAATTTAGCTTCTACAGAAACGCTTTTATTTCCTTAGCCATTCTCCATTTTATAACTTCACTACTTCGGTCATCAGAGTTTATCTTACTACCCAAATAACAAAACTCATCTACTACTTTTATTGTCTCATTACATCAGACAGAAAACAGAAAGATTTAGGTGTTTCTTTCCCGCGAGCTATAGAGAAATATCATAGAAGTGGTTCGATAACATCCTGCCAAGCGCTTCATTGTGACTTGCAGACAATCCATGTAGATGTAGATGAGGAAAGAAGGAAGGAAGACTGCATTAGATCGGGGGCCCATTCTCGGGTTTTGGAACATATCCTGTATTCAAATATTATGAATTATATCGAACAGAATGTACTATTGCCCCAAGGTCAACACGGATTTAGAAAACATCGTTCATGCGAAACACAACTAGCTTTTTATTCACACGAAGTGATGGGTGCTATCGACAAGGGTTTGCAAATCGATTCCGTATTTCTTGATTTCCAGAAGGCTTTTGACACGGTACCTCACAAACTGCTTTTAATCAAATTGCGTGGTTACGGTATATCGCCCCAAATTTGCTACTGGGTAGGGAATTTCTTGTCAGAGAGGACGCAGTTCGTAGTAATCGATGGTAGGGCATCGACTAAAACATAGGTGATATTTGGCGTTCCACAAGGTAGTGTTATTGGTCCTCTGCTGTTCCTTATTTACATAAAGGATTTAGGGGAAAATCTAAGTAGCTCTCTTAGGTTGTTTGCAGATGACGCTGTCATTTACCGTCTATTAAAATCATCTGAAGATCAAAACCAACTGCAGAACGATATGAATAAGATGTAAGGTGTAAAAATTGGCAATTGTCTTTAAATAATGAGAAGTGTGAAGGCGTGCACATGAGTACGAAAAGAAATCCGTTAAACTTTGTTTACAAGTTAAATCAATCAAAAGTGAAGGCCGTAAACTCCACAAAATACCCAGGAATTACTATTACTTCAGAAGTAAACTGGAAAGGACACGTAGATAATGTCGTGGAAAAGGCTAACCGGAGACTGCGTTTTATTGGCAGAACCCTTAAAAGATGCAACAGAACTACTAAAGAAACTGCATAAACTACGCTTGTCCGTCCTGCTGCCCAGTGTGGGATCCTTATCAGGTGGGTTTCACGGAGGACATCGAAAGAGTCCAGAGAAGGGCAACTCAGCTCGTTGCGTATTGTCACGATACAGGGGAGACAGCGTTACGGAAATGATACAGGATGAGGGATGGGAATCATTACAACAACGCCACTTATCGCTGCGGCGTGGGCTACTTACGAAACTCCAATCACCAACATTCTCCTCCGAATGCGAAAATATACTGTTGACTCCCACTTACATAGGTAGAAATGATAATCAGAATAAAATACGAAAATCAGAGCTCGAACAGAGAGATTCAGGTGCTCTTTCTTCCCGCACGCTATTCGAGAATGGAATGGGAGATAAATAGTATAACGGTGGTTCGATGAACCCTCTGCCAGGTACTTAAATGTGATTTGCAGAGTATCACATGTAGACGTAGATGTAGAAGTAGCTCACTTTACGTAGCTCACATCAGTGTGTCCAGAAGAAGGCTACTGTAACGTCGGCCGAAACTTTAATACAGTAGTTCTTATCTTACATTATGATGCGGTACTCCATTTTTGGAGTATTGCTGCCATTGCCTATATAGCACAGCAGGTGTCTGCCGCAGACGTTATATCTGTTACTGCTGCTAGAATGGTGCGTTATGACGATTTAAGTGACTTTGAACATGGTGTTATAAGCGCATGGGAGATCTGCGAGGTAGCGATATTTCTCTGTACGACCATTTCACGAGTTCAACATGATTATCGGAAATCCGGTGAAACACCAAATCTCCTTCATCACTGCGGCCGGAAAAGATGCTGCAATAACTGGACCTACGAAAACTGAAGAGAACCGTTCACCGTGACAGAAGTCTGACGCTTTCGCAAGTTGATGCGGACTTCAAAGCTAGGCCACCCCCAGTGTAAATTTTTGATAGTTAAGGTCTTTTTCAGTCGGTCTTTATTCAGTAAATTTTGCCTCCTAACCTTGCTATGGATTGGAAAGATAGAAGATTAATAAAACAACTTTATGTTGGACAGCAAGTGGTAGTTCAAGTAGAAGAAGTTGAAACTGAAGAAGTCAGTATATGCTGAAAACGTAATTGACGAGGCCTTGGAAGAAGGAAAAGGTCTGGTGTTGGGAGAAGAAAAAATAAAAACTATAAAATATGCAGATGATATGATAGTATTAGCAGAAACAGGAAAACAGGAAATGATGGAAAACATTGTAAGCGTGGGTAAAGATTTTGGAATGCGGTTAAACATTGATAAGACCAAATTCATGAAAACTGGAAAAGAAGACGACACAATCAAAATATCATTAGTGGGAAAAGTGCTGGAACAGATGCAATCCTTTCAGTATTTGGGAAGCACGATAACATCCAGTGGAAGTTGCACAGAGGAAGTAAGGCGAAGAATCTCTAAGGGAAAGAAAGATTTCAGGAAAGTAAAAGAAATCTAACAACCAAAAGTATTCCCATTACTCTAAGGAAGAGGTGCGCCAAATGTTTTGTGTGGAGCGTGGTGTCATATGGATCTGAAACGTGGACAATCAGACAGAAAGAACAAAAATATTTAGAACGTTTTGAATTGTGGCTATGGAGAAGAATGGAAAAAGTGAAGTGGACCGACAGAATGAAAAATGAGGAGGTGTTGAGCAGGGTAGGAGAGGAAAGGACCTTCATTAGGATAACCCAGAAGAGGAAAACATCTTGGATGGGACACATGTTACGTAGGAATTGTCTGCTGCTAAGAATAATGGAAAGGAAAAGCAGAAGGAAGAAGAGGGAGAGGAAGGAGAAGATTTGGAATGCTGACTGACCTGAAGAAAGGAAGAAACTACAGGCAAATGGAGGAGGAGGCCCAGAACAGAGCGGAGTGGAGTACGTCCAGTTGAAACCTGTATGAGGACACACCTACTCAAAGAAGAAGAAGAACCTTGCTTTAACGGTGCACTTGTAACGTTTCTAGTCAACAAGCCGTACTGTAGTTTTATATATACTAAACCTTCCACGGGACGATAAGTGCCATCTCGTGTGACTACTGATTCATCTGAAAAAAAAAAAAAAAAAAAAAAAAAAAAAAAAAAAAAAAAATATGTAACATGCGAAACGAGGGTTGACTACAGATTGCTGTTGCCTCCACTGACAAAACATCACTCTAGGAACAAAGTCCACATCACTGAGACATCGTCAGAGGTGGTAAGGCTATAGTAAACTGCGATGTGGAGTTCTCCACACCCTACTGTGACTTAGTACAGGCAATTATTCCCGTCGGGGTTCTCGAAGAGAGCTGTACTGCTTCTACCTCTACATCTACATCGGATACTCTACAAATAACATTTCAGTGCCTGGCAGAGGGTTCATCGAACCACCATTATACTATTTATCTCCCATTCCATGCTCGAATAGCGCGCGGGAAGAAAGAACACCTGAATCTCTCCGTTCCAGCTCTGATTTTCAGTATTTTATGCTGATGATCGCTTCTACTTATGTAGGTGGGAGTCAACAACATATTTTCGCATTAGGAGGAGAATGTTGGCGATTGGAGTTTCGTAAGTAGCCCACGCCGCAGCGATAAGCGCCGTTGTTGTAACGATTCCCATCCCAGATCCTGTATCGTGACAATACGAAACGCACTGCCCTTCTTTGGACTTTTTCGATGTTCTCCGTCAAACCCATCTGATAAGGATCCCACACTGGGCAGCAATACGCCAAAAATGGACGGACAAGCGTAGTGTAAGCAGTTTCTTTAGTAGTTCTGTTGCATCTTTTTAGGGTTCTGCCAATAAAACGCAGTCTCTGGTTCGCCTTTCCCACGACATTATGTACGTGTTTGTTCCAGTTTAAGTCTGAAGTAATAGTAATTTCTAGGTATTTTGTGGAGTTTACGGTCTTCACTTTTGATTGATTTATCTTGTAAACAAAGTTTAACGAATTTTTTTCGTACTCATGTGGACGACTTCACATTTCTCATTATTTAGAATGAATTGCCAATTTTTACACCATACTGATATCTTATTTCCATCGTTATGCAGTTGGTTTTGATCTTCAGATGATTTAACTAGACGGTAAATGACGGCGTCATCTGCAAACAACCTAAGAGAGCTACTCAGATTTTCCCCTGAATCGTTTATGTAAATAAGGAACAGCAGAGGAACAATAACACTACCCTGTGGAACGCCCGATATCACCTCTGTTTTAGGCGATGCCTTACGATCGAGTAGTACGAACTGTGTCCCCCAGCCAGCCGCAAATTTGGGGCGATATACCATAACCGCGCAATTTGATTAAAAGCCGATGTGAGGTGCAGTATCAAATGCCTTCTGGAAATCAAGACATACGGAATCGATTTGCGAACTCTTGTCGATAGCACGCATCATTTCGATGCGTTTCAGGACATGGGTACAAAATGTTCAAATGTTTGTAAATCTATAGGACCAAACAGCGTGGTCATCAGTCCGTAGCTTACAAACTACTTAAACCTAGGTAAACTAACCTAAGGACAAACACACACACCCATGCCCCAGGGAGGACTCGAACCTCCACTGCGAGCAACCGCGCGCTCCGCAGCGAGACGCTTTAGACCGTTCGGCTACTTCACCGCGGCGCATGGGTACATATTTAAAATGTTATGTATTCACTGTCCTCTAGAAGTTTGTAACGGGAATTTCCGGGCTTCGCAGGTAGTATTGGAATAAACAGACACCCGAGCAACGCCGAGTTTTCAGGTAGGTAACACAGTGACAGGTCTAAGACACGGGCAGAGAGATTGGGGAACTGATGGGCACAGACATTAAGGCAAGGAAGTGTGATGCACTGGCGGGATACATGTGACTTCTGATCCTGTCGTTGACTCGCGGTATTGGTAGCCGTCCCCTGACGCTGCCCTGATGGGCGGGGTGCCTCAGATGGAGGAGACCGTGTCAGCGGAGGATGGGCCGACCGTTGGGGCAGTACAGCCGGGCCGCTAAACGCCACACTGTAGCGGCCAGCCGCTGGGCCGTTTCTCCTGGTTAGCGGCCCCCTGGTTAGCGAGGGCGTCCAAGGTTCGCCGCCTCCAGACGGTTCGCTGGCCACCGCCCAGCAGACAGTGAAAGCCGCGGCGGCGGCGCCAACGGCGGCTCGAAAACGGGAGCCCGACCGCGCTCGGGAAGGTCGCGATCGTCCTGACTGCACTACTTCCAACGGGACCAGCTAGTTGGGAGTCACTTGTGTCTGACGCCTGTACGCGAGATCTTCACAATCGTAAACATCCGTACGTCCACTGTATCTGATCTGGCAGTGAAGTGGGAACGTGAAGCGACAAGAAAACGGAAGCCCGACCGCTCTGAGGAAGGCAGCACGCGTCCTGAGTGCATTACTTCCAACGTCACCAGATGGTTGGGTGTCACTTGTGTCTGACGCTTCGACCATAGATACTAACAGACTGGACAAACAGCAGAGCATGGCATGGTTCAAACATACGACTACATGACTGTTGGCAATCATTAGCGGGATATAATAAAAAACTCAAAAGTTGTCCAGAAATGGCATCATTTTAAGCTAATAATACTTCCAATTTTTTTATTTTTTTTATTTTTTTTTTATTTTTTTTTTTTTTTTTGTGTCTTAACTACGGGGTCATCAGTCCCTAAACTTTAATTTTAATCTGCCAGGAAGTAAGTTTCATATCAGTGCACACTCCGCTGCAGAGTGAAAGTTTCATTCCGTTCTTACTGAATGTTATAAGCAACAATTAAGCTTGAAACTCTGACAAAATTAATTATTGAACATAGGTGAGGTGGACCAATCTGTCCCTACGTTGGGATAGATTGGCCCAGAGTGTGGGCACTCTTACAAACTACTTATCAACTACTTACGAACTAGGACGGCACAAATATCCATGCCCGAGGGGGGGATTCGAACCCCCGACCGTAGTGGCCGTGCAGACCGTGACTGAAGCGCCTCAGCCTCCTCAGCCACCGCGGCCGGTTTCTTCTAATTGAAATGTAATGTTACTTGCCTTCACAAAAAGCTCTGTATAATCCTAGGCAAAACTGTATCACGCCTCTACACTACCACGTGACTGTTGGCAAAGCAATGGTTTAACTGCAGAGATGTTGGTGCCATGAAAACGATGCCATGCTCATTCTATCAGTATCTATGGTCGAAGGTCTGACGTCTGTACGCGAGATCTTCACAATCATAAACATCCCTACGTCCACTGTATCTGACCTGACAGTGAAGTGGAAACGTGAAGGGACACGTACAGCACGAAAGTGTACAGGCCGACCTCGTCTGTTGACTGACAGAGACCGCCCACAGCTGAAGAGTGTCGTACAGTGTAGTAGGCAGGCATCTATCCAGACCATCACACAGGAATTCCAACCTGCACCAGGCTCCACGCCATGTACTATGGCAGTCAGGCAGGATGCGAGATAACTTGGATTTCGTGGTCGAGCGGAAGCCTGTAAGCCACACATCCGAGTGCATGTACACTATGAATCAACACTATCGGGACACCTGGCAGAAAATGTCTTACAAGTTGAAATGTTCAAATGTTTGTTACGCTTCAACTTCGGGGTCATCAGTCCCTCTGCTTACAAACTACTTATGAACTAGCTTATACTAAAGACGACACAAACATCCATGCCCGAGGGGGCATTCGAACCCCCGACGGGGAACGGCCTAGCGCATCGTAGCATAGCGCCTCAATGCGCTCGGCCGCTGCGCCTCGGCTCTTACAAGTTCAAGACACACATTAAAAAGCTGGAATTCAGCATGGCGTTGGCTCACCCTTAGCTTCGATGGCAGCGTCCACTCTCGGAGTCATACGTTCAATGACGTGTTCTAAGGTTTCTTGGGGAATGGCTGCCCATTTTTCACGGAGTGCTGCCACGAGGAGAGGTATCGATGTAGGTCGGTGATGTCTGGCACGAAGTTGGCGTTCCAAATCATCCTAAAAGTGTTCTATAGGATTAAAGTCAAGACTCTGTGCAGGTCAGTCCATTACAGGGATGTTGTGTAACCACTCCACCACAGGCCGTACATTATTAACAGCTTCTCGATCGTGTTGAAAGATGCAAGCGCCATCCCCGAATTGCTCTTCAACAGTGGTAATCATCATCATCATAAGTCGTTGTGCTCATTGCTGAGTGTCATGACCCTATGAACCAAACGTCTCCATCCCGGACGGTCGTCAGCTTCTCTCAGTGCCTGCTGAAGAGGTAGACCGGAGATCTTCTCGATTTGGTCTATCCATCTGCTCGCTGCTCTTCCTCTTGGTCTTGTGCCCTCGATCTTTCCTTGTAAGATTATTTTTTCTAAGTTTTCTCCGTCTCTTCTCATAATATGGCCAAAGAACTGGATAATTTTTTCGTCGAGAAGAAAGGCGTCTGGAGATGTTCAGTTGTTCAATAATGGACACATTTGTTGTTCTTTCGGTCCATTTTATGCGTAGCATCCTACGCCAGCACCAAAGCTCAAACGCATCAATGCGTTGTTTGTCTCTGGCCTTGAATGTCCATGATTCACAGCCATAAAAGAAGACAGAAAACACGAGTGTTTCAACTAGCCGGATCTTTGTGCTGTTTGTTATTGCTCTGCTCTGCCAGATCTTCGCGAGTTTCTTCATAACCACTCGTCCTAGCGTGATCCGTCTTCTTATCTCCTCTTCACAACTACCTGTGCTGCAGATGGTTGACCGAAGATAGGTGAAGGACTGCACGACTTCCAGTTCCTTTAATTGACCTGTGAGCTGGATCTGTTGTTCTAGATCAATTAACATAATTTTGGACTTACTGAGGTTGATGTCGAGTCCATATGCTAGACTAATATCTTTTATTCTAGTTAGTAGCTCAGAAAGTTCATCTTCGCTGTTGGCTAAAAGTACCATGTCATCAGCAAAACGGAGGTTGTTGACCGTTCTTCCGCCAATTGAGATGCCTTTGGTCCAACGATCAAGAGCTTCCCTAACGACGTGTTCTGCATAGATGTTGTACAGTTGTGGGGAAAGAACACAACCCTGTCTCACACCTTTTGAAACTCTGAAGGAATCAGACGTGCCAGCACTTGTCTTTACAACTGCAGAGTGATAATTGTGCAGATGTTTGATCAATGCTGTCAAGTGGGGAGGGATCAAACAGTGGTAAGTAAGAACATATATAAAAGATTGATGTAGACTTGTGCCGTGATGGTGCCACGCAAAGAACAAGGGGTGCAATCCCCCTCCATGAAAACCACGACCACAGCATAACACCACCGCCTCCGAATTTCACTTTCGGCACTACACACGCTGGTAGATGACGTTGTAAGTTAACCACCCTCCGCTTCCTACCAGTTGCAGCCTTGCTCAGTGATTATTTACGGTGTTAAAAGCAGGTGTTATTGCCCTGATAAAATTGTATAGCAACGGATAACGACTTTTTACACACAAAAGACTGCAGCAACTGATAGCATGCCGGTGGCAGTTGCCTTACTAGCTGAAATTTCCCTATTTATATTCTCGCAATTCCCCATTAAATATTCTCACTCTCCTTTTAATCATTAAGCATAAATGGGACTCAGAATTTCATAAAAACAACTAGAGACGAAATGTTTAACTATTTACACAAGTTTATTAAATTCACTGTATATATCATCATTTTAAAGCCAAAAACACAAAATATTCATTCACTAAATGTATCACCAATGGATTGAGACAAGGATCGTAACCTTACATTCATACCGTGCATTCTTTACTCTCTCATACTGCACCCACGTAGCTATGCACAACATTCCCATTACACAAAATCATTTCCCCGCTGAAATAGAGACAGAATTTAACACAACCAACACAGTTCCTGATACTTTACCACGGAGGCCACCATACTCACGTCCTTCCTCTTCGACAGCCGGAAACGTTCTCCCTTCTCGTGGCCGCTCCCCGTCCTAACCGATCCTCCCGTTCCAGTTCGCGAGTAGCCGCGCCCTCATTGGCTTGTGATCTAACGGGATCTTCTGCCAACCTCCGAATTCTGAAGGCACTCGCAAGTCGCAGCCACTTTACCGTCTCATCCCCAAGGAAACCTCTCTGCCACACCCCAAAACTAAAGTTGGCAAACCTACCGAGTGTTCTGCATCTCTGCCTTCCCAGCCGCGGCTTCATGCACACTTACAGACCCTCACACACACAATCACATAAGGTATAAGAGGAGTTGGGTACTGTGGAGCAAAGCTCCTTATGTGAGCGGCGCTCACTTATTTGTCCTGCAATAACAATTTTAATAAATAATAAAGCATTCTTGTCTCCACCTAGTACATCCCCCATTATAGTAGCACTAAAGGCCAAGCACACTTTTACGAAATAATAATCAGATGAAAGTAACGTACACTGTAGTATACAAGGATTTAATGGAATGATACTACCGTATCGTTTCAACTTTCACCGGGCATTCGCCATACCCACACCCTTCTATCGTATTGTGATTCGTCACTCCTCACGACGTTTTCCACTGTTCAATCGTCGAATGGTTACGCTCCTTAGACCAAAGCAAGGCGTCGTATCGCATTGACCTGCGTGATGTGTGGCTTACGGGCAGTCGCTCGACCATGAAATGCAAGTTTTCTCACCTCCCGCATAATTGTCGTAGTACTTAGAGTGGATCCTGATGCACTTTGGTATTCCTGTGCGATGCTCTTGATAGATACCTGCCACTCTTCAGCTGTCGGCGGTCTCTGTTAGTCAACACGCGAGGTCGGCCTTGTCGCTTTCGTGCTGTACGTGTCCCTTCACGTTTCCACTTTACTGTTACATCAGAAACACTGGACGTAGTGATGTTTACGAATATGGAAATCTCGCGTAAAGCAAGAAAGGCCATAGACTTAGGTGCCACTTCATTACTATCGTCAGTCACCCGTTGCACTCACCCGTGCATTGCGCTATCAGCCTTCTGTGCAACGGGTGAGTGACGATAGAAATGAAGTGGCACCTAAATCTATGACCTTTTTGCCTTACGCAGGAAGCATCTCCAACAGGATTGGTCGTACTTTGCGGAAATATGATGTGAAATGTGTCTTTCGACCACCTTCTAAGATAAAGGCCCTGTTGGGGTCCGTAAAGGATGATCTTGGTTTACGTAAGGCAGGTGTATATCATATTCCTTGCAGTTGTGGCATGTCATATATTGGTCAGACAATCAGGACTGTGGAAGACCGGTGTATTGAACATAAACGTTACACGCGCTTACAACAGCCAAACAAATCCGCTGTTGCAGAACACTGTCTTGACACCGGTCATTCTATGGAATACAACAACACGGAGATCCTGGCATTCACCTCCACCTATTGGGATAGTGTTATTAAGGAAGCTGTTGAAATTAAACTAGCAAGCGACCTTATAAACAGAGATGGTGGTTTTTGTTTAAATTATGCTTGGAATCCGGCACTATCTCTCGTCAAAAACAGAGGGACAAAATTAATGCTGACTCACCTGTAGATTAACAGTCACTATCGATATTTTTTATGTTTGGTCCTCTTTGATTGTGTTCACTCTGCAGTGACTTGTACTGTGTGTGATATCTTCCTTGTTTACTCTTTGCAAACCGAGGAATTAAATACGCTTGCACATTGCTTCCTTAAGTGCAGTTGTGCCTTGAGAATGGCAGGGTGTCCTACCGCGATATCGGGGGTTGTCGACGACGTCATCCGGCAGCATACCCGCAAGTTGTTTGAACATTAATTACGCCGGGAAAAATTAAGGTTTCATATCCTGCAGTGGAACATGCAGTGGGTTCGGTACCAAAAGACTGACCCATCCACATTCCTTTTTAAGGACACTCTTTCGGAAGACATGACCTGTCGAAAGTTAAACTTTAGGCCAGGATCCAAAATAGGGCGACTTGTCAGCGTTCATAACGTTAGCCAGGGAAAGCTCTACAGAGGTCCACGCCCTGTAGCTAAGAAAAAGAAAAATGATGATATGGACCTTATGCCGTACATCCCTCCAGTTCATCACCATTGCTACGAGAGCCTTGTTTCTAGTGGGAAGGCCGTTGACTTTGGACCACTGCCTAACTCAGACGAAAACAGTGACGATGAGTAGAAAGTAATATTCACTGAGTATTAAACTTATAAATACAGTATTTATTTACTACCATGAATGTTTTTGTCGTCAGTAATATGCTTGTTCTTGTTACAACACAAGTGGTGTAACTACAATTAGACAGTTGTACACGTACAATAACATGAAATTTTCGAGAAAATTTAATGTAAGTGAGAATTATGTTCAATGAGGACACTGAAGTTCAGGAAACATAAAGAAGTAGGCATCTGATTTTCGTATAACAATTCTAATAAAACAGCAAATATCTCGATACTAAGATAACGTGAGTTACACCACATGTGCTTTAAGGGGCTCATATTAAAAACGCACCCTGTATCAACTCTGAATAAGATGTCACGTAATCATAATGATGAAATTAATTCGTAGTGCTGCAAAAAGCTGGTTAGGTCGCACATTATTTTTACTGCCACACATCCTGAACAGCGCGACTTCAATAACGCGTTTCGGTATTACCATCATCAGTTTAGTATCACCTTCGTGACGTAGCCACACTTACGGAATTACATGAAATTAAAAAAGTTGCTACATATTGTTGTCTGCAAATATACGCGCATGTAACAATTTTTTCAAAGCCACGTGTTTCCGTAATCTGATGATGGTCACACCGAAACGCGTCACTGAAGTCGCACAGTACAAGAAGTGTGACCTGCAAGAAAAAAATAATAATAATAAAAATAAATAAATAAATAATAAAAAATAGAAAGAAAAAATTCGAGGTAACCAGCTTTTCACAGCACTAACAATTCATTCTATTTAAGATTATTTATTTAGCTGCAAGTGTTGAAGCTGTGCCACATAAATATGTGCGATTTATTTCATTCAATCGAATAATTGTAATCGATTGTGGACATAACGATAGTACCTGCGCGTCGATTATGTTTAAATTATCGATCATATTTTCAATTAATTCCAATAATATTTGGCATTATTTTCGGGTTTTAAAATTCGTAGTGCTCAGTTGCCTTAACTCAGCTCGGAATCTCTCTCTATCTCTCTCTCTCTCTCTCTCTCTTTTTTTTTTTTTTTCTTTTTTTTTTTTTTTTTTTTTTTTTTTTTAATATCTTCCGCAGCAAGTAAAGACATACAGGTTTTTGTAAAACACACCGTCATTTTCTTGCTGCAATCTTTTATTTCCTCGATATATACTTCGTCCTATATTTTAGGACATCATCAGTGCAAGTCCATACCTGGAAACTACATTTTTTTCTTTACTGATTATAAATAGTCCAGTTTCTTTTAATCGAAATAAGTATATAAGATGATCCATTTGGATTTAGGAGAAATGTAGCAACACGCGAGTCAATGCTCATATTAGGAGTTATATCGGAAGACAGATTAAGGAAAGGTAAACGTACATTGTTAGCATTTGTGGATCAGGAGAAAGCTTATGACAGTAATGACTGGTTTATGAAGGTAGCAGGGTGTGTTTCATTTATGACTCACCTAAATAGTTTTTCCGTTGGATTTCATCCTCTGTGGATCTTACTAAACAATTAGCGATGACGTCATCCGCTTACAGTCTAAGGGAGCATTTTTTGTGAAATCTTGACAAACAGATAGCGCCGGCCGAGGGGACTGAGGCGCTTCAGTCACGGTCTGCACGGCCACTACGGTCGGGGGTTCGAGTCCCCCCTTGGGCATGGATATTTGTGCCGTCCTAGTTCGTAAGTAGTTCATAAGTAGTTTGTAAGTTTGGTGACTGATAACCCCGTAGTTAAGTCCCATAGACAATAAAAAAAAACAAAAAAAAACAAACAAAAAAAAACAGGTATATGGACTGGTAGTACACCGTCTTAATAATCAGGTAAATATCAGTTTTATACTGGAACGAAATTAAGTTCGTAAAACTGTAGAGCGGAACAAAGGACAGGTGTAAAATGAGTAGGACTGAAGGACTGAAGGCGACGATAGCGAAACCGACCTGTCAGCAACATAGGTCGCTGACGAAGCAAGTGAACAGCAGAGGGACGAGCATACGATATGCCGCCTTAGTCACGAGTCACTGGGACCGTTCCTGACTGTGACTCAGGTACGTGACCAGCCGACTGAGTCAACAGGCCGCCGAAATGTCTGTGACTAATGTGCACGGCGTTCTGTTTCCTAACCGATGCCGTGGCGAAGCGAGGCAATGCAATTGCAGTAGTCAAGTATCACGTTTCAGTCACTCTTGATTAGGGTAGCTCTATTTCTGGAGCTAAATATTTCTCTCTCTCTCTCTCTCTCTCTCTCTCTCTCTCTCTCTCCCGACATCTCTCTGTCTCTGTCTCTCTCTCTTTCCGATATATCAAACATTTCCAAAATGTGAGTTGCGTAATCTCTGTTAGTTGATGACCTATAGGCTGTTAAAATATCAAGTGGACTGAAATAAGTGTATTCGGAAGTCTTATTATTGTATCTTCAAAAGGAGGAAGCCAAGATTCCAAAATAATTATAGTTTTCAAAGTGAAATGCCAATATCGTACATTAATAATTTGTTCAATGACGACCGGTTTCGGTGAACTGTGTCACCATCATCTGGTCACATATGTATTTTACAATCTGGTCGTCTTGTTTAAAAAAAATGGGTGTAAAATAATAAAGTGCTACAATGTACTTAGTCACTACATAAAAAATACACAAGTTAAAAACATGACAGCTTACAAAATAGTATTTTGTAAGCACAAGTTAAACACATGACAGCTTACAAAATTCTATTTTGTAAGCTGATTTTTTTTTTTAGTTGTGTATTTTATATATAGCGACTAAGTGCAATGTTGCACTTATTATTTTATACCCATTTTCTTAACAAGATGACCAGATTATAACATATATGTGACCAGATGATGGGACACAGTGCAACGAAACCGGTCGTCATTGAATAAATTATTAATGTGCGATATTGGCATTTCACTTTGAAAACTATAAAACGATCAGATCGCCTCCAAACCCGACTATGTCAGGGAATATTTCCAAAATAATTATTTATTCTATGACTACCGTTTTAATTGGCTACCTATGCCACCAACAGGTCATATAAAATTATACAAGGTCATCATCTTAGGTTGTTAAAAAGATTGACGTTAAGTAGTACGGTCTAAGGTTATTAAAAAGATTGAGGTTAAATAGTATGTTCTAAGGTTATTAAAAAGATTGAGGTTAAATAGTACGTTCTAAGGTTATTAAAAAGATTGAGATTATATAGTACGTTTAACATAGCACTTAGCCGAAATATGAAATACATGTTAAAACATCAATAGTTAGTAAGAGACTCTTATAAGACTCTTAGAAGCTGTTGATGTTTTAACATGTATTTTATATTTCGGCTAAGTGCTATGTTGAACGTACTATTTAACCTCAATCTTTTTAATAACCTTAGATGACCACATTGTATAATTTGATATGACCAGGTGATGGTAGCAGAGCCTATTGAAACCAGTCGTCATAAAATAAACAATTATATTGCGCTCTTGGATTTCTACTTTTGAGGATGATTTATCTACACAATCCATATTCTCAGGTAATCTCTTATTATTGTAATTACATTTTTTCACTCAGTACAGAAATGGTTCTATCACGACGTTATTCAGAATGATGTTACAGGTTAATATTTTGAATTAAGGGTTTTACGAACTGATACATTTACGTTAGGCCTACTGAATATTGTTCGTTTTGAAGACTCTTACTTAAACTGGAGCCTTGTTTTGTGCAAGATACTTTTCAAGAATTCGTAATTTCAATTTATTGTTGTGGATGAGAACTCTTTGTAGAGGACAACCTAAAAAAAAAAAAAAAAAAAAAAAAAAAAAAAAAAAAAAAAAAAAAAAAAAAAAAAAATCTGCTTCTGAGGAGGACTTCCTGATGGAAGTACCATATGATTCTTTTCTTAGACAATAGAGTACTTGCAAGTCTGACTTTGAAGGAATTAATCGGTTTCACTACTACTTACATAAGCGAGACTACGTTTTCCGATCTTTTTAAAACATAGAAATAACCTTTGATTCAACAAAGATATGTCCCTGAAAATACGGAGGTTCGATTAAGATATGAAAATATCATTAACACGAAGAGTAAACAGTACCACGTATCTCACCATTTAATTTGTGTACAATAAAATTTGGACACAATATCTCAAAAGTAAATAAATAAACTTAAAAAAAATTCAAACCTAAGGGACAAAGTTGCTGAGGTCATCAGTACTTAGACTTACAAACTACTTAAATTAACTTACGCTGCCGCGGTGGAGTAGCTGAGCGGTCTAAGGCGCCTCGCTGCGGATCACTGCGGTTGCTCGCCGTCGGAGGTTCGAGTCCTTCCTGGGGCATGGCTGTGTATGTGTTGTCCTTAGGTTAGTCTACCTTAGTCTGAGTCGTTTGTAAGCTACGGACTGATGACCACGCAGTTTGGTCCGATAGATTTACATACATTTGATTTTTTTTTAACTTTCGCTAAGGACAACAAATACATCAAAGCCAGAGGGAGGACTCGAACCTTGGACGGAAGCGGCTGAGCAATCCACGACCTGACGCCCCAAAACGCATCGCACAAGATGTTTTATTTCTCTCGTAATGTTCCCTTTGTCATTTCTAAAATATTACAGAGAAACGGATTCGCTTTTCATTTTCGTGCTACGTATCATTTTCAGATTACTATTAATTGCTGTTGTGGTCATACTGGGTCATAAAGATTGTAGGTCCTATTAAAGGAAAGATTTTGACTACTGTGCAATAACAATAAAGAAGGTTTATGGTCAGAGAGTAGGGGAAAGGAGGAAATGGGCAAAGACTGGAGACAGACAGATAGAGAGTGAGAGAAAGAGAGACAGATAGAGAGAACGAGAGAGAGAGGGAAAGAGAGAGAGAGGGGGGGGAGGGAAAGAGAAGAATAGAGGCAGGGTTGTTGGGAGAGAAGGGAACGACTGAATCTATCATCCCTTTGGTTCACTAGATCAAAGAGGAAAATGTACTATTTCTTGGCACTAGTGAAGGTTAAGGTAAAGCACTCAACAACCCGAAGATTGGTTTGAACACCACAGTGCTAGGCGTGGTCCTGTCTGGAGGTGGTATGCCATCCTCCGACCTTCAAACTGCCTTACCCATCCAGTTATAGGGGGACCTGAAGTTTAAAGTGGATACCCAACCACGGTTTTCACATCAGTAACATCGTCAGGAGTGAAAGAAATGGCGAGTGAGAGATAAAAATCCTAGGACCTGGCACAGATCTAACCCGCACCCTTTGGAGTAATGATCTGGCACTTTACCACTGCGCTAACGAGTCACACACTCTAGTAAAAGTAAACAGAAACATGAGAAAAACGAGTTGGATGAAGACCTCTTGATGATGAGCTATCTTGCAACTGTTGCAAATTATAATTTTTGGGCCCAGTACGGTTTGTTTGTGCCTCAATTAGTGTGATTTTAATATCAGCAAAATTTTTTTTACGCACCAGTGTCTCAAAAATGGTGTACAGTCATTCAAGCAAGAAAAGCAACAGAATTGGACCTAGTATTGAACCTTGTGGGAAACCGAGATTTTCAATCAACTGCAGTGGACAACGCCACTGGGCTACTGAAGATAACACTTCGTAGGAGGCAATGTGTCTCAATTAGAAGATTTCAATATTAGCATACATTCGTTACAGACCTGTGGTTCAAAAATGGTATTTGGTGATGCAGAAAAAGCAAGAGAATTGGACCCAGTATTGAACCTTGTGGGAATCCGAGATTTCCATTTATCTGCAGTGCAGAACGCCACTGTGTTACTCCAAATGACCCTTTGTAGGAGGCAATGGGCCTCCATTAGTGGGATTTTAATATTAGCATACATTTGTTATAGACCAGTGCTTCAGAAATGGTGTTTACTCATTCAGAAAAAGCAACAGAATTGGACCCAGTATTGAACCTTGTGGGAATCCGAGATTTCCATTTATCTGCAGTGCAGAACACCACTATGTTACTCAAAATGACACTTTGTAGGCCGGCAATTGGCCTCCATTAGTGTGTTGGCTTTGATTGCTGGGGCCGCGAGTTTCGGGGTTGTGATACCTCTCATTGCCGCTGAGTTGTCGCTCCACGGCCGCAGAGGGACAGCCCGCCGGTTTTCCTGGAGCTGATTACATGCCGAGCTGTTGTCTCGGCGCGGTGCTTCCCAGGCGCTTAATGAGGGTGTTAGTTACCAAAGTAGATGTTTTTGCCAGAATTGCCGTCTAACAGACCGCGTCCGATGCGCTGCTTAGACGTTGCGTAAGTGCCGCAGTCGGCGTACGTCAGTCCGTGTTGGTTCGCTATATCCCGACGGCCTCCGGGCGTTTTCCTAGGAATCTGAGGAGGGGAATCTATAGCATTTGCCACCACTGGTCTCGAGGAAGTGTGTCAATAAATCTAAAGGGAAATGATAGAAGACTGTTTCAGCATACGGAAAAGCCAAAACGAACTATTGTAAAATTAAGTGTGGTAACATGGAGATTGCATTGGTGATTGCACCGTTAACGACAGAGCGGAGAGTGGATAGGTGGGAAGGGCACAATGAAGCCGCGTAAGAGGCGAAAGAGTTTGGGAATGTCGTGATTGAAGGAACATGGGTCGTTATGGGTGATGCAGTGGTTGCCGCGCTGTGGGTCGCGAATCAGTTGTGGGTCGCGGCATATTTGAAGTGGGTCGCCGAACAACTTTTTTTTTATGAGATGAGCGGTAACAGCCGTAATGTATTAAATAAGAAATGTTTATTGGCAACTATCAGGTGTTAACCGGTTTCAATTCAAAACCATCTTCATAATGGTAAACTAAACTTTGATACATTATTTTATGCCATATTCATGCTGACATGCAAGTCAATCTATGAAAAAATGATAAGATATCAGTTGACATCAAGTCTTGATTGCGATTGAAAACAGTGATAGTGTGGACATGACTTAGCCTGGCACCCATTTCAATGGGTCTGATTTGCTTCTAGTTACTCCTGCCCGAAGCCGGTTTAATGTCTTCTAAGTTGGAAACGGGAGTTCAAACCCTGCAGATCCCTCATCGCGGAGGTCCATCACGGAGTATGACACCATTTATCTTCACAAAGATACACGCCTTATGCTGGGCTCGGTAAGAATCTCTTCAGTTCTGTCAATGAAACTCTTGCGGGATTTCAACCGCACCCCTTGTTTGCTGTGCAAATGGATCGCGTGTCGAGGATCGTTCTTTGGTAGTGATATTTCTACCTCGGAGGAGACCTTCCTTCGAACAGCGGGTGGTGATATGCCTATGAGTGGATAAATTTTGGCCGTGGGAGTTCACTTGAGGCATCCTGAGACGGTACCTACTGTTTCATTAACGGCTATGTCGATTTGTTTACCGTGCGCCGATTTCCTTCACATTGGAGGCATGTATTCCGCTGCTGATGCGAAAAACATATGGCTGAGCTCCCCACGACGAACCAGTTAGTTTCCACAGTACGCTCTTCCTGGCACAGACCTCTTCCATGGTGTTGTAACAGTGCTGCTTGAAAGTAAGGTCTCTGTCCAACGTCTCTCCCTGGTACTTCGGACTATTTGTGTTCTCCAGCTCTTCCCCTTCCCACGTGTCGTAGAGTTTCTGTTCAGCTATAGCCGACAGCCTGTCACTAATAAACCTTATTTCTCTGATTGAGAGAAGCACTTTTCTCTATACTTAAAAAGCTGTTCCAAAACTGCGAGCCTCCGCACCTCCATAGAAAAATGTGTAGATACCCCTCTTTACACTATCTTCCCCCTGCCGCCGAGTGGCTTGAATAGCTGTAGTGTATACATCTTATCCAGTTAGTCCAATAAAGTCTGGAACTATGCCCTGTTCAAGCTTTGAACGTTCCATTTTCGCAACCTGAAAGTTCCTTTCGGCCTGAATCTCTTCGAAGTAGGTACACCAATTGTAACCCCCCTTTCTAGGCTACTTTGTCATTAACCTTAAAAATATAGTTCATTGTAGATGTCATTGACGTTTCGACACATGTCATTAGATGGTCAAAATCCTATGCTTCCCGGTATTCACATCCTTTCTTTTAGTCAAGGATGCCACAAACTCTTACCCCCCCCCCCCCCTCCCAATTCTGTTCAGTACATCCTTATTAGTTACGCGATGTACCTACCTGATCTTTACCATTCGTCTGCAGCACCACATTTTAAAAGCCAAATTACTTATGAACTAGCTCATACTAAAGACGGCACAAATATCCATGCCCGAAGGGGGATTCGAACCCCCGACCGCAGCAGCCGTGTAGGCTATGACTCGTACGCCGTAGACCGCTCGACCACTGTGGCCGGCAGAAAATAATTCTTTAGACTTAAATTGATATTTGACGTTAACAAGTAACTGTTTTTCAAAATATGGCAAAACAGGTTTTTTTAAAGTCATCACATCACCAAATGCAGTATGCCTTACCAACTTAAAAGAAAATCAACTTCCACTGCCAGCGAATTTGTCATTTTGAAATAGTCATGCCATCACATGACAATTTTTTTTTTTTAATGTAAGATGACTGTAATTTATTCGAAGGTGATGCATTGTGAAGTTGACTTGCAAGCAGTGTGACATAGCGTGCCGTGCACAAGTAGTTTCTGACTGTGCTCTTACACCAACAATTTTGAAATTTTTCTGGAATGCTGGACGCTTTCGCCATTTTGCGGGACTTTTTCAGTAATCATGCCAATGCGGAACAGCGAGTCCAAATTCTGGACTGTCCCGCAGAATCGGGGACAGTTGGCAGCCTTATGTATAGCGCTTATATACTGAGAAAACATTGAATAAAAGAAATACTTAAAATTATTATGCACTACTATCAACAAAAAGTTCATAGCTGCTGAGCTACATACTGCTTTCATGATGTCCCCGGTGTAGTAAATGTCATTATTATGCCTATCATAGGACAAGGACAGAGAGAGAAGGGATAGGAGAAGTACTAACTCCAAGCAGGAATAACTAAATAAATACCCGGGCAACGCCGGCTTTAGAGCTAGCAGCATTGGCCCCCTACTTAGCTTGCATTTATCGCGAGTCTTTAATTCAGCGCAAAGTTTCAAGTGATTGTAAAAAGCGCAAGTGACTCCCGTTTATAAGAAAGAAAAGAGAACTGACCCACACAATTACAGGCCAATATCGTAGACATCCGTTTCATGTAGAATTTTAGAGCATATTCTCAGTTCGTATACAGTACATGTCCTGGAAACGGAAAAGCTTCTTTCTATTAGTCAGCACGGGTTTAGGAAACATCGTTGATGTGAAACTCAGCTTGCACTTTTCTCACATGACATCTTGCGAGCCATGGATGAAGAGCAACAGGCGGATTGTGTTTTTCTCGACTTCAAAAAGGCGTTCGACGCGGTGCCACACTGCAGACTGCTAACGAAGCTACGAGATTATGGAATAGGTTCACAGATTTGTGACTGGCTGGAAGACTTCCTAAGTAATAGAAGGCAGTACGTTGTTCTCGACGGCGAGTGTTCATCAGAGACGAGTGTATCTTCAGGCGTGCCCCAGGGGAGTGTGATAGGACCGCTATTATTTTCTATCTATATAAATGATCTGATGGACAGAGTAACTTGTAATTTGCGGCTGTTTGCTGATGATGTTGTGGGGTATGGCAGGGTGTCGTCTTTAACTGACTGTAATAGCGTTCAGGATGACTTAGACAACATTTGTAGTTTGTGTGAAGAATGGCAGCTAGCTCTAAATGTAGGGAAATGTAAGGTGACGTACATGAGTAGGAAAAACAATCCAATAATGTTACAATACAGCATTAGTAGTGAACTTCTTGATGCAGTCGCGTCGTTCAAATATCTAGGCGTAACATTGCAGAGCGATATGAAATGGAACGATCATGTAAGGACAGTTGTCAGTAAGGCGGACAGCCGACTTCGGTTTATTGGGAGAATTTTGGGAAGATGTACTTCAGCTGTAAAGGAGACCGCGTATAAAACGCTTGCACGACCACGTCTTGAGTATTGCTCAAGTGTTTGGGACCCGCAACAGATTAGTTTAAAGGAAGACATAGAGGCGGTTCAGAGACGAGCAGCTAGATTTGTTACCGGTAGGTTCGACCAATGCGCGAGTGTCACGGAAATGCTCCGGCAACTCAATTGGGGATCGCTGGAGGAAAGACGACGTTCTTTTTGTGAATTACTGTTAAGTAAATTTACAGGGCCGGAATTTGAATCTGACTGTAGTACGGTCTTGCTGCCGCCTACTTACATTTCGCGTAAAGATCACAAAGACAAGATAAGAGAAATTAGGAATCGTACAGAGACGTATAGACATTTCTTTTGCCTCATTCTGTTTGAGAGTGGGGTAGTATCCACTGCCACGAACTGTACGGTGGATTGTACAGTATGTCTGTGGATGCACAAATGAAAGAAACCGGGAAATATGGCGAAGGGTTAGTGTAGTAAGATCTTGCTGCCGCCTACTTATATTTCGCGAAATGATCACAAAGATAAGATAAATTAGGGCTCGTACGGAGGCATACAGGCATTCTTTTCTTCCTCGTTCAATTTGGGAGTGGAATAGGAAAGGAAATGCCTAGTAGGGGTACAGTGTACCCTCCGCCACGCACCTTAAGGTGGATTGTGGAGTATGTATGTAGATGCAGTATTACATAAAGTGCCCACTGAAAAGCAAGGCCTCTCTAGAACTGCTTCGACAACCTCCAGACTGTCTCGGCGCTGAGCGGAAACGCTCGTATGGTAGATTTTGGCGCTGGGTCCAACCAAAGCGAGGAAAGTGTGGGTCGGTGCGATAGAAAGCCCCAAAACTCTTCCACCCTCCCTCTCCCCCCCCCCCATTCCATTCTGGCGCCGGAATGGGTCTCTACCTCGGCGCGGCGACTCCAGACGTAGTCTACCGCGCAGGCTATTTCGGCCTGGTGAAAGCAGCCCCTCAGCCCCTCCAGCGGCAGGTGCCTGGAGCGCCTGGAGTCCAGCGGCCTTGAGGTCACCGGAGCGTCTCGGCTGCATTGCGCGCTGCCCAGGTCGATGCCCCGAGGCGGCCGGCCGCACCGTAGCCTCACAGCCCGTCTGGCTCTCCTAGCCTGACCAATGCGACTGCTCGTTTTTACAGTCCCATGCGCCCAAACGGCAGAAAATTGCTCTAAGGCCGGTATTACACTATCAAATTATTGGACAAAGAATTGGACGAAAAAATTGAATGAAATATTGGTCATATTTTTTGACAAAGAAATTGAATGAAACGCAAAAGGGAGTATTACACTATCATCGCCGCGGTGGAGCAGCCGAGCGGTCTAAAGCGTCTCGCTGCGGAGCGCGCAGTTGCTCGCCGTGGAGGTTCGAGTCCTCCCTGGGGCATGGGTGTGTGTGTGTTGTCCTTACGTTAGTTTACCTAGGTTTAAGTAGTTTGTAAGCTACGGACTGATGACCACGCAGTTTGGTCCGATAGATTTACAAACATTTGAACACTATCATCCAATATTTTGTCAAATTTGCTTCAACATGGCGGTGTAATGCTCAGCTGTTGTTTATACTACAGTTGCGTTGTGTCTGCATTTAGAAGAGGAGGAGGGGAAAAAGAAAACGAAACACACTTGAATGAAACTGTGGGTGTCAGAGCGAGATAAATAAAATTTGTTACGTGACCGGGAGGATTTTTCTTTTTTTTTTTTTTTTTTTTTTTTTTATGCCGTCGGCAGAACAGCCATGCCGTTCACTGCTAATTATTTTGTCGCTCTTCATCCTTCACAGTTTGCAATAGAGTAACAAAAAGGCTGACTCAAACAGTGTATACGAATAAGATTGTTAAGTTGATAAAGCAAGTTTCATTAAATAACCTTTTAAATGGAAAATGTGTGCACTGACAAAGAGGATAATCTAAATTATGACGTCATTAACAATGTAAGGGGGGAAACATTGATGATAAAGTAAATGGGCTCTATTTATTTCCTTACAAAAATTGGCTGACGTATTTAATGTAGCCTATATAGATTCGCTTGCAAACAGATGTCGATGTTTTGAAAGTTGTTTCACTTCCCAGCATTTAGCACACCAAGTTACCAAAATCGCACATTCTAAAATCTGTTTCGGCCGTAAATAAGATTTAGGGGTATTACTTCTTCAACTCCGATAGTATATGATGACTTTTTTACATCACGGATTGTAACTCAACCTCACTTTCACTGCACGGTATTGGGCTGCGCGAATTGACGTGACGGGCAGTGTGAATTGGCCTTGTCGCCTGTTATACAACGCTCCATCTCATTTATACATTCACTTTAATTTTGTTGTTGCTGGAAAACACTACACAAACATTCCACTACTAGCCATGTTTACAAATACGAACGTTATGTCCAAGTAATGTCAGATATTTACCCTCCAAATAAAATAGCTATAGCTATAGTTCCAAGCGGGAACATTTCTCACTGCAGGAAACAGAAGACGAGCGATTTCTTTGATCAAATCTAGGCCGAGGGCTTTGATTTGATGAAATATTGGATGACGTTCCGATTACACTACGTCCAATTTTTCTTTGTCCAATTCTTTGACAAATAAGTTGATAGTGTAATACCGGCCTATGAGACGTCAATAAATATATCAATGTGCTGCTACATTAGGTTGTCAATTTGTCGACTGACGAATTTACGAGGGTCACTGCAAAAGAAATGCACACTCGTACTTTTAATAAAGTTTTCATTCTCCATGTTTCCGATTGTATTCAGACTTGGTTCAACCTGTTCCCGTGAGTGGCGCCGTCACAGCATGTCTTCAAGATGGCTGCTGCACCTGACGTTCGTCAGAAGCAACGTGCTGTCATTGAATTCCTGTACTGTGGAAAACAAGACGGTGGCAAACATCCATAAGAGGCTGAAAAAGGTGTACGAACATGCTGCTGTCGATCGAAGTATAGTTAGTCGGTGGGCAAGCAGGTTACGTTATGAAAGCGGGCACGGCCGTATTGAGGATTGTCCTCGCAGCGGCGTATACAGGCGCTGGTTCCAAGTTGGCGTTAGACAGGTGATAATCGCCATTGCGCAATCGTTCGTAACCCCAAATACCAACAGTTCTTTTCAAATTTTTTATGGAGCATCTTTCACGATCCGCCTTCCAGCTGGAACGTTCAAACTATGAGAAGTTAATATGATGTTCTTGTTGATACACGAGTCCGGAACGAACTGAAAACGGAACGTCTACAAAAATTATCGAGAAGACCAGTTTGGATGTTCCCCACTGAAGGCGTGTGAAGAACTGCACAGAGAGAACAAGACATAGAAAACTTAAATAAATAAATAAAACTTAAAAACAAAAAATAAAAATAGATAATTGCAAATACCTCCTTCCCATTCCCTATATTTTCCGTCTATCCCTTAGTGTATCTAGGTTAAGTTAGTTTGATTTGTGATAGGTATGGACAGGAGCCAACGCCTGAAGAGGTACAGTGTTGTTTTTTTATTTTTTATTTTATTTTTTTTTTATTTTTATTTTTATTTTTTATTTTTTTTTTTTTGGGAAATAGTGGCAGTGACACGAAGGTCCCTTTATTTTTTTATTTTTTTTTTTGTAGTAAAATTTTCCTAACATAGAAAAAGAAAAAATGAGAAATGGGGATTATATGGAGAAATGTAAATATTGTTCCTAAAGAATGTATCTACACACTGTAAAATTTTCAGACACGCAGAATGAAAACTATTAAAAAAAAAAAAAAAAAAAAAAAAAAAAGTGGTCATTCATTTCATTTGGAGTGACCCTCGTTTACGATATTTTATTGCACCAGACCCACCTTATTCTTATATAAGCTCCTCTTAAGACTCTGTATTACGAACTGTTATTTAATAATGGATAATGTCGTCCTACAGAACAATGCTGAAGATTAGGTGGGTAGGTCGCGTAACTAATGAACAGGTAATGAATGGAATTGGGGACAAAAAGAATTTTTGGCATATTTCGACTAAAAGAAGCGATAGATTGGTAGGACACATTCTTAGAGATAAAGGAATCGTAAATTCAACATTGGAGGGAAATGTCTGGGGGGAAAACCGCAGAGGGAGACCAAGAGACGAATACACTTTTATTTATTTATTTATTTTGGGGAGGGGGGAGGGCTTAACTGCGTGGTCATCAGTCCCTAAACTTACAAACTACTTATGAACTAATGATGGAAATTCTCCTCAGAGATGATAAATTATTTTTCAAAAGAGATAGATTTGCTGGCCAGTACTTATCTTCCTGCTGACACAAATGAAGAAAAAAAGAAAAAGGACAAGCTTTCGCAACACAGTTCCTTCTTCAGCTGGGAGAGGAGGAAAGAAAAAAGGATGAGAAGGGAAGGAAAAGGTAATTCACGACTTAGGTCATGAGGATGGTCGTGAATTACCTTTTTCTTACGTTCCCATCCATTTTTCTTTACTTCTCTCCCAAATGAAGAAGGAAATGTGTTCCGAAAGCTTGTCATTTTTCGTCCTTTGTCTTTTTTTTTCCTTTTTCGTCATTTGTGTCACTATCGTACAGCACAAAGTTAAGTACTGGCCAGCCAATCTATCTCTTTTGAAAAATAAACTACTTATGAGCTAACTTATACTAAAGACTGCACAAACATCCATGCCCGAGGGGTGATTCGAACCCCCGACGGGAAGCAGACTCGCGCATCAGAGCATAGAGCCTCAATGCGCTCGGCCACTCCGCCGCGGCGATGAATACAGTAAGCAGTTCAAACTGATATAGATTGCCGAACTTATTCTTAGATGAAGAGACTTGCACACAATAGGATAGTGTAGAGAGCTGCAATAAACCAGTCTGCTTACTTAAGACTTCAACAAGAACACATGTTGTTTTGGAACTTTTTAAGTTCGGTTTCGCAGTACTCTACACTAAACAATGGTTCGTGTGCCGTAATGTTACTACAGTATTGTGAAAGGTGCAGTTGGAAAATATACACCCGGCCATTAAAATTGCTACATCACGAAGATGACGTTCTGTGATATGCAAATGATTAGCTTTTCAGAGCATTCACACAAGGTTGGCGCCGGTGGCGACACCTACAACTTGCTGATACGAGGAAAGTTTCCAACCGATTGCTCATACACAAACAGCAGTTAACCGGCGTTGCCTGGTGAAACGTTGTTGTGATGCCTCGTGTAAGGAGGAGAAATGCATATCATCACGTTTCCGACCTTCATAAAGGTCGGATTGTAGTCTATCACAATTGACGTTTATCGTATCGCGACATTGCTGCTCGCGTTGGTCGCGAACCAATGACTGTTAGCAGAATATGGAATCCGTTGGTTCAGGAAGGCAATAAGGAACGACGTTCTGGATCCCAACGGCCTCGTATCACTAGCAGTAGAGATGACAGGCATCTTATCCGCATGGCTGTAATGGATCGAGCAGCCACGTCTCGATCCCTGAGATGGGAACGTTTGCAACACAACAACCATCTGCACAAACAGTTCGACGACGTTTGCAGCAGCTCGGAGACCATGGATGCGGTTACCCTTGACGCTGCATCACAGACAGGAGCGCCTGCGATGGTGTACGCAACGCCGTACCTGGGTGCAGGAACGCCAAAACATCATTTTTTTTCGGATGAATACAGGTTCTGTTTACAGCAGAATGATGATCACATCCGTGTTTGGCGACATCGCGGTGAACGCACATTGGAAGCGTGTATTCGTCATCGCCATACTGGCGTATCACCCAGCGTGTTGGTATGGGGTGCCATTTGTTACACGTCTCGGTCACGTCTTGTTCGCATCGACGGCACTTTGAACAATGGCCGTTACATTTCAGATGTGTTACGACCTGTGGCTCTACCCTTCATTCGATCCCTGCGAAGCCCTACATTTCAGCGGGATAATGCACGACCGCATGTGGCAGGTCCTGTACGGGCCTTTCTGGATACGGAAAATGTTCGACTGAAGCCCTGGCCAGCACATTCTCCAGATCTCTCACCAACTGAAAACGTCTGGTCAATGGTGGCCGAGCAACTGGCTCGTCACAATACGCCAGTCACTACTCTTGATGAACTGTGGTATCGTGTTGAAGCTGCATGGGCATCTGTACCTGTAGACGCTTTCCAAGCTCTGTGTGACTCAATGCCCAGGCGTATCAAGGCCGTTATTACGGCCAGAGGTGGTTGTTCTGGGTACTGATTTCTCAGGATATATGCACCCGAACTGCATGAAATGTAATCACATGTTAGTTCTAGTATAATGTATTTGTCCAATGAATACCCATTATCATCTGTATTTCTTCTTTGGTGTTGCAATTTTAATGGCTAGTGGTGTAAGTTTCCCCTGTCAACTGTGGTCAGAGTTGTGTATGAAAGGGGAAAAAAGAAATAGCATGAGACATTAAAGGCAAGGCATATCTTTATTTTTCTACAATTTTTCCAAGTGCATTGAAACATTTGACAAACCGCTTCAAACAGCCGTCCAGGAAAAAAATCAGGGCGTTGCTTAGGGAATAAGCTTTGAACGACTATGAGCGAAAGACGACAAAATGGATCAGAGTTTCCCAAACTTTTTTTCTTTTTGTCTCGTAAATCCCTTTCCAACTTTTTCTGCCCTGTGTAAACCCCCTGCTTTTGGTGCACTTAATTTTTTACGAATTTCTAACATCAAATGCGTTTTCGGGCCTGATACGATACTACTAACTTTTATAACTTTAAGATGTGAAATATTATACATCTTTTGATTTATTTAAATGACACAAATGTATATTTAACTAAACTAATAGTACAGGGTTTAAATGAGATTGATGTGCCTGATTCTTTTTTAGTAAATTATGCATGTTTGCCGACCGCGGTGGCCGAGGGGACTGAGGCGCTTCAGTAACGGTCTGCACGGCCACTACGGTCGGAGGTTCGAATCCCCCCTCGGGCATGGATATTTGTGCAGTCTTGAACTACCTAAGTAGTTTGTAAGTTTAGGGACTGATGACCCCGTAGTTAAGTTCCATAGACTATACAAACATTTGAACATTTTTTATGCATGTTTGGTTTCGGTTTTGTTAAGTTTAACCTTAAATCTGCTCTTTCACTGATTTCCAGCCTGTTTCTTCTTTTTGTAAGAAAATTGACGACAGTGCTGAAACCTCTTTCCACCAGGTATGAAATTCGGAAAACTATCAAAAACGTTCTAGCGATAGTCCATAATATAGAATAAGTAACAGGTATGTCTCTCTGGAGCCAAAATTGCTTATATTCATTTGTAAACTGGACCTGCTGTTCTTCTTTAGTGCTTATATTATATTACATTTATTTGTAAACTGGACCTTCAGTTCTTCATTAGTGCTTATTTTATATTGATTTGCTACCTATATAAGAATAAGGTGGTGTCTGGTGCAATAAAGTAGCACCACATTTATAAATTTACTGTTGTGTCTCAGAGAATGTAACTAAGGCAGCGATCGTTCCTCTTAAGACTCTGTATTAAGAAATATTATTTAATAATGGAGAATGTCGTCCTACAGAACAATGCTGAAGATTAGGTGGGTAGATCGCGTAACTAATGAACAGGTAAAGAATAGAATTGGGGACAAAGAGAATATTTTGCATACTTCGACTAAAAGAAGCGATCGATTGGTAGGACATATTCTTAGACATGAAGGAATCGTAAATATAACATTGGAGGAAAGTGTGTGGGGGAAAAACCGCAGAGGGAGACCAAGAGATGAATTTTTTTTATTTTATATATATATATATATATATATATATATATATATATATATATATATATATATATATATATATATATTTGAATGTGGGTGGGGGACTTAACTGCGGGATCATCAGTCCATAAACTTACAAACTAATTATGAGCTACTTTATACTAAATACAACACAAACATTCATGACCGAGAGGGGATTCCAACCCCCGACGTGGAACGGCCTCGCGTATCGTAGCATAACGCCTCAATGCGCTTGGCCACACCACCGCGGCACAAAATTTTAACATGAATTATTTACAGAAGGATGGAAAGGCTGATAGAAGATCAGTTTGGATTCAGGAGAAATGTAGGAACACGGGAGACAATACTCACCTTACGACTTATCTAAAATGATAGAGTAAGGGAAGTGAAACCTACATTTCTAGCTCTTTTAGATTTGGGGAAAGCTTTTGACAGTGTTGATTGGAATACAAATTCTGAAGTCAGCAGGGGTAAAATACAGGGCACGGAAGATATTTACAACGACCATAAACCAAACAGCATTTATTAGAGTTGCAGGGCATGAAAGACACGCAGTAGTTGGGAAGGGAGTAAGACAGGGTTGTAGCCTTTCTCCAGTATTATTCTATTTGTACACTGAGCAAGCTATAAAGGAAAGCAAAAAGAAATTTGGAGAAGGAATTAAAGTTCAGCAACTTTTCAATTAGCATGGAGTAGTCCATCATTAATTTTAACTTCGTACGATCAGTAACAATTATTACCTTGACGTTATGCGCCGTTTGCGAGACGCAATACCCCAAAAAGATCAGCACTGTGCAAAAACAATTCATGGCATTTGCTTCACGACAATGCAGCTCCTCATCGTCGCTTGTGAGACATTTTTTGACCAAAATTATACGACAATCTTGCCTCAGCCACCGGACTTCGCCCCCTCCGACTTATTCCTATTCCCACAACTGAAGAGACCAATAAAAGGATAAAGATTTGTAACGAATGCGGAAATAAAAACTGAATCGCTGGTAGTACTCAAGGCTGTATCAGAAATTGCTTGGCGCAAGTGTATTTATTGTATCTGAAGGGGATTTCTTTCAAGGGGACAAAATGAATTTTGATGACTGAAGAAATATTTTTTCATAAAAATATAAAGTCGCCTTACTCTTTGAACACACGTCTTACAAATATATTTTCTGAGAAGATTCTAAGGGTATTGAACGGTAAGTTGCGCTGAGAAGTAATAGTTACAAGAAATTAATACGCTGCGCCTATTCCTATTAATTAGCATTGAAGTTAGTCAGTTTCGAGCGAAAAATCATGTAAAATGTCAATAAAGGTGTTACCAAACATGTTCCTGTTTGATTTCCTTAAACCGAACAATGGATCAACACAACATTGGACTTTTCACTGTAGCACGGTTCGTCCACGACATACGGCTCACAATTATAGCTGCAACAATTTCTGTTTTATTCGTTTGTTCGGTTTCAGCTTACCTAACAAAGATAATAAAAATGTTGTAATGCTTGTACAGCTTATGGGACTTAACTACGGGGTCATCAGTCCCCGAACTTACAAACTACTTAACACTAAGGACGGCACAAATATCCATGCCCGAGGGGGGGATTCGAACCCCCGACCGTAGCGGCCGTGCAGACCGTGACTGGAGCGCCTCAGTCTCCTCGGCCACCGCGGCCGACTAACAAAGATCATATTCAACGACACCATCTCTGTAACCTCCTTGGATTTACTCGCTCTGCGACCTGATTAGCTAACTGCATTGCTAAATTAATCTGAGACGTCGAAAAGTATCAAATTAGTTAACAACACGCACAACAACAAGCACAACACCTTCTCAGGCTGTTTTTGAGCACCTTGTATAATAAAATTCTAACAGTCTTGCAGATACTACACTCAGATATACCATTTATTGTACGACGATCTATTGCTTGTATGTACACAAATAGAAATCAGTTGGAGCGGGTATAGCAAATCACCAGTTAAGAACGGCTCGACCGATGTACCTCGTGTTTCGTTATTGTATTCGTAATTGTTAGGATAAGGTTTCTCTGTAACGAAGACTAGGAAATTTTGCCCCTGAAACAGGAAAATTCGGAATAAACTAGCGTTTTATGTTAACTCAAGACAATGATTGAAGTGATGATGAAATAATAGATATACATAATTTTTTTCTTTAAGGTGATCCTCGGAAACATTTGAAGTCGGGATAGATAATTACAAGTGAAAGTAAAATTGGGACATCATGCGAATGTTGTTGTTGTTATTGTGGTCTTCAGTCCGCAGACTGGTTTGATGCAGCTCTCTACGCTACCCTGTAATGTGCAAGCCTCTTCATCTGATAATACGTACGGCAACCTACATCCTTTCGAATCTGCTTACTGTATTCGTCCCTCGGTCTCCCTCTATGATTTCCACTCCACACACTTCCGTCTAATGCTGACAATTCCTTGATGTCTGAGAATGTGTCCTGCCAAACTATCCCTTGTCTTAGTCAGGATAAGCAAGAAACTCCTTATCTCCCCAATTCTGTTCAGTACCCCCTCATTAGTTACGTGATCTACGCCGCGGTGGAGTAGCCGAGCGGTCTAACGCGTTTCGCTGCGGAGCGCGCGGTTGCTCGCAGTGGAGGTTCGAGTCCTCCCTGGGGCATGGGTGTGTGTGTTTGTCCTTAGGTTAGTTTACCTAGGTTTAAGTAGTTTGTAAGCTACGGACTGATGCCCACGCAGTTTGGTCCGATAGATTTACAAACATTTGAACATTTTTTTTGAACGTGATCTACGCATCTACTCTTCATCATTCGTCTGTAGCACCACATTTCGAAAGCTTCTATCATCTTTTTGTCTTAACCCCTTATAGTCCGCGTTTCACTCCTATACAATGCTACACTCCAGAGAAATGCTTTCAGAAAGGACTTACTAACATTTAAACTAATAAGATTACCTGACATAGTCGGGTTTGGAGGCGATCTGATCGTTTTATAGTTTTCAAAATGAAAAGCTAAGATCGCACTTTAATAGTTTATTAAATGACGACCGGTTTCGGTGCACTGTGTCACCATCATCTGGTCACATGTTATAAGCTGTTAATCTTGTTAAAAAATGGGTATAAAATAAGAAGTGCAGCATTGCACTTAGTCATCATATAAAAATACGCAACTTAAAAAGATTACAGCTTACAAGATATATTTTGGAGGTGTTGACCTTCATCATTATCTTTCCTGTGTTGATGTGTGTACTCTGCAGGTGCCATGTTACGACAAGCAACCCATATTATTTTGCAGGATGTCCTCACAGTTTTAGGTTAGTAACCTCTTTAGTACGTTTTGGTCGAACGATAGTTATCGTTGGTGTGCAACGAGAGCTTAGGTTGGAATGTTCTGTGTTTGTTGGCCGGGGTGCGGCAGTCTCCCGCCGACCGCAGAGCGAGGCAGTACAGTAGCATGTCGGCAGTGAGTTCGTAACCTGCGTTTAGTGGTGGCTAAAGTTTTTGCCATTCCGTCGTATCGCATACGGATTGCAGTTGCATATTGAAATGTTTCAGTGTGGACTTGTAGACATCCATCGTAGTGGCACACAGTTATTTAATCAGTTTCTTTAAAGGGAAGAGTTTTTAACATTTGTCGTTCCATAATAAAGGAAGTTAACAAAATTTACTGTTATGGATCAACCTAGAAATTGTCCGCATCCCATACCGTCAAATCATTGGAACAATTATTAAATGATTAAGCATAAAAATAGAATGTAACGGCAACTTCGCCCATCGAGGATTAGGTGGACGCAGCGGAGACGTTACAAGGAGGTGTCACCTTGGGATCCCCCCCCCCCCCCCCCCCCAACAGTGATGGTGATGTTGGCTGTGGCGATGTGCAAAAAAGCTGTAACTGGGGAACACTATGATTCTGCCTGCTTGTAGGTACCTAGTTGATACATGAAGATCACATTCATTGACAGGAAGTGGAGATGCTTGGTCTTACCTCGGTGGTGATCCTGGCTGTGACGATGCTGCCTTTTGAGACACATTGATTTGATTTGATTTGATTTTTCCAGGGAAGCCACAACAGTTTTGGTTCAGCCCGCCACTGCCCACACCAAAACTAAGTTTATTGTGCGTTATCGCTCCCTGTATATCTAGTAAAGCCAACCAATGCCCTTGAACAGTGCAAGGAGTCCCTTTACCAGTTCTTTAGTAGACACAATTTCTTCGGGTCTGGTTGTCCCAAATGTTCTGTGCCTTTTACTCTCCAGTGCAATGCATTCGAAGATCAGATGTGATGCAGTTTCATCACCATCATCACAGATCCTACATTTAGGGTCCTCTTCTGTTATTCCCACTGTATGTAGGTGTTTTTTGAAATTCCCATGGCCTGTCAGCAATCCAACCGTGAGTCTAATCTCTCTCCTGTTCAGACCCAGGATTGGAGAGCTTCTTTTAAAACATGGCTGCGGCATCATTACCTTGCCATGTTTTTGTTGATGGACTTTGGTCCAATATTCTACGTGCTGTCTTCTGAGCCAGTTACGTAGGTCCAATGTGATCATTGCCTCGTTGATAGTCAGGACAGGTTCCGATCCAATAAATGGAGACTCTGTCCCCATACTGGCTAATCTGTCGGCATGTTCGTTGCCACTGATCACCGAGTGGCCAGGGACCCACAATAGGTTTACTTTTGTGTCCCAACTTCGTCGCCGCTTTTGTGTCCCAGCCTCGTCGTAGGTGTCGGTGGCCGAGTGGAACGAGACCGACACAGGAACAAAGACAGCACGCTGGTGCAGGTACGGAGGGAAGCAGCCAGAAACTAAAAACACTCGAGTAAATTAGAAAGAGATATATATTGCACAGAATGTAACAATACTTAACTTTTACATAGTACTGCAGAATGTTGATACATAGTTGTTAGAGGCCTGCCTAGTGCCTGTACAATAGCAAAGTCTTCACTGGTGCCTATCTGATTACGAAGGTCCTAACTCGTTGCTATCTCAGTCCGAAGTGACCGATCTCGTTCAGTGGTGGCCACGAGCGGGGTTGCAGCAGAGGGCGCTCGTGGCTGTCGTCGTAAGATCGCCGCGCCGTGCGTGCATGACGGCGCGCGGCGAAAGTAGGTGGCGCGCACTTTGTACTTGTGCGACACCACATTTACTCTATTGCTTTCCCCTAGCATTGAGACACATACAGGAGATACACCTTGGGAAGTCCCCACCGATGGTGGCATTCAGCCTGGTGTTGATTGAGCTAGTGGTGACGTTATTTCACACAGTGTGTACTGTTTGACAGGAAGTGCCGCCTGAGGACATCCGCGCTGGTGCTGGTCCTGTGCCTCACGGTACCCGTGGTGAGGTGCGCGGTGTTCCCCTGCTCGGTGGACGGCGGCATACTGCTGTGCGACGCCCGCAACCTGACGGCGGTGCCGGACCTGTCGTCGGTGCCCGGGGACTCGTTGACGGAGGTCCATCTGGAGCGGAACAGCCTGGAGGACGTGTCGGGTGGCCCACTGGCCAACCTGTCGTCGCTGCGGCTGCTCTCTCTGGACTGGAACACGCTGGCCGAGCTGCCCGAGGACCTCCTGGACGGCAGCCCGGCGCTCGAGGTGCTGCAGGTCTCCTGGAACCGGCTGGCCGTGCTACCGCCCAGGCTCTTCGACAACCTGGCCCAGCTGAGGGTGCTGAGGGCCGCCAACAACCTCATCACTGAGCTCGACAAGTGAGTGCCGCACTGGAGCTGCGATGCACAGTCGCGCTGACAGGCAACCACTTCAGTCACACCTTCAATATCTATACTCCGAATCAACTTACTTTGACGCTTCCCATGAGCCGCGGTGTAGGGGCATACCTTCCTCCTCCCACCAACCTAATGACCATTCAGTCTGTGCTGTTGGCCGGCCTGAGTGCTTATTTCGAGTAGCAATGCAGGGCGATGTCTTCCACTCGGCATAATGAATGGGCACGTGTCTTAAGGTTTTAGCAGACTGTTCTGACTGGGTTGTTGGAGGACATTCCCTTGGCTCTTCGTGAGAAAATGTGTATAAAACAGCCGACCGCGGTGGCCGAGCGGCCTGCGGCGCGCCAGTCATGGTCTGCACGGCCACTACTGTCGGGGATTCGAATCCCCCCCTCGGGCATGGATATTTGTGCCGTCCTTGGTATTAGCTAGTTCATAAGTAGTTTGTAAGTTTAGGGACTGATGACCCCGTAGTTAAGTCCCATAAGCTCTACAAGCATTTGAAAATTTGTGTATAAAACATCCTGATCCACGTCACTTCAGTGTGGATGATCCTCTGCTAACTTCATTATCTCACAGAGCTACCTATTCATCTTCTCCTGTATTACTTTCCTTTGACTAATGCTTCCTCTGCTTCCTGATTGCTTCAATTTCTCCAGATTCCATCTCCTTAATTTTCTACTTTTCTGTAGTCCCTTAGTTTTATAATTATTAGTTGACATTAATGCTCGTAATTTTACGAATTCGAAATATTGAAATATTTCGGCCGTTTCAGGGCATTGAAATAAATCCAATGGAAAGAATAGGATCAAATGCTCAACTGGACAGGGAGCAATACAATCCTAGTGTGGTACAAGGGAGAATTTGGGTTTGAAGGGTAGCGTGCCTGGATAGCGTAACTGATTAATTTTAATCTACAGTTCATAGCCCATAAGCTATGGTCAGAGTCTACTAATGCTGCTGGTATGTAAAACCTGGCTTCTGAATCTAAGTCTTATTGTAAAGTCAGTCTGGTACCTTCCATTGTCTCCTGGTCTCTTTACCAGGCGATCTCCTCTTTTATTTCAGTCCATATTCACCTACTAATTTTCATTCTCTCCCCTTTCCTATTACAGAATCCAATCACGTTTTCGTCTCCCTTAACTCGTCATACGTTTCCGAGATCTTTAAATCATCGGCATAGCTAGTTGGCTTATAAACTTCTACTACTGTGGTCATTTTTGTCTTTGTGTCTTTGCTGAACATAGTAACTTATCCCTATTCCTATTTTCTTATTCAGTGACCGGCGGCCAGTGCACACGTGACCAGCAGAAGCTCTACATTGTACTGTAACCGGCTTCTTAATAGAAGCGACTTATTTACATTTCGTGTGTGCTTTCTCTTGCAGCTCTTTATACTTTAGTGTGCTCGCGTGTTTGTTTATTAAGAATCGCGTTTATTTGTCAGCTCAGTTACTGAATTTTTGATTTATTAGCTCGCGTATATATTTTTCAGATTCGCCGTTAATAAACAGTTCAGCGTTAGGTTTATACTTTACAAAGCTCACTGTTTATCAAACTACTGAGTCCTCTGACGTACTTACTTGGAAGAAACAAAGGTTTTTAGAATGGCTAGGAACTGTGACTGCTGCGAACGGATGGAGGCAGAGTTGGTGACTCTTCGCTCGCAGCTTCAGGCGGCGTTGGCTACGCTGGCAACGCTCGAGACTGCGGTGGGTGGGCGCCGCTGTTGTGGGCCGCTCGCGGGGGTGCAGCAGACGCCCTGTGCGTCTGTTGTGCCCTCCGATCGGCCTGCGGCTGTGGCCAACCCGCTCACTGCTCGCGAGGAGGTAGCCCCCCAATCCGTGGTGGATTGGGAGGTCCCCTCAGCGCGTGTCAGGCGACGTAAGACTTCCCGGGGGACCGAAGTGGAGGCCTCCCCGGTTAGTCTTGCCAACAGATTCGAGGCGCTGTCTGTGGCAGGGGATGTTCCTGATGCGGAAGGTGTCGCTTGTCCTGTACTCGCCCCTCTGCCTTCAAGATCCGGGCACTCACAGAGGGTGGGTTTGTTGGTAGTTGGGAGCTCCAACGTTAGGCGGGTAATGGAGCCCCTTAGGAAAATGGCTACTAGGGAGGGGAAGAATTCCAATGTGCACTCCGTGTGCATACCGGGGGGAGTCATTCCGGATGTGGAACGGCTCCTTCCGGATGCCATGAAGAGCATAGGGTGCAGCCAACTGCAGGTGGTGGCTCATGTCGGGACCAATGATGTGTGTCGCTTTGGATCGGAAGAGATCCTCTCTGGTTTTGAGCGGCTATCAGAAGTGGTTAAGACTGCCAGTCTTGCTTGCAAGATGAAAGCGGAGCTCACCATCTGCAGCATTGTCGACAGGACTGACTGCGGACCTTTGGTTCAGAGCCGAGTGGAGGGTCTGAATCAGAGGCTCAGACGGTTCTGCGACCGTGTCGGCAGCAGATTCCTCGACTTGCGCCAAAGGGTGGTGGGTTTTCGGGTTCCGCTAAATAGGTCAGGAGTCCACTACACTCAGGAAGCGGCTACAAGGGTAGCGGGGGCTGTGTGGCGTGGACTGGGCGGTTTTTTAGGTTAGATGGCCTCGGGAATACACAAAATGGGTTTCAGTCTCAAAGGGGGCAGGTCAGACACGGGAAGAAAGTAGACATAAAAACCATTGGTGTAACAGTTGTAAATTGTCGTAGCTGTGTTGGGTAAATTCCAGAGCTCCAAGCGCTGATAGAAAGTACTGAGGCACAAATCGTTATAGGTTCTGAAAGCTGGCTGACGCCTGAGATAAATTCGGCCGAAATTTTTTCAAAGGGTCAAATGGTCTTCAGAAAGGATAGAATAAATAAAACAGGGGGTGGCGTGTTTATTGCTGTTACAAACGGTTTATCCTGCAACGAAATTGAGGCAGATACTTCCCGTGAATTGGTCTGGGTAGAGGTTATACCTGACCACCGAAATAAATTAATAATTGGATCTTTTTATCGGCCCCCTGACTCAGACGATGCGGTTGCAGAAATGTTCAAAGAAAGCTTGAATCATATTTCAAATAGGTATCCGAAGCATACTGTTATAATCGGTGGCGACTTTAATTTACCCTCGATATGTTGGCATAATTACGTATTCAAAACCGGGGGCAAATATAAAACATCGTCCGAACTAGTTCTGAATGCTTTTTCTGAGAACTACTTCGAACAGTTAGTTCATGAACCCACTAGAATAGTACGTGTTGCTAAAATACTCTTGATCTTCTAGCAACAAATAATCCCGAGATAGTAAAGAGCATCAAACCAGATACAGGGATTAGCGAACATCGAGTTGTAGTAGCGAGACTGAATATCGAAATTCCCAAATGCACCAAAAATAAACGAAAAATATATCTATTCAATAAAGCAGATAAAAATTCGCTTCACGCTTTCCTGAGTGATAGTCTCCAGTCCTTCAAAACTAAAAATGCGAGTGTAGATCAGTTGTGGCTTACTTTCAAAGACATAATATCAGTAGCAATCGAGAGATTTATACCAAGTAAATTAATAAAAGAGGGGGCTGACCCCCCGTGGTACACAAAACAGGTCAGATCACTGTTGCAGAAACAAAGAAAAACGCATGCAAAATTTAAAAAGACACAGAATCCGCAAGACTGGCAATCTTTTACTGAAACTCGCAACCTAGCGCGGACTTCAATGCGAGACTCTTATAGTTGTTTCCACAACGAAATCCTGTCTCGTAATCTTGCAGAAAATCCAAAGAAATTCTGGTCATATGTGAAGTACACTAGCGGCAAAACACAAAAAATACCTTCACTACGCGATAGCAATGGTAATACTACCGACGACAGTACTGCTAAGACAGAATTACTAAACACAGCTTTCTGAAATTATTTCACCAAAGAAGACGAAGTGAACACTCCAGTATTCAATCCAAGAACAGCTGCCAGCATGCGAAACTTAGAAGTAGATGTTCCTGGAGTAGTAAAACAACTTAATTCACTAAACAAAAATAAATCTTCCGGGCCAGATTGTATACCAACTAGATTCCTCTCAGAGTATGCTGATGCAATAGCTCCATACTTAGCTATAATTTACAACCGATCACTCAGCGAAAGATCCCTACCCAAAGACTGGAAAGTTGCCCAAATTACTCCAATATTCAAGAAAGGCAATAGGAGTGATCCCCAAAATTACAGGCCTATCTCAATGACGTCCATTTGCAGTAGGATTTTGGAACATATACTTTGTTCGAATATTATGTACTACCTCGAAGAGAACGACCGATTAACCAATAGTCAGCACGGATTCAGAAAGTATCGCTCTTGCGAAACACAGCTTGCCCTTTATTCACATGAAGTGTTAAGTGCCATCGACAAGGGATCTCAAATCGATTCCATATTTCTGGATTTCCGGAAGGCTTTTGATACTGTACCCCACAAGCGGCTTCTAATGAAATTGCGTGCTTATGGAATATCTCCCCAATTGTGCGATTGTAATTGACGGTAAGTCATCGAGTAAAACAGAAGTGATATCTGGCGTTCCACAGGGAAGCGTTATTGGTCCCCTACTCTTCCTCGTGTTTATAAACGATTTAAGAGATAATCTGAATAGCTCCCTTAGACTGTTCGCGGATGATGCTGTCGTTTATCGGTTAGTGAAGTCAACAGAGGATCAAAAGCAACTGCAAAGCGATTTAGACAAAATTTCTACTTGGTGCGAAAATTGACAATTGACACTAAATAAAGAAAAGTGTGAAGTAATACACATGACCACTAAAAGAAATCCGCTGAACTTCAATTACGCGATAAATCAGTCAAACCTTAAGGTCGTAAATTCTACCAAATACCTAGGAGTTACAATTACGAACAACTTCGACTGGAGAGAACACATAGAGAATATTGTGGGGAAGGCGAACCAAAGGTTACGTTTCATTGGCAGAACGCTTAGACGATGCACCAGCTCCACCAAAGAGACTGCCTACATCACACTTGTGCGTCCTCTCTTGGAGTACTGTTGCCCCTTGTGGGACCCTCACCAGGTGGGACTGACGGAAGATATTGAGAAGGTTCAGAGAAGGGCAGCTCGTTTTGTTTTATCACGTTGCAGGGGAGGGGGGGAAAGCGTCACGGAAATGTTGCACGAATTGGGGTGGAAATCATTAAAAGAAAGACGTTATTCATTGCGGCGTGATCTGTTTGCGAAGTTTCAATCACCGACTTTTAGTTCTGAATGTGAAAATATTTTGCTAGCACCCACCTACTTAGGGAGACATGACCATCCCAATAAAATAAGAGAAATCAGATCGAAAACGGAACGATTTAGGTGTTCTTTCTTCCCGCGCGCTATTAGAGAATGGAACGGTAGAGAAAAGTTATGAAGGTGGTTAATGAACCCTCTGCCAGGCACTTAAATGTGATTTGCAGAGTATCTATGTAGATGTAGATGTAGATGTAGACCTACTCCTGCGTTACCAACTGATTTTGTATTTATAATCCTGTACTCACCTGATCAGAAATCCTGTTCATGCTGCCACCGAACTTCAGTAACCTCGCCATTTCAAACGTGAGACTATCTATTTCTTTTTTCAAATTTTATAACTTACCTATCCCATTAAGTGTTAGAACATTCAACTCTCCGATCCGTAGAATGCCTGTTTTGTTCTTCCTGACAACGACATCCACCTGAGTAGTCCCCGTCCGGAGATTCAAATGGGGGACTATTTTGCCTCCAGAATATTTTACCCTAGAAGACGCCATCATCATGTATTCATACAGTAGAGATGCACGTCCCCGGGAAAAGCAACGGCTGTATTTTCCCCTTATCAGTTCGAAATAACTACATGGCAAAGCCACGGTAGGTGATGTTACAAGACCAACTCAATCACCCAGACCATTGCCCATATAAGTAGTGAAAATACTTCTTTAGGAAGTGTGGCCTCTGCAGAGATACCATTCCACTGTGGTTGCACCTACGGTACGACTATCTGTATCCTTGAGGCATGCAAGCCCCCCTACCTCGACAATGTCTGTGGTTCAAGCTACGAGAAATTGATTTTGATTTTTCAAATGAGATACCTCGAATATATAAGCAAAATCCTTTCATATTCGACATACAAACTATTAATGGACTTTAATCCAGACCGAGCGAGGTGGCGCAGTGGTAACGCACTGGACTCGCATTCGGTAGGACGGTGGTTCAAATCCACCTCTGCCCATCCAGATTTAGTTTTTCTGTGATTTTTTCGTAAATCACTCCACACAACTGCCGCGATGGTTCCTTTCAAACGGCACTGCCGATTTCTTTCCCAATCCACACTCAGAAATTTGAGCGTTAGTTCCGTTTCTAATGGCCGCGCTGTCGACGGGACGTTAAACCCTAATCTTCCCTCCTCCTTCCTGTAATCACACCCATGAAGTATAAATGAAATTAGTGTGCATCTAAATTTTGAATTTAAAATGCGGCTCTTCGTGCTGTACAATTTTCTCCTATTCAAAGTTCACGTCCTTACCACTTGATCTGCTGTCGTTTTCCGTTTCCGCATCGTAAGACGGCCGTTACACTTCTAATATATTGGCGTTCTGCGACTAGACTGTATTCTCTGCCTATGCTGCCAAGCACCTGACGTGTGTCTGATTCTGCGAATCGAACAGCACTTTGGGCGATCGTCTCACTGACACTAGGCGAAACTGCAGGTGTGCACAGTTCGAAGGGTACTGAAGAGCTGGAAGCGTAAATTCTCCGGTCTAGACGCGACGATAATTTTTTTATCGGTTACATAGGAAACGAGAAGTCGCGCAGTGTGTCTTATCGTCGAATGTTAACGACATGGCTCACTCTGCTTCCGTCTGGCAAGACGTTATTAACCCTTCACACCAGTCGTGTACCGTTTCCGCGAAACCTCGTATCGCCAGACGTTTGTAATAAACGTGTCTGGGACAGGTTTAAAGGTTATTATGCGGCTGAAACTGGGAACTTCTGCACTTCGATGGAGAATTATCAGGTCTTGGAACTTTTCTGACAGAATCAATTGCACAGTGACCCGAAGCAACTTCGATGTTACGTAATAGAAATATTCTATACTGTATCCATCTTCAGTGGGAACCAATGTATGAAGTACGAAAGTAATTTCTGTTCATATTCCTTTCACCTCCAATAGTTGACACTGTTGAGAAAATTATCGTATGACATGTTTATATTTCTTTATTCTTGTTTGTGACGATCGTACCTATTAGTTAGAATAGGACCGCCACAACCCCAACACAAGTTCTAGTAATTTTAATGTGCTAAATGCTGATGTAGACAAAGGTGTTGTGTTAATCAGCTTCCGCAGTATCAATGTTGTCCTGAAACTATTCAATTTGGCAACCAGGGTTGTTTGTAAATGGAAATACATTGTTACATGTTTGACTTCTATTTATTATCGTAAAAATCATAAATTGCATCGGCAAAAAAGAAACAGATACTGAAATATTCTGTTACATCTAGTGAGACTGAGAAAACTAAAGACTGTGCAGAACTAAGACAGACTGTCATTCGTCACACTGGTATTTCAGATAATGCTAGGTTTTATAAAGTACCATAACACGTCACATTCTTGAAATATGCTTCCGTAATTAAATTAGGCGTTCTCCACAAATAAGATATACATCAGATTGGTCTGTACGAAAAGTAGATAATTTTACAAAACTTTATAGATGGAATAAAATTATAAACCAACATATAGGCGTGATATTAGTGCGGTATTGGTTTATTTACACTATTCAAACTGTTCAATAATAAAACAGTCATATAGATTAGTTACAAACTGATTGTGATACCTTATAACTTCAGGAAATGGTACTAATCATGTACTTGTAGTACTTTTACCATGCTAGAATACAACATGTTTATAATTTAAATATAAATTCAGAAACCCTGAGTCGGTTTTTCGTCTCGAATATGTCCAAGACATTTAAGATAAAGGTGAAGCAATGAATTAAAATCTGTGATGCGTCCAGGAATCGAACCCGGACTCCATGCTTATTAGGCAGACGTCCTACTGTTATACCACCGCACCACCAACGTTTAAGACGCCTCTGAATAGTCTAAGTACGACATCCCTCCACGTCACAAACCTTAATTCAGCTTCTTTGTTTCATAGATAATTGCCACTACTGCCAAGTCTCTCCATGCAGCGGAATAGCACTCCGGAAATGGACATAGTGGAACATTCCTACTAAGATGATATAAATATCAATTTAAATATAAATTCAGAAAGGCTCAGACGGTTTTTCGTAAGACGTCTGCCTAGTAAGCATTGAGGTCTGGGTTCGATTCCCTGCCGCATCACAAATTTTAATTCATCGCTTCACCTTTATCTCAAATGGTTATAATTATTACAAGATCTTTATAAACTGTAATTAAGCGAAAGTAATTTGACAGATGAAGGCCAAGTCTAAAACGTTTAAGATGTTACAAAGTACTTTTGTAACATTACTTGTATTACAATGTAATTATGCAGTTTCAAAACAATGTTGAACGATGCTTTTTGAAATGCTTACTTCATATCGTGGAAACGTACATTAATTGGACTTTTTTTCTTTCTTTTAATTATACAATAACCCAATACCTATACATAAATGGGTCTTCTTATGCTACTACATTTTTTTTGTGTTTTTTATGCTACTTCTAATGTTTCTACTGAGCTACATGATATGTTTTGTTTTTGCTGCTGTGTCTGCCGTATGTGCTGCGTCATGCAGGGTGCGTTGGCATGTTGTGTTTCGTGTGGAAGTCGCTACTGCTACGCTTAGTGTCTTATTTTGTGCCCCCCCCCCCCTGCAGTGCTCACAGGTGTGCCAGTGATGTACAAACCTACTGGTTGGCCTGTGCCCCCCGAACTAATTCCGGAGGGCGTGTCCCTGGCACTGGGCTGGCCTTTTGCACTGCAGTCTTAAGCCCAACTTAATCTAACTTATATCTAGCGTCGCAGTCGGTGATTTGGCTGCACCCAGTCCTCCTGGTCCAGGGCACGGCGGAGTACCCCGGCGGCAAGGCCTGGTGCAGCAGTCATGCCTGGAAAAAATGTCTCATAATCGGTTTATAAATTCATTCATGTCTGATGTGGTTTAAGATTTTGTCGGTTAATTCATTGAGAAATTGAAAATGTGCTTCATGTCTGATGAGTTGGTATGTGTATGAGTTAGGTAGTTGTAGTCTGAGATGAGAGACAAGATTATGGTATGTAGGGCACTCGAAAGTGACGTGTTCTGGAGTTCCTTCCGGAGCTCCACAGCCACACTCCGGAGTCGCCTGCTTCCTGAACCGACATAGATACGTCGGGTACGGGCCATGGCCGGTGAGAAAGTGAATCAATCCTCTGCTTGGCTGGAAGTATCCCATTTTAAGTCTTTCTGACACATTTGGGAGGAACTGGTGTGTGTCCTCCTTCCAGTGTTGTCCTGGTCCCAGATGTTTTGCCAAATTTCTAGTCCCCGAATTTCGATTTCCCTTTTCCCCTCCACCCTGGCTTCCATGATCTCCTGTATTTTGTCCCCATTTCCCTTTTTCAGCCAGTACGCCGCCGCCAGCTCCCGAATCCTGATATCTAGAGGACAAAGCCCCATCAACACCAAGAGGGCGCCGCCCGGCGACGTCCGAATTGGACGGTTCTCTTCAGGGTTTGGATAGATGCTGTCAGGTCACAGAATTACATGTTCCTCCTATGACTATGCTATTTTGATATTTACGTGGTCACGAGACTTATCGTATATCGCGAGAGTGTTTCGCCAACTGTGGTGCGTGTTTTTCGGTTTCTGTTATGATGCTCAGTGTGATGTGTGTGTGTGAGTGTGAACGCCCTGTATCCGTGTTAGTTCGTCTAAGGCAAAGTGTTTTGAATTCGTTTATTACGTTTTTTCGCCTTCCTTTATGGCCTTTTGAATGTAATAATTTTCGTGCGTCGTGAGTTTGCGGTTTTGAGTGTTGTAGTTTTTTCATGAGTTGTGGGTCATTTGCGGTAGTTGTGGTGGTTCCTTATCAAATCTTCTGCAAATGTTAAATGTATACTTTCACTCTTCACAACTCTTAAGTGCTCAGTGTAACGTGTTCTGAAATTCCTACATCTCTGTCCAATTTAACATGACTGACAGCAGTTACAAGCGAGAAGGTAAATTCCTGCATTACTGTATTTGTCTTGAGTACTTTTCAGTGGTCTCAGTCTTTGTTTTACTGTTTTTTTTTAAATATGTTTCCAGTTTTGTGTAATATTTTATTATTGTATGTTACTGTGTACCATTTTTTTCTGATTTCTGTAGTGGTGTGATATGGTCTATTGTGTTCAAAAATCGAATGTTAGTAAATCTCTGGTACTTAACAACTGCGGTTATCAGTTCCTATGCTTACAAACTACTCAACTCATTAATGGCCATTGTACCATTTTTGAGACGGAAATATTTTATTTAATTCTACAAGAGCAGTGTAACTTTAAGGTTTGATTGTGGTACCTGAAAGATGGATTTACTTTTTGAGTTGGTTTACGTTTTAGGAGGTGATCCACTTATAATATTGTAAAAAGATATAAAATAGCCAAGATCGCTTATCATCAAGTTTTATTAACGACGACCGGTTTCGCTGAACTACGTCAGCATCATCAGGTGAAATAAAATATTTTACAAGGCCATAATCTTGTAAAATATTTTATTTCACCTGATGATGCTGACGTAGTTCAGCGAAACCGGTCGTCGTTAATAAAAATTGATGATAAGCGATCTTGGCTATTTTATATCTTTTTACAGAATTTACTTTTATAATGTCTGGAAATTGAAAATAAATAATTTTTCTTTATTTAGTTAGGTTTAGGAAAGGACTTAATTTGCCTGTTTTCTGTACTTTCTCTTAGCTACACTGTTTCTCTGCTGATGGCTACTGTACGGCAATGAATTGTTGTTTAGTGGTTTGAGTATACGGACATCCATGTAAAATTCAATATTTCTCAGATGTCCTGAAGTAAATGCAATATCAATTTATTTTCATAATGGGACAATAGCGTTGTACATTATAAATATTTTGTTGAAGTGCCTTATTAGGGTATAAACATCTTATAATCAAACATTACTGTATACATTCTTGCGGTCTGATTTGCTTATATTGTATGAAATTTTCACTCATCGCCATTTTACGATTTCATGAGGATGAAAACAAACCACATGGACTTACATTGAAGAAATTCTAGCGGGACAGCATGAGGAGCAAGTGAGTAAATATGACGTCAATTACTTAAAACTTAAATGTTCAAATGTTTGTATAGTCTATGGGACTTAACTAAGGGGTCATCAGTCCCTAAACTTACAAACTACTTATGAACTAACTAAGACTAAGGACGACACAAATATCCATGCCCGAAGGGGGATTCGAACCCCCGACCGTAGTGGCCGTGCAGACCGTGACTGGAGCGCCTCAGTCCCCTCGGCCACCGCGGCCGGCACTTAAAACTAGTGTTTATTTCTTACAATGCAGATAAAATATCAGATGAAGGAGACACTGACGAAAATGTCTCAAAAATATGATAGTCTGTAATTATTGTTCTAGTATACGGAAATTCATTCGAACAGCTTTTTTCTTTCAATAAAATTAGAAGTTTCAGATTGGTAGGCTATATGAATTACTTATTTTACAAAAATTCACATATCGATTTCATTCCTATGATGGAACATCATCTGTACAGTTTGTAAGTCATGACTGGTGTACCCTGCATAAAACATTGAGTGGTTATAGCCATAAAACAATTAAAAGGTCTCTCTTGTACACGTCACCACTTAATAGGAATGAAACCAGTATATGAATTTTTGTAAAATAAATATTTCATAGCGCCCACCAAGCCGAAACTTCTTATTTTATTGCAATCTTGTGGTAGGCTGTGCACAATCTCCGTTATGGAATGAAGTTACAATTTTTTTTTTTCATTTATCATCCAGGTATATTATTAACGTAAAACAAAGTTCCAAAAAGTAACTAAACAAGTTTTGGCAGGTAGTGGGTTAAACTAACAAAATGTTCAAATATTTGTTAATCTATCGGACTCAACTTCTGGGTTATCAGTCCGTAGCTTGCAAACAAATTTAAACTAAGGACAACACAAATACTCATGCCCTAGGAGGGGCTCGAACCCCCGACGGCGAACGGGGGCAACACACACACACACACACACACACACCACACACACACACACACACACACACACCTACACCCACGCTCCAGTGAGGCGGCGAGGAACCGTGCGCTCCGCAGTAAGGCGTGTTAAAGCGCTCGGTCACTCCACCGCGACACTGTTGTGTTGTTTTCTCTATGTTGTTCGCTTTGAGGTCCTCCGCTTCTGCACTTGGGTGGGTGGATACTGGTATTTTTTTATTTTCTTGTTTAGCATGCCAATGCTGCCTGTTTTGCTTTCAATTTCAACAGCGATTTAATTAACTTTAGTTCCTGCAGATATGCTTGCTTTATGCCAAATATACAGCAACAAACACAGTGCGATTTACAATAGCTAAGCGATATAAAGACTGTTTACACAGTGACGGAGCAGAGAAAATAAAGTTTCTAGCCTGTAGCCAATTCTCGCACCAGTTGTCAGTTATATAAGTCAAACGACATGTTTCGATACCAACATTATCCCATTCTCAAGTGCTACAAGAAGGAAAGAAATAACGCAAAATACGAGTTAAAAATTACGATTCAACACGCGATACAATTGTCCTTTCTAGGATAGCTTACTGTACCTAAAAATTAAAATGAATCGGTCATCAGGCGACGTCCACCTTAATATATATGCAGTATCGGTGCACTGTCATGCAGTAATCTGAGATGTCGGTTTGAAGAACCACTGTGAACTGCTTGCTACCTGTACTGTTGTTTCAGCGATAGTCTATGAGCAGCTACAAGAGAAAGGTGTCTGATGGCGGGGTTCCCACGGACGGGGCTACAAAGGGCCTGAAACATAACTGCATAGTTAAAGATCTTTAATTGCCATATAAACTTTGCTATTTCTCCAGGAGGACATTATTAAAAAGAGCCCAGAAATGCACTTTTGACAGTTCCGTCTTTTGTTACGTTGTTCGACCCTTTCTTTAGTGCTCAGAATATTTCTATCTCTTCTAAATTAGAGAGCAACCTTCCTTTATCTTCGTATTGTAATACCCTCACACTATCATTGATGTTCTCCAAGGAGTGGTGTTCTTCCTTCAGGTGCCTAGCCACCGCCGATGAGCCATCCCCACTGTTGTACTCATTGAATCTGAGTCTGAAATTTCTCCCCGTTTGTCGCACACACTTCATGTCGCAATCGGGACATTTGATTTCGTACACTCCGGCTTTGCCCACCCAATTCTCCCGTGTGTGGATTTTATGTTTCAACCTGTGTTCTAATGTATTATACCCTGCGATGTTTCTCACAGTATGAATAAACAAAAACCGACTGACGATGGCTGTATTTCTGCTGAAACTAGTATGGGTATCTAAATATAGAGGTATTTTGCATCAAGACGGAAGCACAATTGTAATGCAAATACGAACTAACAGAAGAGTTTTAAATTACAATGATTATATCAAATGATAATTATATAATTCCCCCCCCCCCCACCCCAGGGGCGAGCACAGGGCCCCGAGCTAATGCAGTCTTTCCCCCTTCTCTCCTTTCGCTTCCCCACCCCAAAAGGGAACTGCTGCCTTTAGCATTTTGGTTCCCCTGTCCCAAACAAACTACAAATCAACCGACAACTATATAATACTGGGAACGATTTTAAACATATCTTGTCAAAATTGCAGCAACCGTACTAAATTTACAATAATTGTAGAATAAAGCAGCCCAACAAGTTGCACTTTGTATTAGGCACTTTATCTAGATTTCGGCACCAACTACGGGTGTCTTCATCAGAAGATCGCCGGCCGCAGTGGCGGAGCGGTCTGCGGCGTGCCAGTCACGGTCTGCACGGCCGCTGCGGTCGGGGGTTCGAATCCCCCCTCTGGCATGTATGTTTCTGCCGTCTTTAGTATAAGCTAGTTCATCAGTATTCGAAGTCTTCACGTGTTTTCTGTATTCAGTATTCAGCGGGACTCAGCAGCAGAGGAAGTTACTGGAGATGACGGACAGTTGTTCCGTCGAAATATTGAATCGGTTCGAAGATTTATTACGCCGGGAAAAGGGACTGATGACCCCGGAGTTAAGTCCCATAAGGTCTACAAACATTTGAACATTTTTCGTCAGAAGATTAACATTAATAGATGTATTGCTGCCGAAATCTAGATCAAGTGTCTAATATATATTGCAACTTTTTGGGCTGTTTTATTTTACAACTAGCTGAACCCCCGCTGCTTCGCATGCGTAGGCTAGTCGGGCTCCACCAGTTGTTTCTTTTTAATTCTGATGAAGAATCCATATCTTAAATTTCGTAGTTATAGCTTGAAATTTCAGTTAACAGCATCATATTTTTGAAAATCACTTTTTGCATCTCGTATTTCACCCCCTTATTTGTGGAATTTCAAAAAATGCCGAAACATGTGTCTTTTAAATTCGAACCCTGAATTAAAATACGAAATTTTGTAGTTCTAGCTTCAAAATTGCCTAAATAGCTACGTATTTTCAAAAAACCTTTGATCCCCTATTTCACCCCCTTACGGACGGAATATCGAAAAATCGCTTCTTAAATGACGCCTACAGAGTAAGATCAACACCCTGCACAAATTTCAAGTTTCTATCTTCAGTGGTTTGGGCTGTGCGATGATGAGTCAGTCAATCAGTCAGTCAGTCAATCGGGACACTTCCTTTTATATATAGAGATTATTGTATACTGGAAACGCGGATTTCTGGTTACATGAAGTGTGTATTGCAGCGACCCAATAACCACTGAGATAACTACTCTTCTTCAATGCAGTTATTTGGGTGGCTAGAATACACGGTCGGTGCAACCAGAAGTTCACGTTCCCAGAATACTTGGCGCCTGTTATATTGAGCCAATGGCTAGACACCTTGATTTGCTTATGCGCAGGGGCCTGAGGAAAGAAACATTGTAATACCGAAAGTGGTCCAGGAATAAATTCAATTTAGAAATGTGCGGATGTTGGTGTCCTCAAGTCAACACGTGTGGTCTGGGAGTAGTGTTGACAGTGCTTGGTTAACTCTTTCAGTCTTAGTGGTTAGTGTTACTAACCACCTCTTTTCGATCACGGTACTTTTATTCCACGCCATCTAGCGATAAACGGTTCATTTAGTATGTCCGTTTGGACTGTGCTTCAAAACAAATGAATGCATGAATGCATGAATCTCGGTGCATACCAGTTGCATTGAATATAGCGCTAAAGTACCTTGTCTCGAGTGTCTGATAAAAATATCAATTCAACGTGTACGTAACATGTTTTCTGTAATGTATTTTATTGAACGTATTCTCATAGACCTATTTTATGTGTGCTGGCATGCAGGTACTGTAACTTTTGTGTTTTCACTGAGTAGTTACAAAGGGAATGTAAGCAAACTGGGAACTGCAGTCCTCTTCACGCCCAGACCTCGACAAGCTGATTCTGAAAGACTTCCGGAGAGAAGTATATCGGGGCCTACTGGCACCAGCATATGTCAGAGACAAACACAGGCCGGATTCAGTGAACAGCAGCCGTAATTCCGCGGCCTCATCTCCAGGACCTGCATTTATAAAACGCCACAAACCTACAGTCCCGCAGGAAATTCGTCTTGCATGCAGTCGCCATCAACCTGAAAGAAGCACATCAAGAAGATGCTGCAATTGTACCACTAAAATATCTCCCGTGCGTACTGTATGGCAGTGTAGTACATGTAAAGTGCCTCTTTGCTTACGCAATGGTAAAACATGTTTTGCAGATTTTCATAAAAAATAATTTGCTTTTGATAGTTTGGTACGTTTGTAATGATGATTCGTCTAATAAATAACGTTCACAATCATCCTAGTATTATTTATAGCAATAGTCATGGTGGTTAGCGTTAGTGACAACCTCAGTCCTTCAAACCCTGAATACCTACATTATATTTCCTCTATTGTCTGTAATTTTTCAGTTGTAACAGTTACTTCAATGAACAGACATTGATAATTATGTTCCTATTGTACAAGTGTGAACAGACATTGGTAATTATGTTCCTATTTTAAAGGTGTGACTGAAAGAGTTAAACCGCTTCCCGTGCTTGCAGTTCGACGTTCGTGTCTACGCCGCTGCTGGAGACGGTAGACTTGCGCAGCAACTTGCTGACGTCACTGCAGGCCGGCACCTTCACGGGGCTGAAGAGCCTCAAGGAGGTGGTGCTGGAGGACAACCGGCTGACCGCGCTGCCCCCCAAGACGTTCGGCTCCACCCCCAGCCTCGTCACTTTGCTGCTGGCCAAGAACAACCTCACCGAGGTGAGCGCTCGACGGCTATCGGGAAATATTTGTAATTTCAATAATGAATTTAAAATTGCTGGAGATTGCTTGAATAATAAAAAGATGTTATCAGTAGATTACTTATTTTCAGAATGAAACTTTCACTCTGCAGCGGAGTGTGCGCTGATATGAAACTTACTGGCAGATTAAAATTGTGTGCCGGGACCAGGTCTCGAACCTGGGACCTTCGCCTTTCGCGGGCAAGCGCTCTACGGACTGAGCTATCCCGACACGACTCTCGATGCCGCCTCAGCGCACACTCCGCTGCAGAGTGAATCTTTCATTCTGGAAACATTCCTTAGGCTGTGGTTAAGCCATGTCTCCACCATATCCTTTCTTCCAGGAGTGCTAGTCTTGCAAGCTTCGCATGAGGGCTTCTGTGAAGTTTGGAAAGTAGGAGGCGACGTACTGGCGGAAGTAAAGTTGTGAGGCGGCATCGTGAGTCGTGTCGGGATAGCACAGTCGGTAGTGCGCTTGCCCGCGAAAGGCAAAGGTCCCAGGTTCGAGTCCCGGTTCCGGCACACAATTTTAATCTGCCAGGAAGTTTCATATCAGCGCACACTCCGCTGCAGAGTGAAAGATTCATTCTGGAAACATCCCTTAGGCTGTGGCTAAGCCATGTCTCCACCATATCCTTTCTTCCAGGAGTGCTAGTCTTGCAAGCTTCGCAGGAGGGCTTCTGTGAAGTTTGGAAAGTAGGAGGCGACGTACTGGCGGAGGTAAAGTTGTGAGGCGGCATCGTGAGTCGTGTCGGGATAGCACAGTCGGTAGTGCGCTTGCCCGCGAAAGGCAAAGGTCCCAGGTTCGAGTCCCGGTTCCGGCACACAATTTTAATCTGCCAGGAAGTTTCATATCAGCGCACACTCCGCTGCAGAGTGAAAGATTCATTCTGGAAACATCCCTTAGGCTGTGGCTAAGCCATGTCTCCACCATATCCTTTCTTCCAGGAGTGCTAGTCTTGCAAGCTTCGCAGGAGGGCTTCTGTGAAGTTTGGAAAGTAGGAGGCGACGTACTGGCGGAGGTAAAGTTGTGAGGCGGCATCGTGAGTCGTGTCGGGATAGCACAGTCGGTAGTGCGCTTGCCCGCGAAAGGCAAAGGTCCCAGGTTCGAGTCCCGGTTCCGGCACACAATTTTAATCTGCCAGGAAGTTTCATATCAGCGCACACTCCGCTGCAGAGTGAAAGATTCATTCTGGAAACATCCCTTAGGCTGTGGCTAAGCCATGTCTCCACCATATCCTTTCTTCCAGGAGTGCTAGTCTTGCAAGCTTCGCAGGAGGGCTTCTGTGAAGTTTGGAAAGTAGGAGGCGACGTACTGGCGGAGGTAAAGTTGTGAGGCGGCATCGTGAGTCGTGTCGGGATAGCACAGTCGGTAGTGCGCTTGCCCGCGAAAGGCAAAGGTCCCAGGTTCGAGTCCCGGTTCCGGCACACAATTTTAATCTGCCAGGAAGTTTCATATCAGCGCACACTCCGCTGCAGAGTGAAAGATTCATTCTGGAAACATCCCTTAGGCTGTGGCTAAGCCATGTCTCCACCATATCCTTTCTTCCAGGAGTGCTAGTCTTGCAAGCTTCGCAGGAGGGCTTCTGTGAAGTTTGGAAAGTAGGAGGCGACGTACTGGCGGAGGTAAAGTTGTGAGGCGGCATCGTGAGTCGTGTCGGGATAGCACAGTCGGTAGTGCGCTTGCCCGCGAAAGGCAAAGGTCCCAGGTTCGAGTCCCGGTTCCGGCACACAATTTTAATCTGCCAGGAAGTTTCATATCAGCGCACACTCCGCTGCAGAGTGAAAGATTCATTCTGGAAACATCCCTTAGGCTGTGGCTAAGCCATGTCTCCACCATATCCTTTCTTCCAGGAGTGCTAGTCTTGCAAGCTTCGCAGGAGGGCTTCTGTGAAGTTTGGAAAGTAGGAGGCGACGTACTGGCGGAGGTAAAGTTGTGAGGCGGCATCGTGAGTCGTGTCGGGATAGCACAGTCGGTAGTGCGCTTGCCCGCGAAAGGCAAAGGTCCCAGGTTCGAGTCCCGGTTCCGGCACACAATTTTAATCTGCCAGGAAGTTTCATATCAGCGCACACTCCGCTGCAGAGTGAAAGATTCATTCTGGAAACATCCCTTAGGCTGTGGCTAAGCCATGTCTCCACCATATCCTTTCTTCCAGGAGTGCTAGTCTTGCAAGCTTCGCAGGAGGGCTTCTGTGAAGTTTGGAAAGTAGGAGGCGACGTACTGGCGGAGGTAAAGTTGTGAGGCGGCATCGTGAGTCGTGTCGGGATAGCACAGTCGGTAGTGCGCTTGCCCGCGAAAGGCAAAGGTCCCAGGTTCGAGTCCCGGTTCCGGCACACAATTTTAATCTGCCAGGAAGTTTCATATCAGCGCACACTCCGCTGCAGAGTGAAAGATTCATTCTGGAAACATCCCTTAGGCTGTGGCTAAGCCATGTCTCCACCATATCCTTTCTTCCAGGAGTGCTAGTCTTGCAAGCTTCGCAGGAGAGCTTCTGTGAAGTTTGGAAAGTAGGAGGCGACGTACTGGCGGAAGTAAAGTTGTGAGGCGGCATCGTGAGTCGTGTCGGGATAGCACAGTCGGTAGTGCGCTTGCCCGCGAAAGGCAAAGGTCCCAGGTTCGAGTCCCGGTTCCGGCACACAATTTTAATCTGCCAGGAAGTTTCATATCAGCGCACACTCCGCTGCAGAGTGAAAGATTCATTCTGGAAACATCCCTTAGGCTGTGGCTAAGCCATGTCTCCACCATATCCTTTCTTCCAGGAGTGCTAGTCTTGCAAGCTTCGCAGGAGAGCTTCTGTGAAGTTTGGAAAGTAGGAGGCGACGTACTGGCGGAAGTAAAGTTGTGAGGCGGCATCGTGTGTCGTGTCGGGATAGCACAGTCGGTAGTGCGCTTGCCCGCGAAAGGCAAAGGTCCCAGGTTCGAGTCCCGGTTCCGGCACACAATTTTAATCTGCCAGGAAGTTTCATATCAGCGCACACTCCGCTGCAGAGTGAAAGATTCATTCTGGAAACATCCCTTAGGCTGTGGCTAAGCCATGTCTCCACCATATCCTTTCTTCCAGGAGTGCTAGTCTTGCAAGCTTCGCAGGAGAGCTTCTGTGAAGTTTGGAAAGTAGGAGGCGACGTACTGGCGGAAGTAAAGTTGTGAGGCGGCATCGTGAGTCGTGTCGGGATAGCACAGTCGGTAGTGCGCTTGCCCGCGAAAGGCAAAGGTCCCAGGTTCGAGTCCCGGTTCCGGCACACAATTTTAATCTGCCAGGAAGTTTCATATCAGCGCACACTCCGCTGCAGAGTGAAAGATCCATTCTGGAAACATCCCTTAGGCTGTGGCTAAGCCATGTCTCCACCATATCCTTTCTTCCAGGAGTGCTAGTCTTGCATGTTTCGCAGGAGAGCTTCTGTGAAGTTTGGAAAGTTGGAGGCGAGGTACTGGCGGAAGTAAAGTTGTGAGGCGGCATCGTGAGTCGTGTCGGGATAGCACAGTCGGTAGTGCTGCTTGGAAACAATTTTTTTTTTCACTTGTCCGACAGTTGATTGTGCAAAATTATATGTTTTAATAGCCCCTATGTTAATGCTTGAGTAATTGGTCGTGATAATAGCTTAATTGCTCAATACGTTATGTATTACGCGACGATTATTTTATTTTATTCGTTATTTCGAAGCATACTTTTACGGCGACTGAAAGATCAGTAAACCGTGTGTAGTTATCAGCGTGTCTTTACACCGTCGAATGCAGTGTGTGTTCACTTGGCGCGTCCCAGCGGACTATTATGCTGCGGCCAGGGGGTAGTCATTCGTAGCGTATCGTCCACATGTAACTGTTCAAATGTTTGTAGAACTTATGGGACTTAACTACGGGGTCATCAGTCCCTAAGCTTACAAACTACTTATGAACTAGCTAAGACTAAGGACGGCACAAATATCCATGCCCGAGGGGGGATTAGAACCCCCGACCATAGTGGCGGTGCAGATCGTGACTGGAGCGCCTCAGTCCCCTCGGCCACCGCGGCCGGCATGTAACTGTAATTACCTGATATAACTTTATGTTTCCAATAAGAAATAAGGAATATAATTATACACAGTCAATCATCATTCAAGTGTAAAAATAATAATAATAATAATAATAAAATAAATAAAATAATATAAAAAATCCGAGCAGGATTTGAACTCGGGTCGTATGCGTGACACTCGAACACCTTGCTAATTTCTTTTTTTCCTTCTTCTTTTTTTTTTTTTTTTTTTTCGACTCACGCCTGGGTTGCATCACAAGACAGTACCAGAACTTTTTTAATTTTTTGTTGTTGTTAATTTTTTGTATATTTTTCCCCCCTTAACCACTCTTTTTTTTCTATACCACTTTTTTTTTTTTTAAGTTAAACTAAAGTGCCACCGCCACTTTGACCCTAATAAAAAAAGAACCTCAGCCTTTTCAGGCGTTGGCGGCTAACTAAAACTACCCCTGTAAAATACCTACATGAGGGAAAAGAAACAAGGAAAAGGAAAGGGAATGTGTGGTAGATTATTACGAAATTTTTTTTTTATTCGTTTGGACGTTTCTATCGCTCCATAGGAACAATCACAGTAGAGTCTGCTCTGAGTTCGTCTTCTCGTGAATTGCTTTCCGTTGTGTTCCACAATCAATTACTCGATTATTGTCATCCGTTTCGGCGTCTCGTAACCCAAAGCGCTCCACCACATGCTCCGCGGTACAAATCTACATCTACATCTACATACATACTCCGCAATTCACCGTAAGGTGCGTGGCGGAGGGTACACTGTACCACTACTAGGCATTTCCTTTCCTATTCCACTCCCAAATTGAACGAGGAAAAAAAGAATGCCTATATGCCTCCGTACGAGCCCTAATTTCTCTTATCTTGTCTTTGTGATCTTTACGCGAAATGTAAGTAGGCGGCAGCAAGATCGTACTACACTCAGCTTCAAATTCCGGCCCTCTAAATTTACTTAACAGAAATTCACGAAAAGATCGTCGTCTTTCTTCCAGCGATCCCCAATTGAGTTGCCGGAGCATTTCCGTGACACTCGCGCATTGGTCGAACCTACCGGTAACAAATCTAGCTGCTCGCCTCTGAACCGCCTCTATGTCTTCCTTCAAACCGATCTGCTGCGGGTCCCAAATACTTGAGCAATACTCAAGACGTGGTCGTACAAGCGTTTTATACGAGGTCTCCTTTACAGGTGAAGTACACCTTCCCAAAATTCTCCCAATAAACCGAAGTCGGCTGTCTGCCTTACTCACAACTGTCCTTACATGCTCGTTCCATTTCATATCGCTCTGCAATGTTACGCCTAGATATTTGAACGACTCGACCGCATCGAGAAGCTCACTACTGATGCTGTATTCGAACATTATAGGATTGTTTTTTCTACTCATGCGCATCACCTTACATTTTTCTACATTGAGAGCTAGCTGCCATTCTTCGCACCAACTAGAAATTTTGTCTAAGTCAACCTGTATGCCATTACAGTCAGTTACAGACGACACCCTCCCATACACCACAGCATCATCAGCAAACAGCCGCAAATTGCAACTTACTCTGTCCATCAGATCATTAGATAGAAAATAATAGCGGTCCTATCACACTCCCCTGGGGCACGCCTGACGATACACACGTCTCTGATGAACACTCGCCGTCGAGAACAACGTACTGCGTTCTATTACTTAGGAAGTCTTCCAGCCAGTCACAAATCTGTGAACCTATTCCCTAAGCTCGTATCTTCGTTAGCAGTCTGCAGTGTGGCACCGTGTCGAACGCCTTTTTGAAGTCGAGAAAAACACAATCCGCCTGTTGCCCTTCGTCCATGGCTCGCGAGATGTCATGTGAGAAAAGGGCAAGCTGAGTTTCACATGAACGATGTTTCCTAAACCCGTGCTGATTCATGGAAAGAAGCTTTTCCGTTTCAAGGAAATTTACTATATTCGAACTGAGAATATGCTCCAAAATTCTACATGAAACCGATGTCAATGATATTGGCCTGTAATTGTATGGGTCAGTTCTCTTTCCTTTCTTATACACGGGAGTCACCTGCGCTTTTTTCCAATCACTAGGAACTTTGCGCTGAATTAAAGATTCGCTATAAATGCAAGCTAAGTAGGGGGCCATTGCCGCAGAATAGTCTTTGTAAAACCGAACTGGTATTCCATCCGGACCAGCAGACTTCTTCGTATTTAGCTCTCTCAGCTGCTTCTCTACACCGGAAATACCTATTGCTATGTCCCCCATTTCGGAATTAGTACGTTGATCAAATGATGGTATATTTGTGCGGTCCTCCTGCGTGAAAGATTTCTTAAAGGTTACATTTAGAACTTCAGCTTTCCGTTTGCTTTCTTCTATTACTGCCCCGGAATGATCAACTAGTGACTGGACAGTGGGCTTTGACCCGCTTATCGATTTTACATAGGACCAGAATTTTTTCGGGTTCTCGGAAAGATCTTTTGCTAAGGTATGGCTGTGATAATTATTGTATGCTTCACGCATCGATCTTTTTATAGACGCACGAATCTCTACTAACTTTTGCCTGTCATCATTTGCATGTTCTATTTTGAATCGAGAGTGCAAGAGTCTTTGCTTTCTCAGCAGCTTTCTAACATTATTATTATACCACGGTGGATCTTTTCCATCCTTAATCGTCTTTACTGGCACATATTTCTCTAACCCTTCATTAACAATGCATTTAAATTTAGTCCACAATTCCTCTACATCCATAGTCCCAAAATTAAACGATGCCCATTCATTTTCTAAGTGCGATCGTAACATTTGCTTGTCGGCTTTTCCCAACAAAAACACGCTCCTAGCCTTCTTGACTGGTTTATGAACTTTGGTCACCATCGACGCTATGACGATATCATGATCACTAATTCCTGTCTCTACACAGACATCGTTAATAAGGTCAGGCCTGTTTTTGGCTATAAGGTCTAGAATATTTCCATTGCGCGTGGGTTGCCGGTTTAACTGCTCATTGGGGGTACCAGGAGATTATAGACCTCCGCTAATTACACCACGATGGCTCAGTTGCTCCTGATAACTCAGTACAAGTATACCTGTTACGCGATGGACTTTGATCGCGATTTTCGTGGAACCAAGGCGCATTGGAACGAATCCTTTTAGCTTGGCGGTCTGGAGGAATTCCCGCACAATATACCTGCGACTCATCAAAATTCGTTGCTACCATACTTGGTGTTCCCCTTGTGAGTGTTCGGCTCTGTGACTGAAGTGCGTGCGTTCGGCTACAGTTGGACCGGCGCACGTTGATCTCTGACAGCTTGCAGTGCTGTCGCAGGCTATCGACAATGAAGCAGAAACTGCTTTGGGAGAGAACTCCAATGTGCATTTGTCGTTCAGACAGATACGAAATTGCGTGAGGTGCGTGGTGACAGGCGGCCTACTTACTTCAGCCACTGTCGGGGATCAGCTGTAGCGACGCAGCCGTGGAACGCACGCGCCGGCTCGGCTGTCGTGACGTCACGCTGACTCAGCGGCTGTGGCTCTGCAGTGTCAGCACTGGCGGCTCAAGCGAGGACGTCGCACGAGCCTCAAGGCCAGGAGCGAGAGCTGCAAGGCTGCAAAATACTGACACCGACTAGTTACCTCTGAAAGAAGGAAATGCTGGAATCCGACCTCGGGGAAGATCAATTTGGATTTACGAGAAACGTAAGAACAGCAGAGGCAGTACTAACTTTACGACTTTAAGAAGGTAGGTCAAGGAATGACGAACCACGTTTTTACTTTTGCAGATTTGGAGGAAGATTTTGACAGTGTTGACTGGAAGCACTGTATCACTTTATGAAGGCTGAAGGAGTAAAATATAGGGAAAGAAAAGTAATATTGAACTTGTACAAAAAACTAGACAGAAGTTATAAGACTCGAAGGGAATGAAAGAAACGCAGTGGTCGGCAAGGGAGTAGTACAGAGTTGTAGCCTTTCCCCCGCCCGCCGCGGTGGCTGAGCGGTCTGCGGTGTGCCAGTCACGGTCTGCACGGCCGCTGCGGTCGGGGGTTTGAATCCTCCCTCAGGCATGGATGTTTGTGCCGTCTTTAGTATAAGCTAGTTCATAAGTAGGTTCGAACCTACTGATGACCCCGTAGTTAAGTCCCATAAGCTCTGCAAACATTTGAAGCTTTTCCCCGGTGTTATTCAGTTTGTACAAGTAGCAAAGTGAGAAGGAAGCAAGCACAAATTGGCAGACGGAATTAAAGTTCAGGATGAAGAAATGAAAAACTCTGCAGTTTGCCAATGACACTATAATTTTGTCAGACACTGCTAGTGACTTGAAGAGCAATGGTCATTTTCAGTATTTGGTCCGATGCACTGTCTTCCGTTCTGCTGCTTAACTGCACATGCAAACTGCGTTCGCCATGGCGGAATGGCCGAGCGCATTGAGGCGCTATGCTCCGATGCGCGAGGCCGTTCCCCGTCGGGGGTCCGAATCTTCCCTCGGGCATGGATGTTTGTACTGTCTTTAGTATAAGTTCATAAGTAGTTTGTAAGTTTAGGGACTGATGACCCCACAGTTCCCATAAGCTTAACAAATATCTGAACATTGTTTTAAATGTAGTTTAACAAAATCAGACGATTTTCAAGAACTTACATTAGGAGAAAATGCAATGAAAGTTATAAAGGAGTTAAGTTATTTCTGTGGTAAAATATTATGGCCATAGTGTAGAAATGAAAAATGAGTATGCGATGAGAAATTTCTTGATATCGAATACTAGTTTATCCCTTTAATGCATAATTTTTTTTATTTCAAGCTATAAAAACTGCCACGAGTATTGTATAGTGCGTATATACTGAGAAAACCATGGAAAAACATTCCTTAGAATTATTATACACCACTGGCAACAAAAAGTTCATAGCTATATAGTGCTTCCATGATGTACCCAATGATGCTTCTCATCTTACCAGAAAGTAACTCATAATGCAACGGTAGTATGTGATTGACTACTTTTACATGGCAAAGGAGGAATACTAAAAAAAAAAAAAAAAAAAAAAAAAAAAAAAAAAAAAAAAAAAAAAAAAAAAACCGCACACGTTAGAAGTAACTCCTTGCAGCTAACTGTCGAAATGATTCAGTAGTACTCTACAATTTATAATGTCTAAGGCGAACTACAAGCATATGTAACACTATGTATACAGGCAGCTACAAATGAATTTTTGGTAAAATGTTGATCAGTTTGGGAGATAATGGGAAAACTAAGGTATGTAGCTGATCAGCTACACTATCCATTATAGGGTTAAAACTTTAGAAGTCTTTTGAAGGCACTGATCTGTAGTGTTCTACGGAAATAAAAAGTGAAAGATAGCCAGCAAAATGATAGAATTTGTTATTTGCTGTTACACGAAAGTGCTGAAGACTACCGGGGGGGATAGCGTAACTACTGACGAGGTAGTTAAATTAACTGGAAAGAAATTTCTGGAATACGAGAAGGGACCGATTGGTGGGACACATTCTGTAACATCAAGAAATCGTCAGTTTAACTTTGGACAGAAGAGTGTGTGTGTAAAAAATCGCAGAGGCAGACCGAGAGACGAAAGCTGTTTCAAAAGGACGTAGGTTGCCGTTCTTCTTCGCTCATGAAGAGGCTTGTACAGGAAAGGGTAATGTGGAGAAATGAACGAAAGAAATGAAGACCACAACGACAACACAAGTCAGATGGGGCAAAGCCCTGAGGTGCTTCAGAGGGACATAAACACAAATCTATATCTGTAAATGTGAATGTCTGTTCGGTGTACGTTTATCACGTCTGAACCACAAGACATAAAAAGCTAAAAATTTGTACGGCTCCTAACGTATACCAGGGGAAGGCTTTAGGCACGGTACAATGGCGATCGGAATGCTATCTATCTATCTATCTATCTATCTATCTATATTCGATGTACGCTTATCAGGTCCGTACGACAAGACGCAGAGACTTAAATATTTGTACAGCTACTAATTTATACCTGAGGAAGGTTTTAGGCACGGTTTTATAGCGATCTGATAGATATTTAGTAATTTGAAGAACATAACGCGAAATGCGGAACAATAATTACTCTTTGAAAATTATATTTACTCTTTGAAAAAGGTTTTATTGGTTGCATTGTTGCTTGAGGGTTGATAATGATAAAAGGGTGGAGTATATTGGGATGCAAAGTTATCGGTGTATATAAAATTCTACGTGTGTGTCTGTGTTTATATTTCGGTCTGCAGCGAAAATTTCAGAACGCAAACGAATTGTCTGTGTGTATATGTTGTCCGAAGTCTCCCGTTGTACATCATAGCAGTTCCATGCCGATAGCTACAATGGGGTGGAAGATATGATGGTTGAAAGTCTTCAAATTATTAAAAAATTCTGAGTGAAGGCCAGCGATGACGTTTGCGACTCTATAGCAAGGAGGTTACATACAGCGAAACGTGACGTCACAGACCATATCTTTGGTCTCTACGTGCTACAATGTCTTCAGCTCTTTGTCTGTAAGGATAAGCATACGAATAAGGAAATAAAGAAATTTCTTTCGATACATCTCTTTAAAAAAAAATCCATTTGACGTTTCGCGCATTACATCAAGTGATCTATCTGTGATATTATTACAGTCATTATTGCTGAATTTCGTGATTGGATCCTTCGAAACGAGTGCATTTTTACGTGTTATTTGATCTACACTACTTACTTTCCTGATAATGATGATTAAAAATGTTTGTTTCCAGAGAAGGATCATCCTGCAAAACCAGTCTCATAGCACATTACTGAAAGACGGCTTATCTATCATAATCAACCAACACGCGAGCGGAGCCGCGGATTTAAGCTAGTATTCTAATATATAAAGCAGAGTGTCCGTATATTTGTACGTGTTGCATACAAATCTACAGTTTTGTTCCAATCTTTATGAAATTTTGTACACGTAAGCTTCAATCCACGAGGACGGTCGCCGTAAGAATCACATACGATATATAGTTCACGAGATATGACGTCATAAACAATGAGATGCGCGAAAACTGCTGCATTTTGCGACAATGCTGCTCATTTTCTCCTAAACCAATGGACCGATTTCAACCAAATTTGGTACACATATTCCTTACCGTGAGGTAACAATTGCTGCATGTTGAAGAATCACACAAGGCACATGGTTCAAAAGATATTACGTCATAAACAATAGAAATCGCAAAAAAATGCCATATAATGAGGCGAGACTTTCGAAATACACTGTATGAGAATGACAGTACTTAGCTACTTGCAACAAACTTTAAACATAATATCAAACCTTTATTAAACTTTTTCTCGCTGACAACCATAGCGAAATGATGAAAGGAAAAAAGTTTCTCGCTTACTACTTTTCCGCTGTTTATGGAGTAAAACAACGGCATTCGGTATGACGTTAAAATTCATAATTTGTACACTGCAAATTGTAGCCGGGGAAAATTTTACAGACAGTATATAAACACATATAGTTGAGTGTACCTTCTAAATTGTATCACAGTAAGACACGTAGTTCATGAGATATGAGCACATAAACAGTAACGTTCCGCTGTTCATGGACTAAAACTACGGCATTCGGTATGACGTTACAATTTATAGTTTCTGTACTACAAATTGCAACCGCAGGAAATTTTACAAACAGTATACACGTATATAGTTGAGTGTATCTTCTAAATTGTATCATACTACGACACGCAGTTCATGAGATATGAGCAGATAACAGTATCATTCATGGAAAACCGCCCCATCACGCACCAAATTTTAATCTATTACTTCTTTACTACTAATTGTATTCCCAAGAGATTTTACAGACATACAGCCCTTATAGGCTCGAAAAAGGGCAGGAATAAATAAATAAATACTCGGACAACGCCGTGTTTTCAGCTAGTATAGAGATAAAATGAAACTAGTGTGTGCCGGCCGCGGTGGCCGAGGGGACTAAGGCGCTCCAGTCACGGTCTGCACGCCCACTACGGTCGGGGGTTCGAATCTCCCCTCGGGCATGGATATTTGTGCCGTCCTAGTTCGTAAGTAGTTCATAAGTACTTTGTAAGTTTAGGGACTGATGACCCCGTAGTTAAGTCCTATAGACTATACAAACATCCGGAACTAGTGTGGCGTAACCAAGAGTAGGTCGTCCAGCTCGGATAGTTGCGTGACGTTCTGCTGTGGCTGAGTCTCGTATTCTGACGACAGGAGCTGATGGTGCAGTTGAATGAACAATGCTTTACGTCTGGCTGCGACCTCGATACCGTTCTAGGATGGCGACATCTGCTTCAAGATGATCTTCACATTTAATCGCTACAGTACATTTATTTTATTTTTCAGACTTCTGGAGGAGAAAATTATTTGAGGGAGGAAGAGTCGACCACTGTATATAGAAAGAGCCTTGTTTTATTACTAAAATTAGCAAATGAGGTCCGTGTTATGTACTGGTTACTCCCTGCCAAAAAGCCTTGTTCTCTGGCCCGAACTGAGAAATGACTCGTTTCAAATTTCTTCAATAACAGGAAGTTAATACTACAGTGTCCGCCTCCGTAGCTCAGCGGTAGCGTCGCTGACTACCACGCAGGAGGCCCGGGTTCGAGTCCCGGCAGGGGACTGGGTGTTGTGTGTTGTCCTAATCATCATCATCTCATCATCATTGGCACGCGGCGTCAACTAAAAAGACTTACACTAAGGCGGCCGAACAATCCCGCAAGGGATCTCCCGGCCAAGAAAGCCATACGCTCATTTCCAATACTACAGTGGTCAATATACATAGCAGCTCACACGTTATTACACACAGTTATTAATAAGCAAGCCACCACAATTATAGTTATTTCAGAAAGGTGGCTAAGGAAACATTTATGGCGCAACGGAATTTAGTCGTAAACAAATTGCATCTGATCTTGTTCTCAGCACTTATAAAGAATAATATTAAATAAAAGAGGGAAGGTGCTGTAAAACTACAATTTATAGGCAACTTACGGATTATGCTGAACTTAGACTTGTTTATTCAGATATAAAACATGCAAAATGGGGAACCAATTTTGTTAAAACAATAAAATGCATCTCTTACATGGATTAATGCGGACGGTGCCCAGCCTAAATTATACATGATTTAACGCTACTGGGGGGAAGGATTCACAAACAAAATTCATTCTCTTACACACACGCAATGCCACATCGAAACTCACCAAAAACAGCGTGCTGAGACGAGGCGGAAGCAGGCGCCGCTATCGTAGGCGAAATTCAGCAAGTCGGAGGTAGCACAAAGCACAATATACAAACACTTTGAAGCTGGCTCTGGTCTGTCGCACCTGTTTCGAGATGCTGCGCTTGTATAGCAAGTTACATTACATCGGAATTGGACCGCGAGCAAACACGCTAACGGCGACACACGGCTACGTTACATGAACGCTCTCCACTGAAGATGAAGTGGCTGAAAATCGGATTCATTATACTAAATCACAGTGGATTATTAAGTTGCAGTCTGTTAGAAATCGAGCTAGGTACTGGTTTTATAAGAGAAGTGGTGTGAACTCAGGCGTCTAGCTGCAAACCCCTGAAGTCGGAACCCAGACATACGTTGTTCCGAAAACCGATAAAATTAAATAAATTCAGTTTCCGAAAAATAAAGAAAATTAACTACCGCATGTAGCCCATAAAATGCTTAGAATTTTATAAGGAAGCGAATGAAATACAGCTACACACGATAGGGGGCGATTACAGAGACGAATGAGGTCCACTCTCAGAAAAACCACAAAAATGAAATAATTACAAAGGCAGAAAAATAAAATAAGAATTACGGCATGCAACCCATATAAATGTTTAGAATTACATAAGGAAGCTATTAAAGGAGGTTGTACAAGGCTCAGAGAGAATTACAGAGTTCGCACTACAAGCCGGAGAAGGAACAGCAACATTAATATAGGCGGGGAGAGAAGATCGCGAAATATTAGTAGAAATCAGAAGGATACCCGCATACTTACTTGCCTGATGGGTATGGAACTAACGAGAGTGGAAGCTGAAGGCTTTGTTCTATGAACCAACCACGTGGAACACATATCACTCACGGAAGGAAACGACGAGAAGATTTTTACGTACACTGTATTAAATGAACATATAACCTATTAGAAATTGGGCCCCACAAAGCTAGAAAGTATTTACACAGAGTTCTTACGCAAAAGATTTTAACATATCAGGCCGTTATCAAACTGCAACTAGAATCACACACACCACGTTTATCTATTGGAAATCACTGAATTGAAAAACGAGAACACATTGCCGCACTCGATCGGAGAAAATATTCTGAAAAATGATTCTGAGTTCACGAATATAACTTTAACATGCTAGTCAATGAAATGATACCATCTCCAGAAACAAGAGCAGAACCAACCTTACCTCACCAGACGCCTAGAACAGAATGACTGGGGATAGTGCGGGAAGCCACCGGAAACCTGAAAATCCCCGAAAACCGCGGTGGTGGGGATGAACAGCCAGAGTAGCGCTAAAGAGAGCTCGCTGACTGGACTGTGACCAAAGGGTGTAGAAACCTGTTTGGTAGTAACAGCAGCTATCGATACTGAGCCAGAAAGAACGATGCAAAGCGAGCTATCACTCCCCACATTCAGACTGCCATAGATCCTCGCACACACTTAGAAGTAAAACAACTGCACATCCTCACAGGGGCAGTGGCGTAGCGGAGAAGCCGTACTTATGTCACATTAATTAATATAATAACCAATTATTAACATAACAAAATAAGAAAAAACTAGCAATATTAAATAATATTTTAACATTTGAAATAAAAAATGCTATTCCTCCAGCCTTGAAAAGAGTGGGGTTCAAGTTTTAACAAAATGATAATCTAGTGACATCAAATAAATTATAACTTATAGAAATCAAGTTTTAACAAAATGATAATCTCGCGACATTAAATAAATTATAACTTTATAGAAGCTATACAAAAATATATGGAAGACGACATACGGTCGTTTTTCAGGGTCTAGTGGGCATAAATGTTCACGATCATCTTCACATCGTCTCCTTGGTACGTGTTAAGTTCCTCTATTTTTATAGTTTCCAAATGACAAGCCAAGATCGCAAACTACCAATTTATTAAGTGACGACTGGTTTCGGTGCACTGTGTCACCGTCATCTGGTAATAATCTGGTCATCCTACCTTGTTAAAAAATTGGGTATAAAATTGCACTTAGTCACTATATAAAAAAAAATACTTAAGTTAAAAACATATCAGCTTACAAAATACTGACAGCTCTGAAAATTAGATAATCTTCAGAGCTGTCAGTATTTTGTAAGATGTTATGTTTTTAACTTAAGTATTTTTTTTATATAGTGACTAAGTGCAATGTTGCACTTCTTATTTTATACCCAATTTTTAACAAGGTAGGATGACCAGCCGGCCACGGTGGCCGAGGGGACTGAGGCGCTTCAGTCACGGTCTGCACGGCCACTACGGTCGGGGGTTCGAATCCCCCCTTGGGCATGGATATTTGTGCCGTCCTTAGTAGTAGATAGTTCATAAGTAGTTTGTAAGTTTAGGGACTGATGACCCCGTAGTTAAGTCCCTTAAGCTTAACAAACATTTGAACATTTTTTAGGATGACCAGATTATAATATATATATGACAACATGATGGACACAGTGCACCTAAACCGGTTGTCACTTAATAAATTGTTAGTTTGCGATCTGGGCTTGCCATTTGGAAACTATAAAACGAATTGATCGCCTCCAGACCAGACGATGTCAGGAAATCATTTTCTCTATTTTTCCCCCTGCAGGTGTAATTATCAGTGTCTTCACTAATGTAGCTTCTTTCTTTAAAACAATTGCTACTGGGTGTGTATACCTGGCAGGTGCCAGCAGACGTGTCCGGGTCGATGCCGTCCCTGCAGTACCTGGACCTGGCGGACAACGCGCTGACGGCCTGGGAGCGCGGCGCATTCCGCGAGCTGCCTCAGCTGCTGACGCTGCTCGTCTCCCGCAACAACCTGTCCGGCCTGCCGCCCGGCGCCTTCGACGGCCTCCCAGAGCTCACCGAGCTGCGACTCAACCAGGTGGAGCTGTCCACGCTGCACAGGGACCTCTTCGTCAAGCAGGTACGCCCACTCCCACTTTCCACCACACCATTTAGGCCAGCTCGCCCCGAAACTATTTGGAAGGTGTGCACCAATTTGGACTGCCAGTCAGTTCGGATGAATGTCTCACTCAGACGTCGCTGCCTGACAACGCTATATTTCGACCTGCCCGTAAAGTAGCTACTGTATCTGACTTGCAAACACACTAATTCATCAGTGCAAACGTAAACAAAAGGTGAATGAGACTTTCTCTTCTTCAGCTTGCCCCAGTTCAGAGGTCTCAGATCCTTATTTTTGTCTTCCATTTCTCTCACTCCAACACGTCCGCTCGGCTCAGTCCCTCCTCTCTCAGGTCTTCAGTGATGCAGTCCATCCATCTTCTCTCTGGTCTGCCTCTTCTTTTCCTGCCCTCCACTTGTAACTCCATTGTTCTCTGCAACAGGTGTTACTCATCCCTTCTCGTCATGTGCCCGTACCATTGTAGTCTTCGTTTGTGGGGTTTCTTTGGTGCCTCCACTACACTTGTCTGCTCTCGAATAAGATCAGTCCTTATTTTGTACATCCTCGTTTTCCCCACCATCCATCTCAGCATACGCAACTGAGCCACGTTAATGTAGGACTGCCTCTGTCCGCGTCAGGTGGTTAAAACTCGACGAGCTTTCGGCCAAGCACTCCTTGGCCATTGTCAAGTGGTACTGACTGCCTAGTGGCTGCAAGTACGGGCTGATATACACTAGCTGCCGGCTGTGGTCACTGGTGCTCCGCGACATCGCCATATATGGGCACGATTTGAGTCGGTGTTGGATTCGCCCGTTGTAACTGCGCGATCGCTGAGCTGCAAGCCGCTGTATCTTTTAAGATTGTTATCAGATGTTTTAATTCCCATGGCTTCTTTAATAATACTGCCCCAGAAGCCGTTCGTATGAGCCACGACGGCAGTTTCATCAAATCTGATGCGATGACCGTTTACTAAAGCATGCTCATCTAAAGCTAATTTGTCTGGGTACCGTAAATGATGAACCCTTGTCCCTTCGTTGTTCAACAGTTCGTACTGTTTGTCCGACTTAAGACTGGCCACAATCGCAAGCTATCTTGTGGCCCCCAGGTGTTGTGAGACCTACTGAGTCTTTAACTGGTCTCAGTAATTGCCGGATTTTCGCCGGGGAACTGAAGACTGATTTGATTTACCAGAAGCTCCCACGCGATTCAACATCAAGAATAATGAGGAAGACATCTGAACTTCTTAAGAAATCTTCGGTAGAAGACAATGTGGTTAAGAATCTTCTCCCACAGGCATATGCTTTACCGAAGATCCACAAAGACGGGACATCCTTCCTCCTCATCGTGACCACCAGTGGTTCACCAACACACAAGCTTCAGAAATTCCTGGTCAATATCCTCGCTCCACATGTGGGACGCTGTGAACATCACATCAAGAACTTAGCGGATTTCAACAACCGAATTAACCATCTTCGACTTGGTGAGGATGACGTTATGGTCAGTTTCGATGTGGTGGCTCTGTTTACGAATGTGCCTATTAAAGACTCTTTGGTATTAGTGTACCAGTTCTTCGCAAGTGAAGTGGTCAAGCTATTTAGGCACACACTTACGTCTTCCTATTTTCTGTAAAACGGCCAGTATTATGATCAGACGGGCGGCGTTGCAATGGGAAGCATGTTAACTCCAGCTGTTGCGAACCTCTTCATGGGGAATTTTGAAAATATTGCTTTAGACACGGCGCCATTAAATCCTAAATTTTCTTCTGATACGTTGACGATACGTTCGTTATTTGGCCACAGGGACATGAAAAATCAAAATCAAATGTTTGTTAAGCTTAAGGGACTTAACTACGGGGTCACCAGTCCCTAAACTTACGAACTACTTATGAACTAGCTACAACTAAGGACGGCACAAATATCCATGCCCGAGGGGCGATTCGAACCCCCGACCGTAGTGGCCGTGCAGACTGTGACTGAAGCGCCTCAGTCCCCTCGTCCACCGCGGCCGGCCGGACGTGAAAAACTCGACGAGTTCTTAGAACATCTGAACAGCATCAACACTAACATCCAGTTCACCAGGGAGGTAGAAAGAGAGAGTACATTGCCCTTCCTCGACGGTCTCGTCCGTCGCAAACGGAATGGATGCCTTGGTCACAGCGTCTATAGAAAACATTCTCAGACTGATCCGTACTTGCACGCCAAAAGCCATCATCACCCGGCACAGAAGCGCACTGTATTGAAAACTTTGGAACATCGTTCAAAAACAATATCAGACGCCGATAACCTGCCCCATGACTTGAAACATCTACGCAAGATCTTCAGGAATAATGGCTACAATGATCTTGAAATAAGTGATGCGATCTCGGGAAGGAAACACTAAAAGACCACTGACGATGAAGAAGGAAAGAAACTTGCTTTTTTGCCGTTCTGTGGTTCTCTGTCGGGCAAAATAAGCCGCCTGTTGAAGAGACACAAGGTAAATCAGTCTTCAGTCCCCCGACGAAAATCCGTCAGTTACTGAGACCAGTTAAAGACGCAGTAGGTCTCAGAACATCTGGGGTCTACAAGATACCTGGCGAGTGTGGCCAGTCTTATGTGGGAGAAACAGTAAGAACTGTTGAACAACGAAGAAAGGAACATGAAAGGTTTTATCGTTTACGGTGCCCAGACAAATCTGCTTTATCTGAGCATGTTTTAGCAATCGGTCATCGCATCAAATTCGAGGAAACTGCCGTCGTGGCTCGCACGAACGGCTTCTTGGGACAGTATTATTAAAGAAGCCATCGAAATTGAAAAATCTGATAACAACAGAGACGGCGGCCTGCAGCTCAGCGCGGCGTGGGATCCAGCGGTCGCGCAGTTAGAACGGCCGCATCCAACACCGACCCAAAGCGTGCCCATATATGGCGATGTCGCGGAGCACCAGTGACGTCACTGCCGGGAGCTAGAGTATTTAAGCCCGTACTTGCAGCCACTAGGCAGTCAGTACCAGTTGACAATGGCCAAGGAGTGCTTGGCCGAAAGCTTGTGAAGATTTAACCACCCGACGTGGACGGAAACCCAAGAACTTTTTATTCAAAGTTACGTTTAAATTCTTCTCCTGCACTTTCACTAACGGCCCGATCTCACTACCGTACAATATTTAAAAATTCGTCCTTTTGTCTTTGGTTTTATTCTTTTGTCACACAGCACGCCTGACACCTTTTTCCAGTTCGTCCATCCAGCCTGGATCCTGTGGCCTACCTCCTTGTCTAAATCTTCTTTTCTGGCTACATAGGAATCAAGGTACTTCAATTCTCGAACTCTCTCCAACTGATCATTTGACAACACATTTTTTCCAACGTGTCCACCTCCACCAAACCACAAGTATTCGATTTTCTTACTGCTAACTCTGAGCCCTCCATTTTTCATTTCGTCCCTCCATTCCTCCGATATTCTTTCTACCTTATCTTTACTCTCCTCATCACCACGTCATCTGCAAAATTACCCAACCATAAAGCCAGGTCCTGCACTCCTTCCATCAACACAATCATCACTATATTGAACTGGTATGGACATAGTGCTGACAGTGGTCAATGCCAAATTCTGACACGAGATCGATAACACAATGTTCCTAAATTCCAAAAAAATACACCATATGCAGAGTTTGCAGACACATGGTTGAAAGTGACTTATAACTTGGTGGCACCTTTGATCGGCAAAGCTGCTACTGAATATGCTGTTAGCTCACCCTTAGGGTTGATGACTGATTCCACTCAGTTAGGTTCTGGAAGATTTCTTGGGGAATGGGAAACTATTCTTCTCGGAGTGCTGCACTGATGAGAGGTATTGATGTAGTTTGGGGAGGCCTCGCACGAAGTACGCATTTCAAAACCTTCCAAAGGTCTTCTACAGAATTGGGACTCTGTGCAGGGATGTCATTGTCGTCTAACCACTCCGCCATTATGAACAAGTGCTCCATCGTGTTGAAAGATGCAATACCTATTACCGAATTGCTCTTCAACAGTGGGAAGCAGGTAGGTGCTTAAAACATCAATGTAGGGCCGTGCTGTGACAGTGCCACGCAAAACAACAGGGGGGGGGGGGGGGCGGGAAGGCACCTCCATGAAAAACACAACCACACCCAAAACACACTCCCTCCGAATTTCGATGTCGGCATTACACACGCTGGCAGATGAAGTTCACCGGACATTCGCCATATCCACACCCTGCCATCGGATCGCCATATTGTGTACCGTGATTCATGACTCCACAAAACGTTTTTCTAATTTGAAACGTCCAATGTTTACGCTTCTTACACCAAGAGGGGCGTCGTTTGGCATTGACCTGCGTGATGTGTTGCTTATGGGCAGCAGCTCGACCATTAAATCTAAGTTTTCTCACCTCCAGCCTGTCGTAGTACTTTGAGTGGATTCTGATGCAGTCTGGAATTCCTGTGTGACCGTCTCGACAGATGCCTGTCTACAACTGCCAATGGTCTCTGTCAATCAACAGACAAGGTCGGCCTGTTTATATTCCTGCTGTACGTGTCCCTTCACGTTTCATCTTCACTATCATATAAGAAACAGTAGACATAGTAATGTTTAGGGCTGAGGAAATCTCGCGTACAGATTCTGGCACTAGTGACACCGAATCACCTGACCACTTTCGAAGTCGGTGAGTTTCTCGAAGCTCTCAATTCTGCTCTGTCTCGATGTCTGATAACTGCTCAGGTCGCTGATATGGAGTACCTGGCAATAGGTGGTAGCACAATACACCTAATATGAGAAATGTATGTTTTTACTTTTCGTCACTTCATGTATCTTTGCTACGACATACAGTACATCCCTTTTGAACCTACGTGTAATAGCAGAAAACATAGGGGTTTTAAACTCAGAAATTTGAACGGTTATAAACGCAGATAGCAATCACACAACGTTAATGTAACACCGGCTCTGGTTTTCCCACGATGTAGTAGGCCACAGCAGTAAAAAGACTCACACCACTTTTGATAAGAACTGGTAAGGGGACTCCTTACACTGTTCAAGGACATTGGTTGGCTTTATTAGATATACAGGGAGCGATACCGCACAATAAACTTTGTTTCGGTGCGGGCAGTGGCGGGTTGGACAACACAGTTTTGGCTTCCCTGACAAAATCAATCAATCAGTCTATCACCACTTTTGATGCTTCTACTGGACACACAGTTAGAATAGCACTCACACCAATTCACAGTATTGTAGCTACTGGGGATGGGTGTTCTGAGGGATTTACTGAAGGAAACGAGGTCTAGGTACTTGTTAAATTTCTCTATTTTACTCTGTTACACATGCAGTTCTCTTGTCCTAACACTAATGTAGCCTTTTTCCCCCCAAATACAATAAAGTCTACTGGATGTGTCGATGCGGAAGGACTCGGCAGAGGAGGGAAAGTCAAGAAAGTCAAGGGAAATGTGTGGAAGATCTTGGGTGTACCCGATTGGAAAGAGGAGGTGCCACAAAGTGCAATAACTCTGGGCGGGGAGGGGGGACGTAGGGGGCGGAGTGAGAAGGGAGCCCTAAAGTCTGTAGGAGGGATAGATAAATGGTCGGAGTTTGTAGGAGGGATAGATAAATGGTCGGAGTTCACTCTCTGGGACGGGAAGGTGGCGGAAGTTGCTCTGGGAAAGAATGTACGCCCTTGACCCCTTCTCCTCTCCGCCTTGCACAACTACTTCAGTTACTTTACCCCGTGGCGGTGACGTGGTCGTGGCCTTTCAGACGAGCCTGCGGTCGCTGCAGCTGAGGAACAACTCGCTGTCCCGGGTGGCCCCGGGCACGTTCCGCTTCAACGCGCGGCTGGCGTCGCTCTACCTGGACAACAACCACCTGGCCGACATCGAGGCGGGCACCTTCGACCACCAGGGAGAGCTCGCCTTCCTCGTGCTCAGCGGAAACCGCCTCACCACGCTCAGGCAAGTCACGGCTCGTACCTCACACACTATACTCTGCTGGCGGAAGCGCAAACTGCTACATCGTGCACAACTTGGCTGAAATACTTGTGACAGGATAAATAAATATTCGTATTTCCGCTACCAGTTACTTTATTTGTTAATCTAACACAATGCGTTTCGGGCATGTTTTGCTCACCATCAGGCGCTTTTTATACATACAGAAATGATCGCCGACCGTGGTGGCGGTGCGCTCTGCGGCGCGCCAGTCACGGTCCGCGCGGCCACCACGGTCGGGGGTTCGAATCCCCCCTCGGGCATGGATATTTGTGCCATCCTTAGTATTAGCTAGTTCATAAGTAGTTTGTAAGTTTAGGGACTGAATACCCCGTAGTTAAGTCCCATAAAAATAATAAATAAATAAATAAAAACAGAAATGATCTATACTAATAATAAATTTGTAAATCTAGGCCTGTCGCTGTTCACTTCAGTCTTCAAAACTACCTCACGAATCTTCCTGCGGTTTTCACAGGAAACACGAGCAAAGTTTGGGTCAACATATCGTCATAATTTTATCAAAATCGGAACACGGAGGAAAGAAATAATAAAGAAAAAAGGATATTTTAATTTTAAGTGTTTTCAGTAGCCGTCGTGTCTGTTTGTCCAACTATTAAAAACCTCTTATCGCCAAAACTACTTCACGAATTTGTTCAAAAAAATGTTCAAATGTTTGTAAAGCTTATGGGACTTAACTACGGGGTCATCAGTCCCTAAACTTACAAACTACTTATGAACTACTTACGAACTAGGACGGCACAAATATCCATGCCCGAGGGGGGATTCGAACCCCCGACCGTAGTGGCCGTGCAGACCGTGACTGAAGCGCCTCAGTCTCCTCGGCCACCGCGGCCGGCTTCACGAATTTGCATTGGGTTTTCACAGGTAACTTGAGCGTAGCTCCGGACAACGTATAGACTTCGTTTCTTAAAAATCGGATCATGGAGAAAAAAAATTGATATTGAATGTTTTATCTATGACCATCATGGCTGTGTGTCTGTTTGAACACGTTTACCTGCAAATCTACTTGACGTATTTTCATGGGGTTTTCACAAGTAACTTGAGCATAACGTGAGGTTACACAAAGCCTTCAATTCTTAAAATAAGATCAGAGAAAATAAAGGTATTATCATTTGATCACTTGTTTAAAAAGCATCGTGTATGTCTATTCTTTGAGGATAAGCTCCGAAAGTATTACACGAACTTTCACGGATTTCCACAGGTAAATTGAGAATGATTTGGAGAATAACCTAGGCTCCATTTCATTAAAATCAGATCAGAGAAAGAAAAGATATCGTAATTTGAATTTTTCTGTGCATACTATGCTTATAAGTATAGTATAGTACAGCAAATCTCCAAGAGTACTATACGAACTTTCATGGGGTTTCATAGGTCAACTCAGAGTACCTTGGGGCAACATATAAGCTTCATTTCATCAAAGTCGGATTAACTGAAGAAAAAGTACCGTAATTTGTAGTTTCTGGCGTATGCTATGCTTTAATTGCAGCGTAGTATAGGAATCATTCGATAGAGGCGCTGTTACTTACATAGTATAGCAAAGAACTAATAGATGCCGCTGCTGCGTAGTATGTATGACGTAGTACAGCAAGGAAGCGTAAGTCTGTAACAGGAGTAAGCGACGCAATCTTATCTGTAAGAATACCAACAAACACTGAACATGGTGTTACTCATTTCGCTTTGTGTATTACATAATTAACAACACTTCTTTGCTTCATTCGACACGTTTCATTTCTGTTTTAAACATTAAACGACATTCCTTCGTGTCCGTCAATTGTATTCATTTACATAACAACTCTTTGGAAGGACAATCCATTGTATTTAGTTTATTTTGTGATTCCGGTGACCTTTTTTCACTGACTGAGGTCCGGAATCCTAAAATGCCATGATACGCAGAGGCAACCGTTGCGAAGCATGGGTATATAAGCTAGTGTTACCCATAATTTACTTATCTAAAGTCCATTTGGTATTGCTGGTGGTTAGGGGTAGTTGGAGTTGAGGGGAGGACTGTGGATGGCCGTAGAATAAGAGGTAGCGCTGTCTTCTGTCTTCCTGTATGGTGCGATCTTTTTCATCACCTATGTGGGATGAGTATTTCATACACATCCATAAGTTCCTTTGTTAATGCCTAATGATAGCTGTTGCTTTTAAGTGCCTATATGTAGCATTGAAATGTTTACTTGTCTGCCAGATTTAGATTGAACCGCAGTCCCGATATACCTGCTTGTAAATTCCTGTGCTGAGCCAGCACTTGTCCTTCTGTCTTTATTTGATTGTAGATCTCTCTCTTTGTTGTGTCTGTTATGAGATACTTTGTGAGAGTTCACGAATGATTTATTTCCTGTCAGGGGCATTTTAGTGATGTTTCTTTCGCTCTCTCTCTCTCTCTCTCTCTCTCTTTCTCTCTGTGTGTGTGTGTATATATATATAATTGTTTGTGTATATTTGTTTTTTAGTGCCAGGCGATCTTTTTGAGTTTCAATTTTGTGATTAATTGAATAACATACCTATCCTATATCCATTTTCCTCAGCTGTTAGTTTGAAAACATACAGATCACTATTGCACTTGCCTGCAATGTGCACACTTTTGTGTGTTTATGGTATTTTCTGTATGGCTGTGCCGCAGATGGAAAATTTTCTGAATATGAAAAATCATTGTTGTTTTGATGTCAAGGAAATGCCACCTTTTTGTCTATTCTGTTTGTTTACTTGACTGAAGTTGCAGACTGCATGCCTTAAATCGCAATGGCTGTGCACTATCTACAATCTTGGAACAGAATTGTATGTTACTGACTCAAAGACATCTCTTAAACATGCCATCATACCTCTACCTGGCGTTTCAGTTTACCCCTTCAAAATATTAATTCAAAAGGTAGCTCAGAGCACTATTACCAATTTACGGGAAAGAATGGACAGAATGGAATGTAACAGTAGGCCACTGTACGTAATAAAAGCTTAATTCTGGTAGGAGGTATCCAGATAAGAGCTTACTGTTATAAAAAAGCTTAATTTTAGCAGTAAAATTAGCAAAAGGTCCGTCTGAACTACCAGCTACTCCCTGCTGCAAAACCTTGTTTCCTGGCCGAAATTGAGGACTGACTTGGTTCATATTACAGTAATAACAGGAAGTTAACGATACAGTGGCCAATATACGTAGCAGCTCACACGAAATTAGACACAGGCATTAATAAACAAGCCACCACAATTAAAGTTATTTCATAAAGGTGGCTAAGAGAAAACGTTTATGGCGCAACAGAACTTAAACATAAAAAATTGCATCTGAGCTTGTTCTCAGCACTGGTGAAAAACAATATTAAATAAAAGGGGGAAGGTGCTAGAAAACTACAATTTATAGGCAAGTCAAAATTATACTGAACTTAACTTGTTTATTCAGGTCGAACCCAAGTAAAAGGGGGGAACCAATTTTGTTAATACAATAAAATGCTTCTCTTTTACATAGTCTAATACTGAATATGCCCAGCACTAACATAAATGACACAGAACGTAACGCTACTGGGGAGGGGGGGGGATTTACAAACAACACTCACTCACACACACGCAATGCAACAGCGAAACTCACCAAAATCAGCGTGCTGAAATGAGGCAGAAGCAGGCGCCGCTATCGTAGGCGAAATTCAGCAAACCCGGAGGTACCACACAACACAATATACAATAAAACAGCGAAGATGGCTCTGGTCCGTCGTCCCTGATTTGAGATTGTGTGTGAGTAGAGCAAAGTCAAGTTGCATTTAGATTAGACCGCGGGCACACACGCTAACGACGACACACAACTACGTTACATGATCGCACTCCACTGAAAGTAAAATGGTTAAAATTCGGCTTCATTACACAAAATCACTGCGGACTCTTAAGTTGCAATCTGAGAGTAAACTATCTAGGCACTGGTTTTATGAGAAGTGGCGTGAATTCAGGTGACTAGCTGCAAACCCCTGAAGTCGGAGTTCGAAACCACGTGATTCCGAAAACCGATAAAATTGTACAAATTCAATTTCCGAAAAATAAAGAAAATTACGGCATGCAACCCATAAATCAGAGGATTCACGCATAGTTACTTGTCTGATGGGCATGGAACAAACAATAGTGGAAGCTGAAGGCTTTGTTCTAAGAACCAACCACGTGGAACACATTAATCACAGAAGGAAACGATAAAAAAGATTGTACATGTACTGTACAAAAATGAACATATCACCAGTTAGAAATTTGGCCCCTCAAAGCTAGAAACAATTTACACAGAGTTCGCACACCGCCACATACCGCCATAAACCAGGCTGTTATCAAACTGCATCTAGTAAGACATACACCTCATTTATCTGCGGCAAATCACTGGATTGAAAAACTAGCATACATTTCCGCGCACGATCGGAAAAAATATTCCGAAAAATGAATGTAAGTTCAAGAGTCTAAGTTAAACATGCTAGACAACGAATCGCTACCGTCTCCGCAGACACAAGAACAGAACCAACCGTACCTCACCGCAGTCCGAGAGCAAAGTAACCACCGAGCGGCCAGGAGGCGCGAAAGCTATCGGAAACTGGGCAAACCCCAGCGGTGGTGGGAAGAGAAGATCGTGAGACTCGCCCTGGAGAAGGCTCGTCGACTGGCTTGTAACCAAAGGCTGTAGAATCCTCTTTGGTCGCATCAGCAGCAGGGGTTGGTAACGAATAACTATCGACTCTGAGCCAGAGAGAACCATGCAAAGCGAGCTATTACCATCCACATTCAGACAGCCATTAGATCCTCGCACATCCACTTAAAAGTAAAATAAGTACAAATTCTCACAGGGACAATAATACATTATTAAAATAACAAAATTCTAGAAATATTAAACAATATTTCAGAAACTAATATTGTAAAAATGAAATAAAAATGCTACTCCTCATTCCTTGAGAAGAGTGGGGCTCTAGTTTTAACAAAATGCTTATCTAGAGACAGAAATAAATTACAATTTTATAAATAAATATGGAAGACGAAAGACGGTAGTCTTTCAAATGTCGTAAAAGAGAGGGAAGTCCTTGGGGTGAGTCAAACCAAAAGACACTGCAAAAAATGTTAAGGTAACGAAAATCAAGGTGTAACGGATGTTTTATTCTATTATTATACACTAGGCTGCATAGATATTAATATACAGTATATGATCAAAAGTATGTGGCTGACAATTACAAGTTCGTGGCGCACTCTATCGGTAATGCTGGAGTTCAGTGTGGTGCTGGCCCACCCTTAGCCTTGCTGACAGTTTCCACTCTAACAGACGTACGTTCAGTCAGGTGCTGGAAGCTTTCTTCGGGAATGGCAGCCCATTCTTCATGGAGTGCTGCACTGAGGAGGGGTTCGATGTAGGTCGGTGAGACCTGGCACGAAGTGGCCTTCCAAAACATCCCAAAGTCTATAGGATTCAAGTAACGACTTTGTGCAGACCAGTCCATTTGCAAGGCTGTTTTTATCGTATAACCGTTCCGCCACAGGCCGTGCATTATGAACAGGGGCGCGATAGTGTTGAAAGATGCAGTCTGCATCCCCGAATTACTCTTCAACAGTAGGAAACAAGAAGGTGCTTATAACAGCAGTGTAGGGCTGTGCTGTGTTAGTGTCACGCAAAACAACAAGGGATAGAAGACACCTCCATGAAATCCGCGACTCACCATAACACCACTGCCTCCAAATTCCAAATTTCACTGTCGGCACTACACAAGCTGACAGATCACGTTTACCGGGCAATGGCTATACCCACACCCTGCCCTCGGATGACCACGCTGTGTACTGTGACTCGTCACGCCAGACAACGCTTTTCCACTCTTCAGACGATTTAAAGTTTACACTTCTTACGCCATGACGTGCCATGGTCCTGCGTGATGTGTTGATTATGATCAGCCGCTCGACCATGAAATCCAAGTGTCCCCATTTCCCGCCTATCATGGTACTTGGAGAGCATCGTGATGCAGTTTTGAATTCCTGTGTGCTTGTGTGGATGCATGCCTGCCTAATACACTGTACAACACTCTTCAACTCTCGGTGGTTTCTGTCAGTCAACAGACGAGGTCGGCCTGTGCGCTTTTGTGCTGTACGTGTCCCTTCACGGTTTTACTTCACTATCGCATGAGAAACAGTGGTACTGTAGATGGAGTGTGGAAATCTTGCTTACAGACGTCTGGCACAAGTTACTCCCATCACCTGACCACATTCAAAGACCGTGATTTTCGCAGGAGCGCTCCATTCCGCTCTCTCGCGATGTCTGATGTCTACTGAGGTAGCTGATATAGAGTACCTGGAAGTAGGTGGAAGCTCAATGAACCTATGATTTTGGGGGTCTCTGGATACTCTTGCTCACATAGTGTATGTGACCCTACCTTCCAGTAGAGTTGCCGCAGCCAGCTGTGTTGCAGAGTGACGGACGGACTGACGGTGCTTTCTGTGGACTCTGGCTGCTGCAGACGGACCATGTTCACGCGCCTGCCGCGGCTGTCGACGCTGATCGTCAACGACAACCGCGTGACGAGCGTCGACCGCGACACCTTCTGGGACAACCCGCTGCTCTCCGTGCTCAGCGTGATCGGCAACGCCGTCGAGCGACTGCCAGCAGACCTCTTCGGGTGAGTTTCTCATCCATTCTGGTCGCCTTCATCATCTGCAATGTGGACACTTCTATACTGCTCTAGTGCTGTATGCATTCTGTGACAGTTCGTCCATTTCCGCTAGAGCTGTTCTACACGCTTGATCACTCACTTGGATGGACCTAAGGTGGTTGGGATAATTGGGACAGGAAAGGGGAAGGGCTGTAGCAGCAGCATTGGGGTTGGGTTGGATTGTTTGGTTCAGATAAGGGGACTAAACTGCTAAAGTGTCCCCCCCCCCATGCGAGTGAGTATAGGAAACGGGGGGGGGGGGGGGGGGGGACAGGGGACAGGAAATGAACTCCGGGAAGTAAGGAAGGCAGGAAGACTGCATTAGCTCGGGGCCCCGTGCTCGCCGCACACGTACTCACGAAAGAACAGTGAGCCCCCTGGGAGGTAAAAGCCGTTCCTAAAACAATGGTTTCCGAAATAAAAATAGATAAAAATGAAGAAAGGATTCAGGGTATCTGCGAAACATGCACTAGAATTTGAGTGTCCAAAAGCACCAAAAAGTAAAGCAAAAGGATCTAAAACAGATGGATGAATGGAGAAAGCAATGCGGAAAATGATTAAGGTAAAAAGAAACACAGGCAAATGAGAAACGAAATCAGGAGAGAAACTAAAGAAGCAAGAGGAAGATGGATGAATGAGAAAAGGCAGGTGGAAGGAATGTTTTAAATGAGCTACAGATTGGTTAGTGAGTTAGTTTTTGAAAGTAAAAGGAGGAATACGGAAATAGAAACCTGTCATAGAAGTACTAGTAATTAGGTGAATTAGATGTAACACTATGTATAGAAGCTGCTGTACATGAATTTGTGCTAAAATGTTGATCAGTTTGACATATAATCGAAAAAATAAGGTGTTTAGTTTATCAGCTATCAGGGTTAAGTGACCCGAAGGTGGCAACATAGAACTACCGAAACTAGTTTAAAATAAAGCAGTTTGAAACTAGCGATCTGGGCTGCTCTCTTTGTGCAGATTCCATTGCAAGATATTAGATCGCACCTCCAGCTTGAATGATGTCAAACATATGCAATATTTTGAATTCTAATATAGTAAATTTCCTTGAGACGAAAAATCTTCTGTGCACGCATCAACACGACTTTAGGAAGCATTGTTCAGCATGCTCTTTTCTCTCATGACATCCTCCAAGCCATGGAGGCAGTCCACAAAGAGGCAGTATACATATTTCTGTATTGTCGGGAAGGTGTTTCGTACGGTGTCGCACTGCACACTGCGATCGAAGGTACCAGTATATATAGTTTCATCTTCAACCATTGGAACCATTACTTTCTGTACCACATAAGATTGTTTTGGAAAGGATGGCCTAGCTGTTTGGTCCCATCCACCCATGAACCACCATCACAATTGTTTTATGATCCTTCTACCCTTCGAGTTCTGAATCTTTAACAGCATACACCAGTTAATTCTGTCAAATGTTTTTTTTTCTAGCCGACAAAACAAACATGTATTTCTCTGTTTACTTCTAAAAGCCTTTCTGCTAACATCTTGTGACATGAAATTGCACCTCTGATCCCGATTCATTTTTGAATCCAAACTTATCCTCTATTTTCTGCCTGTTCTACTCAGCACTAATCTGGCTACATCTTTGGTAACATGGACATTAGCTGACATCGCAGGTTTTGGAGGCGATTTGATGGATTAATATTCTTCAAAAGTGAAACGCCAAGATCGCGAAACATTTATTAAATGACGGCCGGTTTCGGAGGACTGTCCATCTGGTCATATCACCGAAAAACCGCTGAATACCGGCTTCGTCAAAAAATATAACCACCATGGTGCTTATTTGCCTATTCATATTATTGTACATGTTTATTCTTTAGTCTTAATTGGACATGTTTATATGTGACTACATATTAGTTTTTGTAATTATTTAATGCCCTGGACACAAAAAATAAAAATAAAATTACGTATTTTTATGCTTAGACTGCGTGCTATGTTGCACGTATTATTTAATGTCCATTTCTTAAAAAGACGACCAACTTATAAAATGTTGTGAGACTTTAACTTTTCCCGGCGTAATGAGTGTTCAAACAACTTACGGGTATGCTGCCGGGTGACGTCGTCGACAACCGCCGATATTTCGGCAGGAGAACACCCTGCCTTTCTCAAGGCACAACTGCACTTACGGAAGCAATGTGCAAACGTATTTAATACCTCGGTTTGCAAAGTGTAAACAAGGAAGATAATACACACAGTACAAGTCACAGCAGAGTCAACACAACCAAAGGTGACCAAACATCAAAAATATCGATAGTGACTTAATCAACAGGTGAGGCAGCATTAATTTTATCCCTCTGTTTTTTGACGAGAGACAGTGCCGGATGCCAAGCAGAATTTAAACAAAAACCACCATCTCTGTTTATAAGGTCGCTTGCTAGTTTGATTTCAACAGCTTCCTTAATAACACTATCCCAATAGGTGGAGGTGCATGCCAGGATCTCCGTGTTGTTGTATTCCATAGGATGACCGGTGTCAAGACAGTGTTCTGCAACAGCGGACTTGTTGGGCTGTTGTAAGCGCGTGTAACGTTTATGTTCAATACACCGGTCTTCCACAGTGTTTTCTCAGATATGTAGACGACACTTTTGTTGTTTGTCCTCATGGTAGTGAGAACTTAAATGGTTTTTTGGAACACCTAAATTTAATCCACCCGAATATTCAGTTCACAATGGAGGTGGAACAGAATGGCTGCCTTCCTTTCCTTGATGTGTTGGTTAGAAGGAAGGTTGATGGTACATTGGGACATTCTGTTTATAGGAAGCCTACTCACACATATTTGTATGTGCGAGCTGATACTTGTCACCATCCAGCTCAGCGTGAAGGAGTACTTCGTACCTTGGTTCACAGGGCACATGTCATTTCAGACCCCGAAAGTTTGTCCGCTGAGTTGTCCCATCTCGAGGTGACCTTCTGTCAGAATGGTTATAGTGAGAGACAGATAAAACGTGCATTGCGCTATCAGCCTTCTGTGCAACGGGTGAGTGACGATAGTAATGAAGTGGCACCTAAATCTATGGCTTTTTTGCCTTACGCAGGAAGTATTTCCAACAAGATTGGTCGTATTTTACGGAAATATGATGTGAAATGTGTTTTTCGACCACCTTCTAAGATGAAGGCCCTGTTGGGGTCCGTAAAGGATGATCCTGGTTTACGTAAGGCAGGTGTATATCGTATTCCTTGCAGTTGTGGCATGTCATATATTGGTCAGACAATCAGGACTGTGGAAGACCGGTGTATTGAACATAAACGTTACACGCGCTTACAACAGCCCAACAAGTCCGCTGTTGCAGAACACTGTCTTGACACCGGTCATCCTATGGAATACAACAACACGGAGATCCTGGCATGCACCTCCACCTATTGGGATAGTGTTATTAAGGAAGCTGTTGAAATCAAACTAGCAAGCGACCTTATAAACAGAGATGGTGGTTTTTGTTTAAATTCTGCTTGGCATCCGGCACTGTCTCTCGTCAAAAAACAGAGGGATAAAATTAATGCTGCCTCACCTGTTGATTAAGTCACTATCGATATTTTTGATGTTTGGTCACCTTTGGTTGTGTTGACTCTGCTGTGACTTGTACTGTGTGTGTTATCTTCCTTGTTTACACTTTGCAAACCGAGGTATTAAATACGCTTGCACATTGCTTCCTTGAGTGTAGTTGTGCCTTGAGAATGGCAGGGTGTCCTCCTGCCGAAATATCGGCGGTTGTCGACGACGTCACCCGGCAGCATACCCGTAAGTTGTTTGAATTATAAAATATTATATGACCAGGTGATGGTGACATTTGTCCTCCGAAACCTGTCGTCATTAAACAAATACGTATTTCGCGATCTTGGCATTTCACGTTTGAAGAATAAATCTAAGCCGGCCGCGGTGGCCGAGGGGAGAGAGGCGCTCCGGTCACGGTTGCACGGCCACTACGGTCTGGGGTTCGAATCCCCCCTCGGGCATGGAAATGTGTGCCGTCCTTAGTATAAGGTAGTAGATAAGTAGTTTGTAAGTTTAGGGACTGATGACCCCGTAGTTAAGTCCCATAAGCTTAACAAACATTTTTGAATAAATCTAATTGTCCTAAAATCATTACATTATTGGCATTTAATTTCTTTCGTAAGGGAAACATTATCGTAGAAGGTATTCAGTCCAGATTCCTTAGTCAGACGGAATTATCCTGTTGCACAATTACGTCCGCACCCACACTGAAGTTCGGGTGAAGAATGTGCATCACTTGCTACGTGTGCAATCACCGTAACGTCCTTCGCATACCCCCCAATCTTTCAGCCTGTTTGGCTACCCCAAGGAAGACGTACGAAGACGTCGGTTCCAGTGGGTCTATAAACTCTTGGTGCGACTGATGACCTCATGGTTTAATCACCTCAATAACAACAGCAACGAAGCTTATTTGCAAGAGGAACTCGATCATTTACGAACCGCATTTCAGAAAAACTGTTACAGTGATGAGGAGATAGATCGAGTACTCCATCCCAAAACACAAATGTCTGCAAACGTCCAACATAAACAACGTTTGGCGGGGAAAGTTTTTCTCCCATTCATCGACAATATCACGGGACGTACTGGCCAAGTTTAGAGTTGAAACAATATTCAAACCCACCAAAAATATAAGCGAATGCTTACGATGAGTGAAAGATGCGCAACACTCTTTAGCTTCTCCTGGTGTGTTTAAAATTCCATGTAGTTGTGGGAAGGTTTGTATTGTAACAACGAAAAGAAATATCAATACTCGCCTAACTAAACACAAAAGGAACTGTCGACTGGGACATACGGACAAATCGGTCGTAGCGGAACATGTTTTTGAAAACGGTGACCACAAAATAAAATTTAGTGAGACGAGCGTGCTAGCTAAGACATCGTATTACTATGCACCTATGTATAGAGAGGCTATACCACAAGACACCACAAACACCACAATAATTTTGACAGGAAGGAAGAAGGCTTCAAGTTAGATAAGACATGGCGGTCGAATTTGTACCAAAGATGTGACAATCGATTACCTTTGATCGAGGGTAATGACGCCAGCCAGAGACAGTTTTACTGTTGACATCACGTGACGAGTGGTGGCGCCCTCTACATCTACATCTACACACATACTCCGCAATTCACCGTAAGGTGCATGGCGGAGGGTACACTGTACCACTACTAGGCATTTCCTTTTCTATTCCACTCCCAAATAGAACGAGGGAAAAAAGAATGCCTATATGCCTCCGTACGAGCCCTAATTTCTGTTGTCTTTGTGATCTTTACGCGAAATGTAAGTAGGCGGCAGCAAGATCGTACTACACTCAGCTTCAAATTCCGGCCCTCTAAATTTCCTCAACAGAAATTCACGAAAAGAACGTCGTCTTTCCTCCAATGATCCCCAACTGAGTTGCCGGAGCATTTCCGTGACACTCGCGCATTGGTCGAACCTACCAGTAACAAACCTAGCTGCTCGCTTCTGAACTGCCTCTATGTCTTTCTTTAAACTGATCTGCTGCGGGTCCCAAACACTTGAGCAATACTCAAGACGTGGTCGTACAAGCGTTTTATACGCGGTCTCCTTTACAGGTGAAGTACGTCGTCCCAAAGTGCTCCCAATAAACCCAAGGCTGTCCGACTTACTCACCCTCTATATAAGCAGGACCTCCATGGCCCAGCAGTCAGTCGTCGACTCACCTCAGAAGATGTTGCCCGCAGCCGGCAACGAAACGTCAAGGGAAAGAACTTCTACTGTTCTACCACGGCCTCTCAGCCCGAAAGTTATAATTACTGAAGACGCCGGCCGTGAAAGCCTACACGTTATGAACAACAACCAACTTTTGGTGTACTTTTGTATCCCTCACCGACCGATATCTGACTGTCTTAGCTCCCAGAATTGTGGTGCACGATGACTTCCGCTACCACACTGTAGTTTGAGCAAAGTCTGTGAATCAGTTGCTAGGTTTGCGATCACCGCTACGTCATCCGCATAGCTCCAATCTTTCAGCGAGTTGGATTTCACATGTTTGGCTACCCGAAGGGAGACGTCTGTTTCGGTTGGGCTACAAACTCTTGGTGGGACTGATGACCTCGTCGTTTAATCCCCTCAAAACTCCACTAACAACAATACAAATTCTTGGTACGGTTTTGGATCCATCACCGATTGACCTCTGATTATCTTACCTCCCTGAGGTGAGACGAAATTGTGATCTCTTTGTGACGAGAGTTCGATTTTCATCTGACTGCACCCCAAGCATGCATCGACACTTGAAGCGAGGTGACGTTGGCGGCGACGCGCGCTACCAGATGCAGCAGATACGGCAGACGCCCGCAGTGGTGGAACAGTGGCCCGCCTGTTTGCGTGGGAGCGCCAGACGTCTAATTGCTGGTGAGGTTGCACAAGGCGGTCCGTCAGGCGAGACGACCCGCTGTAGCACTTCCCGTGTCGGCCGCAGCCAAGGACGACAGCCGGCGTCTCTGGCTGGTCTCCGCTGCTAGAGCTCTGCTCCTGCCGTTGAGCAGCGGCTGTACTGGGAGGAATTATTCGCGGGAGAAGGGTCTAGGCCAGAGCTACACGTCCGCGTGGCGGTCTCGACCTAGTGGCGTTCGGTGCTCATGCGTTCGCTCTCCACTCTGTTGTTGTTGATGATGATGATCGTGTGGCATTCGTCGCTGTTAGACCCCAATTGGTGTCGTCTTCAGCCTTCCTGGTGCAATTAATTTAGACATCATTGTCAAAGGAGATAAGCAGCGATCTACTTGGTATGTTTAATATTACAAGAAACTTTCGACCTGATGTAGGTCATCTTCGGAACAAACTGTAGCCCCTGTGGCCAGTGCTGGACTCTGCTGGGCTGGCCTGTCTTGGCTGTTCTGCTGGCAGCAGGTAACTGGTAACAGTTATCAGTAACCAGTTACCTCACACAAAAAAATAGTGAGTGAGGTAAATATAGGAAAGGTTGGGGAAATGCCAGCCGACTATATTATAACCCCATACTGCTTCAACAAGCCTTTCAATATGACAAGCAGTAGGGAGTAGTGGGACAAAATAGTTCGACACCGTACGGGGGATATTGTCTGGTTCACTGACGGGTCAAAATCAGACCACGGCTTTGGGGCCGGGGTATACGGGATGCAGCCATGACTGGAGGGCGTCACCTCTCTAGAGAAACTGGCCTCAGTATTCCAGGCCGAAATCACTGCCATCAAGGCGTGTGTGGCGGAGAATTTGCGTAGGTGCTACAAAGATCGTAGCATCTATATCTATACAGACAGCCAGGCAGCCCTGAGATCACTGGCAGCTCCTGCAACAAGGTATAAAATTGTTGCAGAATGTCACAGGGTTCTGGTGGAGCTAGCGGAAAGCAATAGGGTAAACCTATTGTGGGTCCCTGGCCACTCGGTGATCAGTGGCAGCGAACATGCCGACAGATTAGCCAGGATGGGGCAGAGACTCCATTTATTGGACGGGAACCTGTCCTGACAATCACCAAGGCAATGATCAAATTGGAGCCACGTAACTGGCTCAGAAGACAGCACGTAGAATATTGGACCAAAGTCTACCAACAAAAACATGACAAGGTGATGATGCCAAAGACATGTTTTAAAAGAAGCTCTGCAATCCTGGGCCTGAACAGGAGAGAGATTAGACTCATGGTTGGATTGCTGACAGGCCATGGGAATTTCAAAAAACACCTACATACAATGGGAATAACAGTAGAGGATGCTAAATGTAGGATCTGTGATGACGGTGATGAAACTGCATCACATCTAATCTTCGAATGCATTGCATTGGAGAGTAAAAGGCACAGAACATTTGGGACAACCAGACCCGAAGAAATTGTGTCTAATAAAGAACTGGTAAAGGGACTCCTTGCACTGTTCACGGGCATTGGTTGGCATTACTAGATATACAGGGAGCGATACCGCACAATTAACTTAGTTTCGGTGCGGGCAGTGGCGGGTTGGACCGAGACTGTTTTGGCTTCCCTGAGAAAATCAATCAACCAGTTACCAGTAACTGGTAACAGTTACCAGCTGCCAGCACAACAGCCAGGACAGTCCAGCCCAGCAGAGTCCAGCACTGGCCACAGGGACTACAGTTTGATCCGAAGATGACCTACATCAGGTCGAATCCGGTCAATAAAAACTGTTAATTTTTGTGATCAAGACTGTTTACTGTAATTTAGTCCTGGCGACTTGCGTGTCAATGATGATGAGGACGACACAATACCCAGTCCCCGAGCGGAGAAATCTCCAACGCGACCGGGAATCGAACCCGGGCCTCCTTGCGTGGCAACCCAACATGCTGTCCACTAGACTCCACTCTGTTGATACCATGGAGATGAAAAGAGGGGAGAGGGCATGACGTCACAAACTTGAAGCCGACTGAAACCTAGCTCCACCATTACAGTTTGACCAAAACATTAGTTTTCTGCTTAGCTGCTGTGTATAATTGTAGAAACTTGTGTGCGTTGACAGCACTAATAAGTTGAAGGGAATAACGTTTCATTCGGGCCTGTGAGTATTTTGAACAAAGAAACATGGCTGCCGACCTGGCTTCAAACAGGACCGCATTCCATTACCCTTGTGTTGCTCTTGTTAATGTTCAGCTTATCGCTCTCTTCAACACACAGACCATTTCGTTCAATTGACCCTCCACGTCTTTTGCTGACAGTATGACAATGCCATCAGCAAAACGCAATGTTTCAATTCCTTCACCCTGAACTTCAACTCTTCCTCCAAATTTCTTTTTCGTTTCCATCACAACTTGCTTAATATCTCCTCATTTGCTAATAATATGCCTTTCTGGCCAAACTAATAACCACTTTGATGCAGTGACCAGTCGACTGCATCAATGGAATAGTCTACGCAGACTTTCATATCAAGCAACATTTCAGTTATATTAGGAAAATCGAAACGCAGATGCTAAAATTATTAAGAGACTCATTTTGGTTAATGAGAGAAATCACAATAATACGCATGTGGTGGATACTCTGGCAAGTAGCTGCTGAAATGTTTCGTGTAAGTAATTTTACTAGTAACCTTACGAAGCAGTCATATGAGATGCGAATATTTGGCATTGATTCTTTGTTCTTCGTGAATGCAATATGCCACTGAACCTCTGGCCAGTTAAAACTGGACTGTCACTACAACCGATGATCCTTGCTGTTCGTGGACAAGTGCTGTAACAAGTGATGTTTCTAATAATGACTCAAGCTTTCCGGCTTCACGTGTATTGTAGGGATGATAGCGCTCTAGAGAATTGGAAAGGAAGAGTGATTGATGACCTAGATAGAGAGGTTGTTGAATGGTGGTGGAGTTGAGGTGGGTGTAGGTGTATAGATAGTACAGAGTTGGAATATTTCTTTACAAACTTCTGCCACATATATTTCGTTGCATTCGTAAAAATCAAAAGACTGTGGGGAAGAGAAGTTGAAATGTTCAAATTTGTGTAAATCTATTGGACCAAACTTCTATGCTCATGAGTCCCTAGACTTACAAACTACTTAAGATAAGTTAACGACTAAGGACAATACACACATACACACCCACACACCCGCCAAACCACCTACCCACCCACCCACCCACCCACCCACCCACCCACACACACACACACACACACACACACACACACACACACACACACACACACACACACACACACAACACATGACCGATTGAGGATTCGAACGTCCGGCGGGAACGGCAGCCCAGTCTGTAGCATAGGGGACATAGTTGAAGGAGAGATATGAAGAGTTCAGGTAGAGAAGTACAGGTAGAATGATGCATATGTGGGGATGGATCGTTAGAAGTCCGGTGGTAGGAAAGTCTAAACAGAGATGTAGAAATAGAAGTGGAAACGTAATTGATAGTAGACATGTAAACGAATGAGGAGTAGTAAGGATGTAGAGGGTGAGGCGGATGTAGGTGAATAGAAGTATAGAATTAGACCGGAATATTAGTTGATTCAGCAGAAGCGTGAAGAAAGAGGAGCGCCAGAGATGTTGGCTGACAGATGATGTGAGAGATCGTGGTAAGTTCATCTGTTAAAAGAGCTATATTAATCTGTCCTAAAATGTGGGTTGGTAACTACGTTGATTAATTGACTGGCCGATGGAGAGAGAGAGAGAGAGAGAGAGAGAGAGAGAGAGTTATGAGTTGACAGGAGAATTGTGAGAACGGAGGAAAGAGCATCGAGGATAGATATTAAGATTGAGAGTTAATATGTGGTACGTGTGTTACTGAGGGTAAAGACCAGTGCTTTTGTGTTCGCAGCCGCAACCCGAACATCCAGGAGGTGCGCCTCCGCATCAACCGGTTGTCGGTGGTGCAGCCGGGCACGTTCAGGAACAACTCCCGCCTCCAGTACCTGGAGCTGGACCACAACCTGCTCCAGACCATGGACGTCGCCGTCATAGAGCCACTCGTCTGGCTCAAGGGTGAGTCTTTGCCGAAAATAAATCTCCCTCTCCTCTGTCTCTAGTCTTCCCAATGGGTTCTACCTGCTCTTTCAGGCATTCAGTCTGAATGTTGCCGATGTTTGCTAATTATTCAAATCTTTCTTTTGTCGTCAATCCATTTTGTGGCTCTATACACTTCGTCTCTTACAGATAAGACTCATTTATTAATCTTTCCGCATCATCTTCATCTTATATCATAATTATCATAATTCGAAACTAATAATTTAGCGTTCAGTTTGAAGCACAGCTCCACCAAATAAAACACCTCCATGATCGCCTATTCAAAGCTAACATTGATGCCTCGTCTGATTTTAGCATGTTACTTCAAACCAAAGTCAAGCACTTTCTCTTTGGTTTACCTTTACTTCTCTTACCCTCTACTGCCGAACCCACTAGTCTCTTGGTAACCTTGCTTCTGCCATAAGTGTGACATGACCCCAACATCTCAGCCTGTTTGCTCCAACTTTTTCTTCCATTTCTTCATATGCCATTGTTCCCTTCTAGTAGTACTTGCTATCATCCTTGTGACTTTTATAGCTCTAACCTCAATCTTATTAACCTATATCCACTCAGCATCGCGAAAGATAGAGGGGTGCATTGCTATCTCAGTCTTACTGCTGTCTTCCTTCTTGCAGAAGAGAGTCGATCTTAGCTGTGCACTCACTGCATTAGCTTTGCTACACCTTGATTCAAGTTCTTTCACTGTGTCGTCATCCTGTGAGAAAATACATCATAAGTACTTGAAACTGTCAACCTGTTCTAAGTTTGTTGCTCCTATTTGGCGCTGAATCTGTTTAAATCTCTTTCCCACAGACATGAATTTCGTTTCGGAAATACTGATCACATCATAACACTAACATGTCTAACTCTGAAATTCTAGATTTCAACATGTCAACCGAATCTGCCATAATAACTGAGACGTCCGTATATGCGAGACGGCTTATTTTGTTTTCACCTATATCGCACCCTGTCACTCTATTGTTTCAAGATATGATTCATTAACAGTATGAACCACAGTTCGAGATCTATAAAATATAAATACAAATCCCTGTTCCACTCATACCACTTCTCCATTATCTGCCGTAAGCTAAGGATCTGGTATTGACCGGTCAAGACACACACTGATTTTAATACAATTTGTCTTCAACTAATACTCACACTCTCCTTTCGACAATACCTGATAATGCAGATGATATACTGGTATTCAGTGGACAAAGATATTATACTATAACTGACAAGTGATTACGTGTTCACGCAATTTGGGTGCATAGATCCTGAGAAATCAGTTCCCAGAACAACTACCTCTGTCCATAAGTCACCAACCTAATTTCGTCATCTTTCTGTAGCACCACATGCTAATTGCTTCGATTCTGCCACCATACTTGATTCTCAGCTTCACCTATTCTACAGAGAACTTCCTCATTCCTTATGTCAATCAACCTAATTTCGACATCTTTCTATAGCACCACACGCTAATTGCTTCGATTCTGCCACCATACTTGATTCTCAACATCACCTATACTGCAAAAAACTTCCTCATTCCTTATCTTGTCAATCAACCTAATTTCGACATCTTTCTCTAGCACCACATGTTTATTGTTTCGATTCTGTCACCCTTCTCGATTCTAAACTTCTTGAGGTACGCTCACTGTTTTTACCATTTTGATTGATTCTTCCGTCGCTTCTTGGTAAAATATAATAAAATAAATTAAAAAACACAAATTTGTGTGTGTTGTACAAGTTTATTTTTGTTTACTTAACCGGTTTTCGACTTATTAGGCCATCTTTAGAGTATTGACAGCTGTGTCAAAGAGGTTACAATGTTTAGATTCAGTATGGGAAGAGATAACAAATGTCTCCACTTACAAGGGGAGGCCGCCAATTGTGAAATTCAGATTCGATTCATACTGCAATTTCATAAGAACCCGCTTGTGGGGTACAGTGTCAAAAGCCTTCGAGAAATCCAAAGATATGGAATCGATTTGAGATCCTCGTCGATGGCACTTAACACTTCATGCGAATAAAGTGTGTTTCGCAAGAGTGATACTTTCTGAATCCGTGTTGACTACTGGTTAATAGGTCGTTCTCTTTGAGGTAGTTCATGATATTCGAACAAAGTATATGTTCCAAAATCCTACTGCAAATCGACGTCAATGAGATAGGCCTGTAATTTTGGGGATCACTCCTGTTGCCTTTCTTGAATATTGGAGTAATTTTGGCAACAGTCTTTGGGTACAAATTTTTCACTGAGTGATCGCTTGTATATGGAATGTTCAAATGTTTGTACAGCTTATGGGACTTAACTACGGGGTCATCAGTGCCTAAACTTACAAACTACTTATGAACTACTTACGAACTAGGACGGCACAAATATCCATGCCCGAGGGGGGATTCGAACCGCCGACCGTAGTGGCCGTGCAGACCGTGACTGAAGCGCGTCAGTCCCGTCGGCCACCGCGGCCGGCGGTTGTATATGATAACTAAGTACGGAGCTATTGCATCAGCATAATCTGAGAGGAAACTAGTTGGTATACAATCTGGCCAGGAAGATTTGTTTTTGTTTAGTGAATTTAGTTGTTTTACTACTCGAGGAACATCTACTTCTAAGTTTTACATGCTGGCAGCTGTTCTTGGATTGAATTTTTTAGTGTTCACTTCGTCTTCTTTGGTGACTCATGACAATTGCTTCGATTCTGCCACCCTTTTTGATTCTAAACTTCTTGAGGTAAGCTCACAGTGAGTTTTTCGCGCGCGCTGACTGGAGAGACGTCGTGTTCCAGGGCTGACGCTGGAGGGGAACCCCTGGACGTGCGACTGCGCGCTGGAGCCGCTCTTCTCGAAGATCCGGAAGCACGGCATCGTCGTCAGGGCCGACCCGGCGGTCTGCGCGGCGCCGCTCGACCTCAAGGGCAAGGAGGTGCTCAAGGTGGTCGGCGAGCTGCAGTGCGGCTGACGGAAACCGCCCGGCATTCATCTCCACTGTCACCACACCACCTGCACACAGACGGACTGATTGCGCATAGTACGCAGCGTACATTCCACCACCAAAGGCACAAAACCAAGTTGCGTATCGTATTTAGCCCTGCATTACGCACAGTAGTTCGTACCATACTTTACATACAGTTCTAGACTGCACTACAGTATCAACTAGATGGAAGTGCCTGTTACTTCAGAGGGTCTTCCTCATAAGAGCAGTGTTCCTCTGACACGAGGGTGAGACAGTAAATAATTCGCAAACTTAGGCAGACACGCCAGAACTGTGTAGGGGTATTTCTCTACAACTGCGACACATCCGTCTCGTGTGTTTCAGCAGTGTAAGGAATCAAATAAAGTTACAGCTCAAGAGCGTCACTTATAGGATGCCAACGCTGCCACAAAAATTCCAGGCTCCAGAGTTTTACAGCCTTCTCGAACGATGGGACGAGTATAAAGGTGAATAGATGGGGCATAACAGCTTTCAGATAATTGCAGAACGACATGTTGACCATAGCTGTTTATTAATTCTCAATGCTACAGGTTTCGGTTATGTACCAGCGTCAAGCGTTAGCAGAGATTAGCTAATAGCTTCCTTCAGTCTATAGCAGTCAGCTACTGTGACAATAACTTGTGTTATAATTGTGTATTTTTATATTCCGACATGTTAAGCTATTAGCTAATCTCTGCTAACGCTTGACAATGGTACAAAACCGAAACCGGTAGCATTGAGAATTAATAAACAGCTATGGTCAACATGTCGTTCTGCAATGATGGGACGAGTGTTTAAATTTACAGGTGAAGTCAGTTGAAAAGTGAAGCAATTTTCAGCGGCGTGTCTAGCTCAGTTTGCGACTTACTCGCCCTCGTATTTATTACAAGTACCTCGGTTATCCGACCTAGGTGGGACCGGAAGAATTCCCGATTTTTCTACAATTCGGATAAACCAGAAAGCTTACCCTAAATAGTAAAACAAGTCAAAATTGTAACTCAGTCTTTACACCTATTGTAAATCCTTGCCGAGTTATCTACTTTGGGAGCCAACGTCTTACTGGGTAGCATTCGGTAAAGAAAAGTCCAAATTCGTCGGTATTATAAATGCAGTGTGGGGTTAAGTTATTTGACATGTTGTCTGGGAAGTTATATAAATATTTTTCCATTGAGTAGATATAATATATAAAGTCACAACAGCATATTTTACTAATAAAAATAACAGGTTTCACCTCATTTCTGAGGCATCTTCATATCAAATTATGTGTTGGTCAGTCAGTATTATATGCCAACAGGCTATACAATCATTCAGTTACAAAATTACGAATTACAAAACCAACAAGAAGCAGTACAACACTTGAAAATAGGTATATTGACTGCTGCACATACATGACACATATTAAATGAAGACTCCATTTTGAGTGGTGTCCAACACGACCATAGAATGCTAACTATCAAAAGAAATTTCAGCATTGATCATAATTATCGTTAATTTGGAAATGAAAATTTGATTTCGACTATGGAAAAGTCATTATCAGTGCAACATGCACAATCGAAACACTCCAGGTTTCACATATCAAGTCGCAAGACATACTACAAGATGTTTGACTATGGTGTTTTCCATATTCTGCACTCTGGAAAACACCATTGTGAAACATCTTGTAGCTATGTCTTGCGACTTGATATGTAAAACCTGGAGTGCTACGATTGTGCATGTTGCACTGAGGATGACTATTACATAGTCGAAATCGATTCGCAATAACAAATAAAAGTTAATTTACGCCAAATGCTGAAATTTCTTTTGATATGACACGTATATTGATTAAAATCGTTTGTGGTGAACAATAAAATCAAGCATTGCTGGTTAAAAGGATAAACTGACTGTGTCTTGCACTCGAATCTTAATTTAGTCTGAAAACGGCTCAAAAATGACTTGAAACTAGTTATCTTGATTAATAAAATATGCGGTCAACACTTTATATATTATGTCTACTTAGTTCAAAAAGTGCGATTGTCACCCGCCACTCACAGCTGACGCATTCCATAACGAGATTTCCATCTTTCCAACCACCCACTTCTGGCCCTGAATTCACGATCACCATCGGGTAACTTGCTGCTTAACTTCAGCGCCTGTTCCGGAACAATTCAACCGAATATTGGAAAAGCTCTTTTTTTCTCACTGCACCAAATAATAATCTTTTATACAATGTTTCATTTCTGGATTTCATTATTGTTCCGCCATGTTGCATTTTTTAATCTTCATTTTAAAACAGGCGCCGTCAATCTCTCTTCGGTTCCTCTTCCAATCTGTTACACTTGATATCCCCCCACTATATTGTGCGAATATGTTTGTCAGTTCTCCATCGTCTTTTTTGTTTACTGCTTAAATGGGAGCCGGGTAAACGAGGTTCTTGTGTGTGTGTGTGTGTGTGTGTGCTTTTGATTTTTTTTTTTTTTCGTAAAGTGTACTAGGCGCCAAAACTGTCCATCGCGTTATTTCGTGCAGCGTCCATTGTCAACGGAGAGCAACGATTTTTTTACCGTCAGCAACAACAGGATTTATAAAGCGGAATATTACGTTCACGTGCCATATAGCGGACTAAATTACGTAAATGAGTGGAGCACCTTCAGCCGTTTCGACACATTATTGCGTCATCTTCAGGCCCCGTGAACAGCGTAAAACTGGTTTTATTATGTTGTTTAGTCAGAAAACTAATATCAATGTCGTACTAAGTCTGCTCTGACTGCAACAAGCTTTTTTTAGAGCAAGCACAACCTGTTTTGCGTCTTATAGACGCATCTTCAAATGTATTAGGAAAAAAAAAAAATTCTACCGCTTAGCCACTCCTCAGCATTCACATTGGATATTTAAAATATTGAACGCTGTCTAACATTCACGTTCTTGTGAAAACTAACGTACTTGTGTTCAGAGATTGCTACTAAGATACATAAAATCTGTGAAGCTTTGCAACGACCCTTTCACTTCAGGCATCAGCAGACAACTCATTGTTTGACTTTTCGTCTGACTGTTGTCAGCCGATACCTGAAATGATGGAGCTTACTTGGACAGCTTTACAAGAGTTTCTCTAATTCAGCTGTAATCTGTGGTCACTGGAACATTAAACAGCTCTGTCGAAGGGGCACTAAATTTTCCGCTTTAAAATTCCTGTTGTTCGTATTTGGAAAACAAGCCAAGGCTGTCTGTCAAAAATAAGTGTCGCATGAAAGACGCTGTTTGCTGCATTACTTCAGGTTGACTTGTATATAAAGATCCGAGCTCATTATCATCACGACGACATATGTACACCAAACATTTTGCACTACTGAACGCATTTATAGTAATTAGTCGGCGACGAATTTTTTAGTGAAAACATAATCATCTCTACACTATTCAGCATTCATTTTTCTTTATGTACAGTGCATGCCTGTAATTTTGTACTTTTGTTTTGTTACAGTGAGTGTAATTATTGACTGACTTGCTTGTTGTAAGATGATATGCGAAGGTTATTTATTTATATGTATTTGTAAATAAAACAACATAAATGTTACGTAGTTCGTGTTGAAGCTTTTCTGTTTGTAAATATTGAATGAGACTGTTAAGCTTTACTCCGAATAAAGATGACTTAGAAATGTGTGCGCTGTTTGAACCTCTAGGTCCTCAGTATGTTGTTTAGTACAGGTTCATTAAAAAAGTTCACTTATATCTATCGCCAAATGAATCATCTAAACTGACTGTAAAACGTAGTATCTGATGAAATTTCACAAAAATGTTGAGTCTAACGGTGAAAATCACAGTTTTCATTCTGTGTTGAAAACGCTGTGGTTTGAAATGTCACCATAATTTTATCCATCAAATTCACAGCTAAAATAACACTTCATGGAAGGGAGAAACCATTCTAGTTTAAGTGACTTCATTTCCACAAACTATGTCAGCGACAAACTCCAATAACAGCCAAGAGACATACAAAGATGCCAAATATTGAATCAATGCATTTATAAAAATTCACTTGTGTTTGTGTGTGTGTGTGTTTCACATCTCCTCCTAAACTATCGGACCAATTTCAACCTAACTTCGTAACATATTCCTAACCATCGAACAACACTCGCTGTGGGGGTAAGCGCGACACATAGTTATGATGTCATAGATTGGATTAGATTAGATTAGATTAGTGCTTGTTCCATAGATCATGAATACGACACTTTGTAATGATGTGGAACGTGTCAGGTTAATGAAAGGTGCCTTTACAAATTATTACTTTGTATTAATATTACATGACACAACTTTTTTTATTTATTTTTTTATTTTTATGTTTGTATTCTTTTTTTCAAATTTACTAATTTATATTTAAAAATTCATCTATAGTGTATAAGGAGTTGCCATGCAGAAATTCTTATCATTTATTTTTGAATGCTTGTTGGCTATCTGTCAGGCTTTTGATGCTGTTTGGTAAGTGACCAAAGACATTTGTGGCAGCATAATTCACCCCTTTCTGTGCCAAAGCTATATTTAACCTTGAATAGTGAAGATCATTCTTTCTCCTAATGTTGTAGTTATGTACACTGCTATGGCTTTTGAATTCGGTGGGATTGGTAATAACACATTTCATAAGTGATTATATATATATACTGAGAAGCTACTATGAAGATCCCTAGCTCTTTAAATAACTGTCTGCAGGATGATCTTCGATGGGCTCCAGCAATTATTCCGATCACACGCTTCTGTGGAATGAATAATTTTTTACTCGATGATGAATTACCCCAGGAAATGATACCATACGAAAATGGGCATAGTAAGGTAATTTACTGAGACGTATATTACCAAAATTTGCAATTACCCTAATAGCATCAGTAGCTGAACTCAAACGTTTCAGCAGAGCTTCAACGTGTTTTTTCCAGTTCAACCCCTCATCAATCCATACACCTAAAATTTTCAATATTCTACCTTGCCTACAGATTTCTGACCAAAGTCTATATCTATTGATGGTGTCATTCCATTTACTGTGTGGAACTGTATGTACTGTGTTTTATCAAAATTTAATGATAGTCCATTTGCTGAGAACCACTTAATGATTTTCTGATAGACGTCGTTTACAATTTCCTCAGTTAGTTCTTGTCTGTCAGGTGTGATAACTATACTTGTATCATCAGCAAAAAGAACCAGGTTTGCATCTTCATGAATATAGACCGGCAAGTCATTAATATAAATTAAGAACAGCAAATGGCCCAAGACCGAACCTTGTGGCACCACATTTTTGATTGCTCCGCAGTTTGAGGAATAAGCTGTGTTTTGCATATTATGAAAACTACTAATGTCAACTTTCTGCACTCTTCCTGTTAGGTATGATTTAAACCATTTGCACACTGTCCTATTCATACCACAATACTTTAGTTTATCTAGAAGAATTCCATGATTTACACAATCAAAAGCCTTGGTGAAATCACAAAAATCCAAACGGGTGATGTCTGGTTATTCAGAGCATTTAATATTTCATTTGTGAAAGTATATATAGCATTTTCTGTTGAAAAGGGTTTCTGACAACCAAACTGACATTTTGTTAGAACCTTTTTTTTTCCTATGTGTGAAACTACTCTAGAATACATTACGTTTCAAGAATTTTGGATAAATCTGTAAGAAGTGAGATTGGGCGGTAGTTGTTGACATCAGACGTATCCCCTTTTTGTGTAGTGGTTTAAGTATAGCATATTTCAGTCTATCAGGAAAAATACCCTGCTCCAAAGAACTATAGAATACGTGGCTAAGAATCCTACTTATTTCTTTAGAACAAGTTTCTATTACCCTGCTAGAAATACCATCAATTCCATGTGAGCTTTTGCTCTTGATAGTATTTATAATTTTCTTAATAAAATATAGTAAAGTATGAAATTGGCGAAAATTGCTACATCATGTGGCTATGTTCCACATGTCCTTTCTAAACTAAAAGACTGATTTCAACCACGTTTCGTAAAAAAAAAAAAAAAAAAAAAAAAAAAAGAGAGAGAGAGAGAGAGAGAGAGAGAGAGAGAGAGAGAGAGAGAATTCTTTAGCATCTCGTCGGTGTGGAGCTAAAAACCACCTAAAAAAAGTTCAGAAGATATGACGTCATAAAAATGGTCAAATATTTGTAAACTTATTGGACCTAACTGCTATGGTCTTCAGTCTGTAGCCTTACAAATACTTAATTAAACTACCTTATGCTAAGACAAGACCAGAAATGCCCTTTGGAAAGTTCCGTCTTTTGTCTTTTCATTTAGTACGTTCGACTCTTTCTTTAGAACGTCTCTGTCTGTTATAAATTAGAAAGCAACCATCCTTTATCTTCGTAGTGTCAAACAACGTATTAAATGAAAAGACGGAACTGTCTAAACGGCATTTCTGGACTCATTATAATAACGTCTTCCTGAAGAAGTAGGAAACAACAGTACAGCTACCAGGCAGTTCAAGTGTTTCTTCAGACTGACAAAATGTCAAATTATTCCTTGACAATGCACCGATGCTGCTTATATTTTAAAGTGGAAATTACCTATTGAGTGATTCATTTTAATTTTTAGGTAAGTTATCCTAAAAACGATAATTGTTTCGTGTGTTCGCATCTTAATTTTAAGTAGTATTTTAGGTTCTTTCCTTGTTTCTTGTATGACTTGAAAATGGGATAATGCTGATCCGAAACATGTCGTTCTGACAATTTTATATAACTGTCAGCTGGTGCGAGAATTGCCTTAGATAGATACTACAGTTGTATGATGGCGTCAAAACAGAATATGAAAACTCTTAAGTTCGACAGAACGTGTCTTTTAAATGTACTTCGCCTCGTGCTGAAACCTGTTGTAAGGATCTTTCTTCGTTTTTTGGCCTTGTCTTCCGAAGTTGCAGTTATACAATTCTGTATAGGATATGGGACCGTCTTTTGCAACTGTAAGTTAGTCTACTTTAGACCAGACGCGTTTCGCTTTATTTTAAAGCATCTTCAGTGGTCAGTTTTTATGTTTTTATCTTCATGTGTGATTTGTAGCACCTTGTCACTTGCTGTCACTGCTTATTTACACTATTTTACACTTTTTACAGTAACATTTCTTACGAAAGTTTTTGAAACATAACCATTTCTGTAGCCTGCCATGCCAGGCCTTAGTCCCCTCGGCCACCGCGGCCGGCGCTGTTTCTTTAAAATGTATATTAAACTACAAAAAAAAAAAAAAAAATGAAGTTTTGTTCTTAAGGTTTAAATTGTAAATGGCCATTCCGGGTAAGTTGACGAATTTACTCGGCAGGCAAAATGACAACTACGAAATTTGGAGTTGAAAAAAAAAAAAAAAAAAAAAAAAAAAAAACTCGGGTGGTGTCACTGAAGTATTCATGTAAGCGTTAGGTCTAAAATACGAAGATAAAAATAATCGGAAGCTTACTGTCGTTATCTTACCTTCCTTTCCCCTGTATCACGGTAGGAATTTGTGTATTTTTGACGGAGTTTTGTTATCTGTGATCTGTGGTAGAGCAAAGTTCTCAGGATTTGGTGTGTCTTTGTCAAAGAATTTAGACTGTAGGCTCCTGTGTAGTAGTGGCAGTTTACCGGTGGTGTAGGAGGAGTTGGGTAGTGGCAACTGCTGTGTGCTGTGGCTGTGAGGAGTTGTGTGGAGAAATTGGACGTGGAAACTGAGGCTTCTTTTGTTGACGAGTTATTACATGCAGAATTCTTGTTTTTTGGAAGGACACACCAGATCACTTCTTGTATCTGCTATTTTCTGTAATATTCTGAAAACTAAGGTAATGTATACGGATGCTCTTGCGCAAAAATAATTCTTAATTTCATTTGCAGTATTCTTTCATTCAAGTAGTTAGTTGCCCTACCTTTTCTTTCAAGTGAGGATATTGTGAGGGGGCTGACATGGAGCCGTTTATTTCACATATCAATATATTAGGTGTTAAAGAAGTTTTCTTGGTTGGAGAACCGTGTGACGCAATAGTAGAAAGGGTGAGAGAGAGAGAGAGACAGTAGATGAGCTTGTATCCCGTGGGAAAGCTCCGCCCCTATTGCAAGTTGAGATCTGATTGGCTCCCGCCTATACTAGTTGTCCGCCAAAACTTTATGCTTCTTTTATTAATATTTAACTTTCCTAAGTCTATTAAAAGTTATCTGTATACTTTCTGTAATGCTTTTGTGCTAAGCTATATTTCGGTTAATTCAAAGATTTAATTATTTGTATATTTTGTAATAAGTTGAACAATAAGTTGGCGCCAAAACGGTGGCTTGCGGCGCGCAGCGAGAGGCGGCGGCAGTCAGTCGAGAGCCGACCGCGATACCTTGCACATTCATGTCAGTTCTGTGCGGGCCAGGGATAGGTTGTACGTTATGCAACGTTTATATTTGTAACATTACTCAGTCTGTATATTTGTGCTTGGATATACACTGGCATTTCTTCAATAAAAAAATAAAAACAAGCACTGGCATCTTACAAAAGCAAGAGTTATTCGTAGTGCAGTACTTCCTAGCCACATCTCAACACTTGTTTTAACATCACTTCAAGTTCAACGGACGTGCGACCTGTGTGCTTCACCTGCGCAATGGGACATCAACTACGACAGAAGACACAAGGTTAGTAAAGAGTGAATTCAGACGTGCACTGAAGTTGCATATCGACACGGCACCTCGCGTGCAGTGCTGCCCCGTTTACAAACCAGGGCACTGGCACAATGTGTGATGGTAACATCGCCGAGGGAAGGCATGAAAGAGGGGAGGTGTTTTGTCAACTATGTCTTTTTTAAAAAGAAGCCCCGCCGTAATATGTGTTCAAAGAAATATTGTGGCACAGGATAAATCATGCTTATCAACTTTTATAATCATTTTGTTTATTGAACACAAGATGATAAATGAAAATTGGTGATTGTTTTGTGAAATAATCAGTATTTCCATAGATGAAAGTCATTGTTATTAGATGAAAGTGCAAAACCATTACATTTTTTAATGCAGCAGAATAGATTCTCACAGATGATATAAAACTGGATTTTTAATACATCAGAATTGTCCCTAACAGATACATTTTTGTAGCAATCCTATGCAGCGCAGTTTTAACAAGTTTCACTAGAATTTTTGGTAAAAGAACAGTCTTGCTTCCATAAACTTGATGTAACAGTTACCGGCAAGACACGTCGAGACTCGAAGCAGTCCAGGCTAGCGGCAGGGTCGGCTCTGCACAGCTTCGCGCGGCTGAGTTAGGTTTTACCGTTGACTTTGTTGCCCCAATTTTTGAGCAACAGTTACATCTGTTTTTACTGCATTTTAATAATTTGACATTCTGCAACTTCAAAGTTCAGTAATTTTATTGATTAAGCTATGCCTTTAGCAGTATTTTATTAGTTCAATTCCCCCCCCCCCCGCCCTCACGACAAAACGTGAATGTGCTTATGTGGCCTGCTGTTTTTTCAGTTTGCGCCCTCCCTTCTAATATTTCTCGCTTAGGAAAGATTTAACGTATTTATAGTTTTTTTTTCAAACAAATTTGTAAACCCCCCTTTTTTTCAACGTCTGATGATGCCCAGAAGAGGCGAAACGCGTCATGTTTCAGTAAATAAAACATCAAGTTTGTGCAACCAAGACTGATTTTTATCAAAAATATCAATTACGGTTGCTGTGCCAGAGCCACATGAATGTGATGAAATAAATTGCAATTTGCGATCAGTTATGGCTTCACTCTACTGGATTTGGATGGAATACCCAAGTGCGGGAAATGAAAATTTGTGCACGGGCGTGATTCGAGCCCAGGATCTCCTACTTATTAGGCAGACGCGTTGAGCACTCCGCCACCGAGGACACAGTGACCAGCCCGACTGCAGAGGGCTCTTCCCTGCACGTCTCCCGCCACACACAAATCTCCATTTCCCACGTTGTCTCTTTCCTATTATCACAGCCTATTTATTCTGTAATGCTCGCAGCCCCAATACTATACAACCGCATCAGGGAGAAGAGATGCACTACCCAAGTACGGCGAAGCCATAACTGATCGCAAATTGCGATTTATTTCATTAGATGAACGCTGTAAAGTCGTCACAAAATAGATAAGTATATACAAGACGAGGCTGGGCACCTGACGACAATTAATTGTGTCTCGATACCTTATGGTCTGTTCTCCCTCATGCGCGAATATGGTATTGTGGCTGCGAGCATTACAGAGCAAATAGGCTGTGGTATAGGAAAGAGAGAGCGTGGCGAATGGAGATTTGGGTGTGGCGGAAGACGTGCAGGGAAGAGTCCTCAGCAGTCGGGCTGGTCACTGTGTCCTCGGTGGCGGAGTGCTCAATGCGTCTGCCTAATAAGTAGGAGATTCAGGGTTCGAATACCACCCGTGCACAAATTTTCATTCGCCGCACTTTATTACATCTAAACATAGTGCAGTGAAGCCATAAGTGATCTCAAATTGCGATTTATTTCATATTTGTCTGTGTTATCTTCTGGAATTTCTTAACAATTAAACTACCAGTTGGCATTCGAAACCTGAAACTTTGTCCTCTACCAGGACTGCTCTACCACCTGAGCTACCGAGACACAGCTTTACATCCAGCCAGAGGTGCCCACACCCTCTTGTCCAATGACTCTCGCCCCCTCACCCCCAACCCCCGCCCCGCCACGCCCCCCCCCCCCCCCCGCAAACCGCGACCGCGACCAACACCCTCCCACCACCTAGTTATTCGGTCCTGGATAAATATGGTTTTGCCAGTTAATATTGAAATTAAATATCCTTTACTTCACATTCTCCATATTATTTTATAAAGGCTGGCGAAAGGTACTAATTTTTCACCTCCCATTTAGAAATTTCAATGACGCAGTTTACTTCATGAATCTCCTCCCCATGTGGGCACTGCTTCAAGCAGTGCCTCGTAACCTGCCCCTCACATGGGTAGCCTAGGTTAGTCGGTACAGAACCTGTGCCGGCCGCGGTGGCCGAGGAGACAAAGTCGAGCAGTCACGGTCTGCACGGCCACTACGGTCGGGGGTTCGAATTACCCCTCAGGTATGGATATTTGTGCCGTCCTAGTTCGTAAGTAGTTCATAAGTAGTTTGTAAGTTTAGGGACTGATGACCCCATAGTTAAGTCCCATAGACTATACAAACATTTGAACAAAACAGAACCTGTCCGAGATCGGTGTATGTTCTGGTTACGAGCCCCGGTCCACCCGACAGAGAGTTTCATCCCGGCGCACACCCTGCTGCTCTGTTTCTGCCGCACACAGTTAATGGCAGGCAGGAGTCGGTAGGGTGATCGAGTTGGCTAAGACGCTCCATCAGCTGGATTGGGCACTAGCGTCGGCGGTGTCGGCGCAGGAGAGCTTGCTGATTAAGTTCCATCCCAGTGCACACTCTGCTGCTCTGTTTCTGGCACACAGAGTTGACGGCAGGCAGGAGTTGGCAGGGTGGTCAAGTCGGCTGAGACGCTTCATCAGCTGGACTGAGCACTGGAGTTGGCGGCACAAGAGCCTGCTGATTATGAAAGTTCCATCCCAGTGCACACCCTGCTGCTCTGTTTCTGACGCACAGGGTTGATGGCAGGCGGAGTTGGTAGGGTGGTCCAGTTGGCTGAGATGCATCATCAGCTGGACTGGGCACAGGTGTTGGCGGCACAGGAGAGCTTGCTGATTATGAAAGTTCCATCCCAGTGCACACTCTGCTGCTCTGTTTCTGGTGCACAGGGTTGATGGCAGGCGGAGTTAGTAGGGTGGTTCAGTTGGCTGAGATGCATCATCAGCTGGACTGGGCACTGGTGTTAGCGGTATTGGAGAGCCTGCTGATTATGAAAGTTCCATCCCAGTGCTGCTCTGTTCTGGTGCACACGGTTGACGGCAGGTGGAGTTGGTAGGGTGGCCCAGTTGGCTGAGATGCATCATCAGCTGGACTGGGCAGTGTTGTTGGCGGCACAGGAGAGCTTGCTGATTATGAAAGTTCCATCCCAGTGCTGCTCTGTTATGGCGCACACGGTTGACGGCAGGTGGAGTTGGTAGGGTGGTCCAGTTGGCTAAGATGCATCATCAGCTGGACTGGGCACAGGTGTTGGCGTCACAGGAGAGCTTGCTGATTATGAAAGTTCCATCCCAGTGCACACTCTGCTGCTCTGTTTCTGGATCACAGAGTTGACGGCAGGCAGGAGTTGGCAGGGTGGTCGAGTCGGCTGAGACGCTTCATCAGCTGGACTGAGCACTGGAGTTGGCGGCACAGGAGAGCCTGCTGATTATGAAAGTTCCATCCCAGTGCACACTCTGCTGGTCTTTTTTCCTGGCGCACAGGGTTGACGGTAGGCGGAGTTGGTAGGGTGGTCCAGTTGGCTGAGATGCATCATCAGCTGGACTGAGCACTGGTGTTGGCAGCACAGGAGAGCCTGCTGATTATGAAAGTTCCATCCCAGTGCACACTCTGCTGGTCTTTTTTCCTGGCGCACAGGGTTGACGGTAGGCGGAGTTGGTAGGGTGGTCCAGTTGGCTGAGATGCATCATCAGCTGGACTGAGCACTGGTGTTGGCAGCACAGGAGAGCCTGCTGATTATGAAAGTTCCATCCCAGTGCACAGTCTGCTGTTCTGCTTCTGGTGCACACGGTTGACGGCAGGCAGGAGTTGGTAGGGTGGTCGTGTCGGCTGAGAAGCGCCTTCAGCTGGACTGGGTGCTGGTGTCGATCTCAGCACAGGAGAGCCTGCTGATGATGTCCTGGGCGGCCTTGTCGCGCCAGTCATCGGGCCCCTGGCAGACCACCGGCTGCTGGCCCACGTCCGCCTTGTGCTGGCGGATCCTGGAGAACACCTGCGCGAGGTCGCAGTCGCACTGCCACGGGTTGCCGAACAGCTCCAGCCGGCCCAGGTTGGTCAGCGTCTCCAGCACGCGCGGGTCCAGCCGCGAGAAGCGGTTGCGGGACAGGTCCAGGTGGCGAAGCCGGCTGCCGAAGAGAGAGACAGGTTAGACACACTCACTATGCTACGGCCGGGACTACTGGTCAGGGCACGATGGGGGTTTCAAGAGCTCGTCCGATGGCGGTACAAACGACATCTGCAATGGCATTGTAAAGCGTGTGGTGTAGTCTTATGTTTGTCACATGACAGGAATTGTTTCATTATTTTATACAGGGTGTCCCACTCAACTGTTTCATCCCAGATATCTCTAAAACTGCAGGAGATATCGAAAAACGAATTTTACGGTCATGAACATACGGCAGGGGCTCATGGAAGTAGGTACTATGAGACACTCAAATACGCGAAGGAATATTTTTTCAACACAAACTTATTTTTTTTAATGTATATCCCATATTATTTCTTAAGCAATCGATTGGATGAAAAATCACAAAAAAGAATGGCGTCAGTTGCAGATGTAACTGACACATCGCGATGTAACTGACGCCATTCTTTTTGTGATTTTTCATCCAATCGATTGCTTAAGAAATAATATGGGGTATCAATTAAAAAAAAGAAGTTTGTGTTGAAAATAATATTTCTTCACGTTTTAGAGTGTCTCATAGTACCTACTTTCATAAGCCCCTTCCGTACGTTCATGACCGTAAAAGTCGTTTTTCAATATCTCTTGTAGTTTCAGAGATATCTGGAGTGAAACAGTTGAGTGGGACACCCTGCATAAGTACTTATTTTGAGGCTATTAATGGTATGTTGTGTGTTTTCATTTATGCATTGCAAGCATTGTCATTATTTGCCACAGTGGCTTCCACTGATGCCAATCCCCCCAAAATAATTAATAAACTGTTATTTTCATTTCCGTATAGTATATTTGAGCTATTTCCATCAGTTTCCACCTAAAATTCAGTGCTTTTATGTTCTGTGCCTCAAAGGCAGAGAGGCAGTTCAGATTCGGACGGATAGGTTTGTAACTGGTAATTCCATCAATGCGCTAGTGCTACCGAAATGCTTCGGCAACTCAAAAGGTAATCTCTGGAAGGGAGCTGACGTTCTTTTGGACTAACACTGTTCAAGAATGAAAACTTTCACGGCCGGCGTTGCCTTCAGGTAAAATTTCCGGGCTGATGGGCCGTGATCCAGATGTAAAACTTACTCCCAACGTTTCGTCTCCAACTGCGAGCAGTAGTAGCCGGAAGACCCTTGAAAATGTCTCCCACAGTTGGAGACGAAAGGTCGGGAGGAAGTTTTACATCTGGACCAGGGGCCCATCAGCCCGGAAATTTTCCCTGAATACTGTTCAAGTAATTTAGAGGGCCGGAATTTGGTGCGGACTGGTGAACCATTCTACTGCCGCCAACCCACATTTCACGAAAAGACAACAAAGATTAGATCAGAGAGATTACGGCTCGTGTGGTTACATACAAGTATTCGTTCTTCCCTCGATGGAGAGGAACAGGAAAGCAAGTAGGTAGTAGTGGTACTCCTCTGGGAGGATTGTGGAGGTTGTGTGTAGATCCGCCCCTCCGGCTGTGTTTCTGAGGTGTGCCTTTGTTACCTGGTGCGCTCGAAGATGGCGGGGTCGAGGTCGTTGAGCTGGTTGCCCTCGAGCAGCAGCGTCTCCAGCTCCTGGCAGTTGTAGAAGATGTTGAAGGGCAGGAAGTCGATCCTGTTGCCGCCCAGCATGAGGGTGCGCAGCCTGGAGAGTCCGAGCAGAGAGTCCACCTGCAGGCTGGTCAGCTGGTTGCCGGACGCCACCAGCGTCTCCAGGCGCGACAGATTCGAGAGCAGACCGGCTGGCAGCGACTCTACCCTGCAACGCGGCGCCTTGAGCACACTACCAGCAAATACGAGCCTTGTCCTCAAAGTAAGTTCCGTCTAGTTATATAAAACAAAATTGTACAGAGGCAGAAAAAAAAAACATTTACTGTACAAAAAAAAGCTACAACTGTTAAACTGCTTTTCTACATATCTTCCGAAATTTTGCAAGCATTTGTCTTAGAGTGGCACAAAATGCCTTCTTCATAGAAGGTTGCAGCCTGTGTATTCAACGTGTTTCTTCCGCTCGTCATCATCGTTGAAGTGTTAGCCACTGAGAACAGATTTTAGTTGTAAGAAGAGAAGGTCTGGGTTGTACAAAGGATGATCAAACACATCCCGTAAGAGTTGTTTGGTCACATTCGCCGTGCGAGGTCTGGCATTATCAGGGAAAGAAATCAATGCCTTTTTTTTACAGTAATCCTCGGTGCTTGTTCTGTATTGCACGGCTCAATTTCTTAGTGGTCTTGCAGTATATATGTATATCGTATGGTATAATGTCAGCTACATATAATACTTTAGTGAGATATACTAGTGTCTAATTAATAAGATAAAATATATGTCTGTCACAGAGCCAAGTCCAACTCCTTTAACCACTGGACAGCTTCCTGACTGACTATATTGTGTTCGGTCATCCCTCCTGAGAACGATAGTAATGGGCAATTAGTAAGTATGTGGGTCATCGTTTGTATGTCTGCTCCACAGTCACGTGATTGTTCGTCTGTCTGTCCCTATTTGAATTTCCAATAGTTACAGCGACCAACACCAGTTCGGAAACGGTTGACCAAAGACCATTCTCTCCTGGGAAGGTCCATTCCTTGGAGCTGCTTAGAGGGATCGTCTATCCAGATGCTGTTTTTTCCATTAAGCGAATCCCAGGTTCTTGCCCAGTTTGATTTAGGCGAGAAGCCACTCTCATGTAGTTGCACAGCTGTTTTAAGAGGTGGTTTACGTGATTTCAGCCGGCTTACCGGTGGTGGAAGGTCTTGCTGGATAGGAAGCTCAGGAGTGGACAAGGTCTTATAATACTCTCTCATTAAGGCTTCCTTCCGTCTTAGATCCCAGGGAACGAAGTTGCATAATATTGGGAGCCACTGAAGTGGCGAAGCCATCAGAGTGCCAATGATCAATCTCATTGCTCTATTTAATTGTACATCAATGTCTCTCACATGAGCACTGTTGAGCCAGACAGGAGAACAGTATTCAGCTGCAGAGTAAACTAGGGACAAAGCTGTTGTACGCAAAACCTTAGCACTGGCAGTTAGTCTTGCAGTAACAAACATTGATTGTTTGACCTCGTGGAAGAAATCAATCACAAAAATGCCTTTTCTGTCCCAAAAGACCGATGTATAGGACTTTTAGAGGTGTCCAAATTTGCTTCGGCTTAATCTTCGGTGGGGATGAAGTGTGTCTCCATTCTCTTGATTGCTGTTTTGTTTTAGGGGTGTCGTCTGATACGCAAGTTTCATCCCCCGTGACTCTCTGAGAAAGAAAAACACTGCCTTCCTCATTGTACCATGTCGAAAACTAAAGTGCACTGCCTATCCGTTGTTTTTTGTTTTGTTCAGTTAGAAATTTAGGTATACAACGTGAGGAAAGTTTTCGAAATTTCAGTTTCTCAGTAACAATTTCATGAATTATTGATCGTGAGATTTGCGGAACTTCCATAGCAAGGGCACTAACCGTAAACTTACAGTTGTGCTTAATCTTCTATTCAGTTGTGTGAACCAGTTCGTTAGTATCCACTTCGTTCTTCTTCATTCATGATACCGAAAGAGATAGACATCCTCATGAACACCTTACTGAAATATTCATGTTTCCTACTTCTTGCATAGTTTTGACTTACTCTGTGGTATATGTACACTACGTTAATGACGACATTAGACTGTAACCCAAATAGTGTAGTTACACGATCTGGGTCTAGATGGACCCGACCGACCACCATGTCATCATGTGCCCGTTTCATTACTGGACTCGGTATGGAGGGACATGGATACAGTATACAATGCTACCTCCGCGCAGCACTTTGCCTAGATACCACTTATTATTGTTATCATTTATTTAATTCTATTCAGCTACAGTGGTGTACGTGTGAAACTTTTAAGTCTGAGAGACGTCGCCTATTTTGACACCTTCTCTCATTTTTTGTTTCTCATTTTTGTAGATGCTCCATGTAATTATCAGCGACCTGTCAAATACGAGCTGAATTAGTTGGCCATGTCAGGCAAGTGTAATCGATTGTAGGGGCAGCAGCTGGTAGACCCCCCCAGACCCCTCCACTCGGCTTTTTATTTGAGATATCCAAAGGATTAAAAAAAACCTTATCCTTCTTTTCTAGTAATGAAGCTGGTATATATCGTAGTTGTGAGGATATCATAATAAAAACAATATGTGACAATTTGTACAAGGTGTGTTCGAAAAGCTCGGTGTATGATCTCAGAAAATATGGGAAGCAAGAGTTACAAACAAAATACCTTTACTAGACTTCAAAGTAAACGCCGTTGTCTACTCTACCTCTGTGAGATTGGCTGTATTACTGTTGGAAAGTCAGCAAACGATTCTTGTGGAATCGCTTGATGGACTGAGGTCACGAACTGTTTGATCTATGCAACAACTCCTTCCTGCCACACACACACTTTTGATTAAAGGTTTTGTCACCATTAGTAGGGGGACGAGGGGGATTTGAGAGGGTATGACCCCTATCCAGAGGTCATCCAGCCTAGTAAGCACGAGGTCCGGGTTCGATTCCCAGTCACAACACAGATTTTAATTCAACGCCTCTTCTTATGTTCAATATATGGGATACATTGGTTGTACACCTCACATTGATTTCTCCTGTTATTTGGCGCAATTTTTTGGTATGTGCAGGGGAATTTAGTTGGAATTTGGTGTTGGCTTGGGAAGTGTGGTCGAAAAACCACGTCCTAGGTGGTTTAGCAGAAACATGTGGTGAATACTGGCTTAATGTAGAAAGGAGGGACTTGGCTGGCTGCGGTGTGGGTGGACGATACATTTATCATAATGTCTCGACATTTCTTTCTTAATTTACACCCCCCCCCCTCTCAGTTGACTATTTCCTTCTACAAGTCTTCTTTCTTGATAATTACCAGCGAGTGGTGGAGAGCCATTCGAGCAGTACAGACCTGTTGTTGCTGACGTCCAGGAAGGTGAGACTGGTGAGGTTGTCCATCAGCTGCCGTGGCAGTGACGTCAGCTGGTTGGCCTGCAGGTGCAACTCCTGCAGGGCCGCCTCTCTGCCCAATATGGACGGGTTCAGGGACTCCAGCCTGTTGTGCCTGCGAAAACAGTTTCATGTCGTTCCTCTGAAAAGCTGAGATGAACGGCCCATAAGCACACGGCAACGTAGAATACAAGGTGCGTCTGAAAAGTTTCGTCAGTGGTCCCATATTTTACAAACCAAGCGTTTGCGTGACCACTATGGTATGGGGAATTTTATCAACGGGAACCCTACAATATGATCAGTCTCAAAGCTGCAACAAACGCGTGAGGTCCGACTAGCGACATTTACGCGTAGTATATGCGGAACTCCCCATTGTTTTCTCATGATTTTGAGTCAAATAAAGGGCAGTATTGTTCCCGCATTTTGGAAAAACACCAGGTTGGAACTGTTTTTTGTCCGCCGAATAAAATTCGTGCACTGGTGGGTAACGCGAAAGATGATCTCGGTTTGAGAAAGGCCGGCATGTATCAGATTCCGTGTCAGTGTGGAAAGTCATATATTGGACAGACGATGCGTACCGTCGAGGATCGATGCGTTGAACACCAGAGGCACACACGATTGATGTATCCGAGCAAGTCGGCGGCGGTCGCTGAACATTGTTTGTCGGAGAATCATGCGATGGACTATGAAGGCACTAGGATTCTGGTGCAGACGTCGAGATACTGGGACTGCGTCGTTAGAGAGGCCATTGAAATTCGCACAAGTGACGAGCTCATAAACCGTGACTGTGGCTATAACCTTAGCAAAGCTAAGGAACCAGCGATTGGGTTAAGTAAGAGTAAATGTAGCAAACGTAACGAAGTGACGACCACGGCGGACAGAGCCCTCACACCGACGTCATCTCAGACGCCGGCGCAATCGGTTCCACTGCGCGGCCGCGGCGCGGGGCGCGGGCCGCGGAGGGGTCGCTCCGCGGGCCTAGAGTATTTAAATGGCCCGCTACCGGGCTAGAACCCAGGTCCCTTCGAGCAGCCGTAGCGTGCGGACCTCCTTGCCGGCGCGTTTCCAGGAGCTCAGTCCGTCAGATCACCTGATGATGGCGACATGTATGATCGCCGAAATATTGTGCCCGTTGGACACTATAGACCGGCAGTATACCGGTGGATATTTTGAGTATTGTTCTAAGTAATTTATACTCTATACATGTTTGTTCCTACTTATACTCCAACTGAGCTACAACAGCATTTGCCATGAAATACGGGGCTAGGAACCTCTATTAACGAAATTATGGCATGAAAATTATCTAACAACTTTCAAACTATGAAATAAATTGTGGTGGAATAAAATGACTGATTTGTTAAAACGAAAATAGGAGGCGAGGTACTGGCGGAAGTAAAGTTGTGAGGTGGCATCGTGAGTCGTTTCGGGGTAGCTCAGTTGGTAGAGCGCTTGCACACAAAAGGCAAAGGTCCCAGGTTCGAGTCCCGGTTCCGGCACACAATTTTAATCTGCCAGGAAGTTTCATATCAGCGCACACTCGGCTGCAGAGTGAAAGTTTCATTCTGGAAACATCCCTTAGGCTTTGGTTAAGCCATGTCTCCACCATATCCTCTCTTCCAGGAGTGCTAATCTTGCAAGTTTCGCAGGAGAGCTTCTGTGAAGTTTGGAAAGTAGGAGGCGAGGTACTGGTGGAAGTACAGTTGTGAGTTGGCATCGAGAGTCGTATCGGGGTAGCTCAGTTGGTAGATCGGTTGCTCGCGAAAGGCAAAGGTCCCAGGTTCCGGCACACAATTTTAATCTGCCAGGAAGTTTCATATCAGCGCACACTCCGCTGCAAAGTTTCATTTTGGACTGATTTGTTGCTTTTTACATTTATCATTTTATTTTAATTAGAAAAGAGAGTGCCATTTTATCGTTTGCCATCTTTAATAAGGATAGAATGACAAATCTATTCCATAGGTTTGCTCAAAGTGTTTTTTGAAAAATCACGATTCAGCTTTCGGCATTTGTGTATTACTTGTAAAACGTAGTGTTTGAGTTCCTCATCTTTGGTGAGAAGGTTATTAAAGTCTATAATTAATTTCACTCCTGTTTCTGGCACATCATTAACGACCTTTTGTGACTTCACAATCCCTAATCCTTCCTTAAAATATTTAAGGGTCCTCTTAGAAAAATCTGCGTTAATGTAGAAACGCTCAAAGAAATTCATTGTCCCCTCAGTAATTAAACCAGATAATCGTGAAGTTGTTGTCTTTGAAATTTGGGGTTTATAATTCTTGAATTTTCACTCTCGCCTTTTCCAAATTTTCTTCGTCTGAAACTGAGGGATCAAAGAATTTGATCGTTCAATTTCGCAAGTTCCTTTTGCAGTTTTCTTTCTTCAGCTCGAGCCAACTTCAGATCTAGTCCAAGCATAGAGCCTATCCTACACTTCTCCCGTTATTTCAAAAGAAACGTCTCGTCTTCTTCTGATTTCATCACGGCCAATGCATCTTCATGGGCGGTATCAAACCTACGTTTGAGGTGAACTCTTTGATGTCGTTTCTTGCGGCTCCTGGTTTTTTTATTCTTGCCCTTTTGAATATTTCTCCATTCTGCGTGAAATTTTTTCTAGTAATAGCACCTTTCTCATGTAGGAATCGGAGCACTTCTCCAGAGAAGAAGTGCTTCTTGTCTGGCAATTCTTGCTGATTCCCTTAGATTTAGTCTCACAGTACGCCAATTGTAGAACAAAGTGGGCAAAACTTGACAATTAAAGGACAATTTACAACTTGTTACCTGGTGAACCGGATGACCTACAATGAAAACTTTATCTTTGGTTCTGCCTCTTATGGCGGAGTTTAAAGCCATTGTCGTACTATTTTCTCTTAATCTCAAAGAAGATACATTACCACAGAATATTGGTTTCGGAATTTAGATGAAAAAATAATTATCTAATAATTTTCCTTAATTCTATATTTACATGACAATCATGATATAAAGATGGTGAGGCTGTTGTAGCTCGGCTCTACGAGAAGTAGCAATAAATATACAGGGTGTTACAAGAAGGTACGGCCAAACTTTCAGGAAACATTGCTTACACACAAAGAAGGAAAATATGTTATGTCGGCATGTGTCCGGCAAAGCTTTATTTCTATGTTAGAGCTCATTTTATTACTTCTCTTCGAATCACATTAAACATGGAATGGAAACACACAGCAATAGAACGTACCAGCGTGACTTCAAACACTTTGTTACAGGAAATGTTCAAAATGTCCTCCGTTAGCGAGGATACATGCATCCACCCTCCGTCGCATAGAATCCATGATGCGCTGATGCAGCCCTGGAGAATGGCGTATTGTATCACAGCCGTCTACAATACGAGCACGAAGAGTCTCTACATTTGGTACCGGGGTTGCGTAGCCAAGAGCTTCCAAATGCCCCCATAAATGAAAGTCAAGAGGGTTGAGGTCAGGAGAGCGTAGAGGCCATGAAATTGGTCCGCCTCTACCAATCCATCGGTCACCGAATCTGTTGTTGAGAAGCGTACGAACACGCCGTCTGAAATGTGCAGGAGCTCCATCTTGCATGAACCACTTGTTGTCTCGTACTTGTAAAGGCACATGTTCTAGCAGCACAGGTAGAGTATCCCGTATGAAATCATGATAAAGTGCTCCAGTGAGCGTAGGCGGAAGAACATGCAAACATCACCAACAATTCCTGCCCAAACGTTCACAGAAAATCTGTGTTGATGACGTGAATCCAGGAGTACAATACATACTAACGAAACAATTGGGTATTTTGACAATTGTCTGCACGAATTATTTCAATTTCCATTTAAAGAGAAATCCTAAAATGAGTTCTAAGATGGTAATTAAGCGTTTCCAAATGTCAAATGTTTGTATAGCTTATGGGATTTAATTACGGGGTCATCAGTCCCTAAACTTACAAACTACTTATGAACTGAGGATGGCACAAATATCCATGCCCGAGTGGGGATTCGAACCCCCGACCGTAGTGGCCGTGCAGACCGTGACTGGAGCGCCTTAGTCACCTCGGACACCGCGGCCGGCGCGCCTCAGTCCCCTCGGCTCTCGCGGCCGGCATTAAGCGTTTCCGGACACATGTCCACATAACATATTTTCTTTCTTTGTGTGTGAGGAATGTTTCCTGAAAGTTTGGCCGTACCTTTTTGTAACACTCTGTATATAGAATATACATTGCATGCAATAATATTCCCTTTCATTTGACCCATAAATCACGAGAAATAATGGGGGGTTCCGGAGATACGGTCTGCAAATGTCGCTACTCGCACTACTTGCTTTTTTTGTAACTTTGAGCACCCAGCGCCCAACGTTCTGTAATCGTGCTCAAACTTTCACTACCTTAAAATCTGGAAAGGCTGATCACTTTGTGGGGTTCCCGTTGACAAAATTCAAACATCGATTTTGTACGGCCATTCTAGTATACACATCGAGGAACTTGTGCCAAGTACGTGAAAGCGTCATGCGGAACCTCTTGCCCAAAGTATGACAGGTGTGACACTACGTGCATGTTTAAGGAAGTGCTGTTGGATTTCGTTACGGAGTCTGTCGGCTGCGACTCACCCCAGAGTGACGACCCTGAGCTTGGTGTTGGCGGCGAAGGCTTGGTCCTCCAGCCTGGAGATCTCGTTGTGGGCGAAGGCCAGCACCTCGAGGTTGGGGTTGGCCGCCACCAGCGGAGAGCCCACCTGGCGCAGCAGGTTGCCTTCCAGGTTCAGCCGCTGCAGCTCCGAGCACCTCCTCAAAAGGACAACACGACATCGCGGTTGAAGGGAGTACACTGCATTGCATCCCTGCACCTTCCGTAACATGTCATACTCTGGTTTTAATCTATGTGTAATCTATGTGTATCCATTATTGTGGATAGAAGTGGGATGTTAGCTGGTCAGTTCAGTTCATGCTTTAAAAAAAAAAAAAAAAAAAAAAAAAAAAAAAAAAAAAAAAAAAAAAAAAAAAAAAAAAAACAGCCGTTCATGTTATAATTTTATTTAGGCGACTAGTTTCGGTACATCAATTGTACCATCTTCAGGCCCCAGTAATGAATATTTGGATAAGCCCCCTTCATGTTATAATTTTATTTAGGCGACTACTTTCGGTACATCAATTGTACCATCTTCAGGCCCCAGTAACGAATATTTGGATAAGCCCCCTTCATGTTATAATTTTATTTAGGCGACTAGTTTCGGTACATCAATTGTACCATCTTCAGGCCCCAGTAGTGAATATTTGGATAAGCTCCCTTCATGTTATAATTTTATTTAGGCGACTAGTTTCGGTACGTCAGTTGTACCATCTTCAGGCCCCAGTAGTGAATATTTGAATAAGCTCCTCCAATTCATAAGGCTGGACGTCAACTAGCATCCGTCTTACCAACCTCCAGTATGTGTCAACGCTGCAACCATTAACTGTCAACCAACTAGTTGATAGAATGAAACTTCACTCTCCAGCAGAGTGTGCGCTGATATGAAACTTCCTGGCAGATTAAAATTGTGTGCCGGAACCCGGACTCGAAGCTGGGACCTTTGCCTTTCGCGGGCAAGCGCACTACCGACTGTGCTATCCCGACACGACTGACGATGCCGCCTCACAACTTTACTTCCGCCAGTACCTCGCCTCCTACTTTCCAGACTTCACAGAAGCTCTCCTGTAAACATGCAAGACTAGCACTCCTGGAAGAAAGGATAAGGTAAAGTTGTGAGGCGGCATCGTGAGTCGTGTCGGGATAGCACAATCGGTAGTGCGCTTGCCCGCGAAAGGCAAAGGTCCCAGGTTCGAGTCCCGGTTCCGGCACACAATTTTAATCTGCGAAAAAGTTTCATATCAGCGCACACTCCGCTGCAGAGTGAAGTTTCAATCTGGAAACATCCCTTAGGCTGTGGCTAAGCCATGTCTCCACCATATCCTTTCTTCCAGGAGTGCTAGTCTTGCGTGTTTGCAGAAGAGCTTCTGTGAAGTTTGGAAAGTAGGAGGCGAGGTACTGGCGGAAGTAAAGTTGTGAGACGGCATCGTGAGTCGTGTCGGGATAGCACAATCGGTAGTACGCTTGCCCACGAAAGGCAAAGGTCCCAGGTTCGAGTCCCGGTTCCGGCACACAACTAGTTGATAGCTATATATACATGTGGCGTCTGTTCGGAAAGAACAGACGTCACATTCTGATCCTGCAGCTGTTATTATTTAATATTCATAGAATATATGACTTCAACTGCTATTGGGCAAAGCTGGGAATTTGTATCTGACGGGAGGCGTGCATGGGTAGTCCTTGCAGGTGCGGTGATCACTGTGTCCCCAGTGGTGTAGGGGTCAGCGCAACTGCCTAGAAAGCAGGAGACCCGGGTTCGAATACCGGCTGGGTACACATTTTCAGCTTTGCCCAATAGCAGTTGAAGTCATATATTCTATGAATATTAAATAATAACAGCTGCAGGATCAGAATGTGACGTCTGTTCTTTCCGAACAGACCCCACATGTATATATATAATATGCCGGTGACGGGCAATGATCCTATCGTTAGTGGGGAGGGGTGGGCAAGTTTGAAGCCCTTACTCTTACGGGAATTAGTTAAACTACGAGTTTGAGTACTATGGGCAGGGCGAAGCTGGGAATTTGTATCTGACGGGAGGCGTGCATGGGTAGTCCTTGCTGGTGCGGTGATCACTGTGTCCCCAGTGGTGTAGGGGTCAGCGCAACTGCCTAGAAAGCAGGAGACCCGGGTTCGAATCCCGGCTGGGTACACATTTTCAGCTTTGCCCAATAGCAGTTGAAGTCATATATTCTATGAATATTAGTTGATAGTTAATGGTTGCAGCGTTGGTGCAGACCAACCAGCCTATGCATGCGAAGCAGCGGGTGTTGAACTAGTTTAGTAAATAAGTGTGGTTGCTTGCTGTTCTCTTCATTGTAAGAATCATTCTGTATTTCATGCTCGCTCAAAAATGACACTCTTTGACAAAATAGCAACAATGAAAGTAACAGATACATAAAGAAGTGACGGGAGGTGTTGGACCGGGCTGTGATGCAGGTTTCGGTCACCTGAAGGTGTCGTTGTAGAGGAAGCCCAGCCTGTTGTGGGCCAGGCTGAGGTCCCTGAGCAGCAGCGTGCTGGAGAACAGCGTGGGCGGAACCTCGCCGATGCGGTTGCCGCTGAGGTCCAGCGTCTCCAGCTCTGGAGTCTGCTGGAAGGCGCGCCGCTGGAGCGAGCGCAGCCGGTTGCCGTCCAGTCGGAGCTCCCTCAGGGCCTTGGTGGTCTGGAACAGCTGCTCCGGGAGATGCGTCAGGCGGTTGTCTCCCAAATCCAGCGAGGTGAGCGCGCTGTTGTACCTGCAACAAGTGAAACGTCGCTTGTGAGGGGGCTGATATGGAGCCGTTTATTTCGCGTATCAATACATCATGTGTTAAAGAAGTTTTCTTGGTTGGAGTACTGTGTTACGCAATAGTAGAAAGGGTGTGAGAGAGAGAGAGAGACAGTAGATGAGCTTGTATCCCGTGGGAAAGCTCCGCCCCTATTGCAAGTTGAGATCTGATTGGCTCCCGCCTATACTAGTTGTCCGCCAAATCTTTAAGCTTCTTTTATTAATATTTAACTTTCCTATGTTTATTAAAAGTTATCTGTATACTTTCTGTAATGCTTTTGCGCTAAGCAATATTCCGGTTTATTCAAAGATTTAATTATTTGTACATTTTGTAATAAGTTGAACAATGTTAGTCTAGAAGTTTCGCTTGGCGCCAAAACGGTGGCTTGTGGCGCAGCGAGAGGCGGCGGCAGTCAGTCGAGCGCCGACCGCGATACCTTGCACATTCATGTCAGTTCAGAGCGGGCCAGGGACAGTTTATAGGTTATGTATCGTTTATATATTTAATATTACTCAGTCTGTATATTTGTGCTTGGATATACACTCGCATTTCTTCAATAAAAAAACAAGCACTGGCATCTTACAAAAGCTAAAGTTATTCGTAGTGCGGTGCTTCCTAGCCACATCTCAACACTTCTTTTAGCATCACTTCAAGTTCAACGGACGTGCGACCTGTGTGCTTCACCTGCGCAATGGGACATCAACTACGACAGAAGACACAAGGTTAGTAAAAGAGTGAATTCAGACGTGCACTGAAGTTGCATGTCGACACGGCACCTCGCGTGCAGTGCTGCCCCGTCTACAAACCAGGCACTGGCACCAAGTGTGTTGGTAACAACACCGAGGATAGGCATGAAACAGGGGAGGTGTTTAGGAACTTTGTCAACTAGGCACTGGACCTTCCCTCCCTGTCTTTCAAAAGAGGCCCCGCCGTACTCTACTACTGGGCTCCAATTCTGGACATCACATGTAAGTTATCGTATGCCTCGTGTTGTCAAGGCAAGTGGCTTGTTTAAGTCATACCTTGTGAAGTGTAATCGACTGTACGTTTCTGTTAATTGCAAATAAATACTCAAAAAATGTTCAAATGTTTGTAGAACTTATGGGACTTAACTACGGGGTCATCAGTCCCTAAGCTTACAAACTACTTATGAACTAGCCAAGGCTAAGGACGGCACAAATATCCATGCCCGAGAGGGGATTCGAACCCCCGACCGTAGTGGCCGTGCAGACCGTGACTGAAGCGCCTTAGTCCCCTCGGGCACCGCGGCCGACCAAATAAATATCGTATATATTTTTCTGCCTTGAGGAAACACATTTTCTTTCTTCTATTCACCCAAACACATTTCGGAGATATAGGATGATTCTTACAATGAAGAAAACAGCAACCAACCACATTTCATTATGCTATTTATTTGCTAAAAAGCGCCGTTACCGGTTTCAATCTTTCCACTTACAAAATACTCTGTAAGCTGTCATGTTTGTAACTTAAGTATTTTTTTTTTTTAATATAGTGACTAAGTGCAATGTTGTACTTCTTATTTTATATCCAATTTTTTAACAAGATGGCCAGATTATAACATTATATATATATATGACCAGATGATGGTGACATAGTGCACCGAAACCGGTCGTCACTTAATAAATTGGCAGTTTGCGATCTTGGCTTATCATTTGAAAACTATAAAACCAATGAAGGTGTTAGCATGTGGACGTAATGTGCTGTTCTAGTCTCTTATGTACCTAAGGTACATCACCGTTCCCTTTGGATCCCTACTTAATTCGGTGCTCTCCGATACACACGATCGAACAGCGGAGGAGTGGTACTCAAGCGACACCTGGGTGTCGGTGGCCGAGTAGAAAGACCGACACAGGAATAAAGGATGCACGCTTGTGCAGGTACGGAGGTGAACAGCCAGTGGGACAGCAGAAACTAGAAACACTAGAGTAAATTAGAACGAGAGATATATATTTCTTAGAGACTTAGTAATATTTAACTTTTACATAGCTCAGTACTGCAGAATGCTGATACATAGTTGAGCTCGAGGCCTGCCTAGTGCCTATCCGATAGTCAAGTCTTCACTGGTGCCTATCTGATTCTGAAGTGTTAACTGGTTCCTATCTCAGTCCCAAGTGAACGATGTCGTTCAGTGGTGGCCACGAGCGGCGTTGTAGCAGAGGGCGCTCGTGGCTGACGTCGTAAGAACGCCGCGCCATGCGTGCATGGCGGCGCGCGGCGAAAGTACGTGGCGCGCACTTCATACTTGTGCGACACCACAAAAACTAACGGGGTTGCATTTAAAAAGAGACGTAGGTTTGTGTTAAAAACATACTTCCGTGTATTTTTTTTTTATGGTTTGCATTAACCAATTACACTAGCCCCTCTCCTCACGTTCGGTCTGTGGAATCGGCTCGTCAGTATTCGATGTTGTTTACGAAATATATCCAGCGGTAATGTTAGGTGACTCAGCCCTCCCCTATCCTTCTTCCCCGTGGCTTCCTGGGACATCATCCCCCCCCCCGTCCCTTCCCTACCGGCCCTATGGCCCCTCCCCACCCTCTCCCTCTCCTCTCATCCCCTTTCCCCCGCACACCACATCTTAAATGCTCTCAGTGCCCCCCCCCTCCCTTGTGCTTCGACAAGTGTGGTGTGTTTTAGTTACATTGTTTTATTTTACAACAGTGGACGGCCAACCCGCAGCCGACACCGTCAGTTTTAACTTGTGTATCTCTCTGAGTGTGTGTTGTGTTTTTTGTTTTAACTCCAAATAGCGGACGGTCTCAATATGGCCGCCGCCCTATGCTCATTTTAAACTGTGTGTGTGCCACTGACATTCGAGCAACTGTTTTTATTCACCACTTTCGTCGTTCCAAGTGTTTTATGTCACCACTGTTTTCCTCCATTTTATGTACTTTGTTTTATCTCCATTTTAAATCTCCGTTTTATGTCTGTATTATCTCCAAAATTTTATCTCCTTTGTGTTTTTATGTTCTCCGCTGTCATTTTTTATTTCTGTAGGCCGAAGAGCGCCAGTGAGCGCTGCCGGCCCGCCCCTTTTTTTAGGGGAATTGAAATCACAATAGAGAAAAAAAAATTTGATGACTCACCCTGTATACTCGTCGCTATGTGTTGTGTCGACTACTGTGATATGTAACAGGAGCTGGCACACATATTAGGACGATGATGTGGGCACATTACTAGAGCATCCATTCTGGTTATAACCGCAATGTTATCCACAGAGCAAAAATAAATATATGAATTAATGAAATGCAGCAACCAATTGCTTGTGGATCTTTATTTTTACCTTTAACGACCGGTTTAGGGCGGTTGAGTGCCCTTCTTCTGGTCTCTATACAGAAAAACAACTGCATTGGTATACAGTAAAGGCTTTAGAACGTATAAAAGTCGTTTACAGAAATTTGAAGCAGTTTCGAACCAAATAAATTGTAATAAAGATATGTTCATATAATGGGATAAAATGAACACTTACAAATGTTGCTTAATAAATATACATGCTAGTAGTGCAATCAACGCTAAGTGCAAAGATTGTGGAATGAATAACAATCAGCTGCTAACAAAGTATCTATGGATGAGGCTTATAGTAAAAGAGTAACGATAAATAAGGGAAAGAAGGCTATGGGAAAACAGTAATACTCCAAGTAGTTGAAGAAAAGCATAAAGAGAGGAGCAGGCGACTGATAAATCAGTCGCTTAGCAGATTAAAATTCAGTAGTCAAGAAGTACAATGATAAGTGGCGCCATAGGCGGAATATTTCTGTATAGAGACCAGAAGAAGGGCACTCAAGCGCCCTAAACCAGTCGTTAAAGTTAAAAATAAATAACCACAAGCAACTGGTTGCTGCATTTTAATAATTTATATATTTATTTTTGCTCTGTGGGTAACATTGCGGTATTAATCAGAATGGATGCTCTAGTAATGTGCCCACATCATCGTCCTAATATGAGTGCCAGCTCCTGTTACATATCACAGTAGTCGACACAACACATAGCGATGAGTATACAGGGTGAGTCACCTAACATTACCGCTGGATATATTTCGTAAACAACATCGAATACTGACGAGCCGATTCCGCAGACCGAACGTGAGGAGAGGGGCTAGTGTAATTGGTTAATACAAGCCATTAAAAATGCACGGAAGTGCACGGAAGTATGTTTTGTAACACAAACCTACGGTTTTTTTTAATGGAACCCCGTTAGTTTTGTTATCACATCTGAACATATAAACACATACACAATCAGTGCCATTTGTTGCATTGTAAAATGTTAATTACCTCTGGAGATATTGTAACCTAAAGTTGACGCAGTTGGCGGCAGATGTTTTGAAATGAGTATCATCTCCGCCTTTTCAGAGTTCGAATATACTATGGTCACAGTTCCTACAACACTACACTATCACAGACGTCTGGTAACACAGTGTACTACAGTTAGTCTGCGTGCAAAGACGAATGCAGAATAACAATAGCAGCAAGCGCTACATGCGGACACTGCGACAGCTAGAGCAAACCACAACAGTGGACTACAGCCACACTCGTAAACACGGTCGTCATCGTAAACATGTCCCTGCAGATGCTGCTCGCCGACCGTGCCCCGTGTTTGTTACAACACACAACTGAACGTCGGAGGTTTCAAGCGTCAACTTTAGGTTACAATCTCCCCGCCCGGAGATCCGAATGGGGGACTATTTTACCTCCGGAATATTTTACCCGAGAGGATGCCATCATCATATGTTCATACAGTAGAGCTGCATGTCCTCGGGAAAGATAACGGCTGTAGTTTCCCCTTGCTTTCAGCCGTTCGCAGTAACTGTGTGGCAAAGCCACATTAGCTGATGTTACAAGGCCAGCTCAGTCAATCATCCAGACTGTTGCCCCTGTAACTACTGAAAAGGCTGCTGCCCCTTTTACAATGCAACAAATGGCACTGATTGTGTATGTGTTTATATGTTCAGATGTGATAACAAAACTAACGGAGTTCCATTAAAAAAAACGTAGGTTTGTGTTAAAAAACATACTTTCGTGCATTTTTAATGGTCTGTATTAACCAATTACACTAGCCCCTCTCCTCACGTTCGGTCTGTGGAATCGGTTCGTCAGTATTTGATGTGGTTTACGAAATATATCCAGCGGTAATGGTAAGTGACTCACCCTGATACAATACCTCTCATTAATATCTTGAGTATGGTGATGCACATGGCATTCAGTTCGAGTACCAACCTGAAGCAGTCGACGCTGACCTCGGTGAGCATGTTGGAGCGGACCCACAGCGTGGAGAGCGCGGGCACCAGAGCGAACTGGAAGGGCCCTAGCGCGGTGAGGTTGTTGCGGCTGAGGTGAAGCAGTCTGAGCTGGGGGGTGCCGCGGAAGGCGTTGTAGGGCAGCGCGGCCAGCTGGTTGCCCGACACGTCCAGGTGGATCAGCTGCGGCAGCCCGGCCAGCCAGCGCTCCGACAGCAGCCGCAGCCGGTTGGACGACAGGTCGACGTCTGTGATCACCGGCTGAGGGGATGGTGGCTGGCCGCGCAGGGGGCGTGGCTGCGGCAGCAGGCAGGGCGGCACCGACCACAGGGACCTGCAGGGAAAACACACACGTGGGCCTCTCCACTGAACTTGGTACAGTGGTAGTTTTGTGTCCCAGCCTCGTCGCCGCTTTTGTGTCACGTTTCCGTCGTAGGTGTCGGTGGCCGAGTGGAACGAGACCGACACAGGAATAAAGCTAGCACGCTGGTGCAGGTACGGAGGGGAGCAGCCAGAAACTAGAAACACTAGAGTAAATTAGAACGAGATGTATATTGCACAGAATTTATACAATACTTAACTTTTACATAGCTCAGTACTGCAGAATGCTGATACATAGTTGAGCTAGAGGCCTGCCTAGTGCCTGTCCGATAGCCAAGTCTTCACTGGTGCCTATCTGATTCCGAAGTGTTAACTGGTTCCTATCACAGTCCCAAGTGGACGATGTCGTTCAGTGGTGGCCACGAGGGGAGTTGCAGCAGAGGGCGCTCGTGGCTGACGTCGTAAGAACGCCGCGCCGTGCGTGCATGGCGGCGCGCTGCGAAAGTAGGTGGCGCGCACTTTGGACTTGTGCGACACCACAGGTAGAGTGCCAGACTCTAAATCCAAAGGTCGCGGGTTCGATCCCCGCCAGGTGGATTTTTATCAGTCACTTTCCACTTCTTTCACCTCTGGCAGTATCGCTCATGTGAAAAATACCAAGTAGCACCGTGGTTCGGAACCCACGTTAAACTGTAGGTCCCCCTATAACTGGCCATTACTTATCAATTTAAAATGTTTTATTATAGGCATTAACAGTACATACAATATTATCACTGCGTTATTTACAATCAACAGTTTACTCCTCTTTATCCTCAGCATTACACGTTAGATGTTGATAATATAAAGAAGATCGTGGTAATATTTTCACAGTGTACTTCTTCAAAATAATATTTCCTCTGCGTTTTTCATTAGCTTCAAATTATAACTCAACATTTATGAGAGACAATCAGTACGAAAGTCCTCAATAAAGGCAGTAGGAGTAACCCACCCACTAATCTACAAGCCTATTTCATTGACGTCAATTTGAAGCAGAGTTTTGGACATATCCTGTATTCAAATATTATGAATTATCTCGAACAGAATGATCTATTGATCCGACTTCTGCACGGATTTAGAAAACATCGTTCATGCAAAACACAACTAGTTGTTTACTCACACAAAGTGATGGGTGCTATCGACAAGGGTTCGCAAATCGATTCCGTATTTCTTGATTTCCATAAAGCTTTTGACACCGTACCTCAGAAACGGCTTTTAATCAAATTGCGTGGTTATGGTATATCGCCCCAAATTTGCGACTATATACGGGATTTCCTGTCATAGAGAACACTGCTCGTAATAATCGATGTTAAGGCATCCACTAAAACAGAAATCATATCGGGCGTTCCACAGAGTACTGTTATTGGTCCTCTGCTGTTCCTTATTTACATAAACGGTTTAGGGGAAAATCTAAGTAGCTCTCTTAGGTTGTTTGCAGATGACGCCGTCATTTACCGTATAGTAAAATTAATCTGAAGATCAAAACCAACTGCAGAACGATTTACATAAGATATCAGTATGTTATAAAAATTGACAATTGACATAAACAATGACAAGTGTGAAGTTGTCCAGATGAGTACGAAACGAAATCCGTTAAACTTTATTTACAAGGTAAATCAATCAAAAGAGAAGGCCATAAACTCCACAACATACCTAGGAATTACTATTACTTCAGACTTAAATTGGAAAGAACACGTAGATAATATCGTGGGAAAGGCGAACCAGAGACTGCGTTTTATTAGCAGAACCCTTAAAAGATGCAACAGAACTACAAAAGAAACTGCATACACTACGCTTGTCCGTCCTTATTTGGAGTATTGCTGCCCAGTGTGGGATCCTTATCAGGTGGGTTTGACGGAGTACATCGAAAGAGTCCAAAGAAGGGCAGCTCGTTTCGTATTGTCACGATACAGGGGAGCGTTACGGAAATGATACAGGATCTGGGATGGGAATCATTACAACATTGCTGCGGCGTGGGCTACTTACGAAACTCTAATCGCCAACATTCTGCTCCGAATGCGAAAATATATTGTTGACTCCCAGATACATAGGTAGAAATGATCATCAGAATAAAATAAGAGAAATCAGAGGTCGAACAGAGAGATTTAGGTGTTGTTTCTTCCCGCACGCTCTTCGAGAATGGAATGGGAGATAAATAGTATAGTGGTGGATCGAAGAACCCTCTGCCAGGCACTTAAATGTGATTTGCAGAGTATCCCATGTAGATGTGGATATTGTTTCCATAATTGGAGCTATTAGGCAGCGGCAAAAGTTCGTGATTGAGGACGTACCTGTTGGCGCAGTCGGCGGTGGAGCCCTCCATCTTGCAAGGGCACTTCTCGTCCTCTGGAACCCTCAGAGAGATGCCGCCGATAGCCGCCACCAGGGGCAGCACTGGCATCAACAGCAAGAACGCTCGGACCCGCATCTGTGGACACACGTCGTCAACCTATAGCCCAAACGCGAGCACCCAAACTGGTAACAGGTGGAAAGAGGAACCATTCACGAAAAATTTTACAACGGCAATAAAAATTACTCTAAACATGAACTTGCCATGTGGAGGTGCAAAAGAGATGTAGTATCTGTGGATAATGAGTGTGGTGCTGAGAAAATTAAATCGTCAAAGACGAGGTTTATACATGGGAATGGAGGAAAGATGTACCTCAAGACAAGTGTCGAAAACGTAAAGTCTTCATTGTTCTACGTATTGTCAGTGGTTTGCTGTCATAAAGTATCTTTATTTCTTTTTAACACCACCGTGGCTCAGTGTTTTAACTGACTATGTCTATTTTATCATCTGTCAGAGCTGTAATGCCTTCATACTTGTCGCCTTGTCGATGTTTTAAGTCTCCATAGTTTTAACTCCATGCATATATTTTCACTCTTCATGTTCATTTTAATATTATCTCTCGACTGAAGAGCATCACTTAATGCTGCTAACGGCCGACAGGTATGTATTTTGTCGGTGTGAAATAACAATAACATGAAAAAAAGGGCAAGGTGTAAGAAACGCAAAAGCGAGGTCTGTAGATTGAGGGGGAAACGTTCAACAATGGAAAGTGCTATAATAAGTTTTACATTCTCTGAGAAATTGTGAAGAGCTAGCAGGAGGGTAAAAGCATGAGAGAGGCTATCCTGAAATTTTACTTGATACTATACGCAACATTATTATTTGTCGAGAAAGATGAAATGTTCGATAATGTACGTTGGTGCAAGATGTCCCAAAATCTGAGAAAAATGGATGAAAACTGTAGGAAGATACAGTACTAGCCAACGTTAAAATGTTCAGCAATTTCTAATTATACAGGGTGTAACACGTATAAGTGCAAAATTCTACATTTGAAGTACACACCTACAAAGTGTAGGTTTTATTTATTTCTGTATTTATTTTTTGCCATGCCTTGCCCACAAGTGAACGACGCCTGGCCACATACACTTCCACTGAAGGAGAAAAACCTCCAGTCTCACCTCCTTACCCCTGACTTTGGGGAATACATGCGTCCTAGCGCTATGCATTTGTGGAGGTAATACCTAATCTGAAAACGTATGACATCTAATAACGTTTGGTCTCCAAATGATAAGACAGTTTTATATAATGTTGTTCGGTTTCTTAGTTTCTGGATGTATAAACCACAAGAATAAAGTCAGCTATGAATTTTAGGATGACCGTCGCCTAACAGATGAAGCAGAATCGCTTGATATACTAGCAGGAACGTTATTATCAACTAGTAGCTCTTTTATATTAGCACACAGATCATTGGGGGGAGGAGGTCCACACTAATTCATAAGCAAATGATAAATGGTAGAAAGTAATGCAATATATAAAGCAGAGTGTTCGTATGTTTGTGTGTACGTGTTGCATACAAATTTACAGTTTTGTTCCAATCTTTTTCAAATTTTGTTGACGTAAGCTTCAATCCTCGAGGACGCTCGCCGTAAGTGTAAGAATCACGAACGATACATAGTTTACGAGTTATGACGTCATAGACAATGAGATTCGTGACAAACTGCTGCATTTAGCGACAATGCTGCTCATTTTCTCCTAAACCACTGCACCGATTTCAACCAAATTTGGTACACACATTCCTTACCGTGAGGTAACAACTGCTGCAGGGTTAAGAAACCCATACGACACTTGGTTCAAAAGATATGACGTCATAAACAATAGGAATCGCAAAACCGACCAGATAATGCGGCAAGATTTTATAAATTCGCTATATGAGAATGAGAGTACTTACCGACATGCAACAAACTCTAAACATAATTTCAAACCTGTATTAAACTTTACTACTTTATTAGTAAGTTTAAGAACACACAACAAATCAATATCTCACTTAGGCTTTTTGACAATGTAATTGGTTGATTATGAAATTTTTGAGTGCACATTTGACTTGACTTTCAGTTTTTCACAATTTTTCTGCGCTTACATGTTGCATTCGAATTCTCTGTCATACGTAATGCACTTAATTGTTAAATTAATTTCATAAACCTTATTTAGAATGAATGGTCCACTGAGTATTCGTTGTAAGTTTTTATCGAATTAATTAAAACACACAAATATTATTATATTGAATATATTGTTAATTAATTAGCAGGATAGTTTCAGTGTACTTCCAACAACTTCAAGATGTTACACGAGTGTGCATACAATGGAAGCAGAATGCGAACTTGTGCAGTTTCCCCACAGAATTTTGGTCGAACTCCCTAAGTGCTGATTTCGAAACAAAGGTATTGTAATACGCCTTAGCGATTACTGAACGAGACCAGGCTAATAGAAAACTGTATACTAATGTTATAGTTGCAACAGGTGTGAATATTCAGAAGCGAATACTGTTACCTGGCATATCAATATTCAGACCACCTGATATTACAGAGCCTTTCGCTTTTACACGACGGCAATTTCCACTTAGATTGGCGATCTGTATTAAGAACAACAAAGCGCAGGGTCAAACACTTGATTAAGTTGAAACCTACTTGCCTGATCCAGTTTTTAGTCGCGGACAATTGTATGTTGCCTAATCTCGAGGCAAAACATTCAAAGACGTAAAAGTAGGAATTGCACCATAGTGTCGACGAACGGCTAACATTGTCTAGAGAGAAGTATTTCAAAAAATAATACAGTATATACTGTTAAAATAGTAAAATACTACGATTTGATAGATCTTTATATTTGCTTACATTGCCTTTATGTCACTGGCCATTAACATTGGGAAGTATTCCCACGTATCGTCTAGTCTTTTCTTTTAATTTTTTTAAATTTTATATATATCTATATACATAACGTCTGATGAAAGCATCCCTAGTCGTTGTTGAAACCATGATGAGGTGTTTTCAGTAATTTACTACTCAACTTGCTAGCTGCTAAATTCTACGGGAAGAAATTATATTCAAATGTTTGTAAAGTCTATGGGTCATCAGTCCCTAAACTTACAAACTACTTATGAACTACTTACGAACTAGGACGGCACAAATATCCATGCCCGAGGGGGGATTCGAACCCCCGACCGTAGTGGCCGTGCAGACCGTGACTGGAGCGCCTTAGTCCCCTCGGCCACCGCGGCCGGCGGAAGAAATTATACCACAGTCTGACATATACAGCCGGCCGCGGTGGCCGAGGGGACTGAGGCGTTTCAGTCACGGTCTGCGCGGCCACTACGGTCGGGGGTTCGAATCCCCCCTCGGGCATGGATATTTGTGCCGTCCTAGTTCGTAAGTAGTTCATTAGTAGTTTGTAAGTAACTATGTAATTGTAGATGGCGTCTAGCACGCCGAAAACGGTTATGTAATTACATGAAAAAAGCTATATTGGCTGCAAACCTCTTATTAAACAATTCTAGATCGCCCCAATAATGTGTTTCTAATACATAAAATTATACGTCGTTGTCCTCGTAAATTGCCGGCCGCGGTGGCCGAGGGGACTAAGGCGCTCCAGTCACGGTCTGCATGGCCACTACGGTCGGGGGTTCGAATCCCCCCTCGGGCATGGATATTTGTGCCGTCCTAGTTCGTAAGTAGTTCATTAGTAGTTTGTAAGTAACTATGTAATTGTAGATGGCGTCTAGCACGCCGAAAACGGTTATGTAATTACATGAAAAAAGCTATATTGGCTGCAAACCTCTTATTAAACAATTCTAGATCGCCCCAATAATGTGTTTCTAATACATAAAATTATACGTCGTTGTCCTCGTAAATTGCCGGCCGCGGTGGCCGAGGGGACTAAGGCGCTCCAGTCACGGTCTGCATGGCCACTACGGTCGGGGGTTCGAATCCCCCTCAGGCATGGATATTTGTGCCGTCCTAGTTCGTAAGTAGTTCATTAGTAGTTTGTAAGTAACTATGTAATTGTAGATGGCGTCTAGCACGCCGAAAACGGTTATGTAATTACATGAAAAAAGCTATATTGGCTGCAAACCTCTTATTAAACAATTCTAGATCGCCCCAATAATGTGTTTCTAATACATAAAATTATACGTCGTTGTCCTCGTAAATTGCCGGCCGCGGTGGCCGAGGGGACTAAGGCGCTCCAGTCACGGTCTGCATGGCCACTACGGTCGGGGGTTCGAATCCCCCCTCGGGCATGGATATTTGTGCCGTCCTAGTTCGTAAGTAGTTCATTAGTAGTTTGTAAGTAACTATGTAATTGTAGATGGCGTCTAGCACGCCGAAAACGGTTATGTAATTACATGAAAAAAGCTATATTGGCTGCAAACCTCTTATTAAACAATTCTAGATCGCCCCAATAATGTGTTTCTAATACATAAAATTATACGTCGTTGTCCTCGTAAATTGCCGGCCGCGGTGGCCGAGGGGACTAAGGCGCTCCAGTCACGGTCTGCATGGCCACTACGGTCGGGGGTTCGAATCCCCCTCAGGCATGGATATTTGTGCCGTCCTAGTTCGTAAGTAGTTCATTAGTAGTTTGTAAGTAACTATGTAATTGTAGATGGCGTCTAGCACGCCGAAAACGGTTATGTAATTACATGAAAAAAGCTATATTGGCTGCAAACCTCTTATTAAACAATTCTAGATCGCCCCAATAATGTGTTTCTAATACATAAAATTATACGTCGTTGTCCTCCTAAATTGCCGGCCGCGGTGGCCGAGGGGACTAAGGCGCTTCAGTCACGGTCTGCGCGGCCACTACGGTCGGGGGTTCGAATCCCCCTCGGGCATGGATATTTGTGCCGTCCTAGTTAGTAAGTAGTTCATAAGTAGTTTGTAAGTTTAGGGACTGATGACCCCGTAGTTAAGTCCCATAAGCTTTACAAACATTTGAACATTTTGACATATACAGTCACGACAATCGCACAGATTTTTGTTACACACTGTGACAGCAGCTCTCCAAGCGGCCAGCAAGCTACTTTTCTGAATACGATATTGGATAAGTGCGAATAGTATCGCTTATATTGATTTTAACATTCTTAGGGAACGAATGTAGTTTCTTAAAACAGGTAATAACTTAAAAATAGCTCCACCATTGTCTTTTTTTAGGTTTACTAAGATCCCTGAGAAAGTACAGTTTAATTGCAATTTCTTGTAACCTACAGCCTTTTTCTGAGTAATTTCATTATACTATCAATATAGTAGAATGGCTAACAAACACCTGAAGACCTGCACTTTGGCAGAATGCCGTCGCTTTTCCACTCAGGAACGTTGAGGTTTCTTCACTACAATTGCAGCAAAATCGGTGACCGTAGGAAAGGAAAGGACAAGTAAAAAAAAAAAAAATAAAAAAAAAAAAAATAAATAAAAAAAAATGCGATGAAACTGTCTTCAACAAAGAAGAACCAATTTCTACCATTTTTGGTACAGCTGAACCAACAAACGGCAAGAATCTTAAAGACATTGTGTTCTTAAGCTAAAGTAATCACACTCAAAGAACAATGTACGTACAAGAAAGACGAGTGAAGCCTAAAAATGTCCGAATCATTAGACTCGATATCGAGTTGATACGTGTCAAAATACTGTTTGCCATAGTAAGAACAGACCATAATTTGCGTAACTCTTAAGTTTATTTTCTACTTACTTTCAGCAGAATAAGCTGCAGTTATACTCATATATGTAAGTATTGGTTCATGAAGAAGTTCTTCGTTATGCCACTGAATCAAGTTCGGCTGTATTTACATTAGTTTTAGTATTATGTATGTCTCTTGATATTTTACTAATGCTTGTAAAGAAAAAAAAAAGGCAATTTCCTAGACCCCCGTGTACATCGAAGGAGACGGCATTGCCATCGATATATTTCGAATGTTTGATATAGTGTTTCTGTACCAAAGATTCGGGCGCTGCGCGCCTTCACGTACTAAGAAAAAACTTCATGTGTAACCTATACCTAACCTTCTTAAGGCTATGCTACAGATCACATTTTTAAGTCAAAGTTAGGTTAGCTATAGGTTAAACAAGAAGTTTCCTTTTAGTATGTGGGGGAGCGTAGCGTCCGAATCTCCGGTTCAGAAACATTATATCGAACGTTTGATATATATCGATGGCAATACCGTTTCCTTCGATGTACGCGAGGTCTAGGAAATTACCGAAAAAAATATACTAACTATTTACTTAATTACGTACACAAATAATTATAAACAGACATTTCTCATTCGGCCGCTTGCCACTTCTAGGAGCGCTAGTGTCGTTGCAACTGTCAGTTGTTACCAACTTTCACAACAGTGAGTGTCGCGACTGTATATCTTACAAGGAGACCACATGGTGTCGGAGTTTAAAATTTTTTTCATATTTACTGTACGTGAAGTGTAGAAATTAAATAACAATCAGTCAAAGCCATTCGACGCAAGTCTAAAAAATTCTCGCCAAAATCGACTTTGAAGTTCTGCAGGTAGATGTAAGCACCAATACCAGACGCAATACTACCATCTGTGGGTGTAGTTCAACTACCAAAGCAGCAGCACTCTTGTTAAACGGACGATGAACATTATACAGCAGCAACCTGGGAGCATTACAAGGAAACTTTTCGACGTTCTTAAACCGTCAAGTCTTCAACCTCCATTCGATGTAGGAAACATCAATGCTTGTTTACAACACGTGAGGACCTTTTATTTAGAAATGAGGTATGTCAACCATGCACTTTTGTGGTCAAGACACCTAACAGTAAGGACTATTATGAATGAAAGAAAGAAATGTCAAAGAAGGAGTAAAGTAGAAGATAACTCAAGAAATGTGGACTGGGATGCTGTATGGCGAAATATTAATCTAGAAGGGCACTCCTCGGACGTTGTAACAGCTTGGTACAAAGTCGTCAATAACATAACTCCCACCAACGAACGACTCTGTGGAATCGGTATAAATCAAACAGATCTATGCCAACGATGGAATCTTGTTGCTACAGTTATACACAGATTTACCTGTGGGGGAAACTTAGATAACCGGAAATGGATGAGAGCGCAAATAGCACTCCTCACAAGAACTTCACCTGAATACGTATCTCCACCCATACTATGTAGACCAGATGCAAGATATTTTCCAGAGAAAAAAAATGACGTAGTATACTGGTTATCGGGAAATTAAGTGAGCTACGTGATTAACAATTTTGGACCGGACACCACCATTGACTTCAAACTATACATGCAGGACGAATATAAAAAAGTTAGCAAGTATATGGACCAAAAACCATCTGGAAACATGCTTATTATCATATTTGAACGAATGGGGATAGGTTAATATATATATACATGGACTCATTTAATATAAGTTTCTATCAATGACTCAAAAAAAAAAAAAAAAAAAAAAAAAAAAAAAAAAAATATATATATATATATATATATATATATATATATATATATATATATATATATATATATATATATATCCTAAATGCTAAGGTTAACTTATTTAAAAATTGAACTGCAAAATAGGAGTAAATCAAGATGTTGTTTGTATGATTGTGTATACCATTATGAGTACCTGTGTAAAGTATCGTACTTGTGCATATGTATCCTCAGATGTCATAATTGATGTTCACTAAATACAGTAGTATGTACAAGAAATTAAAAAAAAATTATTACAAAAAAAGGCGGTAGCTTTTTGGGCTCATAAGCCTAGGGTAGGTGGTTCGACGCCGGCAGAAACTGATTTATATTTTTTTCGTTGTGTTCGAATACCTACACAACTTTAATATCTAACGGCAATTTTCATGAAAATGTACGTATTTTTATTTATTCGTAATTTTCTATATCTTATAAAAATAATGATGTTTTCAATGAAAAAACATACGTTAAATTTTTTACAGTGCCATTAGTTGACGACGGTAGTCTTTGATTGTTAAGCTTGGGAATAGCTACGACAGTTTTTGAAAAGTCTTCTCCTTAGTTACTAATTACTTTCTAAGCAGCTACCATACACAACCATTGCTTTAGGCAACGACGAGGTGTTCAGATCGTCTACACACACATAAAAATTGACACAACACCTGGAATTAGAGACTCTTAAATGTTTTAGGTAACTGAATTCGAAAACGACGAAAAAATAGCTCTCAAAAACTTAAGAAAGACCACCATCGTCAACTAATGGGGAAGCCGATACTGTAAAAAAAATGTAACGTGTGTTTTTTGATTGAAATCATCATTATTTTATAAAATATAGAAAATTACGAATAAAAGAAAATAGGTGAATTTTTCATAAAAATTACCGATAGATATTAAAATTGTGCAGGTATTCGAACATAACGAAAAAATATATAAATAAGGTTGTGCAGGACTCGAACCACCTACCCTATGGTTGCGAGGACAGAATGCTACCACTTGAGCTACACAAACAAATGGGGTAACTGTTTTATTTACTGGTACCTAAGTGTACCTGAAAAACTTCAAAGTCGATGTTCTCGAGAATTTTTTAGAGTTGCGTCGGATGGCTTTGACTGATTGTTATTTAAGTACTGTACTTCACGTACCGTAAATATGAAAAAAAAAAATTCTAAAATCCGGCACCCGTGTGGTCTCCTTGTTAGACTGTGATTATATTGTGAATTTCAAAGCGAGATTCAAACAGGTGTCTTGCATTATTAAAAATCATGACTTGGAACCTTTAGTGGTAGCTACGGCTCAGAAAGAGAAGACAGTTCGGCCTACGACATTACACATTTGTGTACTGCCTACAGGGTGCTTTTTGTAGTTAAAGTAAATTCGACACATCCTCTGCTTTCACGGGCAGACCTTACTTACCTTGGAGTCGGTGAAGATGTTCTGGCGCTGTGGGTCTATCTCCTGCAGAGAACGGAAGACTGCTCAGACCGACTGTCGTGTTTTCGTCAGGAGGCTGACGACTTCGATAACGACCCAGGAATGTGGCTAAGGAAGCTGTTAGTGTGTTCGCGATGGACGCACTTAGGCTAATTTCTGTTTGCGCATCGGAAAAGTCCACGCAAATGACTTGCTGATAGGTGTTATGAATACAAATGGAAAACTGTACTAAACTGCATTCGCAGTATTTAAAACTGTAAATTTCCTCATCCCCTTCACAGTAATTATATCGTTCGAATAGAATTCTTTCACTGTATCGCACATGGCCCGAAGCTTTAAAAGGAGTTGCTTTTCTTAGAGCTCCCATGGCAATATAAAATGATTTCCAGTCCATGGTGTACAGCAATCAGTCAGAATAAATATTCCTTCAGTAAAAAACCGTCTTGACTGCAAATTGTTTTATTAATTATTGACGCGTTTCGCCCTTTAGCAGGGCATCTTCAGATTATCTGCGTGACAGAATTTACAAAAAATTAAAAGGCTGAATTACAAACGGGTGTAAAGGTGTATTTCAAGCGTCAACTTCGCGTCGCAATATCTCGGGATGTAATTGGAATATTGTGATGCAATCAACGCCATTGTTTATGTGATTTGTCATGCTATGGATTGCTGAAGAAAAAATATAAGGTGTCCATTTAAAAAAACATAAGTTTGTGTTTCAATACTGTGCTTGTCTTCAATCACTATTGAACTTGTATTCTGAAGTGCCTCTGACTCAGACCTTAAGAAAGATGAGTTCAGATGTTTTATTGTTGACGTGTAAATTTTATTTTGATGACACATCAATGTGGATGTACAACATTTTGTTATATTAAAAATTGTTGTAATAACAGCGAACTCATGTAAAAAATTACTACAGGTATGTAACTATGTAATTGTAGATGGCGTCTAGCACGCCGAAAACGGTTATGTAATTACATGAAAAAAGCTATATTGGCTGCAAACCTCTTATTAAACAATTCTAGATCGCCCCAATAATGTGTTTCTAATACATAACATTATACGTCGTTGTCCTCGTAAATTGCCGGCCGCGGTGGCCGAGGGTACTAAGGCGCTCCAGTCACGGTCTGCATGGCCACTACGGTCGGGGGTTCGAATCCCCCCTCGGGCACGGATATTTGTGCCGTCCTAGTTCGTAAGTAGTTCATAAGCAGTTTGTAAGTTTAGGGACTGATGACCCCGTAGTTAAGTCCCATAGACTATACAAACATTTGACCATTTGATCCTCGTAAATTAAAGATTATAACAACAGAATGTACCATCGATGACAGGTCTCAGCCCAAAAATTCGCATCTTAGGCGCTCACTTGCGAAAAAAAATCATAATAATAATAATAATGCATTTCAAGCAGCGTCAAACCAGTCTCGGGACTGAAGACCACAACGAAAACAAATGATGATTGCCAGTCCATGGTGTACAGCAATCAGTGATAATAAATATTCCTTCGGTAAAAAACCGTCTTGACTGCAAATTGTTTTATTAATTAATGACGCGTTTCGCCCTTTAGCAGGGCATCTTCAGATTATCTGCGTGATAAAATTTACACAAAATTACAAGGCGGAATTACAAAATGGGTCTAATGGTACATGGGCTTGTTTTGTGTTAAGAAGACAGTATAAATGGTAAACAAAGCTTACAATGCGCTCTCCGTGGTGTGACACCGTCAGTTGTTTTGCGGTATTTCTATTTTTCTGGAATTTTTGGATTTCCTTGTAGCCCTACAAATGATCGGTAACAACGAATTACGGTAGGAACATACTCGGTAAAGATGTGAGAAACACAAAACCGATATTTAAGATTACCTTAATATAAGCGGTGGTCTCTGGTGATACAAGATAAGCCCATGTTTACAATTGCGCTCACGGGCGGTGGGCGGGCGTGTTCTGCTGCTCCACCGACTTGTACAAACTCATCTTGTACTGTCAAAGACCACCGCTTCTATTAAGAGCTACAAGGAAATCCAAAAATTCCAGAAAAATAAAAACACTGGAAAAACACTTACGGTGTCACACCACGGAGAGCGCATTGTAAGCTTTGTTTACCATTTACACTGTCTTCTTAACACAAAATAAGCCCATGTACCATTATACCCGTTTGTAATTCAGCCTTGTAATTTTGTGCAAATTTTGTCACGCAGATAATCTGAAGATGCCCTGCTAAAGGGCGAAACACGTTATTAATTAATAAAATAATTTGCAGTCAAGACGGTTTTTTACTAAAGGAATATCTCATGGCAGTATGGAAGTCTAGTGTTGGAATATTATTATGTTGTTCGGTTTATTTCATATGCAATGGCCAGGTGAAACCACTTTTCCATTGAGCCTTTCTATAATTTTTTCTTTTGCAGTCAAAGTATTATGTATATTTAAAATTGTTCCCCAAAAGTTGTGACTCATTTTGTTTTATTACTTGTTTCGTTCTGTTTGGATGGCCTTCAGCGTCTTGTAGCTCTATGCGCAACTGGTCTCGGCTGCATTATAACAGAAACTGTCATGACGCAGTAGAGACAGGTTTCGGACTCAACCCAAGATTACAAAGATAATCCAAATGGATTGAAAAATATAATGGAACAACAACAACAACAAAAAAAGGCAACTAAAAACACTTCTATGACACAATAGTGACTACAACATTTCGAAACTGATCGAAATATGTAATGGAACAAAATGAAAAGATAAAACCTCGCTAAGCGTTGAAGGACAACAAAGGTTAACTAATAGTTTTAAAAAGTAGTACAGTTGCTGACTCTCCTAAGTCGTCCATAGTATTATATTGACGATGACGGGAAGATGGTTCTTTTTGCTGATGATACAAGTACAGTAATCGCATCCGCCAAACAAGAATTAAATGTTGAAATTGCAAATAATGTTTCCAAGAAAATTATTAGATGGTTCTCTACAAATTGATTCTTATTAACTTTTGATAAAACACAGTAATGGCGTGAACTATTAATAAATATGTCCTGTGAACAAAAGTGTGTAGCCATTCAAAGTTTTTTGGTGTGTGCACTCATGAGAAATTGAATGGCAAGCAACACATAGATGATTAACTGAAACGTTTGAGCTATTAGGGTTATTGCAAACTTTGGTGACAAACATCTTAGTTAATTAGCTTACCATGACAATTTTCATTCACTGATGTTACATGATAACGTATTTTGGGGTAATTCATCGGTGAGAAAAAAATATTCATTGGTCAAAAGCGTGTAATTAGACGTATCCCATCGTATATATAATCCTGCAGACAATTATTTAAGGATCTAGGGATCTTCACAGTTGAATCTCAACACACACAAAAACACACACATATTTGTTATTAATAACCAAGTCCAGTTCAAAAGTAAAAGTTGGACAAAGGATGATTTATAGTATTCAAGATTAAAGCAAACTTTGGCACAGAAGGGAAAGAATTATACTGCCGCAAAAGTCTTTTATCATTTATCAAATAACATATAATGTCTGACAGCTAACCACATTTTAAAAACAAATGGAAAGAATTTGTAGATGACAAGTCCTTATACTCAGTAGTTGAATTTTTACATGTAAATTAGTAATTTTATAAACACTAAAAATTAAGAAAAAACAATAAAAAATCTTGTATGTGATTTAATAAAATCTTTTACTAAACTCGCACGTTCCATATCATTACCTAATCTCGTAAACATGATCTATGGCACGAGTACTAATGTAATCTAATCTGTGTTTATTATTGAAAAGTGTGGTAAGTGAAATTTGGCCATTATTTCAAATCGCATTTCTTACTGCAGTTGTGAAAGAGACGAGGCTGTGAAACCGCATTTTAGAGTTTGCAAATACAGCAAAGACAGCGTTAAGCGACAGTAAAATCAAATTCTGACTGTTGACCGATACGAGTTTTTTAGGATAATATTTGTGTAAATGATTCAGATACCGAGTATTCCCCGGTATTATAATTTTACAACTACAAATATATAAATAAATAAATAAATAAAAAATAAAATAAAAAAAATAAAGAAAAAAATTCATATGTTTGTTAAGCTATGGGACTTAACGGCGGGGTCATCAGACCCTGAACTTACAAAGCACTTAGAAACTAACTTATATTAAAGACAACACAAACATCCATGCCCGAGGGAGGATTCGAACTCCCGACGGGGAACGGCCTCGCGAATCGGAGCATAGTGCCTCAAAGCCCTTGGCCACTCCGCCGTAGCTTAAAATTAAACAGAGTGAATTTAACGTAATGTTGATTTCTTTTCTTTTTTCTTTTATTTATTTATTAATTTTTTTTTTATGATTGTGTTTCACTTTCAGAAATTTGTTATGGTAAGATATACTATATGGTTTACTGAATAGCAAAAGAGGTTAAATTTACAGTTTTTGGTACAGATTACAGCACTTACACATATTATTTATTTAAATTATGTAATACGATTACTGTATTACAACGTAAGTTCAAATTAAACCCACAGACACAGATAGATTTATGAAGTCAACATATAATTCATTTAGATTTTGTATCATCAACAGAAAATTTTCACACAGCGAACAGTTTACAGGGACACTAAACGTAAACCAGCCGCAAATACGTTCAATTTTGTTATTAGAAAGCACTATGTGCAAATCTTATTTCTGTACGAGCCGTAGACGAGTTTAAACAGCATACCTTTAGCCTTCACTCATGTCTTGGTTTGGGGTTAGTAAGACTCACTGGGTCAGGTTGATTAAAAACTTTTAATTTTAAAAAAAGAGGAATTGCTTCCTTCTGAACGCAACCACACGAGTTTGTTTTTGCTGTCAGCTGTGAATATCGGTCTTTGTCATTGCGCATATTTTGAGCGGTTCAATAAGGAGTATTGCATTAAAACTATTTCAAATGCTTAAAAGCTTTAAGATTGGATATAAAATGTGCTAGAAAAATTATAGTACACCTTGAAAAGTCTTTAATTATCTTAAAAAGTGTCTCTTTTGTGGACTAAGGTCAAAAATTTTATTCACTGCTTTTTCTCCCTTGTCACGGTGTCATTGGTCATATGTGTGTGGTTTCAATGAACATTCTCTCTTAGAGACCTTTAATTTTATATTTGCTGTTTTTACACATACAGTAAAGTATCAATTTATTTGCAGTGATACTTGCCTTATAAGCTATTTTTTTAACACTTTCAGTACTGTGCCAAGAATAGTGGAAAGGTGCGGGAGCTATCTGTAACAGCTGCTCGGAAAAGTCTTCTCATCCTGTGTGGAGTTTATAAAAACTTTATTTTCAATAAGAATGCCTACCACCGCGAATTTGTAAAAACTTGCTGAAAGCTCGGCCAATTTTTCCGAAAATGATGTAAGCATTGAACGTTTGGCCAAATGTAAAAAACCTCCTCAGCAAGACTTTTCATAGTCACGACTGAGGTATATGAAATCAACTCACACGTATGTATATTTGTGACATATAATTTTAAAATAAAATAAAATAAAAACCGGTATTCATTTTTTTCCCCTTTCAGTATGTCTGTATTTTAGAAAATGAGGCTATTTGAAAATGAAAATAGATCTGTAACACCCTGTTCGTCAGTACCTTTGTTTTAATAATAGTTTCGTGTGGCTCACTGGCCTGGTGCAAGTCTTTCAATTGGACGCCACTTCGGGGACTTGCGTGTCCCTAGCCTAACCCAGTGATCCAACCGGGCAAAAGAAAAGGAAAGGGGACCTACAGCTTAACGTGGAATCCGAACCACGTGTCGTTTCTGGCTACTCCTCACATCGTTGAGAGGTGAAGGATGGGTTAAAGTGCAGACTGAAAAATATTGAACCCGCGACCCTTCAGTTTCCAGTCGAACGCTTTACCCCAAGACGACCTTCATTAAATAACAGATCATTACGACAAATACCATCTGCTTCTAGATAAAAGAGTTATATATAAAAGAAGCAAGGCTGACATTCTGGAGTGTCTAGTCCATAGTCCAAATTCATTCCGCAAGAATACATCGAGAACGCCGAGCCTGTTGAGAAAAAAAAAAAAAAAAAAAAAAAAAAACGACTGCAGCATTGAACGGCAGAGAGAAATTTCACTCTTGCCGACTGGAGGCCAGTTCGATCCTCGCAGGATCGACACTCTGCCCTGGTGGTTGCTGGGCGAGGTCTCCCCTAGTCAAGCCCCAAGCACTCTGGCGCGACATCGCCCACTTCGATGTCTCGCGATTTCAGCCGGTCGAACATCGCGCCAAGTTCGCACTTGTAGCAGTCCAACGGGTTATGCGCCAACATCAGCGCCTTCAGTGATGGCAGCCCAGAAATCGCATCGGCCGGCAACCTGTGGACAAGAAACAAGCCATGGAATTCCCACTTACCTCCAACAGTAAATTGTCTGGCTAAATTCCCCTCACTCACTTCAGCAATAATGTAGATAGAGAGGTAAACATTGACACACATGCTTGGAATGACATGGGGTTTTATTATAACAAAAACGTTTGGTGATGATCGTGTGCTCAGCCGCCACTTTCGTCATGCTTGGTCTCCCAGGTCCCCAGACACCAGTCCGTGCGATTATTGGCTTTGGGGTACCTGAAGTCGCAAGTGTATCGTGATCAACCGACATCTCTAGGGATGTTGAAAGACAACATCCGACGCCAATGCCTCACCGTAACTCCGGATATGCTTTACAGTGCTGTTCACGACTTGGTCGAACCCGTCGAACCTTTTTTGGGGGTCATATTGTTGCAAAATATCAGTGTAACTCTCACTACTGTCCTTTCTCTTAAGGAAAATGCCCAATAATACTTCTGTTGCTTACCGCAACCCCACAGTAACTTTGAATGTTTTGTTTTACCCAAATGGTGATTTCCCCAATCGCCAGTTTTGGTTATCTACGACTCCAATCAGATTGAAATGTGCTTCTTGTGTGATCCAAATTCCACAAAGGTTTAGTTCAGTTTCGAAAACAGAACCTACCGTACACAGGGTGAAGCGAAATTTGCGCACTTTGGCTTCGCAGAGCGATTCCCCACATGCCATAAAGAAATGTATATCGCAAAATTTCGCCCTGAGAATATTTCCGACAGTAAGCGTTGAAATCTGAGATGGGTGTATGTTTCACACGTTAATGCTTTTCCGAATTACACAATTACACCAAAAAACTTGTAGGGGATGTATGAGCCGTCTCAAAGAACAAAATTATCATGGAAGTCCATTCCAGTAAACGTCAACCAACGACGCTACAGAGCGTCAAAATTGCTGGAGGTGATGTCTAGCAGCAGGTACCGGTAGTTTTAACTTGGACTCTCCGTAACGTCTTTTAATGGCGATTCCAGGCATGGGTGTCTGTGCACATTTTGTTCCTCAAGACGACTTCTACATCTAGAAATTGCTTGGTGTAATTGTGTAATTCTGAAATAGACTGACGTATGCCACATTCACCCATCTCAACCTTCGACGTCCTTTTACTGCTCGAAATATTCTCAAGGCGAAATTTTGAGAGGCATGTATATTTTTATTGCTGGAATGTGAGGAATCGTGCTGTGAACTCCAACTTGCGCGAATTTCGCTTCATCCTATATAAAAAAATGTTAAAAATGTTAATAAATATAAGGGACGTAACTTCTGTGGTTACCACTCATGATGCTTTCAAACTGCTTCAGCAAACTTATGCTAAAGACAACACACCCATGACCGAGGGAGGACTCGAACCTGCGGCGGGGAATAGACACGCACTACGCTGTAAGGCGCCTTAGACCGCCCGCGCACTCCACTACGGTTTTTGGGGACAATGGCGAGAAGGTATCCGTAATGAGGAAACAAAGAAAAATTAGGCATGAACGACACAGATGACGAAGTTAGAGCCATCAGGCTTAGATGGAATTGTCATTTTACATGCATGGGAGACGTAAACTTACCTAAGGAGACCCATGGGTTCGATAGTAGATGATAAGAGAAGTCGAGGTAGATGAAGAAGCAAATATTTGGATTTGGTCAAGAATGATTTTGAAGGAACGGGCTTGACATCAGACAAGGCATTAATGTCTGCAGAATATCAGCAATGATGATTTGATGAGGGGGACTATCCTCCATATTGAACAATGATACGCCAAATCAGTCTGAAATAATGATGGCCATGCATGCCGCATGTTCTATGGTGTCACATCTCTGACAAGGGGAACACCAAGTATGGTACCAACGAAATTAGATAGGTCGTAGGTGTGTTGTGAGGAATTCCTCAAGAACATCAAGCTTAAAGGATTTGTTCCAATGGGCCTTGATTTCTGAGAATATCGAACTCAAATTCGCAGCAAATTACCACGTGCAACGTGTCTACTTATACATGGCGGTTGCCGCTCAACGAGACAGCGTGGTGTAATCGGCAAATTGCTATTTCTTTGCTTAATTATTTTTAATTTTTTTAAATATAAGAAGTAGAAATTACAATTTTAAAAAATTGTTCTGCCGCTCGGTATCGAACCCAGGTCTCCTGCATAGGAGGCTACCACTTTGCCGATTATACCACGCTGCCTGGTTGAGCGGTAGCCGCCATGTATAAATAGACACGTAACGAGTGGTAATTTGCTGCGAATTTGATCTCGATTTTCTTAGAAATCGAGGCCCATTGGAATAAATCCTTTTAGGTTGATGGTCTGGAGGAATTCCCTCAGAACATACCTGCGACCCATCAAAATCCGTTGGTACCATACTTGAGTGTATGGCCGCTTCAGTCAAGGGTTCGAGTCGTACCTCGGTCATTGGAGTATGCGTGTTGTCCTTAGTGTAAATCAGTTTAAATAGTTTGAACGTCTATGGACTGAAGACCAATTTGGTCCCCCATGTCTCCAAACATTTTCTTTTAATTGTTGATCGCCAGTACAAAGTCGCAGAGACTAGGTTGTTTTAGGACATGGCGCGAACACCAGAACTAAAGTTCACGTCATGTAGGATAACACTTCTGCAAATAGAGGCGGAGCGATAGAGAAGGCGTGGTGGAGAGGAGCTATGGCCGAGCCCCAACAGTTGAACCTGTGAGAGAAACATTGCGTAACTCGCGGCCTGCCACACGCCTGGAGAAAGAATATTATTGGCTGACAGTCAGGAAATGGAGGGGGGTGCGCAGAACGGCTGGAAACTGGGCCGCCTTCCTCCGTGATGCGGATTATAGTGTCACCTGACGTGCATTTTCTCATCAAGGGCTACTTGGCCAGAAAACTGTAGACTGAGCAATGGAGAATGAATATTATTGGCTGATAGGTAACGGAACGGAACAGAATTGGGGAGAAAAGAAATTTCTGGCATACCTTGACTAAAAGAAGGGATAGATTGGTAGGACACATTCTTAGACATCAAGGAATTGTGAATTTAGCGTTGGAGGGAAGTGTGTGGGGTAAAAATCGCAGACGAAGACCAAGGGATGGATAGAGTAAGCAGACAGATGTAGGTTGCCGTTGTTATGTGGAGATGAAGAGGCTTGCTCAGGATAGGGTATTGTGGAGAGCTGCATCAAACCAGTCTCTGGACTGAAGACCACAACAACAACAACAACAGGTAATGGAGGGGGTTGCGCAGAACGGCTGAAAACTGGGCCGCCTTCCTCCATGATGCGAATTATAGTGTCACCTGACGTGAACTTTGTCATGAAGGGCTACTTGGCCTGAAAACGGTAGACTCAGTGATATGAAACTAGCTCATACCTGCTGAAGTTGTTGTGTTCGAGCGAGACCAGCCAGAGGTTGGTGAGGTTGGCGAAGAGTCCGGCCGGCAGACGGTCCAGCTGGTTGCGGTCCAGCGAGAGGTACTCCAGCCTGCGGCAGCCTCGAAACAGGTCCTCCGGCAGCTCATGGAAGAGGTTCCCCGACAACTCCAGCCGCAGGAGGTTGGGGGTGTGGTCGAAGATGTCGGCGGGCAGTGAGGCCAGCCGGTTGTCGGACAGCATCAGGTGGCCCAAGATGTCCAGCCTGGCCACCAGGTCTGAGGGCAGCGTCTTGAGGGCGTTGTTGGACAGGTCCAGGATCCTGAGGCTGGGAGCGCCTCGGAACAGCTCTGGCTCCAGTGACTCCAGCTGGTTGAAGCCCAGGAACAGCTCCTGAGGAAGAAGTGCACAGCGACGGTGAACTCTAGTCCACCTTTTACATTAGTGATGTCCGCTAACATGTACCGACTGTTGCCCTCGAAATGAATATCTTGCCCTCCAAACAGACCTGCACGTTGTTGTAAATTCGCCACAGCGATTAACAATTATTAAACTACATGGAATAGAATCTGACATTACAGGAAGGAGGCGATCAGATTGAGTTTAACAACAACGTCAATGGATGAAAAAGCAGCCCTCGGTCGCAAATTAAAAAAAGTTGTTAAACCTGGTTTCGGCAATTACTAAGATTGCCTTCATCAGAAATTATATAATAAAACCCATTCACATAATACTCAGCTGTAAAACTTACGTCACAATGATTAAAAATAAATTTTGAGAAAAAGACTTTTTAAACATTGTGACGTAAGTTTTACAGTGGAACCTCTCAAACTCGACACAATGTCGACTTAAAGGTTGTCGAGTTTTGAGGTTGTCAAGTTTTAGAGAACTTAAATATAAATAACTAGGAGTTGACTAAAAAAGCTTATTTAGAGTATTAAAATTGTGCATTTATTGATTTATTATATACAATTGAATATATATATCAACATTTATAACTTATAATGAAAAAAAAAAATTAAAAAGTGAGACAAAAGGTCTAGTAGAATCTGAAAACACAGTGTTCATTACAATTATTACTGAGGTTGTTTATGCTGCTTATAAAAAGTCCATCACAGTTATGGGAAGTTTTCTGAACACTAGAAGAAAAGTGTAAAAGAAAACTTACTGAAGTCGTTTGAAAAACCCTGTGATTGAAGACTGCTTTTCTGTATCCACACAGCGTCTTGCAGGTTGATCACGGAGTAGCCTGAGGAATAGAATCTCCACTCCAGTCGCATTTTGCTGCTATAAGTACTGCAATGTGCGTTGAACGACCTTGGAAAACCCAGAAACCTAGTCTGAGTCTCTAGCGATCTCGGGCGGCCTATGTACTGATGGAAAGCTTTACGTTATGGGCGGTGTAAAAAATTATTAATTCACCAGCCCTGTCGAGTTTTACGGAATGTCGAGTTTTCGGGAATCGAGTTTGAGAGGTTCTACTGTATATTACATTATGTGAATGGGTTTTATTATATAATTTCTGATGAAGGCAATCTTAGTAACTGCGGAAACCAGGTTAAACAACTTTTAATTTGCTACCGAGGTTTGCTTTCTTTATCCATTGACGTTGTTAACGGTCGCTGAGAATAACAACTATGTTTAAAAAATTTAAAAAAATAAAATATAAAAGTTTAAAAAATGTAACAACAACGTCCAAAATGCAGCCAAGATCCCAGTTTCACAGTCATCTGTTCAGTGATGGCTGGTTTCGATTATCTAAGTCATCATCCTCTGATCAATATCATCTCCACCTGTCGGCAAACGGCGGAAGCAAAGTTGTACACCTTATAAACTACCGGATGTCTAACCACTAAAAGCCTTAGACAAGGAGAAAAGTACGAAAAAAAAACGCGTGCGATTACTATTAACAATACTGTGAGGTAATCATACTTTTGAACACACCAGATGTAATAAGCAGCATTGATTGTTAATATTTTATTTTTAAAACAATAGATCGATTTCGATAACATAGTGATAGAGATGCGCACGGGTTAACTAGTTTAATATAATGACGAGAATGATGTCATAGGAGTGTTTTCATTACCGACATAGAAATGAAACATGTGGATTCGAGTGGATATTTACAGTTGTAAAACGCTGCATAGCAAAATAATATTGTATGTTTTTAAATAGGGTTTATTAATAAAGGCCTTATGATGTTAATTCCAAATGAAGTGCATACCAGGATTTCACGGTCAGAATCATTGGGTGTCATATTTAACAAAAAGTTTCCTGTGTTAAAAGCTCCGACAGCGCTCCATGTTGAAACAGATGAAAATGGCATGCATTCTTAAAATTTCCTTCTCGATGTGTGATAACCCAACTTGAATATCGAAAAAGTTTCTCGCAAGACGAAAATCTTGTAACATCGTAGGAATAATAAATTTTCGTCTAAAGTACATATTTAGTCTTAACAATATGCAGCTGCACAACAAACTAATATCTAAACATGGTACTGTTCTTCGTGAACACGTACATGCCTGCTCCGTGTTTGTACGCTAAATAATTTGCTGACCGAGCTTGTTGAAAGAAATACAGTATTGAACAGCTGTTCTGTGCCGGACATAACACACTGAGAACTTACTCAAAAAGCAGGGGAGCTAGCGAGAATGAACTTCCTGCTCAGAGCATATGTTTCGAAATTTTTATTCACACGAAGTTGAGAACTAACTCAGAGAACGTTCTTTTGCTCTAAGAATCCTCTGTGGAGCATGTGCTCTTTCTTATTCATACGACATGTTGTTTCAAACATCCTCCACAAGGCACCACAATATGCTTTATTTACTCTCTCTAAAATCTCGCATGGACTCGAACAATAAACAAAAATAAAATTGAAACTTCCTGGCAGATTAAAATTGTGTGCCGGAACCGGGACTCGAACCTGGGAACAGGTAAAAGGAACAATGAACAAATACAGGTAGTGCAAAATAAAATTAATGAAAACCATTCTTGCTATAAAATTTAATAAGCAATGTATTTATGAGAATGTTACACCCAATTTTGTTAGAGTTGTTGTCAAATACCAAAGTGCATCTGCAGTAGCAGCCAAAAGGAAATGTGAAAATGTATGGATAAAAAATGAAATTAGATCACATTACAAACGAAAAGACTTGTTAAACAGGGATATCTACATGCTGCACCTAGAGTTAAGCAACTATCTTACACTAACCCAACTTACTAATTTCCTAGATACAGTCCAACTATCTGTGGACAAAGAGATGCTAAACATCTCAATCAAACAAAAGAAGAAACTTTCATTTCTCATTGCCAAAAAATCCCCCACTTCTCACTCTGATACACCTTCTGAACAACATAAATTCTTTGAGAAAGTAATAAACACTACCAGCATTAACTTCAACAACACAGAACTAAACCTGCTAAATAAAGGTCTTAAACATAATATTGCCACAAAACTAAATGCTAATAATATTAAAGACCTAATCACTAACACCAAAATAGCCTGCATGTCAGCAAAGCTAAACCAAAAGAATCAAAATTCTGTAGCCCAAGAAGCAAACAAAATAATAATGAAAAGCTTAGAAAGAGAAAAACTACACAGTAACACTTCATAGAAGCTGCAACAATGAACCAAATTAATAAAAAATTAACAACTAATGATGCCCTTGTTGTCAAAGCTGACAAAGGTAACACAGCTGTAATAATGTATCAATCAGAGTACATTAACAAAACTTTAGAATTTTTTAAAAACAACAACATAACAGAAATTGAATCTGATCCTACCCTCAAATACCAAACTAAAATAAAAAACATGCTAAAGAACTGCAACTTCCTTTTAACATCCATTGAAGCTAAACACTGTTTAATAATGAATCCCACAGCCCCAAAGCTCAGATCGCAACCCAAGATTCACAAAAGTGGGCACCCAATACGCCCGATAGTGAACTCGATAGATAGTCCGGGCTACAAAGTAACCAAAAAACTTCATGAATTAATCAAGAAATACTACACATTCCCAACCAACTATACCATAAAAAACAGTTATGAATTGATTGATAGCATCAGAAACATTACCATACCCAACTCGGCAAGGTTTACATCCCTCGATATAGTGAACTTATACACCAACATTCCTATAATTGACACACTTCGAATAATAAAAGACAACCTAATGCACCACAAAAAACTAAGTAACATTGAAATATATGAATTAATTGACCTGCTTGAGTTAGTACTATCACATAATTACTTTTGCTTCAACAACAAAATGTATATTCAACATGATGGTCTGGCAATGGGGAGCAGCCTAGCTGGTCTTCTTGCTGATATCTACATTAATGATTTTGAAAACAAATTCTTTAAAGCAAACCCAATTGAAAAAGATAAAATCATCTATTATAAAAGGTATGTTGATGACACCTTGTTGTTATATAATGGAACAACCAATGATATTGATGCATTAGCTGACAAACTGAATAAAGTTCATCCCAAAATAAAATTTACAGTGGAGCATGAAACACAATCTGGGATCAATTTTCTTGACCTTAACATAACACATCAAGACAACAAACATAAATTTCAAATATACAGGAAACCTACCACATCAGATGCCATAATAAATAATACATCATGCCACCCAAATCAGCATAAACTAGCCTTCTTCAAATCAGCACTTAACCAAATACATAAAATTCAACCCGATACCATTGCTAAAACTAAAGAAATAAATATTCTAAAAACCATAGCATTGAACAATGCTTATGACCCAACCATTGTAGATAAATTGGATGATAATATTAAATCCAATCAAACAGCAACAACAAACGAATCCTCAGAAGCAGAAGAAACCAAATTTATCTGCATGCCATTTCTCGGCAACATCTCATACAAACTGGCTAAGCTGTTTAAACCACACAAGGTCAAAGTAAGCTTTCACACTAAAAACCAAATAAAAGACAAAATAGTTCATAACACTAAAAGAACCACCACACCCTTTCACAAATCCGGAATATATAAATTAACATGCGACAGCTGCTCCTGCTACTACATAGGGCAAACAGGTAGAAGTTTTAATATCCGATACAAAGAACATACAGACGCACTCCGTTTAAACAACTTACAAAAATCCTCATTTGCTACCCACCTTGCAGAAAACAAACATTCCATTACAGCCATAAATACCAACCTTAATATACTACACTCTGTAGACAAGGGACTAAAAATGGATCTCCTTGAACAATTAGAGATTTTCATCCACAAATATAAATCACCACACACAATTCTTAATGAGCAGACAGAACTAGCAAATACCTCATTCTTCCAGTATTTTGAAGACTCTTTAAAATTGAATAATTAGACAATCATTCACAAATACCCCCCCCCCCCAATTACACACACACACACACACACACACACACACACACACACAATGCACTTACACTCTTTCTTTCGTCTTCTTCTACTTCATCCCACTCTATCTCACCCCTTTCACCACCACCCACACTACTCCCTACCAAAGCCCAAAATTATTTTGAAATTTTCGAATCAATGAATAACACACAAATTCAAATGTCTTATATGCCACCTAAAACACATGTGACGCATGTAAACAGATATAATAGTAATCACAAAATCAATACTCCTAATATTAATGTAACTATCATTTTGAAATTATATTATATACATATGTTAACTTTGAATACAACTTTTAATCTTATGTAATCTAAATTGGCATCATATGTATATTCTATAATAAGATAAGCTTTTATTAGTCTTTGGTTTCACATAGTTCTTATCTTGTGTATAAACATACTCTTTGGTTTGTTTACAAGCTGTAAGTTATGCTAGTGGCTAAACAGTCGTAATGTGTGTGAAATATTTATCAATTTTACCACCTAAAATTCGTGGGATTTTTTGTGGCATGATGATGGAAAAGAAGTGTTCTGATATTCTATCAATAAGCGGACCAAATATGGACAAACTACATGTAAAGTGCATAACTGTAAGTAATGTCTTGAAGACAAACTTTTATTGTAATTTAAGTATAGCCTACCAAAATTAGTGTTTACCATTTTCTCGTTTTCTGCCCTACCACAGATTGAAATGTAACTTGTAATATTTTATACCATATCAAGATGAGCTGCTAGGCAGCTTGAAACCGGTAATGGTTTAAATAAATCTTCATTAAGAAGAAACAAAAGGCGACTGGTTGCTGTAATTTCTGAAACCTATTTCAATAAACAGTCGCAGGTTCCTACACAATGGATAAAAGTTTCAAAATTAATTGAATTTTCTGCCGGTGCTTGACAGAACACCATGTTGTTGTTATGGTCTTCAGTCCGGAGACTGGTTTGATACAACTCTCCACAATACCCTATCCTGAGCAAGCTTCTTCAACTCCAAATAAGAACGGTAACCTACATCTGTCTGAATCTGCTTACTGTATCCATCTCTTTATCTTCCTCTGCGGTTTTTACCCAAACACACTTCCCTCTAACGCTAAATTCACAATTCCTTGATGTCTAAGAATGTGTCCTACCAATCTATCCCTTCTTTTAGTCAGGGTACGCCAGAAATTTCTTTTCTCCCCAATTCTGTTCAGTACCTCCTCATTAGTTACGCGATCCACCCACCTAATCTTCAGCATTCTTCTGTAGCACCACATTTCAAAAGCCTCAATCCTCTTCCTGTCCGCACTGTTTATCGTCCATGTCTCACTCCCATACAAGGCAACACTCCACACTAATGCCTTCCTTAGGCTGAAATCAATATTCGATGTTAACAAATTTCAATTTTCCAAGAACGCTTTTCTACACATTGCCATTGTGCATATTATATCCTCTGTACTGCGACCATCATTTGTTTTTTTACAACAGTAACAAAACTGAACTACCTCCTTTATTGTTTCGTTACCTAATCTAATTCCTTCAGCATCACCTGATTTTCTTAGACTGCACTTCATTACCCTAGTTTCGCTCTTGTTAATGTTCATCTTATATGCACCTTTCAGCACACTGTCCATTCCGTTCAACTGCTCTTAAAGGTCCTTTGCTGTCTTTGACAGAATTACTATGTCGTCAGAAAACGCAATGTTTTTAATTCTTCACACAGAACTTTAATTCCTTCTCCAAATTTCTCCTTGTTTTCCTTCATAGCTTGCTCAATGTACAAACTGAATAACATTGGAGTAAGGCTACAACCCTATCTTACTCCCTTCCCAACCACTGCATCCCTTTCATTCCCTTCAACTCTGACAACCGCTGTTTGTACAAGTCGTAAATAACCTTACGCTCCCTATATTTTACTCCTGCTTGCTTCAGAACTTGAAAGAGTTTATTCCAATCAACATTGTCAAAAGCCTTCTCTAAATCTATAGAAGCTAGATATGTAGGTTTGCCTTTTCTTAATCTATCTTATAGGATAATCCGTAAAGTGAGTATTGCCTTCCGTGTTCTCACATTTCTCCTGAACTCAAACTGATCTTCCCCGAGGTCGGCTTCTACCAGCTTTTCCATCCTTCTGTAAATAATTCATTTTAATATTATGCAACCATGACGATAATAATATAAAAAAGGAACAACTTCCTGATGTTCTGCAAATCATTATATATTCGTCACAAATTGGCTTTCGGCTTCTCATGCCATCATCAGGTGACAACTGACGGTAGTATACATGCTTTCAAAGATGTTACAAACATGTTACGATTTACAAACATGACTAGTTGACAGGAAAGTACATTACTACAGAGTTATTAAAATGTATAAAAAATATGATATGTACGTGTAAAGGTTTAAAACTGACATGACTAATTTTGTTAAAAAAAGGAAAGTTGGAAACTAAAACTTCTTTCGGTAGAGGTGTGAAGAGGAACTGGATTTGATGGTTTAATACCAAACGGGCATCCTGAGCCAAATGTTTATCGATTTCTAGTAGTGTTATCTTTCTGGTTATCTTCAGGGAATGTAGGATTTCACAGTGTACGTCGTAAACATGGTTTCCTCTGAAGAGATGTTCAGCAAAGGCTGGTGTCACTTCTGGAAATCAATAAACATTTGGCTCAAGATGCCAGTTTAGTATTAAACTCAAATCCAGTTTTCCTTCACACCTCTACTGAAATAAGTTTTAGTTTCCAACTTTCCTTTTTCAACAAAATTAGTCATGTCAGGTTCGATCCTTTACATATACTTACCATAGTTTTATATAAATTTAGTAATACAAAAATCAAATATTTCTGGAAACAGTACCGTTTCACTATTTTGGGTCAACAGCACTCTTATTTAAAGAACAGTTTAGAATGCATTAATTTATTTCATTCAACTAGTTTTAGTCTTATTTAGACCATCTTCAGGAATTTTGACTCCATAGATGTTGTGGAGCTGGCAGGAAGCTAGGAGCGTGACGCACTGGAAGGCTCCCAGCTACCTGCCAGCTCCACAACATCGATGGAGTCAAAATTCCTGAAGATGGTCTAAATAAGACTAAAACTAGTTGAATGAAATAAATTAGTGCATTCTAGACTGTTCTTTATTCATAAATCTCAGAAAAATGTTGTACTTTCCTGTGAACTAGTCAGTTATCTATGATAACATCTTTATAAATCGTAACATCTCTGTAACATCTTTGAAAACATGTACACTACAGTCAGTTGTCACCTGATGATGAACTGAGAAGCCGAAAGCCGGTTTGTGACGAATAAATAAATTTTTGCACAACCTCAGGAAGTTGTTCCTTTTTGACATTATTATCATGTTCTGTCAAGCACCGGCAGAAAATTCAATTAATTTTATTCTTGTTTATTGGTCGAGCCCAGTACTCGATGCGCAGATACATGCGAGATTTTAGAGAGAGTAAAAAAAGCATATGTTGTGCCTTGTGGAGGATGTCTGAAACAACAGATCGTATGAATAAGAAAGAGCACGTGCTCCACAAAGGATTCTTAGAGCAAAAGAACGTTCTCTGAGTAAGTTCTCAACTTCGTGTGAATAAAAATTTCGAAGCATATGCTCTGAACAGGAAGTTCATTCTTGCTAGCTCCCATGCTTCTTGAGTAAGTTCTCAGTGTGTTATGTCCGGCACAGAACAGCCGTTCAATCGTATATTTCTTTCAAGTAGCTCAATCAGGCAAGTTATTCAGTGTAAAAACACGGAGCAGGCCTCTATGTGTTCAGGAAGAACTGTACCATGTTTCTATACTATATTATTCTCTGAGTAAGTTCTCAGCTTCGTGAGAATAAAAGTTTCGAAGCATATTTGGCAATATTACCCTCAAGCAACATCAAAATTGAGCGTGGTTTTTGTGACATTTTTCAATTTTTGTCCTCGGATCGGCAGTAGTACTTGAAACCCACATTTAAGCTCTCGAATACGTCGATGCTTCATTGTCTTTTGAGAAAAGTTTCGATGTAATCTGAATTTTAGACGACACTGCAAGCATTAGTTACTGGGGCACTACCCTCTTTCAGTTTTGTGACGATATTTTTTTCTGATACATGGAATACTACTTATAAAGGGAAAGAGAAAGCTTTGAAGGTTATTTCTTGTTAAAAAAACTGTTGGCGAATTTTTATCTAGGACACTGCCAATGGGCTGATGTTTAAAGGAAAGAGTAGGCCTAGTATACCACTGCTAAATTCACAACCAGCACACAAGAAGAAGGAAATAGCATCTCCTGTAGCAGTGAATGATGTACGTTGTGACAGAAATAACAATTATTGTCACGTGGCAGATTATGGTCTAAAATGAATATGCATGTTTTGTCAACATTGGCACTTGACTACGAAACGTGTAAATTGTGGGATTGTTCTGTACTTTTGTACCAAGAAGGATTTGTTAGTGGACTTTTCACATGAAATAGTCCAAAATACAATCATTTCTACAGCCACAAGAAAAAACGCGTAGTATTTATCGGCTGATAAAAATAAATTTGAGAACTTAATAAATCACGGAATAATGTAGATAGAGAGGTAAAAATTCACACGCCTGCTTGGAATGACATGGCGTTTTATTACAACAACAAAAAAGTTAAAAAAAATGCCCGACAGATGGCGCTTCATCAGATCAGAAAACCAATAGTTAGCATAACAAATTAAGACAAAGCAAACATGATGTTCTTTACAGGGAATGCTTAATATGTTCACCCTCATTCCTCAACAATAGCTGTAGTCGAGGAATAATGTTGTGAACAGCACTGTAAAGCATGTCCGGAGCTATGGTGAGGCATTGGCGTCGGATGTTGTCTTTCAGCATCCCTAGAGATATCACTCGATCACGATAAACTTGTGACTTCAGGTATCCCCAAAGCCAATAAGCGCACGGACTGAGGTCTGGGGACCTGGGAGGCCAAGCATGACGAAAGTGGCGGCTGAGCACACGATCATCACCAAACGACGCGCGCAACAGATCTTTCACGCGCCAAACAATCCTTTTTTGCTAATAAAACCCCATGTCATTCCAAGCATGTGTGTCAATTTTTACCTCTCTATCTACATTATTCCGTGATTTATTAAGTTTTCAAATTTATTGTATCACCCACGCGATTTTGGGGCAATGTTAGTTACAGCCACGACAATATACTTTGAAAAATTCATATAAAATTGTTCACATTGGACGTCTAATATAAGTAACTTAAATTTTTTTTCTTCTTCGCATGGTCTCTGTGTAAGCCATATAAAGTACTTGCTGAAAACCCGGCGTTGCCCGGGTATTTATTTATCATATTTATTCGAACCTTGAGTTAGTACTTTTCCGAAAAACATGTTACATTTATCAGAGAATATATAAGAAATCACAGGTAAAAATGCACTCGTTTCGAAGAATCCAATCACGAAATTCAACAATAATGATTGTTATAATATCGCAGATGGATCACTTGATGTAATGTGCGAACCGTCAAATCGATTTTTTTAAAGAGATGTATTCAAATAAATTTCTTTTTTACTGATTTATTTATTCATTCTTATATTTCCTTATTCGTATGTTTATCCTTACAGAGAAAGAGCTGAAGACATTGTAACACGCATAGACCAAAGATACGGTCTGTGGCATGGCGTTTCGCTGTATGTAACCTCTTTGCTATAGAGTCGCAAACGTCATCGCTGGCCTTCAGTCCGAATTTTTTTTATAATTTGACGACTTTCAACCACCATATTTTCCACCCCCTTATAGCTGTCGGCATGGAACTGCTATGGTTTACAACGGGAGACGTCGGACAACAATTACACACACACACACCATTCGTATGCGTTCTGTAGTTTTCGCCGCAGAGCGAAATATTAACACACACACACGCAGAATTTTATACACACCGATAACTTTCCATCCCAATATACCCCACCCTTTTATCATTATCAACGCTCAAGAAACAATGCAACCAATGAAACCATAATTTTGAAAGAGTAATTATTGTTCCGCATTTCGCGGTATATTGTTCAAATTACTAGTACCTATCAGATCGCCTAAAACCTTCCTCAGGTATAAATTAGTAACTGTACAAATATTTAAGCCTCTGCGTCTTGTCGTTTGGACGTGATAAGCGTACACCGAACAGACATTCACATTAATATATATATAGACAAATAGCTATCCGATCGCTATAAAACCGTGCCTAAAGCCTTCCCCGGGTAGACATTAGTAACTGTACAAATTTTTAGCTCTTTATGTTTTGTGGTTCAGACGTGATAAACTTACACCGAACAGACATTCACACACACACACACACACACACACACACACACACACACATATATATATATATATATATATATATATATATATATATATATATATATATATATATATATATATATATATATATAAATAGCTGTCCGATCGTCTTAAAACCGTGCCTAAAGCCTTCCGTGGGTAGACATTAGTAACTGTAGAAATTTTTAGCTCTTTATGTCTTGTGGTTCAGACGCGATAAACGTACACCGAACAAAGATTCACATTTATATATATAGATAAATAGCTGTCCGATCGCCTTAAAACCGTGCCTAAAGCCTTCCCCGGGTAGACATTAGCAGCTGTACAAATTTTTAGCTCTTTATGTCTTGTGGTTCAGACGTGATAAACGTACACCGAACAGACATTCACATTTATTTATATAGATAAATAGCTGTCCGATCGTCTTAAAACCTAAAGCCTAAAGCCTAAAGCCTTCCCCGGGTAGACATTAGTAACTGCACAAATTTTTGGGTCTTTATGTCTTGTGGTTCTGAAACGTGTCCATAAAAAATAACGTGTCCATAAAAAATTATTTTTGTAAGAAAATGTCTAATATTGTGCCTCCTGTTTTGTATCGAGTAACTTGCTTGCAAGAAAATGTATAATATCGCTTCTACTGTATGTATCATATGTGTACTTTGTGAAGTTTCATCTTTGGGAAAGATCATGTATTGCATAGCATTGTAGCTCGCGCTGAGAGAGAGAAGCACTTGTGGTTCAGCTCGCTTAGAGAGCGGTTGAGTTGTGTAGAGCAGAGGCTGCTTTGCCAGCAAGTCAGAAGGTGTATTGTGTAGGTAATGTAATGCTGATTATTAATAATAAGTAACTTGACCTTTCTTTCCTGTTTCATTTATGTAGTTAGAAAATTAACCTACTCCCTTCATTTGATAATTAGTTATTAGTGGATTTAAAGTGCAGTATTGATTTGAATAATATTGTTGAACAGATTTCGTTGTTGGTGCCACAGTAAATTTCAATAATTAGAACTGATCTGCATAAAATTCTCACAGTCAAGCATTAAGAAAGTGATTTGTGGTTTTTTAATATCTTTCTCGCAGTCAAAATTTTTTAGTATAGTCAGTGTCTGTTTCAAATGGTGACTTGTCACAGTTGTTTTGTGTTTAAAAATATCCGTTGCGCACATAATCAGTTTAATGCAAGGTTTCTTATTTAATAGTATATACATCAATATCAGGGCCATAATTAAACCAAATTGCTGTGTTAATGAACTTTTTGCTGTCTGATTTAACGATAGGTTCAACATCCACAACACACACACAGCTTTTAGTTCAGACGTGATAAACGTACACCGAACAGACATTCACGTTTATAGATATAGATTAAAAATAAAATTATGATCACTTACCTCCAGCCTGATGGTATTCTCAAATATGTCCTTCGGGAGAGACGTCAGCTTGTTATGTTCGAGATGGACCGTCTCCAGGTATTCATTCTTGGCGAAAATTTTCGAGGGCAGCGACGCGATTTGGTTGTCGGAAGCGTCCAGCCAGTAGACATTCTTCGCGTCGTCCAGCAGTCCCTCCTCCAAGGTGGTCAGTTCGTTCCGGGGCAGGAGCAGCTTCAAGAGGCGCGACGCGTTCCTGAGCGCCCCTGCAGAGATGGACCGTAGGCCGTTGTCCGAGAGGTCCAGATGATCCATGCCCCTCTTGCCTGCGAAGAGCCCGTCTGGAATGTGCGCCAGGCGGTTGCCCACGAGGGTCATCCGCTCGATGCGCCTGTTGTTCCTGAAGGTTCCTGCCCCTATCTCGCTCAGCTTGCCCCGGATGAGCACGTACTGCAGGTCGGGGCACAGCTCGAACTCGTCCTCGTCCAGATTGTGTATCGAACTCTCCAGCTGCAGTGTGACGAGCTCCGGCACCGACCTGAACGCGCCGGGCTCCAGCGTGACCACGTTGGGCACGGTCAGTTCCAGATGCAGCAGCGACGGGTTGTTGGCGAAGGCGGACGACCTGATGGTCGTCAGGGACGAGGACGCGAGGTTGACTCTGAACAGTTCTGGTGCGTTGGCGAGCACGGGGGCAGACAGTGCGGTGGTGCCCACCAGGTTGATTGACATCCAACGGCTGTAATTGTCACGCACGCACGGAGGTGCCCAGTAGGTGCTGCGGAAGCAAGTGACGTCTCCAAAGTCGAACCTGCACGGGCAGTCGGCATTGGAATTTCCGCTAATCTCGACGCTGGATAGCAGCAGCACAAACACCTGTATGAAGTATGGGATGCGTGGCCTCCGATGGGACCTGAAACATACACCGGTCGTTGAGATGGTGGAAATCGAATTGAAAACGTCATGACTACCGTGTCTGACATACAAGAATTTCAGTCAAGACTTAAAAGCGAATTGTGCACATAAAGATAGGTCCCACTGTATGTACAATTTGTAAATAAGTAGACCTTATTTCAATTTTTTTCTGAATAAATTTCTGCCACAAGTTCTTTTACATATCGATTGGCTCGTGGAAACGATATTCAGATTTGCGCTTATTCATCTTTATATGTAAAGCAGAGTGTCCTTATGTTTGTGTGGTGTCGCACAAGTATGAAGTGCGCGCCACGTACTTTCGCCGCGCGCCGCCATGCACGCACGGCGCGGCGTTCTTACGGGATATGTGACAAAAGCACCCAGTGACATTTGCACCCAACCCCAAACCTGCGACATTTGCACCCAGTCTGACCTGTTTATTACGTCACGACCTACCTGCAGCCCGTACCCTCCCTAAGCCGTCCCTGTTCTCGCGGTAATGCCACGCCGCCCAGTCCTCGCTCACCGGAAACGCTCTCTCGACACAGTCCCGAGCTCCTTGTCCACCTCAGCGGATCACTGCTAACTGTCAGTACGATTATGAAGATCGTAGTATTCGGTTCGTGCAATTTGTGTATTTGTGCCAGCTGGGTACACATTTTCAGCTTTGCCCATTCGCATTTGTCATATATTCTGTGAATATGTTATGTTAATTATTTTTATTTTGTAACGTAACCACACATTCGCAAATTATCACTTTTTCGGAAATAAAACCCAAATATTTGTTTCTTCCTTTGTTTTCTAAACGTAACATACAATACTGTAGAACATCCTTTTCATATACAGTAAAAAGGCTTAGAACCAGAATTTAACGGTGCTGATAGTTTTCGACTTCTATCACCGATACATAGGCTATACATCGATGTTCAAACCATCGCTGTTAACAGCGATGTTTTGGGGCAAAACGTCGATGTTTTCAAAACGTAGATTTATCGTTTGCATCCCTAGTCATTAGTCTTCTGACTGCTTTGATGCGACCTGCCACCAAATCCTTAGCCAACCGTTTCATTTCAGAGTACTATTGCTACCTACATCCTCAATTATTTGCTTGATGTTTCCATTCTATTTTCCCCGAGTGAGGTAAAATGCTTCGACATTTGCAAGTTGGGGCAAATGCCTAGAATGAATGCTTGGGCAAATGCCCAAAATTCATAAATACCTAGGCATTTATGGCTTTAAAACATAAACTTAAAAGCAGTACCTACAAAAAAATTACGTGATATTTTGTACAACTCCATAAACTACATATCAAATGCTTCAATTCTCTGCTGTTCTCATTTCCCAGCAGTCCAAGTTACATACAATGTTATACTGCAAACTTATGTTCTGCGAAATTTCTGCCTAAAGTCCAGGGCGATGTTTGACAGCAGTAGATTTCTCTTTCCCGTGAATGCCGTCATTGCTTGTGCTAATCTACTTTTTATGTCCCTCTTGCTTCTTCCGTCGTGAGTTAGTTTACTGCAAAGGTAGCGGAATTCCTTGTCTTGGTACACATTGTGAACAAATTCAAATGTCTGTAGAGCTTATGGGACTTAACTAAGGGGTCATCAGACCCTAACCTTACAAACTACTTATGAACTATCTTATACTAAAGACGACATAAACATCCATGCCCGAGGGGGCATTCGAACCCCCGACCGCAGCGGCCGTGACGATTGTGACTGGCACGCCGCAGACCACTCGGCCACTGCGGCCGGCTACAGCACTGCATTGTGATCACCAATTCGGATGTTATTTTCTCGCTACTTTTATTTCTGTTACTTCTTATGACTTTCATCTTTCCTTGGTTTACCTTCAGTCCATGGTCTGTGCTCATTAGCCTTTTCATTCTATTCAACAGATCCTGTAATTTTCCTTCACTTTCACAGATGATAGAAATGTCATTAGCAAATCTTATCACTGATATCCTTTTACCCAGAACTTTTATCAGAGCCTTGAACATCTTTATTTTCTACATTAAGTCTCTTCATTGTGCAAGTTGAACAGTGATGGCGACAGTCCACAACCTATTCTTGCCCCCTTTTTAATATGAGCATTTCCTTCTTGACTTTCGACGCTTATTGTATCGACTTCGTTCTTATACAAACTATGTATTTTTCCGCTTTCCCTACAAGCTTACTCCTACTTTCTCAGAATTGCGAACATCATCCAGCACCTTACATTATCGAAGACTTTTTCCAGGTCACAGATCTTATTAATATGTCTTGGTTGTTCTTTAGGCCCGTTTCCATTATAAATTGCAGCAATGCTATTGCGGCCTTGTGTCAATGCGACCTCATAGTCCTCGGCTCTTCTACCTGCCGAGCAGAGACCGGACGGGGAGATTAGCGGACCGCCCCTCAACCAGAACTGGGTGCTAATGTCACTGGGTGCTTTTGTCACTGGGTGCTTTTGTCAGGACACCGTTCTTACGACGTCAGCCACGAGCGCCCTCTGCTGCAACTCCGCTCGTGGCCACCACTGAACTGTATCGTTCACTTGGGAATCAGACAGGCACCAGTTAAGACTTGGCTATCGGATAGGCACTAGGAATCATCAGTAGGCAGGCCTCTATTTAAACTATGTATCAGCATTCTGCAGTCAAGAACTATGTAAGAGTTAAGTATTACCAAGACTCCACGAAATATATATCTTGTTCTAATGTAGCCTAGTGTTCTAGTTTCTGCTGTCCCACTGGCTGGTCACCTCCGTACCTACACAAGCGTGCATCCTTTATTCCTGTGTCGGTCTCTTTCTACTCGGCCACCGACACCCAGGACATCCGGCGGAAACGAGACACAAAAGTGGCGACGAGGCTGGGACACAAAAGTTTGTGTGTTTGTGTTGCATATAAATCCACAATTTTGATCCGGTCTTTATCAAATTTTGTACACGTAAGCTTCAATCCATGAGCACAGTCGCCGTAAGTTTACGAATCACGTACGATATATAGTTACCGAGATATGACGTCATAAACAATGAGATGCGCGAGAAACTGTTGCATTTAGCGACAATGTTGTTCATTTTCATCTAAACCACTGGACCGATTTCAACCAAATTTGGTACACACACATTCCTTACCATGAGGTAGCAATTGATACAGGGTTAAGAATCGAATACAACACATGATTCAGAAGATATGACATCATATACAATACGAATGGCAAGCTAACTGTCACATAATGTGCCGTGACTTTATAAATACACTATATGAGAATCAGAGTACTTAGCGACTTGCAACAATCTTTAAACGTAATTTCAAACCTTTATTAAACCTTTTCTCGCTGACACCCACAGCAAAATGTTGAAAGAATAATAGTTTCTCGCTTACTACTTTTCTGCTGTTCATGGACTAAAACTACGGCTTTCGGTATGACCTTACAATTTATAATTTATACACTAGAAATACCCAGGAAATTTTACAGACAGTATACAGACATATAGTTGAATGTATCTTCTAAATTGTGTTACCGTACGACACGTAGTTCATGAGATATGAATACATAAACAGTAACGTTTCGCTGTTCATGGACTAAAACTACGGCATTCGATATACCGTTACAAATTATAATTTGTACACTAGAAATGGTAGCCGCACGAAATTTTACAGACAGTATATACGGATATAGTTGAGTGTACCTTGTAAATGATAACATAGTACGACACGTAGTTCATGAGATATGAGCTCATAGATAGTAACATTCATGGTAAACCGCCCCATCACGCCCGAAGTTTTAATCTAGTACTTCTTTACTACTAATTGTATTCGGAACAGATTTTACAGACAATCGGCACTTATACAAATGAATATATACATAAAAAATCATACAATTGTACAATATGTAACTTAGTAAATATGAGATCGTACGAATTTTATATGTGATTTGTATTTTGATTACCATCTTTCTCTGTTTCGATACTGCAATTATATTTTTTGTACATTGTGGAAGACATCCTAATTTCTTATACATTCTCCGATAAATATAACATGTTTTTAGAAAAAAAGGAGATGGACAGAGAGAGAAGGGATAGGAGAAGCACTAACTCAAGGCAGGAATAAATAAATAAATAAATACCCAGGCAACGCCGGGTTTTCACCTAGTTGTATTATAAAACAATGTATCATCTATTCGACTCATAATGAATGTTACACAACGAACGCTTTAATTTTAACATTAAATGTATACATTTCTGTCTGCTACTAAGATAGTTTAATTTTAATTGACAGTGTCTTTACTCTTTTTTATAAGGGCCCAAAGCACTTCAAGAAAAGCTATGTATTATACCCAGACTACTTTGTGGAGAAAGATTTGAAAAAGAAGATTTTGTAAACGCAACGGTAAATGTACTTTGTACATTGCGTGTAGTTTAAAAATGGTGGTTAAAATATTATAACAGCTGATGTGTAACAGCTAGTATTATTACAATCCCTTCATTTAAAGTGTAGACGAGGCTTAATAAACATCAACGCAAGCAAAAATATATTTTATGAAACACGAGGATAAACAGAAATTTAAAATACTCTCTCACATTTCCGTTGTCATGTCCGGTATTTGGCCTGATGCACTGCCTTCCGTTCTGTTGCCTAACTGCTCATAGAAACTGCAGTCATGTATGTGGTTACACTTACGTCATGTATTATATTCGTTTCAGTTCAAATTCGATCCAAACAAACAGTACACGTTATGGCGGGAATTATTTGTCTCTCTACGCAATTACAATAGGAGCGATCGTTTTTCATCAGACGCGTTTTGTTTCAGTGAATATAAAACATCTTCAGTGGTCTGAAATGAGAGCTATCTACAATTTGATTTGTTTTCCTAGTTCGTAAAATAATCGCGAAATGTTGATTTATTTATTTTTTTTTTTTTACTTACGGATATATATATATATATATATATATATATATATATATATATATATAGCTTTCCGCCTGACATCATGAAGCGCCGATGTGTTACAGTTCATCGTAGCGACGATTTCTTTAGTTTCATCTGTCCTAAACTTAAAAAAAAAATTACTATCCAACATAATAAGTTAGATGGTAATAACAAATGTGAACCTTGCAAAGTAATTTTGGTATGCACCGAAAAGAAATATGGAATCACAACTGTCAAGGCAAGTATACTCTAAAACTGGAACCAACAGATGGCACTGCTAGCTGTGTCGACTACCACGGACTTTCCGCATTTATGTTAATAAGCTATTTGATGGTACTATGGGAAATGTTAAGACACCTGCGAGAAGTGAGTGGCCGAGCGCTCTAAGGCGCATTGCTGGGAGTGCGCGGTTTCTCGCCTTTGGAGGTTCGGGTCCTCCTTCGGACATGGATATATATATATATATATATATATATATATATATATATATATATATATGTGTGTGTGTGTGTGTGTGTGTGTGTTGTCCTTAGCAGTTAGGCGCCATCGAACGCTCGGCCACCGAGGAAAATGTCAGAAGTCTGGATTTTGGAGTTCTTGTCGGGAGAAGTAAATATTATAAATAAAAATGTTTTTTGTTGTTGTCAAATCAGCAGCCTACAAAAAAGACCAATTTTGCATCTATTTAACTTACATGTAATTTTTCACTCTTTTTTGTTAGATTTTATCACCAATTTGTATCCTTTGGTACTAGACGTATTGAGTTTCCATCATAGTTAACTATTTATTAATTCGGTCTTTACTAAATCAAAATTCTTTCGTATATAAATTGCTAAACAGCCAAAACACTTTTGACAATAACCGTTGCTCACAGGAACTGATAATACAAATAGTATTTTCGTTTTGTTCCCATTTTTTATAGAAAAGTGACCAAATTACACACGCCTTTTGGAAATGTTCAAATATATCCCAAAGACAAAAGTTTTCGGAATACAAGGCACCAATCAATATCGTGTGAAATATTAAGCACATCGTGTAATGTCCAGAGCTCTTCCCGTGTCAACTAATTCGATCTTTTAGATACAACATGGTAAGCTTCCTATATAAAGAATTTTCAGAAAAATCATATCGATATATCAATTATTAAACTTCTTCCTTTAAAAACTTTTCACCTTTGACGCAACGAAGGGTTTTCTCACTCTCGGAAATATTTCTTAATATGGTTCCATTTTTGCATCCATAGAATTTATCATGCAAATTGTTCTTACGAAGACTTGCCGTTTCCAATTTACACTTTCAATTTGCATAATACTGCATTTATCAATTTCAATTCATAAAAATTCTTGTTTGAAACTCCAACATTACGTTGTGTACTAAGTACTAATAAGCTTATGAAGATCCATCATCCCTGCATTCGTCCTATCGCAATGGGATAGGCTTTCGGATACCGATTGCCACATCTACTTTTTGCACAGATCTTTCCCTTTCAACAAATATCACATCTTTACAGCAGGCCAATAATGCAGTGGACGATCTAAACCGGTAGAAGAGAAAGGCACCTGTTTCGGACACGAGGAAGAAGGTTTTTGCGCAGGACTCTTGCAAAGTAAAGGGAAAAAAAGTAATAAACCATTCTTTCAGTTTCTCGGAGTTTTCAGATAATGGTCTGAACTCGTTGAATATTTTTATAACTATCCTTTCGATATCTACTGACAAATTTTCAAGGCAGTATTTGACGCAATTGATGATTACATGTTAATTCCAATTTACCTTAATGAGATGATCGTTTGTGTATGTTGCAATTTTTGGCAAACAGAAATTCAGGAACCTTAGGACACGCTGTTTGTCGGAAGATTTTGTATTTTGTCTGGTGTCCGGAGTTGGTAAGAAAAGTCTGGAGGATCCAGACGAATTCCGACCATCGGGCAGGCGTAGAATATTCTGAAGGAGACAGTGCACAATAAGTAATAGGCAAGTGCATAAAAAATGGTGTACTGAGTTCCGGAATTTTTTGAACATACCTGGTATTTTAACCCTTTGTTGCCTGACGGTGTGTTGCAGTAAGTTTTGACTATAATTATTTTCTTATAGTTCAGGTTAGTGATCTGAGATGGTACTGTGCGATATATAGACCTCTATGGCAGTCAGAGCTTGTAACTGTTTTTCACACGTTTCTGTCAAAACAGAAGATTGTCTTTGTTTCCGCTGTTGCCTGGCTTTGGGCGCAATTTATTGAAACTTCCGTTGGGTTTTCCAATGTTAGCACCCTCTTTGTTTTTTTGATAATAGTTTGAAACATTACATTACAGGCAAGTGAAAAGTGGAAATTATAAAGTGTACTTATTAGTACCGTCAGGTTGTGCGAACACATTATTGTAGCTACAATGCGTCACATCTCTCTAGTTGTTCGGTCCACTTTTTATCACACAGATGGACGAAACTCGGAAACCTGGTAGCTGTTTTCTAGCTCTGACTGATGCAGAAATTGAAGCAATTTTGAATGAGGAAATTCCCTGTGATATTTCGAATATACTGACATGGAGGGACAATAAAGGAGTGTGTTTTGCGTCGAACGTTCATGGCACTGAACAGAGTGTAGTGTCGAGAAAGCAGAAAGATGGGACTAGAATGACTATACCATGTCCAATTATCTTATGCGATTACAATAAAAACATGGATGGGGTGGATCATGCAGACAGATTACAATGAACTTGAGGTCTTGACAGGCGATCAAAGAAAAGGTGGCACCATCTCTTCTGGTGGGCATTTGACATTGTTTTTGTCATTGTTTATGTCATTTTCAGTGATTTAGATCTCCGGTTGCACAGTGGTAGAGTGCCACACTACAAATCCAAAGGTCGCGGGTTCGATCCCCGCCAATCCCTAGGATTTTTATCTGTCACTTTCCACTTCTTTCACCTCTGGCAGTATTGCTCACGTGGAAACTACCGCGTAGCACCGTGGTTCGGAACCCACGTTAAACTGTAGGTCCCCCTATAACTGGCTGGGTAAGTCAGTTCGAAGGTCGGAGGAAAGCAACGGCATACCACCTCCAAACAGTACCGTGACAAGTAAAGTACTGTGGTGTTGAAACCAATCTTAGGATTGTTGACTGCTTTAACTTTTTTTTACATGTGGCACTGCCAATAACCCGCTGGGTTGGCCGTGTGGTGAAACGCACCGCTTTCCGAGACGGGGAGGCGTACCGGCCCCGGTTCGAATCCGCCCGTCGGATTAACGACGGGGGTCGGAGTGCCGGCCAGCCTGGACGTGGTTTTTAGGCGGTTTCCTGCATCCCCCTAGGTGAATACCGGGCTGGTCCCAAGTCCCGCCTCATTTACACGGTTCGCAAAGATTTCGTAATACTTTACACTTTCACACACATATGACACTATACGCAGACATTTGGGGTACACATTTCCTCCTAGGGGGCATGGGGTGGCGGCAGGAAGGGCATCCGGCCACCCTGTATATATTAACACACGCCAAACCCGCGTCTAACACAGTGCTGACCCCGCATGTGCACGAAAAGGGCCAAAGAGAAGAAGAAAGAAGACATGTGGCACTACCAGTGCTGGAATTCAGACCAGCTGTGGCTAATGAATGAGCAGCAAGTGCCAAATCTCAAAAGAGAAACTCTAATAAAGATGACATAACTCCCCCAAAGAGCAGGAAAGCTAACTTTTCTTTTTCCTAAAGAAACCGGGGAAACCATTTTTGTAGTGTTCAGTCGTAAAAGAGGTAGGCGTAAAATGTGTGCCAAAAAAAAAAAAAAAAAAAAAAAAAAAAAAATTCACTCGAGGTGTCATTCAAAGTGTAGTGCATGTAAAGTGTATTTGAACAATGAAAAATCCGATAGGAATGTCAGTAATGGAGTGTAGATAACAGCTCACCGTAAAGAGGCTCGCTGAGCTGCTGGCAGACACGAAAATAGATCATCACATCCACACAACTTACAGTTTCGGCCATGGCCTTCGTTAGAAAAAGAAACACATATGTTCACGCAATCACTCAGACAACTACACACACAAAACCATCATGTCCGGCTACTCAGAACAGTTTCTTACAATTTCATGAGATATCAAAATGTTCAAATGTTTGTATAGCTTATGGGACTTAACTACGGGCTCATCAGTCCCTAAACTTACAAACTACTTATGAACTAGCTAACACTAAGGACGGCATATATATCCATGCCCGAGGGGGGATTCGAACCCCCGACCGTAGTGGCCGTGCAGACCGTCACTGGCGCGCCTCAGCGCGTCATCAGATAGTCGGTCTGCTCGGTAGTGGGCGGAAAGAGTGGGTAAATCACGCACGCATTTCCAGGATAATGTTCGTGTCACATTCGTGGAAGTTCAGGGAAGGTTTAAACGGTGATAAAATATCGAAAAATTGCGAGGAAAATTTAGATTTAAAACATGAAAGATAATGACTTGGTTGTTGTGTTATCTTGTCGACCGGACAATGCTTTGCAATTGTTAATACGTATGTACTCTTGCTTTGAACGTCAGATGTGCAAAATTTTGTCGCAGTCGTACGAATAATATTGATAGGCTATCCCAATGAAAAGAGCTCTTTCAGTTTTCCACAATTTTTCCTATTTTCTGGTCAACTATTCCAAACTTTTACTTTACTCAAACCTTCCTCTGGCTTTGAACGTCGAAAGTGCAAAATTTTATCGCAATCAGATGAATGGTATTAACATATCATAGAAAAACCTCTTTCTGTTTTTCCTGAATTTTCCAATTTTCTGGGAGACTTTTCCACATTTTTATTTCATAAGAACGTTACTCTTTCTTTGAATGTTAAATATGCAAAATTTTATCGGAAACAGACGAATGATATTGATATCGCATTGAAAAAAACTCTCGCAGTTTCTCGCAAATTATCAAATTTTCCGGGTGACTTTCCCAAATTTTTAATTCATAAGATCGTTCATCTTTCGTTGAACGTCAAGTGATCAAATTTTTATTGCAATCCGATGAACAGTTCTCTACTTATAGTGTTGAGTACATTTAGAAACACAATGGAAAAGGAAGTTGATTCTAATTTTGCGGCTTTCCTTTTTAACTGACCCAATTTTTTACTGAAAACTTTTCCAAGACCATAAGGAACAAAACAAAAGAAGAATTACCCCCTCTCCGTCTTGCGAATAGTCAGTTATAGTGCTGAATTCAATCATAAACGCATTGAAAAACACGCTTTAAGTTTTTCTCAATTTTCCAATTTTCCGGTAGATTTTACAAAAAATTTATTTCATACAAACCTTGGCCTCTCAAGCCGTATTCAAGTGAAGCTCTTCCAACCATGTGGCAATTGATTTTTATCCATAGAAATAAATCGCATCCGGTTTTACCTAAATTTTCCTACTTTTCGGGTGACTTTTCCTAAATTTTATTTGATGCGAACCTTCCTCTTGCTTTCAACATGAAATGTACAAAATTTTATCGCAAATGGACGAATGGTATTGATAGCACATTGGAAAACGCGGTTACAATTTTTCTCGTTTTTCTCCTTTCCGGACAACTGTTCCATATTTTACCATCATTTAAACCTCCCCTGCACCTACACGAATATTCAAAGACTAAAATTAGCCAAATCGGTTCAGCCGTTCTCGAGTTTTAGCGAGTATAACGAACAGCAAATCATTATATATATATATATATATATATACTTAGCAGTACTGCCAGGCTCCAAGGAAAGAATCACAACATGCACAGAAAAATGTTCCGTAAAACTTGTACGTTCAAGTTTTACGGAACATTTTTTCTGTGCATGTTGTGATTCTTTCCTTGGAGCCTGGCAGTACTGCTAAGTACCGGCAGTGATAAAAGTTGAAAATAATGAAATAAAATTTTGAGGCCACAACAGCATAAATTCTACAAAGAAAATGTAGAAAAGATGTTTTCCCCTCTTAGGTCAGGAAACAAACGGTTAAGGAACAAAATTACGCCTGGCAAAACTATACCCCCATTTCCTCGTTTGCTAGTCTTCTTTTCACAATGAAAGTTTAGTCAATGAGAGTAGGAATTGTGGCTAAGCAGACAAAGGTTACTCACATGTTGGACGTTTCACGACGCCAGTCGTAGAACTCGGTTCGGCAAGAGATGAGCGTGTTCCACCGCTAGTAGCAGCAGCTGCCGACAGGAAGTGTTGAGGTCGCCTCTTGATTAATAAGAGGCAATACTACTCTAGAGTCGTCTACCACCTGAAGACCAAGAGTGGAACCCAACTCACAGACACGCACTGTACTGCGCAACGAGACAGGGAGACAGGGAGAACTGTGAATCTCGCGTGGCGATTCGCACGCGTTTACCGGTACTGACCCAATTGGTCGGGTGCCCCGTTGCATCCGTCAGGCACAACAACTAGCCGTTGACGGAGGAAACGCCGTCTTGGCACAGCTATAAGTATATCGCAGTTTCGTACAACACCAAGCACCGCAGTCTTGCGACGAGGTTTTTTAGCAACAACATAATTTGCTAGAAAACTCGAAGGAATTCTTGCTCGCATGTAAACTAACATCATGACCATCATCATCATCATCATCATCAGCCATTTCAGTCAGTAAATGATGTGCCCTCTTCGAGTCGTGGCTTCAGGTAGGCTTTCAGCACTCCTCTCCAAGCAGCAGGTATTTTCTGTGATGTGTCAAAAGCATTTGATTGTGTGAACCATAACATCCTTTTAAGTAAATTAGAATTCCATGGTGTCACTGAAAATGCTGCAAAATTGTTCAAGTCTTATCTGACTAACAGGAAACAAAGACAGTCAGTGCAAGTGACTAGTGAATTAGGTCAACAGTCATCATCGAAATTACATGTGGTGTCCCACAATGATCCATCTTAGGGCCATCGCTTTTTCTTGTGTACATTAATGACCTGTCATTAGTTACACAACCAGAGTTCGTTTTGTTTGCCGATGATACAAGTATTGCAATAAAAAGTACGTCAAGCATAGTTATAGAAAAGTCTGCTAATGATATTTTCATGAACATTAATATATGGTTTAAAGCCAACTCATTGTCATTAAAATTTGAAAAGACTCACTACATTCGGTTCAGAACATGTAAGAGATTTCCCGCCAGCATCTACATCTACATGGGATACTCTGAAAATCACATTTAAGTGCCTGACAGAGGGTTCATCAAATCACCATTATACTGTTTATCTGTCATTCCATTCTCGAACAGCACGTGGGAAGAAAGAACACCTGAATCTCTCCGTTCGAGGTCTAATTTCTCATATTTTATTCTGATGGTCGTTTCTACCTATGTAAGTGGGAGTCAACAATATATTTTCGCATTCGGAGGAGAATGTTGGCGATTGGAGTTTCGTAAGTAGTCCACGCCGCAGCGATAAGCGCCGTTGTTGTAATGATTCCCATCCCAGATCCTGTATCATTTCCGTAACGCTGTTTCCCCTGTAATGTGAAAATACGAAACGAGCTGCCCTTCTCTGGACTCTTTCGATGTCCTCCGTCAAACCCACCTGATAAGGATCCTACACTGGGCAGCAATACTCCAAAAATGGACGGACAAGCATAGTGTATGCAGTTTCTTTTGTAGTTCTGTTGCATCTTTTAAGGGTTCTGCCAATAAAACGCAGTCTCTGGTTCGCCTTTCCCACGACATTATCTACGTGTTCTTTCCAGTTTAAGTGTGAAGTAATATTAATTCCTAGGTATTTTGTGGAATTTACGGCCTTCACTTTTGATTGATTTATCAGGTAAACAAAGTGTAACGGATTTCTTTTTGTACACATGTGGACGACTTCACACTTCTCATTATTTAGAGTCAATTGCCAATTTCTACACCATACTGATATCTTATTCAGATCGTTCTGCAGTTGCTTTTGATATTCAGATGATTTCACTAGACGGTAAATGACGGCGTCATCTGCAAACAACCTAAGGGAGCTACATAGATTTGCCCCTAAATCGTTTATGTAAATAAGGAACAGCAGAGGACCAATAACACTACCCTGTGGAACGCTCGATATCACCTATGTAGCATATGCATTAAGTATGAAGAAGAGCAGATAGAAGACGTTGACAGTTTTAAATTCCTGGGATTACAGCTTGATAATAAATTCAGTTGGAGGGAGCACACCAGAGAACTGCAGAAACGACTCAACAAATCTGTATTTTCAATACGAGTGTTATCAGACATAGGAGACATAAAAATAAAAAGTTTGCATACTTTGCTGACTTTCATTCCATAATGTTATATGGTATAATATTTTGGGGCAACTCTTCAAGTGATCAAAAGTCTTCAGAGTAAAAAAGCGGGTAATACGTATTATTTGTGGTGTAAATTCATGGACATCCTGTAGAAGCCTCTTCAAAGAACTGGGTATATTTATTTATTCCTTATTTATTCCTTAATGAAATTTGTCATAAGTAATATATCCCATTTCCCAACAAACAGCTCAGTAAATACATACAATACTAGGAACAAAAATTATCTACACAAGGACTTAAAAGCACTTACTTTAGTTCAAATAGGGGTCCACTACTCAGGAACACACATTTTCAATAATTTAGCTAGAAATAAAGATCAGTTTAAGAGGAGCCTAAAAGACTTTCTAGTGGCCAACTCCTTCTACTTCATCAGTGATTTTTTAATTTGTACCAAATGATGAATGTATCGGTATTCATACTATATCAGTATTATTATCAGCACAAAAAAGTATTTATCTGTATTTATATTATTAGTATTATTTATTATTCAGCTTGTAAATTTTTTGTATTGACATGTTCCACATCCACGAGGATCTCCTCAACTTGGATCTACGTAACGAAAGACTAATCTAATCTAATCTAATCTCATCTCATCTGTGTCCCATCTGTCCAGTGGTCTTCCCCTTCTCTGAGCTTTATATCCTCCTACAGTCCCAGTTGGTGGGGATTCCAAAATGCTCAGCAGTAGTGTAGACAGTTTCTTTAGTAGAAGTGGTGCATCTTGGGTTCTGTCAAAGAAACGTAGTCTTTGGTACACCTTCCCCCTATATTTCTTACGTGTTCTTTCCAATTACATTTAGTTGAATTTATTGCATGTATATTTGCTTATTTATCGTATAAATGAGGATTAATGGATTTTTAAATTATACGAATCATATTGCCATGTTCCGCACTCAAATCACATAGTTAGGGTGGCGTTTGCGTAGCTACATACCTTGGGTTAGCTCTGTCTTCAGCGATATCTTCATAGATCATTTTTGTACTTATTTATTTATTGTTCTAGCTCACCTGAGCTTTCTTCTGCTATTAGCACACCCCGCTTCGGAGTACTGCTATATGCTGAAATAGGGTCAACTCCAAAACTCTCACATTTCTGTTCCCATAAAGGGTTGACAATCTTCTTGGTGGAATAGTACATTTTAACAAAAGTATTCTTTAAGAATTATGAGTCTTTTACAAATAAACAGACAGGGTTCGTCTACTCAGTTCGACCTCCGCAAACCTAAATCTTTCAGTAATTTTAGTTGTCCTTCCTCAGGTACATGCAATTATTCCTTCTTCTGGTGGACCATATATGTCTCCAAGAGAGGTGCTTCCGACACGGAGTAACTAACCAATGCCGCGGCGGAGCGGCCGAGCGCATTGAAGCGCTATGCTACGATGCGCGAGGCTGTTCCCCATCTGGGGTTCGAAACCCCCCTCGGACATGGATGTTTGTGCCGTCTTTAATATAAGGTAGTTCATAAGTAGTTTAGGGACTGATGACCCCTCAGTTAAGTCCCTTCAGTTTTACAAACATTTGAACATTTGAACTGACTAATCCGTCGCAAGTAGCTAGGATGTCGTCACTTCTCAGGCCTCCTCCCACGCTGCAGACATGCAGCGCCCATAGAAGTCAATACGTGCATATGAAGAGATGTCTCTTTTTGGAAGTAGCTATTGTCCAATTTGTATAAGATATATTGTTCGTTGTTTAGAAACACGTAAATGCGATTTCTAGTGTCATTTCATAGACCAGGAAAATGGTTCGTTAAGTCACTTTAAGTGATGTGTCGCACCAGAATGTGTAAAGAGATCAGTAGTAATGAGCGTGAGCTAGTTTTGGTTTGTCAATGGGTGCCTTAAAAATTAAATGCAGTAAACTGCATATTGAAGTGAAGAAACTTGTATTACGCTATCTGAAGTTTCCCTAAAAATGTTGCCTATATTCCTTACAGAATCCAGAAATATGAAAAAAAACCTTGTTATGTGTATTACTCCATTTTGTGTGTGAGAGGAAATACGGCGTAATTTTGACAGTAACCTTCTTGAAATTTGATGTATTAACTTATGTTAGTGGTTCGAAAGTACATTTCAAAGAGGAGGAAAATAATAAAACAAATTATAGAAATCAGATAACTGACGCAGAAACGTAATTCCTGGAAACGCAAAAACCTAATTTTACTGTTATTAAAATGGTCTCCATAATGACCAGGGGCTGGATGTGTAGCTCTGCTAGAAACCAGCAGGAAAATATGATCAACATATAAATGTTCTTTATAAAACTTATGTTCTTTATATAACTGATCTGGGGAAAAAGTTTCACCGCTACTAAAATGAAAACCTGCGGGTGTTTGTAAGTTGTCATATGCTGCGGTGGAGTAGCCGAGCGGTATAAAGCACCTCGCTGCGGAGCGCGCGGTTGCTCGCCGTGGAGGTTCGAGTCCTCCCTGGGGCACGGGTGTGTGTCCGTAGGTTAGTTTACCTGGGTTTAAGTAGTTTGTAAGTTACGGACTGATGACCACGCAGTTTGGTCAGATAGATTTACAGACATTTGAACATTTTTTTGTAAATTGTCATTCATGCTGTTATGATGTCGTGGATGGTTCATTTCATTCTACATCTACATCTACATACATACTCCGCAATTCACCGTAAGGTGCGTAGCGGACGGTACACTGTACCACTACTAGGCATTTCCTTTCCTATTCCACTCCCAAATAGAACGAGGGAAAAAAAAAGAATGCCTATATGCCTCGGTACGAGCCGTAATTTCTCTTATCTTGTCTTTGTGATCACTACGCGAAATGTAAGTAGGCGGCAGCAAGATCGTACTACACTCAGCTTCAAATTCCGGCCCTCTAAATTTACTCAACAGAAATTCACGAAAAGAACGTCGTCTTTCTTCCAGCTATCCCCAATTTAGTTGCCGGAGCATTTCCGTGACACTCGCGCATTGGTCGAACCTACCAGTAACGAACGTAGCTGCTCGCCTCTGAACAGCCTCTATCTCTTCCTTTAAACTGATCTGCTGCGGGTCCCAAACACTTGAGCAATACTCAAGACGTGGTCGTACAAGCGTTTTATACGCGTTCTCCTTTATAGGTGAAGTACATCTTCCCAAAATTCTCCCAATAAACCGATTTCGGCTGTCCGCCTTACTCACAACTGTCCTTACATGTTCATTCCATTTCATATGGCTCTGTAATGTTACGCCTAGATATTTGAACGACGCGACTGCATCAAGAAGCTCACTACTAATGCTGTATTCCAACATTATAGGATTGTTTTTCCTACTCATGCGCATCACCTTACGTTTTTCTACATTGAGGGCTAGCTGCCATTCTTCGCACCAACTAGTCATCAGCACACTGTGTGACCATGGTTTAGGCCTTGAACCACTGTACTGATGAGCCTCGCCCACTGTTCTTCCTGACCGAACTAAATTTACTCCAAAGAGGCATTAGGTACCGACCAGCCACCGTGTTATCCTTCAATAGATGCGGTATAGAGGGGCGTGGTCAGCGCCCCGCATTCGCGGCCGTTGTGTCGCTTTTCGTGACCGGAGCCGCTACTCCTCAACCCAGTAAGTCCTCAACAGGCCTCACGAAGGCTGAGTGCACCCCACGCTTGCCAACAGTAATCGGCAGAACCGGGCGGTAATCCACCCAAGTGCTAGCCGAGCCCGACAGATCTTCGATCATCTCGAGGCACTGCTGTTGACTGAAAGAGTTACTTTACACTTAGAAGTAAGTTTCGTACATGTATTGAACTACCGTGAGAGTAATCTGTAGTGAATATAGTAGCCTATAATTTCTTGTTTTTGTAATTTTTTATGGGGGGGAGGGGGGACAGATTAATATGAAGATAAGTAATTTTAAGTAGATACCCCACGATATTTTGTGTCACTTTTCTGGTGATATTCAGAGGATAATTTGCGTTGAAGCCCTTTTTACTTTATCGAAATCAAGCTTTTTTGCTGTTGAGATTAAATCATAAAAATTAGTTTTCAAAAAAGCTGCAACAAACTTCACACTACTAATACCCCATTTCAGTCGCCAATACGGGGAAGTATGTCTACCAAGACGATGCCTTCACACATCATTCAGTAAGATAATTCAGGTAGCATACTTATTTTCTTTCTTTATGTTATTCCGGGGTGGGGGTGGGGGTGGGGGGGAGTAGGGGTATCCAGGCCCCTGCCTCCCTCCCTTACACAGGGTGATTCAAGAAAGATATAGAGATAGTATTCTACATATAAAACTATAGCAAACGTTTTGTATGAGCATAGATCTGCAAAACCGCGTGGGAGTAGCCGAGCGGTCTGGAGTGCCACGTTGCGGATCGCGCGGCATCCCGCGTCGGAGGTTCGAATCCTCCCTCGGGCATGGATGTTTTTGCTGTCTTTATTATAAGTTAGTTCATAAGTACTTTGTAAGTTTAGGGACTGATGACCCAGCAATTAAGTCCCAAACACTTAAAAAAATAATAAAAGGACAGTAAAAGTGTAGTTACAGAATTACGGCTAATGAAAGACTAAATTTAGCAACCTCGCTAATACGAAGCTATCGAAAATTGTACGAGCTTCCAGTAAAGCACCATTTCCATCTATTTCGTTGTTATTGATGTGGTGAATCTGTTCCCAGACGTTTTCCTGGAGTAATTTTCCAGAAATTCCGAAGAAACAAATAAATAAGTTGGAAAAATTTGTTATTCATTAACTGCTTCGTCCGTTTAATGTTTCTTTATTTTTTTTATTATAGACAATTGCACAAAGTTTCCAACAGAAGTTGTAGAGAATTTAATTTCTTTTTAAATGGTGGTAATAGCCTTCATTAAAACTGTATGAATGTGGCAGGTCACCTGCTTTTATTAATACCATAGTGAACATGAATTAATGTTAAACCAGAAAAGATTAAGCTCATTGTAAATAAATTTGTATGGTGTGCATACAATTTCACAATAATATTTCCATAAATTTTCTCTAATGTTCAATGCATTTAGCTGCACGTGTATAAATTGCCAACATTGTTAATGGAAAGTAAACAAAATTTACTTGTACAATCTCTGAACTTTCTGGAAAACAGTTGGAGATACACATCTAGGACATATGTTACTAGATTTACCAGATCAGTAACAACACCAAAAATTGAAATTGTGCTCATACAGTTTTGTGATGGCTTAGAATTGGTATGGTTACTAAATGCCGGCGAAAGGTAATTAAACATTGGGGAACTATGTTTATCTAATACCGTTTTGTTTGTTTGTTTTACTCCTGGATAACACATCAAAATATTTACATATACTCGTGTATCACCATGTGTTTGCCTGTGACGGTTATGCTGTTAAATATGCAATGTAATTTTCTGCATACATTGTCAAATTGAACGTAAAGAAATGTAAAAGGAATAATGCTCACAATACGTTGGAAATAGCCACAATTTATTCCAATTACATCTCAGGTTTCACAATTCATCACTTTGTTACGACAGAAATATTGTCTATGTCTCACCTATTTATGACGGATGATCGGTTCACTCTGTCATGCAGATCATCTGCAGGTACAGGTTTGAATAAGATAAAGGCACCAAACACTTTACACATGCACAGACTACAAACAAGTCTGTCAGACAACAGCAAAATATTATTAACACACAGGCACAACTGACTCCACTAGGCACATTTCGTCAACAGTCGAATAATTTGTGAACGGGTGTGTAAAAGTACAAGACTAGAATGTGGAGTCGTAAATTTAAATTTTATCCTACGTATTGACAAGTGACACATAGAGAAGGTACTTTGAGCAGACAGAAACAGGAAGATAATTCATTTCCAAATGTCAGTCATCTCGCAAGGAGAGGACTCCTACTCGTCATCGCCGAATTCGTCCAAATTTATGGTAGATGAAGAGCGTGGTGAGATACGAAAGTGCACCAAGTGGGAACTCCAGAGGGCTAAGCGTTTAGGAAATGAAAGGAAGTTTGTTACGGATCTATCACCGTATGCATCTTATCAACTGTTCCTGAGAGAGACTCTTTAAACAGTAGTGTTTAACACAGCACTAAAAAATAAATAAATAAAACAGCGGTAAGAGATACGATTTTTTATTGAAAGTTTCGATTCCGACAAATACTTTTTTGCTCCTTGGCAATGAGTACACTACTGACTAAACAATTGACCGCAACATCATACATGTTATTTTGTATGTATATGTGCACAACATCAGCATGGGAGGTCATTATTTGAAACAAGCACATTATCTTGCAAATTTGGTGTTGCGAACGCTCTATAAGACGCAAAGTCGAATAATCGTAAGTTTAATTTGACCTGTTTCTTCGATGAATATCATCGCGGTACATGTAATGCAAAAGAATGGAAGTATCGATTTACATACACGACATCCCCAAGTACGCGTTAACTACAGTCCCTTTTCAAATGTTTGTAGTCCCGAATTTCATCCAATGCCCCCCCCCCTTTTTTTTTACTTATATAAATTAATAAAAGTAACCTATATGATGTTGCTTTTAATTTTAACGTCAGACTACATCTACATCAATACTTTGCAAAGCACTGTGAAGTGCATGGCAGAGGGTACGTCCAATTGAACCCATTCCATTCACGTATTGAGCGTGGGAAGAATGATAGTTTAAATGCCTCCGTGCGTGCTGTAATTAATCTAACCTTGTCCTAACGATCCCTGCGGGAACATTATGTACGTGTACGCATTGCCAAGGAGCAGAAAAAAAATATATTGCCGCCGGTTGGAGTTCATTCCGCGACCTTAGCAATACGACTTATGGAATCCATCATCGGTGGTGGAAACGGGACAGCTACTGGTCAAGAGTCTGAAGGAACTGAGATACCAACAGCCGTACGTATAATTGAAATATTTATTGCAACACAACCAGTTTCGGCATTCCACTATGCCATCTTCAGGTCGCTACATCGGAGCATAATATCCATAAGCAGGGATACCAAAACTGCATTCGTGGACTTCTGTCTCTTAGTGACAGAGACAGACAGTGAGAGACAGAAGTTCACGAATCCAGTTTTGGTATCCCTACTTATGGATATTATGCTCCGATGTAGCGACCTGAAGACGGAATAGTGGAATGCCGAAACTGGTTGTGATACAATAAATATTTTATTATACATACGGCTGTTGGTATCAGTTCCTGCAGATTCTCAATACGAATCCGATCTTTTACCGCTGAGCCAAACACCGGTTCCTAAACACGCCATCACAGGGACAGTTGATGAGATGTATAGGCTATGGTGATAGATCCGTATCGCCGGCCGCGGTGGCCGAGGGGATTGAGGCGCTCCAGTCACGGTCCGCACGGCCACTACGGTCGGGGGTTCGAATCCCCTCTCGGGCATGGGTATTTGTGCTGTCCTTAGTTGTAAGTAGTTCATAAGTAGTTTGTAAGTTTAGGGACTGATGACCACGTAGTTAAGTCCCATAGACTCTACAAACATTTGAACATTTTTTTTTTATTTATTTATTTTTTTTTTTTTTTGAGATCCGTATAAAACTTCCTTTTACTTCCTAAACACCTGGCAATCTAGAGTTTCCACTTGGGGACGAATTCGGTGATGACGAGTACGCGTCCTCTCCTTGTCAGATCGCCACAGTAGCGTTTATTTGCAGCGTCATGGCACAGCAACTATTACTTGAATAAAATTCTTGAATATCAGTCTCCAGATCGCTTTTATTTTCTAAAACATGACCGGTTTCGGGACTGCTGCCCATCTTCAGATCTGTTAAACAAATGTTACTGAAACATAGTAGCTTCCTGAGACTTTATATAATGTACTTAAAATCATCTGATTGGTGGGGATCATTTTCGTTAAAATTATTCTCAATGAGTAGTTATTGACTTACATATAAAATCAATTCTGAAGGTGTAAGATAGTAGTCAGGGTATAAAATAGCAGTGACAAATGAGGTATTTTTTTCCTCCACATCGTCCACAACATTTAAAAAAAAAAATCCTTTTAAGAGATTTGCTAGAAACATTTTAATATTTAACCATGTTAAAAATTTTTAACTCACTTACAGTTTTACGTAAAATGATATTATATGTATCCAGAACCCAATGTTTTTTAATTTAAGATGTTAAATTTTTTTAACTCACTTACAGTTTTACGTAAAATGTTATTATATTTATCCAGAACCCAATGCTTTTTTTTAACTGATATTTTATACTTTGACTACTATCTTACACCTTGACTTCAGAATTGATTTTATATGTAAGTCAATAATTACTTATTGGGAATAATTTTAACGAAAATGATCCCCACCAATCAGATGAGTTTAAGTACATTATATAAAGTCTCAGGAAGCTACTACGTTTTAGTAACATTTTTAACATTTCTGAAGATGGGCAGCTGTCCCGAAACCGGCCATGTTTTAGAAAAGAAAAGCGATCTGGAGACTGATATTCAAGAATTTTATTCATATGACGATCGCAGAAACTCCCTCGTGACCCATATGTCTCGCATGCAAAGTTTCACGGTTGCTGGCACTAAAACATTCATAAAAATATTTCCTGGTGCCGCACCATTGATTTACTGTATAGGAGGAAGAGCCATGCAGGTATGTAGGCCCCGGTACCTGTGGTGTCATTAGCTTACTCTAGATTACAATGCCTGCTGAGCCGGTCCCATGCGCACATTCAGCAGGTGAAGCACCGGAGCGACCAGTCCCACACGTGGAGAAGATTTTACGCCTTGTCACAGAATAGGGAGGAGCATACAGAAGGGAAAGCTGGGGGCGGCGCCTTTGATCTGTATGTTACCAAGCGTTGCGCTCGACGCCATATTGAAAAGTAGTAAACGCGGAACTATAGCCACTTAATACTTTGACTGGAAATGGACTTTTTACGAACTGTAGCTAATCTCACCGACTTTTACGAAAGGAAACGGCTTTTCATTATGCTATCTCTATTTTGCGCCCTCTTCTTGCACCTAATTGTAATCCAACGGAAAAAAATAGCCCTAAATTTTAATACAACTAAGAAAATGTACGGTGGAATCGATGATCATTTTATTTGGTGCTTATCTCTAGGAAAATCCCAAATATTGCGGAGTTATGTTTGGGAAATTAGATATAAACAAGAAAGTGACTTTACAACTGCCAGGTTTTATTTGACACGTATAAATTCGCACAAAATATTGAGTCAGACTTAGCAGTACAACGTGATTACACAGAACTAATGACGTCTGGGCATATATAAAAGTTGTATTTGCATTAGGAGTATCATTAATTTACTGATCGGAGAAGGGCATATAGAGGAATCTGTCAACTACAGAGCAGAAAAAGCATAAAATAATTATTCCCCTTAATCTATTTGTCTGAGTATCAGAAGAGCATTCGTTGCCAACATTAGCACATTACGCCTCCAATGCCGCAAGTAAAATTTTACCTGCCTACTTACGCACTATTCTTTGTCATTCATTTTAAATTATTCCCTGCAACGTTAAACTTATAAAATATAAATGTGCTTCAACATTTCGATGCTGTTGAATTGCTGCAGCAACAGCGAGAGTTATCGTCAACAGAAGAAGCAAGGTTACTTTTAATAATTATGCACACATTGCTCTCATTCGAAACTGATAACTTTTACTACGTTCGCTTACCGTTCAACAGCTTTTGGGAAGGTGAAGAAGCTTATGTCCTTATTTGTATTCGAATTATCACGGCAATTAGGTGCTGAAAACCATCGGCCGCCTTTTCTTTTATTGCTGCTCATAATAAAAACGGAACAGCTCCAACTACTGACACACAGTTCTTTCTTTTCACTGCACTGCACTGTTCCCATGTACTTGTTTACTTTTATGCGATTCAGGCTGTTAAAATTCACAATTAACAAACAAAGACGGCGCATTACCACGCCACAGAGTAGGGAGTGACCACACGTTTACTGCTTTTCAAGATGCCCGTTCCGCGCATGCGCACTACATTTTGGACGACAGACTGCAGCGGGAGTTTCCTTTCTGCATACTCCTTATTCTGTGGCCCTGTCGCGGTGACATCGACTGGCAACAGACTGGCGAATGTCCCCGCCGTTACCGTTACACAGTGGCTCCTCCTTGCTGACGTCGACGCTTTCCTTCTTCAGCCAGGCGGCGAACTCGCTGACGTCACAGCGTCTGCAGTCCCACGGGTTGTTTCCCAGCAACAGTCGGTTCAGCGACGGATTACCAGAGAACAGCTCAACTGGAACGCTGTAGACAAAACGCAAACCATGCCATTATTACCACTAAACGGTCACAGTTGGTTTCGGTACGTTGATAATACGTTGTGCTTATGGCCAGGTACAACCAGGCACCGTTAAACATACCCAAAACACTTAAATTCTATTCAGAAAAGTATGAAGATCATAATGATTGGGATTAAAAGTATACATTGTTTAGATCGAACTAAAGACTTCAGTAATCATTTCCACACTTTCAAGACTTATAGGAAATCTTCCACCACAGACATTGTAATACTTGCTAATTCACAACTTCCAGTCACTCACAAATATGCAGCATTTCAATGATTCATTGCCAATTATCAGATAAATTAACCCTTTCGGACCTAGCGTCACTGAATTGGACAGCTGCGGCGAAGCGGCCGAGCGCATTGAGGCGCTATGCTCCGATGCGCGAGCCCGTTCCTCGTCAGGGGTTCGAATCCCCCCTCGGGCATGGATGTTTGTGCCGTATTTAGTATAAGCTAGTTCATAAGCAGTTTGTAAGTTTAGGGACTGATGACTCCGTAGTTAAGTCCCATAAGCTCTACAAATATTTGAACATTTGAATTGGACACCGAATTTTTATTAATTTCAGAACACTGTACGATTTCGCTTTACTTTGACGCCCAGAGGCCTCTTTATTGGACATATTTCGCTTTTAATTTCGTGCTTCTTGCTGCTATCTGTCATATTCATCTACATATAAACTCCGCAATCCACCGAAAGGTGCGAGACGAACGGTACACTGTACCACTTCTAGGCATTTCCTTTCCTTTCCACTCTCAAATAGTACGAGGTAAACAAGAATGTCTATATGCCTCCGTATTAGCCCTAATGTGTCTTATCTTGTTTTTGTGATCTTTAGGCGGCAGGAAGATAGTTCTACACTGAACATCAAATTTTCTCAACAGATTTTCTCTAAAAGAACGTCGTATTTTCTCCAGTGATTACCATTTGAATTACCGGAGCATTTCTCTGACACTCGCGCATTGGTCGAACCTACCAGTAACGAACCTAGCTGCTCGCCTCTGAATTGCCTCTATATCTTCCTTTAAACTGATCTGCTGCGGGTCCGAAACGCTTGAACAATACTAAAGACACGGTCGTACTGTACAAGCATTTTGGGCGCAGTCTCGTTTACAGGTGAAGTACATCTTCCCAAAATTCTCCACATAAACCGAAGTTGGCAGTCCGCCTTACTCGCAACTGTCCTTAAATGTTCAAAAAAATGTTCAAATGTTTGTTAAGCTTATGGGACTTAACTACCGGGTCATCAGTCCCTAAACTTACAAACTACTTATGAACTACTTACGAACTAGGACGGCACAAATATCCATGCCCGAGGGGGGATTCGAACCCCCGACCGTAGTGGCCGTGCTGACCGTGACTGGAACGCCTCAGTCACCTCGGCCACCGCCTTAAATGTTCGTTCCATTTCATATCGCTCAGCAATGTTACGCTTAGACATTTGAAAGACGCGACTGAATCAAAAAGCTCACTACGTTTGTTATTATTTAGCGTATAGCACGTCTACAGAATCAATTTTACAGATATAGTAAACACAGTTAGTTACAGATTTGTAAATTGTATAGGTATACATTCCAAATGGTTGTTTAATATATGGAAAACGTTAAACTTTTTTCTGTCAAATATAAAATGTAGTTAATTACAATAAAATTACATTACACCATCAACATACATAGTTATTAGATTACAGAGCAATCTAATATATAAAGCAGAGTGTCCGTATGTTTGTTCGTGTTCCGTACAATTCTACAGTTTTGTTCCAATCTTTATGACATTTTGTACACGTAAGCTTCAGTCCACGAGGACGGTCGCTGTAAGTGTAAGAATCACATACGATATATAGTTCACGAGATATGACGTCATAAACAATGAGATGCGCGAAAAACTACTGCATTTTGCGACAATGCTGCTCATTTTCTCCAAAACCATTGAACCGATTTTAACCAGATTTGGTACACACATTCCTTACCGTGAGGTAATAATTGCTGCATGGTTAATAATCAAATACGGCACATGGTTCAAAAGATATTACATCATAACCAATAGAAATCGCAAAAAATGCCATATAATGCGGCGAGACTTTCGAAATACGCTATATGAGAATGACAGAACTTAGCGACTTGCAACGAACTTGAAACATAATTTCAAACCTTTTTTAAAAATTTTCTCGCTGACAGCCATAGGAAAAAAGTTTCTCGCTCACTATTTTTCCACTGTTTATGGAGTAAAACTACGGCATTCGGTATGACATTACAATTTGTAATTTCTACAGAACTAATTGTAGTCACAGCAAATTTTACGGACAATATACACGCACATAGTTGAGGGTAACTTCTAAATTGTATCACAGTACGACACATAGTTCACGAGATATGAGCACATAAACAGTAATGTTCATGGAAAACCGTCTCTTCCCGCACCAAGTTTTAATCTATTACTTCTTTACTACTACCTGTATTCCCAAGAGATTTTTCAGACATACAGCCCTTATACAAGTGAAAATATACCTGAGAAATGGCAGCAAGAAATAAATAAATACCCGGGCAACACTGGGTTTTCAGCTAGTGATTGGATAAAGCAGATTAAAGATTTACATTAAGTGGTTTAAGCTTGTTATTACAGTCGGATGTCTATTTCCCTCAACCAGTTTATTGCCTAGGGTGACGCATCGATGAAATCCTTTGTGGTTCCGCCGAACTTTCTCGTTGGCATTCATACGCTATGTGATTTAAGAGTCTGTTCTTGGGCTCCACAGCCGCACTAGGCATTGTCGGCCATTTTCCACTTGTTCAGTGTTTCTTTGGTTCGGGCGTGTCCGGTTCTGAAGCGATTTAGGGCACGCCATACGTTTCTCGGGAGGTTCATCCCTTTGCCCCATTTTCTCATGCGCTTGATAGCTGCTCCATTGTTTTGTCCAATGGAAGTTGAAGGTTGCCTCCTATGGTCCAGTTGTCTCTGCCCAAACTGGTTACCGTAATTTTAAACGAGTTTGTGGTGTGTTATGTAATATTTCAAGGATTGGTAAGTTTTTTTTTTTTTTTTTTTTTTTTTTTTTTTTTTTTTTTTTTTTTTTGGGGGGGGGGGGGGGAAGGATGGGTCTTTTAATTTGTCCAGTTCATGAGATGCAGCCTGTAGGCGTGATGGAGGTGCTGTGTTTGTGAGAACTGGGAGACAAGGTAAGGGTGTTGATTTCAGAGTCCCAGATACCAGTATCATTGTGTCGTTCAAGTGAACGTCGATCTCGTTTACGCTGTTGCTTCTTCCCCATACAGGACAGCAGTACGCTCTCTGCTGCGAAAAGTCAAGGCGACTGCACTAAATGCTTGATTTCTCACGGTCAAGAAAGACTACAGAATCGACGTAAGCAAAAAGCCCCTACAAACGTTTCTTCTAAGAAGCCCCGAACGAAAGCTCACTACTCATGCTGTATTCGAACATTATGGGATTGTTTTTCCTACTCTGGTGCATGACCTTACTTTTTTCTACATTTAGAGCTAGCTGCAATTCTTCGCACCAACTAGAAATTTTGTCTAAGTCATCCCGTATGCTATTACAGTTAATTAAAGACGACACCCTTCCGTACCCAAAGCATCGTCAGTACATGGCCCCAAATTACAAGTTAGTCTGTCCATCAGATCATTTATATAGATAGAAAATAATATTGGGCTCTATCACACTCCACTGGGGCACGCCTGACGATACACTCGTCTCTGATGAACACTCGCCGTCGAGAACAACGTACTGCGTTCTATTACTTAGAAAGTCTTCGAGCCAGTCACAAATCGGTGAACCTTTTCTATACGGTCGTATCTTCGTTAGCAGTCTGCAGTGTGGCACCGCGTCAAATGCCTTTTTTTAAAAATCGAGAAACATTTCTTTCCTTTGAAGGCGAGCTTGCGCCGAGGGAATAGGAAGAAGTACAGAGAATTGAGATACGGCGAGTATGGAGTTCCACGACAACGTCCGCCAAGTCTTAGCCAATATTCTCAAACACTTCCTGGCAAAAAGGGGTTGGGGCCACTTGAAAATCCACCATATTCGCCGGATCTCAAATCCTCCAGATTTTTTCCTATTCCACTTTGAAAGTTAAAAGTTGACCACTGTACGCAATAAAAGCTTAATTCTGGGAGAAGGCATCCAGATATTGATTTACTGTTTTAAAAAAGCTTAATTTTAGCAGTAAAACTAGCAAAAGAATCCTTGTGAACTACCGTCTACTCCCTGCTACAAAGCCTTCTTCCCTGACCAAAACTGAGAACTGACATGGTTCAATTTACTGTAATAACAGGAAGTTAACGATACAGTAGCCAATATTCGTAGCAGCTCACACGAAATTACACACAGGCACTAATGAGCAAGCCACCACAATTGAAGTTATTTCATAAAGGTGGCTAAAGGAAAACATTTATGGCGCAACGGAACTTAAACATAAAAAATTGCATCTGAGCTTGTTCTCAGCACTGGTGAAAAACAGTATTAGATAAAAGAGGGAAGGTGCTCGAAAACTACAGTTTATAGGCAAGTCAAAATTATACTGAACTTAACTTGTTAATACAGGTCGAACGCAAGCAAAATGGGGAACCAATTTTGTTAATACAATAAAAATGCATCCCACTGAAATTATGTACTTAAGTTAACCTATCTTACACAGACGATACCCAGCATTGAATTTAATGTAAATTACACAGAATTAACGCTACTGGGGGAGGATTTACAAACAACACTCACTCGCTCACACACACGCAATGCAACAGCGAAACTCACCAAAATCAGCGTGCTGAAACGAGGCAGAAGCAGGCGCCGATATCGTAGGGGAAATTCAGCAAAGCCAGAGGTACCACACAACACAATATACAATAAAACTACGAAGATGGCTCTGGTCTGTCGTGCCTGATTTGATATGGTGCGTGAGTTCGTACGCCGCCACATAATCACAAAAGGTTTCAATATACCAGGCCGTTATCAAACTGCAACTAGTAACACATACACCACGTTTATCTGTTGGAAATCACATTTGCGCGCACTATCGGAAGGAATATTCCAAAAAAATTAAGCTAAGTTCAAGAGTCCAACATTCTAGACAAGGAATCCCTACCATCTCTGCAAGCACAAGACAAGAACCAACCTTACCTCACCACGATTCCAGCACCCAAGTGAAGTCCGAGCGGCCACCAGGCGGGAGAGCTATGGAAACCGGGAAATCCATCGAGTGCAGCGGTGGTAGGGGGAGAAGTTCGTGAGACTCGCCCTGGAGAAGGCTCGTCGACTAGCTTGTAACCAAAGGGTGTAGAAACCTCTTTGATCGCATCAGCATCAGGAGTTGGTAACGACTAACTATCGACTCTGAGCCAGAGAGAACTATCCAAAGCGAGCTACTACCACCCACATTCAGCCAGCCAGATCCTCACACATCGACTTAAAAGTAAAACAAGTATACATTCTCAAAGGGAGAAGCTGTACTTATTGCCAAATTCATAACCACAATAATAAATTATTAAAATAACAAAATCCCAGCAATTTTAACTGACATGTCAGAAACTAATATTTTAAAACATGAAATAAAAATGCTATTCCCCATGCCTTGAAACGAGTGCGGTTCTAGTCTTAACAAAATGCTTATCTAGCGACATCAAATTAATTACAATTTTATAAAAAATATATGGAAGACGACACATGGTCGTCTTTCAAAGTGAAGTGATTTTACTGTAATCCAGACATCTAAAGAACCATGACGAGACTTTTGAACACCATCCCAAATGAAGATTGCACGCACAATCTCGACGACGTGTATCACAGTGCTCATCGGTGCACAGTTATGGCAGGTTCGAAGGACAGTAAGATAAATGTAGTTCATAGTTCATCTACGTCAATGTTACAGGCCTATCACCGAAATTAACTGTCAGAAGTTGTAGCAATACACTCCTGGCCATTAAAATTGCTACACCACAAAGATGACGTACTACAGACGCGAAATTTAACTGACAGAAAGAAGATGCTGTGATACGCAAATGATTAGCTTTTCAGAGCATTCACACAAGGTTGGCGCCGGTGGCGACAGCTACAACGTGCTGACATGAGGAAAGTTTCCAAACGATATATCATGCACAAACAGCAGCTGACCGGCGTTGCCCTGTGAAACGTTGTTGTGATGCCCCATGTAAGGAGCAGATATGCGTACCGTTTTTGACTTTGTTAAAGGTCAGATAGTAGCCTATCGCGATTGCGGTTTATCGTATCGCCACATTACTGCTCGCGTTGGTCGCGATCCAATGACTGTCAGCAGAATATGGAATCGGTGGGTTCCGGAATGCCTTGCTAGACATGACAACCTCGTATCACTAGCAGTCGAGATGTCAGGCAACTTACGTGCATGGCTGTAACGGATCGTGTAGCCACGTCTCGATCCCTGAGTCAACAGATGGGGACATTTGCAAGAGAACAACCATCTGCATGAACAGTTCGACGGCGTTTGCAGCAGTCTGGACTATCAGCTCGGAGACCATGGCTGTGGTCACGCTTGTCGCTGCATCACAGACAGGAGCGCCTGTGATGGTGTACGCAACGACGAACCTGGGTGCACCAATGGCAAAACGTCATTTTTTCGGATAAATCCAGGTTCTGTTTACAGCATCATGATGGTCACATCCGTGTTTGGAGACATTTTTCAACAACAGTCGTTGCACCGATGGCTTACCATAGAAAACCTGCAACGCTGTAGACACAACACTCACTCCCTGTGAGCAGATTGTCATCGTGTGTGCCAGGCAACGTTTGAAACAAATGTTGAGCTGCCACCATTACCGGACCTCCAACCCTATACCACAGGCACTTGGTAGTTCTACACCTATTTATGTGTTGAAGGCTTGAGACTACTACACCTTTACACTGGTGGAAGACCCAGCCTGCTATAGTGTCAGAGGTGTCTGTCAACATTAAGTCAGCCAACGAAACGTGACGATGCTTTCGAACACCACCCCAATGTAAAACTTCGTACAAAGTTCCAGGACATCTGTTGAAGAGCTTAGAGGTGCATAGTTATGGCAGGTGACTATTTCGAAAGACAGTAAGGTAACTGTAGTTCTATTTTCATTTACGTTAATGTTAGACGGCTATTTACCTAAATTTACTATCAGCGGTTGTACAAATACTTCTAAACGATCAGCACCAAACAACAGATATAGACTCCCTGTGAGCAGACTGTCACTGTTGAAGAGCTGGACCATGTTGTGATGTACAGCATGTGCCAGGAAACGTTGAATCCTCCATCTATCACGATCACCATTAGTTGATCATCCAGGCATTTGCTATCTCTACTCCTATTTACATTTTGAAGCCTACACCCTTACACTGATGCAAGACTCAGCCTGCTATAGCGTTAGTGCCAGCTGTCAACATTACAGTCAGCCTACAAAGGGGTGAATCGAAGACTTATGTACTGGCACAAATTTTAGAGAAATACAGGATTTCTTGAAACCATGAAGTGCCTTTTACTGCTGCACTAATACCCCCACCTACACCAAACACTCCAACACTCAGTACTATTATAGCACACATTAAGTCATACCTGGACAGCTTGTTGTCTTTCAGAGAGAGAGTCTTGAGCTTGGTGTTGTTGGCAAAGAGTGATCCGGGCAGTCTCTTGAGTTGGTTGCGGTCCAACGACAGAGACAGCAGCTCTGGGCAGTTGGCCAGCAGGTCCACTGGCAGTCCCTGTAGGAGGTTCGCTGACAGCTCCAGCTGCAGCAAAGCACTGGTCGTCCTGAAGACGCCAGCGGGCAGCGAGCTGAGCCGGTTGTGGGTCAGGAACAGGAAGCTCAGGGCCTTCTGGCTGGCGAACAAGTCTGTGGGCAGGGTCATCAACGCGTTCCCATTGAGGTCCAGAAAGGCCAGGTTAGAGTTGTGCTGGAACAGCCCAGGCTCCAGGGACCGCAGCTGGTTGAAGGCCAGGTTCAGGATCTGAAGGAGGAGGACAATACTGTGTAAGCTTCACAACCTTTGGGCTCACAGTTCATGACAGTGTGTAGACACTTATGGTTTGTTGGGGCGATTCATCATACTTGTCTAATTATTATATTTTGAATTGTAAATGATGGAACACAATTTTATCCTAAAAATGATTACATTACCACTACAACTATATACGACTGCCTCACAGGGCAAAGACTATATTTTATCATAATCTCAACAGTGCATATGTAATTCCTTTTTCTTTGTACTTATATAACTTGATACCTTACGCTTAGTGCATCTTCTACAGTCATTGGGGAAATGTGTACAGGAAATCTAATTATGTACATCACACTCTACCATCATCTCTCTATACATAAAGCAATGTCCCGACTGACTGACTCATCATCGCCCAGCCAAAACCACTGAAGATAGAAATTTGAAATTTGTAGAGGCTGTTGATCTTACTCTGTGGGCAACATTTAAGAAGCGGTTTATCGATATTCCGTCTGTAACGGGGTGAAATAAGGGATGAAACTTTTTTTTTTAAATTCGGCAATTTTGAAGCTAGAACTACAAAATTTCGGATTTTAGTTCAGGGTTAGAATTTAAAATACACGTGTTTTGGCATTTCTTGAAATTCAACCAATAAAGGGGTAAAGTAGGGGACGCAAAAAATTTATTTTCAAAAATATGTTGCTGTAAACTCAAATTTTAAGCTACAGCTACGAAACCTCGGATATGGAATCTTGGTCGGGATTAGAAAACACGAGTTCCACTATTTTTGTAAATTCAACAAATAAGAGGATAAAATAGGGGATGAAAAATTCTTTTCGAAAACACGTTGCTGTTTAGAAAATTTTGAAGCTAGAGCTGCAATGATTGATATTTGTATTGTAGGTTAGAATTTAAAAACTACGTGTTTCGGTAATTTTGGAAATTCAACCATCAAGGGGATTAAATTGGAGAGGGGAAATTTTTCAAAAATCTGTTGCTATTTAGGCAATTTTGAAGTTAGAACTACAAATTTTAGGATTTCGATTCGGGATTTGAATTTAAAAGACACGTGTTTCGGTATTTTTGGAAATTCGATCAATAACGGGGTGAAATACGAGATGTAAAAGTTGATTTTCAAAAATATGTTGCTGTTGACTCAAATTATAAGCTATAACTACGAAACTTAGGATATGAACTTTTGGTCAGGATTAAAAAGATACGAGTTTCGGTATTTTTTGAAAATCAACAACTAAGGGTAAAATAAGGGATCAAAAATGACTTTCGAAAACACATTGTTGTCAAGACAATTTTGAAGCTAGAGCTGCAAATATTGGTATTTGTATTGTTGGTTAGAATTTTAAAAATACGTGTTTCAGTATTTTTGGAAACTCAACCATCAAGGAGGTTAAATTGAAGAGGGGATCTTTTGAGAAAATCTTTTGCTATTAAGTCAGTTTTGAAGCTACAAACACATAAATTGGTATACGTTTTCTTGGTCAGAATTAAAAAGACACGTGTTTCAGTATTTTCAGAAAATTAACCATTTAGGGGGTGAAACAGGGGATGAAACTTTTTCTAAAATATGTTGCTACTAATCCAATTTCGAATCCAGAATTCCGTAAATTATATCAGCATACTTCGGTGGAATTTAAAAAACACTTGTTAGGGTATTTTTCGAAATTCGACTATTAAGGGGTGCCACAGGGGGTTATAAGTAGTAAAATCAAATGTTTGTAAACTATGGGGTCATCAGTCCCTAAGGATCACAAACTAAAGTAACTTAGACTAACTTATGCTAAGGACAACACAAACACCCATGCCCGAGTGGCGAATCGAACTTCCGACGGCAAACAGCAGCGCGCACCGCAGCATGGCGCCTCAATACGCACGGCCATTCTGCCGCGGCTACAAGTAGTATCACGACATTTCATTATGATAGTACTTAAGCAGTATCTATGAAAATTTATAATTAGGGGGAGAAACTACCAGCCTACGCATGCGAAGCAGCGGGCGTTAAGCTTGTTGTTTATATTTCACATCCATATGGATGCCTGAAATTATACCGAGATCATTTCTATATAAATAAAATCGAAAGGAAACTCGTTCACTCACTCACTGACTATACACGAAATCTGGAAAGCTACTTCACCTATGAAGCTGAAATTTGGAAGGAATGTAGTTTATAGGTAGAAGACATAGATCGAAAGAATTTTGCGATAGGGGCGATAGTTCAGGAGATAGTGTGGTTTTATCAGTTCATTATTTGAGAAGGATTAGCTTCAATGCCAAAGTATCTGCTTCTGCATCTAGGTGACCACATTTCTACACACTGATTTATCAATGATGATGATTAGTGGATACTGAATTCTAATAACAAATCAACCTAATATTATGAATTCTTACCTGTAGATTGGTAGCAGATGCAAATATGTCATTCGGAAGAGACGTCAGATTGTTCAGAGCGAGAGTAATTTTTGTCAGTGAATTTGTTCTGCCGAAGAGCGACTGTGGCAGAGATGTTATTTCGTTCTCCGAAGCGTCGAAGACCAAAAGTCCCTCCGCATCGTGCAAAGTTCCCTCTTCAAGGGTCGTCAGTTTGTTCCGAGAAAGAATTAGTCTCTGGAGGTTCGAAGCATTCCTGAACGCCCCAGCAGAGATGGTCCTTATGCTGTTCCAACTGAGGTCCACGTTTTCCACTTTTGGGTTGTCGGCCAGCAGACCATCTGGTACGTGTGTCAGGTTGTTATCCTTCAGCTCCAGCAGGAAGAGATCACTGTTGTGCCTGAACGTTCCAGGTTGTATCTCCTGGAGCTTGGCGTGGATATGCACTTGCCGCAGATCTGGGCTCAGCTCGAACTGGTCTTCATCCTGAACCTGGATGCCACTCTCCAGACGTAGGTTCTTCAACTTGGACAGTGACTGGAATGCTCCTGGCTCCAAGGTGACCACTTTCGGTGCGTTTATCCTGAGTTCCTCCACCAGTGGCGTGCTGATGAAGGCTGACGATCTGATCGTCGTCAGAGAGTCTGATGTAATGTGGAGGCTGGTCACATTTGGCACGTTGGCCAACACGGGAGCCGTCAGTTCGGTGACGTTGGCGAGCTGGATGATCAGGAACGAGACGTCCGTTGAGAGGAGGCACTGCGGTGCCCGAGGGGTATTCTGGCAGGACGTCACCCACTTTGAGATCTCGCACGGACAGCTGGCGGTGTTGGAGGTGTCGACAGCTTCGACGCTGGAAACCAGGACGGCTGCCGCGACGGTAGCTGCGATGTGGAGCATTTGATGAAACCTGAAACAGCCACCCAACACAGAGTCATACACTGTAATATCCAAATGTTTGTAGAGCTTATGAGACTTAACTACGGGGTCATCAGTCCCTAAACTAACAAACTACTTATGAACTAGGTAATAGTAAGTATGGCACAAATATCCATGCCCGAGAGGGGATTCGAATCCCCGATCATAGTGCCCGTGCAGAACGTGACTGGCGCGCCGCAGACCGCTAGGCCACTGCGGACAGCACTGCAACATCCCACTCAAAGCTTTTGTTGACTTCCACTCACTTTTCATTGAATGGTTAGTGAACCATGGGTTCGTTATCTCGGTTTCTCGGGAGTAGTTTATCCTTGGTTCTGTGAGTTCTTTGGCCACTTATATCATCCTGGCGGGTGGTGTGAGATGAGAGGACTCGCGATCGGAAGCTCGGTCTGGAAATACGGATTGGATGCGAGACACCGATAGTAACCGACGATGTCGTTTGATTTTCATTTGGCTGCGTGTTCATGAATTTGGGCTTATTAACTTTACTTGTGTAACTGTACCTCTTGTTTCGTAATAAAAGTTGAGTTATTAACAAATTTGAATTAATTTCACACCCAGTCATTCTGTAGTGGTTGCATTGTCGATAACTCGACTACAGTATCACTGAAATGAGTTTTTTTTATTTTCTCATGCATTTTGCATGTTATCCAACAGGCCCAATTACCTCACTTGGGACAACAATAATTAGTATGGAACTAAGACCCCTATGGTCCAATTACCCCACTCTATAGGGGTATCTGGGCCCAATGGGCATTTTTTATTCCTTTCCCCTTCTCAAGTTTAAATAAAATGAAGATTACATTATGTTATAACATATTTGTATGTAAGAATGTTGTATCATAAAAAATATGTTTTAGATGGTAATTTAACGCATTTTTCCTTGACTAATATTATGTTATGAACTACGCACTCACGTTGTCAAATCATGGCCCAGATGACCTAACTGACCTGAATTTAGACTGCACCTAGAAACAAAATATGGACGAAAAGTTGCGTGTAAGACACGTCATTTCACTTCCGCCCAGTTTTTGAAATAATCGGCCTTGAAATTCGTCGCTCAAAATCAACCCAATTTGATGGATACATAAGAGTAAGCTGAGGTTTTTATCATGACGCATGTAGTCCTGTTAAGCCTATTTTCCGATCAATCCAGAAAAAAAATTGTCATGATAGTCGCTTGTAATCCTATATGAAGTAAGGTAGCTCTAGGGGTAGGGGGTTGGGCTAAGAACGCAACAGAGGCTGCACTAGGCGGCATTTCATCAATCTGTGCTTGAGCTCATGGCGTCGGCAGTAATCGCCATGTCTTGTCAAGAGGAAAGGGCCTAGTGTTCTTCTAGGGCCTCACTTCATTTGTTCATTTGTGGCCACTAGTTGTGGCTGCTCAAGCACAGATTGATGAAATGCCGCCTAGTGCAGCCTCTGTTGCGTTTAAACACTTCTGTGCAAAGGCACATTTTGGAGTTTATTGTGTTGAAGGTGTGACGAATATTTGTGCTAAACTATTCTTGATGTGTTGCAGAAGCAGTTATTGGTCTGTTTGATATAGTGTCTGTCAGTGGTTGTTTATCCGAGAGAACTCGGGCACTGGAAAGTTCGAGTTCTAACCGCAGGAATGGCTGATGGTAACATTTTGTGGGCACCTTTCATCATTCATTCTACGTGCATTTGGCAACTGATTTAGTAATCCGTTGGACATCAGTGATCTTGGCTTGCTAACGCTGGTGTTTGTCTTATTCCTTGCAGTTGTGGCATGTCATATATTGGTCAGATAGTCATCACTATGGAAGGCTAGTGCATTGAACACAAGCGTCACACACGCTCACATGAGCCGAGTAAAACCGCTGTTGCAGAAAACTGTCTTGGCACCGGTCATCCTATGGAATACCACAACACTGAGGTTCTAGCATGCACTTCGACATATTGGGATAGTCTTATAAAGGAAGCTATTGAAATTAAACTAGCAAGCGACCTTATAAACAGAGATGGCACTTTTTGTTTAAATTCTGCTTGGCATCCGCCCCGGTCTCTAGTCAAATAATAGAGGGACTGAATTAATGCTGCCTCACCTGTCGATTAACAGTCACAGTAGGAGTCGAGGTACTGGAGGAAGTAGAGTTGTGAGGCGGCATCGTGAGTCGTGTCGGGATAGCTCAGTCGGTAGAGCGCTTGCCCACGAAAGGCAAAGGTCCCAGATGCGAGCACCGGTTCTGGCACACAAATTTAATCTGCCAGGAAGTTTCAATCTTCCTTGTATACCCTCTGTAAACCAAGGTATTAAATGTTCTTGTGCATTGCTTCCTTGAGTGCAGTCGTGCTTTGAGGATGTCACGGAATATCGGCATCCCCGTAAGTTGTTTGAACATTCAAAGCTTCTCTGGAGAATTTAGTTTTACAGCTTAGCAGTAAGCGATAAACTTCTTTCCTGTCGTTTTCTTGAGACAGTCAGTCAGAAAATGATTCGTAAACGTTCGACATTATGTGCACAGTTCGTTGCATGTCGCTAAGTACTCTCGCTCTCGAATAGTGGATGAAAAGAATCTCGTTACTCTAGCTACAACGGTGGGCAGATTTCGTTGTTTCTGACGTCAGATCTCCTGTACTACGTGTCGTAACTGGTTCTTACCCCCAACACCCTACTCCTACAGCTACCCTACTTCATGTAGGTTTACATGCTACTCTCGTGACAATTTCTTTCTGGATTGATCGGAAAATAGGCGTAACAGGACTACATACCTCATGATAGAAACGCTCAGCCTACTGTTTTCTATCCATCAAATTAATTGAGCCGATTTTGTGCAACGAATTTCAAGGCCGATTATTTCAAAAACTGGGAGGTAGTGAGCTGAGGTATCTTACACGCAAATTTTCGTCCATATTTTGTTTCTAGGTGCAGTCTAAAGTCGTGAAATAAGAGCAGTTGGGGCAGGTGGACCATGATTTTACAATGTGAGTGCGTAGTTCCTAACTTAATACTAGTCTAGGAAGTATTCATACGTTAAATGACTATCTAAAACATATTTTCTTCTGAGACAACATTCTTACATACAAATATGTTAAACCAGAATGTAATCTGCATTTTATTTAAACTTGAGAAGGGGAAAAGAAAAAATGCCCAATGGGTCCAGATACCCCCATAGAGTGGGGTAATTGGACCATAGGGGTCTTAGTTCCATACTGATTACTGTTGTCCCAATTGAAGTAACTTGGCCTGTTGGGTAACATGTAAACTCCATGAGAAAATTAAAATTAGTCATTTCAATGACACTGTAGTCGAGTTATCGACAATGCAAGTGAATCTCTACAAAATGGCTGGGTGTGAAGTTAATTCAAATTTTTGAATAACTCTTTATTATGAAACAAAAACTACAGTTACACAAGTAAAGTTAATAAGACCAAATTTAGTTTTTAATATTTAATTATATCTTGCTAAAAATGTTACAAAACGTTCGTTACGTCACTCATATCATAGTGAAGCTGATCATGCCTTTGAATCTATCAGAGCTACTTTTAAGACGCTTTCACAGCTTTCTTACTATATCATTTACGGTAATGTATGCCTCTTCTACTGTTTCCATAATGTTTATGAAAAACATTGATTTTACATTTGATTGTAAAACGGGCTTTACAGGGACGTTGAAATAATTGACCAAAAATGTCAATTTTTTACTTACTTTTTTACTTGTTAGTACAACTCATGGTCAATAAGTTCCCAAAGTTTCAATGTTGAAATCTCATCCGTAGTGTCCGAAAATTAATTAAAAGTGTGACGTGTCCTCCCTGCCACTCCCACGTTTTGCAGCATCACTTCAGTACCAGCTCAGTGGACGACGATCCTGTGTATTACTTTCAACCTAACGTGTGCGGGATACATCTACAAGGCCGGGATACGTACTTTTTGGTTTTATAGATCATCTTTGACTCTGTTCCTTATCCTATAAACCATAACAAACTAGTTGCATCGTTTACGACGAAACAATTCTTTTTTTGCCTTGTGATTCTGACAGAGATTTATACATGTGTTCGATTCTTTCTTCATTTAGTTATGCAACGATCACAAAGAGTGTATAAAAATGGATAAACTGCGTTTCAATAAGTTAGTGAATAGGTGAGAAACAACGGCAAACCAGCAATGAGGCTGCTACTAAATAAGAACATATGCTGAAAATGTGAACTCGTCTCTTAGCAGCTCCATGTAAAAAAATCAATGAGGTGAATGGTGCTTACTATGCTTACTACAGGTATGAACTTCGGTACACTGGATTTAGATTAACTTACTTTGAATCCAAAACCCAGAATCCAAATCAGTCTCTAAATTCACTCATAAGGAAACGATGCCATAAAACCACATATGCATCTGCTACAGTTGTCAGAATTGCAACTTATGATTCATTTCTTGTATTTAATGATGGGAACGTCGCGGGTATGAACGTATTAGAAAGAATGGGCTTCAAGATAGGAAATTTTACTCAAGACACCCTGACAAAAATACATCTACAGCGCGTCTCTGCAGCTGAAAAATCAGTTGAAGACCTGCTAAAGGAAAGAAGACAGGCAACAAGAAACCAGAAGAGAAGCCTTGAAGGGAAAGACAAACCAGAGTACAAACGTGGCGCCTTCTGGAGAAGTGACATAGGAACAAAGTTAGATTGCGTTTCCTGAAGAGTTTGTTTTTAAAGTTTATGTACCTTTTCCTCAGATTCTATTAACGCTAGAATTATGAAATTTTGTATACATACATCTGTAAACCTAATAAACGTTGTCTCAAGAGTAAAGTTTGAAATTCTGATTGCACGCTGAGATGTGGGGGGGGGGGGGGGGATTGCCTGGAATTTTGCATGAATTTAAAATTGTACTTGTGGAATTATAATTTAAAAAAAGTATGAAAATTCTCCTATTTGGCCTATTCCGGAAACCTCATAAGAGAAGCTTACAACATATAAAGAGATGAAACAAAGAAATTTTTGTAGAAAAATCTTGAATACTTTCTGAGAATACATAGAAAGGAAGATCCTGTATCATTCAGCTGCACTATAGCAGGTCAGAAACTGGAAGCAGTTAATTCCATAAATTATCTGGGAGTAGGCATTGGGAGTGATTTAAAACGGAACGACCATATAAAATCAATCGTCGGTAAAGCAGATGCCAGACTTAGATTCATTGGAAGAATCCTAAGGAAATTCAGTCCGAAAACAAAGGAAGTAGGTTACAGTACCCTTGTCCGCCCACAGCTAGAATACTGCTCACCAGTGTGGGATCCCTACCAGGTGGGATTGATAGAGGAAGTGGAGAAGATCCAACGGAGAGCAGCGCGCTTCGTTACAGGATCATTTGGTAATCGTGAAAGCGTTACGGAGATGATCGCTAAACTCCAGTGGAAGACTCTGCAGGAGAGACGCTCTGTCGCTCGGTACGGGCTTTTGTCGAAGTTTCCAGAACATACCATTACCGAGGAGTCTACCAGTATATTGCTCCCTCCTACGTATATCTCGCGAAGAGATCGTGAGGATAAAATCAGAGAGATTAAAGCCCAGGCAGACACCTACCGACACATTTTCTTTCCTGGAACAATACGTGACTGGCATAGGAGGGAGAACCGATAGTGGCACTGAAGATACCCTCCGCCACACACCGTCGGGTGGCTTGCGGAGTATGGATGTAGATGTAGAGAAAGGAATATACATTATGTTTTGAAAATAAAACTTCAAATTTCATTCAAAAACAAGTTGAATATATGTAATCAAAGGATTTTATATGAAAATGTGTTACTTCCATGTAAAGCGTGATACAAAATTTCATTTCCATATCTCCAAAACTGTGGATTTAGTGCGTTTTTTAAATCGTGTGTGTTTTTCATCAACATTCCCTCTTGAAGTGACGCTCCGAACCATACGGTTGTTACAGAAGTCGTTTCGATAGGAGCTACAGACGAGTCAGCCAAAGTATTCCTTACTCAGTACCGAATACATACCGTTCTGTACACCTTTACAATACGAAATAAATAGATCTTCTCTATATATAAAAGGCAATGTCCCGACTGACTGACTCATCAGACCCTTTAGGCGCCATGTAAAATGCGATTTTTCGATATTCCGTCCGTATTGGGGATGAAATGTTTTTTGAAAATACGTTGCTATTTAGGAAATTTTGAAGCTAGAACTACAAAATTTCGGATTTTAATTCAGGGTTCAAATTTAAAAGACACATGTCTCGGTATTTTTTGAAAGTCAACCAATAAGGGGGTAAAATAGGGGACGCGAAAGATTGGTTATCAAAAATATGTTGTTGTCAACTCAAATTTAAGCTACAACTACGAAACTTCGAATATGGAATGTCGGTCATGATTAAAAAAAAAAAAAAACAAAAAAAACAAAAAAAAAAACCAATGAGTTTCAGCGTTCAGCAACAACTAAGAGGATATAAAATATGGGATTAAAAATTCTTTTTGGAAACACATTGCTATTCAGATAATTTTGAAGACAGAGCTGCAAAAATTGATATTTGTATTGTTGGTTAGAATTTTAAAAATACGTGTTTCGGTAATTTTGGAAATTCAACCACAAAGGGGGTTGAATTGGAGAGGGGATGTTTTTAGAAAATCTGTTGCTTTTTAGGCAATTCTGAAGTTAGAACTACAATTTTTCGGATTTGGATTCGGGGTTCGAATTTAAAAGACACGTGTTTCAGTATTTTTGGAAATTCGAACAATAAGAGGGCGCAAAAATAAGGGGATGCATAAATTGATTTCAAGCTATAATTACGAAACTTAGGATATGGACTCTTGAGCAGAAACAACTAGTGCAGACAAACCAGCCGACGCAAGCGAAGCAGCGGCCGTTAAGCAAGTAAAATAATATGTATATAGCCGGCAGCGGTGGCCAAGTGGTCTGCGGCGCGCCAGTCACGGTCTGCACGGCCACTAGGTCGGGCGTTCGAATCCCCCCCTCGGGCATGGATATTTGTGCCGTCCTTAGTAATAGCTGGTTCGTAAGTAGTTTGTACGTTTAGGGACTGATGACCTTTTAGTTAAGTTCCATAAGCGCTACAAACATTTAAACTTTTTTTTTATATATAAACAGAGCAGGACTTACATGTTCAAGAAACGGTGCAGATGTGCAGATCAGAACTGCAACCAATCAGTTGCCCCGGTCGTGGAGGTAGGCAGCGAGAAATACCGGAGGTGATTTCGGCCAGACAGAAAATACTGCGCGCTCGCCTTACAACCTCTGGTCAACTGCCGGGACACGCGCTGTCCTAACGCGGTGGGAAAGCCGCGACGAGGGCTATTTGTGTGCGCAGCGCTATCGTTCTAGAGCGGGGAAGTCCCGTTTTAGCCGTGAGGAACAACAACAACAACAACAACGCGCTGACGCTACCCAGCGGATCACTGTCCCGGAAAACAGCGTGTTTCAGAGGAGTTTGTGAGTTACGGGGAGTGACACTTGCGAGGAAAGGGAATGTGTAGACACTTGCGGGGAGACCCGGACGCTGCAGGCAGTGAACAGGGTGTTCCAGAAGTAGGGATACACCACCCCTACTCCACGCCCTCCAGCCGCTACCTGTGCCGTATTCAGGGAAAGGCCCACCGGACCGGCCGCGCAATTTCTGACACAAATTACATGTTCGATAATATCAATTTAATGCATAGAAGTATGAAATCACGTAAAGACTACTTACGGCAAAAATTTCGACAAAAAAAGTTGGCACTGAGTTCAGAAAAACAAAATTCTGGTATATTGGATTTTAACATTTTATCAAAAAATGAATGTTACTACAAGAGATACAGCCATTCAAATTTACGGGCACCATAACGTTTTCCCTTCCTGAGTAAATGGGCTGCTTCTTGTAGTTTCAACATCACAGTAGCCTTTTTCTTGAATGTTCTGAATATAAATCTTCACACAGACTTCTTGAGGAGGAGAGTGATACGGATATCTGATTGTAAACCTCTGCCTATTACCTTAGACCTTTTTGACTGTACTGAACAGGGGTTCCGCGTATTCCGTAATTTATGTTTATACAGATAACAGGCAATGCAATTTATAACCAACTATTGGCTGCCCACTTCGCTTCATTTTTCCTGGAGGTCTTGCAACTTGTTTCTCCCTGTTGGTTTATGCCAAGTTCGAAGTAAAAATGGTTCTATATGACGGTGATAGAAAATAGAATTTATCTTTAGCATTTTTCGGTGTGTGACATTCCCTTACACATTCCGTATTTCATACATTCATTAGATGTGTTTGTAATTCGAATACAGCCAAATCGTTTCAAGTATGTAAAATACTCACTGACTTATCATTAACGTTTTTAATTCAAGGTTTAAGGATGCGTCTCCTATTAAAAAGCATAGTAGCTATTTTTTAAAGAGATGGAAGTTGCGTGATAGTGGGGTTAACTACATAGCGGTGCAGGATGCCTAATATATTTATAGCTTGCGCTGGTGTCTTGATATGGTTAGGGTTCTGAATAATATTCTTTTAGGAGAATGTCTTAATAACTCTCCAAACATTATCACTGTTAAAATACCGTTTTGTTTTCAGGAGGAACACTTAACGAATTAATATGTAGTTAGAACAAGTTTCGTGTTATGTTGACAGTGCTAGACTTGTTGGTGTGCCTGTACCCAGGAAAAGCCATCAGCCGCCCCAAGGGCCCCAGGTTCCCCTCAAGTGTCACTCCCCGCAAGTGTTCCAACCCCGTTTCAGAGCGCCAAACACCGGCGACTTCCTGCAGAACTCTCAGTGACGCACCGATTCGGCCTCTGGCGTGTGCAGGCGCTGTTTCTCCGTAATCCTGTACTGATAGTCGCGAATTCACAGGAAATGAAATGAGCGTATTGCTTTCTTGGCCGTGAGAACCCTTGCGGGATTGTTCGGCCACCTTAGTGTAAGCCTTTTTGACGCCGCGTGGGCGACTTACGTGCCAATGATGTTGAGATGATTACGATGAGGACAACACACAACACCCAGTCCCCGCCGGGAATCGAACCCGGGTCTCCTGCGTGGCAGTCAGCGACGCTACCGCTGAGCTACGGAGGCGGACAATTTACAGGAAAACTTGTGTTAAGGGGAGCCGTACCACCCTATCTCTGTCTATATAAAAGCGAACGGACACTCATTCCCTCACTCATTCACTGATTAAACACGAAATCTCTAAAACTAAACCCATGAACATTGGTAGTTCCTTTTTGTCCTGTTTTCCCCACAGTTGCTGTATTGAGACAAACAAAATAGCATGTGCCTAGCGGTGCTGGCGGTGAAGTGCTGGAATAACAAACAATTCAGAATGAAGCAGAACAGCCGGAAGTCACCAATGAGCAATGCCCAAGAAATATTGGCGCTGATGATGCCTTCCAAATAAAGGCGAAATGCATGGCAATAAAATATTTTATTAATTCAGTTGCATTGACGGTTAACCTAAATAACACTATAATAAACCCATGAAGCTGAAATGTGGCAGGAATGTAGATTATAGGTAGAAGACGTCAGCTAAGAAAGGATTTTGCGATAGGGCGGACAGCTCTGGAGATATGACGTTATAAACAATGAAGACTTCCCCGTCTTGCGGAACTTGGTAGTGAGACTTTATCTCTCCACTATTTGAGAAGGAGAGGACTTATCGACTTGAAACAAACTTTAAACATAATTTCAACCTTTTAGGAAACTTTTTCTCTCTGACACCACAAGCAAAACGATGAAAGGAAGAAAGTTGTCGCTTACTACTTTTTCGGCGTTCGTGCAGTAACATAACAGCAATTGGCATGTCGTTACAATTTATGACTGGTACACTATTAATTGTATTCGTGAGAAAATGTTACAGACAGTATACACACATACGACTGAACATATGTTCGAAATTTTATCACAGTACGACACACACTTCATGAGATATGGAGTCATAAACAATTAGATTCATGGAAAGCCTCATCAAGTATGACGTTTTGATTTATTACATCTTTCCTACTAACTCTATTCGCGACGAATTTTGCTGACATTCTACGTATACAACATAGGCTATATGTTCCAATTAATATCGACATATAGGTCAGGTGCTAAGACGTCAAAACAATGTAATGCTTGAAAATTCGTCCTAATAAGCACGAAGTAATTTACTATGTCTTTAGTACCAACTCCATTTACAACACATTTCGCTGGTAGTTTCCTAATATTCCATTCTACAAATCTGATAAATAATGTTTTTGTGGGACACATAATTTAAGAGATTTTACGTCATAAACGTGACATCCGTAAATAGGTACTGCATTATGTTTGACATTTTGATAAGTCTTTACTTGTTCGCAGGAGGAATCTCAAACAATATCCAAATTTACCACTGAACGACACACTGATCAGCAGATACGACATCACAACCATTGAGCTGTTTGAAAACGAAACCAAAGGGTGAATTTCGCTGTAGATTTAAGTGAAACGTGTGTATAAATACCGCAGATGTCTTCATGATGACGACGATGGTGCTCAAGGTGAACGTCGACCTCATTGGCTTCAGCGTCGCAGACGGCTTCATCCTATGTGAGCCTTTACAACTCATTCATTTTCACGGGTTTACTGAATTAAGCAGTACAACATAAATAAACAAGCACGAAATATTAATATTATCCTGGAAAAACGTATGTTATTTAGAGATAAAAGGAGCTAACACGAAAAGTACAAACTCAAGGCAGAAATAAATAAATACCGGGGCAACGCTAGTTGGCTATATAAATGCCCCCTTTCCTCAGGAACTATTGAGTATATAAATGTGGTGTTTTCATCAAATGTTCTCGCGTGTTTTCTGAATGTATTGCTCTACAGTCACTTTAAAATAGCTGCTGGAAAAAGAAGTTATGATATTTTCCCCAAACATATAATTTTTGGGCGTAAATTATCACCATTGAATTGAATTTTAACTATTACAGTAAATACTGCTAAAGTGGAGCCGCAATGTACTATGTATGTTATGTGGTGTGTATCAGTTAGGGCTTTCTTTCAAAGATATAATGTAGCAATAGAGAGATTTATAACAAATAACATAAAGCAGAGTGTCCGTATGTTAGTTTGTGTGTACGTGTTGCATACAAATCTACAGTTGGCCAAGCGCATTGAGGCGCTACGATGCGCGAGGCTGCTCCCCGTCGGGGGTTAGAATCCTCCCTCGGGCATGGATGTTTGTCCCGTCTTTAGTACAAGCTAGTTCATAAGCAGTTTGTAAGTTTAGGGACTGATGACCCCGCAGTTAAGTCCTTTAAGCTTAACAAACTTTGAACAACATTTGAATCTACAGTTTTGATCTAATCTTTTTCAATTTTTGTACACATAAGATTAAATCCATGAGGACGGTCGCTGTAAGTGTTAAAGATCACGTACGATACATAGTTCACGAGGTAAGACGTCATAAACAATTAGATGCGCAAAAAACTGCTGCTTTTAGCGACAATGCTGCTCATTTTCTCCAAAACCATTGGACCGATTTCAAACAAATTTTGCACACACATTCCTTACCGTGAGGTAACAATTGCTGCAGGGTTAACAATCACATACGACACATGGTTCAGACGATTTGACGTCATAAACAATAGGAATCGCCGAAAGTTTATAAATACGCTATATGAGAATGAGAGTACTTGGCGACTTGCAACAAACTTTAAACATAATTTTAAACATTTATTCAACTTTTTCTCGCTGACAGCCATAGCAAAATGATGAAAGGAAAAACGTTTATCGCTTACTACTTTTGCGCTCTACTCCATAGAGTAAAACTACGGCATTCGGTATGACGATACAATTTGCGATTTTTGCACTACAAATTGTAGCCGCAGGTAATTTTACTGTCAGTGTACACACATATAGAAAAATGTACCTTCTAAATTGTATCACAGTACGACACATATTTCATGAGATATGACCACATAAACAGTAACGTTCCACTTTTCATGGACAAAAACTACGGCTTTCGGTAAGACGATACAATTTATAATTTCTACACTACAAATTGTAGCTGCAGCAAATTTTACAGACAGTATACACGCAAATAGTTGAGTGTACCTTCTGATTGTATCATAGTACGACACGTAGTTCATGATATATGAGCATATAAACAGTAACGTTCATGGAAAACCGCCCCATCACTTACCAAGTTTTAAACTATTACTTCTTTACTACTGATTGTACTGCCAAGAGATTTTACAAACTTACAGCCCTTATACAAATGAATACATACCTGAAAAAGGGCAGGAATAAATAAATACGTGGGCAACGCCGCGTTTTCAACTACTAAATTAATAAAAGAGGGGCTGACCTCCCGTGGTACATAAAACAGACCAGATCACACTCGCAGAAGCAAAGAACAACGCATGCAGAATTTAAACAGACACAGAATCTCCAAGACTGGCAATCTTTTACAGAAACTCGCAGTCTAGCGAGGATTTCAATGCGAGAAGCTTATAACAGTTTACACAACGAAATCCTGTCTCGTAATCTGGCAGAAAATCCAAAAAAATTCTGGTCATATGTGAAGTACACTAGCGGCAAGATACAAACAATACCTGCACTACGCGATAGCAATGGTAATACTACCGATGACAGTACTGCTAAAACAGAATTGTTAAACACAGCTTTCTGAAATTCGTTCACCAAAGAAGACGAAGTAAACACTCGAGAATTCGAACCAAGAACAGCTGCCAGCATGCGAAATTTAGAAGTATATGTTCCTGAAGTAGTAAAACAACTTAAGTCACTAAACAGAAACAAATCTTCCGGGCCAGATTGTATACCAACTAGATTCCTTTCTGAGTACGCTGATGCTATAACTCCATACTTAGCTATCAAATACAACTGATCATTCAGCTAAAGATCCGTACCAAAAGACTGGAGTTGCCTAAGTCACTCCAATATTCAAGAAAGGCAATATGAGTGATCCCCAAAATTAGAGGCCTATCTCATTGACGTCGATTTGCAGTAGGATTTCAGAACATATACTTTGTTCGACCATTATGAACTACCTCGAAGAGAACGACCTATTAACCAATAGTCAACACGGATTCAGAAAGTTTCGTTTGCGAAACACACCTTACCCTTTATTCACATGAAGTGTTAAGTGCCATCGACAAGGGATCTCAAATCGATTCCGTATTTCTCGATTTCCGGAAGGCTTTTGACACTGTAGCTCACAAGCGGCATCTAACGGAATTGCCTGCTTATGAAATATCGCACCAATTGTACGATTGGATTCACGATTTCCTATCAGAAAGGACACAGTTCGTTGTAATTGACGATAAGTCATCGAGTAAAACAGAAGTGATACCTGGCGTTTCCCAGTGAAGCGTTATAGGTCCCCTACTCTTCCTTCTGTTTATAAACGAGTTAGGAGACAATCTGAATAGCTCCCTTAGACTGTTCGCGATGATGCTGTCGTTCATCGGTCAGTGTAGTCAACAGAGGATGAAAAGCAACTGCAAAGCGATTTAGACCAAAATTTCTGCTTTCGTAATACACATGACCACTAAAAGAAATCCACTAAACTTCAGTTACACGATAAATCCGTCAAATCTTACGTCGTAAATTCTAGCAAATACCTAGAATTTACAATTACGAAGAACTTAGACTGGAGAGAACACATAGAAGATATTGTGGGGAAGACGAACCAAAGGTTACGTTTCATTGGCAGAACGATTCGAAGATGCACCAGCTCCACCAAAGAGACTGCCTACATCACACTTGTGCGTCCTCTCCTGGAGTACTGTTGCCCCTTCTGGGACCCTCACCAGGTGGGACTGACGGAAGACATTGAGGAGGTTCAGAGAAGGGCAGCTCGTCTTGTTTTATCACGTTACAACGAGGAAATGTTGTACGAATTGGGGTACAAATCATTAAAAGAACGATGTTATTCGTTGCGGAGAGATGTATTTGAGAAGTTTCGATCACCGACTTCTACTTCGTGAAAATATTTTCCTAGCACCCACCTACATAGGTAGACATGATGACCATCCCAAAGAAATAAGAGAAATCAGATCGAAAACGGAACGATTTACGTGTTCTTTCTTCCCGCGTGCAAGCATTCTTGGAAATTACCTCGGATTTTAATCTCGAGCTGTCTGGACTAGATTGATAGGATGATCATCGACATTTGTAAAAAGTTTTAGCTCAGTTGAGAGAGATGACGCACAGTGATTTTTTTTCTTCCAGGGGACAATCGTCAACATTTTAAAATTGAGTTCAGACAGGCACACCGTCCCATACACGCAACATATCTGTCCAGAGCATTACATACGTGGGAAAACAATAGGTGATTTGAAATTCAACACGCTGATTGTTGTAATGATGAGATCCAACAATAATAGTACAATAAAGACAAATTTTACCAAAAATATTTATTGAGTTCATGAAATTGCACAGAGAGCTAGCTACTTCTATGAATTATTTAAATCAGTGTAACAAAAGTTTTTCTTTAATCATGCAATCGAAATCCATCATGTCAGGGAATACACTAAAAATAACAATCTTCTTCTTATTTTCCTTCCCCGCACACCTGCGAATCCACAACAAGGGTCCATTTCCTCCATTTCGCTCGGTCTAAGGCTGCATGCGGGTCGATGTTCACGTTCCTGAGATCTTTATGAAGCGTATGTTTCCACTGACAATAAAAAAAAAATATTAATATTCGCTGGTTATTGTAAAATAAAAAACCTATACGAATGATACATCATTCGTTCTGCTCTCTCAATCTGCAGTACGTACACAAAGACAATTCACAAGAATGAGGATGAAAAGAATTTGCTTCCAGAACATCACAGAATAACTGTGCAAGAATAGGTCCACTTAAAAATGAAATAAAATATCTTGTTTAAGCATTTCTAGGGAGACATGTGAAGAAGACGATTTTTCCTGAGTTAATCACCCACCCATACCAATACATAGATGTGTGGCTTTCTGCCAACATCGTGTTTCCTGGTGAATTGGAGGGCAGTAACTGTTGAATCTTCCTGGTTGTCTGACTGGTGCTCTGGCCACTAGACAGTGCTCATGGCTGGAGAGTGTCGTTCCCTCTTGCTATACGACAGCCCCTAAACCCTACTGGTTGGCGTCCTTGAGGCAGTGGACGGGTGTTGCCTGCCGGATATCCTTGCCAGCTTCCGACTCGGGCTCCACACACTGCGGCTCAACAGCGGTGACGTCGATGTCTTGTGACGTCAGCCAGGCAGCCATGGCGGCAACATCGCAGCTGGTGCAGTCCCACGGGTTGTAGCCCAGCCTCACCTGCTGCAGGAATGGCTTCCCGAAGAACAGCTCAGATGGCAGGCTGTGGACAAGAAACAGAAGATTCCAATTCGCACTGACGTCCAACCGCTTATGTTACCTGCTCAGTGCCTCTCTCTCTCCATATTTTGTATACAGTATGTAACACCACATCGCGACCATAGCATTAGAATCACCATATTCCAACATTTTTCATCGTTTCATAAGTTTAATTATTTGTTAAGAGGCAGAAATTTATCATTTTTCAAAATTTTCATTAAATTCAAATTATATCATCGTAATTCAGAATAATAGTATCCACGGAATAAGTTGGTCAAAACACCTCGTATATCAAAGATGATTTGTCAGATTTCCGTTATAAATAGTACCCGCAATTGAGCAACTCACTCTCTATGTGATTAACTATGTGATTAACGCTGAATGTGATTAACTCTATGTGATTAGCTCCCTATGTGATTGCTCTCAGTATTCAGTGCTTAGCTTCAAAATATCATAAAATATCATTTTATGTCCAAGATAGAAAGGAACCCAATAAATTATTTATTACTTAATATAAATAATATATATAAAGGCAGCAGAGGACAAAATAGGTAGAAAGGGAAGACCTACAAAAAATCCTTGGATATCACCGGAAATACTAAATTTAATTGATGAAAGGAGGAAATATAAAAATGCAGTAAATGAAACAGGCAAAATGAAGTACAGACGACTAAGAAATGAGATTGACAGGAAGTGCAAAATGGCTAAACAGGAGTGGCTAGAAGCCAAATGCAAATCTGTAGAAGAATGTATAGCAAGGGGAAAAGTAGATACGCCTACAGGAAAATCACAGAGACTTTTGGGGACAAGAAAAGCAACTCTACGAATATCAAGAACTCAGATGGGAAACCAGTTCTCAGCAAAGAAGGGAAAGCTGAAAGGTGGAAAGAGTACGTAGAGCAGCTCTACAAAGGAAATGAACTGATAGACGATGTTGTAGGAAGGGAAGAGGAAGTAGATCAAGATGAAATAGGAGATACTATACTGAGATATGAATTTGACAGAGCCCTGAAAGACCTAGGTCGGAACAAGGCCCCAGGAGTAGATGACATACCCTCAGAGCTACTGAAGTCTCTGGGAGAGCCATCCATGTCAAAACTAATTGAACTGGTGTGTAGGATGTATGAGACAGGCGAAATACCCTCATACTTTAAGAAAAATGTAATAATCCCCATTCCAAAGAAATCAGGCGCAGACAGGTGCGAAAATTACAGAACCGTTAGTTTGATAAGTCATGGTTGCAAAATTCTAACACGAATTATCTACATGGAGAATGGAAAAGCTGGTAGAAGCTGACCTCGGGGAAGTTCAGTTTGGATTCAGAAGGAACGTAGGAACCCGGGAGACAGTACTCACTTTACGTCTTATCTTAGAAGATAGATTAAGGAAAGGCAAAACTACATTTTTAGCTTTTTTAGATTTGGAGAAAGCGTTCGACAATGTTGACTGGAATACACTCTTTCAAATTCTGAAGTCAGCAGGGGTAAAATACAGGGAAAGGAGAGTTATTTACAACTTGTACAGAAGCCAGACCGCAGTTATTAGACTAGAAGGGCATGAAAGGGAAGCATCAGTTGGGAAGGGAATAAGACAGGGATGTAGCCTTTTTCCGATGTTATTCAATTTGTACATCAAACAGGCGGCGAAGGAAAGCAAGGAAAAATTTGGAATAGGGGTTAAAGTTTGCGGAAGAGGGAAGAAATAAAAACATTGCGTTTTGCTGATGACATTGTAATTCTGTCAAAGACAGCAAAGGATCTGGAAGAGCAGTTGAATGGAATGGACAGTGTGTTGAAGAGAGCGTATAAAATGAACATTAACAAGAGCAAAACAAAAATAATGTAATCAGGTGATGCTGAAGGAATTAGATTAGGTAACGAAACAATGAAGGTGGTAGACGAGTTTTGTTACTTGGGTTGTAAAATAACATGCGATGGTCGCAGTACAGAGGATATAAAATGCAGAATGGCAATGGGAAGAAAAGCATTTTTGAAAAAGAGAAATTTGCTAACACTGAGTATTAATTTAAGTGTAAGGAAGTCTTTTCTGAAGGCATTTGTGTGGAGTGTTGCCTTGTAAGGGAGTGAAAAATGGACGATAAGAAGTGCGGGCAGGAAGAGAATAGAGGCTTTTGAAATGTGGTGCTACTGAAGAATGCTGAAGATTAGGTGGGTAGATCGCATAACTAATGAAGAGGTACTGAACAGAATTGGTGAGAAAAGGAAGTTTTGGCACACCCTGATTAAAAGAAGGGATCGCTTGGTAGGACACACTCTTAGACATCGGAGAATCGTAAATTTAGCATTGGAGGGAAGTGTGTGGGGTAAAAATCGCAGAGGGAGACCAAGAGACGCGTATAGTAAGCAGATTCAAGTAGATGTGGGTTTCCGCTCTTATGAGGAGATGAAAAGGCTTGCTCAGGATAGAGTAGGGTGGAGAGCTGCATCAAACCAGTCTCCGGACTGAAGACCATAACAACAACAAATATAAACTTTCATATGTGTGATCATACGCTAATGCGTGCAATATCTTTGAATTTGATCGGGAGAGGCTAGGAAGGAAGAATTAGAAACTTCTGCCTCCCATTAATAAACTGATTAATATTCGTGATATTGGAATTCGAACTTATTGGCAAGTTTAAGGAAATAACTTTTAAAAAACTTACCTGGAAGAATTAAAGTTCGTAGTCAATGTAATAGGATCCAAAGACTTTAATGTAAATGAGACTTTTACAAAAATAGTGACGAATTGTAAACTTACGAAGTGTTTGCTGTGAAAGTGATTTGCTTGTAACTATTAATTTCAAAGTAGAGAATCTGTGAAACTTAAAAAAAAAAAGTCTTAAACAGTTATTGAAGTATTTAGTTACCTAATGTGGTCCACGATTATTCTAAAGATGAACGTATAATATCATCTGTGAAGTTCATAAGAAATCACGTAATGTGTGAATGAAAAATATCTAACAACTTTGGTTAGGAGAGACTTTTATTAAAATGTTTTTTAAAGAATAATTCGATAGAAAAAGAAATCAGGCACAAATAATAACTTTTGAGAATGACTTCAAACGGTCTGAACTACCGGGACTCAATGATTTAAGTTTTTTTTCGGTTTATTAAATATTAGCCCCAGAGTAACGGAATTTCATGGTTAAACATTACAAAAAAAGTCTTTAAGTTTAAATTATGCACAGAACCAATATTTACAGTATGAAAAATTCAAGAAAGATATTAATTTTATTAATTACGAAGAAGTACCAGGTCTACTAACTTAAATTTCATTCTGGGATGACAAATAAAATTTATAACCCATACATCCGCTACAAATTGCGAAAGTCAAGTCGAAATCTACAGCTTACAAGTCACAAACTCAAGCCAAATACAAGACAACGAACCGAAGCCGAGTCACAAGTAACAGCAAGAAAATTAGATCTTGATTGGAAAATCTATCCCACCAGTGCATTTCCACCACATTTAACTAGACAGGTAGCAGGAAATGTTAATCAGGGTTTAAATTCCTGCCATGATGTACAAACAAGGTATGTCTGAAAAGTTCGGTGAATGGTCTCAGGAAATACACAAGAGTTACAAATAAAATACCTTCAATGTAATCGCCATTGGCTACGATACACTTCTCACAGGAGATTTACAGCTGTTACCAACTGTAATCAGACGCTTCTTGTGGAATGGCTCCAAGCACTGAGGTCACGAGTTGCTGAATGTCTGTAACCATTGTGAAGCTAAGCTTTCAGAGCTATTTTAATGTGGGAAAAGAAAAAGAAGTCTGGCAGTGCGAAATCTGGAGAATAAGGAGGGTGTGGAAGCACATTGATCTTGTGCCTAGAGAGAAAGTTGAGCGTTACTCCATGTTGTAATGACCGAGTTCTCACACTGACCCTGTTAGCCGGTCGCAGCGTGTACCACCGCTTCACTGCAGTGATAGGGGCGCTAGTTGAGGTGTCCCTCAATGTACAATAAAATAATGCATTCCAATGTAATTAAAACTTTACTTCTGTATTTAATGTAGTTTGCCAGCACAACCAAAAAGCTTTATACATTTTAACGTATATAATTTCCATTTTATGGAAACCCAGTTACTTCTCACTGCCAATTGCAAATGATAACGATAATTCAGATTCTCATTGCAATTCTGTAATTTGTTTGGAATAATAACCAGACAAATTTAGTAATCGAACTTACTGCATATTAATGTCTCATTCTGTAAAGCAATACTTTGTAGTATTGCTGTACTAGGAATAGTTTTGTTGCTATTGATAAGATTATGTTATGAGACATTTTATTTCATTCTTCGAGTTATGAGTTGTATGAATTTAGTTCTACACGGTGGAATTTTAAATTAATATACAAGGGCTGTTTAATAAAAAATCATCACCATTTTTACGGTCATAACTTCCCGTTCTAAAATTGAATCTTTTGATATTCAGTTGGCTTAATATGAAACAATCACGCCATAGTAGTTTAATTGTTGGAACTCCCGGTTCCCGCCTGTGACAGACAGGCAAGTTCCGACATGTTCAGTGTCGCCTACCGCTGCAAAGGAGGAAACACACGAGGAACAATACTAGAATACTAGGCTTTTAAATTCTGCTTTCGTCTCAAGAAATCTTCAGCTGAGGCATGTACAGTGTTACAGGAGGCATATGGTTTCACAGTTCGAAGTTGTTTTAAAATGTGTAAAGAGGGGAGACAATCAGTTTCAAAGGAAGGTGAACCCGGCGCTTCAGTTACTGCTGTTACGGAAGAAAACGTAAACACTGCTGCTGTCATTGCGAAAGAGGATCGACGAATTACCCTAAGATCACTTCCTGAAATACTGAACGGTTCATTGGCTCCCAGCCACACGTTGGTGACAGAAACGTTACACATGAGACGTGTTTGCGCGCGATGGCTTCCAAGACTGTTGATTCCTGAATGAAAGGACGTTTACATACAGGTCAGCATGCAGTTAAAGTTGATTTTAGAGGAAGATCCGGACTTTATTTCAAAAGTAATCAATGCTGACGAAATTGATCCCGAGAGTAAGCCTAGTGTGGATATCTCATTCATCACCAACCATGAGAAAAGCAAAAAATGGTTGCTTCTGCTGGGAACGTTATGGTCATCTCATATTTTGATAGTCACGGAATGATTTACCAACATGTCACACCTGCAGAAGAGTTTGACAAAGCACTGAAAGATTACAGTGGAAACAAGACCCTAGGAGTATTCCCTCTGAAGTGTTCATATTCTTGGGACAGCCAGCCATGACGAACCTTTTTGACTTGTTGTAGATGCCTGTCGTTCAGAATGGCGCTTTGACTGATCAGAGATATGGAGAGGAGGTCCTTCGACCTTTTGTTGCGCCCTACGCTGGTGCTTTAGGGAACGGGTTCCTTCTAGTGGACGATAGTTCTCGTCCACACAGATTTGCACTGTCAGACAACATGCTCGAAGCTGAGGGAACTGATCGAATGCACTGACCACCTTGTTCACCAGAACACAGTGACTGCTCTACGGCACCTTGCTGAGCTACACGTGGTTGGTCGCTGTTTAATGTTCGATTTGCCCCTCAGGCATGGGAGTAGTTTGTAATTCTAGAGACTGATGACCATAGCAGTTTGGTACGGTGGGTTTACAAACATTTGAACTTAAACCGGATTAAGCATGTCTGGGATGCACTTGGCAGCCCATTACACCGAACCAGCACCTCCCGCAACAGTTGCAGAGCTGGATATTGCACTCGTGGAAGAATGGCCAAATATCCCTCAAAAACTTGAAATACTGTCCATGCTACGTAGGTGTGCTACTGTACTGACCGTTTGAGGTGACCACCATTTAAGAGAGCAATGAAAAAGACTATTATGGTAGCCCCATGGGACCTCACTCCAAGTAAACGCCATGTAAAACCCTCACGTAAAGAGTTGAGACAGCAAATTATCATACTTTATCAAACACTAATTAAAACTGGAACAAATATCTGAATAAGATGCTTAACCATATGTTTATTGTTTTCCCAAATTTCTTTTCTGTAATACGTGGCAAGTAACACTATAAGCTGTACCGTCTAAAACTGTTGTCTTCCAGGAGGACTCTGGTGAGCTTGGCGTTGTTGGCGAAGAACCCTCTGGGGAGGGTGGAGAGCGGGCAGTGCCCCAGGGCGAACAGCTCCAACTGGGGGCAGTTGGCTAGCAGGTCCTCCGGCAGCTCCCGGAAGAGGTTGTGAGACATCTCGAGGTGCGCCAGGGCGGTGGCCGGCTTGAGGACATCGGCGGGTAGCGCCTTCAGGGCGTTCCAGCCGAGGTCCAGCAGGGTCAGCTGGGGGGTGTTCTGGAACAGCTCTGGCTCCAGGGATCCCAGCTGGTTGGAGCGCAGCCTCAGCACCTGATGAGAAATGGGAACTGTTCAGTTTACTGCTCATCCTGCTTTTCAGTTGCAATAGTGCAGTCACATATGAGGGCTGTTCAAATGGAAAGGTGGGATATGTCTTAACAACCAAACTGGTTGGCAGCTCCCAATGGAATCACATCTGGTACTTCACAACTTGGATGTAGAACATGGTATACATTGGTAGTATGTTCCGAATTCATTTGGTTTTTTCCTAAAATCTTGGTTGTGCCTGCCATATCACATGGTTATTGCAGCTCAACAACCTAATACCATTCATACTGCAAATACCGCTGTTGTGGCATGGTATGGAATTATATATAGCTGGAAATGGTGCGATACCATGTGTGACTATGGCAGACAGTCGGGAGTCACTGTCACACCCCTAGATGGCCTGGCTACATTTGCTACACCTTTTCCTAAATTAGTTATTTTCTCAGTTTGTGTTTAATGCAGTTTTCGCTTACGTTTGATAATGATGACAGAGTTCAGTGAAACTAGTTACGTTTTGTAAATTAAAATTCAATTTGTGTGACATGGCTTAACCACTATATATGTGGAATATAATAAATAATTAATCAGTCACACACTCCTTACTACAATGTCATATAATACAACTGGTTGAAATTTGAATGTGCCAGTTTGCGAAAATATAGTGCAACGTGAAGCATGCATCGTCACCTCCCCTTCAATAAATGAAGTCTGTGCTCTCAGAACCCTAGGTGACGCACTGTCTGTTTCGATGTCCGAGGTCCGACACTCATCAAATTCCTCCAGCATGGAAAAACCAATAACAGTGTAAGGAGTCGTGTCCTTCAGATTTTCATTTCCTGCATTTTCTGACCTTCCTCCCATAATGCCGCACAATACATTAACCCGCCAAGGTCTCTGATGTTCCACTTGTCGCTGCCATCGTGGATTTTTCGTTGGCCAATAGTGCATATTATGTCGGTTTACGTTACCACTGTTTGTGAATTACGCTTTGTCACTAAACAGAATGCGTAAAAAAATCTGTTCTCGTCCCGTAATTTATTTTGTGCCCAGTGGCAAAACTGTACACGACGTTCAAGCTCTTCGCCATGCAAATCCTGGTGCATAGAAATATGGTACAGGTGAAATTTACGTTCATTTAGAATTCTCAACACCGACGTTTCTGAGATTCCCGATTCTCACTCAGTTTATCTGCTACTGATGCGCGGATTAGCCACAACTGCAGCTAAAAGACTTACTTGGGCATCATCATTTGTTGCAGGTCGTGGTTGACCTTTAACTTGTGGTTGAACACTTCCTGTCTCTTTAAATAAGGTAACCATCCGACGAAAGGTCCGGATCCTTGGATGACGTCTTCCAGGATAACGATCAACATACATATCACACGCCCGTTGGGGCTTTTTTGATCACAATAGCCATACATACATACCATATCGACCTTTCCTGCAATTGGTATACCGTCCATTTTAATACGAGTAATGTATCACGAAGCAAATACGGCCCGCACTGACGAAATGTTACGCGATACCACGTACTTACACGTTTGTGACTATTACAGTGCAATCTATCACGAAGTGAAAAATGTTTTCCAAATGAAACATTCATATTTATTTACGTACTAGACGAATATGTAATAAGAAGTGGGAGTACCTATTAAAAATGCAGTTGAAATCCGTTTGACCTATGGCAGTGCCATCTAGCGGGCCAACCATAGCGCCATCTGTTTCCCCCCTTCTTGCTAGAAAAGGTTTGTTCTTTGTAGTTTTCTCGTTTGTTGCTTATTTCGTGAGATATTTTCCCAGTCACTCTCAATGGACCACCCTATATAGTCACAACGTCCGTTAAGTCTCAGTGGCCTAGTGGTTATGGCGCCTGCCAAGTAAGCACGAGGTCACAGGTTCATATCCCGGCGACGACATAGATTTTCATTCAACGCCTGGCCTTCAGTTTAATATCTTCAATACATATCGAGAGGAAATATGTCTCTGCACATGATTTATTTGATATTATACTTACACTGAGTTCTTGTTCGTCCCTGACCGAGCAAGGTGGCTAAATGGTAAGACACTGGACTCGCATTTGGGAGGATGGTGGTTCAAATCCACCACCGGCTATCCAGATTTAGGTTTTCCGTGAGTTACCTAAATCCCTCCAGGCAAATGCCGGGATGGTTCCTTTCAAAGGGCAATCCGATTTCCTCCCCCATCCTTCTCCGAAAATCCGAGCGTTAGCTTCGTCTCTAATGACCACGCTGTCGACTGGACGTTAAACCCTAAGCTTCCTTCCTTCATCAGTCCCTTTTACCGACATCCCAACCCCGACTTTCCATTGAGAAATAACTACTTTCGTATATCCAGTATTGATATTTCATTCATATGGTTAGTGAATTCTGAATTCTAAAACAAAAATTGGAAAAGAATGAATTCTTACCTGGAGTTTAGTAGTAGATGCAAATATATCCTTGGGAAGAGATGTCAGATAGTTGGAATCGAGATCAATTTCCTCCAGTAACTTCGTTCTAGCGAAGATTGTCGGTGGCAGGGACGTGATTTCGTTCCTCCAAGCGTTGAAACGGATGAGCAGCTCTGCATCGTCTAACGTTCCCTCCTCTAGGGTTCTCAAGTGATTGTGGGACAAATCCAGAATCTCGAGCTTTGAAGCACTCCTCAGAGCACCAGCAGGGATGGTCCTTATTTCATTACGTCTGAGGTTCAAAGCAGCCAACTGTGGGTTGCTGTCGAACAGACCATCCGGCAACATCCCCAGGTCGTTGCCTTCGAGCCAAAGCGAGCGGAGCGCCCTGTTATTCCTGAACATCCCGGGCCGTAGCTCCGCAAGGTTGGCAGCAATGCGCACTTCCTCCAGTTCCGGGCACAGCTCCAACTCGTCGTCGCCGAGGTCAGTGATGGGGACCACCAACTGCAGGTTCTTGAGTTTGGGCAGCCACCGGAAGACTCCACGCTCCAAAGTGGTCAGTTTTGGTGCCTCCAGTTTGACGTGAGTCAGCTGAGGGTTTCTGGCGTAAGCGGACGATCTGACGACAGTCAGAGAAGGGGCGGTGATCTCGAGGGTGGTAAGGCTGGGCATGGTTGGTAAATCCTGGCAAGTCAGTTCGATGATGTCTGGAAGTCGCAGAGTCAGAATGTTGGCGCCAACCGAGAGGAGGTATGAAGGTATCTCAGAGGCACTTTTGCAGCCTGTCTTCGTTGGTTCCTCTTCACACGGACAATTGGCGATGGCGTAAGTAGCACGAAGCTCAGCACTGAATATCAGGAGGACAGTTGCCACTCGGACGGCTGTGGTGTATGGTATATCACGAAACCTGAAACAAGCACCCAACCACTGAGTTAAGCGGGGTTTACACAAGCAATGATCTATGGCGCCAGGCCTACGGCACCGTAGGACTGGCGTGTGTAAACGCCCAAAACCGTACGAGGGCTTAATTCTTTGGACAAGGAAAAGTAGGATGCCGGTCTACTTTACGGCGCCAGAACTTACCCCCACCACATTTCCATAAGCTTCACCACGCGACTGCTAGATGTCTCTACGGCCTGAATGCGCCTCGTATGTAGCATTAAGTTATGATTATGGCACTAGAAAGATAGAAAAAAGCCAAGATCACTGATCATCAATTTTTATTTAAGACGACCTGTTTCGCTGAACTATGTCAGCATCATCTGGTCCAATAAAATCATTTTACAAGGCCGTAATCTTGTAACGTCAATCAGTTGTTATATAACATAATTTACAGTACATAGGTGCACTGTGTCATTATAATAAAACATAATTATCACAGTGAGTTTGCTATTGTCACTCCCTGTGATAATTATGTTTTATTATAATGACATAGAGCACCTATGCACTGTAAATTATGTTATATAACAACTGATTGAAGGTACAAGATTACGGCCTTGTAAAATTATTTTATTGGACCAGATGATGCTGACATAGTTAAGCGAAACCGGTCGTCTTAAATAAAAATTGATGATCAGCGATCTTTGCTTTTTTCTATCTTTCTACAACATCATAATTGGATCGCCTCCTAGAACATAAACCACCTCGATTATGGCAGTGTTTGTTCGTCTATGTAACCTCAAATAAAATGCGATTTTTCTCACCTGACGCGTTTCGTTTTAACGACAATAAAACATCTATAGTGGTCTGTAATAATAGAAGTATACAATTTGTTTCGTTTTTAGATCGAAAACAGTTCGTTAGCGAAACATGAAAAGTACGCCTAATGTTTGTTACTTACGGAAATTTTTGTCTTGTTTTCGCTTCACATCATGGAATGCCGGTCTGCATCATGCAGTACCACCGATTCCTCTTGCTGTATCATCGTTTTTTCTCTAATTTCACTTTCATTCTCGCACTGTCCTAATTGGTTTTCATAGATAAGACGTGTTTGTTTTGATTCTGATTTTCAAATGTTTGTTAAGCTTAAGGGACTTTAAGTGCGCGGTCATTAGTCCCTAAACTTACAAACTACTTATGAACTAACTTATTCTAAAGACGATACAAACAACCATGCCCGAGGGGGGATTCGAACCCTCGGGTATAGGGAAGGAAGAGCTATATTCAGCTTACACAAAAACCAGACAGTAGTTTTTAGAGTCGAAGGGCATGGAGGGGACTCAGAAGATGCGAAGGAAGTAAGACATGGTTGTAGCGTTTCCCTCATGATGTTCAATCTATACATTGAGCAAGTACTGAAGGACTGCAAGGAGATATTTGGAGAGGGATTTAAAGTTCAGGGAGATGAAATAAAAACTGTGCACTTTACCGATGACATAGAAATTCTGTCAAAGACCGCAAAGGATCTGCAAGAGCAACTGAATGGAATGGACCGTGTCTTGAAAAGAGGGTATAAGATGAACATCAACAAGAGTAAAACAAGGATAATGGAATATAGCGTCAGAAAGTTACGCGATACTGAAGGAATTAGATTAGGTAATGAGACAGTAAAAGTAGTAGATGAGTTTTGTTATTTGGGTAGCAAGATCTGATGACCGAAGTAAAGAAGACATGAAATGCAGAATGGCTATGGGAAGAAAAGTGTTTCTGAAGAAACGAAATTTGTTGACATCCATTATTAGTTTAAATGTTAGGAAGTCTTTTCGGAAAGCATTTGTCTGGAGTGTAGTATTGTATGGGAGTGAAACGTGGATGATAAGCAGTTCAGACAAAAAGATGATAGAAGCTTTTGAAATGTGGTGCTACAGACGAATGATGAAGATTAGATGGGTAGATCACGTGACTAATCAGGAATGCTTAACCGAATTGGGGAAAAAAGGAGTTTCTGGCATATCATGGCTAAGAGAAGGGACAGATTGTTGGGACACATTCTGAGACATCAAGAAATTGTCAACTTATCATTAGAGCAAAGTGTGTGGGGTAAAAATCGTAGAGGGCGACCGAGGGACGAATACAGTAAGCAGATTCAAAAGGATGTAGGTTACCGAACGTATTCTCAAGTGAAGAGACTTGCACAGGACAGGGTAGCGTGGAGAGCTGCATCAAACAGTCTACGGACTGAAGACTACAACAACAACAACAACAGGTTTGCTAACACTCGAACTTCTAACACAGATTTGTTAAGGCGTTTCTGAAGTTCGCTAGTGTGATACTCCCAACTGAATTTATTATCAAGGTATTTAATACTGTCAAGTTCTTCTATCTGCTTTTCTCCATATTTTATGCATATGCTGGATGGAAACATCCTACGTATTCTGCACTTCATGTAATCAGTCTTTCCAAGTAGGAATGTGCATAATCCGAACAGCAGAGATCGCTAGTTTGAAATTCATTTAGTCTGACTGGTTTCGACAATTCTATGTTGCTATTAACATTCAGATATCAACTGAGTGACGGGCTTGTAATACGGCTGTAACATGTTTTATTATAGACACAAAAAAATTATTTTCGACATACTCATAACCAGGAACAGGATGCAAATATGTCGAAATATTACCATTTGATATTTAAATGTTAATATACTAGAAGATGGCAACATAGGATTTGCCGAAACCGGTCAGAATTACGCAATTTGAAACTAGCCATCTCGGCTGTGTAACACCACATCGCGACTATAGCATTAGAATCACGGCAACCGACATTTACGGAATTTTAATAATTTTTTAAGAGGCAAATTTTTTCATTTTTCAAAATTTTTATAAAATTTATATAATTGTAATTCAGAGTAATAGTATCCGGGGAATACTTAGGTCAAAACATCTCGTATATCAGAGATCATTTGTTAGATTGCTATTATAAGTAGTACCGCAGTTGAGTTACTCTCGCTCTATGTGCTCAGCTTTATGTGGTTAGCTCTCTACGTGTTTAGCTCTCTATGTCACTAGATTTCACTGCGTGCTTAGCTCTCAGTACTTAACTTAAAGTATTATACGCGGTTTAATTCCAAGATAGGGAAAAACCCGAGAAAATATTAAATTTTTATTACAAACTTTTAAACAGTGCGGACAGGAAGAGGATTGAGGCTTTTGAAATATGGTGCTACAGAAGAATGCTGAAGATTAGGTGGGTGGATCGCGTAACTAATGAGGAGGTATTGAACAGAATTGGAGAGAAAAGACATTTCTGGCATACCTTGACTAAAAGAAGGGATAGATTGGTAGGACACATTCTTAGACATCAAGGAATTGTGAATTTAGCATTGGAGGGGAGTGTGTGGGGTAAAAACCGCAGAGGAAGACCAAGAGATGGATACAGTAAGCAGATTCAGACAGATGTAGGTTGCTGTTCTTATGTGGAGATGAAGAGGCTTGCTCAGGATAGGGTGTTGTGGAGAGCTGCATCAAACCAGTCTCAGGACTGAAGACCACAACAACAACAACATTACAAACTTTTATATCGTGATCATATGCGAAAGTGAACATTATCTTTGGACTTTGATCGGGATAGGCTAGGACCGAAGAATTAGAAACTTCTGCCTCCCGTAAGAAACTGACGAACATTCGTGAGATTGAAATTTGAACTTACTTGGCTAGTTTAATGAAATAACTTTTCAAAGACGTATCTTGAAGAATTTAAGTTCGTAATCAGTGTATAGGATCCAGAGAGATTAATACAAACAAACTTTGACGAAAATAATCACGAATTGTGAACTTATAAAGTGTATACTGTGAAAGTGTTGTGAATGTAACTATTGATTTCAGAATAGAGAATCTATGAACCATAAAAAAGTCTTAAACAGTTATTCGAGTATTTAGCTCCCTAATATTGTCCCAGTGAAATTGACTAAAAGTGAAATGTATCTGTGACGTTCCTAAGAAATTAATTAATGTATCTAACAGTTTTGGACACGAGAAACGTATGGTGAAATTTTCTAAAGAATAATTCTATAAAAAAAAAAGGATCCGGCAAAAACAGTATCTTTGTGACGGGCGTCAAATTATCTGAACTACCGGGACTCAATGATTCAAATTTTTATTCTTTGGTTTATTAAATATCAACCCCTGAGAAACGGAATTTAATGCTCAAATATTACAAAAAGTCTTTAAGTTTAAATGAAATCCAGAACCAATATTTACAGTGAAAAATTCAACAAAGATATAAATTTTATTAACTGCGAAGAGGTGCCAGGTCTACCAATTTAATTTTCATACTGAGGTGACAAATAGAATTTTTAACCTATACATCAGTTTGATAAGTCATGGTTGCAAAATTTTAACACGAATTATCTACAGGAAAATGGAAAAGCTGGTCGATGCTGACCTCGGGGAAGATCAGTTTGGATTCAGGAGAAACGTAGGAACCCGGGAGGCAATACTTACCTTACGTCTTATCTTAGAAGATGGATTAAGGAAAGGCAAACCTCCATTTTTAGCTTTTGTAGATTTGGAGAAAGCGTTTGACAATGTTGACTGGAATACACTCTTTCAAATTCTGAAGTCAGCAGGGGTAAAATACAGGGAAAGGAGAGTTATTTACAATTTTACAAAAGCCAGACTGCAGTTATTAGACTCGAAGGGCATGAAAGGGAAGCATCAGTTGGGAAGGGAGTAAGACAGGGTTGTAGCCTCTCTCCAATGTTATTCAATTTGTACATTAAGCAGGCAGTGAAGGAAAGCAAGGAAAAATTTGGAATTGGGATTAAAGTTCAGGGGGAAGAAATAAAAACATTGCGTTTTGCTGATGACATTGTAATTCTGTGAGAGACAGCAAAGGACCTGGAAGAGCAGTTGAATGGAATGGACAGTGTGTTGAAGAGAGCGTACAAAATGAACGTTAACAAGAGCAAAACAAAAATTATGGAATGCGCTCTTAGAAAATCAGGCGATGCTGAAAGAATTAGATTAGGTAACGAAACAATGAAGGTGGTAGATCAGTTTTCTTACTTGGGTAGTAAAATAACATGCGATGGTCGCAGTACAGAGGATATAAAATGCAGAATGGCAATGGGAAGAAAAGCATTTTTGAAAAAGAGAAATTTGCTAACATCGAATATTAATGTAAATGTAAGGAAGTCTTTTCTGAAGGCATTTGTGTGGAGTGTTGCCTTGTACGGGAGTGAAACATGGACGATAAGCAGTGTGGACAGGAAGAGAATAGAGGCTTTTGAAATGTGGTGCTACAGAAGAATGCTGAAGATTAGGTGGGTAGATCGCATAACTAATGAAGAGGTACTGAACAGATTTGGTGAGAAAAGAAATTTTTGGCATACCCAGACTAAAAGAAAGGATCGCTTGGTAGGACACATACTTAGACATCGGGGAATCGTAAATGTAGCATTGGAGGGAAGTGTGTGGGGTAAAAATCGCAGAGGGAGACCAAGAGACGCGTATAGTAAGCAGATTCAAATGGATGTGGGTTGCCGTTCTTATGAGTAGATGAAAAGGCTTGCTCAGGATAGAGTAGGGTGGAGAGCTGCATCAAACCAGTCTCCGGACTGAAGACCATAACAACAACAAGCAGTGTATAGGATCCAGAGAGATTAATACAAACAAACTTTGACGAAAATAATCACGAATTGTGAACTTATAAAGTGTGTACTGTGAAAGTGTTGTGATTGTAACTATTGATTTCAGAATAGAGAATCTATGAACCTTAAAAATGTCTTAAACAGGCTATTCGAGTATTCAGTTCCTTAATATTGTCCCAGCATATTCTAAAAGTGAAGGAATATATCCAGCAGCTTGCGTCAGGAGAAACGTATGGTGAAATTTTCTAAAGAATAATTCTATAAAGAAAAAGGATCAAGCAAAAACAGTATCTTTGTGACGGTCATCAAATTATCTGAACTACCGGGACTCAATGATTCAAAATTTTTATTATTTGGTTTATTAAATATCAGCCCCTGAGAAACGGATTTTCATGCTCAAATATTACAAAAAGTCTTTAAGTTTAAATGAAATCCAGAACCAATATTTACAGTGAAAAATTCAACAAAGTTATAAATTTTATTAACTGGGAAGAAGTGCCAGGTCTACCAATTTAATTTTCATACTGAGGTGACAAATAGAATTTTGAACCTATACATCCAATACAACTGTGAAAATCAAGACGTAATCTACAGCTTAAAAGTCGCAAGTTAAAAGTCAAAGTCAACACAACTGTCGCCCCAGTCACCAAACCAAAACCATCTCGCCGCCCAGTCACAGCTGCTCGGCTTCCCATTTGGAAAGGCTCACCACATGAGGTTATGCAGATTCCCATTACGATATATTAGACCACACTCCCGGACTTGAATGATCTCAAGACGTATAGTCTTTCTAAAGTTTAATGTGTATCATTTGACTTTAACCATTTTAATGTCCGTGAAACTATCATTAGCAGACCTTCGTAGAACTATGCACAACCTGCTATTGATCGCAATACTTTTATCATTGCAAACAAAACGAACTCTGCTTCAGGCCATGTAATTGTTGAGAGGTCATTCATGTACACCATAAAAAGCAATAGACCTAAGATTTATTCCTATGGAACACCAAATGTAATTTCTAGATGGCTTAATTCACTAGTTTCTTGCTCTGACACTAGTCTTGTGTAGTTCGCTTACGAACTAGTTAGGAAGAGCGCTCCCACAGACGAACTACGTGAAGTAGTTCGCAGATCCCTCGCCTCTTAGTTCATCCGCTCCTTTTCCGCAGACTGACGGGGAACGGCGAGAGGACGCGAGAGCGCGCAGAATCGCGTGATTCCCTTCTGCCAGTTACCTTCATTTCGAGCTGAGATGCAGCTCAGCTGTAGTTTCATAGTTCACTGCCACAAGTAATCCATTTTAAAAATAAAGTACTACGAGTACTCTGTATGCAAAGTAGTTGAATATCATTGTATCACCCATTCGTGTAAATAACTGATTTATCTGCCTAAGTACTTGATGTCAAATTGCCGAAAAATACGGGTAATAGCACACGCTTTGGCAACACTGATTTATTATATGAAAAAGCTATAGTAAAAAAAGAGCTCTTTTAGTAGGGGTAGCAAAAACCAAAAAGAGCGGACGAACTAGGAGCAGCGGACGATTATGCCAAAAGTATCTCGCTTCATAGTTCGTTGGATTCTTTTCCGAAGACCGACGGGCAATAGCGATAGGTCGCGAATAGAATTAAAAATCACGTGCTTGCCTTCTGCTGATGAGAGCCATTTCTAGGTGAGCGTCTGCCTGCTAGATTACATAGTTCAGTGCTGCAAAATTTCTGCTTTGAAGTATTCTGCACTCTACAATATCTGACTAATAAATTCCATAATGCTAAGATATAGAGGTAATTCTAAACTTAATCGCGAGCAATTATCCACAAACTGTTTCTTTTGATTTGCGTGCTTTCGTTAGCGGCTCAAGCAGCAAGCGCATGAAGCAGCTAGGTGGGGGAACTTCTCCCTCCACCTGCATGCGCAGACCACGCCGCTAAGCCGTCACTGGGAGCGAACGAACTAAAAGAGCGAACTAGTTCGCGGCAGAGCCGCGAATTAAAGTGAGCGCTTCCGATCGCGAACTACTAAGCGCAAGTCTATGTGACACCCACTGTTTCTTGTTAGCGACGTACGACTTGAACCATTTGGCAGCCAGTATTCATTAATACGCTTGGTGCTTGAGCATCGGAATACCGAGAGAACTGCAATGAACCACAGGTTACTCACATGTTGTTTGGGGTGAAGTAATACGTTCAGCTGTTAACTACGGCAGTCGGACGTGTCCCAGCGGGAAGTACTGCAGACGGTTCTTGGTTAGCGAGACAGGAGCTCCTACGGTGGACTGACACACACTGAACTATACAATCAGTGAGGGGAAGTCCAGGCAGCAGACATTAGGGTCCCTATCGCAACGTTACTGATTGCTGGGACGACCCATTACAGCTGTCATCATTAACACCCAATACATAACCGGTGGATCCCTGACCTGCAAAACACCTGCTCCGATTTCTCCACTGGAACACAAATGCTGTGCTCTGAACGCCCACTTTCAATAATATACCTCACAAATTTAGGCAGAGTGCCTCACGATGAAGAGTTAATAGTAAACAATACGATATCATAGAAGAATTCGAATAAAAATTCAATATTAAATGCGGTCAAATTTTATTCCGTACTAGCTGTAAACCCGGCGTTGCCCTGGTGTTTATTTATCCTACATTCTCATAGTCCACATCCCCTTTCCCCCCTCTATCTGCATCCACCTCTTTCTCTCCCATCTCTCTGTTCGTTTCCACCTTTCACTCTCTCGGCAAAGTTTTCTACAAAGTACCCGCTGTGATGTACTATACAAACATTTATGTACCCAGTTGTCTTCCTCTTGGTTTAAAGGTCACGGGTGCAAAAATTCACGAAGATTGGAGCAAGCCGGCCGCGGTGGCCTAGTGGTCTGCGGCGCACCAGTCACGGTCTGCATGGCCACTACGGTCGGGGGTTCGAATCCCCCCTCAGGCATGGATATTTGTGCCGTCCTTAGCATTAGCTAGTTCATAGGTAGTTTGGAAGTTTAGGGACTGATGACCCTGTATTTAAGTTCCATAAGCTCTACAAACATTTGAACAATTTTGATTGGAGCAAAACTATGCATTTTGTAAAATTCCGTAAGTTATGTAGCCTACCCTCCACCACGCACCGAACGAAATTTTATACAGTGTGTGCAAAATTTTATCAATATCGGAACACATCTATACATTTCTCTTCTATAGCAACGCAGGGTCACATTGAAAAACGCACTTTGTTGTACTGAATTATTCCAGTTATATTTCAAACAACCCTTGTTCCGAAAAAAAAGGATCTGTGAAAAAAAAAAAAAAAAAAAAAAAAAAAAAAAAAAAAAAAAAAAAAAAAAAAGGATCTGTGACATTGATCGAGCCGTTCTCAATTTATGGCGCGACCACGATATCTAGGAGTCATACGTTTCGCTTCTTTGTTTTTGAAGTATAATCAGTGGCCTGTAAAACATGTTTGATCTTCGTGTATGATATATCACTGCAGACTAGTGATAAATAGTTTTACTGTGTTTCACAGTATAGCAGTTGTAAATCTTTGGTATGTTACAATTTCTTAAATTCAAACATAGTAGGTTAGAAAAACTTTCTGTAGCTCAAGTTTTTGCGAAAGTAATATACTTACAGTGATTAGGTGTTACTCCATGTATTTTCATGGAGCTTTATGTATATTCTCCATATGGATAAGTTTTTGCGATTATTTATGAACCATGTAATTCGACACTACAGTGTGTACTGGTTTTGTGAGGTTTTTTTTATACAGTTTGCAATGTTGGCATCTGTAGCTTTTCGTCTGTCTTTTGTTTTCGTTCCTTGTATCTTTGGGTCTATCAGCAATTTTTTTTTATTTGCCGGCCGCGGTGGCCGCGGGGACAGAGGCGCTCCAGTCAGTCTGCACGGCCACTACGGTCTGGGGTTCGAATCCCCCCTCGGGCATGCATATTTGTGCCGTCCTTAGTATAAGGTAGTTCGTAAGTAGTTTGTAAGTTTAGGGACTGATGACCCCATAGTTAAGTCCCATAAGCTTAACAAACATTTGAACATTTTTTGAGCAATTTTTTTGTTTGTGTTGTTCTCTGTGAAGATGTGTGTGTGTGTCACTATTTGCCTTATTTTTAGTGAGTGTGAAAGTTGGGGGACGGGAGAAGACGAGAGAAAGAAGAAACGACGAAGAACATTTCAAGTTTCATCATTGCTTTTGTGGCCAGCTTGATCAGTGAGTTGTTGATTTTATCATTAATCACATTCTTATTCATTTCCAGGTTCTTTGTATATGAAAGTTTCCCTGTAGTGCCAGGAGTTTTCTGTTCTGTTATCGACTCTGATAGTTTTCATGTCTTGTTCCACGTTGCCTGGTTCATGTCAGTGTGTTATTAGGTGTTCTGCAAATGTTGAATGGCTGGTTTCATTCTTCCAGCTTCTAATATGTTCTTTACATCAGGTTTTGAATATTTCCTGCCATTCCCAGATATACAGATTTACTTTCTTGGCATTATAGCTCGTATATAACTGTCCTGTTTGCAGATGTGACTAGAATGTGGTTCTTGTTTTGCAGGCATTTTGTAATCATTGTTTCTTTAGTATGTTCTCAAGTTTGTCTGTTGATTTGTGTTTATGTGTTACTTTATTTTGCTTGCCCCACAGAGTTTGTCATTCTGGATGATACATTTTGCAGACTGAGGTTGCCTCTTGAAATATATATTTATAAAACTGGATAAAAGTAAAAACTTAAAATAACCTAGAAGTCACATTGTTCCAATGTAGGAAAACAGTCAAGCAACTTTCGTCACTTTGATTGTGGTTCTGAGTAAGGAGCTCCATATGTCTATCTGTAAATAAGTATAATGTATTTTTTTTAAATACTGAGAATAACTAATATAACTTATTTTAGCATGTGAATTTACATTTATACCTGGGTAAAACGAACATAAATTCAAGTCTAGTTGTAACACAGTGTAAAACCACACTGTGTTCAACTCATAGGCAGCACCTTTCATTAGTGGCGGTTATAAGAAGACTGACCAGCTAATTTGTAGCTATAACTCATATTTATATAATTTATTACTTTGGCAACTGCCGCTATGTGGCCCTAAGGCACTGATGCTGAGCTGTCTCTTGGCTGTCTACAGTGCTGGTACCAGGCGGCATCAACATGTCGGATGTCTGTGCCTGCAAGCCACCACGGCCACGAGCATTGTGGGACGTGACCGCCGACGTCGATGTCTCGTGACGTCAGCCACTCGGACATCGCAGCAACATCACAGCTGCCGCAGTTCCACGGGTTGGATCCCAACTGCAGCCGCTTCAGTGACGGCGTCCCGGAAAACAAACCAGCTGGCAGGCTGTGGACAAGATGCAAAAAACAATCCTCAGTAACACTGGAAACTGTTCGCTAAAACATATAATCTATATCTATAAATGTGAATGTCTGTTCGGTGCACGTTTATCACGTCTGAAACACAAGACATAAAGAGGTAAAAATTTGTACAGTTACTAATGTCTACCCGGGGAAGGCTTTAGGTACGGTTTTACGGCGATCGGATATATGAATCTCTGTTCGGTGTACGTTTATCACGCCCAAACGACAAGACGCAGAGACTTGAATATTTTTAGTTACTTATTTATACCTGAGGAAGGTTTTAGGCACGGTTTATAGCGATCTGATAGATATTTAGTAATTTGAAGAATATAACACGAAATGCGGAACAATAATTACTTTTTGAAAGTTATATTCACTCTTTGAGAATGGTTTTATTGGTTGCATTGTTGCTTGAGGGTTGATAATGGTAAATGAGTGGAGTATATTGGGTTGGAAAGTTATCGGTGTATACAAACTTCTACGTTTGTGTGTGTGTGTGTGTGTGTGTGTGTGTGTTAATATTTCGCTCTGAAGCGAAAACTACAGAACGCAGACGAATGGTCTGTGTGTAATTGTTGTCCGATGTTTCCCGTTGTACACCATAGCAGTTCCATGCCGATAGCTATAAGGGGGTGGAAGATATGGTGGTTGAAAGTCGTCAAATTATTAAAAAATTCGGACTGAAGGCCAGCGAAGACGTTTGCGACTCTATAGCAAGGAGGTAACACACAGCGAAACGTGATGCCACAGACCATATCTTTTGTCTATGCGTGCTACAATGTCTTCAGCTATTTCTCTGTAAGGAAATATAAGAACAAATAAATAAAGCAGTAAAAAAGAAATATCTTTTAATAGATCTCTTTAAAAAAATCTATTTGACGTTTTGCGCATTACATCAAGTGATCGATCTGTGATATTATTACAATAATTATTGTTAAATGTCGTTTAATCCCTTCAGATATGCCATTTCAGTTCAAAAGACTTCAGTTTCCAGTTCGTCTAGCTTTTGCCATGACAATTAACAAGGCTCAAGGACAATCTTTAAACGTCGCAGGAATCCATTTACAGCCTTCATGTTTTTCACATGGTCAATTATACGTCGCTTGCACAAGGGTGGGCAACCCAAAAAATCTCTACATTTACGCTGCAAACAATACTATAAATAACGCAGTTTGCTAGAATGCCCTAAAATGAAATTAAAATGAATTTGGACATTACTCTCACCATACGTGTTGAGATATTGCAACACAGCCTGTAAGGAATTATGCATGTATTATTTATTGTAAATCATTAAGCACTTCACATAATTTTATTTTCTTATTCGAATGTTGATTAAAATGTTTGTTTCTAAAAATGGAATTGTACTTCATTTCATCCTTCAAAACCAGTCTCATAGCACACTATTGACAGATAGCTTATCTATCATAAACAACCAACATGCGAGCGGGGCCGCCAGTTTAAGCTAGTAATAATAATAATTTCGTGTGGATCATTGGCCTGGTGCAAGTATTTCAACTGGACGCCGCTTCGACCACTTGCATGTCCATAACCTATCCCAGTTACTCAAATGTGGAAAGGGTACCTACAGTTCTCGTTTCTGATGCGTCCCCATGTCGGTTAGAGGTGAAGACAAAGCTAATATGTGAAGGGTCGTGACCTCTGTTTTGATTTGTCAGAATGAACACTTGTTACATTTGTTGTACCTCAGACATTACATATTGTGTTACATTTGCAAATGGTATACTTAATTACACTACATTCCAGTTTTACAATTGTTATACACATTACGTTTTTGTCTGTGTTATAGAATATAAATTAAATAAATGGTTATGGGTAATATGTTCTGTGGCAAATTGGCTGGTTGAATTGCATTACGTGAACCTATTAGTAGGGATGTTGCCAGCTGTAATTAGTCATTTACAACAAGATGAGGGTTTGTGGGTAGATGTTCGTTTACCTCCAGTGCTTCAAATAGGTTTATGTTCTTTTACCTACATGTAGAACTTCATTCTATGTAAGAGGCACAACTATCCATACGTTATTAAACAACAAAGATAAATGAGATGTATTGGAACAGTGGAGTTTATAAAATTATTTATAATGACCAGAACGAAGTATATATTGGACAAACAGGCAAGAGTATAGAAACTATCTATGTTAAATGGAGTTTAACTATACAAAAGTCAGACTTTACATTTGAAAACACACGTACTGAAGGAAGGAAACAGATATCAAATCCCCACACAAGTTGTAGAAATAGTAAACAAAGGTAGAAGGTAAACCTAGAAGAACCACTGAAAGTAAACAAACATTTTGTAAAAATTCTTATCTATTTCTAAATGACCAACTTCAGCAGACAACATCGCCTCTATTAAACTTAACATAATGCAATTAAGCCAACCATACCACAAAACTTACTAACCATCTCACTCTCATTTAATTGGCGTTGTATACCATAGAAAAAATTCTGGTACATAAATGCAAAGTTACTTTTTTTTTACTTGGTTCACTCCCGAAAACCTAATAAAAAAAGCGTAATTATGTAGGTATACCGTATTCAAGTGTAATACAATATGTATTCCGTAATACTGCGTAATGTCTGATACACAACAAATGTAAAAAGTGTTCATTTCGACTGTCCAAAACAAAGGACGACCCAACAAAAATATGTACCATTGAGTGTAAAAAAATATCACGTATCTTAGGTATCAAATATAATGTGGGTCATTTTGGACGTACTGAAAGCAAATGGCAATAAATGACAATAAGCAAGTTTATTGAACACTATAACGTGGCCGGCCGCGGTGGTCGAGGTGACTGAGGCGCTCCAGTCACGGTCAGCACGGCCACTACGGTCGGGGGTTCGAATCCCCCCTCGGGCATGGATATTTGTGCCGTTCTAGTTCGTAAGTAGTTCATAAGTAGTTTGTAAGTTTAGGGACCGATGACCCCGTAGTTAAGTCCCATAAGCTTAACAAACATTTGAACATTTTGAACTATAACGTGAGAAGAAAATAAAAGCTTCCCAGCTAATGCCGTAAGACACAGTGTTTATGAACATCTTTGAGGAAAATCAAAGAACTGAAGTTTCTTGTCGACGTTAGTCACTTGTTTTCTGATGATGTCCTAAGAAGTCGAAAACCAGTTTGAAGAGAGTAAGAAATCAGTAGATCAAAAAACTGTGTGAAACCTTAACTTTTCCCGGCGTCATGAATGTTCAGACAAGTTACGGGTATGCTGCCGGGTGACGTCGTCGACAACCGCCGATATTTCGGCAGGACACCCTGCCATCCTCAAGGCACAACTGCACTCAAGGAAGCAATGTGCAAGCGTTTTTAATACCTCGGTTTGCAGAGGGTAAACAAGGAAGATAACACACACAGTGTTCTGCACCGGTCATCCTATGGAATACAACAACACGAAGATTCTGACATGTACTTCCACCCATTGGAATAGTGTTATTAAGGAAGCTGTTGAAATTAAACTAGCAGGCGGCCTTATAAACAGAGATGGTGGTTTTTGTTTAAATTCTGCTTGTAAGCCGGCTCTGTCTCTCGTCAGAAAACAGAGGGACAAAATTAATGCTGCCTCACCTGTTGATTAACAGTCACTATCGATATTTTTTATGTTTGGTCATCTTTGGTTGTGTTGACTCTGCAGCGACTTGTACGGAGTGTGTTATCTTCCTTGTTTATCCTTTGCAAAATCGAGGTATTAAATACGCTTGCACGTTGCTTCCTTGAGTGCAGTTGTGCCTTGAGAATGGCAGGGTGTCCTCCTGCCGAAATATCGGCGGTTGTCGACGACGTCACCCGACAGCATACCCGTAAGTTGTTTGAACAGATCAAAAACTGTTTATTTGTTTTAACGCAACATGGACCGAGCAAAGTGGCGCAGTGGTAACACACTGGACTCGCATTCGGGAGGACGGTTGTTCAAATCCACCTCCGGTCATCCAGATTTAGGTTTACCGTGATTAAATCACTCCATTCACCAGGATGGTTCCTTTCAAAGCGTACGGCCGATTTCCCTCCCCATCCTTACCCAAACAACCCGAGTGTAAGCTCTACCTCAAAAATGTTCAAATGTTTGTAGAACTTATGGGACTTAACTACGGGGTCATCAGTCCCTAAGCTTACAAACTACTTATGAACTAGCTAAGACTAAGGACAGCACAAATATCCATGCCCGAGGGGGGATTCGAACCACCGACCGGAGTGGCCATGCAGATCGTGACTGGAGCGCCTCAGTCCCCTCGGACACCGCGGCCGGCTAAGCTCTACCTCTAATGACCACACTGTTAACAGGGAGTTAAACACTAATCTTCCTTCCTTCCAAAATATGGAGTTGTTCTACCAAGAAGTGACGCAAGAAACCATAGAGAAGAAGGCACACCTCAAGAGACTGTTGGCTTCGAGAGAGAGTAGCCTGAGCACGGTGTTGTTGGCGAAGAGCCGGCCGGGTAGAGTGGTGAGCTGGTTGTGCTCCACGAGGAGGGCCGCCAGCTGGGGGCAGCCGACCAGCAGGTCCTCCTGCAGCGTCTGCAGCAGGTTCAGCGACAGGTCCAGCTGAGCCAGCGAGACGGTCCGTCCGAAGGCGCCGGCCGCAAGGGTCTTCAGGTCGTTCCCGCTCAGGTCCAGCTTGGTCAGCCGGTGGTTGTTCCGGAACACGCCCGGGTGCAAAAACTGCAGCAGGTTGTAGCGCAGGTTCAACACCTGCAAAATTTGGGTCTGTTCAGTCCAAGTCCAGTTTGACTGAAAACCCTAAGAGATTTTGGTCATATGTTAAATATACTAGGGGCGAAACACAAACAATACCCTCACTGCGTGATAGTAATGGCGATCCTGCCGATGATGGCGCTACAGAAGCAGAGTTATTAAACATAGGTTTTAGAAACTCATTCACCAAAGAAGACGAAACCAATATTCCAGATTTCGAATTACAAACAGAGGCCAGAATGAGTAACGTAGAAGTAGATATCATCGGAGTAGTGAAGCAACTTAAATCACTTAACAAGAACAAGTCTTCTGGTTCGGACTGTTTACCCATTAGATTTCTATCTGATTATGCTGAAGAGATAGCTCCTTACTTAACCGCCATATGCAACCGCTCTCTCATAGAAGGATCTGTACTAAAACATTGAAAAGTTGCACAGGTCACACCTATATTCAAGAAAGGCAGTAGGAGTAACCCACTAAACTACAGGCCTATTTCATTGACGTCAATTTGCAGCAGGGTTTTGTAACATATCCTGTGTTCAAATATTGTGAATTATCTCGAACAGAATGATCTATTGACCCGAGCTGAACACGGATTTAGAAAATATCGTTCATGCGAAACGCAACTTTACTCACACGAAGTGATGGGTGCTATCGACAGGCGTTCGCGAATCGATTCCGTATTTCTTGATTCCCAAATGGCTTTTGACACCGTACCTCACAAACGGCTTTTAATGAGACAGCGTGGTTATGGTAGGCCTATATCGCCCCAAATTTGCGACTGGATAGGGCATTTCCTGTCAGATAGGACTCAGTTTGTAATAATCGATGGTAAAGCATCGACTAAATCAGAGGTGATATCGGGCGTTCCACAGAGTAGTGTTACTGGTCCTCTGCTGTTTCCTGAACCCTGATTTCCAAACATGAAAAAATAAATCTACTAAAATTTTTTGTAGGAGAATGGAGAAACTACTAAAAGCTGACCTCGAGGAAGGTCAGTTTGCATTCAGGAGACATACAGGAACTTGTAAGGCAATACCAAGTTTACGACTTAGATTAAGAAGAGGCAAACCTACATTTCCAGATTTTGTTGATTTGGATAAACCTTTTGACAGTGTTCACTGGAATACACTCTTATAATTTCCGACCATAGCGGGGGTGGAATTAAAGGAACGGAAGATTATTTGTAACGTGCACAAAAACAAAACAGCAGTTATAAGAGTCGAATGGCATGAAAGGAAAGCACAGGTTCGAAAGGGAGTAAGACAGGGCTGTAACCTTTCCCCGATGTTATTCAATCTGTACATTGAGCCAGATAGGAGAAATTTGGAAGTTCAGGTAGAATAAACAAAAATCTGGCGGTTTGTCGATGTGACTGTAATTGCGTCAGACATAGCAACGAACATGGAAGAACAGTAGAACGAAATCGACAGTGTCTTGACAGGAGGTTATAAGATGGACATTAACAAAGCAAAACAAGGGTAGTGGAGTGCAGTGTAAGAAAATGAGGTGATACTGAAGGATTTGCAGTAGGTAAGGGCAAAATAAAAGCACTAGATGAGTTTTGTTATTTAGGTAACAAAAAAACCTCTGGTGGCGGAAGGAAAGGAGACTTAAAATGCAGAATAGGTAAGGGAAGAAAAGCATTTCTGAAGGAGCCTTTATGTAAATTTTAGGAAGTCGTTTCAGAAGGCATTTGTCTCGAGTTTGGCACTGTACGAAAGTGAAAACTGGACGAACAGAAGTTCAGACAAAATAATTTTTAGAAATGTTGTGCTACAGACAAATTTTGAAGATTAGGTGGGTAGATCGCGTAACTAATGAGGAGGTGCTGAACAGAACTGTAGAAAAATAAATCTCAGGTATATCTAGTCTAAGAGAGGGGATCGATTGGTGAGACACATTCTAAGACATCATTGAATTATGGAGTACTGCAGGGAAGTATGTGACGTAAAAATCGCAGAGGGAGACCGCTAGACGAATATAGTATCAGATTTAAATAGATGTTGGTTGCCGTTCTTATTCATAGATGAAGGCACTTGAAGATGATAGAGTAGATTTGAGAGCTGCCTCAAACTAGATTCCGGACTAATGGTCGCACCAACAGCATAAGATGATAAACCTAGTATGGAATTAATTTTGAAAGATTACTACAGTGGAGTGTTTGCATTGCGATTAAACCTGTACTTTTGTAAGGAAACTAACAGCTCGTTGGGAAAGTGGAGTCCCATTTATTTTGCGTCACAATATTTGGTGCCAATATGTTGGTAAATGGAATATTGAGACTACAGTTGATTGATAGGCACTGAATGCTAAGAATAAAAAATTAAACTGACCAAATAATGAGTTCTTACCTTGAGATTAGCAGCAGATGCAAATATGTCCTTCGGAAGAGATGTAAGGTTGTTCGTATCGAGATTAATTTCCTTCAGAGCCTTAGTTGTGGCGAAGAGTGTCGGGGGCAGAGTAGTGATTTCGTTTTCTGAAGCGTCGAAAACGGTGAGCACCTCTGCGTCTTCCAGAGTCCCCTCCTCCAGGGTCGTCAGAAGGTTCCGAGAGACGTCCAGCTTCTGGAGGTTCCAGGAGTTCTTGAACGCACCAGCGGAGATGGTCTGTATGCCGTTGAGCGCGAGGTACGCGTAGTCCAACTTTGGGTTGCCGGAGATCAGACCATCTGGCAAGTGGCGTAAGTTGTTATTCGCGAGCTGTAGTGAGACGAGCTCCCTGTTGTTCTTGAACGTTCCAGGCCGGATCTGCTGGAGTCTGGCGTCGATGCGCACTTCCACCAGCTCTGGGCACAGCTGGAACTCGTCCTCGTCCAGCGCCCAGATGGCACTCTCTATTGTGAGATACTGGAGTCTGTGCAGCGACCTGAAGACTCCAGGCTCCAAAGTGGTCACCTTCGGTACCTGCAGTTTGAGGTGACGCAGCAGAGGGGTGTTGACGAAGGCGGACGACCTGATTGTGGTCAGGGAAGAGGACGTAATGTAGAGGGTGTCCAAGTTGGGGACATTGGCCAGAACTGGGGCGGACAGTTCGGTGATGGTCGGGAGGTCCAGTGTGAGGAATGAGACATTCACCGAGAGAAGGCACGGAGGTGCCTGAAAAACACTTTGGCAGGATGTCATCGATGCGAGGACCTCGCATGGGCAGTAGCCAGTTTCAGAAGTGCCATGAACCTTGACAGTGAATATCAGGACTGCAAGAACGATGGCAGGCACGTGAGGCCTCCCATGAAACCTGAAACAGGCACCAACCACACACATGAATGACCTTTGTTTGGAGTTTTTGTGGCAGTGCAAGACGTCCCATTCACGTTTCATGTTGCACTAGACGCACTATTAATAACTTGGGGCTCATGGGACACGTACTTGAGGTACCGTTGCTCACGTTAATTGGGAAAAGTTTGTCAGCTGACAATAATTAACTGCATGCACGGTCGCATTCTTGAAACTGGTCTAAATCAAAATCACTACTTTTATTTCGATGGGCAAAACTGGGTTAAAACTACTAGTAGTCCGACGCCAGAAGTGCTGCCAAGTATGTACAGTATTAACTGCTAAGGAAAAGCCACGGTGGAGTGGCCGAACATTCTAATGCGCCTTGTTGCGAAGCGTCAGAGATTCGAGTCCGCCCTCGGAAATGGGTGTGTGTGTTGTTCTTATAATAAGTTGGTTTAAGTAGTTTGTAAGCCTGGGGACTGATTTACAACCATTTGAACATATTGCTAAGGGTGATGCTGCTACATGACGCCTTGATCTCCAGTGCTGTTGGTGACGATAACCACTTAATTTCTTTGAAAAATGCATTTTGCCAACCATCAGCTGTTTATTATGTTTATAACTTTACGAGTTTCGGTTATGACCATCATCAGAAAAGTAAATTAAATAGACTGATAGCGTTGGTACGTTGTTTGTCACCTTATACATTTCGATCAATAAATGATTCGTAAAATGTCACTTGACATTAGGACTTGATGATAAATACCTAAGATCTAATGTGAAGTGACATTTTACGAATCCTTTACTGACTGACATGAATAAGGTGGCAGACGATATACCAAGGTAATCAGTCTGTTCACTTTATTTATAACCGAAACCGGTAAAGTTATAAATAATTATGATGGTTGTCATGCATCTTCTAAATTATATTACGGCTGCTACCACCCATCTCAGTAAAAGTTTGAAAATTTACTTTCTGTTTTGATGCCATCATAAAACTGTGAAACTGTGTAAGTATTAAGAGATATCACAGACCAGTTAGTGATTGCATTAAAAAAAAAAGAATAATAAAAATGCTTTGATTACGAAAAGTTTTTTTTTTTTTTTTTTTTTTTTTTTACAATTTATTTCCGTGAATTTCACATCGTTGTTATGTGACCAGTCAGTCGAACTGCGTGACCACGATAACTTCGATATTTCACTGGTGATGACAGAAGATGGTAAGAGCGGAACCGTTTAAAATATATACATTTGTCTCCTAGTGTAGTCAACGCTTATTAAATTCCAAAATGACACAAACTCTTAGAACGCAGTTTTGTTGTAAAAAAGGCAAAATCGGGCAGTAATATTCCGATAATCGCCTTCCCCGTAATTACTATTGTCTTCACAACTTATGTAGGTGAATGCGGTTTTCCTACTAAAAAAACTAATGCAGGAATCAGTTGAAAGGAAGTTATACTACGAGTGTAGCTTTGAGCAACAGACCAACCCTAGGAAAGCTGTAAAATCACATTGCGAAATTAATATTTTACTAGAAGCGTCTACTGTAATAGTACTGCCAACACACATTACGTTTAACTAATATGTTAAAAGTTCTGATTAAAGTTAATTTTTAGAGTATTACAGTTTATTTGTCCAGAAAGATGTGGTTTGTGCTCAAAACAAGGAAATCTAAAAAAAGTTGGAAGCCTCTGCTCCATATTGTACATTATGACAGAAAGGAACTCAATGGGTTTGTTTATAGACAATTCTGGAACCAGGCACGATTGTTTATATTTTATTTAGCACGACGCATATCGAGAAATAATTTTCCCTCCCAAGAGGGTTTTTTGTGCTATCTCATTAAGTTGCGGTGTTTTTGATGTATGAGGTTGTGCGTCATTTTGCAATCATTAAAAACGCGCAAATTTTAGTTGTTGAACTATCTCTACAGTTTCCTTATGGTCCTTCAGTATACAATCTCACACACAGTAAAAATCACAACGTTCTGTGCCCAGTATACATCAATATTGACAAAACGAATGCACTTACATAAAACTTTAGAAAGATTTTCTTAGATGGCGCCATGAAAGATAAAGTAAAACTTTCTATCGTATACTGTAGTATGGTCCAGTTTTGAACAATACAAGTCACTCATTTAGTAAAGTCAAGCAGAAGTCATAGTAGTCCACCGACTAAATGGAGGACATAAAACGGATTGGTTTGAAGAACTGGAAGTATATTCACAACACAGGAAATATGAAGATAAAATATTACCTGGAAATCTGGGAGGATTAAACTTATTTTCTTCCGCTGTTACGACAATATACTTAAATCGAAATGCTAATAAACAGAAATAGGATCAATTGTAAATAATCATAAGAAATACCTCTTGTTTTGAATATGTATCTACAAAGTTTCTTCCGACAGTGATACCACAAGATTTAGCGGACAGGAAAAACGCGTTGTAAACAAATAACTACAAATAACTATATATAACTATATATATTTACTAGCTTAAACCCGCGGCTCCGCTCGCCTGTTGGTTGATTATGATAGATTATGTGCGAAACGTCAAATCGATTTTTTTTAAAAAGAGATGTATAAAAAAAATTCTTTTTTACTGCTTTATTTATTCTTATATTTCCTTATTCGTATGCTTATCCTTACAGAGAAAGAGCTGAAGACATTGTAGCACGCATAGACCAAAGGTATGGTCTATGGCATCACGTTTACCTGTATGTAACCTTCTTGCTAAAGAGTCCGAATTTTTTTTTAAATAATTTGACGACTTTCAACCACCATATCTTCCACCCCCTTATAGCTATCGGTATGGAACTGCTGTGGTGTACAACGGGACACTTCGGACAACAATTACACACAGACCATCCGTTTTCGTTCTGTAGTTTTCGCTGCAGAGCGAAATATTAACACACACACACGTAGAATTTTATATACACCGATAACTTTCCATCCCAATATACTCCACCCTTTTATCATTATCAACCCTCAAGCCACAATGCAACCAATAAAACCATTTTCAAAGAGTAAATATAATTTTCAAAGAGTAATATATATATATATATATATATATATATATATATATATATATATATATATATATATATATATATATATTCTACAAATTACTAAATATCTATCAGATCGCTATAAAACCGTGCCTAAAACCTTCCTCAGGTATAAATTAATAACTGTACAAACATTTAAGTCTGTGCGTCTTGTCGTTCGGACGTGATAAGCGTACACCGAACAGACATTCACATTAATATAACAGATATATTTAATCAGTTCTTAGCCACAAGTGTTTTTCCTGATGCATGGAAACGTGGAATAGTTAAGCCACTGCCAAAAAAGGACATTGCCACAGCACCCTCTGATTACCGACCTATCTGCATTCTTCCGGCACTGTCCAAAGCCCTAGAATATATAGTACATGATCAGCTAACCAGCTACTTGACTACTAATAACCTTCTTGACGAACACCAAATATCGCAGCACAACATCTGCGTTGATAAAAGTAACAGACGATCTTAAGCAGGCAATGGATAGACAATAGGCTTCTTAGACTTTAGCAAAGCTTTCGACACTGTGGACTTTGATATGTTACTTGCTAAACTTAGCAGCCTCAATTTCTCTCAGGGCCTGGTGCAATGGTTTCGCTCATACTTGACATCGCGTCTTCAGCGCGTCATGTCCGGAACCGAAAAGTCACAGTGGAGAAAAGTACTATCAGGCGTACCACAGGGCTCAGTGGTAGGTCCATTTCTCTTTTCATTGTACGTAAATGTCGTATCATCGGTCTTGTCCTTTTGTAAATACCACACGTATGCCGATGACCTCCAGTTGTATTTAAGTGCAAAACCAAAAAACCTGAAGGCAGCAATCGAGAATTTTAATTCTGACCTATGTGCACCATCAAAGTGGGCACAGAATATAGGATTAAAGCTCAATCCAAGTAAAACACAAGCGATTCTGGTAGGTCATCCTAGACTAATTAACCAAAAATACCGCGATTCTCAACCATCATTAATATTAAATGACACACCTATCTATTTTTCGCCCTCGGCAAAAAGTCTGGGAGTGATAATAGATGACAACTAAATTGGGCTGAGCACACAGCCGCCGTGTGTAGGAAGGCATCAGCATCTCTTCATGCCCTACAGAGTTATAAGAAGCTTTTTCCTCTCGATCTTAAAAAGAAACTTATACAAACACTTGTAATTCCAATTACTGATTACAGTGATATTATCTTGAAAGGTCTTTCTTGGGAAAGCTCACGACGTCTGGAACTAATCATGAATGCCTGCGTTCGATACATAAGTAACATCCGTCACTTTGATCACGTTTCACCATCTTATAAGCAACTATCCTGGCTCCGTGCTGACAAGCGCAGAGATTTTCATACACTCTGTTTCCTCTACTCTCTTATCAACGTACACTGTCCCTCATATCTTTCCTCGGCCTTAACACTCTTATCTGATCAACATAACAGAACTACTCGTTCCTGTCAGAGCAAAACCCTTTCTGTCCCTATCCATCACTCAGCCGGTTTCTCAAAATCCTTTTCAGTAACAGGAACCAGGCTCTGGAACAATCTACCTCAGTATATCAGAGAACTGAATAACACTGCCAGCTTCAAACGACAGCTAATGGATTATTTACTAAAGCGATAATTACGCCAGTCTTTAATACCCTACGGTCCAGGAACGTCACATCCATTCCTTCTACCAGATATTCTCCGACTGTGCTCTCGCTAGGTACAGCTTTCTTAACTTCCTTCTGTCAGAATTCGCCATGCCTAAACCAGTCTCGATATATTCAAAAGTAAATCTTGTATCTGCTAATATCAATGTTGTTACTTCTGTTATTACACCAGCAGCAGCAGAAGGTGTCTCAGTGGTACTACTAGTATTAATCCTACTTAGAGTTAATACCTTTTATTTACATCCTCTTACATGTAATCAACCTGTATAAATTACGTTATTAACTGTTTATCTGTATAAATCATTGTTATGTTATAGGTAACTCACATGTAAAGAAATATTGTATGTGTGAAACCCTGGTCCGATGTAAGAGAGAGCCTGATGGCCCTAATCTGGTCAGACTAAATAAACAAATAAATAAGTTAAATAAATAAATATATAGATAAGTAGCTACCTGATCGCCATAAAACTGTCCGTAAAGCCTTCCCCGGGAAGACATCAGTAACTGTACAAATTTTTAGCTCTTTATGTCTTGTGGTTCAGACGTGATAAGCGTACAAAAAAAAAGTTTTTAAAATGTTTGTATAATCTACGGGACTTAACTACGGGGTCATCAGTCCCTAAACTTACAAACTACTTATGAACTACTTACGAACTAGGACGGCACAAATATCCATGCCCAAGGGGGGATTCGAACCCACGATCGTAGTGGCCGTGCAGACACTTACTTATTGAAGACCACAGCAGTAAAAACACGTTACTCACATTTTGGTGGAGCGCAAGACGTAGACCTACAAACTGGAAGAGTGTAATGCCCTGGTCGTCTAGTGGAGACAAGCACCGGGAAACACCGAAGAAGGCTCCTGATTGGTTGGAGAGACCCAATTGTGGGCTCGTCTTCCGGCTAGCAGTCAAGTGGAGAGACCCACGCACTGACACGCACTGCCTACGCAATCAGAGACGCACAGCTAACAGTCTCGCCTGCGGCTGTTTGTGCGTCTTCCGACAGCGTCTCTGATTGTCGGAATGTCCCATTGAGACAGCCGTCATCAGTAACAGGACGTCGTGAAGATAGCCAGCTAGCTACCTGCTGGAGAGCTGTTCTTTCAAACGCCGTCCTATTAAGAGATGTAGGAGTTCATGTATAAAGGACGAATATTGCTTTCATAGGTATTATTTATTTCACATCACCTGTTTTGACTGACCTAGCTGTCATGACATCTTTAAAGTAAATAAATAAATAAAAAATCCTGTTCCTCGGTCATATTGAGAACATGCACAGAACACAAGCTATAAAATGAAACATGTGATCACAAATATGTTTTATTTTATACGTTTTATGCATTTCTCGAAAAAAATGGGGACATAATTTTATAGACTTTGTGCACGTTGTTAATATGACGACGGGATAGACGTTTCATACCAATTTAAAGTTACGGCAGTAACATTAAAAGCTGATATTTGTGATCACATTTTGACAGCTTGAAATTTAAATGAAAATAACGGCTTAACCGCTCATCTGACACGAACACTGAGTGAACGAATTAGTAGATGCGAAGATTCTCTACCTCTTTGATCTCTTACGGTTTTTCCATATCTCGCACCGTTTCGGAGATATTCGCAAAGATAAGTGCAATTGGACATTGTGTGTCTGTAAAGTGTTCCCATTTCTCAGATCGCGACGTTCAACTGATAGCCACCAAATTTTAGAGACGTAATTTTTGGACCCCAGACACCAGAACCTCCATTTTGAAAATGCTTTGAATGAAAAATAGGTTAGGAACACCAAAAATACGCCGTTAATGATAGCCTTTTGACAGCACGTAATTTATTTGCATCTACCACCTTGACCGTTCACTTTATTTTACGTGATCCAGTATAAAACAGGTAAAGCATTGCCTTCCTCCGACCTTCGAACTGACTTACCCAGCCAGTTATAGGGGGACCTACAGTTTAACGTGGGTTCCGAACCACGGTGCTACTCGCTATTTTTCACATGAGCAATACTGACAGAGGTGAAAGAAGTGGAAAGTGACAGATAAAAATCCCAGGACCTGGCGGGGATCGAACCCGCGACCTTTGGATTTTTCAGTCTGGCACTCTGCCACTGTGCTACGGAGCCAGTATAGCTACAGATAAAAACCTTGAAAAAGAGAAGAAACTACCAGGACAAGATGGTTTACTTACTTTTATTTCATTTATATTTTTATAATTTTGGTCGGAAATAATTTCAAAAACAATCATAAAATTGAAGAAAAAGGTAAAGTGGGCCGCGAAACATGACAGAGCGAAGTTTTTAATGATTTCATGAAAATCTAATGAGGATGGCAGCTACATCTACTAAAACTAGTCATGAAATAAATAATTTCTATGCAAGCCATCGTGGCTCTGACACAGTAAAAGCGTTCTAGATCGCTCGATTGTGTACCAGTTATATTGGAGTTAATTGTAACACTGAGCACCGATACTTGAGACAGAACGTATCTAGAATAGTGATGGCTGTCTGGCTGTATGAACAGTGATGGAGAAAATGATACGATCACCTCACAGACACATAATATTAATTTCTTCGTAAGGAATTGACTCTTCAAGAAAGAGATACTTAAAGTATCTCTTCAGAATGTGCGTTAATTTATATAATTACCTCCACATTGGATCGTCAAATGCAGAAGACTTGTGATCATCAATATGTGGTACAAGAACATTAACAGTTTCAGCAATTGTCGTCGGCAACGCATACGATAAGCCAAAGTGTAAATAGTTCAATAAATTTTGCTCATATTCTCAATACATCTATATCTACATACACGCAATCCACCGTAAGGTGCGTGGCGGAGGGTACACTGTGCCACTACTAGGCATTTCATTACCTTTCCTATTCCACTCTCAAATAGAACGAAGGAAAAAAGAATGTCTATATGCCTCCGTAAGAGCCATAATTTCTCTTATCTTGTTTTTGTGATTACCACGCGAAGTAAGTAGGCGGCAGCAAGTTCGTACTACACTCAGCTTCCTATGTCTTCCTTTAAACTGATCAGCTGCGGGTCGCAAAAACTTGAGCAGTACTCAAGACGTGGTCGTACAAGCGTTTTATACGCGGTCTCCTTTACAGGTGAAGTACATCTTCCCAAAATTCTCCCAATAAACCGACGTCGGCGGTCCGCCTTACTCACAACTGTCCTTACATGTTCGTTCCATTTCATATCGCTCTGCAATGTTACGCCTAGATATTTGAACCACGCGACAGCAACAAGAAGCTCACTACTAACGCTGTATTCGAACATTATGGGATTGTTTTTCCTACTCATGGGCATCACCTTAAATTTTTCTAGTTTGAGAGCTAGCTGCCATTCTTCACAACAACTAGCAATTTAGTCTAATCATTATATATGTTATTACAGTCAAAATGTTCAAATGTTTGTAAATCTATCAGACAAAACTGCATGGTCATCAGTCCGTAGCTTACAAACTACTTAAACTAAGCTAAACACACCCATGCCCCACGGAGGACTCGCACCTCCGACGACGAGTAACCGCGCGCTCTGCAGCGAGGCGCCTTAGACCGCTCTGCTACTCCACCGCGGCTGTTACTGTCAATTAAAGAGGACACCTCCCATACATCACAGCATCATCAGCAAACAGCCGCAAATTACAACTTACTCTATCCATCAGATCATTTATATAGATAGAAAATAATAGTGGTCCTATCACACTCCCCTGAGGCACGCCTGACGATACACCCGTCTCTGATGAACACTCGCCGTCGAGAACAACGTACTGCGTTCTACTACTTAGGAAGTCTTCCAGCCAGTCACAAATATGTGAACCTATTCCATAAGCTCGTATCTTCGTTAGCAGTCTACAATGTGGCACCCCGTCAAATGCCTTTTTGAAATCGAGGAAAACACTACGAGGTAGATACTTTTTTTTTATTGGTTTCATGAAAATCTTCTGAGGATGGCAGCTAGATCTACCGAAACTGGTCATGTGAAATAAAAAACGTCTATGCTGGTGATCTTGGCATTTGGTACCACAAAATCGTATAAGATCGGGCCATCATGTACAATTTATACTGAAGTTAATTGCAAAGACAACTACCGTTCCTTGTGGTACCAAAGCCCGGCTTACTGTATGTACAGGGTTAGGAAAAATAATATGAACGCCTAACACAGGCACAATACCTATTTATTAGTGAAGAACTGGACCACCTTTGCCATTGAGATCAGCTGGAACTGTATGAGCAACAGATTAGTAAAATGTCTCTGTAGTTGCAGACGTAATATTATTCATTCTAGCAGTGATTCACTGCTCTGAAACTGCCAATACCGGTTTCGTTATGTTACGGTGTAAAGAGAATGTACATGTTTGTAATATTTGAAACTTCACAATGCTTTATGAATGTGAATTGTACGTGCGCTCTACACGCACTTCCTGTTTTGTTTATGCCTATCCCCCCTACCTTCTACCCCTCTATCAGTTTTCTCCTCCCTTCCCCCTTTTTCTTCACCTCCTCCTCCGTCCCCCTTCTCTCTCTCCCCATCTGCTCCCGTTTCACCATCTTATCTCTCCTCATCCTCCCCGCCTAATGCCCTCTCCCTCTTCTAATTATACAGCTCTCTCTCTAACGTAGAAAATCGTTTAGTGTTGTGTTCAAAATCTTCTATGTACCAAAGTTTTGTACTAAATGCATTGAAATTCTGACACAGCCATTGAGCTTAATTATCAACACTGGATACATAACTGTAGTGGTTATGGTCTGTGAAAATCGTTACGGTTTGTTATAGTTATGTTGGCAACTCCGTACGTATAGGCCGTGTTGTTCTTATGACCCTTGTGTCCTCTGAGAATAAGTTATGGACGATTGATTAATAAATACATAATGATGAACTTTGTGTCGCTTATGGCTGTAGAGACGTGAAAGGAAAGAATGTAGAGTTAAGATTCATACGTGAGTTTTATTTTTCTTCAGAACTAGTGTTGCTGTCATGTTTCGTTTAATGAATTAACTGCACTGCTATAACGCTATTTCTCGTGTTCAGTTTTATATTTGCGTCTTGTCTTTATTGTTTTTCGTTTGAGCCCACAGACGGGATATGCACGTTGTGTGGATAATCATGCTTATATCGTACGCTTCGAATCTGTCGTTATTTATTTTTCTACAACAGCGTTATTTATTCATTAAATGCAATGTGGGAGAAACACTAGTTCTGGAACAAAATATAACTTAAATGTACGTTTTAGGCAACTCGTGTCTTTTTCTACTGTTTCGCTGCAGGTGTGCGTTTAATTACATGTCTCGAATATTTTCGAAAATAGTATTCAGATTTTGAGAACAGGTAGCGTCCGTTGTATATGAGTTAGTTTCTACGAAAACAGTTAGTAGAAACGATATTTCAGAATGTTAAATTTGTTTGTAAGAACATAATACTGACACCTAGACAGAGTATGGCAGCTATACGGTCACCAGTAGGGCGTCGAGCGTCACGACTTCATAAGACGCAGTAGTAGCTACAGATTATCTTTGAGCTCACTGGACACACCGTCCAATTGGAATATGTAGTCTATGTACCTAATTTATTGTTATATCTTATATAATAATTATATAAAAATTCTGTAACGGCAAATTTGTTAGAAATAATTTCAAAAACTTACAAATATATCGGTTACATACCTATGAGAAATGCTTGTATTAGTAGCAAAATTATGTCAGTTCCAAAGTAATCTGTCAATAAATTTAACAGATTAACGATTTAGAAAACAAATTGCTTCTTTTTATATGGAATTATTATTTATAAATGAGCCAATTCGGTCTACAAAAAAGTAGGCTACTTACAAGAGTCACCTCTGACCTCTAACGCTCGGATCCGCACGAAACCATGCTTTGAATAACGACCACTCATAAACAAAACAGAGTTGTCCGTCCTTTCCATGCAAAACTCCGCTCTTGTCTGCTAGCGCCAATAGGCGATGCCAATTGTTGTGTGATTCCTGAGCGGATCATACAGATCATACCCTTCTAGATGCACGTTTTCCAAACAATGATATTACGCTGAAGATCTCGCCACCGAAAAGATCAAAATATTGCCAATAATGTGATGTTTACTTCTTTCGGCAATATAAACTCCATATCAGAAGGCTTACTGCTTTCATAAGACTACAAGTTGCCAAACCACAAGTGATGGAACATCTATTTCATTGTGAAATTTCACTCTACGATTTACAATCAATTTGCTGCACCTACGTATAAGTCTATGATGTAACATTCTTGCCAAAATCCATTTTATGCCACTGACATACCAACATCATCATTTGAAAAATGTCGGACCTGGTGGTCTTTGGGTAAAGCGCTCGACTGGAAACGGAAGGGTTGCGGGTTCGAAACCCAGTCGGACCTCTGAGCTTTTCAGTCTATGCTTTAACCCATCCTTACCTCTCATCGATGTTAGGAGTCGCCAGAAACGACACGTGGTTCGGATTCCACGTTAAGCTGTAGGTCCCCTTTCCTTTCTCCGGTTGGATAACTGAGGTAGGCTAGGGACACGCAAGTCGCCGAAGTGGCGTCCAATCGAAAGACTTATACCAGGCAATTGAGCCACACGAAATCTCTCCGCCGGCCGCGGTGGCCGAGGGGACTGAGGCGCTTCAGTCACGGTCTGCACGGCCACTACGGTCGGGGGTTCGAATCCCCCCTCGGGCATGGATATTTGTGTCGTCCTTAGTTGTAGGTAGTTCATAAGTAGTTTGTAAGTTTAGGGACTGATGACCCCGTAGTTAAGTCCCTTAAGCTTAACAAACATTTGAACATTTGAAATCTCTCTCTCTTTTGAAAATTTAATTACTGTGGCTTTTGATATTGGACTGGGTGAATGCGAAAGTGATTTCGAATGTGATACCGTGCTTTAGTGGTGTGTGCACGTTCTTCTCTGTCCCTTTGTTTAAAAAACTTCATCGACATCACGCATCTGCACTTGGAGGACTTATATAAGCAGTTTCAGGTGTGTGGTACTGCTGAGTATGTGTGTTTTGCACTATTATAGGTAGACTACTTGAAGCAGAGAGTTTTTGGCACTGATGTCTGAATATGTAATGATACACTGACGCCATTAATTTACAAATAATTTCCTTCCTATGGTATTGGTATATTGTTACTCCTTTTTTACATCTATATAATTACTCTGCAAGCCACACTGAACAGCATAGCAGAGGTTTCATCGAACCGCTTTTATGATGTTTCTCTAGCGGGAAATTTTTAAGAGTAATACCATGCAAAACTATAGTTAATCTATTAAGCAAAATGTTGAGCAATCAGCGGTTTAAACTGCTACAAGGTGACACAAAGAGCACATGATATGTTCTCAGTGATGGATTGCCTCAAAGCTCTGTTCTTGCTCCGTTGTTACTGTTGGCATTAAGAAACTACATGAAGCAAAGAAATCACAAAATAACAGCAACCAGTCACCTTTCTTACATATTTATTTACCACAGGCGGTTTCGAACTGCCTGGCAGTTCACTATCAGACGGTATACATGTTTAATATCTACATCTACATCTACATCTACATAGATACTCTGCAAATCACATTTAAGTGCCTGGCAGAGGGTTCATTAACCACCTTCATAACTTTTCTCTACCGTTCCATTCTCTAATAGCGCGCGGGAAGAAAGAACACCTAAATCGTTCCGTTTTCGATCTGATTTCTCTTATTTTATTGGGATGGTCATGTCTCCCTAAGTAGGTGGGTGCTAGCAAAATATTTTCACTTTCAGAACTAAAAGTCGGTGATTGAAACTTCGCAAACAGATCACGCCGCAATGAATAACGTCTTTCTTTTAATGATTTCCACCCCAATTCGTGCAACATTTCCGTGACGCTTTCCCCCCCGTAACGTGATAAAACAAAACGAGCTGCCCTTCTCTGAACCTTCTCAATATCTTCCGTCAGTCCCACCTGGTGAGGGTCCCACAAGGGGCAACAGTACTCCAAGAGAGGACGCACAAGTGTGATGTAGGCAGTCTCTTTGGTGGAGCTGGTGCATCGTCTAAGCGTTCTGCCAATGAAACGTAACCTTTAGTTCGCCTTCCCCACAATATTTTCTATGTGTTCTCTCCAGTCAAAGTTGTTCGTAATTGTAACTCCTAGGTATTTGGTAGAATTTACGACCTTAAGGTTTGACTGATTTATCGCGTAATTGAAGTTCAGCGGATTTCTTTTAGTGGTCATGTGTATTACTTCACACTTTTCTTTATTTAGTGTCAATTGCCAATTTTCGCACCAAGTAGAAGTTTTGTCTAAATCGCTTTGCAGTTGCTTTTGATCCTCTGTTGACTTCACTAACCGATAAACGACAGCATCATCCGCGAACAGTCTAAGGGAGCTATTCAGATTATCTCCTAAATCGTTTATAAACACAAGGAAGAGTAGGGAACCAATAACGCTTCCCTGTGGAACGCCAGGTATCACTTCTGTTTTACTCGATGACTTACCGTCAATTACAACGAACTGTGTCCTTTCTGACAGGAAATCGTGAATCCAATCGCACAATTGGGGAGATATTCCATAAGCACGCAATTTCATTAGAAGCCGCTTGTGGGGTACAGTATCAAAAGCCTTCCGGAAATCCAGAAATATGGAATCGATTTGAGATCCCTTGTCGATGGCACTTAACACTTCATGTGAATAAAGGGCAAGCTGTGTTTCGCAAGAGCGATACTTTCTGAATCCGTGCTGACTATTGGTTAATAGGTCGTTCTCTTCGAGGTAGTACATAATATTCGAACAAAGTATATGTTCCAAAATCCTACTGCAAATCGACGTCAATGAGATAGGCCTGTAATTTTGGGGATCACTCCTATTGCCTTTCTTGAATATTGGAGTAATTTGGGCAACTTTCCAGTCTTTGGGTACGGATCTTTCGCTGAGTGATCGGTTGTAAATTATAGCTAAGTACGGAGCTATTGCATCAGCATACTCTGAGAGGAATCTAGTTGGTATACAATCTGGCCCGGAAGATTTATTTTTGTTTAGTGACTTAAGTTGTTTTACTACTCCAGGAACATCTACTTCTAAGTTTCGCATGCTGGCAGCTGTTCTTGGATTGAATACTGGAGTGTTCACTTGGTATATTGCTCGTAACATTGTGGAACACGTTTGGATGTGGTGAGATAGAAAATTATGAGTGAGCTTTGTTTTTGGCTCTAAAATACAATATTTACAAGTTTAAAACATGTTCTAAACAGCTACTTACAGTTGGTTCACACTGCTGTTTTTCAGGCATTTTAGTGCTCAAAAGCTGCCCACAAAACACATACTTTACCACAGCACTCGCTTTCCGCAAGTTTTTCAAACATAAACAATACAGAGATATATACAGGTAGTTGTCGAAGATCACAGTTGATGGACAGATATTATTTTAAACTTATTTACCAGTTACAGTTTCAATAGTTAACGTGTTCATAAATTTCTACTTACATTACTCTCTTACAGTGGTGGCTTCTTTATTCCTTAAGTTTGTTCATTTAAGATGGTGTGTGGTACTTTATTGTTATGGATGAAAATTTCTAATTGTTCTAAAAGGTCCATCTTTATTCCTTTGTCTGCAGTGTGTAGTATTTGGACATTGGTTTTTATGTTTGTAATGGAATGCAAGATAGAATCATAGCGTGTAGCAGTTACAGGTTATGATATAAATGGGTCTGGATAATCTTTTCTTGTGCCACCTATCCTCTTTTTACATATCCTTTGAGTTTCATAAATTCAGTATGTACATGAGTCCTCATATTAAAAAACAGTCGTGAGCAAAATTATGGGAGTGCATTTTTTTAGAGCGCCTTTTAAAATCAGATTAGGCGTGATGGAAATTTTAGTGGCATATTATATATGAAGTAAATCAGTATTATCCATACTTTTCACTGTTAAAGGCTGTATGCCTTCTTAAAGTAGTTTTCTAAATGTAAATTAAAGTACGTACTCGTAAGTAACGTACATCATTTTTTAGATATTCACTTAAATTTATTTTGCGTTACTATATTGCATCATTTGCATTGTATTCTAAAGTAGCAGTAGAAAGTATTTTATAGCAACAAATCTTACCTATTCTTATTTAGCACCGTTCCCGATATCCCGGCATTTTCACAAACTCGGCCACTCTTCGGTGCACATTAGACCGAGTTTTCGGGACAGTATAAATTTTTCCTTGTTACGGCATATGAGAAGCTACTTAGTCTAACGCGCTTTTATAAATCAGTGGCTGGGGGTGACTGGATTCGCAGCCAAAAATTGCAGTCTTTGGTACTACGAAGTATGTGTTGCTGACCGAGGAAGTGATCACAATTGTATCTTGTGTGGTACATTTTCGATCGATTTTTCTCAATTCTGTAACATTTTGTTTTTTTGTTTTATACCAAGATTTGTAATTGTCTAATATTTATGTTACGTATTCATTAAACATCCTAGAACAAGTGCCATAGTTAAAATTATTTATTTTCTCAATATATTTCCAGTTATAATAACATTTGTCCGAAATGATCGCAACTGTGCCACCTTATCCTACTGTAATATTAATAAAAGAGAGAATAATATCAGAATATAAGATGGCTCTATGCAATCCATCTTAGTACCTGTACCAAAGAAAACCCTCTCTTTTTGTTATCTAGTCATTGATCGTATTCGGAGCTTGTACGTAACCACTAAGCTCTATATCTTGATCGAGGTTCTATCTTTTTTTTTCCGATGTCCATATACTGCGCTGTAAAGGTGTCTAACGCATGTTTAATAGTTCCTTTCTGGCCAAAAATCGAAGTATTAATTGTAATCAATTATAATATTTGTAAACAGCAACTCATCCTGCCCACTTAACAGTTTCAGACAGTTTTAGCTACAACGGCAGAGTTGGCATCATCACTAGATCATTACAGGCAAATACGGGACGTATTAAAATTTTAACAATTTGACCTCATTAAATAAAACTGCAGACGATTACGTAGTTTACTTTCAGCTTGGTTTTACACGCAGTATTGAACAGCTGTATATAGCCTCAATGAATACTTACCCAATTTCACGTTTTTAGTCCGTATGTAAGTCAGCATCAACGAATGAGAAGCTATTTCTGATTCCTTTTAGCAGGGAAGGGAGCTTGCCTGGGTGTCATTGAGGTAACTAGACAGATTATTTACAAATGAGTTCTTTTATAATAGCGGTGCAACTAAGAAAGAATCACATGCTGTGCATTGTATATATTATTTTTGTGTAGTGGAAATATGACGACAGACTTCACTCATTGTAGTCAACCGCTTTAAGGGTTCACAGTTTTTAACATTCATCTACACACGTAAAGACAAACAGTAGAGATAAAAAACAAACAGATAATAATACAGTTGGAAACACAGGAAAAAAATTGGGTAGTGTGTGTTGTAATTTATTACGGAAACGTCATACATTCGTTGGCAAAATTTCTGCTTCAAGGCAAAATTACAAGTACAATTTCATTTAATACAAGTTAAACCCATTACATTATTTTAGTTACCAGAACATCTCAACACAACTTTTTTTATATATTTCATTTTCGTGAATGACATTTCATCTACTCCCAACTTTCAGTCTCATTCCCTTATCGTCTGTTTCAACCTGTAAATGTTGTGTGCATTCCGGTTCGTTCAATACTTCCTCGAAATCATCATACACGAGTCCAACGGAGCTGATGCAGTACAAGGACTCTGTCTTAAACTTGCGCAGGACTTCAACGTACTGGCCGTTTCTGCACTCGCAGATCCACGGATTGTTCAGCAGGCTAAATTTTTCCAGGTTTTCGCAGTCGTCTACGGCGATCAGTACGTCGGTGAGGTTTCTCAGTTTGTTCGTACCGAGGTCAAGTTCCTGAAGTTTGGCAGTCTTCCTGAAAGTATCGACGTCAATGAAGGCGAGCTCGTTGCTTTCCAGATGCAGTGACTTAAGTTCAGGAGTGAAATCAAATAGTCCTTGTGGGAGGCTCGAGATGCGATTGACATCCAAGTTAAGATTCGCAAGTTTCCCGTTGTTCGCAAATGTTGCCGGAGCGAGAGTAGTCAAATGGTTTCCCGTCAGCGTGAGCTGACGGAGGTTCGAGAGACGACCAAAAATGCCCCCAGGGAGTGACTCGATACTGTTGTAGCCGAGGTCGAGGATTCTCAACTGGCGGTTAGACGAGAAGGTTTCTTCCTTCAGGTGCAACAAGTGATTCGCTCGCAGACTCAGCTCTTTCAAGGCTGGTAGCTTGGCCAGCGTCTTCGGTGGCAACACTGAGAGTTCGTTGACGTCCAGTTTGAGTATCTCCAGAAGTGGGGTCATAGAGAAAGTATTTTCTGGAAGCGACCAGATGCGGTTGTGACTCAGGTTCGCTGAACGCAATTGACCAGAGATGAAGAATAGACTCTCTGGGAGTTCCACGATAGAGTTGTAGCTCAGGTCGACCGACTCGAGTTTTGGGCTCCAGAAAAATACGCTCTCCGGAATATCTGACAGCCAGTTGAAGTGGAGATCGACGTGCTTGAGTTGGGGATTGTGTCGGAAGAGTGTTGGAGGGACGCTATCCAGATTGTTGGAAATGGCCACACTCTCTAGCTGCGGGTTGTGGTCGAAGAGTCTGGCGTCGACTGTGGTGAGCCTGGTCATCATCGCCGAGAACACCCTGAGCTTCGGATTGTTTTGGAGGGTAGGCGCGTGGAGAGTGCTGATGTGGTTCCAGTCGAGGATGAGCTGCTGCAGGTCGTTATTGTTGCGGAAAGTGTCTTTCGAGATGGATACGATGCCACTGTCGTTGAGGCTGAGGAATACCAACTTCGTCAGATAGCTTAAGGTGAGGTTGGTGACGTGTCCCAGTCTCGATGCGCCCATGTACAGAGTCTCCACGTTGTCAGGAACGCAATCTGGGATTACAGCCCCGGGGAAAATTTTTGGGTTGACGGGTTTTTGGAGTTGTGAGGTAAACTTCTGCTGTTTACCCGTTCTCAGTTTATTGTCATCTGATGTCGATTTTCTGGAAACCTCGGTGAGTCTTTCCTTATTAGACACGATCTTCCTGGTAGCCTGAATGTGTGACGAATGCCCTTGTTGGACTAGATGGTGAGGATAGTTCTCTTTGTTATCTGCAGCTATCTCATTGCCATCAAGAGGTCTCTCTCCATGATGCACTGTAATATGTAGGTTGTGAGAGTGGATTAAATATTCTGGCAAAGTATCAGTCAGTGTTTGATGAACGATGTCTCTTTTATTTCGATGGAGATTCAGATGTGAAGTGGGAACCCTTTTGGCTCCACTCCCAGATCCTGTAGGTTCTCCGGTTGCCAACTGAGCTGTGTCATCAACCATATTTGAAGCTGATGCGGGGCGACCTTTCCTACCAGTAATGAACTGAAGAGTGAGTCTCCTGAGGACGTCGAATGTAGAGTGAGTGTTTCTCATTAGCCTCTCAATGAATTTGGAGGCTATCGTTTTCAAATTTGTTGGTATTTTTTCGTCTTGTGGATGATCCACTGGTCTGTAGAGCCCACCGACGTTAGTACCTCTCAAGCTGGGAATTACACCAGTCACTGTTTGTTCACTGCTGGACTGAGAGCTTCCACGCCTGTAGGCGCCGAGAATAGTGGCGTCATTACTGGAATCTAAGCTCCTGTTCGCTCCCTTATGAAGAACACCTCTGTTGTCATGTCCTGCTACTTTATTTGTCAATATAGATAATATGTTCTTTGAACTTCGGCGATGATGCAGGTCTGGAACTGGGATGACTTCTCCACCAGTTACACTAAGTTCTTTACCTCCTGCCAGTTCTGAGAAGCCTTTGCCTCTTTGCTGGAGGTCAGAGGTCGATGCAGAGTGACCTCTCTTACCATTAATGAACTGGAGAGTGAGTCTCTTGATGACGTCGAATGTGGAATAAGAGTCTTTCACTATCCTCTCGATGAAGTCGGAGGCTACAGTCTTCGGATCTGGGGAAAAGTTATCGTCTCGACGGTCTTGCTCTGGTTCGTAGGAGTCGCTCATGTTCTCGTCTGTCAATCTAGGAATTTTACCTTTTTCTGTACTACTGGTCTCCGAACTTCCGCGTCTGTAGACGTCAGGGATAGGAGGATCAGCCTTGGTCAACTCTGGAGTATCTAACCTACTGACTGCTCTTTTTTGTGCATCAGGTCGGTTGACAAATGTAATTTTTCCGTCATCTTCTGTAGTTGCCAATACAGATAACAATTTCCTTGCTTTCCGGTGGTGATTCGAGTCTGTCATAGCTACCTGTTCGAGCTCAGCGCCATTAACAAAAAGTTCTTCATCTTTCACCATTTGCGATGTGGTTACGCCCCTATGATGAAGATGAGAGACTGGTGCAGCATTACCTCTGTTAGCAGAAATGAACTGTACTGCAAGTCGCTTAAGGATATCGAATGAGGGATGTGTGTTTTTCAATATTCTTTCGAGGAATTTGGAAGCTACAGTCTTCATATCTGATGGCAGTCTCTCGTGCCGTAGAAGATCCGCTGCTTTGTAATTGCTCAGTCCCCCTCCCATCAACGACTCATCACTGACTGGATGTGACCTTCCTCTCCTGTAGACATTGAGGTTTGGAGGATCATCTTTGGTCAACTCTGTGGTGTCTAGACTCCTAATGGTTCTGTGGGACGCCAATCCATTGTCGATAGCTACCGTGTCTTTCTGTCCCAAATTCTGGTGGTCAAGATTCGCCAGTGACGACTCTTCACTTGGACTCTGGTCCACCTGGTGAGGAAGGATTGAAGCTGGAGGGGCGGCAGAGGTGTCGCCGATGTCCTCGTCTCCCAGGTACATGGACGGCGTCATCCCCTCGTAGAGCTCGGTGACGTCATCAGGTCTGGTCTCCAGAAGATGCTGAGAGCAGTCGAAGACCGTGGGGCTGAACTCGATGCAGGGACACACCACGGGGATCTCCTCGACGCCAGGCAGGTCCCCAGGGTTCACGGGTGGTACCTGCGAGCCACCATCATTGTCTCCAGAAGTAGTCAGAGGGGATGCGACGAGGAAAAACCTGAAACAAATTCGAAATTATACTTGTAAGTCGACTCCATAACGGAAAATGTGCCAAATCACCACAAATATTACAATAAAAATTATAAATTTCCAGCTTGGTGTGATATATATGTTTAAAACATCACATGATGGAACATCATCAGTGCAGATTTTGATTCATGAGGACTCATGTACTCAGCATAAAATTTTTAATAGTCAATAACTTGTTATCCGCAGGGCCCACAGTGTTAGTGGCATTTTAATAATAACAATTAGTGGCATTTCAATAATAACAATTATATAATGCGAAAGGATAGTCCAAACACTGTAATTAATTATTTATTTATACATCACACAAGATATCTTTCGGCATTAAATGCCATCGTCAGGTGTTTCGTATTTAGAGGTTGTAAGTGCTTCAACTGACTATTTATTAGCTGATGTTTTACATTTGATTTATGAACTGTAGCCAGATACAGCATCTGTCAATGTCTCAGAATACTATACTGGCTACAATTCATAAATGAAATGTAAAACATCACCTAACAAATAGTCAGTTGAAGCACTTACAACCTCTAAATACGACATTATGTCAATAAACGACATTATGTCAATATACGACATTTCTAACATTGTGGGCCCGAGATATAACAAGAATTACATAATTTCAACACTGTATATTCACTGTTCGTTATAGTTACACTATACGCTTATTTCTACTTAGAAGTCATCTTCAGGTGTTACGCCTGCAAAACGTAAGTTTTCATAACATTTTGTACTATGCAGCATACTTGTTTTATACAGAGGGAAATGAAATGATACATACCACATTCTGTTAAGCTGTACTTATCGCTCTTATTGTGACTTGATTTCTTTTTCTATATAATCTTAATATCACGTAACTTATAATATTATGTTGACATACGAGATGTTTATGAAGTTACATTTATTTTACAGCTCTCTAGAGATGTAGTATGTTTACCTTATTTGCACAGAGAATATATGAGTGTTAAGATATATATTGTATGATCGTTTTGTGAGTGTGGTGTCGATTCTGTGCATTTGAGGGGAAGCTTTTATTTGAAATTAAACGAAATTATGTTATGTTGGGTTTATTCGTCTTTGATAATTTTGTCGGCATATTTTTATCTCAGATCAACGATGGGATTGTCTCTTTGATCAATCATTACTGGTAAGTTATTGCACTATTATCCATGATCGACAGTGGGGTTGTTTATCCGTTGTCATGCACTAGAATATGAATAAAATAGTCAGATCCATAAAACATATATAAATGCTTGTAGTACCTGTTAGAAGTAAAAAAAAAAAAAAAAAATCAAAATTCATGCTAATTACATGAGTTCTCGTGATTCGAAATCTGCACTGATGATGTTCCATCATATGAACGAAATCGATATGTGATTTTTAAAATAAATATTTCATATCACACCAAAAATTTGGAAATTTATTATTTTTATAAAAAATATACATTGTTAACCCTTTCATTTTCAGTGTTGTTCCTGGACAACAACGTATTAAAAGTTGATTTATACCATATTTTGTGTATCAGTCTTTAAAGTCACATAACTATTGATGAACAACATGCTTCTAGTACATTTTGCCGCTTGGTACGGCGTGTAGCCACTTCTGAGGCATTGGTCTGTCCATCTTGGAGGTTGTTTTGCGTTGCCGTCTGTACGTGGCTGAGTGTGAGCGTGAGTGTGGTTACTTTTGTTTTATTCCATCAGTGACTCGTCTTGTCTTTGGTGCTGTGGCGAAGATTACGCTAGCATTATTGATTTGGCAGTGTTAACTATCAACAAAAATGTCCCAAGTAATAAAATACCTCGATACAGAGGTCTGTGTTGCGCCTGAAATACAGGACATAAAAAAACAATAGTTTGATCAAAAATTTTGATGTTTAGTGAACTGTTTTAATACCTAAAACACTGAATTGTTTCCAAAGCTAAATTCATAATGTGGGAATGATTGGGTTAACCACAGGAAGACAGACATTTGGCCAGATGGACCCTGTAATTAACGATGTTGCCCTTAAGAAACATCAAAGCTGCGCATGTTTTTCTGCAACATGTCTCAAGTTTCATCCTTGTATGGACAATGTTTGTTGAAACCAGTATTTAAGCTCTCGAATACAGCGATTTTTTGTAGTCTGCAACCGTACGTTTCTTTCGATTTTGTGACGATATTCATTTCTTATACGTATAAAACTGCTTATGAAGGGGAGCAAGATGCATTATACATTATTTATTGTGCAAAACTGTCGGCGATTTCTTATCTGGGACACTGAAAATCAGCTGATGTTCATTGGGAAGAGGAGACCTAGCAGACAGCAAAGCCAGGAAAAGAAAAAAAAAAAAAAAATAGCATATCAGGAAGCGTGCATTATGTACCATAGAAGAGTTTTGATAACTAGCCGTATTATGGGCCAAGAGGAATATGTAGGTTTTTGTCTTCATGGGTTATTGACTGTTAAACGTGGAAATTGTACATTGTTCTGGACTTTGTTAACAAAAATGACCAGTTTCCAGGCTCCTTTTAGTGACCAGCCGAAGGCAGCGCGAGCCTACACCGACACTGTTGCACCTGTCTCGACAGTAATTAAGCCATTTCTCTCGCCGACGCCCTCCTTTCACTGCGGAACGTTTCGGCAGGACAGGACGGCGGCATCTTCAGGAGCGCGAAACGCACGAATTCGCAAGGCGGTGGCTCTCCTCCCCCCCGCGGCAAGCAGCTGTCTCTCCGACGGCAGCGCCGCGCGGTGACAAACGGCCGGAATTAATTCGTCACGTGGCTGCGCGGCAAGAGATATTGTTTGGATAACAATAACAGAATCTTCAATTGTCTTAAAAGGGCGCGCGCCCGTCGCATTGTCCCGGGCGTCTTCGCGCGGCCTTCCCCGCGCCCTGACGGATGCCCTTCATTAATAACGGGGTCGTCCTTCCAGCCGCCTCGGAGCTGGGGGCTTTTGTTTCGCCAGCGTTGGCACCCACTGGAGGAATCTACCATCTGTGGGCAGACAGAGACAGCCCTCAGCTCGCGGTGGTGAGGAGACTCTATTGTTCGCCTGTTGCCATGGAAACCTTCCTACAGAAACAAGATGCTCGAGCAAGGAGTTACTACTTTGTCTACAACACAATTTCAAATAGATTTTGGCCCACTTTAGATTACGGTAGAAACACTAAAAGTGGGCCTTTGTGATCGTCTTTTGACAGCTCGAAATTTAAAGGAAAATAACGACTTAACCATGCATCTGACACGAAAATTGAATAACCTAATTTGTAGAGGAGAAAATTCTCTACAACTTTGCTCCCTTTTTCTTTTTTTTTTCTTTTTTTTTCACAGCTCGTATTGTTTCAGAGATATTTGCAAAAATAACGGCGATTTTGGGATGTATGTCCGTCTCTTCGTCTGTCTGTCCGTAATGTGTTCCCTGTTTTAAGACGAACCGTTCAACCGATCAGCACCAAATTTTGCACACATAATTGTAGGCCACCAGAGACCAGAACCTCCCTTTTTCAAATTTTTCGGACAAAAAATACGGCAGTAATACCAAAAAAGCCGTTTGTAATATAATTGTAATTGCAAACGAACCGTTCATCTGACACGAAAATTGAATAACCTAATTGGTAGAGGAGAAAATTCTCTACAACTTCGCTCTCTTTTTTTTTCTTTTTTTTCATATCTTGCATCGTTACAGAGATATTTGCAAAAATAACAGCGATTTGACAATGTCTGTCTGGCTGTAACGTATTCCCATTTTTTAGGTCGAACCGTTCAACCGATCGGCACCAAATTTTACAGACATAATTGTTGGATACCATAGACCAGAACCTCGTTTTTTGAAATATTTCGGACAAGAAATACGTTAGTAATAAAAAAAAGCCATTTGTAACGTAATTGTAATTGCCAATAAACCTTCATCTGACGCGAAAATTGAAAAACAAATTTGTAGAGGAGAAAATTCTCTACAGCTATGTTCCCTTATGTTTTTTCATATCTCGTATCGTTTGAGAGATATCTGCAAAAATAACGGAGTTTTGACACTCTCCATTAAATTAACGAAAACCAGCCGTTCGCAGATGTCACGTGAGTTGTCACTTTAAAACAATGGCGCACTGAAGAATTAATAAAAAGACGTCGTTCTTCGTACGATAAATGATAATCTAATGTCTACAAATGCCTTGTTATCATCAGTTAACAATGGCCATCAATAGGAGATTAAAGAAAGCAATTTCTAAATGTTAGCTGTAGCGTAGAGGGCAATGTGTTGGACTGTGACGCTGAAGGTCAGTGGTTCGGAATCCGCCACTACCTTTTTTTTTCCTAAAAGGGTGTCAGGCACTCATATTAATTATTTTTTTATTATTTAGATTATTATTTTTGTCCAAAATGTTTGCAAAAACTTATAAAACTACAAATCTAACGAGGTCCGTAAAACACGCCAGTGCGATTTTTTTTTTTTTTTCTCCCACAGACATAGACACCACATTTAACCTTGCAAGTGAGAAAATTCAAATGGAAATAGTTGGTCGAGTCTTAGAGGCCAGAATTTCAAACTACGTATTTTGGAGTTTTGGACTATACATACATGGAACAAAAATGGTCGCATGACCTTTCTTCCAAAGTCTCCTGCACAGTGACTTGGAATGTGTATATTGCAACTTAATTGAAAGAGTGCAGAAAGTTGAAATAAGTGGTTCAGGTAAGCTGAAAAAAAAACATCTGAGTCCTAAAACAGGGGAATTATGAAGAATGGGGTCCCACAGGGTCATGTCTTGGGTCCTTTGCTATTCTTCATATATATATATATATATATATATATATATATATATATATATATATATATATATATATATATATATATATATTAGTGATTTGCCGTCTTATATTCACGATCGTGCAAAGCTGGTTCTTTTTGCTGATGATACAAGTACAGTAATCACAGCGGTTAACCGCCCTGAAGAGGACCACTGCAAAGTGGTCGAAACATTGGCAATTCATTTGCTAAGCATTTAAAAATGACGCGGCCCAATACGCAGAACTGTTTTATTCAAAAACGAATACAGTGCGTTAGATTCTCCAATGAAATCGCTCAACCAGCACTAAGATGTAAACAACCGACATGACATTCCAGTCCGACGGCTGATTACTTCCAGTCATAAACCCTGGAAGGAAGTAAACTGCTTGCGTTGACTGCCGTGCCTAGAAGATCAGTTCCGAAGTTCATATCCACATTCTTACTTTCTGTCAGAAGGGATTCTCATCAAGGGAATTTTCCGTGCATCACGAAGTGAACCCAGCCGATGTCGTTAGGAGATGCACGAGGTGCAGAGGTACAGCAGTTGTCAATGACTTGCCTTGCCTTGGACCCCAAACGGTTCCGCAGCAGACGATGAATACTACTTACGCTTTGCAGCTCGGAGGGACCCTGGTAAGAACGCCACCACGCTGAATACTGAATTTCGTACAGCCACAGGATGACGTGTGTCGACTCAAACTTCACACCTGTCGTCCATGTCGAGATTCAGCATTGAAACTGAAACACATCCACTGAATATGTGATCGTGTTCCATTCTGAGTTATTCATTACTCTTAAATGTTTCTCCGACATTAATTTTGTCTATTTGTATGTCAGTTATTTCATTCTTTTATTAATGATCAATGTAGAATGGCAGCTAGCTCTCAATGTAGAAAAATGTAAGGTGATGCGCATGAGTAGAAAAAACAATCCTATAATATTCGAATACAGCATTAGTAGTGAGCTTCTTGATGCTGTCGCGTCGTTCAAATATTTAGGCGTAACATTGCAGAGCGATATGAAATGGAACGAACATGTAAGAACAGTTGTGAGTAAGGCGGACAGCCGACTTCGGTTTATTGGGAGAATTTTGGGAAGATGTACGTCACCTGTAAAGGAGACCGCGTATAAAACGCTTGTACGACCACGTCTTGAGTATTGCTCGAGTGTTTGGGACTCGCAGCAGATCGGTTTGAAGGAAGACATAGAGGCGGTTCAGAGGCGAGCAGCTAGATTTGTTACCGGTAGGTTCGACCAATGCGCGAGTATCACGGAAATGCTCCGGCAACTCAATTGGGGATCACTGGAAGATAGACAACGTTCTTTTCGTGAATTTCTGTTAAGTAAATTTAGAGAGCCGGAATTTGAAGCTGAGCGTAGTACGATCTTGCTGCAGCCTACTTACATTTCGCGTAAAGATCACAAAGACAAGATAAGAGAAATTAGGGCTCGTACGGAGGCATATAGGCACTCTTTTTTTCCTCGTTCTATTTGGGAGTGGAATAGGAAAGGAAATGCCTAGTAGTGGTACAGTGTACCCTCCGCCACGCACCTTACGGTGAATTGCGGGGTATGTATGTAGATGTAGATACTCCATGTTTATATATGTTTCCACCTCTATGATTGAACTCGTGTGTTCATGTGAATGTGGAAGATTGGCTGACTGCCGCCAATGGCATACAGTCACCGCCTCCCGCTTTAGGCCTCGTTTAGTTAAGAACACATGTCTTCGTTTGTCGTCTGCACTGCCGTCTGTTATGTGTCCAGAGACAAGCTTACTTGGCAAGATAGTGAGGTGGCCTGTTCTTAGTGTAGTACCAACATAATAATGGACGAAAGAGGTAACAAAAGAGGCCTCTCTGGAAATCTAGTAACGGGTATCTTCAGGTCGCGAGGGTTGGTAGACAGTAGGCTGTGATCGCCCTAAATCCGGTGCGTGGAGGGGAAGGCTTTTGGCGTAGCCTGAGGCTTCACTCTTGCTGCAAAGTGAGTATATCGTGCAGTCATACTGAGGGGATGGCATGCTGTTATAACTTTGCATTATTTGTGATCAGGCAGTCTTGGTTCATCAGTGAAAGTCTTCTTGAGTAATTCTTTCGCTATTTGAGGCGAAGTGTTTCTTAATTTACAGAACTCGAGTAATTCAGTGTAAATTTAGTGTTTGCACTTTTCATTCTGGTGATGATTTTGCGTCTGGTTTTTCTCAATACACGTGTGTGGTGTTAAGCATTTGTCTACACTTAGTATATTTGATAATCCTTGCCGTTTTTCAACTAACATTTTGGCTTCGTGTCTGTGTCTGCGAATATGCTAAATATTTCTCAGGTTTTCTGGATTGATTCGACTTTCCTGTCTTGGTATGAACGATTGCACAACGTACTTTCAAAAGGGTCATTACTTCTGCCTTCAACCGTGCTTTTACTGATACTAGCTTTCTTCTATATGAAATCTCATATGTGCTTTATTTGCTGATTCTAAATTAATTTCTTTTTGTAAATTCTATGTAATTCGCTGTGGTCAGATACCATGTGGTACTTAAGGATAGTATGCTGCTGCCTACCCACACATGAGTTCGTTTGGTGCATAGTTGAATTTAATTGTGCTTGAAGGAACCCGCCATCTCATCAAAACGCCGCTTCGTTTCACCGCTACTATGAAGTGTTCCCAGATGAGTAATGTGTCACAAGCATTATGTGTGTGTCTGTCAGTGAATGAATGTGCTTTCCTTTATCCACAGTGTATTTGTAAATTTCCTCCCACGTTACCACCATATTCGTAAAGGGGAGAAACAATTTTATCACAGGCAGTAACTTTATGATTTAATTCACTTTACAAGGTGTGTGCTTTATTGTGATTATAAGGTCTCCCCACATTTATCTGGTTGTTCATTTTATTGAATAGATAATGATTTGAAGTATCGAATCTCTGAATTATAATTTCACGCTACCCGTCCCATGTTTAATTATCTATTCCTTTTTTACGATTAATTTTGTATTAGTTAAAACGTTGGCTGCTCCCTTAAGGAGTAAGCAGTTAGATAAATTTCCATTGTGCACTGCATTGTGGCCATTCACAAAGTAATTTAGAGCGGCAGTGAATGTTTTAACTTGCATTTGCAAGATATCTACTGCCCAATATCTTACAAAGGAAGTTTAACAAGCTACTTTGAAAGTAGTTAAAATATAAGACGGTTAGAGTTAACAATGAAGGCGTGTGTACGGTATATATGCAACATTCGTCGATATGGCCACATCAGTGCTACACAAACCCAGTTAGGGCGGCTAAGAATAAACAAATGACGACACTACCACACACTGTGCTTTTTCCATTGACTGCGCAGTGAGCAAGCTCCTAGTACCTCAATCAGAATTTGAACACCTCTCGTGCATCATAATCTGAACAAGAGGTCCCACTTATCCAGTATCCTATCTGTGCCCGATCATAATACGAAAACTTTTGCAAACTTCTTCGCTGTCTCTGCCGATCCCTCTGGAACAAGCTGTCCTGCTCTGTTCGCATAATTCAGAAAAAGTTGAAACATTTTCTTTTTTCATACTCTTAAAACGTTCCCCAAAACTATCGCATATTGCGAACTTTCTGTCTAATAGTAAAACCGATGTTCTCATCTCCGTTGTATTTCTCACTCTTCCTTCCCTCCCCCACCCCGTTCTACCCAACCTGTCTCCAGGCAAATTGCTGCTAGCAGCCATTCTTAAAACCTTACCGTTTTGTAAACCTGACATTTTTGTTGTTGTTTACCAGGTTTAAATATGAACTGTGTGCATGGTTGTTTTTTATTAGTATTATTTGTCACCTGTATTGTTTGTAACTTTTAATTATTTGTCCTTTGGGGCCGCGGCGGAATGGCCAATCGCATTGACGCGCTATACTTCGATGTGCGATACCATTCCCCATCGGGGTTCCAACCTTCCCCCCCCCCCCCCCCCGGGGCATGGATGTTTGTGTCGTCTTTAAGGTAGTTCATAAGTAATTTGTAAGTTTAGGGACTGATGACCTCACAGTTAAGTCCCTTAAGCTTAACAAACATTTGAACATTTTTTTCTTTGGGTAGTTCTGTGATGGTTGCAAAATACTAACATGAATTATTTACAGACGACTGGGAATATGACCTCGGGTAAGGTAGTTTGGATTAGGAGAAATGTAGAAACACGCGAAGCAATACTCACATTACGACTTATCTTAGAAGATAGGCTAAGGAAAGAGAAACATACATTCTTAGCATTTGTAGATTTGGAGAAAGCTTTGGACAATGTCGACTGGAATACACTATTCCAAATTCTGAAGGTAGCAGGGGTATAATATAGGGAGCGAAGGGTTATATTCAACATATACAAAAACCAGATAGCGGTTATTAGAGTCGAAGGGCAAGAAAGGGACGCAGAGGTTGGGAAGGGAGTAAGACAGGTTTGTAGCCTTTCACCAATGTTGTTCAATCTGTACATTGAGCAGGCAGTGAAGGAATGGAAGCAAAAATTTGGAGAGGGAATTAAAGTTCATGGAGAAGAAATAAAAAGTTTGCGGTTTGTTAATGAAGTAGTAATTTTGTCAGAGACTGCAAAGGATCTGGAAGGGCAATTGAATGGAATGGACAATGTCTTGAAAGGAAGATATAAGAAGAACATTAACAAGAGCAAAACGAAGGTAATGGAATGTAATGTCATAAAATCAGGCGATGGTGATGGAATTAGGTAGGGGAGACCGGGACACATTTTCTATAGGGGCAAGTTTTCCAAATCCATTTATTTTCGAAACAAACCGCTAGATGTCACCACCGGCGATACTGTAGGAAGTAGCAACAAAGCACGCTTCATTTACGAAAGTTTCAGTGTTGTACCAGCAGTCACAACGTCGGCAGGGCTATTTTCGTCATTTTTGCAAATGTGAGTAAACTTTCACGATTTTATTGAAACTTAAAATAAACATTCTAGCGTTAAACTTATTATTTTGACATTGCACACACTAGAAGTGGGTTTCTCTCTTCACGTATCTGTGCGTTTGTTTTGTAAATAGCTTACACTGTTACTCATGGACGTAGTGTTATAGTTCCGAATATGGCGACGGGGCACGTTTTCCGAGCGCATATGGGGCACATATTCCTTATTGCTTTGAGTCTTACGCCAAGTCTGAAGCAAATGAAAAGTGTGTACAATGCACGAAATGGGCGCATGGAGACTGTACGAAAGGGAATGTTGCATTTTTTGTTTGCTTACATTGTGATTCAGACAATCAGTATAAGTATTGTTAAAAATGTCTGTATTTGTAAAATATTTAAGTCACATATTTTGTAAAACCATTAAATAGCATTTGTTTTTATTTAATGTGGCTATTTTTACTATCCACTTTTGTAATGTATTGTAAATTCATGATAAAAATACGTACTCAGTGAAATCAAGATAATTATCTCTGTTTTAACAGTGAAACTATAATTGGAATATTTGCCCCTGTACATTTTAAGTAAGCTGGAAAACTTGCCCCACGTACGGGGCAAATTTTTCAACGCAACATGGTCAGACAAAACAATTTGCTACCAAGAATGATATTTACTATTTTCAAAAATATCTGTACAAGACTGTAAATAAAGGTGTAGGAAATATAACGATCCGCTGTTTACCGCAAAATCGGTAAAAATAAGAAGCACAAAAATAAAAATGTAAAATGGTGGAAAACGTGCCCTGGTCTCCCCTAATGAGAGAATAAAAGTAGTACATGAATTTTGTTATTTGGGTAGCGAGACAACTTCTGATGGCCGAAGTGAAGAAGATATAAAATTCAGAATGGCTATGGGAAGAGAAGCGAAACTTGTTGACATCCAATATTAGTTTAAATGTTAGGAAGTCCTTTCTGAAGGAATTTGTCTGGAGTGTAGCATTGTATGGGAGTGAAGCGTGGACGATAAGGAGTTCACACAAAAAGATGATAGAAGCTTTTGAAATGTGGTGCTACAGACGAATGATGAAAATTAGGTGGGTAACCGAATCTGATCTTGATCAAAGTTGGAAACGTGATGGTACGCATTTCTGCTCCTTACACGAGGCATCACAACAACGTTTCGCTAGAAAATGCCAGTCAACTGCTGTTTGTGTATGAGAAACTTTCCTCATGTCAGCACGTTAGAGGTGTCGCCACCGGCGCCAACCTCGCGTGAATGCTCTGAAAAGCTAATCATTTGCATATCACAGCATCTTCTTCCTGTCGGTTAAATTTCGCGTCTGTAGCACGTCACTACGGTCGGGGGTTCGAATCCCCCCTCGGGCATGGATATTTGTGCCGTCCTAGTTCGTAAGTAGTTGATAAGTAGTTTGTAAGTTTAGGGACTGATGACCCCGTAGTTAAGTCCCATGAGCTGAACAAACATTTGAACATTTTTTTGTAGCACGTCATCTTCGTGGTGTAGCAATTTTGGTGGCCGGGAGTATAAATATGGGTCCGGGAGCCTCGCTTCTATTTTTCTGTACCCATGAGCCTTGATTCGGGTCTGTAATGTAGCGGATGGGCGCGGCGGGGACTCGAACCACCGCCCTCCCGGACTGCTAGCGCCGACGTGTGAACCTTTGCCCCACCTCGGCGGCAGAGGGCGGTGGTAGCGGCGGTTCGCAGCTCGCAGTTTTACGGCCTGCGCGGCTGGGCAGGGCAGCAGCAGCAAGTGGTTCGTATTTCACGGCAGGCGGTCGTAAACGTCAGCGCCATCGTTTCCAGCGGGGAAGCCCCGCCATGGCGACGCCGCTACCTGTTGATGTGCGCATGCGCAGTGCCGCGCCAGTCCCGCCCGCCTACAGGGCCGCAGGCATCGATCCCTCGATGGAACCGTCTCACGATAATAAGCACTTGGTTTTTGGCCCACTTTTCGTTACAGTAGTAACACTAAAAGTAGGGCTTTCTGGTCGCCTTTTCACAGCTCGGAATTTCATTGAAAATGAGGACTTAACAATTCATCTGACACGATCACTGAATAAACGATATAACTATATACATGTGGCATCTGTTCCGAAAGAACAGACGTCACTTCTGATCCTGCAGTTGTTATTATTTATTATTCATAGAATATATGACATCAACTGCGATTGGGCTGGGAATATTAAACGATATAACTGTTTCACCCCAGATATCTCTGAAACTACAAGAGATAATGAAAACTGACTGTCACTGATTGTGAACGTACGACAGGACCTTATGAAAGTAGGTGCTATGAGACACTCTAAAACGTAAGAAGTATTATTTTCAATGCAAACTTATGTTTTTTTTTTTTTTTTTTTTTTTTTTTTTTTTTTTTTTTTTTTTTTTTTTTTTTAAGTGGACACCCCATATTTCATACTTGGATGCGACCAGTCGGCCGATTTAGAAGCTAAAAATTAAAAAAAACATAAGTTTTCGTTGAAAATAATACTTCTTACGTTTTAGAGTGTCTCATAGTATCTACTTTCATAAGCTCCTATCGTACGTTGACGATCGTGACAGTCAGTTTTCAATCTCTCTTGTAGTTTCAGAGATATCTGGGGTGAAACAGTTGAGTGGGACAACTTATACAGGGCCGGATCAAGGACATTTGCCAAGGGGGGCAAGCTTAAATTTTCCGCCCCTTCTTTCACCCCCCCCCCTCTCCCCCTGTAAGAATCGACTTTTTGACGCTATTTGGGTTACATATTTCTAAAAAAATGTCACAATCTCACAACATGAACTTATTTTATTGACTGAATTAAGATCAAAGGAAAACAGAAAAATTTTAATACATACAAAAATATTACAAGATTACTCATCGTACAAAAATCAATTCAAAATTTCGCTTTTCGACCTTTTTTTGCTGAAAAACTGTTTTTGATATCATCATAGTTTAGAGAAGAAGCTCGTTTGTGCTCTATGGACATTATATTCAGATTTGTTAAGCAGTCGTCCTCCTCAAGTGTATTTAATTAGTTTCAGCTTGCTGAAACTTCTTTCTCCAGACGAAGTGTGACAGGGCAACACTGAAGTCAGCAACCAGGAATTTTAGTTTTATTAAATGATTTCGGTATTTCTTGCAGTCATTTTACTTTTAATAATTCTGTGTCAGTTAATTTTATTATATATATATATATATATAAAGAAGTCGGTCAAAATTTGCCGCCCTCTAAATTCTGCCGCCCGGGGCAACTGCCCCCTTTGTCCCCCCCTAGATCCGGCCCTGACTTATATATATATATATATATATATATATATATATATATATATATATATATATAATCGTTCCAGAGATATTTGCGAACAAAACAGTGATCTGAGAGTCTATTTGTCTGTCTGTAACATGTTACCCCCAAATTTTACAAGCGTAATTGTTGACCACCAGCGACCAGAACCTCGCTCTTTGAAATATTTCGGGCATAAAATTGCTAAGTAACACTAAAAGTAGGTCGTTTGAGATGGCCTTTTGACAGCAGGAAATTTAACTGCAAAGTAGGTCTTTGAGTGTTTCTGGTATAATTGGATTTACTACTTTGACAAGTCGTAATTCGATAACAATCCAAATTAAAAGTTAAAAATTTTGTGAGCTAGGATACATAAAACAATTTTTCTTATGACCACTGCTTTTAAAGTAGACGTAACTTTGTAATTTGCTCGCCGTGTTAAATCTTGTAACAGTCCAATATTTAGACCTACAGACTTCGATATAATCCAAGTTTCTGCAGATCGATGAATCTTCTTGTAATAATTAATTTGATTTATTATTTTGAATATGTTTCAAAAAAGAGACGTAAACAGAATGTTGTCTTTCACAACAAACTCCATTTGAACACCATAAATACAAATATTTACAATAACAACTTCCATCAATTTTGAAACGTCTCTTACAGACTGAAATTCTTTCTCAAGCCTTTCTGTAACTAACTAACTAACAAATTTTAATTTTTTATCAACACGTATTGTTTTTAATTTTTACTGGATACGTGTCTTTCTCCATGACATTTTACGCCGTCCAATTTTCTGAACTGTTAATGTCTGCCGGCCGCGGTGGCCGAGGGGTTTTATGTAGCGTGCGTCGTGAATAATAACACAGATACACTGTTGACGTTCTGTATTTTCAAAGATAAAACTACATCAAAGATTCAGTTATTAATCCAGAGATATTTACAAGACATTACAAAATAATTATTTACATAGACATTACAAAATAATATATTATCAATTCCTAACATCCTCCCCACCCTGGTCAACCTCCAGGGGGATGACCAGTTCAACGGGACGAACTATCTGGTGTCCTCCTGGTGTGCATAGAATTACTGTTCGTACTTTCTGATCTCTTCCTTCGACTAGTCTCTCTATTCTTGCTTTCTTCCATAGGTACCGCTGGCGTCCATCTTCTTGTACCAGAGCAACATCACCGGGGCGGAACTTGATTACTCTTGTCGAAGTACCCCGGACTTCGTGGAAGCTTCTAAGTTGCAATAGATATTCTTTAGTCCATCGCTTCCAGAATCATCTGACAACTTCTGTTGCAGTCTGAATTCTTTTGTCAAAACAGATTTAGTCGACGGTTCTGGTCCTGTGGGCACTGTCAGTAGTCCTTCACCAATAAGAAAGTGGGCTGGTGTTAAAGGTTCATCGTCGTCTCCTTGAGAAATTGGTCTCGAATTCACTGCGGCTTCGATATTAATCAGCGTGGTATTGAGCTGCTCTTCCGTTAACCTTGATTGACCAAGTACTTTTCGTAGGCATCGTTTGATGGTACCCACCATCCTCTCCCAAAACCCTCCCCACCAAGCCGCACGGGGGGGGGGGGCGATAAATTTCCATGAAATTCCATGAAACGCTGAGTCTTTGGGTTAGATAACGCACTCCATATTTCAGACAGTTCAGCATTAGCTGCATGGAACGTCTTTGCATTGTCTGTGTAGATTGTATGGGGTAGTCCACGTCTACCAGCGAATCTTTGAAGAGCCATGAGGAATGCGTCTGTTGTCTTGTTAGAGCACAATTCCAAGTGCACTGCACGTGTCGTCGCACAAGTGAAGAGTGTTATGTATGCCTTCTCCATGGGAGGGCCAACCTTTACATAGAAAGGGCCTGCAAAATCTATACCAGTTATAGAAAATGGCTTGGATGGTCTTACTCGATCGGCTGGTGGGGGTGCTTCAACTTGTTGGCCCCGTAGATTGTGTAGAATTTTGCAGGGAAGGCAGGAGTGCAAAACTCTCTTGGTAACTTGACGGGCACGCAGGATCCAGAACTCTCTTCGAAGTTCTGCCAACACTATTCTCACGCCAAGATGATGTAGTCGAATGTGCATTTGCTGAACCAGTAAAGTTGTGAAGTGATGGCTACCGTCGAAGAGTAATGGATGACGTTGCTCGTTAGGGACAGCTGCGTAGTGTAAGCGTCCTCCAAGTCGGAGAAGACCATCTTCTAGGTAGGGATTGAAACATGCTATTTTAGAGTCTTTCGGGACAGGTTGATTGTTATTGAGTGCATGGAGCTCCTGTGAGAAACATTCCTGTTGAACAGCTCGCATCCAGCAATGACGTGCTTGAGCAAGTTCCACTGCCTTCAGCTCTCCCTCGAGTTTCGAAACTTTGTCGAATATTGTGAATGAATCTTAGTATCCACCCTGTTACGCGAATCAGTTTCCAATAGGAGCTGAATTTGGAGCAGTACATAAGGTTAGAAGAAGTGGCTACTGCCATCACATGCCATAAGTTCTTCTTTTCTTCTGGTAGGTTATCAGTCATGAGTGAAGCGTTAGATGGCCATCTTGATTCTGCAAGTGCAAGCCATGGAGGCCCCTTCCACCAGTGGTTCACAGATTGTATTTGGTTACCATAAAGTCCTCGTGTAAGATGGTCGGCAGGGTTCTCACTCCCAGGGCAATGTCTCCATAAACTGGGATTTGTATGGGTGTGGGTCTCTGTAACTCTGTTGCATATAAATGTCTTCCACCTGTTTGGGTCACTGCGTATCCAACCTAAAGTCATCATAGAGTCTGACCACAATACTGCTTCAGTTATTTTATGCCCTGTTGCCGTGCAATAGTAATACAATAATCATGATCCTATTAACGCTGCTAGAAGTTCAAGTCGCGGAAGAGTTAACTTCTTGATGGGTGTGAGTCTGGTTTTGCTACATGTCAAATGAACAACAATATGGTCTTCCACGGTCGTGCGAATATACAAAGCCGCTCCATATGCTCTCTCAGAGGCATCGCAGAAGACGTGGATCTGAGTACTACTCTTTGTTGAAGTTGCTAGCCATCGTGGAATTTGTATCTGAGACAGTGAAGGTAGAGTAGAAAACCGTTCCATCGAGACCCAATATCGGGTGGCAGCAACTCGTTCCAATCAATACCTCTGCACCATGTATCCTGAAATAACAGTTTTCCAATAAGAGACACTGGAGAGAAAAATCCTAATGGATCATAAAATTTGGCTGTAATTTGCAACAGTGTGCTCTTAGTAGTGGGGTCTACAGGAATCCTACTAGTAATATCCATTGCATTCATGTAGAAGCAGTCTGTTTCTGTACTCCAGTAAACACCAAGAACTTGCGTTTCGGGGTTTATGTCTTGTCCTTCAGCCCTCCATATGGTCTTTAGTTGATCCGAATTGGTGGCCCATTTCGCTAAATCGAAACTCAGTAGTTTCATCATTGCGCTGAGTTCATAGTACAGAGTTATAGCATCATTATCATTCTCCGTGCCAGAAACGAAATCATCCATAAAGAAGCTGCTCTCAACAAGAGGTGCTGCAAGGGGAAACTTAGTTCTATGTCGTTCAGCTAGTTCTCTCAGTGTTGCGGAGAGTAAAAATGGACTGCATGTTAGTCCAAATGGCAGTCTCGTGAAGCAATAAGTCATTACTTCGTCTGTCGTCTGGTAATTCCCATCACTGTCTGTGATTACGCAGTACCATAAGAATGTAGTTAAGTCCCTGTCACTGTCATGTAAGACTAATTGCAAAAATGCTTGTTTAATATCACTGACGATTGCTATCTGATGTAGTCTGAATCGTAACAATATGGCGAATATCTCTGGTAGAAGATTCGGTCCCGCTTCTAATGCGTCATTGAGAGAAGGTGTATTGGCTTCATGCGATGATGCATCAAAGACTATCCTCCACTTCGTCTTAACCAAATTTCTCTCTTTTCACTACTTGATACGGAAGATAGAATATGTCATTTCCAAGATCTTCCGTGGGGGCACATTCTATATGACCTTTTATAATGAAGTCCAACATGTGATTGCAGTACATGTCCTTAAGGTTTTCGTTATTGCAAAGTCTTTTATGTAATGTGTTAAATCGACGTTCTGCGTTGAGTCTGTTACTTGCCAGCGGAACATCTTGTTTTCGACTCTTCGATAGTCTCGCACACAATAGGGTGAACGAAAATCCTCAAGAACTGAGGAATCACTTTTACTCAAAGCTCGAGGAGGGTTTTCCGTTATTCCAATAGTTTCTAAGTCCCAGAACTTCCGTAATTCATCATCATATGGTGAGTATGTTTCATGGATGAGATTTACAGCAACTGAATTAGCACAAACTCCTGAACGATTTCCACTTAGGACACAACCAAATATGGTGGGAATTAGAACAATCGACGGAGAAATACGGACAGGTGAACTATCCTTGACTATCCTCCAGTAATGGTCAATACCGATTAAGATCTCTATTGGTAAGTCTTCTTGAGATCCAGTTTTAGGATCAGCTGACTGAACTCTGCAAAGATTCACTTTGGTTACAATGTCTTGTGAGATCACTGGCTGAGGTGAGAAAGAGTGATCACTTTCGTAAGCAGTAATAGAGACAGTCGAATTTGCCCAGGCTCCTTTAATATTAAAACGAACGAGTTTACGGTGACATGAGTAACTCTTCTCTGCCTCAAAAGTACAAACAGTCATCTCATGTTGATCAGTGATTTGTAGTTTTAACTCTTCTATCAGAGACTTTGATATAAATGTAGCTTGGCTTCCGCTGTCCAGTATACACCGAGTCAAACGCCTTAGGCCGGTCGGCACCTATGATGCAAACCTGAGCTGTTTGCAGGAACGTGAAATTTTGGGTCGTAGCATCGATTTGACTGACAGATGCGACATTTATCTGATCCCCTGTTGCCTTAAGGGTATCCTGATTCGTGCACAAAGACCTATGATGTGACTTTTTACAGTTAGTGCAAAGTGCCTTGCCTTTCTTCCCACAGTTAGCTGCTTTATGTCCTCTGTTCAGGCATAAGAAACAACGGTTAGAAGTTTTTAGTGTCTCTTTTCTTTTCGCAACGTCTGTAACTGTCTTGCAATCCTGAGCCCAGTGGTCACGAGATTCGCAGAAAACGCAGAACGGTACCGGTTGTTTAGTTACCTTTGTTGACTGTTGCTTGGATTTAGTGCGAACGTGGAGAGCTGCCGCGGTAGAGGTGTAACTTGATGACGTAGGCTTCATGCAACGGATCTTTTCTGTGGTGAGAGCTGCCTCTACTTCTTCTCCTATAAATTCAATAAGTTTAAGAATATCACCCTCTGACAGACCTTTACGTTTAACATGTATGATCCAACGCCGACACATGTCGTCTGGAAATGCTCTAAGTATTTTCGGTGCGAGCACTCGGCCATAGGCGTTTACATCTTCTCCGAGTGCACGCAAAGCTTGAATACGGCGATTGCAGTCAATAAAGGTGGAGTTAAGCACATCTGGAGTCACAAACTGTATTGGCTTAATACTTTCGAGATAATCCAACCGCGCAAAAATATGTGCTTGTGAACGGTTGACAATGAGGCGTTCTTATCAACTGATTGCTCAAACAGTTCCCAAAATCGCGCCCATGATTCTATATCTCCTGAGAATGACTCAAGCTTTATGGAGGGAAGCTTAACCGTGGTTACTGGAGCAGCAGAGGCAACTGTTGCTGCAAGTTGAGCGTCGTTAACTGAAACATGCGACATGGCTCTAGACAATTTTTCTCCATTTCTTCTAAAGTTAGTACGAGGACACGTTTGGCAGTATCTATGTACTCATCGCATTTGGATATGTCAGCGGCATAATCATTATCGTCAAGAAGGCTGTGAATTTCGTCATCAAGTCGTATCAATTTATCTAAGGTCTCCTTTAATCGTTCCCTACAGTACTCCACGTTCTCCACGGACGAAGAATCGGCAAATTCTTGTATCTCTTTGACAAACCGCGTAATATTGGCTCTTTCTCTAGTTCTTCGTCTTTTCAGTTGATGCAAACGTGCGCTTGCGTCAGCAATTTCGACGTCAGACATCTTGGCTATGTTATACGGTACTTCGCAATGTATGGAATGAGGAACTGAAGCAGAACAGATTTACTTTACTTCTTAGTAATCAGTGAATATAGCACCACTCAAAGAACTCTGCGTAAAATATTAACGCACGTTACGTACGCTACTTTTAATAACTTCGTACTACGATACCGTTGTGAATGCCAAACAAACAATCGAAAGCGCGTGTGACGTCATCAACTGCAATACCTATCTGCTGTCGGTGATTATTACGTATGGTATTCAAGTTACAACAATATTTATTTCTGTGAGGCTTCTACTATTCTTTGCTACTTCAATAATATCTCGCCGTGAAGCAAGGCTACAAATGAGTAGTCATTGTACTTATCTCAGTCAGCTGTTGAGACGATGTCGAAGTCGTATCGTGATTCCTCATTCACAGCTCCGTATTACTCTGATACGGCGTGCAGTATGCTTACACAATTATCACTGAATCTTGTGTCTGAGTTATTTTTCCCTTTCTTGCGTTCTCTTCCCGGGTTTCGGCACCAATTTTTTATGTAGCGTACGTCGTGAATAATAACACAAATTCATTGTTTACGTTCTGTATTTTCAAAGATAAAACTACATCAAAGATTCAGTTATTAATCCAGAGATATTTACAAAGACATTACAAAATAATTATTTACATAGACATTACAAAATAATATATTATCAATTCCTAACAAGGGGACTAAGGCGCTCCAGTCACGGTCTGCACGGCCACTATGGTCGGGGGTTCGAATCCCTCCTCGGGCATGGATATTTGTGCCGTCCTTAGTCTTAGTTAGTTCATAAGTAGTTTGTAAGTTTAGGGACTGATAACCCCGTAGTTAAGTCCCATAAGCTTGACAAACATTTGAACATTTTTTGAACTGGGAGCGGACGAACTAAAAGAGCGAACTAGTTCGCGATAGAGTTGCGAACTAAAGTGAGCGCTCCTGATCGCGAACTATTATGTGCAAGTCTAGTACTTATAGCGAAACGTAAATCATAGCCACCCAGTGGATTAAGATTATTTTCGGGTACCTTCTCTCGTTCTTTACCAAGACTCGATCTCCTACTTTGCACATTTCCATTTGCCCGGCGCCCACCCACCTTGTAGCCTTGTAGGACTTCCCCCTCCACCTGCAAGCGCAGAACAGGCCGCTCAGCCGTCACTGGGAGCGGACGAACTAAAAGAGCGAACTAGTTCGCGGCAGAGCTGCGAACTAAAGTGAGTGCTCCCGATCGCGAACTGTTATGTGCAACCAGAATGAAACTTTCACTCTGCAGCGGAGTGTGCGCTGATACGAAACTTACTGGCAGATTAAAACTGTATGCCGGAACCGGGACTCGAACTTGGGACCTTTGCCTTTCGCGGGCAAGCGCACTACCGACTGTGCTAGCCCGACACGACTCACGATGCCGCCTCACAACTTTATTTCCGCCAGTACCTCGCCTCCTACTTTCCAAACTTCACAGAAGCTCTCCTGCGAACCATGCAAGACTAGCACTCCTGGAAGAAATGATATGGTTTTATTATGCGCAAGTCTAGTACTTTAGTGTTGAATAGAGAAACGTAAATCATAACCAGCCAGTGGATTAAGATTATTCTCAGGTACCTTCGCACGTTGCTTACCAAGACTCGGTCTCCCACTTTGCACGTTTCCATTTGCCCGGCCCACGTCTCCGCCGTGTAGCCCCGTTGTCCAGCCACGGCCTCCACTTTGCGTCACGCGGACTGTAGCCGCCGCGCTTTTGTCATGGAAAACAGCCGGCGCCGTCCTGTGCGGGGGTGGACTGCGTCGCGGGGGGTTGCGGGGGTGCGGGGGTGTTTGATTAAGGCCGCGGGCAGCCCGCCGTGATTGGCGCGTTTGACTTGGTAATTCCGCGCCCCCTCCGCCGGGACAAGGTCCCTTTGTTATTCTTAATTCGATTCTTTTTTCCGACCATTTGTCGCTGTCACGGGGCCCGGGGAGACGACGGTCGGGGAACGCCCCCTCTTATCTGAGCAATAGCATTCCACTTGTTCCGGGGGCGCGGGCGCCACGCGAAAGTACCGCGACGTTTGCTTCCCCCAATAACTGCCGAGTCCGCAATAACACACGTTTGTTTACGTCTGCTGTTCGGTGCACGCGGGGGATACCCTCAGAACGAAGATACCAGCTTATGGAATAGGTTCACAGATTTGTGACTGGCTGGAAGACTTCCTAAGTAATAGATCGCAGTACGTTGTTCTCGACGGCGAATATTCATCAGAGACTAGTGTATCGTCAGGCGTGCCCCAGGGGAGTGTGATAGGACCGCTATTATTTTCTATCTATATAAATGATCTGATGGACAGAGTAACTTGTAATATCCGGCTGTTTGCTGATTATGCTGTGGTGTATGGGAGGGTGTCGTCTGTAACTGACTGTAATAGCATACAGGATGACTTAGACAAAATTTCTAGTTCGTACGGAGAATGACACCTAGCTCTCAATGTAGAAAAATGTAAGGTGATGCGCATGAGTAGAAAAAACAATCCCACAATGTTCGAAAACAGCATTAGCAGTGAGCTTCGCTGTCGCGTCGTTCAAATATCTAGGCGTAACATTGCAGAGCGATATGAAATGGAACGAGCATGTAAGGACAGTTGTGAGTAGGGCAGACAGCCGACTTCGGTTTGTTGGGAGAATTTTGGGAAGATGTACTTTATCTGTAAAGGAGACCGCGTATAAAACGCTTGTACGACCACGTGTTGAGTATTGGTCAAGTGTTTGGGACCCGCAGCAGATCGGTTCAGAGGCGAGCAGCTAGATTTGTTACCAGTAGGTTCGACCAATGCGCGAGTGTCACGGAAATGCTCCGGCAACTCAATTGGGGATCGCTGGAGGAAAGACGACGTTCTTTTCGTTAATTTCTTATGAGTAAATTTAGAGGGCCGGAATTTGAAGTGTAGTTCGATCTTGCTGCCGGCTACTTACATTTCGCGTAAAGATCACAAAGACAAGATAAGAGAAATTAGGGCTCGTACAGAGGAATATAGGCATTCTTTTTGTCCTCGTTCAATTTGGGAGTGGAATAAGAAAGGAAATGCCTAGTAGTGGTACAGTGTACCCTCCGCCACGCACCTTGCGGAGTATGTATGTAGATGTAGATGTAGATTTACAGAATAATTACGTAACTACGCAAAACGACGCAGGTGCGTCAGCTGTTAGTACTATCATTTAAGTCGGAGCGAAACATGATTTGTGGCTGAAACTGAAACCGTAACCGAATATTCGGTTCCGTTCCTAGGTTCGGCCGAATCCGAAACCGTAATCGAAACTTGCGTAATTATTACTGCACTTCACGCACCAGTTGTCAATAATAAAATATATATGTCAACACGACATGTTTCGGGATGGCATTATCTAGCCCGCGTGCTAGAACCCAGTTTTCCTCGAGCCGCCGTAGCGTGCGGATCTCCGTGCCGGCGCGTTTCCAGGAGCTCAGTCCGTCAGTTCACCTGATGATGGCGACATGTATGATCGCCGAAATATTGTGCTACAGACTATCAGTACACCCGTGGATATTTTGATTATCAAATACGCCGGGAGAAACTCAAGAATCACATTATATATTTTAGTCAAAGGACAATTGTAAAGGACAAGAGACCCTGTCATACGACTAAGGAGAAGCAGAATAGGCAGGAAATTTCGATGTACCTGGGAGCAGTGGCGTAACTACGGGGGGGGGGGGGGTGAGGGAGATAGAGCCACCCCCCCCCCAGAAACCCCCCCCCCAAAAAAAAAGAAAAAAGAAAGAAAGAAAAAAAAGAAAATGTATAACAGCAATCTGGTAAAGGTAAAGATTGGAAACTCGGGTTGTTTTACCATAAGCTTTCATTGGATGGGAGTGAATTAATCTTCAACGGGAGTGGTAGATGGTAGTCTGTCTGGAAACTGACTAAAATTTTGCTCATCAAGCAGATCTACCCCCCCCCCCCCAAAGCCAAGTCCTAGTTACGCCACTGCCTGGGAATATATACTGACGAGCGATGCAGCTTCAAGGACCATATTATATTAATAACGGAGAAAGAAGCCACCGCATTACACAAATTAGCAAGAATAAATACAGACAAATGATAAGAACATATTATTACGCAGTCTATGAGTCAACTTTGGAGGAAGCTCTTGGGCACACCGACTCAACCTGTCTACCAACATAAAAGTAATCGGCTGAGACGAGCGGAGTGTGCTTCTATGAATGTCAGGAACTTTTAAGACAACGTCAGTAGATGCACTCTGTGTCGTACTGAGCACCTTTCCTATAGACATTGCTGTAAGGTACCGAGCCGCGACCTACCGGCTCCGACGGACATAACGAAAAAGTAAAGGAAATGAGGAGGATATGCGCAACAAGGAAGATCTGAAACAGTGGAGGGTTGCAGTATGGCAACGCGATTGGGACTCCACTGACAAAGCCAGGCGTGTCTACTCTCTCTTTCCCACAATCAAATAACGACTTCAGATGAATCATGTGGATCCCAGTCGTGGCATGATGCATTTCCTAACTGGACATGGGCCCTACCCAACAAATCTAAAGAAGAGGAATTATCGACAGATAGATACATGTGTATGGGGACAGGAGGGGACACCTGAACACATAGTCATGCTCTGCAATAAATATAACCAAGTGAGGCAAGTTCAGGATAGTAACATAAAGCTGTTTGAGTCAATAAGAGACCCACAGAGATGGCAAGTGTTGAACGAGACAGCAAACAACATCTCAAGAGTTCTACAAGCAGAGAATCATCGTGTGGTCCGAAACAACGTTGCAAGGCGGACTCCAGAGCGTCCAAACATCACAGACGACAGCAGCGTAGAGTCATCCGACTTCACCGTCCTGGAGAGCGACGAAGAAGATCCATGATGTCTGCTACTAGTTCCATAAACACAGCCTACTTGGAAAACGTAATGTTATTATGTTACAATAAAAGTATTAAGAACACAGCACGAGCTAACTACAACTTACGCATGTGTGCTTTATATTTATTTGTATAGTGAACATTAATAATGGAACAAGTAGATAAGTATGCATTGTTGTTGTTGTGGTCTTCAGTCCGCAGACTGGTTTGATGCAGCTCTCCACGCTACCCTGTCCTGTGCAAGCATCTTCATCTGAGAATACATTCGGCAACCTAAATCCTTTTGAATCTGCTTACTATATTCATCCCTCGGTCTCCCTCTACGATTTTTACCCGACACGCTTCCTTCTAATGCAGACAATTCCGTGATGTCTCAGAATGTGCCCAACAAATCTATCCCTTCTCTTAGTCAGGAACTTCTTTTCTTCCCAATTCGGTTAAGTACCTCCTCAATAGTTACGTGATCTACCCATCTAGTTTTCATCATTCGTCTGCAGCACCACATTTCAAAAGCTTTTATCATCTTTTTATCTGAACTCCTTATCGTCCATGTTTCACTCCCAAACAAAGCTACACTCCAGACAAATGCTTTCAGAAAGAACTTTCTAACATTTAAATTAATATTGGATGTTATCAAGTTTCGCTTCTTAAGAAACACTTTTCTTCTCATAGCCATTCTGCATTTTATATCTTCTTTACTTCGGCCATCACAAGTTATCTTGCTACCCAAATAACAACACTCATCTACTACTTTTATTGTCTCATTACCTGATCTAATTCCTTCTGCATCGACTGATTTGCTGACATTGAATTCCTTTACCTTCGTTTTACTCTTATTAATGTTCATCTTATATCTTCCTTTCAAGACACTGTCCATCCCATGCAATTGTTCTTCCAGATCCTTTACAGTCTCTGACAAAATTACTATGTCATCTGCAAACCGCAAACTTTTTAATTCTTCTCCGTGAACTTTAATTCCCTCTCCAAATTTCTCCTTCCATTCCTTCACTGCTTGCTCAATGTACAGATTGAAAGTATGCATTAACACATTCTAATGTTTAATGCTCTATATTACTGCCTTTGATCTGACTGTATCATAGCATACAAAATTTAGAAATGTATTTTAGCATATAACAATATAACGTCTTACTGAAATTCTTATTTCGCTTGCTATACCTCATACAATCTGTCTTAATACAAGATTGAACCTAAAATTTTTACTATATGACAAATCTATTGTAATATAAAATTGTACCTTTAAATATAATAATAATTTGTCACACAAAAAAATTCATGTTTTATATCGTTGCCTGTAACCTCAGTGTTTCTATTCATAAAACCATATAATGAATCTTAGCATATGACAATTTATTATTATTACTATTGTCATTATACCTTTAATTATTACTATGTGACAAACCTATCATAAAAAAATTTTACCTTAAATTTTATCATATGACAAATATTATTATGTTTAAATGTTTTATATGATTACCCTCAACTTCAATTTTTATACTGCAGAACCATATAATAATTATTAGTATATGAGAATTTAAACTCATATTTCACTGCCTATGGCTTGTATAATTTACTATATTACAAAATGCACAACGAACTATGCCATATGACAAATTAACAATATATTGCATTCTTGTAAAACCTACTTAAAGATGTCTATTAAATTTGTACATATCAACACTGATATTTTTTAGTTTTATACGAATGTAATATTGATAGTCTTCGTTATAAAACACCTGCTTTTCGTATTTGTAAAGGTTATTTAAACTGGAAATTTGTGTGATAAAGACTGGTAGTATTGTGTGCACCTTAAAAAAACTAATAAAGATAATTTTATAAGAAAAAGAGATACCATTTTGAGTAAATTAATGGAAACCACAGAAATTTAACACTAAATGAGAATTCATTAATATTGGGAACAATTGTATCACTTTAACAGTTATAAACTTTTCTTATAGTATTAATAATTGCTGTATCCATTCTGTATTATTAATATTTTCAATAAAGTATAACAGCTGCAATTAACATATATAAATGTGGAGCAACTGGTCCACCCCAACATGGTGGGACACACAAACGGTCCTCCATGATACTTTCATAGGGTAGATAGAGACAATAATTAAATCACTAAAGACTAAGAACTGTTGTGGATATGATGTGGTATCCAGCAGTATTCTAAAGTACTGTTCTCCATATGTTAGCCCAGTACTAAGCCATATTTGCAATTTTTCCTTTCAGAATGGTCAGTTTCCTGATCGATTAAAGTACTCAGTAGTGAAACCACTTTATGAAAAAGGAGAAAGGGATGAAGTAGACAACAATAGACCTATTTCTATGCCATCGGTTTTTTCTAAAATTATTGAAAAGGCTGTATATTCAAAATTAATTGATCATTTCAGTTCACATAATTTGTTGTCAAACATACAGTTTGGTTTTAGAAGTGATTTAACGACTGAAAATGCTATATTTTCGTTCCCCTGTGAGGTACTTGATGGGTTAAATAAGAGGTTACGGACATTAGGCGTCTTCTTTGATTTAACAAAGGCGTTTGATTATGTTCATCACAAAATATTGTTGCAGAAGTTGGAATATTATGGAATACGAGGATTAGCTCACAACTGGTTCACCTCTTACTTTAATAATAGACAACAGAAGGTAATTATCCGCAGTGTAGAAAAAGGCTATGACGTACAGTCGCAATGGGGCACAGTTAAGTGTGGGGTGCCCCAGGGTTCTGTTTTGGAACCATTGATGTTTTTGTTTATATAAATGATATTCCTTCGAGTATAACAAGTGATTTTATTTGCTGATGATACCAACTTGGTAGTGAAGGATGTTGTTCATAATATTGACACAGTATCAAATAATACAGTTCAAGAGATTAGTTCATGGCTTGTAGATAAACAAGATGATGTTAAATCACAGTAAAACTCAGTTTTTACAATTTATAACACATAATTTGACGAAAGCTGATATTTTGATTACTCATAATGGACATATGATAACCATTAGAACAATATCTGAAATAAGTGATTTGTCAACACGAAGAGTAGTCTACTACGCTTACTTTCACTCACTTATGATGTAGGCGTTATTTTTTTGGGGTAACTCGACTGAAACAGAAAGGATATTTTTGACTCAGAAACGGGCGGTTCGATCAATATGTGGTGTACATTCACGAACTTCATGTCGACCCCTTTTCAGTAGTCTCGGAATTTAGACACTGGCATCACAATACGTTTTTTCTGTAATGTCGTTTGTTCTTAATAATATCAGCTTATACCTACGAGTTAGTAGCTTTCACTCGCTGAATACCAGACAGAGGTCGAATCTACTTTTGCATCACACCACCTTGACAATTTTACAGAAAGGTGTGCAGTATTTTTCAACAAGAACTAAAGAATCTTAGCACTATACCACACGCTTTCAAATCTAAATTGAAGAGTTACCTCATTGCTCACTCCTTTTTTTCTAAGTACTAAGCAAAGAGGGGAAGGCTGAACTGTGGAAGGAGTATATAGAGGGCCTATACAAAGGAAATAAACTTGAGGGCATTATTCTAGAAATGGAAGACGAAGCGGAGGAAGATGAGATAGGAGAACGATACTGCGAGAAGAATTTGACAGAGCGCTGAAGGACTTGAAACTAGGCCCCTGGAGTAGATGATATTCCGTCTGAACTGCTGAGAGCCAGTCATGAAAACATTTATCACCTGGTATGCAAGGTGTATGAGACAGGGGAAATACCCTCCGACTTCAAGAAGAATATTGTAATTCCAATTCCAAAGAAAGCAAGTGCAGACAAGTGTGAAAATAACAGAATTAATAGTTTAATAAGTCATGGGTGCAAGACACCAACACGAATTATTTACAGACGAATGGAAAAACCTGTGGAATCCAAACTTGGGGAAGATCAGTTTGGATTTAGGAGAAATGGAGAACAAGAGAGACAATACTCGCATTACGACATATCATAGAAGATAGGCTAAGGAAAGGGAAACCTATGTTTTTAACGTTTGTCGTTTTGTAGAAAGCTTTTGACAATGTCGACTGGAATACACTCATCCAAATTCTGAAGGTATCAGGGATAAAATATAGGGAGCGAAGAGTTATATTCAACCTATACGAAAACCAGACAGTGGTTATTAGAGTCGAAGGGTAAGAAAGGGACGCAGATGTTGGGAAGGGAGTAAGACAGGGTTGTAGCCTTTCCCCAATGTTGTTCAATCTGTACATTGAGCAGGCAGTGAAGGAATGGAAGGAGAAATTTGGAGAGGGCATTAAAGTGCAGGGAGAAGAAATAAAAACATTGCTGTTTGCCGATGACATAGAAATTCTGTCAGAGACCGCAAAAGATCTGAAAGAGCAATTGAATGGGATGGACGGTGTCTTGAAAGGAAGATATAAGATGAACATTAACAAGAGTAAAACGAAGGTAATGGAATGCAATCTCAGAAAATAAGACGATGCGGAAGGAGTTAGATTAGGTAACGAGACAATAATAGTAGTAGATGAATTTTGTTATTTGGGTAGCAAGATTACTTCTGATGGTCCAAGTAAAGAAGATATAAAATGCAGAATGGCTATGGGAAGAAAAGCGTTTCTAAAGAAGCGAAACTTGTTAACATCCAATATTAATTTAAATGTTAGTGAGTACTTTCTGAAAGCATTTGTCTGGAGTGAAACGTGGACGATAAGGAGTTCACATAAAAAGAAGATAGAAGCTTTTGACATGTGGTGCTACCGACGAATGATGAAAATTAGATGGGTAGATCACGTAACTAATAAGGAGGTGCTTCACCGAAACGGGGAGAAATGGAGTATCTGGCATATCCTGACTAAGAGAAGGGATAGATTGGTTGGACACGTTCTGAGACATCAAGGAATTGTCAACATAGCGTTAGAAGGAAGCGTGTGGGGTAAAAATCGTAGAGGGAGACCAAGGGAAGAATACAGTAAGCAGATTCAAAAGGATGTAGGTTGCCGAACATATTCTCAGATGAAGAAACTTGCACAGGACAGCGTAGCGTGGAGAGCTGCATCAAACTAGTCTGCGGACTGAAGACCACAACAAGAACAACAATATTACTTATTCTTAAGAGTGTCGTGTGCACAGGACTACTGAAAAATTTTCTATTACCATTCTTGTTTTAAACTTCATGTATTGACTTGTTCCATGACCATGAAGTCTTACTCCTCAATAAGGTCCTTCGGAACAGAAAACCATATTATTATTATTATTATTATTAACGCCACACCCGGGAGACACTGGATATCCTGGGGTGACGGCTAAGAGACCATCCTTAGAGTAATACGACCGATCTTATGTCCAATAATGGTGGGTCTAAATGTGTAGCAACAGTGAAAAAACAAAAATTCCGGATATTATGATCACATAGTGTACATAAATATGTTTCGTTTGGGTGGGGAGTAGAGGGATTGCAAGATGATTTTTGCTGTTTTAAGAACAGTGTATATTCTAAGAGATTAAGAAACACTGATATATATCTACATACTTACTCCGAAATACACCGTAAGGTGCGTGGCGGATGGTACTGTACCACTACTAGGCATTTCCTTTCCTATTCCACTCCCAAATTGAACGAGGAAAAAAAAGAATGCCTTTATGCCTCCTTACGAGCCCTAATTTCTCTTATCTTGTCTGTTATCATTACGCGATATGTAAGTAGGCGGCAGCAAGATCGTACTACACTCAGCTTCAAATTCCGGCCGTCTAAATTTTCTCAACAGATATTCACGAACGTCGTCTTTTCTCCAGCGATCACCAATTGAGTTGCCGGAGCATTTCTGTGACACTCGCGCATTGGTCGAATCTCCCAGTAACAAACCTAGCTGCTCGCCTCTGAACTGCTTTTATGTCTTCCTTTAAACTTATCTGCTGCTGGTCCCAAACTCTTTAGCAATACTCAAGACGTGGTCGTACAATCGTTTTATACGCAGTCTCCTTTACAGGTGAAGTACATCTTCCCAAAATTCTCCCAACAAACCGAAGTCAGCTGTCCGCCTTACTCACAACTGTCCTTACATGCTCGTTCCATTTCATATCGCTCTGCAATGTTACACCTAGATATTTGAACGACGCGACAGCATCAAGAAGCTCGCTACTAATGCTGTATTCGAACATTATAGGATTGTTTTTCCTACTCATGCGCATCACCTTACATTTTTCTACATTGAGAGCTAGCTGCCATTCTTCGCACCAAGTAGAAATTTTGTCTAAGTCATCCTGTATGCTATTACAGTCAGTTAAAGACGACACCCTCCCATACACCACAGCATCATCAGCAAACAGCCGCAAATTACAACTTACTCTGTCCATCAGATCATTTATATAGATAGAAAATAATAGCGGCCCTATCACACTCCCCTGGGGCACGCCTGACGATACACTCGTCTCTGATGAACACTCGCCGTCGGGAACAACGTACTGCGTTCTGTTACTTAGGAAGTCTTCCAGCCAGTCACAAATCTGTGAACCTATTCCATAAGCTCGTATCTTCGTTAGCAGTCTGCAGTGTGGCACCGCGTCGAACGCCTTTTTGAAGTCGAGAAAAACACAGTCCGCCTGTTGCGGATGCATGGCTCGCAAGATATCATGTGAGAAAAGGGCAAGCTGAGTTTCACATGAACGATGTTTCCTAAACCCGTGCTGATTTATGGAAAGAAGCTTTTCCGTTTTAACGAAATTTATTATATTCGAACTGAGAATATGCACTAAAATTCTACATGAAACTGATGTCTAAGATATTGGCCTATAATTGTATGGGTCAGTTCTCTTTCCTTTCTTATAAACGGGAGTCACCTGCGCTTTTTTCCAATCACTAGGAACTTTGCGCTGAATTAAAGATTCGCGATAAATGCAAGCTAAGTAGGGGGCCAATGCTGCAGAATAGTCTTTGTAAAACCGAACAGGTATTCCATCCGGACCAGCATACTTTATCGTATTTAGCTCTCTCAGCTGCTTCTCTACACCGGTAATACCTATTACATACCTGCCAACTTTTGAAAAGGGCTTTCAGTAAAACTCACGAGCCGCAAAAAATCTGGGAAATAATTTCCACATAGGCCGCCTTGGCGAAAATAATGATATTTCAGGGTTACAGAATACAATAATGTAATCGTATCTACATACGTCATCGGCCATTGTTGAAGCGGACATAACAGTCAAGAAGAAATCCACCTTAAATAGCAGCAGGCACGGTGAATATTGGTTTAGAGCATACAAAATCGGACTTCCTTGATAAATTAAGCAGATATGATATAGCTGAAAAAGGTTTTACACAATAATACCTGTTTAAAGGCAATAACACACACTGCAAATGATAAGCTAGTTCGACTATAGCCTAATTTTCTCTCTTGCATAAAAGGAAAACTTTACCAAGAAAAAAGGAATGGAAGGAAACTGTGCATCTTCAATTTTGTCTCACCTTGAGTGCAAACGCAATTATTTAGTCACAGGAGGTACGTAAAGAAGTACTTCCTCATTGATGGAAAGAAATGATATTTATATGTATCCTGGAAATCGATAAGTATGTTCTAGGTCTTTATGCCAATAACTGACTTCTCAGCACTTCTTTGAATTTGCAGAGCAGAGCAGAGACACCTGAGATCCACATAAAACTTGAAGAACTGTTGTCCCGCCTTTAAATTCAATTCCAATGGCGTCACCACAGAACACGGCGTCACGAACATCAGAGTTAAAAGTACCAATCAGATTAATGAATAAATTTTCGTCTATCGTAGACGTATCTTCGACCCACAAAAACAATCGATTGAACATACGTGGTATTATTATCGAACGTTAACGTTTCAATTTTTTGTGCAAGTCGTAAAATAACACCGACCATCCATAAAACCGTAAAATGGTGCAATTTCCGTAAATTTTACGGATAAACCGTAAAAGTTGGCAGGTATGCTATTACTATGTCCTGCATTAGCGAATTAGTACGTTGATCAAATAGTGGTACATTTGTGCGGTCCTCCTGCGTGAAAGATTTCTTAAAAGGTGCAACGGAGCACGAAGCTGCACTGAGCAAGTACATATCTCCCTCGAGCCGGGATTTGAATCCGCGTGCTTTCGGGATGAAAGCAGTAGGCTGGCCAGCAGATAAGGAGGGGGCGGTTCTAGTGATCCGGGGGTGGAGCCGGGGGCGGAATCGGCGCGTCGGTGAGTCAGAGGAAGGAAGCGGCGGCCATCCGTCTCTGGAGGGGTCGTTCATCATGGCGCCATCGACGGCTGCTCCTGCTCACCCTGCCCTACCCTGTGGGGGCGGGGGCGGGGGCCGCCTTCCGGAGGGGGCGGCACGTCTCGGGGGCCCCGCGTACACAAAAAGGCGCCACACCCTCATCCCAGACACCGGATACCAGTGCGAGCGCCCATCATCATCCACCCACACACACACTACACAGGCTGGAGCGACTATGAGACGTCACTATACCTGCAATGTATAAGAAAGTGTACTTCATGAAATCATGTAATTTGTGATTATATAATAATCACAAATTACAAAAGAAATGACTGCAGGTTCTAAAATCAAGCAAAGTATTGTATAAGGATGATTGATTGAAATTTTGCAGACAACGCGAAGCGATTGTAATGGCGTCTGAACATTTAACTGTTACGGATGATGATGAGCTGAAAAACATTAAGAAATTAAATATTTGACGGGGAGGAGTTTGATTTAAATGAAAACCAAGGAGAGGCAATGCTTTTAAATTTAAATAATATATTATCAGCAACAGCTTGCATTATTAGTACTTACATGAGTGGATACAGGTACGAAAGACGTCTTGACACATCGAATACAGACAAGAGAGTGAGTAAAACGGTGTTTCACTAAGTGTGTTTGCCTCTGTAACTTATAAAATAACAGGTGACGGGAAATTTTAATGCGGTAGGTCAACACAAGAAATGTTACACTTTCTGCGGAGCTATGAACATAGTTTATTGTATCATTTTACAAAGAGTTTTAAATGGAACAATAGTTTTTTTTTCTATCGTGCATTGGATTCGTTGAAACCAGCTGCGTCCAAACCAATTTAAACTACATTCCTATCACTGTTAGTTTGGGAGCTACAACCCTTCAAAGTTTAGGGGGTGGAGGCTGAGATAGCGTAGCTGACTGGCCGAGTGGCTATCCCCTGGGGCACGGCCCACTGTCTCATGACCACCAGCCAGTCACCTACGCTGTCGTAGCCTCCGCCCCCTAAACTTTGAAGGGTTGTAGACTCCACAATCTCAAAAAGGAGGTGTAGATGTTGTCGATCGTTCGAAATCGGAATATTGTGTTTCAAGAAGAAACCGCTGGCCCCTTACTCTGTTTTTCAGTTTCATATACTTCCATATCCGACAGAGAATGTCATGTACTCTGTATAAACAATCGCATCATTCAATTCGTAAAACTCATTAAGAATATCTACTTTGCTCATAAAAAACGTAACATGTGCTGAATAGTTTGAAGAGAAAACAAACGAACCCAACCGCATGTTACAAGTGCAAGAAACAGACTAAAAGTGAAGCAAAGCAGTTTTCCACGGAAGGAGAAGTAATTGTTACGTTAAGACTGCCGTGTTAGAAAAAATCTAACACTGCGCACCACTTCAATAATGCAACAACTAACAAGCTATTGTTGAAATTTGATTGTCGAGTCACAGATAGGGTTACCAGATGACCGTCTTCAGAAAAGAGGACGTTTCTAGATTAGTAAAAGAAGCTTCTCTCTCTCTCGTATTGACAACTCAAGTACTTGTAATGTGTCTACTGTATTATCAGCGTCTTGTTTGTAATACATCTTACGCAATTTGTTCATCTTCTTACAGATTAAGAGGCAAGAAATGTTGATACCTGTAGAACGAATATCAGTGAAGCCCTAATATTTCATCACTTCGCCACTTTTAATTATCGTCTTACGTGCTGAACATTTTTTTCCATACTTACACCTTGCCGATCACCCCTTTTTCACCTGAAATTTTTTGTGATACAACATTTACGGAAAACATGGTACTGTTTACTGTAAAATCGTCACGAATAAAGTAACAGTAAAAATTATCTAAGCGTTCCTCGTTATAGCTGTGCTTCCATTTCGGATCAGGCTGACGTGACTATATACATGATTAGCATCTATATTTATTTACCGTACAAAGGCTCTCAATTAATTATTAAAAAACTACTGAGTTTTTAGGACAAAAGCTTTAAATCGATTTTTTAAATACACTGTTTATGTAGTTACGTCTCTTTGGTTCTAAACAGGCGAATGGTGAAACGGCAATGGTGACTGTGGCATCTGACCTTATTTGTATGAAGTTTTGAACAAGGTTTAACTTATGTATAATGAACACTGCACTAGCTTTTGATCTTAAAGTCATAAGTGTGGTTGACAGACAACACACAGAACTGTCGAGTCCCAGCACTACAGACTGAACGTCTTATTTTTGGGTGTAACACGACACTCGGACCTGAAAAATGGGGGGGGGGGGGGGGCAGGTGGCAGAGTTTCATATTATACTACTGTATGTGTACTGCACTGTCTTGCATTGTAGCAGACGTATGTTTTTAATTGGCCGCCTCGAACCACGTATTTCGCGACAGTTGCCACTCCAATTATTTCAATTAATATTCCTTCAAACCGTCTTGATTGCAAATTTTTATTATTACTTAATGTCGCGTTTCGCCCTTTAGCGGGGCATCTTCAGATTATAATGCGCTCTCCGTGGTGTGACACCGTAAGTTGTTATTGCGGTGTTTCTATTTTGTACTTGTACAGAGTCTGTACAAGTCGGCGGAGCAGCACACCACGCCCGCCCACCGCCCGTGAGCGCAATTGTAAGCATGGGCTTATCTTGTGTCATCAGAGACCACCGCTTCGATTAAGGGCCACAAGGAAATCCAAGAAACATTCCAGGAAAATAGAAACACCGCAATAACAACTTACGGTGTCACACCACGGAGAGCGCATTATAATCTGAAGATGCCCCGCTAAAGGGCGAAACGCGACATTAAGTAATAATAAAAATTTGCAATCAAGATGGTTTGAAGGAATATTTATTCTAACTGATTGCTGTTGTACACCATGGATTGGAAATCATTATTTCAATTGTTCAGAAGCAGCTTGACCTCAGAGCAGCGGCGGCCCAGAAAGGTGATTTTTTTTTAATCACATTTTTTCAAGAAAGTAAAATTCTATAGGGTTAGTGATTGTGACAGTTCAGAGAGTTGTATTTACACCCTTTCAAGTTGACGCAGTTGCACAACGCAAAAAAAGAGGACATTTCCCCATTTTGTTAACAACCCGGCCGGACCATTTTTAGGGTCCAAAAAAGATGACGTCTGGTAACCCTAGTCACAGATTAATTGAATCACGAGATATGAAAGAATGCATTTCTAGATGGTCAGTTCATTAGTTTTGAAATGTGATGGAATATTCAAGTAAAATCGTAAATGTTAGATTTTTTTTCTAACAACGCGACTGATCGCGGGTTGAATGTCACAGGGTTCTGGTGGAGCTAGGGGAAAGCAATAAAGTAAACCTATTGTGGGTCCCTGGCCACTCGGGGATCTGTGGCAACGAACATGCCGACAGATTAGCCAGGATGGGGGCAGAGACTCCATTTATTGGACCGGAACCTGTCCTGACAATCACCAAGGCAATGATCAAATTGGAGCTACGAAACTGGCTCAGAAGACAGTACGTAGAATATTGGACCAAAGTCTACCAACAGAAACATGACAAGGTAATGATGCCAAAGACATGTTTTAAAAGAAGCTCTGCAATCCTGGGCCTGAACAGGAGAGAGATTAGACTCATGGTTGGATTGCTGACAGGCCATGGGAATTTCAAAAAACACCTATGTACAATGGGAATAACAGAAGAGGACCCTAAATGTAGGATCTGTGATGACGGTGATGAAACTGCATCACATCTAATCTTCGAATGCATTGCATTGGAGAGTAAAAGGCACAGGACATTTGGGACAACTAGACCCGAAGAAATTGTGTCTCCGAGCGGTCTAAAGCACCTCGCTGCGGAGCGCTTGGTTGCTCGCCGTGGAGGTTCGAGTCCTCCCTGGGGCATGGGTGTGTGTGTTTGTCCGTAGGTTAGTTTACCTAGGTTTAAGTAGTTTGTAAGCTACGGACTGATGACCACGCAGTTTGGTCCGATAGATTTACAAACATTTGAACATTTTTTTGAATTGTGTCTAATAAAGAACTGGTAAAGGGACTCCTTGCTCTGCTCAAGGGCATTGGTTGGCTTTACTAGACATACAGGGAGCAATACCGCACAATAAACTTAGTTTCGGTGCGGGCAGTGGCGGATTAGACCAAGACTGTTTTGGCTTTCCTGGAAAAATCAAATCAAATCGATCGCGGGTTAACAATTACGGCATCATACGAAGCAAGAGCGACGTTACAGCGTGCACGTGTCGGGCCCACTGTGCGTGACGTCATCAGGTCCCGGGCAGCGAGGCTGAGCAGCGCAGCCGGTGTTTGTGGGGAAACAGACGGCCGTCAGCGCAGGCGGGTATTTTGATAGCTGCCGCTCAGTCGACGCCCGCTGTTTGTTTGGGCCGAAGGCGTCTCTCCTCGCGCCCGTAAATCCACTCCAGGCTGAAGAAAAACCGACCAGCCGCGGCTGCAGGGACCGTCGGGAAAGCTGCAGTCACACCTGCGAGGAGGAACATCGATACTGGAGTCGATAACGTCCTTCACTTTTGCGTCCCAGCCTCGTCGCCGCTTTTGTGTCTCGTTTCCGTCGCAGGTGTCGGTGGCTGAGTAGAAAGAGACCGACACAGGAATAAAGGATGCACGCTTGTGCAGGTAGGAGGTGACCAGCCAGTGGGACAGCAGAAACTAGAAACACTAGAGTATATTAGAACGAGATCTATATTTCTTAGCCGGCCGCGGTGGCCGAGGAGACTGAGGCGCTTCAGTCACGGTCTCCACGGCCACTACGGTCGGGGGTTCGAATCCCCCCTCGGGCATGGATATTTGTGCCGTCATAGTATAAGGTAGTTTGTAAGTTTAGGGACTGATGACCTCGTAGTTAAGTCCCATAAGCTCTACAAACATTTGAACATTTTTTTATATTTCTTAGAGACTTAGTAATAACTTTTACATAGTTCAGTACTGCAGAATGCTGATACATAGTTGAGCTACAGGCCTGCCTAATGCCTATCCGATAGCCAAGTATTCACTGCTGCCTATCTGATTCCGAAGTGTTCGCTGGTTCCTATCTCAGTCCCAAGTGAACGATGTCGTTCAGTGGTGGCCACGAGCGGAGTTGTAGCAGAGGGCGCTCGTGGCTGACGTCGTAAGAACGCCGCGCCGTCCGTGCATGGCGGCGCGCGGCGAAAGTACGTGGCGCGCACTTTGGACTTGTGCGACACCACATTCACCACTTGCGAAATTGTACAGCCTCAGCACTGGCGTGAAAAAAATATTATAGTATTAAATCAAATGTCTGTATAGCTTATGGGACTTAACTACGGGGTCATCAGTCCCTAAACTTAGAAACTACTTATGAACTAGCTAATACTAATGACGGCACAAATATCCATGCCCGGGGAGGTGGGGAGGGGATTCGAACCCCCGACCGTAGAGGCCGTGCAGACCGTGACTGGAGCGCCTCAGTCCCCTCGGCCACCGCGGCCGGCTTTACAGTATCCTGTGTTCAACAGCTTTTAGGAAGAATCTACATCTATATGTACACTAGATACTCTGCAAATTACATTTCAGTGCCTGGCAGAGGGTTCATCGAAACACGATTCTACTCAGTGGCGTAACTAGGACTTGGCTTTGGGGGGGGGGGATAGATCTGTTTGATGAGCAAAATTTTAGTCAGTTCCCAGACAGACTACCATCTATCACTCCCGTCGAAGATTAATTCACTCCCATCCAATGAAACGTTATGGCAAAACACCCAGAGTTTCCAATCTTTACCTTTATCAGATTGCTTCCTTTTTTTATTTTTTTATTTTTTATTTTTTTATTTTAGTGTTCTGTGGGGGTTTTTATCCCCCTCATCCCCCAATAGTTACCCCACTGATTCTACTATTCAACCGGCCGCGGAGGCCGAGCGTTCGGCGGCGCGCCAGTCAAATTCTGCACGGCCACTACGGTCGGGAGCTCGAATCACCCCTCGGGCATGGATATTTGTGATATGGCATTAGCTAGTTCATAAGTAGTTTGTAAGCTCTACAAACATTTGAACATTTTCTACTATTCATCTACTATTCCAATTATATAATAGCGCGCGGGAGAAAAGAACACCTGAATCTCTCCGTTCGAGCTCTGATTTCTCGTATTTTATTCTGATCATCACTTCTTCCTATGTAAGTGGGAGTCAACAATATGTTCTCCTACTCGGAAGTGAATGTTGGCTATTGCTGTTTAGTAAGTAGCCCCTATCCAGTCACAAATCTGGGACGATATTCCATAACCACGCAATTTGATTCTTCACCAGTACTTGATTCATGCAAACTCCCCTTCCACAATACTCGAAATTTTTTAACGTTTATGGAAAATTTTGTATACTGTAGCCTGCTTTAGTAGTTTCCTTAGTTCAGTGGCGACTGGAGCGCGTTCCAGCGAGAACCGTCGCCGAGGCTACGGGGGCCGGGGAAATCCTCGCCGACTGTCCCCGGGCTTACCAACTCACCGCCGCCGAAACTCAAGAGGGCCACGGCCCAGTGTTGCCACCACCGCGGCGGCGCAGGCCCGTGTTTGAGTTATCTCTTTTAATTTCCGGTCCCGGGACGCGCTGACTCCAGTCTGTGTGTGTGTGTGTGTGGAGTAGTCAAGGCCCGTCGTGGTCTCCCGGCCACACCCCTGCTCCCTCAGGGGTGGGAGGGTTGGTCGGGGGCGACTGGGGTGGTACAGGGAGGAGGGGGCGAGGGCGGTGTAGGTTGGCCCTCCAGAGCTGGCGGCTTCGGGGGATTCCCCGACAGCCAGACCGCCAGGGGGCGCGCCGCACAGTTAATTAGCCCGGCCTACCGCCAGATGTCAGCACCGCTGCAGTGCTACGAAAGGGAAAATAAATAAGCCAAGTTATCCTGAGTACTACCGATGGAAACTAATTATGTTTCAAACAAATGCTCAAAAAAAGATCTAATGTTCGTGAAGTTTATTGGACTAAACTGAAGGGTCTTCAGGCCATAAACTTACAAACTACTTATGATCTAGAATGAAACTTTCCCTCTGTAGTGGAGTGTGCGCTGATATGAAACTATCTGGGAGATTAAACTTGTGTGCCGGAACCGGGACTCAAACCTGGGAAACTTTGTCTTCTGTGGGCAAGCGTTCTACCGACTGAACTATCCTGACACGATTCATGATGCCGCCTCACAACTTCACTTCCGCTAATACCTCGCCTCCTACTTTCCAAACTCCACAGAAGCTCTCCTGCGAACCTTTAGCACTCCTGGAAGAAAGGATATGGTGGAGACATGCTTAGCCACAGCCTGAGGGATGTTTCCAGAATAAAACTTTCACTCTGCAGCAGAGTGTGAGCTGATACGAAACTCCGCTGGTCCCAGGTTCGAGTCCCGGTTCCGACACACAATTTTAATCTGCCAGGAAGTTTCATATCAGCGCACACTCCGCTGCAGAGTGAAAGTTTCATTCTGGAAACATCCCTTAGGCTGTGGCTAAGCCATGTCTCCACAATATCCTTTCTTCCAGGAATGCTAGTCTTGCATGGTTCGATGGAGACGTTCTGTGAAGACTGGAAAGTAGGAGGCGAGGTACTGGCGGAAGTAAAGTTGTGAGGCGGCACCGTGAGTCGTGTCGGGATAGCTCAGTCGGTAGTGCGCTTGCCCGCGAAAGGCAAAGAAAGGTACCAGGTTCGAGTCCCGGTTCCGGCACACAATTTTAATCTGCCAGGAAGAATGAAAGGCATGAAAAAACACTCCAATATCGAGAAGACGAACTTTGTGGCACTCACTACGCCGGAACAGACACGCAAAAATATGTGGGTGTATAAAAACGAATTACACGTTAACACGAATTATATACAGAAGGTTGGAAAAGCTGGTAGCAGCCGACCTCGGGGAAGATCAGTTTGGGTGCACTAGAAATGTAGGAACACGGGAGGCAATACTCACTTTACGGCTTATCCTAGAAGATAGATTAACAAATGGCAAATCTACATTTCTAACTTTTGTAGATTTGGAGAAGGGTTTTGACAATGTTGATTGGAATAAACTCTTTCAAGTTCCAAAGCAAGCAGGAGTAAAATTACGGAGCGGAAGGTTATTTACAGCTTGTACAAAAACCAGACAGCGGTTGTCAGAGTTGAAGGGCATGAAAGGGATGCAGAGGTTGGGAAGGGAGTAAGACAGGGTTGTAGTCTTTCTCCATTGTTATTCAATTTGTACATTGAGCAAGCTATAAAGGAAAGCAAGGAGAAATTTGGAGAAGGAATTAAAGTTCAGGGTGAAGAATTAAAAACATTGCGTTTTGCCGACGACATAGTAATTCTGTCAGATACAGCAAAGGACCTGGAAGAGCAATTGAACGGAATGGACAGTGTGCTGAAAGATGCATATAAGATGAACATTAACAAGAGAAAAACTAGGGTAATGGAGTGCAGTGTTAGAAAACCAGGTGATGCTGAAGGAATTAGATTGGGTAACGAAGCAATAAAGGAGGTAGATGAGTTTTGTTACTTGGGCAGTAAAATAACAAATGATGGTCGCTGTACAGAGGATATAAAATGCAGAATGGCAATGGGTAGAAAAGCGTTCTTGAAAAACAGAAATTTGTTAACATCGAATATTAATTTAAGTGTAAGGAAGTCCTTTCTGACGATAAACAGTGCGGACAGGAAGAGGATTGAGGCTTTTGAAATATGGTGCTACAGAAGAATGCTGAAGATTAGGTGGGTGGATCGCGTAAGTAATGAGGAGGTACTGAACAGAGTTGGGGAGAAAAGAAATTTCTGGCATACCTTGACTAAAAGAAGGGATAGATTGGTAGGACACATTCTTAGACATCAAGGAATTGTGAATTTAGCGTTGGAGGGAAGTGTGTGGGGGTAAAAACCGCAGAGGAAAACCAAGAGATGGATACAGTAAGCAGATTCAGGCAGATGTTGGTTGCCGTTCTTATGTGGAGATGAAGAGGCTTGCTCAGGATAGGGTATTGTGGAGAGCTGCATCAAACCACTCTCCGGACTGAAGACTACAACAACACAACAACATAAAAAAGAATACAAAACCAAATTGAAACATCAGGGACACAAGGATAAGAATTATTGTTGGTATTTCTATTAAACTGGGTTAGTGTTGATATGCCAAGTGTGGCATACTGTGGCATACGCGAAGCATACAGTGCCTGTCAGCTGGTTAAGAATGCCACCGTTCATCCTATACTTAACAGCTGATAATCCAGGCACTCTGGAGGCGTTCACACGGTGGCCATATCGCAATTCACGAAACGCCAATGACCGGACTAGTAAATATTGTCTGAGGACGCCTACTGCAGGCAAAAAATGTCATTAACACTAGAACTAGCGGATTTTTCTGTATCCCTATCAGTACCATATGAGTCATTTAAGACCCACACTAGCACACAACAAGTTTATTGCTATTTTGATGATGTTTTGGGTTTCTACATGTTAACATTACATTTAAGAAGACCCTAATGTACAAGAGAAATATTACTTTTCCTCTAAAAAAAAAAAAAAGAAAAAAATTACATTGTTCACAGTCAAAAGAAAATTTTCAGAAATAAGAGCTATTTTCATTTTACGTTTTAAACAAGAAATTCTACAGTCTTCTATCAAAATTCATTTAAACAAGTAAGTAAGTAAAATAATTCTACAATGTCTGTCTTTATGGGAAGATTGAAACAGATCAAAACATACAAAAAAAAAAATGTTCAAATGTTTGTAAAGCTTATGGGACTTAACTACGGGGTCATCAGTCCCTAAACTTATAAACTACCTTATACTAAAGACGGAACAAATATCCATGCCCGAGGGGGAATTCGAACCCCCGACCGTAGTGGCCGTGCAGACCGTGACTGGAGCGCCTCAATCCCCTCTGCCACCGCGGCCGGCTCAAAACATACAATTTATGCCACTAGTTCTGGTTTACTGACATATAAGGTAAGTACCGAGTACTTGCAAAAGAGTATAGAATGCAATATGTTTCCTTGCTTGTTACAATCAAAGCAGGAAAATATAAGAAAAAAAATAATTTCAGTTAATAATTGTGTTTGGAAATCGGGTGGATCCGCAGTTCAGACATTGGGCAAGAGATTTGTCTTGGCAGCTTTGCACACATATTTGTTGGACATGAAACATAAGTATGATGTTTCATTCCCCTGTCATTGTTTATAAGAAACGCGATTTTAACAATGTTTTCTATTTCCATATTAGCCATTTCCGGTGCCAGATGCTTGCAAGGAGAGATAGGCTTCTCTCTGTAGTTTGCAGGGGTGAGGAAGGTCATCCGCTACCCTGAGAATGATTTGTCGCAGAAAGGTCTCCTTACATGTACATAGCTTAAAAATTGTGTGAGCATTGATCATTCAAAGTCAACTTCCGAATTTTTCGTATATCTCCTTATTTTTGGCCTGAAGTCTCATAACGTACTTCAGCATCTTGCGAATAACGTCGAGATGTTCATATCAAATGTTTGTAAAGCTTTTGGAACTTAACTACGGGGTCATCAGTCCCTAAACTTACAAACTACTTACGAACTAGGACGGCACAAATATCAGAGGGGGGATTCGAACCCCCGAATAACGTCGAGAGACGCCCAGAAATTATTTCCCGTCTAAAAGTGGCGTTGCTGATATCAGATTGTGTTAAACTGTGTATGGTAAAAAATGAACCTCACAGTACTACTGGTATAACAGAACAACATACTGCTAGGTGGCCTAGAGTTGAGTTATACAACTGTATAAATGATAAAAAGTCACGATAGGGTTCGGTCTTACGAAGAATATGGTGGCGGGTAGGTCTCTCGAAACACTCACGTGGTAGTTGTAGTGTTAAGAGGCGGATTGTGTTTTTCTCGATTTCAAAAATGTGTTCGACGCGGTGCCACACTGCAGACTGCTAACGAAGATACGAGCTTATGGAATAGGTTCACAGATCTGTGACTGGCTGGAAGACTTCCTAAGTAATAGAACGCAATACGTTGTTCTCGACGGCGAGTGTTCATCAGAGACGAGTGTATCATCAGGCGTGCCCCATGGGAGAGTGATAGGACCACTATTATTTTCTATCTATATAAATGATCTGATGGACAGAGTAACTTGTAATTTGCGACTGTTTGCTGATGATGCTGTGGTGTAATAGCATCCAGGATGATTTAGATAAAATTTCTAGTTGGTGCGAAGAATGGCAGCTAGCTCTCAATGTAGAAAAATGTAAGGTAATGCGCTTGAGTAGCAAAAACAACCCCATAATGTTCGAATACAGCATTAGTAGTGAGCTTCTTGACGCAGTCGCGTTGTTCAAATATCTAGGCGTAACATTGCAGAGCGATATGAAATGGAACGAACATGTAAGGACAGTTTTGAGTAAGGCGCACAGCCGACTTCGGTTTATTGGAAGAATTTTGGGAAGATGTACTTCACCTGTAAAAGAGACCGCGTATAAAAAGCTTGTGCGACCACGTCTTGAGTATTGCTCAAGTGTTTGGGACCCGCAGCAGATCAGTTTAAAGGAAGATATGGAAGCAGTTCGAAGACGAGCAGCTACATTTGTCACTGGTAGGTTCGACCAATGCGCGAGTGTCACAGAAATGCTCCGGCAACTCCATTGGGGATCGCTGGAGAAAAGACGACGTTCTTTTCGTGAATTTCTGTTGAGGAAATTTAGAGGGCCGGAATTTGAAGCTGATTACAGTACGATCTTGCTGCCGCCTACTTACATTTCGCGTAATGATCACGAAAGCAAGATAAGGGAAATTAGGGCTCGTACGGAGGCATATAGGCATTCTTTTTTTTCCCCTTGGGAGTGGAATAGGAAAGGAAGTACCTAGTAGTGGTACAGTGTACTTTTCGCACCCTACTGTGTGCAGCTGATTATGTACGTAGAGGTAAAGGTAAAGCAGTCAAGAATCCACAGTGCTTTACTAGGCATGGTCCTGTTTGGAGGTGGTATGCCGTTGCTTTCCTCCGACCTTCGAACTGCCTTACCCAGCCAGTTATAGGGGGACCTACAGTTTAACGTCGGTTCCGAACCACGGTGCTACACGGTATTTTTCACATGAGCAATACTGCCAGAGGTGAAAGAAGTGGAAAGTGGTATGTTGTGTGTTGTGGTCTTCAGTCCGGAGACCGGTTTGATGCAGCTCTCCACAATACCCTATCCTGAGCAAGCCTCTTCATCTCCACATAAGAACGGCAACCTACATCTGTCTGAATCTGCTTACTGTATCCATCTCTCGGTCTTCCTCTGCGATTTTTACCCCACACACTTCCCTCCAGTGCCAAATTCACCATTCCTTGATGTCTAAGAATGTGTCCTACCAATCTATCCCTTCTTTTAGTCAAGGTATGCCAGAAATTTCTTTTCTCCCCAATTCTGTTCAGTACCTCCTATTTAGTTACGGGATCCACCCACCTAATCTTCAGCATTCTTCTGTAGCACCATATTTCAAAAGCCTCAATCCTCTTCCTGTCCGCACTGTTTATCGTCCATGTCTCACTCCCATACAACGCAACACTCCATACAAATGCCTTCTGGAAGGACTTCCTTAGCTTAAATCAGTATTTGATGTTAACAAATTTCTGTTTTTCAAGAACGCTTTTCTACCCATTGCCATTCTGAATTTTATATCCTCTGTATTGCGACCATCATTTGTTATTTTACTGGCCAAGTAAAAAAACTCATCTACCTCCTTTATTGCTTCGCTTCCCAATCTAATTCCTTCAAGTGGTATGTAGAGGTAGAAAAATCTGCAACCAAGGCCGTTTGTTTATAGCATCCATCAAACTAGTTACTGCACCAGCAGCAAAATGGAGTGGACGAATTTTTAAATGGGAAACCTGTAGGTTAAATAGTTTATCTCGTAATGGCCTCGTCGCCTTAGCTACTGCATCTTACCCCACTTTTCCCCCTCCAATTCTGATGGCTTTTTTTCCTTAATTATTTTCCCTTTTGTGTTCGGACGCACCTCGGCGCGAGAGTCTTGGCCCCAACAAAAGACTCCCGTTGTCCCCCGGCGTGTGAAACTCGCTCCGCCCCATCGCGATAACCTGGCCACTGCAGGTAGAGGCTAGCGCCGCAGCTGACTGATCGACCGCTGTCCATTGTTCGACCGTCAGCCGGCGCCTATCGACCCGCGGCCGCTTCGATTAATCGCTGGGCGGCGCGCTCCTTTTTTAATGGCGGCCTGCTCCGCCATAAGTCTCTCCCTAATTGACCGGCTTGTCGCTAGCGCTAATTATCGCATCAGCACGTCCGCTCCCGGCGACAGCTGCCCAAGAGATGGACTCGAGATACCGCTAAAAAGCTTTCTCCGGTTGTAACAGCCCGCTGTCTCCGCGGGATATCTTCAGGAGTCAGCCGCGCGCTTTTCATTTTCCTTTTTATCACCAATTTCAATACTTCTCTCTTTGTTGTTCTTTCTTTCTCCTCCAGTATTCTTTCAACTCTTCACTATGTATCCTTATTCTCTCCTCAGACCGTTTTTACCCTGTCTTCTTCTCCTTCCTGCCTTGCAATTATTCCATTTTTAACAATTTCGACTTGGAGATCTCTATTTGTGTTTCAACTTTTTCCCTTGCTTCTTTCCATATCTTTCCTAACTTCCTTGACTTCTTGTCTAAAAAATATTAGAAAATTTATTTCGTTGACCTGTTGCATTCCATTCCAGTGGCTTAACTAGGACTTGGGCTTTGGGGGAGGATAGATCTGCTTGACGAGCTAAATTTTAGTCAGTTTCCAGACAGACTACCATCTACCCCTCCCATTGAAGATTAATTCACTCCCATCCAATGAAAGCTTATGGTAAAACACCCCGACTTTCCAATCTTTACCTTTACCAGATTGCTGTTATACAATTTTTTTCCTTGGGTTCTGGTGGGGGGGGGGATGCTATCCCCCTCTCCCCCCCCCCCCTCCCCCGTAGTTACGCCACTGTTCCATTCTGTATGTTATTGTACTCGTCTCCTACCTTCTAAACATCACACAAGTTCGCAGGTTCCATTCCCGATTCAGGAACACCATTTTAATCTCCCAGGAAGTTTCATGGAAGGGGTTCATGACCCTTCCTATAAAAATGCAATGTTGTCGTGGTCTTCAGTCCGCAGACTGGTTTGATGCAGCTAAATTCAAATGTTCAAATGTTTGTATAGCTTATGGGACTTAACTACAGGGTCATCAGTCCCCAAACTTACAAACTACTTATGAACTACTTACGAACTAGAACGGTACAAATATCCATGCCCGAGGGGGGAGTCGAACCGCCGATCGTAGTGGCCGTGCAGACCGTGACCCCGTAGTTAAGTCCCATAAGCTGTACAAACATTTGAACATTTTGAAACGTACGGCAACCTACATCCTTTTGAATCTGCTTATTGTACTCGTCCCTCGGTCTCCCTCTATGATGTTTAGCCCCACACACTTCCTTCTAACGTTAAGCTGACGATTCCTTTATGTCTTAGAAGGTGTTCCAGCACCTGTCTCTCGTCTAACAACGAAAGTACTTGGCCTCGAACAAACACATATACATCAAAATCGTACGAGAGATAATGTAAAGATCCCTTATTGCACTAGTGACACTCCCGCATCTGCAAAACTCTGCAGTCGTCCGTTAGAGGCCTCTGCGTGTGCCATGCCGCATTGCACTTTGACCCGTCGGTTCGCCAGTAGCCACGGTGCAGTGTGCTTCAGAAGTTGCGTTTTGTGACGTTATTTGTGTGGTGAAGCGTCAGAAGGAGCGGCGATTGATAATCAATCCTGCTAATGTATTGCGATTGGTTGAGATGAAATTAAGAAGGCCGAGCGAGGTGGCGCAGTGGTAACACACTGGACTCGCATTCGGAAGGATGGTGGTTCAAATCCACCTCCGGCCATCCAGATTTAGGTTTTCCGTGATTTCCCTGAATCACTCCAGGCAAATGCCGGGATGCTTCCTTTGAAAGGGCACGGCCGACTTCCTTCCACATCCTTACCCAAACCTTCCGAGCTTAAGCTCCGTCTCAAATGACCACGCTGTCGACGGGACGTTAGACTCCAAGCTTCCTTCCTTCCCCGAAGTTACGAAGAATCATTCTTCGTGAAGATGGTATTAGTGTAGAAGATGATTCATTCGCATGCTTTCTCGTATCTGTTATGGTACAGAGCACAAGTTAGATACTGTTGTAACACTATGATGATAATCATAGGGATGATAATGACGAACACCTCATTGCAAGCGGTAGTGCTACGGTAAGTGCGGGAAGAGGCGATGGAAGCAGTGGCACTGAATACCAACAGTCTTTCGGGAAGAAGGTTAAAGTTGCAACTATCATCACGGCTTTTGATGACAATTCGCTAGAGAACATGTACGATGATTATTACATAAGTTATAGTTAAGGTATCTGCATTCCGTATGGCGTCTAGAATTACATCTACAGTGCTATCTAGAGCATGGTTGCAGAGCTTTGCATAAAGACGATACCCACCAGCACATTGAGGTGTACGTAGAGATCCTGTAACCAAACGTTCATACAGATATGTTTGTTCGAGCCCATCTTTTCTTGTTAGTCATGGTATGCCAGAAGCTCATTTTCTTCTCAATTCTGTTGGTCTACCCATCTAATCATCATTCGCCTGTAGCAGCACATTTAGAAAGTTTCTATCATCTTTTTGTCTGAACTCCTTATTGTCCACGTTTCACTTCCAAACAATGCTACACTCCAGACAAATGCTTTCAGAAAGGACTTCTAACATTTCAACTAATATTGGATATCAATAAATTTCTTCTGTAACGCTTTTCTTACCGTAGCCATGCTGCATATTATATCGTCTTAAGTTCGGCTATCAGAAATTATCTTTGCACAGTGGTAGAGTGCCAGACTACAAATCCGAAGGTCGCGGGTTCGATCCCCACCAGGTCCCTTTTATCTGTCACTGTCCACTTCTTTCGCCTCTGGCAGTATTGCTCATTGCACCGTGGTTCGGAACCCACGTTAAACTGTAGGTCCCCCTACAACTGGCTGGGCAAGTCAGTTCGAAAAGTCGGAGGAAGGCAACGGCATACCACCTCCAAACAGGACCATGCCTAGTAAAGCACTGTGGTGTTCAAACCAATCTTAGGATTGTTGACTGCTTTTTTTACCTAAATAGTAAAACTCATCTACTACTTTTATTGTCTCATCACCTAATCTAATTCCTTCAGCATCGTCTGATTTTCTGACACTACATTCCAATTACATATGCTTTACTCTTGCTAATGGTGATCTTATACCTTCCTTTCAAGACACTGTCCAGTCTGTATAATTGCTCTTCCAGGTCTTTTGCTGTCTCTGACAGAATTACTACGTTGTCAGCAAGCCGCAAGATTTTTATTCCCTCTCCCTGGACATTAATTCGTTCTCCAAATTTCTTCCATGCATTATTTCGCAGCTTGTTCTGTGTACAGATTGAACAACATTGGGGAAAGGCTACAGCCTGTCTTACTTCCTTCCTAAGCACTGCGACCCTTTCATGACCTTCGACTATAATAATTGAGGACTGGTTTTAGCTCCCTATATTTTACTCCTGCTACTTCCAGAATCTTAAAAAGTGTACTGCAGTCAACAATATCAAAAGCTTTCTCCACATCCACAAATGCTAAAAATGTATTGTTTCCGTTTCCTTAATCTATCTTCTAAGATAGGTCTAAGTCTTAATGTGAGTATTGCTTCGCGTGTTCCTACATTTCTCCTAAATCCAAACTGATCTTCTCCAAGGTAACATTCCACCACTTTTTCCATTCGTCTGTAAATAAATAATGTTCATAGTTTTCAACCATGACTTATTAAACTGATAGTTCAGTAATTTTCACATTTGTCTGCACTTGCTTTCTTAGGAAATGGAATCACTATATTCTTCTTGAAGTCTGAGGGTTCTATATAACTGTTCAAAAAAAAGCAGTCTCCTCTTTCGTAATGTTTCAGTTACGTTTTCAAAGACATTCTGGTTTTACTACTATGTTGTAGTGCTGTATCTTCAAACTTTAGAGAGACACGTTTTCTTCTAAATATTCCAAGTTATTATATAAGTTCTCTCCATGTTGTGTTCAAATGTTCAAATGTTTGTTAAGCTTACGGGACTTAACAACTTGGTCATCAGTCCCTAAACTTACAAACTACTTATCAACTACCTTATACTAAGGACGGCACAAATATCGATGCCCGAGGGGGCATGCGAACCCCCGACCGTAGTGGCCGTGCAGACCGTGACTGGAGCGCCTCAGTGTCCTCGGCCACCGCGGCCGGCCCATGTTATGTACTCTTTCTTCTATAGCAAATTTTTCTAATGCATTCTCTTGGATACGTTTTTTTCCCAAATATTTAAATGTATTTGCCCTCTTTATCTGGCCAATATCTATTGCTAGGGATTCCGGAGAAATTTTTTATGTTTGTTTAAATTGTGTGTTTTTTTTGTTTTTTTGTTTTTGTTTTTTTTTTTCTACAGATTATCTTAAACTTGCCTTGTTGTCTATTTCTTCTAAGAGATCTACTTGTATTCCGGCATTTGTTGGGTTTTTAGAAAGAATGGAAAAATCATCTGCAAATTCTAAACAGTTAATTTCAATACCTTTGTTTTTAGTCCCTAGTCTGATTGGCGATAGCTTCTGTTCTTTTACTTTTGTTTCTATTCTCTTGGTACTTGCCTTGTTGTCTATTTCTTCTAAGAGATCTACTTGTATTCCGGCATTTGTTGGGTTTTTAGAAAGAATGGAAAAATCATCTGCAAATTCTAAACAGTTAATTTCAATACCTTTGTTTTTAGTCCCTAGTCTGATTGGCGATAGCTTCTGTTCTTTTACTTTTTGTTTCTATTCTCTTGCTATTTTGTCTAGTACACAGTCAAGGGGAGTGGAGATAGACCAAGACCTTGCCTTACGCGTGTTTTCAAGTTGAATGTCTTGGATATTTCATCCCAAAAGTTTACTTTTCATTCGATGTCTGTGAGCTTTTCACGAATCATGTTTCCTAATTTAGATTTGATGCCAAATTGTCTGATCACTGTACCTTGTGTTTCCTATCAGCCGAGTCAAGGCAGTAGGAGTAACCCACTAAACTACAGGCCTATTTCATTGAGTCAATTTGCAGCAACGTTTTGGAGCATATACTGTATTCAAATATTATGAATTATCTCGAACAGAATGATCTATTGACCCAAGGTCAACACGGATTCAGAAAATATCGTTCATGAGAAACACAACTAGCTCTTTACTCACGCGAACTGATGAGTGCTATCGACAAGGGTTCGCAAATCGATTCCGTATTTCCAGAAGGCTTTTGACACCGTACCTTACAAACGGCTTTTAATCAAATTGCGTGGTTATGGTATATCGCCCCAAATTTGCGACTGGATATGGGATTTCCTGTCAGATAGGACACAGTTTGTAGTAATCGATGGCCAAGCATCAACTAAATAAAAGTGATATCGGGCGTTCCACAGGGTAGTGTTAGTGGTCCTCTGCTGTTCCTTTTTTATATAAAGTATTTGGGAGAAAATCTAAGTAGCTCTCTTAGGTTGTTTGCAGATGGTGCAGTCATTTACCGTCTAGTAAAATCATCTGAAGATCAAAACCAACTGCAGAACGATCTGAATAAGGTATCATTATGGCGTAAAAATTAGCAATTGACTCCAAATAATGAGAAGTGTGAAGTCGTCCACATGAGTACAAAAAGAAATCCGTTAAACTTTGTTTACAAGATAAATCAATCAAAAGTGAAGACCGTAATATCCACAAAATGCCTAGGAATTACTATTACATCAGAGTTAAACTGGAAATAACACGTAGACAATATCGTGGGAAAGGCGAACCAGAGACTGCGTTTTATTGGCAGAACCCTTAAAAGATGCAACATAACTACTAAAGAGACTGCATACACTACGCTTGTCCGTCCTTATTTGGAGTATTGCTGCCCAGTGTGGGATCCGTATAAGGTGGGTTTGACGGAGGACATGTAAAGAGTCCAAAGAAGGGCAGCTCGTTTCGTATTGTCACGATACAGGGGAGACAGCGTTACGGAAATGATACAGGATCTGGGATGGGAATCATTACAACAAGGGTGCTTATCACTGCGGCGTGGGGTACTTGCGAAACTCCAATCGCCAACATTCTCCTCGAATGCGAAAATATATTGTTGACTCCCACTTACATAGGTAGAAATGATCATCAGAATAAAATACGAGAAATCAGAGCTAAAACGGAGAGATTGAGGTGTTCTTTCTTCCCGTGCACTATTCGAGAATGAAATGGGAGATAAATAGTATAATTGTGGTTCGAAGAACCCTCTGCCAGGCACTTAAATGTGATTTGCAGATTATTCCATGTAGATGTAGATGTAGTTGGAACGCCCTACTCCGACAATGTTAAATTTAGTGGCTTGGCTTCCCTGTGTTCCAGGAACCACTTTAACCATTGACTTGAAACTTTTACAGGACATTAAACTGTATTCATTACCTGACATTGCAGGATGGAGGCAATATGTATAGTTTAATTATCTTCAAAAGGAACACACCAAGATCGCTATATGATTATCTAATTTACTGACGAGCTGTTTCAATGAGCTGTGCCACCATCATCTGGGTGTATAAAATTATACAAAGTGCTCATCTGATGTTATGTAAAAAATGGAGGTTAAACAGAACGTGCAACATAGAATTTAGTCAAAATATAAAGTACATATATTATCCACTGCTTGTAAGAGTCAAGCTTTCCTCCCAACGTGCATGAGATCCACCTTTGACACCTATACTCCCTTTGCCATGGTTTCTTTGTGTGTGTGTGTGTGTGTGTGTGTGTGTGTGTGTGTGTTGTTCTTAGCGTAAGTTAGTTTCAATACTGTCTAAATCATCTGTTTTGACGTCATCACCCAACTGTTTGATACTTATTACCGTACTTCACACAGCAGTTGTCAATAATAAAATGTATATGTCAACACGACATGTTTCGGGAGTACATTATCCCATTATCAAGTTCTGTAAAACAAGGAAACGTAGAGCAATAAGGGTACTATATACAAACGACTATACCACAAGTATTCCAATGAAACTAACCTCCTACATACCATTAAACGTATCTGCTGCCAGGAAGCATCGTTGAACACAATAGCTGTGAATGTACGTCGTCAAAAATAAAACTTTACGCAGTAGCACATGTTTCTCAGATGGCAGCGAGTTGTGCACTAACGGACAGCTGATCCAACTTCCAAGACTGTCCATATGCTTAACAATTCAATTGTAGCGATATATTAATATTTTTTTTAATTGAAAATTATGTCTGCGACACTTGTCGCAAGCATCCGTTCTCTCTGCCAATAAATCTCTGATTATCCTTATTTCAATTTATACCTTCAACTATTTCAAACCATCTGGAGAGAAAACAGAATCGCTTGTCGTCTTTCGTTTTTCTACCTTTATACTGAGCGGACGTATTTTACTCGACCTCCAGAATTATGTAAGTGTGAGCTTTGGTTAGCATCCTTTAACGTAATAAATTTTAAATTTCATTTGGAATTCCTATTTTATTTAAATAATGACTATTTCTCCCCATCTTTCATTTAATTTATGACTTGATTTTCAGCAATATTAGTAAATTGATGCTTGTTCATTGTTGCGTATTGTTTCCTGATGACGAAAGAACATTCTCGATGCAAAATTTATTTACTTTCATTTTATATTAAACATTGAATTCAATGCCTGCAGGAAATCTTCATTCTGTTAAAAGCGAAGTCCGATAATTTCTTTAACTTTCAATAACCATAGTGATTAAAATTGCACACGGTCTTAAAACTTTAATAATTAATAGTCATGAAAGCAATCATCAGTTTACGAGAACGAAGATATTAATCAATTCATACAGGTTCAACTGCAGTGTCACGGCTTCCACCAATGAATGCATACCAGGTAACTGATTCCGCTATTTTCTTATGTAATGGTGCTTTCTGGTGTTGTAATTTTTAACTTACATTGCAACTGAGAACTGACGGCGGAATCTTTTGTGGTCCTTTCAGTGTATGAACCATTTCAAAAATTAATATTCATTGCTGATCTTACGCTTAATTAGATTTTAATTCCGTTTTTCAACTTTGATCTTGTGACAACAACAGCGATAAAATCCAGAAAAAAGTATCATTACACAATTCCATTGAGCCCTGAAAACAAGGAAGCTGAAATGAAGGCTCTTAGACAGATAGCCGTAGAAAATTATTATGACGCGGGTTTGATAGATTAGAAAAGACGATAACACATAAGAATCAACTACGGAAGAAAATTCGCACAAATACAGTGTTATACCATTCTGGGGACCCGTCTCCTACAAATTGGCGAGGCTGTTTAAAAAGAGAAACGTTTGCTTTTAGAACAGACAATAAATTAGAACATAGGCTGAAGCATAAGATTGATGCAGGTGAGAACTGGCTGGGGAAAGCGGGGGTATACCAAATAAAGTGTAATGATTGTGAAATAAAGTATTTAGGACAAACGGGAAGGAATTTTAAGGTGCGGCTTAAACAGCACAGTAATAGAGAGAATGGTTCATATACAGTGGCAAAACACCTGAAAATTGAACGGCATTCGTTGGGCTCCATAAATAATAGTTTGAAAGTCATGCACTATGAGGACAGAGGTTGGTTATTATCGAATCTCGAAGAAATTGAGATCTTTTGTGCGTTGAGAAAGGATTCCAGCAGCATGCTTAACGAAATGACAGTACTATCAAAAAACCATTACTGGGCACATTTTAGCAACCTCCTCCTTGAGAAACACTGATGTGTGTCCATGTATTAAACATCGACTTCTTAGATTCTAGTTCCGTTACAAAACCTTTAATTTAGTGACTGCTTTTATGAATAAATGTTAGGCATCTTGACTAGAATATCTTTGGCCACCAATGACAGCGGTTAAGCATATGGTCATACTCTGAAGTTGGATCAGCTGTCCGTTAGTGCACAACTTGCTACCAGATGAGAAACATCTGGTACTGCGCAAAGTTTTATTTTTGACAATGTACACACGCAGTTATTATGTTTAAAGATGCTTCTTAGCAGGTAAGTTTTATGGTAGGTAGGTTAGTTTCATTGGAATATTTGTTGGTACAGTCGTTTGTATATAGTGCTCTTATTATTCTACGTTTCCTTGTTTTAGAGAACTTGGTAATGGGATAATCTCGTACCGAAACATGTCGTGTTGACATGTGTATTTTACTAGCTGAATCCCCGCTGCTTCGCATGCGTAGGCTGGTTGGTGTGCACCAGTTGTTTCTTTTTAATCCTGATGAAGAATCCATATCTTAAGTTTCGTAGTTGTAGTTTGAAATTTGAGTAAACAGCACCATATTTTTGAAAATCAATTTTTTGCATCGCGTATTTCACCCCCTTATTGGTCGAATTTCAAATAATGCCGAAACACCTGTCGAAATCCGAAAATTTGTAGTTCTAACTTCAAAATTGCCTAAATAGCAACATATTTTCTTAAAACACCCCGTCTCCAATTTCACCCCTTTGATGGTTGAATTTCCAAAAATACCGAAACACGTATTTTTTAACGTCTAACGAACTATACAAATATCAATTTGTGCAGCTCTAGCTTTAAAATTGTATCAATAGCAACGTGTTTTCGAAAAGAATTTTTGAGCCTCTATTTAACCCTCTTACTTGTTGAATTTCCAAAAATAATAAAAATCATGGATTTTTAATCCTGACCAAGATTCTATATACGAAGTTTCGTAGTTGTAGCATAAAATTTGAGTTAACAGCAACATATTTTTGAAAATCAATTTTTTGCGTGACCTATTTTACCCCCTTATTTGTCGAATTTCAAAAAATGCCGGAACACGTGTCTTTTTAATTCGAACCCTGAATTAAAATCCGAAATTTTGTAGTTCTAGCTTCAAAATTGCCTAAATAGCAACGTATTTTCAAAAAACGTTTCATCCCCTATTTCACCCCCTTACGGACGTAATATCGAAAAATCGCTTCTTAAATGACGCCTACAGAGTAAGATCAACACCCTCCACAAATTTCAAGTTTCTCTCTTCAGTGGTTTGGGCTGGGCGATGATGAGTCAGTCAGTCAATCAGTCAATCGGGACACTTCCTTTTGACAACTGGTGCGTGAAGTACGGCAATAATACTGTGTAAGTTTAGGTACCGATGACCTTAAACGTTTGGTGCCTTACGCTTACAAACATTTGACTAGTTCTTATTTTGTGTGTGACACGATAACCGCTGTAGCTCTAGAGAGCTCAAGAGGCAGTTCTTATATTACCTGTAAAAATGTTTTCCTTCTTGTGCTTGAACACAAATGTAACTCAAACTAATGCTCTACCGGCTTTTTTTTTTTTTTTTTTTTTTTTTTTTTCAAAACCTATTATCAACTATATGTGTACAGAGAATGTTACGATCCAGTCGTCAAACGTGTGATAATTTATCGCAACGTCTTTCGGACTACGTCAGCCCGTTATCTAGAACTTTAAACGTCTGTCATATTAGGCACTAAGTACTCGTTAATGGGGTACTGGACTCCAAGTACATGTTGTGATAAATTATCACAAAATGACAACTAGTGCGTAAAATTCACAGAACTGACAGGTAAAAAAAAAAAAAAAAAGAAGTTGTATGTTGTCGTCACAACAGATAAAACTCTTGTGTGTTGCTCGTGTTTTAAAATATCGCTGTTGATATGTTACAGTCGCTTCGTTGTATACATCCTATGTCGCATTTTCACCCAAGTCACTTGCCGTTATTGATCAAATGTTACATATGGTACGGCTAAACTGTTCAGCCCACATCAAGTTTCAATGATCACAAAAATAAAATCTAAATTTATATACCACCAGTGATATATGTGCAGGCATAGCGCATATTATTCGAATCTCCTCACGTCATAATCTTAGCCGATAGAAGAGCTAAAACAAATACAACAAGGTGCTGATAAGTTTAAGATGCGCTGTGGCATCATTTTGTCACGTTTTAACGATATTCACTGAGACTGCGGTGTGAACATTAAAATAAATAAAACTTCAAGATTGACAAGCACGCAACCAGTAAGTTGTACGTAATGTTTTTATTAATCTTAAACAACATTTCAGCACCCCTACGAATGCCTTTTTCACAAGATTTGTTTTAATACATTTTATTCCGCGATTTGAGAGATATAGCTCACGACTTTTGCAAAACATGATATGTTTTGGAGCTCAGTAAAGAAAAGAGAAAAAGAATTTCTGAACAAGACACCCACAATGGTGTCGATACCTTCATTAAGGTCAATAAAAACATTACCTGCAACTGATTGGCTGTGTGTTTGTTAATCTGATACTATATATAGTTGCTAACAACGTCCATGTTCAAGATTGTATTATTTAACTCTATTTACTTACATATTTTTATCGCCGTGCATCCATTTCAGATTGGTATTGGGACAGCGAGTGTAAGGGTAGGAACATAAATTTTATTCATTGACTTCGCGCGTTACGGTAACGTTTCAGTGTTGAGGTACACCATATTCAGGGCCTTCTTTGGGTCTCGGAACTTACATTAGTGAAGGAAAATCATTATATACTCTCTGCGGAAAGTGACAGGAAAACTTGAGCGTCCGCTCAGCTGAAGATTGTCATCGCCTACGGTACTTAAGATGACAATCTGACACAAGCGAATATGTAATAGGCCGATGTCGCTGTTTTGATCCTTCTGTAAAACGTACAGTAATCATTTACTGATTTTAGCGTGCCCACAAAAAGATGTAGAGGACCCATGATGGAAGTCTATCTAACACCTTTCGTTGTGCTTTGATAGAAGCATTAATCACCCTATTTCTTCCACATTAAGTCAGAAAAATAAAAAGTCATGAAGTAAACGTGAATTTCGCACAACGTAGGCCGCCTTGTATTTACGTCTACAGGAAAATGTTTCGATGAAAAATCGATTCAGATATTCTGAGTTTTATTTGGCAATAAAATTTGGAAGTCATTTGTTCTTCAGAACTGGAAATTAACATGCCAGATAACTTCCTTGTGCTCCCGTATCTGATTTCGCAGCGCGGGGGTTGCCGCGCGAGCTGGAGCGCCACGTTGCGGATCGTGCGGCCTTCCGCATCGGAGATTCGAATCCTTCCTCGGCCATGGATGTTTGTGTTGTCTTCAGAAGTTAGTTCATAAGTAGTTTGTAAGTTTAGGGGCTGATGACCCCACAGTTAAGTCCCATAAGCTTTACAATTATTATTATTATTTTATTTTTATTTTTTATTTTTATTTATTTTTTTTTTTTTCGAAACCCCCTGGCAGATTAAAATTGTTTGCTGGAAACTGGACTCGAACGTGGGACCTTCGCCTTTCCCGGCCAGGAAGTTTCAGTAAGTTTCATATCAGCGCACACTCCGCTGCAGAGTGAAAGATTCATTTTTTCTCTTTTATTTATTTATTTATTTTCGTAGCTGATTTCAACGATCGTTAGCTAACTATGAGGTACCTACTCCTGTCGATGCTAATAATACATCTCAAGAGATCACAGATGACACTACTAACGAAACTCGCAATTTCTCTAATTTTATCGATTATTAAGGGAAAATCGAAGACGCATCATAGTTTGTATAGCTGACACGAGCTTTGTTTTTGTTTTGCAGCGCAATGAGCGACAAGAGAAAAATCGTTTGAACAAACTAGTCTTGGAAAGGAGAGCAGTTATGGAAAATAAGAAGGCAATTTGCTCGACTATTTGGGAAAAGCAACATCCCAGTGTTCTGTGAATGTAACATTACTTTTTACAATACCAACTGATCAATTTACATCCACCCATCGACCTACCCAAGCCTCATGTTTTAATAAAAAAAAACAATTAATCACTTGAAACATTGATCTATCTTAATATCAATTGCATGGCAGAACACTATTCCAAAGAAAATATGCTTAATTTACAGTTTTCCAATGTTCAAATGTTTGTATAGTCTATGGGACTTAAGTACGGGGTCATCAGTCCCTGAACTTACAAACTACTTATGAACAGCTTATACTAAGGACGACACAAATATCCATGCCCGAGGGGGGATTCGAACCCCCGACCGTAGTGCCCGAGCAGACTGTGACTGGCGCGCCGCAGTACGCTCGGCCACCGCGGCCGGCTTGAAAGTTTTATTATGAAAGCATGGTTTTGTGATTCGCTATGTGGTAAAATTTTACATCCAGTTCTGCGATCGCGAGGGGTAAAGTTGGCAACTGTTGCTCAGTGTTGAGATGTTACTTGACAAATCAAGAGGGAGATGTAACTAATGCAAACGTCACCAGTTGCCAACATTATCTCTCGCGACCGTCGACGTCGATGTAAAATTTAATCCGCAATGTAGTCTTTCAATAGCGCCGAGTACAGTTAAGTTTTCCTCTACTGAAGAGCTGTCCGTAGCATCAGAAGAAGAAGAAGACGATGACGAAGAGGATGAAAGAATTTCCATTCTTCAGTTTCAAAACTTCTAAAATTGTGCGCAAATTAAGCGGAAACGAGTCATATAAACAAAAAGAAATAACAACTGTTAAATAACTTCTGGACTTCAATTTGGAAGCTCACTAGCGTTACGTATCGGACGTAGTTAAAACTAACGTAAATGTCTAGGTAACCCCAGGGGAACACGCATTTATCTTTAACGGACAGGTAACTACGGCTGTGACGGTAACTGCTGTCTCGGAAACCCATTTTGTAGTTAACGTTCAGGTAAACCACGGATAACTATAACGGGACGGGTAACTGCTGTTTCTGAAACCGGCCATAGCTGTATTAGATTGTTCTGTGACACAGACGGATATTATCTCTGGGAATATGTTTTTCACCTAGTCCTCTTAGTTATACGAGGCGCATCCAGAAAGTAAGTTCCGTTTCAATTTATCCCGCTGCAGCGCTGCGATTGCAGTTCGCACATGCGCTGTAGACGATGTGTATCAAGGAGAAGAACGTGCGCCATTTGGAGATCGCTGTCAGTTACGTACGCTTTGTTGTGCTCGTTTCAAATGTCGGCGTTGATTGAAAATCCCGGCGCCTGTGAAATCAGGTCGGTGATTCGGTTTCTGAATGCGAGGAAAGTGAAACCGAGTGAAATTTATCGGCAAATTTGCGATGTTTACGGGCCAAATGCGATGAGTGATTCGATGGTGAGAAGATGGGTCCGACAGTTCAATGGCGGGCGTAGTGATGTGCACGGTGAAGAACGAACTGGGCGTCCACCTTTGGTTACAAAAGAACTGGTTCACTCGACTGATGACAAGATCCAGGAAAACCCTAGGTTTACAATTAGTGCTCTCGCTATGGACGGCGAGATAAAAGAAACTGTTTCCAACTGGTTCAAGACACAGGCGGCAGATTTCTATGAAGAAGGTATACAAAACCTGGTGCCACGCTATGACAAATGCCGGCAAAATTTCGGCAGTTATGTGGAAAAGTAGTTTAAGAGTTGTAGAATTTTGTGCAATGAAAATTTCTTCTGTATCTGTGGATGGGCCTCGTATTTTATCCAATACAATAAAATTAGCCTACAGTAACAGTTAATTTCATAATAGTTGTGACTATGTTTCAGTATGTGGTTCAAGAGAATGACAAATTACGATAACGTAATATTAACGCCACGCATCTGCATGACGTTTCTCTCTCATTTCTAAAAGCGACAGTTCCACCGAGGAAGCCGACACGAAATGTATCACCCACAAAATAAAGGGTGAAAAATATAAAAAAAAATAAAATACCAACAACAGCCGTACGCAGAAAAAGAGGAACGAAGACAAAAAAAGGTGCGGAAAAAAATACACAAACAGCCGACAATTTATTCAGACGCCGCCGTGCGTAGCGGCGAGAAAATTTATAAATTATTAATTCCCATTAGGGGCGGATATGAAAACGTTGTCACCCATTTAGCACGCATCATAGCGCTAATGTCGCTTCTCGCCACGGGCACCCTCCCTGACAACATCCCCTTCCACCACTCCCGTAACCCCTTCCAACCACCCCCGTAAACACACACATACACACACACACACACACACACACACACACACACACATACACACTGTATGAAGAAGCAGCGAAACTCAGACATATACCGAAGTACGTACAGACAACTACACACATCGTAAAAATTTTAGTAGACTGTTAAAACATGAACTCTGTCTCTCTTTTTTTCTCTCTCTCTCACTCTCACGCAAACACACACTATATATATACATGTATATAGTTATCAGAATTGAGAAATTTTCGACATCTTGAAGCCCATGAAAACTTTGCAATGTGTAACATAGTCCATAATCTGATAATCTACGTATATCTAGAAATGTGAATGTCTGTTCGGTGTACGTTTATCACGTCAGAATCACAAGACATAAAGAGCTAAATATTTGTACAGTTACTAATGTCTACCCAGGGAAGGATTTAGGTACGGTTTTAAGGCGATCGGATAGCTATTTCGAAGAATTCTTTTAGTACCTCTACTTATTTGCTTGCTGTTGTTTCGTTATCTGGTAGTATGTGGCCAGATTGTGTGCAAAAGCTATCTTTGATATATGTAATTTATCCCGCACTCTTCCTGTTGGTTTCCAGTGTTCTTGAATTATTAGTTCCTTTTCCCATTCTCTCATTACATTATCCAGGACATGTTTGAATAATAGTGTGGACAATCCGACGCCTTGACATACTCCAGTTTTGATCATCTTGGGATCAGAGACTTTGCGAATGAATTTAACTCTCGACGTTGTGTCAGCTAATGTCTGTCTGATAAATCGTACTGTTTTTGGGTTGAGCCACTGTGCTTGTGAGAAGTTAAAAACACACACACATTTCGCCCAAAATATCTCTGGAACAATTGTAAACATTGTAAAACTACTTTCACCGGTATCAATGTAAGACAGAGGCTTATGTATGTAAATATTTTAAAACATTATGAAACTAAAGCACATGTGTTTTAATACAAACTTAGCTGTTCTTTTTCCAGAGATATTTCGGGTGAGTAAGACATCTGGAACATAATAAAAGACAACCACAGACACAGAAACGTCTGTGTTAAGTTTAACACTTTAATGCACATACGTTATTTTTCCCATTATCTCTAAAAGTGATTAACATTTTGCCACAAATTCATCTGTAATTGGTTCTATACACGTGTTACACATGTGTCTCGTCGTAGAAATTATAAATTGCAGAGTGCTACTGAATCAGTTCGACCTTCATGTGTCCTGAGTGTCGAGCGTGGTAGCCAAGCCTGAACGTGACACTGTAGAGACTAAATTTTTCATAACACATCTGTTCTTGTTTCACAGTGGCGACGCTAGACGAAACCTGGGCGTCGGCGAACACGTCTTTGCGAGGCCCCTTCCATTTTTTCCAGTAAGGAGGAAAATGTTAAATAAGATTAGCTGAATTATATATCAATAATCATTATACTAACATTTTATTATTATAATATACAAGTAATAATCAATGAAAAAATTACAATAAACACAAATTAACATAGAGAAACTTTTCGGCCTTTCGCCCCAATGATTTTTTTAAAACTCCCAGCATAATTAATACTAGCCGCTGTTTCGGCTTCAATTGATAGTACTGACAACGCTGATAGCTTTTCTTGGGTCTTTGTGATTCTCAAGTAAGTCTTAATCAATTTTAACTTCGAGAAACTTCTCTCGGCCGAAGCTGTACTAACAAACTGTGAGCTTGATTCTGATTGTTATATAAGCATTTGGATATACTTCTTCCAAATTGTTTTCTAAAATGAACCGAAGAAGTTGTTTTGCAAGTATTTAACTAAAAATTTCATCACTGCTGCACTCATTCCGAAATAAATAGGAAAACTACATAGCTGCCAGCGGGGAATGGCCGAGCGCACTAAAGCGTCATACCACGGTGAGCGAGGTCGCTCTTGTTGAGGTCGAATCCCACTCTTGGGTACGGCTGTTGTGTTCGTCCTTTGGTTAAGCTAGTGTAAGTTAGATCTAGATCGTCGCTACTTAACCTAGCAGTTGAGAAGCGCGGTTAATCATCAAATATAAAAAAGAAGAATAAAACTAAAATTTTAACAATATTTTGCGAGGCCCCCGCAGACGCGAGGCCGTCGGCGGTTGTTTCAGTTCGAAGCATCAACATACCATATGGCAGAAAGCATTTTCGTTCATGTCCAGCAGACGTTGTGTTCAGTTACATGTTTTGGAACCCATTATGCCTTCCTTTTTTTCCGTCCCTCCGCACCGGCAGATATATGCCAGTGCCTGACTTCTTTTCATCATTAGTGGCATTGAAGCCCAATAAAAGAAAGAGAGTAAATCGGGGGATAAACAATAAACAAATAAAATGTGACTAACTCAGGCGCATAATTATAAAAACAAATGTTTGTTTACTTTAGTATTCCTCCTTTGCCACGTAAAAGTGGTCAGTCAAATACTACAGTTCCATTATGAGTTACTTTCTGGAAAGATAAGAGGCATAATAGTGATATTTACAGCATCAGGTACATCATAGAAGCACTATATAGCTGATCAGCTATGAACTTCTTGTTGCTGCTACTGCTAATTTTAAGGATTTTTTTTTCTTTTTTCTTTTTTAGTATATACGCTCTATACATTTACCGTGATAGCTTTAATAGCTTCAAATAAAAAGTCATGCATTGAAGGATTAACCACTATCTGGAGACGAAAAGAGAATTGGAAATGCATTTCATCGATGGGTAGGGAGGGGGGGGGGAGAATTTTTATCTGGTCACACCCTACAGACACTGTGACGTAATAAAATGGTGGCAAAATTTTTCATTGCATGTCTTCGAATATTCGCACTCGTCAGCAGGTAGTTTGCAGGTAATTTCCGCGTTATAACTTTTCCTTTTTCTCTTCAATATTTTCACCTCTAGCGAGCGCAAAAAAGCTGGCCACACGTATTCACAGACGCAGCTAGCACACACATACGCAGACTCGAAAGGCGCCTGAGTAATTCATATATATACGGCCCAATTTATCCACGCGTAATAATAATAAACACCACATTTTCGTCCGCTGGTACCTCCCAGCGCACGACGCATGCGCAGAACTGACCTCGCAACCGCAATGACAAATGACGCTCTCTCCCTGGCGTGAAGCCCACGCTCCGTTATTCGAATTCGTGAATCAAACGTACTGTTTTATTTCTGCCTTCTTTTATTTTATTCCATTCCCCCTCTCTCTCCCTCCCCACTACCCCCCAAACGCAATGCGTAACTCTTTTACGCTCTAGCACATTTTTATCCTCTGTCCTTTTTTTTTCCCCTCACAGCTCTGTCAGTGGACAAGCTAAATAAAACAAAAACTAAAATAAAAAAGGGGGTTGAGGGGCAGTGCTAGGGACAAAATAGAAATATATCAGGCGTCCGACGCCAAGTGTAGGTGTGTGTACTCGGGGAAAACGTAAAAATATTATATAACATTTTTATAACTTAGCGCGGCGGCTACGAGGCCAACGCACACGCAAAAGCGCGAAAGAGCGCTCCAAGCGAGCTCGTGCGTCAAAACGCGGATGGAGAAAAATGTAATAATTTTCATCGTCACAATCCTATTCATATCTGTTGCGCGGCGTTGCAGAAATAAAAAATAAAAAAAGGGGGAGAACGGAGCAGGAAAAGCGGAAAGATAAACGACGCAGCAAACATTTTCTGCCGACTTTCGGGCACTGCGTCCGACTTTGTTAATTTTCTGTCATTTTTCCCACTTTTCGGTAAAAGTATATGACAGTTTACAACATATTTCAGCCCTGGCCCGCGCGAGTTCTCCTTTCTTCGTTGCTCTTCCGAGCAAATATATATTTCTCTCTCTCTCTCTTTCCAACTCTCCGTCTCTTTTTCACGTGTGCGTCGCTTCCATTTCCGTATAATTCCGCGCATTATGGAAATAAATTGAAAGCGATGAATCCGTTTTCCGAGCATATTTTCCCCCCACTCTCTCTCTCCTTTATTTCGAAATAAAAAATTGGGCCCCGCGAGAATGTCGCTTACTTGTCGGGGCTCGGACGGTGTAGCGTGTGCTAAATGCCTGCACGCACTCGTTTCTCAGGTGACGGATGCCGAATAATAAATACCAGCTTGTACCGGCCGCGGTATAAGGTACGGAAATCTGTGTGTGGCGTTTCGTATGCGCGCGAGCGTCGGAGTCATAAATTATAGGCCGACACAGACGAATATGTGAGAATGGGGGAAAAATAAAAACCTGACGTGCTGGTGACAGAGGAGCGTGTAGCTATCAGGGCGCCAAGACGTATGTTTCTGAATTAGTGCTACGAGGTGTTGCGTATCTGAGGGATGGCACGATTCGTGTTTTGTCCGGTAATTCTCTAACGCATCTCACATCGGCTTCCCACATTCTCTGCCAACTTTCCAACACGTTTGCATTCCCTTCCAGTGTGTTAACGATTTACTGATTCGTTCGAGTCCAGTGGCTACGTCTTTTTCGTCTTTAACCCATTAGCGCCAAGCGTTGCCATATGGCAAAATTTGTAACACTTTCTTAAAAATCTTAGTTTCCAAGACAATAATGAAGCGAGAGTGTTGGCAGCACCTGCTTCCGTTTTGCAAGACTGTAAAGTTCATTACAATGCAACAGTTCTAAACATTTAAAAGTTGTGACGTATGCAGTGTTGGAAGTCGTAGTTTGCTGGATGAGTAAGAAAAATGGAGTATAAGTTCGACTAAGTAAATTTTACACAGTAATATATGATACACAATTTTCTTTTTTAGTACGGTTATGCTTTATATACTCCAATATATATTCTCTGAAAATTATTGCTTGCTGTGAAATAAATTACTTTCATTTAGGCCACTTGAACTTCGGTGTTGCCATATGGCAACGCTAGGCGCTTATACTCAGTAAAATGATGAATTTTTCATTTTTTCTTGTGTACAGACCATGAAGTAAACAAATAATGCTGTTCCTGCTTTATGGTTGACAGTTTCTTGTACCGTACCCTCGCCCGCTCAGTAAAAACAATTGCCCTCGTAAAGCGAAGATTCCATGAGAAAACATCGGCGTTGTCAAGCGATTGTCTAAAATGAAGACTCACAGGATTCTCACTATTCAGCATCTGTTGCCAACATTATCATAGGAGGCCGCTGGGATATTTGGTAAAATTCAACCGGCACTGGGAGGTATGAAACGGTATCTTTTACATGTTAAGGAGAATGCCTGACACAATAACAACAATTAAAAACTGAAGTATATACTTCTCATGCCATTTTCGAATTATATGACTTTCATTAGCCTAATATTTGAAATGGAACTACAATTTCGGTGTTGGTATATTTATACAACGCCAAGAAATAATGTTATTTCGATACTGCGATATTCAGAATTTCAGAGCTGACTTCGTAGTTCCACTCGTGCACCGCTACATGCCTCTCCCGGCGCATCATCATTTATATCGGCATTCTCGACTTCGTAGTTCCACCCGAGCACCGCTAGATGCCTCTCCCGGCGCATCGTCCTTTATATCGGCATTAATATGAAAATATCCATTTCGTTGAACCACTCTTAATCACTGCGAAAATGAAGCATTTGAATGGCACAAGATAGTGAGTTGGGAGCACTGCATGTTTCGATATTCACTTATTTTAATACGTTATTTTAATACCGCAGATGCGCTGCATTACAGCGTCTTTGGTCGAGGCGAATAGCCAATCAGTGAGCTGATTGTTGGAGAATGTAGAACTTGGTCCAAGCTGTAGATATGAAAATTTCCACTTCCTTTTACCACTTTTAATGGCTAAATGTACACATAATATTTATATTCGTGAAATCTAAGACGAACAATCTTTCAAATTATGTAACTTTCATTGGGCTTGTTATACGAATAAATTAGTACTCTGTACCACAATTTTCGTGTTAGCGTATTTATATAATGATTTATATCTTTCTTGAATTTTTCACACTGTAAATATTGGTTCTGTGCATAATTTAAACTTTAAGACATTTTGCAATGTTTGAGCATGAAATTCCGTTTCTCAGGGGCTGATATTTAATAAACCGGAAAAAAAAAAAAAAAAAAAAAATTTGAATCATTGAGTCCCGGTAGTTCAGACCGTTCGAAGCCAATCACAAAAGATATTATTTGTGCCTGATTCCTTTTTCTATCGAACTATTCTTTAAAAAAATATATCATAAGTCTTTTCTAATCAAAGATATTAGATATTTTTCTTTCACACATTAATTGGTTTCTTACGAACTTCACAGATCTTATTATATGTTCACCTTTAGAATAATCTTGGACCATATTAGGGAACTAAATACCTGAATAACTGTTTAAGACATTTTTTTAAGTTTGACAGAGTCTCTATTTTAAAATTAATAGTTACAACTGAATCGCTTTCACAGAAAACACTTCGTAAATTCACAATTCGTGACTATTTTCGTAAAAGTCTCATTTACATTAAAGTCTGTGGATCCTATTACATTGACTATAACTCTAATTCTTCCTGATAAGTTTTTTAAAAGTTATGTCCTTATGTGCAAATAAGCACGAACTACTAATCAGTTTATTAACGGGAGGCAGAAGTTGCTAATTCTTCCTTCCTAGCCTATACCGATCAAAGTCCAAAGATATTGCACGCATTAGCGTATGATCACAATACGAGAGTTTATATTAAGAAATAAATAATTTATCAGGTTTCTTTGTATCTTGGAAATAAACCCCATATGATATTTTGAAACTAACTTTCATTGGGCTTCTTGTACGAATAAATTAGTAATCTGTACCATAATTTTCGTGTTAGCGTATTTATATGTTGTTGTTATGGTCTTCAGTCCGGAGACTGGTTTGATGCAGCTCTCCATCCTACTCTATCCTGAGCAAGCCTTTTCATCTCCTCATAAGAACGGCAACCCACATCCACTTGAATCTGCTTACTATACGCGTCTCTTGGTCTCCCTCTGCGATTTTTACCCCACACACTTCCCTCCAATGCTAAATTTACGATTCCCCGATGTCTAAGAATGTGTCCTACCTAGCGATCCCTTCTTTTAGTCAGTGTATGCCAAAAATTCCTTTTATCACCAATTCTGTTCAGTACCTCTTCATTAGTTAAGCGATCTACCCACCTAATCTTCAGCATTCTTCTGTAGCACCACATTTCAAAAGCCTCTATTCTCTTCCTGTCCGCACTGCTTATCGTCCATGTTTCACTCCCGTACAAGGCAACACTCCACACAAATGCCTTCAGAAAAGACTTCCTTACGCTTAAATTAATATTCGATGTTAGCAAATTTCTCTTTTTCAAAAATACTCTTCTTCCCATTGCCATTCTGCATTTTATATCCTCTGTACTGCGACCATCGCATGTTATTTTACAACCCAAATAACGAAACTCATCTACCGCCTCCATTGTTTCGTTACCTAATCTAATTCCTTCAGCATCGCCCAATTTTCTAAGACCGCATTCCATTATTTTTGTTTTGCTCTTGTTAATGTTCATTTTATACGATCTCTTCAACACGCTGTCCATTCCATTCAACTGCTCTTCCAGGTCCTTTGCTGTCTCTGACAGAATTACTATGTCATCAGCAAAACGCAATGTTTTTATTTCTTCCCCCTGAACTTTAATCCCTATTCCAAATTTTTCCTTGCTTTCCTTCACCGCCTGCTCGATGTACAAATTGAACAACATCGGAGAAAGGCTACATCCCTGTCTTACTCCTTTCCTAACTGATGCTTCCCTTTCATGCCCTTCAACTCTGACAACCGCGGTCTGGCTTTTGTACAAGTTGTAAATAACTGTCCTTTCCCTGTATTTTACCCCTGCTGACTTCAGAATATGAAAGAGTGTATTCCAGTCAACATTGTCAAATGCTTTCTCCAAATCTACAAAAGCTAATAATGTGGGTTTGCCCTTCCTTAATCTATCTTCTAAGATAAGACGTAAAGTGAGTATTGCCTCCCGGGTTCCTATGTTCCTCCTGATCCAAACATCTTCCCCGAGGTCAGCTTCTACCAGCTTTTCCATTCTCCTGTAGATAATTCGTGCTAAAATTTTGCAACCATGACTTATCAAACTGATGGTTCTGTTATTTTCACACCTGTCTGCGCCCGATTTCTTTGGAATGGGGATTATTACATTTTTCTTATCGTCTGAGGGCATTTCACCTGTCTCATACATCCTACTCACCAGTTCAAATAGTCTTGCCATGGCTGGCTCTCCCAGAGACTTTAGTAGCTCTGAGGGTATGTCATCTACTCCTGGGGCCTTGTTCAGACCTAGGTCTTTCAGGGCTCTGTCAAATTCATCTCTCAGTATAGTATCTCCTATTTCATCTTGATCTACTTCCTCTTCCCTTCCTACAACATCGTCTCTAAGTTCATTTCCTTTGTAGAGCTGCTCTATGTACTCTTTCCACCTTTCAGCTTTCCCTTCTTTGCTGAGAACTGGTTTCCCATCTGAGTTCTTGATATTCGCAGAGTTGCTTTTCTTGTCCCCAAATGTCTCTTTTATTTTCCTGTAGGCGGTATCTACTTTTCCCCTTGCTATACATTCTTCTACAGATTTGCATTTGGCTTCTAGCCACTCCTGCTTAGCCATTTTGCACTTCCTGTCAATCTCATTTTTTAGTCGTCTGTACTCCATTTTGCCTGTTTCATTTACTGCATTTTTGTATTTTCTCCTTTCATCAATTAACTGTAGTATTTCCTGTGATATCCAAGGATTTTTTGTAGGTCTTGCCTTTCTACCTATTTTGTCCTCTGCTGCCTTCACTATTTCATCTCTCAATGCTACCTATTCTTCTTCTACTGTTTTATTTCCCCTTGTTTCTGTCAATTGTTGCCTAAATCTCCCTCTGAAATTCTCCAGAACTTCACTTTCCTTCGATTTATCCAAATCCCATCTCCTTATTTTTCTACCTTTCTGCAGTTTTTTCATCTTCAGCCTACAGTTCATGACTAACAAGTTATGGTCAGAGTCTATATCTGCCCCTGGGTATGTCCTGCAGTTTATAACCTGGTTCCGGTACCTATGTCATACCATTATAAAATCTATCTGATACCTTCCGGTGTCTCCTGGTCTCTTCCACGTATTTGTATAATGATACTAATATGTGGCCTACAAGACGCGGAGAATACAGAGGTCTTGCCTCCCCCTGGTAGTTGGGTCCCGACATCACAACACGCACGCCACGACTTGCACTCGGTAGCCCTGTGGAAGGGCGAAGGGTGGCGGGACAGGACATCGCATTAGGGAGCGGGCACGCATCGCTCTTCCGCCTCGGCCCTTCTGCAGCCCTTCGCCCAGCACTCTGCGGCTGTAGCCCTTAACTCTCTGTCTCTCTCCCTCCCCGGAATCCCGCCGGCGATACAAATGAGAGCTGCGCGTTTCTTCCCTTCTCCTGCTCCGCCCACCGCAGGATTTCTCCAGCAGGCGAAAATGGCGCCGCGAATTTGTCACATTTTCTTGCGTCAACAGCGCGAGCTAAGACCAGCCACTCTGCCCATCAAAGGTCTTGCAGCGGGTAAAAACTTCTCCTACAGGATCAATTGTTTGTAAGCCCGAAGAACGAAATTGCTGAGGTCATCCGTCCCTACCATTACAAACTACAACAGGCATCTGAAATGTTCGGTGAATGGTCCCATATTTTACCAACCGCACTGGCGAGGAAGATGTGCCCTTACATTCACATTGAGAGACACATGTCGACAAGCGCCCCCTATCACTGCAGTGGAGCCGTGGTACACGCAGCCACCGGATAACAGGGTCACTGTGAGAAGTAGTGTCACTGCAACATGCAGCGCAAAATGGAGCAACGCGATAACACCAAGTTTTGTTTCAAATCAAATTTTGAATTATGGGACTTAACTACGGGGTCATCAGTCCCTAAACTTACAAACTACATATGAACTAGCTAATACTAAGGACGGCACAAATATCCATGCCCGAGGGGGGGATTCGAACCCCCGACCATAGTGGCCGTGCAGACCGTGACTGGAGCGCCTCAGTCTCCTCGGCCACCGCGGCCAGCTTTGTTTTAAATTAGGGACAAGGGCGTCGGAGACCAGTGGGATGTTAGTGCAAGTGTATGATGTTGAAGCAGTGACTAAAGAGTGTCTGAGTGGTTCGAACGCTTTACAAACGTAAAGGCCGATCGTCCATACAACATTGAACGAGTGAGAGGGATGGTTGCGAATGTTGTTGTTGTTGTTTTCGCCTTAAATTAGACCTGACTTCGACAAGAAGCGTTTGCTGACAGTTTTCATCAGCTATACAATTGATGTCAGAGGTGTATTGAGGCCAATGTCGATTGCTTTGAAGGGCAGTAAAGGTTTGTAACTCTTGTTTCCTGTATTTCCTCAGACCATTCACCGAACTTTACAGAAGCAGCTTCTACGTAAGGGAAACTGGACGTGAGCGGGCTGCATTCAGATGGATATGGGTTGCCGTTCTTATGAGGAGATGAAGAGGCTTGCTCAGGATAGAGTAGCGTGGAGAGCTGCATCAAACCAGTCTCCGGACCACAGCAAGATATAAAAATAAGGCTGTCTTCCATAATGTAGAAAATTATAAGGCAGTATCGAGACATACGAAGACAATAATCAAAATACAAATGATACACATGCATTCATTTAATGGAAAACCTGACTATAAACAATATTTCTTGTTATTTGTCCTGCAGCTAGTAAGAATAAATATTTGGTGAGCCAGCCTTGAGCAAGCGATATGATGTTGCCCGTGTGAGAGACGTGGAGATATCAAATCCACTCTGCAGTATTTAATAGATTGCCTTGTGATTTATCTAATATATAAAACAGTGTCCGTATGTGTGTACGTATTGCATACAAATCTACAGTTTTGTTCCACTCTTTATGAAATTTTGTACACGTAAGCTTCAATACATGAGGACGGTCGCCGTAAAGTACAAGAATCACGTACGATATATAGCTCACGAGATATGACGTCATAAACAATGAGATTCGCGAAAAAACTGTTGCATTTTGCGACAATGCCGCTCATTTTCTCCTAAACCACTGGACCGATTTCAACCAAATTTGGTACACACATTCCTTACCGTGAGGTAACAATTGCTGCATCGTGAAGAATCACATACGACACATAGTTCAAAAGATATTACGCCATAACAAAAAGAAATCGCAAAAAATGCCATATAATGCGGCGAGACTTTCGAAATACACTGTATGAGAATGACAGTACAAAGCGACTTGCAACAAACTTTAAAAATAATTTCAAACCTTTATGAAACTTTTTCTCGCTGGCAACCACAGCAAAATGATGAAAGGAAAAACGTTTCTCGCTTACTACTTTTGCGCTGTTTATGGCGTAGAACTACGGCATTCGGTGTGACGTAACAATTTATAATTTTTGCACTGTAAATTGTAGCAGCAATTTTACAGGCAGTATACACACATATATCTGAACGTAACTTCGAAATTGTATCACAACACGACACGTAGTTCATGAGATATGAGCACATAAACAGCAACGTTCCGCTGTTCATGAACCAAAACAACGGTATTTAGTATGACGTTACAATTTTTAATTTCTACGCTACAAATTGTAGCAGCAGGAAATTTTACAGACAGTATACACGCATGTAATTGAATAAACCTTCTAAATTGTATCTCAGTACGATACATAGTTCATGAGATATGAGCACAAAAACAGGAAGGTTTATGAAAACCTGCCCCATCGTGCATGAAGTTTTACTCTATTTTACTACTAATTATATTCCGAAGAGATTTACAGACATACAGCCCTTATACAAATGAATGTATACCTGAAAAATGGCAGGAATAAATAAATAAATAAATACCCAGGCAACGCCGGGTTATCACCTCGTTAATCACAAAAAAAGAAAAAAAAGAAAAAAAATGCATTTCTCATTGGAAACTGCAGTCTTTTAAAGTTAACAGGTACATTCATACTAAATAATGAATTTTCGTTGAATGTACACTGTTTCGTTCTCCTCCTTTCCTTGTAGTTGTACAGAAGGTTATTGAACAATGTTTCGTACGTGATCATTACACATACGCCGACCGTCGTCTTGGCTTGAAGTTCAAGTGTGCAAAATGTGATAAACGTTGGAAAAAAAACCTAAGTTTGTTTGCAATACATACAGACAAACACACGGACACTGCTGTATATACAGGGTGTTACAAAAAGGTACGGCAAAACTTTCAGCAAACATTCCTCACACACAAAGAAAGAAAATATGTTATGTGGACATTTGTCCGCAATCGCTTAATTTCCATTTTAGAGCTCATTTCATTACTTCTCTTCAAATCACATTAATCATGGAATGGAAACACACAGCAACAGAACGTACCAGCGTGACTTCAAACACTTTCTACAGGAAATGTTCAAAATGTCCTCCGTTAGCGACGTCGCACGGAATCCCTGATGCGCTGATGCAGCCCTGGAGAATGGCGTATTGTATCACAGCCGTCCACAATACGAGCACGAAGAGTCTCTACATTTAGTACCGGGGTTGCGTAGACAAGATCTTTCAAATGCCCCCATAAATGAAAGTCAAGAAGTTTGAGGTCAAGAGAGCGTGGAGACCATGGAATTGGTCCGCCTCTACCAATCCATCGCTCACCGAATCTGTTGTTGAGAAGCGTACGAAGACGTCGACTGAAATGTGCAGGAGCTCCAACGTGCATGAAACACATGTTGTGTCGTACTTGTAAAGGCACATGTTCTAGCAGCACAGGTAGAGTATCCCGTATCAAATCATGATAACGTGCTCCAGTGAGCGTAGGTCGAAGTACATGAGACCCAAATCTGTCTCGATACAAACGTACCGCGCCACGGCTATTGCCCCTTGCTAATCTATACATCAAATGGGCATCTGCCAATTCCGCAATTGTAAACATTGCACTGACTGCAAAACCACGTTCGTGATGAACACTAAGCAGTTGATGCTACGTACTGATGTGCTTGATGCTAGTACTGTAGAGCAATGAGTCGCATGTCAACACAAGCACTGAAGTCAACATTACCTTCCTTCAATTGGGCCAAAATATTCAAAATTTTGTGTAAGTTATGGGAGGTAACTACGGGGTCATCAGTCCCTAAACTTACATACTACTTATAAACTAACTAATCCTAAGGTCGGCACAAATATCCATCCCCGAGGGGGGATTCCAACCCCCAACCGTAGTGGCCGTGCAGACCGTGACTGGAGCGCTTCAGTCCCCTCGGCCACCGCTGCCGGCTCAATTGGGCCAACTGGCGGTGAATCGAGGAAGTACAGTACATACTAACGAAACAATTGGGTATTTTGACACTTGTCTGCACGAATTATTTCAATTTACATTTAAAGAGAAGTAATAAAATGAGCAAACAATTTTCTTAAAAGGCACTTAAGCAGGCTCCGGGTTCATCCCTTAATAACCAAGTAGAACTGAGACATTTTAACACCTTATCATATTTTGATTATTTGTATTCAGTATAGCGGAGCGCAAGTGGCTTACAAGTTATGTTTTTCATATGTTCAACATTTTTAGGGAGGAGTATGGAATTTTACTAGGCCATTTTATATTTTATTTTTAATTTTAATTTTTTATTTTTTATAAGGATTATGTCATTTTATGAAAACTGTAGTATATATTCTGTACGCGGCGCCCAGCCTTCACCGTCCTTGTTGGGAGAGCCCTCTGGTGGTCAACGATGTGTTGTATGAGGTTTCTTGGTTCACAGCACACATGTGACACTTCAATTTGACTATGCACGTGTTGGTTACCGCGTCGCATCGCTTTCCGTTCTTGAAATGCCGTCTGTTTTCCTGGTAAGCGATCATTGTGGCATTCTTATCACACACTTTGAATAGTTCACGCGGTTTAGACTGACCTTTCATTGAGAGTCTTAACCGTGGGTAGCATATCTCACCCAATCTGTTTTTCGATTATAGACTCCCATCAGTGGTTTCTTTATAAAGGATAAAGCGGGAATATTATTTACCTAAAGACGACCACACCCTGTTGTGGAAATGTTTTAACAAGGTACCCTGAAAGCTGGATGCTGTTCCAATTATTATGTAGTCATTTTCTTATGTCATCCACCTGAAGATGCATCTTTACTGATGAGAAACCGGTAGGGTCGGAATAAAAACATCTTGACAGCTGTTGCGGTTTCATTCTCTACACACCTCCACCTAAGACATCATAGAAGTCAATTTTAATTTTCAATCTTTATTTATTTATTTATTTATTTGGTGATTGAGTAGAGAATTCCTTTTTTTTTTTCTCGCAAATACTGTGGGACGCATTTTGGAAACAACTGCTTTAGAGCGTTCAATATCGAACTGTAGAGCACGTACCATTTTGAAAACACTGAAAAATGGAACATAATTACAAATATGTTACGACATCAAGGACTAATCTCCACAGTACTGAAGGAGCTGTAGAGAATAAAAGCCGTGTAGGAAGATAGAGATTGGGATACACGCAGCAAATAATTGAGGTCATAGCCTGCTAGCGTTACTTTGGAATGGAACCGACGCCCTATTGCAAAGTGGTGTCGGCTGCGATGGCGGTTTCCAGCGGCAGGACGGCCGAGGTGGCCACGGTCGGCTGGGAGGCAGCTGATTGGCTCAGAGCGGTCCAGCAGACTCCAGCGGGCCTCCAGGCGGACGCTCCAGGGCGGGGCGACTGTCATCTGTCACGACGCGAGACGTCCGCCATGGAGTCTGCCGTGGCAGCCGCCGCCACGTCCACAGCTGTAGTCCACACACAGGACAACACACGCGATGCCCTCAGTCCTCAGGTCGGCGAAACAGTTCACGATTTTAATATTTTTGACGACGTTACAGCGTTCATTTCGATGAAACAAATCGCAATTTGCGATTACTCGTGGCTTCACTGTACTGGGTTTAGACGGAATACCAATGTGCGGCGAATGAAAATTTGTGCCCGCCAGGATTCGAACCTAGGATCGCCTGCTTACTAGGCAGACGCGTTAACCACTCCGCCACCGAGGACACAGTGACCAGCCCGACTGCAGAGGACTCTTCCCTGCACGTCTCCATCTAAACGTAGTGCAGTGAAGCCATAACTGATCGCAAATTGCCATTTATTTCATTAAATGAACGCTGTACGTCGTCAAAAATACATCTACATGCGATACTCTGCAAATCACATTTAAGTGCTTGGCAGAGGGTTCATCGAACCACCGTTATACTATTTTATCTCCCATTCCATTCTCGAATAGCACGCGGGAAGAAAGAACACCTGAGTCTCTCCGTTCGAGCTCTCATTTCTCCTATTTTATTCTGATGATGTTTCTACCTATGTAAGAGGGACTCAGCAATAGATTTTCGCATTCGGAGGAGAATGTTGGTGATTAGAGTTTCGTAAGTAGACCACTCCGCAGCGATAAGCGCCGTTGTTGTACTGATTCCCATCCCAGATCCTGTATCATTTCCGTAACGCTGTCTCCCCTGTATCGTGACAATACAAAACGAGCTGCCCTTCTTTGTACTCTTTCGATGTCTTCTGTCAAACCCACCTGATAAAGATCCCACACAGGGCATCAATACTGCAAAAAAGGACGGACAAGCGTAGTGTATGCAGTTTCTTTAGCAGTTCTGTTGCATCTTTCAAACGGTTCTGCCAATAAAACGCAGTCTCTCGTTCGCCTTTCCTACGACATTATCTACGTGTTCCTTCCAGTTTAACTCTGAAGTAATAGTAATTCCTAGGTATTTAGTGGAGTTTACGGCCTTCACTTTTGATTGATTTACCTTGTAAACAAAGTTTAACCGATATCTTTTCAAACTCATGTGGACGACTTCACACGTCTCATTATTTAGAGTCAATTGCCAATTTTACATCATAGTGATTTCTTATTTAGGTCGTTCTGCAGTTGGTTTTCATCTACAGATGACTTCATTAGAAGGTAAATGACGGCGTCATCTGCAAGCAACCTTAGAGATCTACTTATATTTTCTCCCAATAGTTTATGTAGATAAGGAACAGCAGCGAACCAATAACAATACCCTGTGGGGTAAATGGCAGAAGACCTAAAACAGAGGACTCAATAAAGAAATGATAAGTGAAAGGGGCAAATTCAGAAGCAAAATTAAGAGCTTCAAATCTGAAGTAAAAAAAGGAAATAAAACAGGGCCAGAGCAAACGAAACAGGAACACAGTCTGAGAATGAAGAGAAGGAAGCAAGAAAAAGAAATTTTCATGAAAATTCAAACTGAAACACAGTATTCACGATAGAAATGTACAATAATAATACTAATAATAATAAATAACCTTTGGTTTAAAAGTGGTTAAAGCGGTTGCCTAATAAGTACGAGGTGCCGGGTTCGAATCCTCGCCGCGCTACAAATTTTAATTCAACCCCTCTCTTTCAATTAAATATCTTTGATATAACGAGATAGAATATGTCTCTGGACACTGATTTATTATTTGATAAGAAGCAGGTTTGGAACTACGAGAATTTAAGGATTACGCCTGTCAACCGCGCCAGACGCTTGGAATCGGACTCGCATACCAACCACAGAAAGGAATTTCGGAAACACGTGTTTTCTCCTTTATCCCGCCCGGAAACGCTTTTCATCGCCCTTCGCCGCCATCAGATAAGAACCTCTCCGTTACGTTACCCACTGCAGGCCTTACGAAACGCTTTTTTCGGGACACTTCTTTTTTAAATGCTCGCGCGCTGGCCAATTAAGAAAGAGTCCCCCTTATGCTACTCGCTGACCTCGCCGGGCGAAACCACAAATCACCTTCCGAGACGTGGCGTGTCATTTCCAGGATTTCCATTCCTACCTTCCGCGACTGGCTCGTCTATTTTTGATGTACTATCTCGGGCTGCCGCGACGCTCATTAGCATATTAGAGTCGCGTCGGTGTTTTATGTAAATCCCTAGCCACCCGAAACACACACACACACACACACTCACACACACACACACACACACAAGTGTCCGGCCCAAAAACTGGCCGAGACAAATGAAACGCGTCAGGTGCGAACTACGCGAGAGGAAACAGAGATGTATGTTCGACATGCCGCGGCACACTCTGCTATAACCACACGTGTGTGTGTGTGTGTGTGTGTGTGAGAGAGAGAGAGAGAGAGAGAGAGAGCGTGTGTGTGTAGCGTGGATCGCTTTCGTGAAATTTCTCCCCTCCCCCCCCCCCCCTCCCCTGCTACGCCATGTAGATCTGTTATCTTTCCTTACGCTTACGTGGGCAATTAAAATTTTTCGGGGAAAGAGGGCGGAAGACAGGTTTCGAGTTAAGGAGGGGAGGGGGGCGAAGTAGTGGTCATTCTTTTTTTTATGTGTGTATCGCTTTCGGTTTTCTGCCGAGAACCAATTAGCGTCGAAAGTATTTAATCAAAGCGGACGGAAGCATTTGTACCAGTCGCGGAGGGGTCCGACTTTTCGACAGCGGAAAGATGACCAGCGGATAGCTTGTTCGATACTGCGAGGGACCAGAATTGGACCTTCTGCAGCTCTGGAAAGTGTCCTCGAGTGCGCGGTACACTCTGGTGTTGAAGCAACTCTGTCTGACCATTTACATGTCTTAGAAGGAATACGTATGCGTACGTCTGTTAGTAATGGGTTTATCTCACACGACATTCATTATACAGGAGGGCTCCTTTTTTGAAATGACCTTTACTTAAAAAAAAACCCAAAACCTGCAAAAACTTCAGTAGTTTTTCAACTAAAATTAAATATGGCATCTACAAATGTTTTAGGAGCACTCAGATAGGAATAATATTGCATACAGGATATGGAGTATTTGAGAGGTACCTAATAGAGACGGTGGTAATTTGGAAGAAGCCTTGCACATCTCATTAACGGTCTACTATCGATATGTATCGAACACGCTAGCATCTCAGTGTCATGTACCGGATACGCGAAAGTCGCTATTGGTAACGACGCAGACAGAAACGGAAAAAAAATTATATATACCAGGTGATCAAAAAGTCAGTATAAATTTTAAAACTTAATAAATCACGGAATAACGTAGATAGAGAGGTAAAAATTGGTACACATGCTTGGAATGACATGGGGTTTTATTAGAAGTACATCTACCGTTATCGGTCCTTTTTTGTTCCAGGAACTGCGTGATTCTGGTTTGGTAACTGCTACCGTGATGGGTGAGAGATACGCCGATGTGTTGCAGAATCGCATCTTCCCCAGCCTGGCTGATAAACACCTGCTGGAACGTACGATTTTTATGCAGGATGGCGCTCCACCCCATATTGCTAGACGCGTGAAAGATCTCTTGCGCGCGTCGTTTGGTGATGATCGTGTGCTCAGCCGCCACTTTCGTCAGGCTTGGCCTCCCAGGTCCCCAGACCTCAGTCTGTGCGATTATTGGCTTTGGGGTTGCCTGAAGTAGCAAGTGCATCGTGATCGACCGACATCTCTACGGATGCCGAAAGACGAACATCCGACGCCAATGCCTCACCATAACTCCGGACATGCTTTACAGTGCTGTTCACGACATTATTCCTCGACTACAGCTATTGTTGAGTAATGATGGTGAACATATTGATAATTTCCTGTAAAGTACATCGTATTTGCTTTGTCTTAATTTGTTATGCTAATTGTTGCTTTTTCGATCACATTAATCGCCATCTGTCGGACATTTTTGAGCTGTTTGTTTAATTGTTGTTGTTTTTTTTTTTTTTTTTTTTTGTTCTAATAAAACACCAAGTCATTTTAAGCATGTGTGTCAATTTTTACCTCCACATTATTCCGTGATTTTTTAAGTTTTCAAATTAATACTGAGTTTTTGATCACCCGATATATATATATACAGAAATATCTGCTGCAAGGGGAACGTTTTCGATGTAACTCTAAAGGAAGTAGATAGAGAACCAAGAACCAGTTACTACATGGGAGTAACAGAAATTATTGCATATAAGCGATACAAAATTAAACATCGAATACAATCACTAAGTGTCGGGTTTTCGATATAGTTGACTTTCAAGGGAAGAAATAAAAACCTAACTGTGTTTCGTGACTGCTGTCTGCTTCGAGGATTTTAATATCACTATATTACAGTTATTCATCAGATGTCTCTATTTTCATGCGAGTCACTTGATTCACTTCTTTCTATCCACTACCCCACTACTCTTTAATAAATATTATTCGTTATCTGATTTTTCTTACCTATAAAATAAAGTACACATTGATCATGCCATAGCCGAGAAACGATTTTTGGTTTGCTTGGTACGGTAGCTCTCAGCGGTATCCTTGGATACTCTATGTGTTCAAATGTTTGTAGAGCTTATGGGACTTAACTACGGGGTCATCAGTCCCTAAACTTACAAACTACTTTCGAACTAGCTAACACTAAGGACGGCACAAATATCCGTGCCCGAGGGGGGCCCGTGATTCGAACCGCCGGCCGTAGTGGCCGTGCAGACCGGGACTGACGCGCCGCAGACAGCTTGGCCACCGCGGCCGGCGCACTATGTGTAAGACATTTTGTGGGCATCTCTGTGAACTATAGCTTGTGTCGCTTTAGTTGAATATGTATATTCCTTTTCACGGAAAACCTACAAATATAACGGGAAGTACACGACGGTGCAATGTGGGGACTGTCTACACTCCACACATGCATGTTATTCTGGTTAACGCTACCACTGTTTGTGAAGGAAGACTCATCTGAAAACAGTACCTCGGCGAAGAACGTGGGGATTGTTCGCAGCTGTTAAAGTGCCCATCCACAAAATACTATCCGGTTATGGCAATCGTCTCCAAGCTATTCTTCTTGCAGTGACACTTGGTATGTGTGGTACCTATGGCGATGCAATATATTGCAAACTGAAAAATGTTTAAATGTTTGTAAATCTGACTTCTGCGGCTATGAGTCTCTGGGCTGACAAATAAACACACACTCACGATCGAGGGAGGACTGGAACCTCCGACGGCGAGCAACCGCGCACTACGCAACGAGGCGCCTCAGAACCCTTCGCCACTCCACCGCGGCTATGTTACAAACACTGCCGATGAACGTACAGGGTGTTACAAAAATGTACGGCCAAACTTTCAGGAAACATTCCTCACACACAAAGAAAGAGAATATGTTAGGTGGACATTTGTCCAGAAACGCTTAATTTCCATGTTAGACATCATTTTAGTATTTCTCTTTAAATGTAAATTGAAATAATTCGTGCAGACAATTGTCAAAACACCCAATTGTTTCGTTATTATGTATTGTACTTCCTCGATTCACCGGCAGTTGGCCCAATTGAAGGAAGGTAATGTTGACTTCAGTGCTTATGTTGACATGCAACTCATTGCTCTATAGTCTAGCATCAAGCACATCAGTACGTAGCATCAACTGGTTAGTGTTCATCACGAACGTGGTTTTGCAGTCATTGCAATGTTTACAAATGCGGAGTTGGCAGATGCCCATTTATGTATGGATTAGCACGGGGCAATAGCCGTGCCGCAGTACGTTTGTATCGAGACAGATTTCCAGAACGAAGGTGTCCCGACAGGAAGACGTTCAAAAATGTTCAAATGTTTGTTAAGGGACTTAACTACGGGGTCATCAGTCCCTGAACTTACAAACTACTTATGAAATACTTACAACTTAGGGGGGGAGGGATTCGAACCCCCGACCGTAGTGGCCGTGCAGACCGTGACTGAAGCGCCTCAGTCCCCTCGGCCACCGCGGCCGGCGGAAGACGTTCGAAGCAATTGATCGGCGTCTTAGGGAGCACGGAACATTTGAAAGCTCTTGTCTACGCAACCCCGGTACCAAATGCAGATATACTTCGTGCTCGTATTGTGGACGGCTGTGATACAATACGCCATTCTCCAGGGGTGCATCAGCGCATCAGGGATTCAATGCGACGGAGGGTGGATGCATGTATCCTCGCTAACGGAGGGCATTTTGAACATTTCCTGTAACAAAGTGTTTGATGTCACGCTGGTACGTTCTGTTTCTGTGTTTTTCCATTCCATGATTAATGTGGTATGAAGAGAAGTAATAAAATGAGCTCTAACATGGAAATTATTCTCTTTCTTCGTGTGTGAGGAATGTTTCCTGAAAGTTTGGCCGTACCTTTTTGTAACACCCCGTATCTTGCCGAACACTTATCTATGGATTGTGGTGGATTGCGGCTATTACTGTTGTTTCGTTAGCTTCCCTGTAACTGCTTTGGTTAGTTTCCGGTTGGCAGTCTGTAGATTGCCACCAGACATAGAGGCGTTCACAGAACGAAGGAGAGCGAACATTCTCTGGGAAACGTTCCGCATACATGGCAATGGCGGAGTCAACATTTCTCTTAATTTCGCCGTACATCAGGATCGTTCCAGTTTTTTCTTGTGTGGTTGCAGTGTGCATTGTCAATTCGCACGTCCTGTCTACAAACGATAGGTAGGTGTGTAGAAAGTAAACAATGCAATGCTTCGAGCTGCTTTCTGTTCTACGTCTGCTACATACGTGAGCTCCGGTCACAGCCTACCGCGTGTTATGATACGTCGTAGCTCGCTACACGCCTACAATGGTGCACCTACAACAGGGATTCCCAAACGTTTTTGTCGCGTAAACCCTCGCCAACTTTTTCTGTCCTGAATGAAACTTTCACTCTGCAGCGGAGTGTGCGCTGGTATGAAACTTCCTGACAGATTAAAATTGTGTGCCGGAACCGGGACTCGAAGCTGGAAGTTTTGCCTTTCGGTGCCTCCCCACAACTTCAATTCTGCCAGTTCCTCGCCTTCTACTTTCCAAACTTCACAGAAGGTTGTGACTAAGCTACGTCTCCACCATATCCCATATTCATAGAATATATGACTTCAACTGCTATTGGGCAAAGCTGAAAAAGTCTACCCAGCCGGGATTCGAACCCGGGTCTCCTGCTGTCTAGGCAGTTGCGCTGACCCCTACACCACTGGGGACACAGTGATCACCGCACCTGCAAGGACTACCCATGCACGCCTCCCGTCAGATACAAATTCCCACCTTCGCCCTGCCCATAGTACTCAAACTCGTAGTTTAACTAATTCCCGTAAGAGTAAGGGCTTCAAACTTGCCCACCCCTCCCCACTAACGATAGGATCATTGCCCGTCACCGGCATATTATATATATATACATGTGGCGTTTGTTCGTCAAGCTGGGAATTTGTATCTGACGGGAGGCGTGCATGGGTAGTCCTTGCAGGTGCGGTGATCACTGTGTCCCCAGTGGTGTAGGGGTCAGCGCAACTGCCTAGACAGCAGGAGACCCGGGTTCGAATCCCGGCTGGGTACACATTTTCAGCTTTGCCCAATAGCAGTTGAAGTCATATATTCTATGAATATGAAATAATAACAGCTGCAGGATCAGAATGTGATGTCTGTTCTTTCCGAACAAACGCCACATGTATATATATCCACCATATCCTTTCTTCCAGGAGTTTCGAAAGAGAGCTTCTGTGATGTTTGGAAAGTAGGAGGCGAGGTACTGGCGGAAGTAAAGTTGTGAGGAGGCATCGTGAGTCGTTTCGGGGTAGCTCAGTGGTAGAGCGATTGCCCGCGAAAGGCATAGGTCCCAGGTTCGAGTCCCGTCAGGAAGTTTTTCTGCCCTGTTTAGACCCCCTGCCATTTATGTACTTAATTGTTTTTTACAAATTTCTAACTTTAGGTGTGTTTTTGCGCCTGATATGGTGCCACTAGCTTTGGTAACTGTAAATGTGCGGAGTGAAAAACGAGGAAAAAGGAAAAGAAAGATGTTATCACACATTTATTGATTTAAATGACACAATATACATTTAACGAAACTGATACATACAGGCATTTAATTGAAGGGATGTGGCTAACGCATTTTTAGTAAATTGTCAATATTTGGTTTCAGTATTGTTAGGTTTAATCTTAAATAATCTCTTCAGTTATTTCCAGCCCGTTTCTTCTTTCTGTAAGGAGATTAGCAACACTTTCTGGCGATTCCTAATATCGTTGAGAGGTGAAGGCTGGGTTATAAAGCAAACTGAAAAATGCCGTGATCCGACCGCTGCCCGTGCCGCCTGGCTCTGTCTGGTGCTTTGATGGACGGCGGCGGTTGTCGCCCTGATGTTTTGTGTGAAGTGTTCTGACAGCCGGGGTTGTTGCCGAGCCCCTGCTTTTACGTTTTAACTGTATTTGACCCGAAGATGCGACTTTAAGTCGTGAAACCGGTAGTCTTTTTTAAGAAAAAGTAAAACAGCTGAAGCGGACCCTTTTATTAAAGATAATTTAAAGACAAGATTTTTTTTTTACTTGATTAGCTTTCTTTTTCGGGGGCTCCAGTGGACCAGTGAACACGTAGGACGCGCCTCCGGTGTTTTGCGGTGTTAAACTGTTCTGCATGGAACTACTTTACGTAACTGATATTTCATTCTGAACTTCACGTACAACATAGATATTTAAAAAATTACAATACTTTGATTACCGTGTGTAGTTTTTGTCAGTTTGACTTATGAGGGCCGCGGCGGATAAGCCGCGCGGCCGTCCGCCGTCGGGGGTTCGAATCCCCCCCCCCCTCGGGCTTGGATGTTTGTGTCGTCTTTAGTATAAGCTAGTTCATAAGTAGTTTGTAGGTTTAGGGACGATGACCCCGCAGTTAAGTCTCTTAAGCCTTACAAAAATTGGAGCATTGCTTGACTTATGCGGGAATATGTCGGTTTCATCTCAAGACGTAAAGCAAAGTAAGACGTAAGAAGAGGAAAGTTACAGAGGAGTTGAGAACTTTAAGAAATGTTCAAATGTTTGTAAAGCATATGGGACTTAACTACGGGGTCATCAGTCCCTAAACTTACAAACTACTTACGAACTAGGACGGCACAAATATCCATACCCGAGGGGGGACTCGAACCCCCGACCGTAGTGGCCGTGCAGACCGTGACTGGAGTGCCTTAGTTCCCTCGGCCACCGCGGCCGGCCGAACTTTAAGACAGGTGGACAGTAAACTTTTGTGTGTGTGTAATGTAAAATAAAACCGATATATCTAATATGGAACGAATTTCTGTTCCAAAAGAATATAAAATTACGAGACTAAACATGCAATTATGTTTGACAAGTGCAAGGTACAATTGAAGGTAATTTAAAAAATCGTTGATGTTTTATTCACCATGTTTGGATGAGTGTACAGATATTCCGGATAGCGACCAAGTGGCGATTTATGCCAGGGATTTTGATGCCCATGTTAATAAAACAGAAGAATTAGCGGCTTTGTATCCACTTAAGTCACGAGATTTACATCGTCATTAAGTCGGTTTTCATTAAAGTTTGATAACTTATCATTGCTAACAATAGATGAGGCACCGGCAATAGCTGGGACAAGCGAATGTTTAGTTCAGTTAACTGAAAACGAGGTCTGCAAAGTTGATAGTAAATCACTGTTAAGCTTTCATTGAGTTATCCATCAAGAGAATTTATGTGCCAAGTGCCTCAAAATGGACATGCCATGAAGGTAGTTGTCAAAACAGTGAACTTTATTAAGTTCAGAGGTTTATTCACTAGCGTTGAATGAGTGTACAGTTCCAAGAATTTTTGAATTTGGATTCAGAGCACGGTAACATTTCGTATTATACAGAGATAAGATGGCTACCCCGTGAAAGATGTTGAAAAGAGTGTTTGAAGCAAGAAATACAACCACTCTTTGAAAGCAAGTCAGAGAGACTCCCGCAGTTCGATGATAAGAAATGGGTTTCCGACTTTGCGTTCTTGGTTGGTATAACTAGCGAGCTAAATGTTACTAATACTCGACTCCAAGGAAAACATCAGGTGATTAAAGTCATGCTTGATCGCATTTTTGCATTCCAAATGAAACTTGGACTTAAGGAGCATCACTTACGAGCTTCTTTAATGTCTGACTTGAATTTGGAACCCGATTTCAAGATTTAAGAAACATCGCCTGCTTTTCCTTTTTTGTATTTGCTATGCCACCGTCTGTAGATTCGAATTCACCACCGGGACATCTACAAATACTATGGTGTGAAATGCAATGCGATGTACAGTTAGAAGAGAAATCTCATCAGGTTGGTTTTGAAACGTTCTATGAAACATATTTAGACGAGAAATATCCAACGTATACAAACATGCTACAAAATGATTTCATTATTTGGAAATACGTACATGTGTGTAAACAGCTTTTTAGTTGCATGAATTACATACAATCAAATGTGACAACACTGATTGCAGTTCATCTTGAAAACTCTTTGCGTGTAGCAACAACTTAACTTGACGTCAACATTGACTCACTTATTTCAGTAAAACACTGTATTTCATTGAAATGCATAATAAATTGTATAGTAAATATTTTATAATAATTTGTACAGTAAATGTTCTTTAATCAAATTTGTAATAATTTTAAATAAATTAATATTTCTTGCTTTTTTGCTTCACAATAGAAAAATCGATATGGCGACCCGCGGGGTTATCTACACACAAAGATTTGGCCCGCCGGCTGTGAAGGTTGGCCACCCCTGCTTTAGACCGATCTGCTGCGGGTCCCAAACACTTGAGCAATACTCAAGACGTGGTCGTACAAGAGTTTTATACGCGGTCTCCTTCACAGGTGAAGTACATCTTCCCAAAATTCTCGCAATAAACCGAAGTCGGCTGTCCGCCTTACTCACAACTCTCCTTACATCTTCGTTCCATTGCATATCGCTCTGCAATGTTACGCCTAGATATTTGAACGACGCGACAGCATCAAGAAGCTCACTACTAATGCTGTATTCGTACATTGTGGGACTGTTGGCCCACTTTAGGTTACGGTAGTAACACTAAACGTGGGATTTTGCGATCGTCTTTTGACAGCGCGAAATTTAAATGCAAATAACGGCTTAACCATTCATCTGACACGAAAACTGAATAACCGAATTTCTAGAGGAGAAAATTCTCTACAGCTTTCCTCTCTTATGTTCTTTTTTTTCATATCTCGTATCGTTTCAGAGATATTTGCAAAAATAACGGTGATTTAGGGATGTCTGTCTGTCTGTCCGTCTGTCTGTCCGTAACGTGTTCCCAGTTTTTAAGACGAACCGCTCTACCGATCAGCATCAAATTTTACAGACATGATTGTACGCCCTCAGAGACCAGACCCTTCCTTTTTCGAATTTTTAAATACGGTAGTAATACCAAAAAAACCGTTTGTAATATAATTGTAATTTTAAACGAACCGTTCATCTGACACAAAAATTGAATAGCCTAATTGGTAGAGGGGAAAATTCTCTACAACTTAGCTCTATTATGCTTTTTCATATCTTGCATAGTTTCAGGGATATTTGCAAAAATAACCGTGATTTGACGTTGTCTGTCTGGCTGTAACATGTTCCCACTTTTTAGGTCGAACCGTTCAACCGATCGGCACCAAATTATACAGACATATTTGTTGGCTGGCAGAGACCAGAACCTCGCTTTTTGAAATATTTCCGACAAGAAATACGTTAGTAATACAAATAAAAAAGCCTTTTGTAACGTAATTTTAATTGCAAATAAACAGTTCATCTGACGCGAAAATTGAATTAACTAATTTGTAGAGGAGAAAATTCTCTAGAACTTCGTTCCCTTATGCTTTTTTCATATCTCGTATCGTTTGAGAGATATTTGCAAAAATAACGGAGTTTTGACACCCTCCATTGAATTAACGAAAACCAGTCGTTCACAGATGTCACGTGACATTCCTCGCCCAGAACTCTCTGTGGCATACGCCATCTTGCGTTGCGTATTTGACGATTTTCCCATTATAATTTACACGTTGTCATTTAAAAGCAATGGTGCACTGAAGAATTAACAAAACCACGTCGTTCTTCGTACAATAAATGATAATCTAGTATCTACAAATGCCATATTAGCATCCGTTAACAACTACTTTAAAGAAGAAAACTCAAGGTTGTTAGCTATAGCGTAGTGGGTAATGCGTTTGATTGTGATGCTGAAGGTCAGTGGTTCAAATCCCACCACTATGTAATTATTTTTCCTAATAGGGTTTCAGACACTATTATTAATTATTTTTTTATTATTTAGATTATTATTGTAGTCCAAAATGTTTGCAAAAACTTATAAAACTACAATTCTAAAGTGGGCCGTAAAACACGTCAGTGCGATTATGTTTCCTACTCTTGCGCATCACCTTACACTTTTCTACATTGAGAGCTAGCTGCCATTCTTCGCACCAACTAGAAATTTTTTCTAAGTCATCCTGTATGCTATTACAGTCAGTTAAAGACGACACCCTGCCATACATCACAGCATCATCAGCAAACAGCCGCAAATTACAACTTACTCTGTCCATCGGCGGTAGACTTGCATTTTTTATACATTTAATGTTCTTGATGCTACATAATTATTCCGTACAGAGAAAAAGACGAGTCAGCTGTAATCATTTACCAATGGGCTCTGAAGACAGCGGAGGCATTACATTAACCCTCATCTATAAACGTTGCTGGTGACCAAACAAATATAAACATTGGGTCGTATCCGACCCCTTGCCTCATAATTGCAATTTCTGAGTACGGGAATCAATAATGCACATAGTTTTACATATAATATAGCTTATTTAACATTCAATTACATATATTCAAAGTAATGAATGACTAAGGCACCTGAAAGAAATGTTTCAGTCTTTTCGAATATAGCAAGACATTATAAAAAATGTAAGACATTATAAAAAAAATAAAAAAAGGAGAAACACAAATTAAATAAAATAACTTAAAAACAATTATTTCAGTATTATATTCTAGCCATTTCTAAACATATACTTAGAGACTAAAGAAAACTAATATCACGTAAACTTCGTGACTTAGGAACGTATATCACATAAAATTTATTAATTGAGAAACTTATTGATCACAGATCTGGAACTTACATATCAAATTTTCGTACCTTATATATAACACATCAGGCAATTATATATCTCATATCAGGACTTTATATCACATATCAGGAAATCATATATCACATGTCAGGAACTTATTATCACTAATCAGGAACTTATAAGTCACATATCTGTATCACTAACATCACGTTCACCAAAACAGTTTGGGCAGCTTATTATTGTATGCTCTCCACATACACAAGCATTACACGTATTGCAGAAGAAATTGCCCTTCCTATCTCTTGAAGAGTCACAAAACTGGCATTGTTTCCTCTTTTGTTGTTGTACGTTTGTTTTTCCCAACACTTTTTCTTCTTTACCCAACAACTTTCCAATAGTGAGGCGAAGCTCTTTAGGAATGTATTTATTGTGCCATCGTTTTCCCAAATGTGTTTTTGTTAGACCTTCGGCCGGTTTTTTTCAGAAAATTGTTTCGTGCGTCTTTAGGGAAAGATTCTTCAGCAGGGGTTCAATTTGTAAATTACATAAGTATTTACTGCAGCAATATCTAGGACTCCATAAAAATACCTAAGAGGCCCTCGCCTGGTTTTTATTTTTGTTGTTTTATCGTGGCAAAGCTTGTCTAACACATCTACTCCACCCTTTGTACCGTGGATCGGAGAATCTATCTTTGTACAGCAAACAAAGAAATGTGGCGCTCAGCTAAGTCTGATGTTGGCTGGACGGAGCGTGCGTCATGACTGCCTGGGAGGTACCTGCGGCCAGGGGGGGGGGGGAGAGACATGCGCACTCTTCTAACTGGCGGGTCCGATTAGGAATGCAAACGAGACATCGATGTCTTGAAAACATCGATGTTTCGTCAATAAACATCGATGTTAACATCGATGATTTGAACAGCGATATATCGCCGATACATCGCAGACAGAAGTCCAAAACTATCGACATCGTTCAACAATTGATTGTCAACTCCATTATCACTTCATTAGTTGCTCATCCAGCGTCAGCTCAAGTACGGTGCTCCTGCTGTCGTCGCTCGTCGCTGTTTTCATACTTTTGAAATGGTAGGCAAGTGAAATATGAAACAATCTGATGTTTGTCCAGCACGGGCTGCTGGCATTGCTGAAATTTCACCCTCCAAAATAAGTGGAATCGAATCTTTGACAGTGTTACGCAGTCAGACTGTCAAAACGCCAGTTAAAACATAAAAAAAGTCGACGAAAAATCCGAGACAAAAGCCAACAAGCCAAGTATAATATAGATTTTCATTTCAGCAAGGTACATGATTTGATAAACGTCATTGATGAATATTCATTTTAAAAATACATTATTAAGTAATAACTGAAAGATGCATAATGTTTAATTTTCTCCACGTCGACAGCTAAGAAAAATGCAGTACGTCATCGAAACACAAGTTATTTCGCACGTAATGAACAAATCGATGTAAATCCCAATTAAAATCAGCGCAATAGGTAGCGAAACCTTATTCCCAACTTCTTTTTCATTCTAATCTGCCATTTCGCTGTGTATTCGTAGCCTAGTGAAAGATATAAAGCAGATATTTTCGGCCAACACACCTTCATTTCAGTGTGTTTTTCCTAATATTTCTTAAAAGTATGGAAACATCGGAAAAACACCGATGTATCGTTTTTAAGAGCGATGTTTTTTTTTTTTTTTTTTAACTTCGATACTTTTCCACAGGAACATCGATGTCTGAACATCGATATTTTTATCAACGATGTTGCATCCCTAGGTCGATCCGACCCGAACGTTTACATACGAGGGTTAAGTTTGTGATACGCACAGTGCTTTTAGTTCAGCGGACAGACACACGATGATGAGGCCCCCTGGCCGTCACCTGAGTTACGAGGCCCACGTGCTGCCACGCCCCTCGGTCAGCTGGTTGAGTTGCCCGTCTTCCATTCAGCGCTGACCTGGGCCACGGCGTGGTTTACGACGTAAACACCGCCTATCTGCGCGCCGCCACTAACTCACGCCGCGTACAGTAGTTTACGACCCAGGGGTGACCAGCGCGCGCGACCGCGCCAAACGTGGCGCTCCCAACCCGCAGGCTGCCTTCGGTCGGATCACCAGTAGGGTTGCCAGATTGAACTCGAGGCAGACCCGGAGACCAGACGTGCCCCCCTCCCCCTTGGCCAATGACTCACCCCCCTCAACTGCGACCAACTCCCCCCCCCCAACCAGGATATTACACGTGAATTCTAAAAGAAAAAAATACTAATCATCTCCTCCCTCCCAGAAAAGATCCCCGCATCTTACTTTCGTTGCCACTGAGGAATCTCTAAAAACGTAAGGATATAGCTTATTACCACAATCTTGAGAATTGTAAGAATGGCGGTGTTTCACACCATTGTAAGTCAAAGTTAATTCCGTTGCACTGACTTTGTCGTCTTCTGCAGAAGATTGTTTCGGCAAGAATTTAAGAAGCGACTGATTCTTCTTTTGTGTGGTAATATTCGCTTTGTGTCTTTCTGATTGTAAATGTTTGTTCACAGCTTTCACTCCGTCGTACTTAACAGTAAATAAGATATTGCATATTCTGCACTTACACATACACTCACCAGTATCGCCTTTTTATAGCCACTCTATAATTTTCTTCCTGCAACCATTCTTCACGGAATGAACTTAGATATCGTCTTTTCATTTCACTGTTCTTACTCACTAATCTGAGTTAATGTAAGCTTGTCTGTTCACACACGATCCGAGTATTCTAAAAATTGCCGGTAAACCGATAACAAACAATGAACGAACGAACACAATTAATAGACGTCCCCAGTTGACACGCTGCCGCAACAGTGTTTGCTTAATAATGCGCTAGCCGATTACTACCGACGCAACAATGAAAAGTTTTCAGAGGAAGATTAGAAAAGTAGCGTTTTGTTGCAATAAGAAATTGACATTTATATAAAGTTATTCATAATTACTAGAGAGGGGCCGGCCGAGAATGGCCGAGGCGTCTTGCCACTGTGCGCGAGGCTGCTCCCGCCAGAGGTTCGAATCCCCCTCCTAGGGCATGGATATTGTGTTCGTCCTTAGTTTACGTTGCGTTAAGTTCGATGTAGATCGTCGTTACATGAGCATAAAACTTAAAAAGCGTCGTAAAAAAAATAAAATAAAAAAAATAAAAAAATAAAAGCTAAGATGAAGGTTACATTCAAGCCTGGAGATGAGAGTCATTGGCCCGTAGACCCGGAGAATTCATTCCAAACCCGGGCACTCCGGGCGGCGCCCGGAGATCTGGCAACCCTAATCACCAGCAGGTATGGATACGTCGCCTTGACAACGGTGGCCCGTACATCTCCATAAATACTCTGCAAGTCATAGTTAAGTGCATGGCACAGGGTTCATCGCAGCACTTTTACGATATTTCTCTACACTTCCATTCTCTAATAGCTCGCAGAAAAAAGGAACAACTAAATCTTCCCGCTTTCGACCTCTTACTATATTTTTATGTCTTCCTATACAGGTGTGTGCTAAGAAAATATGTTCGCATTAGGAACAGAAAGATGGTGACAAAAATTTCGCATATAGATCACGCCGCAACAAATAACGTGTTTCTTGTACTGATTTGCATCACATTAGGGAACAAAGCTGTAGAGAATCTTCTCCGCTACAAATTCGGTTATTCAATTTTAGCGTCACATGAACGGTTTATATGCAATTAAAATTACATTACAAACGGCTTTTTTTATATTACTAACATATTTCTTATCCGAAATATTCCAAAAAGCGAGCTTCTGGTCTCTGGGAGCCAACAATTATGTCTGTAAAATTTGGTGCTGATCGGTTGAAAGGTTCGTCTTAAAAACAGGGAACACGTTACGGACAGACAGACAGACATCCCAAAATCGCCGTTATTTTTGCAAATATCTCTGAAACGATACGAGATATGGAAGAACATAAGAGACCAATGTTGCAGAGAGTTTTCTCGTACACAAATTCGTTTATTCAATTTTCGCGTCAGATAAACTGTTAAGCCGTTATTTTCATTTAAATTTCGAGCTGTCAAAAGACGATCGCAAAGGCCCACTCCCGCGGTGGAGTAGCCGAGCGGTCTAAAGCGTCTCGCTGCGGAGCGCGCGATTACTCGCCGTGGAGGTTCGAGTCCTCCCTGGGACATGGATGTGTGTATTGTCCTTAGGTTAGTTTACCTAGGTTTAAGTAGTTTGTAAGCTACGGACTGAAGACCAAGTAGTTTGGTCCGATAGATTTACGAACATTTGAAAGAAATTTCGCGTTCTTGATCCGTTTCTAAAAGACAGAAAACGGTGCTGAGAAGTGAATTTACAGACGATAGAAGCTTGAAATTTTTAGGCGTTGACTATCTTACACTGTAGTCATAAGCGATTTTTCTATATTCTCATCCCTGAGGTGGTGAAGTAGGGGATGAACGGTTTTTTGAAAGTATGTTGCTATCAAGGCAATTTTGAAGCAAGAAATACAAAACTTCAGGTTTAGATTTTTTATTGAAATTTTAAGAACACGTGTTTCAATATTTTAGGAAATTCAGCTATTAAGCGGGTAAAATAAGGGAAAATCTTTTAAGGATGCTACTGAGACTATTTTGATAATAGAAAGGCGAAAATTTGGATTTGGAACCATGCTTAGAATTTAAAAAGAGGTTTTTCGGGATGTTTTGAATTCTGTCATGAATGGTGCAATACGGGGTGGTAAGTTTTATCAAAATACTCTATTAGGAAAGCATTTTCAAAGCTTAATCTATGAAAATTTATAAGTAGATACATCCTATGCAGACCATCCAGTCTACGGGTGCGAAATAGCGGGAATTAAGCTAGTCGTTCGATAAATAGAGCGGGAAATGCGGGTTCGAATCCCGGTCCAAGCAAAAGTTTTCAACTTCATCGTTGATTTTATTTAAAAAAATTACCGTTATCTAAACAGTGGCAGCTGTGGGTTCTTTCAAACATTTCAGCCGGCCGCGGTGACCGAGGGGACTGAGGCGCTTCAGTCACGGCGGAAAACACCTCCACATCCTGTTTCAACATCCTCACTGTGATACAAGCCTTCACGCACACGGTGGCTGAAGCTGAATTCAAATGTTTGTCAAACTTATGGGACTTAACTAGGGGTTATCAGTCCCTAAACTTACAAACTACTTGCCGGCCGCGGTGGCCGAGGGGATTAAGGCACTCCAGTCACGGTCTGCACGGCCACTACGGTCGGGGGTTCGAATCCCCCCTCGGGCATGGATATTTGTGCCGTCCTTAGGATAAAGCTAGTTGATAAGTAGTTTGTTAAAAATGTTTGTATAGTTTATGGGACTTGACTACGGGGTCATCAGTCCCTAAACTTACAAACTACTTATGAACTATTTACGAACTAGGACGGCACAAATATCCATGCCCGAGGGGGGATTCGAACCCCCTACGGTAGTGGCCGTGCAGACCGTGACTGGAGTGCCTTAGTTCCCTCGGCCACCGCGGCCGGCAAGTAGTTTGTAAGTTTAGGGACTGATAACCCCTAGTTAAGTCCCATAAGTTTAACAAACATTTGAATTCGAACATTTCATACGACGCTTCAGCCACCGTGTGCGTGAAGGCTTGTTTCACAGTGAGGATGTGGAGGCGTTTTCCGCCGCCCCGCTACGACGCTAGAGGCGGTCTTCGCTGACCTAGGGCACAGAGTGCGCTGTTGCGCTGGTCCGCTCGCGCTCGTAGTTTACGATGTAAACACGGCACGGCGGGGGCGGCGGGGGCGGTTATCGCGGCTGCCTGCCGCCCCCGCGCCACCCCACCCCCGCCCCCCGGCGCTAGTTTACGACCCAGGGGTGTCCAGCGCGCTCTTTCCGTACGGGGCCGGCGGCTGCTTCTTCTGCCACAGCAACAGCGGTAGTCGCTGCGCTACACCGAGCGGAAACTCACGACGGAAAGCATTCCACTCGATCAACAGGTGCATACAAAATACACTCCTGACCACTAAAATTGCTACACCACCAATATGACGTGCTACAGACGCGAAATTTAACCGAGGGGAAGAAGATCCTGTGATATGCAAATGATTAGCTTTTCACAGCATTCACGCAAAGTTGGCGCCGGTGGCGACACCTACAACGTACTGTCACGAGGAAAGTTTCCAACCGATTTCTCATACACAAACAGCAGTTGTTCGGCGTTGCCTGGTGAAACGTTGTTGTGATGCCTCGTGTAAGGAGGAGAAATGCGTACCATCAGTTTTCCGACTTTGATAAAGGTCGGATTGTAGCCTATCGCGATTGCGGTTTATTGTATCGCGGCATTGCTGTTCGCTTTGGTTGTGATCCAATGACTGTTGGCAGAATATGGAATCGGTGGGTTCAGAAGGGCAATACGGAACGCCGTGCTAGATCCCAACGGCCTCGTATCACTAGCAGTCGAGAGGACAGGCATCTTATCCGCATGGCTGTAACGGATCGTGCAGTCACGTCTCGATCCCTGAGATGGGAACGTTTGCAAGACAACAACCATCTGCACGAACAGTTCGACGACGTTTTCAGCAGCATGGACTATCAGCTCGGAGACCATGACTGCCGTTACCCTTGACGCTGCATCACAGACAGGAGCGCCTGCGATGGTGTACGCCACGACGAAACTGGGTGCACGAATGGCAAAACGTCATATTTTCGGATGAATCCAGGATCTGTTTACAGCATCATGATGATCACATCCGTGTTTGGCGACATCGCGGTGATCGCACATTGGAAGAGTGTATTCGTCATTGCCATACTGGCGGATTTTCCCGTGCTGTGGTATGGGGTGCCATTGGTTACACGTCTCGGTCACCTCTTCGCATCGACGGCACTTTGAACAGTGGCCGTTACATTTCAGATGTGTTACGACCCGTGGCTCTACCCTTCATTCGATCTCGGCGAAACCCTACATTTCAGCAAGATAACGCACGACCGCAAGATGCAGGTCCTGTACAGGCCTTTCTGGATACGAAAAATGTTCGACTGCTGCCCTGGCCAGCACATTCTCCAGATCTCTCACCAACTGAAAACGTCTGGTCAATGGTGGCCGAGCAACTGGCTCGTCACAATACGCCAGTCACTACTCTTGATGAACTGTGGTATTGTGCTGAAGCTGCATAGGTACCTGTACACGCCATCCAAGCTCTATTTGACTCAATACCCAGGCGTATCAAGGCCGTTATTACGGCCAGAGGTAGTTGTTCTGGGTACTTACTTCTCAGGATCTATGCACCCAAATTGCGTGAAAATGTAATCACATGTCAGTTCTAGTATAATATATTTGTCCAATGAATACCCGTTTTTCTTCTTGGTATATCAATTTTAATGCTCAGTAATGTATTATCAACAATTGGTCTGATCAGAGTGGTAGATCAAAATATTCAAATGTTTGTACAGCTTATGGGACGTAACTACGGGGTCATCAGTCCCTAAACTTACAAACTACTTATGAACTAACTTATACTAAAGACAACATAAATATCGATGCCTGAGGAGGGATTCGAACCCCCGACGGGGAACAGTTTCACGCATCCGAACATAGCGTCTGAATGCGCTTGGCCACTCCGCCCTAGCCAGAGTGGTAGATACTTTAGACAAACAACTGGGAAAATATCAGGGTCCTTTTCGAAAGTAAGATCCTGTGCAGACCAAATTTTATCTTAAAGTCAACAATTCGTCACATAATATTACTCAGTAAAAATAATAGTGCCATTTATTGATTTCTAGATAGCATTTAATTGTATAGGCATTGAAACAATAGTTAAGGTCGTTAGAGAATTTGGTGCTAAAATCAGCAAATATAATTCGCGAAACACAAACAGGTACAATACCTAAAGCAAAATTTATGGGGGAAGTATCTCAGCCATTTGAAATAAAAACTGGTGTTACACTAGGCGATGCTTTATTACCTTGTGTGTTTAACTGCGTTCTGAAAAAAAATTGGATCTGGAATTCGGAGCTAAAAAATTACAAAACTGAACCAATAACTCTGGGAAGGAAAAAAATGGAATTAAGGTAAACTGCTTGGCATTTGCGAATGATTTTGCAATACTTTCAGTAAACCTGACAAAAGAAGTTATTCAAATAAACCTACTAATATATATATATATATATATATATATATATATATATATATATATATATATATATATAGACAACTGGTCTCCAAATTTCAGCTGAAAAGAAAATAAAAAAATAATAAAAAAAGACAAAGGTAAAAAACCGTCAAATTTCATATAAACACAAATAGGTAAAATAGAGCGAAAAAATAAATTTAAATGAAAAACCATACAGCAGAATGGACAAGAAAAATTTGCAATAGAAATAAAAACAAAATGGAAAGAAAATGTGGTTTGACTGAAAATATCTACGACAAGAAATGTATATCTAGTAAAACAAAACTAAAACACTACACCACAGTGGTTCGACCAGAATGTTTATATGAATCTGAAAGCCTAAAAATGAACTATAGAATGGATAAACTAGACGTATTGGAAAGAAGGATTATTAGAAAAATAATGGGTACAATAAAAACTGCAAATGGTTGCAAAATAAGAAGTAATGACAAGACCTACAAAAATATAGAGAAGATATCTGAAGTAATGGACACACGAAGATTATACTTTTTTGGAAAACCTCTACCGAATGGATGGAAGTAGACTAACAAAACAAATAGTACTATATTTCTGGAAGAAGAAATCGACAGTATCATGGATTACAGAAGTAAGGAAATGTCTAGAAAGACACAACATCAAAGAATCAGAAATAGCAGACAGAAGCCGTTTTAAATAAAGTACTAAATTTGGAAGGCTTTCAAAGCAGCAAATATAAAAAAATAAGGTAGAATATGGACAGAAGAAAAGAAGAGAGCTCATGGGCAGAAGATGAGGGAATATTGGAAACAACAACAAAGGAAGAAGAGGATCTGAAGTTGTTAACGTGATCCTAGATGGTCAATATGACTGTTAAAAAATGTTTTTAAATAAAAATAAAAAAATTAAGAAGATTGCTGGCAGACTTTATGTACGTTTACGACTGTCTGTCTGACCGTCTTATGCAGGAAGCGCCGAATTATTTGGTTTCCGAAATGAAAACTCCATTTTCTTACACAGGTCGATTCTAACAAATAAGAAAACAGGAATCAGCGACTATTAATGCTTTTTCTTAACGCTAGAACACAAATACTAGTAATGATTACGACAGTCTATATTTCATTGTTGTACTGAAAAGCGCGGAAAGGTCATCGGCTACATTTCGTCAGTACCGCACTACCTTTAGCGACTGACTGGTGCTTATGACGAGCCAATGCGAAACTCCAATCACTGCTTAAAAATAGTGTGAGCAATTCAGAAAGTCTTCATTTTTACGATCGTTTGTAACTTCCTTGCAATTTTGAGGTCAGTAACGCTTACAATATGGGTTTATGATTACGTTCACTACACCACCCGCGACAAGAACATTGACCCAAAGATGAGCAATTTTGAAAACTACATAAAGTTCATTTAAATTTGACAATACTAGTTATTTACGCTTAGTTATTGTAATTCAGATTATAACAATTCATTTTCTGTCATTGAAATGTGGTCCTATAGAACTGTTTTCATTGTCTTAAAAATAAAAATAAAATAAAAACTACATTGCACAAAATTGTATTTTTTATGTGTCAGAATAATATAAATATTTATTTCAGAAATGTTTCCAGTTTTTTGTATATAATTCAGTATTTTACCTTCAATAATAATTCATTACATCACGCCAATATCAGACATGAGTTAGGGAACATGTTATTCGTTTCCTAAGATATTTAGTTTCTTAAGAAAAGGGTTAGTTTTTTTTAATTAATGTTTCTATTTAATTTTTGAATTTGAAGTATTTATTTGTTTATTAGGGGATAAGCTCCAAAATTTATTAATTATTAAATGGTAATAATAAGCTAAAGACAAGCTATTTTTATTAAGTTTTATTTCATTATTTTCTGTTTACATTTTACATTTATTTCAGGTTTTATATTAAGATGTAGAATTTAATTTTAAAGTTTTTGTAATAATGATGTAATTAGTATATCTATTTTGTTCATATTTTTTAATTTGTTAATTTATTATAAGGAACTGGGCAACCAGCGGAAACTAATCCCTGACGTTACAAAAGGATGCAAATTTTCGAATTGCAAAAATTTATAAAAATTGAAGAAACGTTTAATAGTGGATTTTCCAAATTTTTTATTCCAAATTTGGAATTCGTTTCGACTGGTTTTATTTGAATTTAGGGTATTTTGTGTAGTGAACAATTTTGCAGTGGACACTTTTCTGAAAACAGTCATCAGTGCTGTCACCTAACCCAGTACAGTGACATTGGAATTATCGCTAACGTCTCAATACTGAAAAATCGTCACGTGGTTACAAATGGCCGCCATTCCGTAATGCTACAACGTAAATAAAATAAAAATTGTTTTGAACTTGCTACTTATATAAAAGAATCAAAATATTTAGACGATGTAGGAGAGACGCCAAGTCGCAGTGAATAGTTTGCCACCAGCGGGAACGAGTCGCCAAGTCCGTGCGAGGCGTTCCGCTGCCCGGTGGGCCAGACGTGGCGGTCGTCGTTGGACACCCCTGGCTCGTAAAGAACGCCCGCGAGAGGAGGGCGGCGGGTCTGCCGGTGTTTACGTCGTAAACCACGCTCAGCTGGGCTGGCTGGCGAGAAAAAATAAGAAAAAGAGGAAACACAACTGCCACTTGTTCCTCACGAACGGTTCCCGATAGCTGCTTCACCAACAGTGGCTTACCTCAGCTGGGATACAGGTGGGTATCAAAGACGCTTTAATTAACACCGCGCGACAAATTTCAAGGTCACGAAAACGTTTTATTTTGTAATGTTTGCGTTCTTTATGTTTTTCGACTCCCTGAACTTCAAAATGCTACTCAAAATTTCATATTACAAAAGGTTTATTTTAGTTTATTTATTTATTTATTTATTCGAAATCGCATGCATTTGCAGTTTTAATGTGAACACAATTTATTTACTGGCTTTTTGGACAACATCAGGTTGCGATAGTAACACTAAAAGTGGCCTATTGACAGCTCGAAATTTAAATGAAATAACGAAAATTGAAGAAAAGAAGGTGCGAATTCTTTGGACACACTTGCAGAATGGATTAGGGGAGGTTAACACAGTAAATTTCACAATTCTTGTTGTACAAGAAAAGCAAAATACGGTGGATCCAAGAAGTACAAAGGGATATGGAAGAAATGGGAATACGGGATCCAGAAATACATGACAGGGAGATTTTTAAATAAAAAACTCAGGCATTTGCAGGATTTAAGGACAGAACTAGACTGAGAACGAAATCATCGTGGACAGAAGAGCGAAGAAAGATGCAAAGTATCAGAATGAAAGAATACTGGAAGAGGAGGAAGAACGGAAGAAAGGAAGCTGATGTGAATTAACGTGCTCCAAAGGTGGCCGAAACGAAATAAGAAGAAGAAAGAACGAAAATTGATTAAACGAATTTGTACACAAGAAAATTAAATATACATTTATTACTTCGCAATTTGCGAGAATTTCCGGCTTTAGCGGCTGTTCTTCAGTTGGTCTATCATCTTGTAACATATGCCGGAACAGGACTCGAACCCGGGTCTCCCGCTTTTCGCGAGCGGCCGCCTTAACCACTCGGCCACCCGTGCACGCTCCCCGGCCAGACCGAGACTTGAATATGCTACAGTTGTCTACTTCCCTTAGTGCTCGCACGCATTTACCAGTGATTCTCGCGACAGGGAGGGGAGACACATACTACATCATATTTCGCCAGTCTTCGCTGCCATATCATTGTACAGACTATCACTCGAACAGACGCACATGTGCACTGTAGTTTTTAATGTAGGCCTATCACTTGATAATGGCAACAAGTATTGCCGAAACTAGTAGTGAAGTAAAGTAATTTTGCTTTCTTCTTTAGGAAGTGTTTCAAATATGACATCGACATTTTCTGCAATTGGTAAACGATCCATTTTCATACGAAACAAATACCGTCCGCACTGGCGAAATGTTACGCGATACCACGTACTTATATGTTTGTGACTATTACAGCGCCATATATCACAAAACGAAAAAAGTGTTTCAAATAAAACATTGATATTTATTTACGTACTAGACGAATATGTAATAAAAATGGGGGGGGGCGGGTACCTATTTTAAAAAAAATGCACTAGCTATCCGTTTGCCGGCCGCGGTGGCCGAGGGGACTGAGGCGCTCCAGTCATGGTCTGCACGGCCACTACGGTCGGGGGTTCGAATCCCAAATCGGGCATGAATATTTGTGCCGCCCTTACTGTTAGCTAGTTCATAAGTAGTTTGTAAGTTTAGGGACTGATGACCGCGTAGTTAAGTCCCATAAGATTTACAAACATTTTAACATTTGAAAAGGAGCGGACGAACTAAGAGGCGAGATCAGCAGATCAGTTTAAAGGAAGGCGGTCTGAACGGTCTGAACGGCCACTACGGTCGGGGGCTCGAATCCCACCTCGGGCATGGATATTTGTGCCGTCCTTAGTTGTAAGTAGTTCATAAGTAGTTTGTAAGTTTAGGGACTGATGACCCCGTAGTTAAGTCCCATAGACTCTACAAACATTTGAACATTTTTGATATCCGTTTGACCTATGGCAGCGCCATCTAGTGGGCCAACAATAGCGCCATCTGTTTTCCCCCTTCAAGCTAGAAAAGTTTTGTTCCTTGTAGTTTTCTTGTTTTATGCGTATTTCGTGAGATATTTGGCCCGGCCACTATCAATGGACCACCCTGTATATTAGTAAAAAGTGTTCACCTTCAGACGGTCTATCGATGTACAGCATTGAAAACATGATTTTACATAATCAACTTTGATCTTGATTTTTTTCAAAACAACTGTCGCGAGAAAGCCAAAACACCTATCTTTTTATATTCAGTATAGAACGTCCATGAAAAATTTAATTTAATGCAGTAACCCACATCTCCGACCCTCTCCTTGTTTGTACTGTAACATAGAACAAGTTTTTATGCGGAATTTCACATCTCTTTATGTTTAAATAGACAATGTTTGGCGGAGGGATTACCTTCAGAAGGTCTGGAAACGGCGTATCAGCTTGTTGACGGAACAGAGAAACTGAGGGAATGGTTGAAGCATAACGAGAGACCTCAGGAACATAAATGACCAAAATACCGTCTAACCACAAGACTGTGGCATCAGCGAGGACTGCGATGCAGCCGAAGTTATTCCATTAGCAGTGGGTAGATAAATGAGCTACGCATAAAACAGGCTGCTATATGAAGGATGGTATCAGGGTGGTTATTAATTGGGTCCCAGATGGGCGATGACAAGACCACGGACGGAGCGTGAAGATCATCCTTCACCCGCTGCAGCGGTTGACAGGTACCGCTTCATTCATGAGTCGCTGAACTAATGATCTTTGCTCAAGACGGGGCAGGGGACTTCGAGGCATCTCCTCATCCTAAAGTTCTTTAACGCTAAGATATCTGGGACGAAAAAAAGGGGAGATACACGTATGATCTTGGGTCGGTGCCTCTGTACGGCATTCTCAGTTTCCAAATTTAGATTATTTTCTCGAAACAGTTCTCCGCGGTTTCATTGAATACAATGAATAGCCCCACGAGCCATCAAAATCAGCTGCAACGTCTGTTTATTTGCAGACACCCAGTTTCGGCCGGTCGAAAACCTTCAGATGCTCCAACATCCACCACTGTTCCCTCGCGTCTAATACGTAATAATTTTTACCGAATGATGTGGTGTTAACTACCAGGAGTGTCAACTACTGAAGTTCACAAATTATTGTATTGGCAATGAACTTTACTTTGTGGGTTCAGAGGTCTTTTCGATCTGATAACGACAGATACCGAAACGACATAATAAATAAACACAATTTTGGCGATCTAGACGGATTTTTTACTGATTCACAACCAGCTGAAAACGAGGCGTTGCTCGCGTATTTATTTATTGATTCGATACTCTCTTAGACAATTTTCCCTCGCCTCTCCCCATCCATCTCTTCCTGTCCCATCTTTTTATTCACCACCTCCTCCTCTCTCAACCCATACTTCCCCTTCTCCTTCCTGCCACCTAGCTTTAACTCCTTCGCCCCTCAGATCTATGATACAATAGGCTATAATTATGTTTGTCGACTTTCGTGGCAATAAGTGAAACAAACTATATTGACAGTTTCTTTCTATCTTTCTTTTTTATTTTTATTTATTTATTTATGTATTTTTGCTGGGTTCCTATACAAAAAATGAAACTCGGGGAATCATATAAGAAATTTGATTGCTTTATATGAAACTAGCTGTTAAATACGGTATTGCTCCGATTTTCCAGTCTTATATTATAAAAGAAAAGAGAAATTCGGATAAAATTTTATCTTCAAGTATTCATGAAAACAACTTTCACTGTTTCATAAATTCTGTGAAACAAAGAAATATGCACCTCAATACTTATGACATCATGTATCCTTGACTGCGTTTCTTACAATAATTTTCCAGATTTGTAGAGCGTAATATTAGGAAACTGTCTGCGATGAGTAAAAGTAGTGGATGAATGAAGTCTCGTAAATCACGCGTCGCGTGATGGGAAAGTCTTTGTGACTCATTGTTTACGATGTCATATCTCATGAAGTATGTGTCGGAAGTAGTTTTTAACCCCACAGCGATCCTTGTCTGACGTCATAACTATTGAGGTGCATATTTCTTTGTTTCACAGAAAGTGAAAGTTGTTTTCATGAATACTTGAAGATAAAATCTTATCCGAATTTCTCTTTTCTTTTATAATATAAGACTGGAAAATATGGCATGATGTAGCAGTTATTCGCAAATTTCATTGTTTATGACGTCATATCTCGTGAAATATGTGTCATACTATGATGTGCCTAACGTGTGCAATATATGTTGTGAATGGTATTAGTAGTAAAGACGTAATAAATCGAAACGTCGTGAGTGATGTTGGTTTATGACGTCATATCTCATGAAATATATATCCAACTGTGATATAATATCGAAGAAACATTCAGTGGTATGTATGTGTACGGTCTGTGAACTGTCTCGCGAATACAATTTACAGTGCAGAAGTAATAACTTGTCATGCCAAATGCCGTAGATATACATCATGAACATCGGAAAAGTAGTAAGCGATACACTATTTTCTTCCATCATTTTGTTGGGGTTATCAGTGAGAAAAAGTTTCGTAAAGATTTGACATTATGTTTAAAGTTTATTGCAAATAGTTGACGAATAAAATCACGCCACTATGCGCCGCAAGATGCGACAGTTTTCATTGTTTATGACGTGATATCGTATGCAGTATTTATCCGTGAATTTTATTACCATAGCAAATGATTACTGGCCTGAAAGAATATTTTTTACCAAATCGGTCCATTAGTTTAGGAGCAGATGTAGAATATTATCTCACGATGCGGCTTTTTCACGATTGTCACTGTTTATGACGTCATATTTCCTGACGTTTGTATCATAGGTGATTATTACCCTGATAGCAATTGTTGCCTGGTAGTAAGGAACATGTGTACCAAGTTTGGTCCAGTAGTTTAGGAGTAGATGTGGAACATACATACATACAGCTAATATTATAAGTTGTATAGATTCTTCAAGCTGTACTTCTTTTCGTAAATGCCGTGATATTCGTGTAGAAAACAAACGGACTTGCAATGAAAAACTATTAATAGCTCCTATGTCACCATAGACGAAACATTTAACGTATACATGATAGAGGAAAATAGCCGGCCGCGGTGGCCGAGGGGACTGAGGCGCTCCAGCCACGGTCTGCACGGCCACTACGGTCGGGGGTTCGAATGCCCCCTCGGGCATGGATATTTGTGCCGTCCTTAGGATTAGCTAGTTCATAAGTAGTTTGTAAGTTTAGGGACTGATGACCCTGTAGTTAAGTCCCATAGACTACAAACATTTGAACATTTTTTAGAGGAAAATATCACTGACGTGTTGTAATTTGACGGAAGCGACTTTCCAGGTACGGCGGAAGCGCCAGCGTAGCGACGCGCGAGGCAGCCCGTGCCTTTACCCGGGTGCCCCGGATTTCTCACAACTGTCAACACATTCCGTCTTCTCAGAAACGTGTCTTCTCACAAGTGTCACAAACTCAATTTCTGCGTCCTGTCTACAAATGTTTTAATCACGCCTCTTTTTTGTCTTGGGTGGTGGTTATAATCTTTTTGCAGATTTTATTTAATTTATTTAATCGTGTCTGAGCTACATCTGTAATTAATAGGCTACATGTACTGGATTACAAATAAAAGTAAGTACTAATTATATATTCATACATACAGTCATGATTTTCACACATCATACGTTATTATTGTCCATAGCAGACTGATATCTCTCTGCAGTGTTCGGCACACTTCACTGCCAGCCACAGGTCTTGGAAAGTGCATGGCGTCGGCAAGGATGGGCAGCTCAGCAGGTGTGTCACTGTTTGTTTTCCTCCACACTGGCAGAGCTCGTGTTCTGCGTACCCCACTTGAACAGGTTATCCTTTGATCTTCCCATCTTAGACACCTAGGTCTAAATAGACTTAGGCTCTTCCAGACTCTGCATTCCAGTTGAGATCCAACCGGGAGTTTTCTTTAATGTTCTAACATTGCAAGCTGTTTTTTTTTTTTTTTTTTTTTTTTTTTTTTTTTTTTTTTTTTTTTTTTCACTTTCTGTGTCCACTTTGAATCCCTGGTTGTAGATTGACTTTCATTTAGTGGATGTTCAAATTGAATGAAATCTTTCCTCGATTTCAATCTTGACACCACTGGCTGATGTCCGAACAGGGGATGTCTTCTATCCTCGCACTGTCTGCTTCTTTCAGCCATCGCCAACGTAAAGTATCACGACTCCTTCTACTCGCAACATGACTCGATTACAAGGCGCTGACACTAGACTGGCTACCGCTGTTTCAGACAGGCATAAGCTCGTGTTTTGGACGCCCTGTGCCGTCGGCATGACGCTCGTAACTCTGGCCCCGCTTGCGGAGCCGCGGAGACCATTAAGTGTCCGATGCGAGGCAATAAAGCGCGGCGCCTGCTTTTTCCTCTGGCACAGGGAGGGAGGGAGGGTCTGCCCCCGGTCGTAAAGATGCCCGCCACGACCGCCGACCGCCATTCTTCGCCTTTTTACCGCCGCCGCCGGCTGCGGTAATGGTTGTCTCAATTAGTCGCGTCGCCGATACACGAGGAAGTTACCAGACTTACAGCAGCGACACGCGCTCACAGCTAGAGGAGGGGGAGGGGGCAGCAACAGGCGCGTGGCGCGACAACAGAAATTTACGATACCGGTTTGGCATAATAGGCCGCTCAGTCACAACTCAGGGGACGGGGTTAGGGTGGGGGGGAAGGGGGGAGGGGCGTTCGCCGCTCAGCTGAGCACTAAATTTAAAGCCCCGACCGCGAGGGAGCGCGACACTGGAGGCGCAGGGGTTCGAGTCCTGCGCCGGCCGGCAGGACTCTACATCTGCACGCATCACTCTGCTGGTTACTACAGTATACAGCGTGGCGCAAAAGTCACTGGACAGCTCGCTAAACGAAACAAAAGCAACATTATAAACTGGATTATATGCATTTCCATGTTGCATATGCATTTGCATATTTCGCTACTTTTCCCCGCTTGTTGCATATTTTGCCTAAAAACTAGTGATGACGCATATTTTCACTCTACGTTTACAATATTTTAAAAATCTAGACGGGCGGACGAACTGGGTCTCATTTTGATGTCGCAAAGAGTTGTTGTTTGTAAATCTATCGGACCAAACTGCGTGGTCATCAGTCCGTAGCTTACAAACTACTTAAACCTAGGTAAACTAACCTAAGGACAACACACACACACACACACACACACACACACACACATACACACACACCCATGCCCCAGGTAGGACTCGAACCTCCACAGCGAGCAACCGCGCGCTCCGCAGCGAGGCGCTTTAGACCGCTCGGCTACTCCACCACGACTTTCAAAGAGTGACTGCGACCTACAACTGCGTGCGATCGCTAAGCAAGAGGACATTTGACTAAAAGTTTTTTTAATCTCCATTTCTAGTCAAAGTGACTGGTTACATTTTTCTTAAATCGTATTAAAATTAACAGTCATAGGTTCTGAAATCAGCCAGCGTCGCCGCTTAATCGCTGGCCGAGGGGACTGCGGCGCTCCAGTCACGGTCTGCACGGCCACTACGGTCGGGGGTTCGAATCCCCCCTCGGGCATGGATATTTGTGCCGTCCTAGTTCGTAAGTAGTTCATAAGTAGTTTGTAAGTTTAGGGACTGATGACCCCGTAGTTAAGTCACATAAGCTATACAAACATTTTGAACATTTTGAACCACACGAGTCGGCATCAATTAACGTGTTTACGTGTAGTGTGTGCACTATGCCTCCCGAAAGAAGAAATGTCGTTTCGTGGATTCTAAAACATTTAAAAAATAATTAAAAAATTATAATAATAAAATAAAAAAGGATTCAAATAGACCAGGGTGTCAAGAGAAGTCTTCGTATCGCAGGGATGCAAAAGAAAAGGCCACGACAATAACTTTTGACTGCGGAAAGTATAGCAGCAGCAGGTATTCAACCTCTGAAGCTAACCCAAACAATCGTTTTAACATGGATCTATTAAAGCATTTATTGCAAGTAATATTTCTCTTCACACACTTACAAACCCTACCCTAAAACGTTTCCTATGGAAATATTCCTTACATGAAAAAATACCAGATGAATCAACACTGCGTAAAAATTACCTACAATTTAGCTACAAATTGTGGAAGAAATACTCTGTGAACTCAAGGACAACATTATCTGAACTTCAGCTGACGAAACTACCGACGATTGAGGCCGTTCTGTTGCAAATTTAATTCTCGGTGCAATTAAAACAAGAGCCTTCTTCTTATTTACTGGCCTGCACAGAACTTGAGAAAGTCATACTACGATCGTCCTATTTGTGAAGGAGGGTATCAGAAAAGTATTTCCAGAATCCTCTGCAGATGAAAGGGTGTTTGCGTTTCTCTCGGATGCTGCTCCTTATATGATCAAAGCCGGAAAAGCCCTCCAAGTATTTTATCCCAATTTGATTCATGTAATGTGCTTTGCTCACAGAGTTCATCGCCTTGCTGAAGAAGTACGATTCACGTTTGGAAGTGTAAATAAACTGATTTCATCCACGAAGGAAGTGTTTCTCAAGGCACCTTTTCACATCAGTACCTATAAAGAGAAACTACCAAATGAACCCTTTGTGGTGTCGCACAAGTCTAAAGTGCGCGCCACGTACTTTCGCCGCGCGCCGCCATGCACGCACGGCGCGGCGTTCTTACGACGTCAGCCACGAGCGCCCTCTGCTGCAACTCCGCTCGTGGCCACAACTGAACGACATCGTTCAATTGGGACTGAGATAGGAACCAGTCAACACTTCGGAATCAGATAGGCACCAGTGAAGACTTGGCTATCGGATAGGCACTAGGCAGGCCTCTAGCTCAACTATGTATCAGCATTCTGCAGTACTGAGCTATGTAGAAGTTAAGTATTACTAAGTCTCTAAGAAATATATATCTCGTTCTAATTTGCTCTAGTGTTTCTAGTTTCTGTTGTCCCACTGGCTGGTCACCTCCTACCTGCACAATCGTGCATCCTTTATTCCTCTGTCGGTCTTTCTACTCGGCCACCGACACCTACGACGGAAACGAGACACAAAAGCGGCGACGAGGCTGCGACACAAAACCCTTACCTCACGAACCAGTGGTAACTCGTTGGAATACGTGGGTTGAAGCTGTGTTCTTCTACCACGAACATTTCGAGGCCATCAGAAGTGTAGTAAACGACGTACTTTACAAGTGCAAGGAAGCATTTAGTGCCTACAGTATTAAAGAAGACATTGCTGTAATCAGCACTCACTTTTCTCACATATCTGCGAGTATTAACAAGCTTGAAACTCAAGGTTTGGCGCTCAATGAATCTATTCAGTGAATGAATAAAAATTAATCCATTGAACTCCTCATTGCCAGAGGTATTCCCGAGAAAACTTAAAGTTTGAAAACATTTTGAACAATAGCCCAGGTTTTGAACCGTTGTTCCGAATTGATAGTTTTATTAAATGGACGGGTGTATTTTTTCCAGAAACAGCAAGAGCCAACGTAGCACCCGAATTCAAATACTGCGTAGTTTACTTCAGTTGATGCAGAACGGTCTTTTTCACTTATAAAAGTTTTTTGGGAGATCGAAGACAGAATAGTACTATTGAACATCGGGAACAATGCCTGGTCGTTTATGTTTACATTTGGAAACTATACTTTACTGCGATAATATTAATTAAAAGTTAATTTTGTACAAAGAATTCCGGTTCCATGTTGTTTTGAAATGAAATATTAAAGAGATATTGTGCCTGCCCCTCTGCGCGCGATACATCTCGAAGTTGGTCCTGTATACATCGATTGTTTCGCGGCGACTAACTGGCATCGCATTCTCTTCTTACCGGAAATAGAAAGGAAGGAACAGCATCTGAAACGCGATATGCGTCTTATTTAAGCAATTTGTCCCGATTTATCGCGTGGCCAGCGCTCCGCTTCGCAAACAATATGCAAGGCTCACCTTAGAGATACATACCAAGCACTTGTTTATTTTTTTATCTTGCATGGTTCGAAACTGTTCATGCATATTTTAATGATACCACATAGCAAGAGCCCCACAAATAACATATTTTATAGTCATTTGAAATATTAAATCAGATAACATGGAGAATGGAAAAGCTGGTAGAGGCTGACCTTGGGGAAGATCAGTTTGGATTCAGGAGGAACATAGGAACCCGGGAGGCAATACTCACTTTACGTCTTATCTTAGAAGATAGATTACGGAAAGGCAAACCTACATTTTTAGCTTCTGTAGATTTGGAGAAAGCTTTTGACAATGTTGACTGGAATACACTCTTTCAAATTCTGATGTCAGCAGGGATAAAATATAGGGAAAGTTATTTATAACTTGTACAAAAGCCAGACCGCAGGGCATGAAAGGGAAGCATCAGTTGGGAAGAGGGAGTAAGACAGGGTTGTAGCCTTTCTCCGATGCTATTCAATTTGTACATCGAGCAGGCGGTGAAGGAAAGCAAGAAAAAATTTGGAATAGGGATTAAAGTTCAGGGGGAAGAAATAAAAACATTGCGTTTTGCTGATGACATTGTAATTTTGTCAGAGACAGCAAAGGACCTGGAAGATCAGTTGAATGGAATGGACAGTGTGTTGAAGAGAGCGTATAAAATGAACATTAACAAGAGCAAAACAAAAATAATGGAATGCGGTCTTAGAAAATCAGGTGATGCTGAAGGAATTAGATTAGGTAACGAAACAATGGAGGCGGTAGATGAGTTTCGTTATTTGGGTTGTAAAATAACATGTGATGGTCGCAGTGCAGAGGATATAAAATGCAGAATGGCAATGGGAAGAAAAGTATTTTTGAAAAAGAGAAATTTGCTAACATCGAATATTAATTTAAACGTAAGGAAGTCTTTACTGAATGCATTTGTGTGGAGTGTTGCCTTGTACGGGAGTGAAACATGGACGATAAGCAGTGCGGACAGGAAGAGAATAGAGGCTTTTGAAATGTGGTGCTACAGAAGAATGCTGAAGATTAGGTGGGTAGATCGCTTAACTAATGAAGAGGTATTGAACAGAATTGGTGAGAAAAGGAACTTTTGGCATACCCTGGCTAAAAGAAGGTATCGCTTGGTAGGACACATTCTTAAACATCGGGGAATCGTAAATTTAGCATTGGAGGCAAGTGTGTGGGGGAAAAATCGCAGAGGGAGTCCAAGAGACGCATATAGTAAGCAGATTCAAGTGGATGTAGGTTGTCGTTCTTATGAGGAGATGAAAAGGCTTGCTCAGGATAGAGTAGGGTGGAGAGCTGCATCAAACCAGTCTCCGGACTGAAGACCATAACAACAAAAACATGTAATTAGGATAAATATTCAATTCATTTTTTCTGCCTTGAGCTACGTGAAAGATATACAAAGAAACGCTAATTATAATATCAGTGTAACTAATTAAAACCTCTGACTTTTACTATAAAAGTAATAATCCCATCGTACTCGCTCCCTGTTCTGGTGTCTGCTCTTTTCTAGTGTCTGCTCTGTTCTGATTGCTCTGTTGTCTGAATTGTACTGATAATATCTGCCACTACAATATGCTGAAACGAACATTATTAACTATTGATTATTGTTCTTAACTGATTATACAAAATCTTCAGATATAAAATGGATACTCAGGTATGCAGTAATTGCTTTCTGTTCAAATTAATAAATCCCTTTATTTGAAGTTAACTTCAGTCAGTTGTTCAGTTAGTTATTTATTTATACAGTCCCTCCATTTAGTGATCATAATGTTTTCAGGTATAACTAACTATTACGACTTTGGATGGTTCGATAATTAGACGTGTTAAACTTATGTATCTCGTGTAGCTTGCCATAGTATCTTTGACTGTACCGTTAATTAAACATTTTGCAATATTTATTGGCTTAGAACCTGCAATCACTTTTATGTAATGATCAGTTCGAAGTCTGATTAGCCATTAATCTGTATCAATTATTAATTTTCATTCACTAAAGTACCTTCATCGAAAATTACGCTACGCGGGGATTGAATCTTAATATTGCGAACCTCCATCCAATGTCGGCGGATAGTTACGCGGATTACAACCAATCTCATTACAGCTGATCAACGAGATCAACTACACCGCTGTTTAAGGTAACTATTCGTCGAATTCTGTAGGGTGCTTGCTCTGCAAGATGTTTTAAACAATTAAATGATTGGCCATTTCACTTCATTTCTTTTTTTTTAATTAACAGTTCGTCTGCATTGAAGTCTTAGTTACTGATTATTATTTTAAAATAGTTCAACAACTTCTTTACGGCCAATTTTTCAAACCTAAATAGTCAGGCAAGCAATTACAGTATAATATTTTGAGCTTTTTAAGTTTCATATAATCCGGTCTCTACTTATTTTAGTTCTTATTACCAAGTCGTAATAATTAATTCTTTCAACTTGTATACAATACGATGACAAACGAAAGAAACACCATCCGAACTTGTGCTTTAATGACTACATTGTCGATGAGACGTGTTCCTTCGGAAAGTTCTTGGCAGATTCACCCTGAGTTTTCAGACGATTTTTCCAATGAACAGCCAGACGAACGTACACTATACAGGGTGTCCCAGTTATCTTGCTCACCCACAATATCTCTGGAACAACAACGGCTATTGTAAAACGACTTTCGTCGGTATCAGTGTAAGACACTTACACGGGCTCATGAATGTAAATATTTTGAAAATTCTACAACGAAATCATATGTTTTTAAGTGGAACCCGATATTATTTCATCAGCAATCTATAGCATGACGAATCATATAACCCTTTCAGACCCAGGGTTGTAGATGATATAGCATTAATATAGTGAGGGACGTTTAAGATAAGAAATACATACAGTAATTCATTTAGAAAAAAAAAAATCCTCGAACAGTTTGTTCTCACACAATTGTCTGGCTCGGGCCTTCACTACAAATATTTACAATTTGCACCATGTTACAGTAACATGCCTCTAAAGCGTCTCGCTGGGGAGCGTGCGGTTGCTCGCCGTGGAGGTTCGAGTCCTCCCTGGTTCATGGGTGTGTGTGTTTGTCCGTAGGTTAGTTTACCTAGGTTTAAGTAGTTTGTAAGCTACGGACTGATGGCCACGCAGTTTGGTCCGATAGACTTACAAGCATTTGAACATTTTTAGTAACATGCCTTTCGAAAGAAATCACATAATAACATCACAGGATCCTATAAAATCAACTGGCTGTCAGATACGACAGCTTCAGATTCACAAAACAAGGATAGCAACACCTTGTCAACAAGTGTTATTTGACATGTTGTCAGGGAGACGGTCTAAATATTTTGATTAAGTAGACAATATGTATAGTCTTCACCGCAAATTTATTAACAGTGATGACCTCGGTTCAACTCATTTCTGAGTCATCCACGGATCAGTTTTCGTGTTGTCAATATTTATATCTGCCATAAGACAGTATAACCTCCCAATCATCAAATTACAACTTATAAAACCCAAAAAGATGCGGTACAACATTTGAAGAAAATTAGATTGGTTGTTTCACATATATGACATTTGTTGGTTAAAATATTTTTGAAGAACAGTAACTAAAATCAGGCATGGCTGGTTACAATTCACTGCCAGTGTCTTGTACATGTACCACATGGTATTTAAAATTACGATTCTGAATTTTAGCTCCATGAACTGTTGTAGATAAGTGAGCTACATGGTGACTAACGCCGCTATTGTAAGTGTACTGGAAGTTTGCCGACTGCTGGTGCCACAGAGTGTAGGAACATGGAACTAAAACACGGCACGCACGTCACCACAGTCCATCCACGGTTGTGTGATTCAGGTCCGAACTTCCTAGCGTGAATCACGAAGAAATAAAGCGAGCAAAACTAGAATCGTACAATTGTGCGTTTAGCTCCTGAAAGCAATAAACAGTGGCGTTGATTGCATCGAAATACGCCAATTCTATTCCCAGATTTTGCGAAGCGAAGCTGGCGCTTGAAATACGCGAAATTCGCAGCTAGCGCACGTCCTGAGATTCAGGTGAGAACCCTAAACTGCGCAGGATGTGTGCTACATTTCAATAAAATTTATATAATTTTTATATTAGTGCTGGTACAAACCAAATAGATTTGTTGCTCGGATCACGCAGTATGACATAATATTAAGAGCGTAGTTGTCAGCTGACGTGAAGCAGGCAGTTAACCATCGGTCGGACTGGGGAGGCTGCTCCACCGCGTTTCTCTTGAGAGGCGATAGCCGCTGGCAGCGCTATCTGTGTGGAGTGCCGGCAGTAATGGACGCAGAGCTCGCTAAGTGTTTCCGACTCACATTCCACCAGCGCGTCCGTCAAGCGGACACAACCATAGAGTAGCGTATGTTACCACGGACCGCTGGTTCAACTTTTAAAGCACCGTGCCCTTGTGTTGTATCTACACTTTTGTTTCAGTCTTGATCAAATTTTGCCCTCGTGTCCTTTAAAACAAGAGTAATATTAACGCAGGAAATGACGACACCGTAAAAGTTGGATTACATTTAATTTTCCATAGAAGTTGGGGAAGAAAATGTACAGAATGTTGGAGGAGGAGATGGGGAAAGATTTGAATCGAAAGAGTGGGAGTTGGAGATTGAGAGAGAGAGAGAAAGAGGAGAGGGGGTGAGTTGGACTGAGAGAGGAGAAAAGAGATAATATTATTACAGTCTTCAGTCCGGAGACTGGTTTGATGCAGATCTCCACAATACCCTATCCTGAGCAAGCCTTTTCATCTCCTCATTAGAACGGCAACCCACATCCACTTGAATCTGCTTACTATACGCGTCTCTTGGTCTCCCTCTGCGATTTTTACCCCACACACTTCCCTCCAACGCAAAATTTACGATCCCTCGATGTCTAAGAATGTGTCCTACCAAGCGATCCATTCTTTTAGTCAGGGTATGCCAAAAATTTCGTTTCTCACCAATTCTGTTCAGTACCTCTTCATTAGTTAGACGATCTACTCACCTAATCTTCAGCATTCTTTTAGCACCACATTTCAAAAGCCTCTATCCTCTTCCTGTCCGCACTGTTTACCGTCCATGTTTCACTCCCATACAAGGCAACACTTAACACAAATGCCTTTAGAAAGGACTTCCTTAGGCTTACATTAATATTCGATGTTAACAAATTTCTCTTGTTCAAAAACGCTTTTTTTCCCATTGCCATTCTGCATTTTATATCGTCTGTAGTGCGACCATCATATTTCATTTTACGGTCCAACTAACAATACACATCTACCACCTTTGTTGTTAAATGATACTTTATTCCATTATCCTTGTTTTGCTCCTTTCAGCACAGTGTCCATTCCGTTCAACTGCTGTTCTGGTCCTTTGTTTTTATTTCTTCACCCGTAATTCCTTCTCCAAATTTAACCTTGCTTTCATTTATAGCTTGCTCAATGTACAAATTCAATGACAGTGGAGAAAGGCTACAACTCTTACTCCATTCCTAACCAGTGCTTCCCTCTCAAGCCCTTCAATTCTGATAACTAAAAAATGTTTGTTAAGCTTATGGGACTTAACTACGGAGTCATCAGTCCCTAAACTTATAAACTACTTACACACTAACTTATACTAAAGACAGCACAAATATCCATGCCCGAGAGGGATTCTAATCCCCGACGGGGAACGGCCTCTCGCATCGGAGCATAGCGCCTCTCTAATAACTACTGCCTGCTTTTTGTACTATTTGTAAGAATCCTTCTGTTCGCTATATTTTACTCCTGTTGGTTTCGAAATGTTTATTGCAATCAACATTGTGAAAAGCTTTCTCCAAATATACAAAAGCTAGAAATGTAGGTTTGTCTCTCATTAATCTAGCTTCTAAGATAAGCTGTATAGTGAGTATTGCCTATCGTGTCTTACATTGTTTCGTTACCTAATGTAGTACCTTCAGCATCGCCTGATTTTCGTAGACTACACTCGATGACACTTGTTTTGCTCTTGTTAATGTTCAACTTATACGCGTCTTTCAACACTCCGTCCATTCCGTTCAACTGCTCTTCCAGGTCCTATATCTACTGCATTTCTCTGGTTTCAACCCCCCGTACTTTCTTTGTCATTCAGTGCATAGGAGTAGTCAGGATATGATTTCGAGAGGGGTTTTCAATGAATTGGCATTGTAGTAACGTGTACTGGTAATAGAATTGCAAGCGTCAATTATACTGTGTACAGTATATTTCGTTCCAAAGGACTGTATACTATAGAAACAAAATTAGTAAACGTCTTAAGAATCTACGTAATCTCCTAAATAGGAACAAAGCAAATCATATTAAGAACATATGCAAATGCGGATTGAAACACGGTTGTCGATCAAAGGCAGTACGTGAAACTTTCAATAAGGTCCAATGCATTAGCAGAGAAGCACTCACTAACTCAAATTTTTGCGTTACTTGCGAGGAGGTTACAATAGCTAACCTCCTTGGCTACTTGAAATAAGTCAATGTCTAAAATACGTGTACAAATAGTCTTTGACTAGACAGTAACCTTGATTCGTTTACATAGGAACATCAATAAATATTGCTAACTGATATTGTAATATATGACACTGTAATTGCTAATAGTGGTTACTGACAGTTTCTACACAGAATTTTCTCTTGATTTAGTCCCCCTCTTTATCATGATTTACATTGGGTACCCTGAGCAGGAAATTATTCCTGTTGTTGTTGTGGTCTTTAGGCCGCAGACTGGTTTGATGCAGCTCTCCACGCTACCCTGTCCCGTGCAAGTCTGTTCATCTGAGAATATCTTCGGCAATCTACATCCTTTTGAATCTGCTTATTCGTCCCTCGGTCTCCCTCTACGATATTTACCCCACAGTCTTCCTTCTAATGCTAAGTTGACAATTCCTTGATGTCTCAGAATGTGTCCAACCAATCTATCCCTTCTCTTAGTCAGGATATGCCAGAAACTCCTTTTCTCCCCGATTCGCCTAAGCACCTCCTCATTAGTTACGTGATCTACCGATCTAATTTTCATCATTCGTCTGTAGCACCACATTTCAAAAGCTTCTATAATCTTTTTGTCTGAACTCCTTATCGTCCACGTTTCACTGCCATACAATGCTACACTCCAGACAAATGCTTTCAGAAAGGACTTTCTAACATTTAAATTAATAACGGATGTTAACAAGTTTCGCTTCTTTAGAAACGCTTTTCTCCCCATAGCCATTCTGCATTTTATATCTTTTTTACTTCGGCCATCAGAAGTTATCTTGCTACCCAAATAACAAAATTCATCTACTACTTTTATTGTCTCATTACCTGATCTAATCTCTTCAGCATCACCTGATTGTCTGATATTACATTCCATTACCTTCGTTTTACTCTTGTTAATGTTCATCTTATATCTTCCTTTCAAAACACTGTCCATTCAATTCAATTGCTCTTCCGGATTCTTTTCAGTCTCTCACAAAATTACTATATCTTCGGCAAAACGAAAACTTTTTATTTCTTCTCCGTGAACTTAATTCCCTCTCCAAATTTCTCCTTTCATTCCTTCACTGCTTGCTCATTGTACAGATTGAACAACACTGGGGAAAGGCTACAACCCCGTCTTACTCCCTTCCCAACCTCTGCGTCCCTTTTTTGTCCTTCGACTCTAATAACCGCTGTCTCGTTTTTGCATAGTTTGAATATAACTCTTCGCTCCCTGTATTTTACCCCTGATACCTTCAGAGCTTGGAATAGTTTATTCCAGTCGACATTGTCAATACTGATATTACGACTTATCTTAGAAGGTAGGCTAAGGAAGGGCAAAACTACTTTTTGGTGTTTGTAGATTTGGAGAAATTATTCCTACTGACTGGGAAACAGATAAGTGTCACTCATATATAACGAACAGACGAATTTGATAACTGGGAAAAAAGTGAAGTGCTCATTATTCCAGTAGTAATCACAATAACGTGTAATACGATCAACCAACTGTGAGACAAGTCGGTCAAATTATCCTTACACAAATGTTAGCTACAGCATCATGATTTTTTACCTAGGTGTATACCTCTTCGAAACATACCGATGATCTTGAATGTCTTTCTTCAGGGCTACAACAAATATGGGAATCATATGGGGAGAAATCGGGACTGTATGGAGCATATGTAACGGCTTCCTAGCCTTGGCAAAATGTAGTTAGGCTCTATGAAGCCATTTTGGCCCACTTTAAGTTACGGTAGTAACACTAAAAGTGGACCTTTGCGATCGTCTTTTGACAGCTCGAAATTTAAATGAAAATAACATTCATCTGACACGAAAATTGAATAACCGAATTTGTAGACTCTTTGCTCTCTTATGTTTTTTTTTCATATCTTGTATCGTTTCAGAGGTATTTGCAAAAATTTTGGGCGATTTTGGGATGTCTGTCTGTCTCTCCGTAACGTGTTCCCTGTTTTTAAGACGAACCGTTCAACCGATAAGCACCAAATTTTACAGAGATGATTGTAGGCCGCCATAGATCAGAACCTCTCTTTTTCAAATTTTTCGGACAAAAAATACGGTAGTAATATCAAAAAAAGCTGTTTGTAATATAATTGTAATTGCAAACGAAACGTTCATCTGACACGAAAATTGAATAGCCTAATTTGTAGAGGAGAAAATTCTCTACAACATCGTTCCCTTATGTTCTTATTCATATCTCGTATCTTTTGAGAGATATTTGCAAAAATAACGGAGTTTTGACACCCTCGATTGAATTAACGAAAACCAGCCGTTCGCAGATGTCACGTGACATTCCTCGCACAGAACTCAGTCTGGAATAAGCCATCTTGCGTTGCGTATTTGATGATTTTCTTATTGTAACTTACACGTTACCATTTCAAAACAATGCCGCGCCGAAGAATTAAGAAAAACACGTCGTTCTTCGTACGATAAATGATAATCTAGTATCTACAAATGCCATATTAAAATCAGTTAACAACGGCCATCAATAGTATGAGATTAAAAAACGCAACTCTTAGCGGTTACCTGTAGCATTGTGAGCAATGAGGTGGACTCTGATGGTGAATGTCAGTGGTTCGGAACCCGACAATATCTAACTTTTTTTTTTCCTAAAAGGGTTCAGACACACTTATTAATAATTTTTTTATTTATATACAATTGGCGTCTGTTCCGAAAGAACAGACGTCACTTCCGATCCTGCAGTTGTTATTATTTAATATTCATCGAATATATGACCAACTGCAGGATCAGAAGTGACGTCTGTTCTTTCGGAACAGACGCCACAGGTATATATATAATATGCTGGTGACGGGCAATGATCCTAACGTTAGTGGGGAGGGGTGGGCAAGTTTGAAGCCCTTATTCTTACGGGAATTAGTTAAACTACGAGTTTGAGTACTGTGGGCAGGGCGAAGCTGGGAATTTGTATCTGACGGGAGGCGTGCTTAGGTAGTCCTTGGAGGTGCGGTGATCACTGTGTCCCCAGTGGTGTAGGGGTCAGCGCAACTGCCTAGAAAGCAGGAGACCAGGTTTCGAATCCCGGCTGGGTACACACTTTCAGCTTTGCCCAATCGCAGTTGATGTCATATATTCTGTGAATATTAAATTTTTTATTATTTAGATTATTATTTTGGTCCAAAATGTTAGCAAAAATTTATAAAATTACAAATCTAAAGTGGGCCGTAAAACACGTCATTGCGTTTTTCGCTAGCGTCATCAACATTTCTGGAGGGGTTTGAACCCCAGAAACCACCCCTCTGGCTATGCCTATGCCTCAGTGACCTCTTGCCGTCCTCAAGGCCTTGTACGTAGCTGTGACCGTGGCTGCTCACCTTGCTCATCGTTACCATCGGCCTCAAGGTTGCGTGCGCTTTGTGTTTTTATGCGAGCCTCGCAGAAACGCTGACTTTTGAGTGCGGTCGGCCCATAACGCGCTCTATTGTGGCGGGACATGGCAGTAAGTCAAACCGCCCCCTCTATCGCGGACTCGTTCAACCCTTTACCTGCGCGCAACCCTTGTCGCGTCTTTGTGTGCTGCCTGCCGCATTGTCTTCGGGTCGCCCTTCGAGACCGCGACGAATCGTTCCGAGGTCGTCGGCCGCACAGGTATCGCGTGCGGAGGCATTTGCGGAGGGCTCGGAAAGACGTGTCCTTGCAGAGGATACCAGGATATTCCTGGCGTGTCGTTAGCCAACCCCTCGCCTATTGGGACTGTCTCGCGACAGTACGCGCTGCCGTAAGTTTACGTTATATCGGCTGAGAAATCAGTAATCGTCCCATTTCACGTCAGCACTGAATCTCATAGATGGCCACATTAGGCGTGGAACGTACACTTTCCAGATAAAACCTCAAGCACGTTTCCTGGGGATGATTTTTGACTCTCGGTTAAGCTGGGCGCCACATATCAGAGCCACGGTTACCAAGTGTGAAGAGGGCCTAAATGTAATCCGATCACTGTGGTGGGGTGCGCACCAGAGCACTTTACTCACCATGTATCGAGGGATTATTCGCTCTCGGCTTGACTATGGCTGTCGTTTGTACCACCAGGTTCATCTCACGAAACTCGATACTCTTCAGTATAGAGCCATCCGAACCTGTCTTGGAGCCATGCGATCGACCCCCACCAACGCCCTTTTAGTGGAAGCAGGAGAGATGCCCTTGAGCATTAGGCGCCAAATGTTGTCAGATAAATTCTACTTTCAAAGGAATGGCTTTCATGGACAGTTCAGTCTGCAGAAACAGAGACACCATTTATCGACTATGGATTGCCTCTTACAGAAGGAATATACCTCCAGCCATTTGTACCAGCTTCGACAGTTGGTCTCCTCTGATGCGTTCTCTGCGATGTTCACCGCATCCGCCTCCTTTTGGATACGATCTACGAACACTTGGCTGCCAGATTCCAGTCTTCTATTTTAACATGACTTGCTTAGGAAGTAACACTCGTTAATAACGGATTCAGTCGCCTCGTTGCAGAACAGTGGCCTGATTTTCTTTGTGTATATACAGATGGGTCCAAAATTTCACAAGAAGAGTGTACTGGATGTGCCTTTTTCTGCCCTCAGATTCAGATTCGGAGAACCTTCAAACTGCCAACGGAGATACTTCTATATTTACGGCGGAGACAGTGGCAAGTCTGGAAGCACTTAGGTTTGTTTCTACCATTTCCTTTCCGAAAATATTAATTGTGTCTGACTCTCAAAGTGTCCTTCAAACCCTACAACACCGGAGATGGAACAAAAAAAAAAAAAAAAAAAAAAAAACAGCTATATTCTGGATGTGATTTCGGCATATATTCGCTGTACAATTATGGGACGGACAGTTAATTTACAGTGGGTGACTTCTCACGCTGGTATCTCCTATAATGAGGAAGTTGATGCATTGGCTAAACAAGCGACATCCTTAGGCACTGTCCTGGACCTACAACTACCATACACAGACTTCTTATCTGCGGTCAAGGAATACGCCAAAAAACAGTGGCAACAGATGTGGAACGTTTCCTAGGAAACGAAAGGCGCTTCTTACGCTGTGCTGCAACCTCGGATTTCTACGCTGTCGTGGTTTATGAGGACTCATCTGGACCGATCCGCGATTTCTACCATCATTCGTCTTCGCTTCAATCACGCCTCTTATCCACAACATCTACATCGGATCAACGTCTACGATTCGGCGGCATGTGAGTGTGATCCTGAAACGGAAGCTGATGTCAACCACATCGTGTTCAGTTGCCCCAAATTTAGACGAGAACGTTTGACCTTACTGCAGAGATTGGTGAAGATGGGATATCCCCTTCCCCAGTCAGCTCCTTCCCTTTTGTTTACAAACGACATTCGTGCATATAAAATCATAATTAAGTTTATTAAGATCACTATACACAATCTACAAGCATCAAGTGTGTTGGTAATATAAGGTTCTCTAATTTATTTATTTATTTACTTATTTTTTTGTGAATGATTAATACAACATTACAATAATCCAAAAACTATAATAATGAAACATAATACTAAAAATAGCTATATCTTCCTGAACAGGATAAAACTGTACAAACATAACCTCACTGGCATCCACAACACAAAACATAATACGTCAAGAATGTAACCAGTAACTGTAAAAATGCACCCGATGATGGCAGCGTGCTGCCGAAACGCGTCGTGCAAATAAAAATATTTATAAATAGTGACTGCTGCAGCATTAATTATTCCAAAAAAGATTATAATACAGTCGCAGACCTCAGAAAAATCCAAATAACATGGACAAATTTATAAATATAAGGTTTTGCTTGTGAATATGTGAAAATGTTGCAACAGTATTTAAATTGTAATGCAATGCAGTTTTCGCTTTGTTTCCGCTTTCCATTTTGACAAAATGTACTTCTGTTTTGTCTGTTTATTTAAATATATGTACATTCCCACTGTGTGTTGTAGATGGCCACATTGAGTTAAAACTCAGAAGGCCAGATAAATATTTCAGACGAGTAACAGGTGATCATACGAGCTGAGGTGAACCACCGCGTCGCACGGTAAGCCCCACAGCGAGGCAGTCACTGTGCTCCCTGCGGCAGGTGTCGGCTATGGAGATCCATCGTGGAGCGGTTAGACACCTCGCCCTGGTGTAAGTGAAGGGTGCCCGCAGAGACAGCGGCGAGGCGACGTCCACAAATCACGTTTATTGGCTGTTAATGGCCGCCGAGGTAAACAGCTCCATCAGCGGCCCGCTCGTTGACAAACCAGAGGGCGGGGTCCCAGCCAGCGTAATGGCTACCGGCGCGCTCCAGCCATCCCTCAACTGGAGCCGTTTTTTCTCCAGCGGCTCAGGTGATAGCGAGCCGTGCGCCAGCCACCGCACAAAAGGCCCGCTCCAGGCCCCTTATTAATCGCAGGCAATCACGTTTCACTCCCCTCGCGCCTTATCCGTCCGATGCTTTATCGAATCGTGCCTCCTTGCCCCACTCCATACGTCACTTAGCCTCACACAGTGCATCTTAGACACTCGTCGTCACACGGAGCTTGCTCCTGAAGGTGTGCGGTCAACGTGCCGAAACATACGAGCACTTCGGGCACTTCGTGGAACATATGAACAGTATCCACTCTAACATCCAGTTTACCATCGAGACGGAAGAGGAAGCTGTTATTTTGATTTAAATTTCGAGCTGTCAAAAGCAGAGTTGCCTCTTGAGTTGATGTTTCGACTCAGTGAATCGACTCCACGCCGCGGTGGAGTAGCCGAGCGGTCTAAAGCGTCTCGCTGCGGAGCGCGCGGTTGCTCGCCGTGGAGGTTCGAGTCCTCCCTGGGGCGTGGGTGTGTGTGTTTGTCCTTAGGTTAGTTTACCTAGGTTTAAGTAGTTTGTAAGGTACGGACTGATGACCAAGCAGTTTGGTCCGATAGATGTACAAACATTTGAACGTTTGAATCGACTCAACGAACTGTTCGAATGAGTCGAAACATGAATCGGCACTGTTTCGAAACAACGAATCCTGTAATTCATGTATCAGACGCTAGGTTCGTTAACGTGCGTCTTGCTGTCCGTCTGCCTGAGTGAGTTCGACTCAGCGCTCAGACGCCCAACAAGTTTGAAGTTTTACCGCTTGAGTGTTCGCCAGTCACACCACGCGGGGCTTTCAGTAATTATTATGCCCTTCAGCTGAGGTTGACAGCGCTTTTCAGATTTGTCAAGTAGTTTTTAGTGTGAAGAATACGCGCATGAACGTGACTGAAGTTTGAAAATTGGTAATTTTTAATGCAAAGGAAATAAAACAGAAGCTTACATGAAATCCTATACAGACGTATAACTACTCGATCACAGTCCAAATCCCGGTAGCGACAGTTACTAGTGATCAAACCAAATGAGAATTTTCAGCGGTTCTAACTTTCTTCAGAGGGTTTTGTTAAACAGTCGCCATCCCTGGCACTGTTGCTATTTCATTCATCGTGTAATCTAACCTTTTGGAAAAATATACTTTTTGTGGTATGAAGTGTCCTTGACAGTTATACTCATGTCATCAAGAAAAATAAAAAGAAATAATTAAGAAGCCTAACTATAACTGACAGCACCTAAGTTTCTTAGTTTCGTCACACATAAAAGAGTAACATTGTTCTAAAAATACGTGGAATAATGTGATATTAGCGTTTTGTGGCATTTTACCACTATAATCTCTATATGAAGTAAGAAAGCGTGGCATCTATGCTAGCTTTTCAAAATCTGAAGGAAATGTAGAGTTGGAACATCCTTTTATAGAGATCGTCTAATTCCTGTAATAGTCAAACCAGTCAGCTGATCAATCACTTCCAATCAATCTCGCTAGAGTGTGCCATCAATGTGTGACATTCAGCAAAAACCATAACTCGGAGCACTGGTGGATTAAGGCTGGCGGGGGCCCAGGGCGGTAAAACAAAATGAGGCCCCCTGTTGTAAATAAATGTTATGACTGAAAAAAAAATGCCCCCCAGGAATAGGATTGGAGGCCTCCCTGGAATAACGTGACCAAGGGCCGCCAAAAAAGGTAGGAGTTATGAAAAAGGGTCCTTTCTGAGGCAGTTGTAAGACCCCTAGACGAGAGGCCAGATGATTCGAGTGCCAAAGCTGTGCGGCGACTCATACGGTGCCTGCAGCTGTCGCGGTTCACGTCAGGGAAGGTAGAAAGACGCAAGACACTGCGGCGCGTTAGATGGTTAGTGTACCGAAACAGTGAGTCGACTCAGTAAACTCAGATGATCTGTGTTTCGAAACAGTGTTATGATCCGAAATGCCCATCACTAGTCAAAAGGCTATCGCAAAGGCCCACTTTCAAAGTTAGCCCCGTAACCTAAAGTGGGCCAAACAATGTATTCTCTCCGCTTCCTGATGAAACTGTACTCACACGGTTTGGAACCGCCCGTACACCCCACCGTACGAGGCCACCTATCAATGGCGACCCACGTAGTCCAACTCCGCCCCGTGACGTCATCAGTAAGATTCCCCGCTGCGATCGTGCTACGAACGCCAGCGTAGCCGCTCTCCACGCGGAGCAATTATCTGATAGCGGACACACGCCGCTGGTGAATGGCCGACGAGAGAGAACAGCCGAAAGAAAAATAAAAAAAAGGCCCGCCACTTATATTTAGTCGCTATTAAAATACTTCTCTTTGTGCGCGGGAGCGGCGCCCGTATCGTGTGTCGGACGCTACAATATACGGCGAAGCAGACGCGCTGGGTTCCAGCTCCCGTTTCTATTAAAAAAATGTTCAAATGTTTGTATATACTATGGGACTTAACTACGGGATCATCAGTCTCTAAACTTACAAACTACTTATAAACCAGCTAATACTAAAGACGGCACAAATCTCCATGCCCGAGGGGGGATTCGAACCTCCGACCGTAGTGGCCGTGTAGACCGTGACTGAAGCGCCTCAGTCCCCTCGGCCACCGCGGCCGGCACGTTTCTATTAAAACTGCTGTCTGACGCCAAATGAATCTCCATTCTCTCCCCCCTTTCCATTTTGGTAAATAGGAAATCGCGTGACAATTTTATTCTAATTCGGCAATATTCTTTCATCCTTTCTTCCACTGAATATATTGATCCTCATATATATATATATATATATATATATATATATATATATATATATATATATAAAGCAGAGTGTCCGTATGTTTTAATATTATAGTGAAGGTATTTAACTTATCTGTCTATGCAACTGATTTAATAAAATATTTTATTGCCATATGCATTTCGTCTTTATTTGGAAGGTATCATCAGTGGCCTGTAATACATACATGATTATTTTTTACTATATTTTATATTTACATTTCTCAGTATTTTTAGGTTATGAACAGTTCTGATGCGTTATTTTGGTATAGTATTGATATCTGGATGTTGTACTTACAATATTTCATGGATATTGCTTTACATCTGGTGCTCATTGGTTGCTTCCAGCTGTTCTGCTTCAATTCCGTGCATTTTGCTGTTTTTGTTGTTCCAGCACTTCACAGCTAGCACCACTAGGCACATGCCATTTTTGTTTGTGTTGTGTTTTTGTTTTTTCTGGTGTTGCCAACTGTTGAGTATGTGTTTATCCTATCTTTGCTTTGTGTCAGTGTGTGTGATGTGATTGCATAGAGGACAGCACCAGATACTGATTTATTGATTTTTATTTATTTATTTATTTATTTATTTATTTATTTTTTTTTTTTTTTTTTTTGAGAATCCAGATTGTGAAGAGGTATAGAACAGAATTAGATACAGAAAGGTGGAGAGGGACATGGAGATAGAGGCAGTCAAAGATGGGGATTGTGGGAGAGGGAGGGAGAGAGTTGTGTTTTTTTCTCTCATTATTATTATTAAATTTTTCGTTTGTGTGTGTGTGTGTGTGTGTGTGTGTGTGTGCCAATTCTTTTCTCTCTTTGATTACTGTTTCATGTCTTTGACTAGATTTAGCAGTGAGTTTTCATTAATGGTTGTCTGTTCATTTATTACTTGTTTGTTCTCGGCTACGGCTTTCTGGATATGGTACTTTTCTTGTGTTTGGGTGAGGTGTTTTTTGTGGTTGTTGGTCCTGATAATTTTCATATCTTAGTCTATGTTGGTTGGGTGATGGTGGTGGTATTTTAAGTGTTCAGCAAATGTGGAGTGGTTTGTTTCATATTTCCAACATCTGATATGATCTATGTATCGTGTTTTGAAATCTCTGTTCGTATGTTTGTACGTGTTGCATACAAATCTACAATTTTGTTCCACTGTTTATGAAATTTTGTACACGTAAGCTTCAATCCATGAGGACGGTCGCCGTAAGTGTAAGAATCACATACGATATACAGTTCACGAGATATGACGTCATAAACAATGAGATGCGCGAAAAACTGCTGCATTTTGCGACAATGCTGCTCATTTTCCCCTAAACCACTGGACCGATTTCAACCAAATTTGGTACACATATTCCTTACCGTGAGGTAACAATTGCTGCATGATTAAGAATCGCATACGGCACATGGTTCAAAAGAAATTACGTCATAACAAATAAAAATTGCAAAAATGCCATATAATGCGGCGAGACTTTCGAAATACACTGTATGAGAATGACAGCACTTAGAGACTTGCAACAAACTTTAAACATAATTTCAAACCTTTATTAAACTTTTTCTCGCTAACAATCATAGCAAAATGTTGAAAGGAAAGAAGTTTCTCGCTAACTACTTTTCCGCTGTTTGTGGAGTAAAACTACGGCATTCGGTAAGATGTTAGAATTTTTAATTTCTTCACTACAAATTGTAGCCACAGGAAATTTTACAGACAGCATACACACATATAGTTGAATGTAGCTTCTACATTGTATCACAGTACGACACGTAGTTCATGAGATAAACAGTAACGTTCGTGGAAAAACGCCCCATTACTCACCAAGTTTTTATCTATTACTTCTTTACTACTAATTGTATTTCCAAGAGATTTTACAGACATACAGCCCTTATACAAATGAAAATATACCTGAAAAATGGCAGGAATTAAAAAATACCCGGGCAACGCCATCAAATTTCGTAGTGTCTCAACCGAAATGGATTCACATGCTTCAGAGATCGCCGATTCGAGCTCGTCCAGCGTGGCGGAATGTTTAGGGTAGACCATGTCTTTCACTGTGCCCCACAAAAGAAAGTCACAGGGAGTCAAATCCGGCGGATATGGATGCCAATCTATGCCTGCACCAGTACATTTGGGATATTCCAAAGCAATGACTCGATTCCCGAAGTATTCCTCAAGAAAGCGAAACACTTGTTCGGTCCGATGTGGTCGGGCTCCATATTGCATAAACCATTGAGTACCTGGTCGATCCTCTAACGCTTGCTGTGCGGCGACAAATTGTTCCAAAACTGCATCGTAACGTGCACCAGTGACCGTTTCTCGAATGAAAGAAGGGCCAATAATGCCTCTGCTGCATACTGCAGTCACACAGTAACTTTAGGAGAATACAGGGGTTTCGCTTCACACCAATATGGCTTTTCGGAACCCCAAAATCGCCAGTTCTGCTTATTCACGTATCCCTTCAGGTGGAAGTGTGTTTCGTCTGTAAACCAGATGCAGCCAAGATCAAATCCTTCACTATCAATCATTGTGAGCATCTGATTAGCAAAGGCAACCCTCTGTTGCACAGCTCGTACGGGTATGGCCTGGTGCGTTTGAATTGAAACATGTGTAGGCTCTTTCTCAGTATTTTCTGCGTGCTGGAACGCTTCAAACCAGTCTCAGATGCAATTCTACGGACGGATGACATCGAATTTGGCTGAATAATTCCAGAAACTGTGGCGATATTTTCAGGCGTAACTGCGGTTTGCTTGCGGCCAAGATGCCCCACTAGATCATCAGTTACGCTGCCTGTTCGTTGAAATTTTGAGAAGAGCGTACGAATGGTTTTCGCATCGGGTCCTTTTGGAACATTAAATCGTGCTTGAAAACTTGGCCTTGTTGCCGTAGGACTCTCTTCTAACCTGTGGTACTCTAGCACCAGAAAAACGCGTTGTTCAATGGAGTACATGGTTTTAATCTCTTCCTTCGGTACGCTAACCATTCACGTTTTAATAGTGGAACTGATCGCTGTGGGCTTCCGATCACTATTTATACTAGGCATTACAGCGCCATCTGTTAGCAGCTGTTGTAACTATTATTTCAAACTGCTGTATAAACGTCTTACAGGTTTCGTAATAAGCATACCGTTTACTGCATTCCTCTGTCGATCTTTGTTTTCGAGATATTTAATTTTGAAATCAGTGAGTCCTTTTCTGGACACCCTGTAAGTGATGGCCTCGGTCTCTGTGTCGGAGCGGGGCGGCCACGCGGAGGCCAGCGTCGGTAACTCTGGCCCCAGTATTGATGCGCGCGGAACACCCCGGCGACCCTCGGCCAGAGATATGGATTAGCGGCGACGCCGGCGCCTGACGGATCGGCCGCATCCATCAGGATATTAAGGAGGCCCCGCCCACGTATTAAGTACCTGCTGCCCGTCCGGAATACCCGGGGACCTCGCTAGAGCAACTGCAATCGCATTGCGTACCTCAGTACACCGAGGCTGCCGAATGTCTCATAGATAACGATACTGCTATCAGCCGAACATTTTATACTATAACTAGCTGAACCCCCGCTGCTTCACGTGCGTAGGCTGGTTGGTCTGCACCAGTTGTTTCTTTTTAATCCTGATGAAGAATACATTGACAACAATGTGTTTTCCAAAAGAATTTTTGATCCCCTCTTTTACCCCCATTAGTTGTCGAATTTCCAAAAATACCGAAACACGTGTCTTTTTAATCATGATCAAGAGTCCATATCCTAAGTTTCGTAGTTATCTACTGAACTGTATGACGTACTAAGATAAAATTTCGAACGTATCTTTAGTGGTATGTGGGTATAATGTCTGTAACATTTCTCGCGAATGCAGTTAATAGCGTACTAGTAATAAATTGTTACGTCATGCCAAATGCCATAATTTTACTGCATGAACACCGGAAAAGTAGTAAGCAACAAACTTTTTTCCTTTCATTATTTTGCTGGGGTTGTCAGCGAGAAAAAGTTTCCTAAAAGTTTGAAATTATGTTTAAAGTTTGTTGCAAGTCGCTAAGTGCTCTCCTTCTCAAATAGTGGACTGATAAAGTGACACTATCACATACCGCAAGACGGGAAAGTTTATATTGTTTATGACGTCATATCTCCGGAACTATAGGCCATATCGTAAAATCCTTTCTTAGCTGACGTCTTAAACTACATTCCTGCCAAATTTCAGCGTCATAGGTGAAGTAATCGAGATTTCGTGTTTAGTCAGTAAGTGTATGAGTGTCCTTTTCCTTTTATATCAATAGATACTAGTATTGCCTGTGGTCACTGGGGACAAAATTTTACGTATCATGTCGGCGGCCACGCGTGATTATGTTGGCAACATCAACAACACGATAGAAAATCTTTGCCCATTTGTTCGAACCACATAGAATGACTCGATTAGTGTATCTTACAGACCATGAAGTAAACAAATAATGCTGTTCCTGCTTTATGGTTGACAGGTTCTTGTATGTACCCTCGTCCGCTCAGTAAAAATAATTGCCCTCGTAAAGCGAAGATTCCATGAGAAAACATCAGCGTTGTCAAGCGACTGGCTAAAATGAAGACTCACAGGATTCTCACTAGTCAGCATCTGTTGGCAACATTATCATAGGAGGCCGCTGGGATATTTGGTAAAATTTAACCGGCACTGGGAGGTATGAAACGGTATCTTTTACGTGTTAAGGAAAATGCCTGACACAATAACAACAATTAAAAACTGAAGTATATACTTCTCATGCCATTTTCGAATTATATAACTTTCATTAGCCTAATATTTGAAATGGAACTACAATTTCGGTGTTCGTATATTTATACACCGCGAAGAAATAATGTTATTTCGATACTGCGATATTCAGAATTCGAGAGCTGACAACATGTCTACTTCGTAGTTCCACCCGAGCACCACTAGATGCCTCTCGCGGCGCATGATCCTTTATATCGGCATTCATATGAAAACATCCATTTTCTTTAACCGGTCTTAATCACTGCGAAAATGAAGCATTTGCACGGCACAAGAAAGTGAGTTGGGAGCACTCCATGATTCGATATTCACTTATTTTAATACAGCAGATGCGCTGCATTACTGCGTCTTTGGTCGAGGCGAATAGCCAATCAGTGACTGATCGTTGGAGAGTGAAGAACTTGATCCAAGCTGTAGATAGGATAATTTCTACTCCCTTTTACCACTTTTAATGGCTAAATGCACACATAATATTTATCTACGATAAAAAATCTTTCGAATTCATTGGCCTTCTTGTGTTTGCGTATTTATGCAGGGTGTTACAAAAACGTACGGCCAAACTTTCAGGAAACATTCCTCACACACAAAGAAAGAAAACACGTTATGTGGACATGTGCCCGGAAACGCTTAATTTCCATATTAGAGCTCATTTTATTACTTCTCTTCAAATCACATTAATCATGGAATGGAAACACACAGCAACAGAACGTATCAGCATGACTTCAAACACTTTGTTACAGGAAATGTTCAAAATGTTCTCCGTTAGCGAGGATACATGCATCCACCCTCCGTCGCATGGAATCCCTGATGCGCTGATGCAGCCCTGGAGAATGGCGTATTGTATCACAGACGTCCACAATACGAGCACGAAGAGTCTCTACATTTGCTACCGGGATTTCGTAGACAAGAGCTTTCAAATGCCCCCATAAAAGAAAGTCAAGAGGGTTGAGGTCAGGAGAGCGTGGAGGCCACGGAATTGGTCCGCCTCTACCAATCCATCGGTCACCGAATCTGTTGTCGAGAAGCGTACGAACACGTCGACTGAAATGTGCAGGAGCTCCAACGTGCATGAAACACATGTTGTGTCGTACTTGTAAAGGCACATGTTCTAGCAGCACAGGTAGAGTCTCCCGTATCAAATCATGATAACGTGCTCCAGTGAGCGTAGGTGGAAGAACATGAGGCCCAATCAAGACATGAGCAACAATTCCTGCCGAAACGTTCACAGAAAATCTGTGTTCATGACGTGGAATCGAGGAAGTACAGTACATACTAACGAAACAATTGGGTGTTTTGACAATTGTCTGCACGAATTATTTCAATTTACATTTAAAGAGAAATAGTAAAATGAGGTCTAAGATGGAAATTAAGCGTTTCCGGACACTTGTCCACATAACATATTTTCTTTCTTTGTGTGTGAGGAATGTTTCGTGCAAGTTTGGCCGTACCTTTTTGTAACACCCTGTATAATGATTAGGGGGGTGGGGGTGTCTTTTCCCTGGTGCCACTCGCAGAGGTGCGACACTTGCCTCTTTGGACGCCGAGCGGTTGGCACCACTGTCAAGATCCGGCACTCAAAGAAGTGAACCCCCAGTCATCTGAACCACCAGCCACCACTGACTTGAGACGGAAGCACAGTCGACAGGCTGATGAGATGTCGCGGCACTGGGCCACTCCACTGAGGCGTGAGTCACCAGCGCCCCTAGCGGCAGTTGGCGGAGTGATCAATGGGCCGCCGATGGATGAAATACTGCGCATTAATATGCATGTATGTTAAGGGCGCGCCGTTATGCAGCCAGTGGGCTAATTTATGCGGCCGTGATTGCATAATTGTATGCAGTCGGTCGCTTACCGATGCTCGGGCGTGATATACTCGCTCGGCCGCCGCGGCAAACTGTTGTTCTGTTCTGTGCTGTTCTGCTGTGTTTAAGGGCGAAACAGGGTGTCGGATTGCAAGTCGTATAATGGAGACTGGCCGTTCCAACGCCTGCGATCTGTCGTGTTTCAATCGCGTGCTGTGGCGATTAAGCTGGGGCGTGACAGAAATTACGAGGGTTATTCCAAAAGAACACGAGAGGCAATACTCACATTACGAATTATCTTAGAACATAGGCTCAGGAAAGGGGAACCTACGTTTTCAGCGTTTGTCGATTTGGAGGACTTAAAAACTTTTTTGTCATTCAAACTTCTGAACATATCATATACCGTCAGTGCACATGAATACTTTTCATAGTTTGAATGACGACGAAAATTTTTAAGTCCTAACGTGCACCAAATGGTTTCTAGGAATTTTCTAATTTTGAGAATCATAACACGGACCACGACTCCAAAAAGCTTCTGGTTTTGTCAAATAGCATATGACGCAAAACATTGGTACAATTCGTTTTACTTTAGATTCAGGGGATACTGAAGCAGTACACTTGGTATACGCAACCGTTGCGCACATAGACATTTACTGAAGCGAGTCCCTTGTAAAATTAATTAACATCTTTGAAGAAAACCTCCATAAAACCCGGCAAACCATCATGAACGCTGGGACACGCAAAAAGTCTAACCACCGCATGTAAATTAAAAGATACCTGAAGATGTACATTTAACGGCACGAAACCGGTAGTAACGCAATAAAGGCGTATAAAAACAGCTAAGGCGGACTGCAATAATTCATAGAAACTCATCCTGATTGTTTAGAATACTTTCTAGAATTGATTTACAAGGTATTTCAGCTGTGGATGCCCGAAGTATAAAATAGTTTGTAACAGTTATTTGCACCTGAATGAGAACGTTTCTGCTCACGACGAAGACGGCATCTTCAGGAGCGGGCGATCCGCTTTCCCCTGTCCGGCGACAGGTGGTGGCGTTCACACAGTACAGGGGCCTAGCTGCCCACCGGCGTCCGACACAATTGAATCTTATTATTATCGGCGGCGCGTGAGGCCCGGGAAATTAAAAGCGGAAAATAAAGCAGCCGGACGCTAATAACAAACACGGCGACGCCGCGCTGAATAGCCCGGCGATCCATCACTGCCTCATTTGGCCCGCGTCGGCGGCGGCGGCGGCCATCACCGATCTCCCACGCCTTGTTAAGCCCGGCCAGGGCAGCCAACGTCCGGGAAATTAATTTCGTTTCGTACCGCGGCGCATCTCTTTACCGCAGGAGAATGGCGTGCGGGGAGGAGCGAAAACGAAAAGTAAAAACCACTGGGTGCGGAGCCCCGTTCTGCTCTGGGTCCACGGCGGGTCGTGCGAAGGAGTGGCTCAGACAGGCGCAGAGTGCAGACGGCGAAATGTCAGTCACTTCTACCGGTTTGCGGGAGAAAGCTGTGGGAAATGCCGGCCTGGGAGGAGGAATAACCTTAGGGAACATCTGCAAACAATCCCTGAAGTGTGCACTTTCCCATATCCTGTTCACGAATTGAGCCACCTACGTTCTGTTAATACGTGTTTACTGGTTTGATGTATCTTAGTACCTGCCATTCCGAGATCTGTTAATCACCTAGTTTCGTCAGTCCAATGTGCGTCTCTTTGAAAAGGACTTCCTTATTTTCGCCTTCTACACGTGGCATCCAATAATTTTTAGACCACTTTGATTTCTCTTTTGCAATTATGGACACCGATACGTCTTCTTTGACACGCCGTGAAGATATTTGAACTGGTGCCGGACAAAAGGCTCAGAGCGATAGTCTCTGTATCTCCTAAACAGTGTGGATTTGTCAAGGTCTGTGGCACTACAGGTTCTAAACTAATAGTGTTGAGTACATTTAGAAACACACTGAAAAAGCAACTTCGTTCGAATTTTTCAACTTTTCTTTGTAAGTGTCCCTATTTTTTTTTTTTTTTTTTTTTACTGAGAACATTCCCAAGAGTATAATGAACAAAACAAAAAAAGACTTATCCCTCTCCGTCGTGAGAGTGATGAATTCAATGAAAACCACATTGAAAAATGCACTGTCAGTTTTTTTTTTTCAAATATTCCAATTTTTCGGTAGATTTTCCAAACAATTTCTTTCATACCAACCTTGTCCTGTCAAGCCGTACTCAAGTGATGCTCTTACAACCATGTGGTAATTAATTTTCATTCATAGAAAAAATCGCTTTCGGTTTTTCCTAAATTTTACTACTTTCCGGGCGACTTTTCCAAAATTTTTATTTGCTGCGAATCTTCCTCTTGCTTTCAACATGAGATGTAAACATTTTATAGCAATTGGACGAACGTTATTGATCGCTCACTGGAAAAAGCTGTTTCAGTTTTTCCCGATTTTCCTTTTTTTCTGGCTAACGTTTCGATATTTTATCACCGTTTAAACCTTCCCTGGACTCGCACGAATATTTCAAGACTAAAATGAGCCAAATCGCATCAGTTGTTCTCGAGTTTTAGCGAGACTAACGAACAGCAATTCATTTTTTATTTATATAGATTTTTATTTTATTATGCTGGGAGACCAGTGGGTGTGACCAGTAAGGTCACACCTGCACTCTCGTTCATCGCTATTCAGGTTCGGTCCCCTCATTATATGTGACTTCCACGTTACTCTGCTTCGTACCGCACTTCATTTCCACTGACAAGGGAACACCATCAACTCGACCTCATATTTTCTCGAGAAAAAAAAAAAATACATTAGTTAGGTATCAAACCCAGAAATCGATATCACGTGAAAATTTGTGCCATTATTCAGATACTACGCAGTTACTGCCTCCTCAAAGCATAGCTTTCAAAAATTGGCGCTTTCGAGTTGTTCCTCACACAGTCCACTTCACTGCAGCCGCTTAATGCACGAAAGAGAAGTGCTGTGCAATGAAGGGACAACAGCGAGTCCCCCGAAATATGAGGAGGAGAAAATAATATTACAAAATTAAACATATGTACTGTAACTTTTGACGATGCGTACCATAGTTTACAACGTATTTGTTCCAAACGTACAGATCCCCTTTCTATTTTAATAATATAAAGTTCCTCTTGAAGGTCTTGAAAGACAGATTCCCCTTTCTTCCACTTTTCCAAAACGCAACAGCACGTTGCATATATTCTTCTGTTATGGGGACGGGAAAAGTGGTACTCGAAGATTTAAAATAATCAAAGCAGCTTTCACCATCACTGACGACCTTAATTCAAATGTTAAAATATGTGTTAAGCTTATGGGACTTAACTACGGGGTCATCAGTCCCTAAACTTACAAACTACTTATCTACTACCTTACACTAAGGACGGCACAAATATCCATGCCCGAGGGAGGATTCGAACCCCCGACCGTAGTGGCCGTGCAGACCGTGACTGGAGGGCCTCAGTCCCCTCGGCCACCGCGGCCGGCACGACCTTAAGTCCACGCCCAAGCCCCGCGGCAGCAATGAAAGTGCTCGACGAATCTGACGGTGGTGAAATGGAAGCGTCGTTATCGTCGACGTCATCCTCTTGAAAATCTGCACTGAATTTCAACGCGCTTTTTTCTTCTATATCCAGCACGTCTTCATCATTGCAATTGTCTATGATATCTGCAACGCATTTGAAAGATATAAGGAAAAGTATAAAGAAAGTGCCAGGTATTTTCTTTTTCCGTGTACAATAGTCTAATAACTGCAAATGATTATGCTTACCGGTGACGACTTTAAAGAGCTCCAATTCTTTGACATTCAATCGTTGCAGTTTAGTCGTCATTCCATACCGCTCCTGGAGATGCGGCACGACAGCCTGTGGGTTAATTTACATCGCGAACACAAACCTCTTACCAGACTCTGCTCACAGTGCCAGACGTCGGGCATTAAGCGGCAGTATTGAAGGGGGCCGAATGTTTAATAAGAGGTACTCTGAGGAGGCCGTAACTGCGTACTATCTGAATAATGGCACAAATTTTTAACGTGATATCGATTTCTGGGCTTGATATCTAACTAATGTATTTTTTTCTCGAGAAAATATGAGATCGAGTTGATGGTGTTCACTTGTGAGTAGCTGATATACCGCCGCGGTGGAGTAGCCGAGCGGTTTTGTTTCAAAAACAAGGTATAGGTTAATATCTACATATCATGAAATAGACAGAACAAGGTAGAATGCCAAAGTAGGGGAGTGCTGTTGAGGGTGAAGTACGTTGGGGACTTCGTGTGCCCCGGGGCCGCTACGGTAGCCGTGAAGGCCTCAACAGAACCCCGAAAAAGCAGTTCTGCTGAAGAAGAAATGGAAATAGATAAAATTCCAGTAATCGAAATTAGTACTGGAAAACTATACAAATGCATGAGAAGAGATAAAGTGACGAAGATTTTTTTCTTAATTTTACTTTTCTTTCCTTTTGAAAAATACCATTAGTTCCGTATTATTCAAGTAAACTATTAATAAAGCAAGGTATTAGGATAAGGAATTTCACGTTTGTCTTTAAAATGCAGAAAGGCATATTTCTTTCAGTTAAAACACAAGTATGTAAAATAAACATAAAATGTACCAAGAACGGTACTTCAAATACGAACTGAGAAGAAACGGATATTTTCGTTTGAAAGGCGTATGAAGCCGGCGCCGAAGAAGGCGATTTTGGAGAGCGTAAGGTGGGGCTGAAGGGGAGGAAGGAGGCCCTAATAAAAAAAAATAAATAAATAAATAAATAAAAAAAATAAATAAAAAAAAGCGGTCTAAAGCGTCTCGCTGCGGAGCGCGCGGTTGCTCGCCGTGGAGGTTCAAGTCCTCCCTGGGGCATGGGTTTGTGTGTTGTTCTTAGGTTAGTTTACCTAAGTTTAAGTAGTTTGTAAGCGCAGTTTGGTCCCATAGATTTACAAGCATTTTGAGCTCGTATACTGCATTATTTTATGTGGGTAGTCTGTAATTTTCGCAGAGCAGTGTAGGTGATAATTAAGAGCCCGACGCGATGCTCCATAAAGCCGTACAGTCTTGTAATGCTGCTTTCGTATGAAAATGGGTGTTGCGTATTAAAGTTAAGCTTGGGGACCGCAAATGAAATTTTACCAGGTAGTGAAATATTTTTAAATGAGATTACTAAGCAATTTTGACAAGGAAGGGACAATTTAAACAAAATTATTGGATTCCGCCATTAAATGGTAGCGATCGTAATTTCGGTAGCAAATACAACACCAGAAAGCAACATTACAGAAGAAGTCGGCGGAATCTAAATTTTACGTTATTGAGAACTGGTACAAACATTTCGGTCATGTTCTGTAGTGATTCTAGCTGAGATGACTGGAATATTACTTCGATAAATTGATGCTGGGATTGTGCGTATCGGTTACTATTGTTCTATGACCGTGTTGAAAATTAATCATGATAGTCGCCAAAAACTGCAAAATTATCGGACTTCATAAACATTACGAAGATTTTTCTGCAGGCATTAAAATGTAATAAACCATTCATAGACACGAAATAAATAAAAGTTACACAGAGAATGTTCTAGTACAATCGCGAGACAAATCGCAACAATACCCGAGCATCACTTTATAAAGCACTGAATCTGCTGAAAATAAATAACTTTAAAATTAGTGAGAATGGGGAAGGGATTGTAAGTAAGTAAGATATTAAAATTAACTGTGGGGTTTATTAAAATTAATAAAAAAAAAACTAAGCTCACACTTACATGAATTACACCAAATCCTGAGACATGTCCTAGCACATGAAGGAGAAGAAAGTAAGATACGAACAGTTCCGCTCTCTCCCTTCAGCTTGTTGCAAAAGAATTGAACGTGACAAATGTCATATGTTTATCGATACGCTGGCAGAGAGAGGGCAGAAGTCAGCGACAAGCATCGCACAAGTTATAAAAAAAAATCATTAATGTATTACTACAGTCTCACAGAGATGGAATCGCGCTGGCCAGTAAATCTGACGTCTCGAGTCGTCCATGGCAAACCAGACAGACAGACGGCGAGCTGACGTTCAGCTGTCAGGGCGGAGACAGGGCATGGCAGCCCGGAGTTCGTGAAGATCCGCGTCATGATGTCTGGCCACGGCTCAGCTCTGACAGGAGGGGCGGTGGAGGGGACTTATCTGATAGCACGGCTGACGCAGAGGCTCAGAGATGGATTGGGTACCGGCACGCGACGCCGCCCGATGCACCGTGGCGCTATTCGTGCTCCAAGCGGCGGAGACGTGCGGACGTGGTCGGTGACACCGACGAGCCCAAACGCGAGAGTCTACAGAACTGCAGAAGCGACTTGAGGGGATACAGAATCGGATTTTGGGTTAACAAATCTATTTTCGTTTTATTGGCTTACTTAGTTGACCCGTTTGATTGGAATAAACTCTTTCAAGTTCTGAAGCAAGCAGGAGTAAAATATAAGGGAGCGTAGGGTTATTTGCAACTTGTACAAAGACCAGACAGCGGTTGTCAGAGTTGAAGGGCATGAAAGGGATGCAGTGGTTGGAAAGGGGGTAAGACAGGGTTGTAGCCTTTCTCCAATGTTATTCAATTTGTACATTGAGCAAGCTATAAAGGAAAGCAAGGAGAAATTAGGAGAGGGAATTAAAGTTCAGGGTGAAGAATTGAAAACCTTGCGTTTTGCCGACGACACAGTAATTCTGTCAGATACAGCAAAGGACCTGGAAGAGCAATTGAATGGAATGGACAGTGTGCTGAAAGTTGCATATAAGACGAACATTAACAAGAGCAAAACTATGGTAATGGTGAGCAGTCTAAGAAAATCAGGTGCTGCTGAAGGAATTAGATTAGGTAACGAAACAATAAAGGAGTTTTGTTACTTGGGCAGTAAAATAACAAATGATGGTCGTAGTACAGAGGATATAAAATGCAGAATGGCAATGGGTAGAAAAGCGTTTTTGAAAAAGAGAAATTTGTTAACATCGAATATTGATTTAAGCCTAAGGAAGTCCTTTCTTAAGGCATTTGTATGGAGTGTTGCCTTGTATGGGAGTGAGACATGGACGATAAACAGTGCGGACAGGAAGAGGATAGAGGCTTTTGAAATATGGTGCTACAGAAGAATGCTCAAGATTAGATGGGTGGATCGCGTAACTAATGAGGACGTACTGAACAGGATTGGGGAGAAAAGAAATTTCTGGCATACCTTGACTAAAAGAAGGGATAGATTGGTAGGACACATTCTTAGACATAAAGGAATCGCGAATTTAGCATTAGAGGGAAGTGTGTGGGGTAAAAATCGCAGAGGAAGACCAAGAGATGGATACAGTAAGCAGATTCAGACAGATGTAGGTTGCCGTTCTTATGTGGAGATGAAGAAGCTTGCTGAGGATAGGGTATTGTGGAGAGCTGCATCAAACCAGTCTCCGGACTGAAGACCACAACAACAACAGTTGACCCGTGCGAATAATTCACAGATAGGTAAGATAGTAACAACTTTGTTGTCACTTTTCAAGCTTTCACGGCGGATCTGTTGCCAATACACTTCGCGGGTTTGCCGCCGGATGACATTGTGAATCTCCCACAATATTTCGTCGATACAACTGTTCGACATCTTCAGGTGGTGGTAGCTGTCAGTACTTGAAGGCGCGACTGATGGTAATTGCGCGGTATTTATCAGGGCGTGTGCAGAGACTACGCATGCGCGAGAGACCGTTCAGTGTCGGTCGGCGGCGGCGCTTCTGGTGCCCCCTGCTGGGAGCCGAGGAGGCGTCTTCCGCGCGTGCGCCGTGGGCAATGATGTGCTGCCGGACGCTCCTGTGGTGGAAATTGGAACTAAGTATCTGCGTTGCGCTGCGTTCCTTCGTGTTTCCGATTTTCTCTTTTCTCCTGTTTTGTTTTTATTGCAGCCAATACTGGATTCCATGCTGCGCTCATCTGGAAACCTGCATCCCTGTTGATAACATTGTCCGCCGTACGGATGTGTACGGCCTCCTTAAAAATACTGTCCCAAAATGATGACACTGGCGATAGAACTTCCGTTTTCTCATAGCACATCCGATGACCTGTGTTCAGGCAGTGCTCTGCTACTGCTGACTTACTGGGTTGTCCTAGGCGTGTGTGGCGTTGGTGTTCAGTACAGCGTTCTTGCACAGTTCGACATGTCTGCCCTATATAACTTTACTTCCGTCAGTACCTCGCCTCCTGCTTTCCAATTTTTTTTTTAACTTAAACTAACTTATACTAATAACAACAACTCTTCCCCCTCCTCCCTACACACACACACATATACACACGTGCCGGCCGCGGTGGCCGAGGTGACTAAGGCGCTTCAGTCACGGTCAGCACGGCCACTACGGTCGGGGGTTCGAATCCCCCCTCGGGCATGGATATTTGTGCCGTCCTAGTTCGTAAGTAGTTCATAAGTAGTTTGTAAGTTTAGGGACTGATGACCCCGTAGTTAAGTCCCATGAGCTTAACAAACATTTGAACATTTATTTTATACACACGTGCCCGAGGGAGGACTCGAACGTCCGACGTTAGCTCCGGACCGTCATTGCCGCACTGCCGACTGAGAGAATGTTTCATTTCGGACAGTTAAACGCCGCGGTGGAGTAGCCGAGCGGTCTAAGGCGTCTCGCTGTAGAGCGCGCGTTTGCTCGCCGTCAGAGGTTCAAGTCCTCCCTGGCGCATGGGTGTGTGTGTGTGTTAGTTTACCTAGGTTTAAGTAGTTTGTAAGCTGATGACCACGCAGTTTGGTCCGATAGATTCACAAACTTTTTTTTTTTTTTTTTTTTTTTTTTTTTTTTTTTTTTTTTTTTTTTTTTTTTTTTTTTTTTTTGATCCCGCAGTTAAGTCCTTTAAGCCTAATAAACATTTGAACATTTTGCAAAATTTCAAAGCCGATTTTCTCGAAAATTAAGGTTAGGTTGAGATGCTTCGAATGGCTTTGGCTGATTGCTATTGGTGTTCTTAACTTTACGTACCATCAATATCAAAAAAATTCTAAAACGCGATACCCATGCGGTCTCCTTGTAAGAGCAAAACACACATACACAGACACGCCCGAGGGAGGACTCGAAACTCCGACGCGCGATCGGCAAAGTGACGCCTCAGGCCACACAGCGATTCCAGTGCGACCCTCTGAGAGAATTCTTCGGACAGTTTAGCGTATTCCGTGTCGGAGAAGGCAAGAGCGCTGTGCACCTTCCAAACGGGGAAAATTCCAGAGGAAGATTGCGACCGTGTCCGCAAACGCAACCCCGTCCATCCACCTCGACAGGCAGTACTGCCGTCTCCGGAAGGCCGGGGTGTTTTCTGGCGAATCTTTCCTTCGCGGGCAACTCGCGAAGCGCCACGCCCTCTCAGCAATCAGCCCTGCCCGGCCCGCGGTGAGTCGACCAGATCCTTCCTCCGCTGGGCTCGGCGCCGTGTCTTTCCACCCGCCCTCCGTTCAATCGACGCTCTCTGCCACCGCGCTATTATCCCCACCACCAAACTTTTTTTTTCACCCCCGGCTTTCTTTTCCTGCCACCCTTTTCTGCCGTAACACACACACTCTTCCCCTCGGCAACCGCTAAGCCGTTTCTGATCTGCGAGATGGGCCGTCACGCCGTATCTCCACGGCCCTCTGGTGTTTCCCTCAGTTCTTTTTCTCTCTTCCTCCTTTTTTTTGTGTTTGTTTCCCGCCTCTGGTGGCGGCCTATTTTTATATTCTGTCCAGGAAGCGCGCTGCCCGCATCGGCCGGCTTAAGCCCCTGACAAAACGCTCTCTGCTCTCCCGATATTGTGTGCCGGATTAGCGTGAATGGCTTCTGCTCCCCGTGGCCGATGGGTCGTGAGCGCGCGCGCTGCATTCTGGGACGTGCTTCCGGGTTCGATTGGGGAGCCGCCGTCGACATAATTATCTGAGACGCTGCTAGAATCTAGACCCCGGGCGCAACGATCGGCGTGTTCTTTTGAATGAACACTTCACATTTTGTTCCATTCAAGCGTCAAGCAGAAAATTAAATTTCGAAGAAAAATAAGAAAAGTTTCATATCCTCAGTTAGAAAAGGTTTTACTTTAGTGGCATGAACAAATAAGAGCCAAAGTCGTGCTAGTAAGGTCCTCTATTTCGTCAAAAAGCGATGTCATTTTATGAGCTCAATGAAGGAAAGGTGCAAGAAATCCTCGGAAATTATGGCTGGCTGGATCGGTTCAAGAAACGACGTACTTAGCTGTATTGACGCAATTCGGTGTGTTTCACGCGTGAAAACAGGAGACTTTGGTTTTATCCGAGATTTTCGTTATCCGAAGCGGCCGCCATTCCGATCATTTCGGATTAACGGTAGTTCACTTACCAATAGCGGACTCCTCTCAATAGCGGACATTTTAAAATTTCCTCAATAACGTACACGGGCACGGTAATATGTCCCCCAACAACAATCAAAACTTCCAAATAACGGACAGCGTGAAAAAATCTGTGCACTCATGCGTGTGAAAAGTCTGAGGGTCGTCAGATCTAACGTGTGTTGATTCGAGATTTAGCGTGTTTCTTGTTCGTATTGCGTGATTTCGTGTCATTGCCATCTGTTGGAACTTCTTGGAAGTACAGTAGGTTCAGTATTGGTTCCTGCAGTACAGAAACAGACGATGACAGTGCGGCGCCAAACACTTTGCGCCTGTTGTCGGTACATCAGACGAGGCCAAGCGTTCAATAGTTAACAACGCGCTGTTGCGTTGCAGTGTGGGCTTGGGTAGGACAGGGGAGAGGCGGTAGGTGTATCAAATGTTTTCATTCGATGGCTGCCACAGCCTGGTTTCAGAAGTCAAAAGCTTTCTCTAATGGGTCTTGAGTGTCTTCTTGTCGTTCGTCTGTCTGTTTTCGATTTGAAGTTTCGTGCTCGCGCTACGTGATTTAAAATGCACAGAGATAAAAGTGGCCAAATACCCAAAAAAGAATCATTCGAGTGCCGGTAAAAAATAAAAAAATAAAATAAAATAAAAAAATAATAATAAAATATTAAATAAAAACCGCTGAGTACGGGCACGAAACGTAAAAAAGAATGTGATCTCGTTGTATCAAAATCTTCGCACTTTGCAGAAAATTTATGCTGGTGAGCCAACTGCGAAAGTTGCTGCGGATTTGAACGTCGGTATGAGTGCATTTACTGATTGGAAAAACAAATTGCTCAGATATTTAAACATTTTGTTCCATTCAAGCATCAAGCAGCGCAATTAAATTTCGAAGAAAAATAAGAAAAGGTTCATATCCTCAGTTAGAAAAGGTTTTACTTTCGTGGCATGAACAAATAAGAGTCAAAGGCGTGCTAGTTAAGGTCCTCTACTTCGTCGAAAAGCGATGACTTTTTATGAGATCAATGAAGGAAAGGAGTAAGAATTCCTCGGAAATTATGGCTGGCTGGATCGGTTCAAGAAGCGGCGTACTTAGCGGTAGTGACGCAAATCGGCGTGTTTCACGCGTGAAAACAGCAGACTTTGGTTTTAACCGAGATTTTCGTTATCCGAAGCGGCCGCCATTCCGATCATTTCGGATCAACGGTAGTTCACTGTTTTGTATTTTATCCTTTTCTTAACAGCGGACACTTATTAAAAGCGGACAATTTTATTTCACCATTGGTGTCCGTTATTCTGAAGTTTTACTGTATCTATTCACTAAGTGGTATAATCTTACGTTATTCGTTCGTCGTTCCCATATTCCACACACATGTTGCTATTTTCATATATAGGCCTACATCGCAAACCGCGAAATTTTCCATGTGCTGCTCTTCTAAGGATGGACACTCGATCTACAACACATGAGAAGTTGTGCCGGACCGGGACTCAAACCCGGGTAGGCCGCTTTTCGCGAGCTGTCGCCTTAACCCAGTGCTTTCCAAACTTTCCCTCATGGCGATACCCTTTTATAGCTTACAGTTTTGCGCGACACCCTTTCACTAATATAAATACATATGGTAGAATTTAGATGGTTCTAGCGATGGAGGGGGGGGGGGCGGGGATCGGAAATAAAGTATCGTTCCGGCACACAATTTTAATCTGTCAGGAAGTTTCATATCAGCTCACACTCCGCTGCAGAGTGAAAGTTTCATTCTGGAAACATCCCTTAGGCTGTGGCTAAGCCATGTCTCCACCATATCCTTTCTTCCAGCAGTGCTAGTCTTGCGTGTTTGCAGGAGAGCTTCTGTGAAGTTTGGAAAGTAGGAGGCGAGGTACTGGCGGAAGTAAACTTGTGAGGCGGCATCGTGAGTCGTGTCGGGATAGCACAGTCGGTAGTGCGCTTGCCCGCGAAAGGCAAAGGTTCCGGCACACAATTTTAATCTGCCAGGAAGTTTCATATCTGCGCACACTCCGCTGCAGAGTGAAAGTTTCATTCTCGCTTCAATGTAGTTCGCAAAATAAACTGAAATCCTCGTACGCATTGACATGTTTAATGTTGATCCTGACTGCAGCAATTGCGTACAATCTTCGCTAGAAAAGGAAACATTAGGAACTACAGAGATGTACAACAGAGTAACACCGCAGAGAACAATGACTACCTCACACAGTAATACTTGTTTCTTCTACATGCGACCCAATTTCCGAAACACGAAAACTGAATTTCGGAAACCGTTTTTGCTGTCGCGTGTACATGTCAGGGCCAGATACGGGATTGCTGGATCGATTGAAAACGGCATCTGGAAGTTAGCTTCTCGGATTTATGCTTTAGACAGCACAGTGGCTGTTCCGTTTCAGTTCAATACTATCACATTATTTTCAGTTTAGGATGTATTTGTGACAAGTGATGAATTATTATTTAACTTCTATTGTTAGGTTCTTGCTTCACCACGACCTCGAAAGTCCCAACATATTCGGAAAAAATGTATAAATATTTGTGACAAGTAAGAATATGAATATCGTTTCTGGTCCCAGAAAAATATATACCAGGTTTCGAACCAAAGATCACTGCATTTAAAATACTACACTCCGTTATTCACCCGGCCATACTCCATACTAAACATCGCTACTGAATAGCTTTAGTCAGCGGACAGTTGTGCCTGCTTTGACAATCTGTGACAGCTTTTACAGCCACTGTGTCATTGACTGACATTTAATTGTAAGAAACGGTACCTAGGGTGACGTGGCTTTGATAAATCTATTAAAAACGCTCAGGTGCAGCTTTTTGAGAAGGAAAGCAGACTACAGTGAAAGTTCGTTGAAGCAGCTGCCAGGTCCAGCAAACTGCGCATGGGAAGAGCTGTTATCGAGTATCAGCAGCAGCTCTGCGCATGCGCAGTTTGCTGGATTCTGGCAACTGGCAGCTGCTTGAACGAACCCTGAGTATTTCTGCTAAAACAGGGTAGTATGAAGAGAAGGATATTTTGTGTTATTTTATGACAAGTTTTTTCGTTTACAGTCTAAATTTATCAGTGTCGCGACACCCTTGATACTATTACGCGACACCCAGTTTGGAAAGTTCTGGCCGCGGTGGAGTAGCCGAGCGGTCTAAAGCGTCTCACTGCGGAGCGCGCGGTTGCTCGCCGTGGAGGTTCGAGTCCTCTCTGGAGCATGTGTGTGTGTTGTCCTTAGGTTAGTTTACCTAGGCTTAAGTAGTTTGTAAGCTACGGACTGATGACCACGCAGTTTGGTCCGATAGATTTACTAACATTTGAACATTTTGGAAAGTTCTGTATCTAGACTTCTGGTCGGAACGATCGGTGTGTTCTTTCAAATGAACACTCCTTCCTACGCTACCAAAATATATAAAATAATAATAATAATAATAAGCTGAAAATCTGGCGTTGCCCAGATATTTAATTATCTATTCAAGCTTTGAGTTAGCACTTCCGTCTCTTTTCTCTTTGTCCAACTCCTTCTTTCTAAAAACAAGTTGTACACTCCTGGAAAATGAATACCATGAATTCGTCAACCCACCAGAGCGAAATTTTATTAACACATTCTTGAGGATGTATACAACACACAATCACGCAGTCAGAACCATACGCACGTCAGTACAGTCACCGGAGTGTGCACAACGTATACCCTCCTTTTGTAGCAATGCAGGGAGTAACTTTCTCATGAAGACATCATAGATGTTTAATTACTCTATGGTGACCAATTACAGATGGTAATATTATCAATATTGTCTCGCAATAGCGAATTTCTTTTAGCGTCACTGTATAAGGTATAGATGTTCTACCAAATGGTGACATATGAAAATTTGTCCCGCGCCGGAACTCGAACCCGGGTTTCCCGCTTTTCTCGAGCTGTCGCCTTAACCACTAGGCTATCCGAACACGATTCCAGTACCGACCCAAACTTCCATATGCCACACTGACCGCACTTAGGAGTCAACTACATTCATCCCTTAGCACTCGCAGCTTAATCTGTATTCCCGCACCAGGGAGAATGAAAACAACGAGGTATTAACTTACGCTGTTGTCATTGTCTCGCTTAGGCATCTGTTAAATTACTCATAGATGACTCATAAGTGTAGTCAGTGTGGCATATGGAAGTTTGGGACGGTCCTGGAGTCGTGTTCGGGTAGCCTAGTGGTTGAGGCGACCGCTCGCGAAAGCGGGAAACACGGGTTCGAGTCTCGACCAGGCACAAATTTTCATTTGCCACCATTTGGTAGAACATCTATATCTTATACAGTGACGCTAAAAGAAATTTGCTATTGCGAGAAAATATTGATAAGATCGTAGAAGTGCCGAATGAAGTCTTACGGTATGGCCTGCCATACAGTTTCCATCTGATGCCTCAGTTGGACCAGATCTCGTGCAGGTTCAAATTCAAAATGTTCAAATGTTTGTTAAGCTTATGGGACTTAACTACGGGGTCATCAGTCCCTAAACTTACAAACTACTAATGAACTAGCTAACACTAAGGACGGCACAAATATCCATGCCCAAGGGGGGATTCGAACCCCCGACCGTAGTAGCCGTGCAGACCGTGACTGAAGCGCCTCAGTCCCCTCGGCCGGCTCGTGCAGGTCATGTAGACCGTGCCAAGATGACGTTTCATCTGGACCCAGACATGCTCAATAGCGGACAGACCTGGGGTTAATGATGGGCAGGTTAGTTGACGTACACTTAGAAGAGCTCGTTGGTTGTCAAGTACGTACAAAATTTCGAAACCTATGTAGAAATGTAGTTTAACAGTTGTAAATTTCTGTATAATTAAAATTTTTTTTTGTATTTGTTCACGTTCGATTTATATAATCAGACGGAACTTACTTTGCGGACATACCTCGTTATTGTATGAAACTACAATACAATTAAATAAAACGTCACCCTTTCACTCACTTATAATGCTGCACTTCAGAAAGATTCTTTCAGAAATTAGTTTCTGGCGTTTAAGTTGAAAATGAGCTATTCATTAGGTCATACATATAAAAGTCTAGATAGCAAATTTTATACCTTGGGATTGTTCCACTTAAATCTTCAGACCATAACAAGAGTACTGTTGGCCATCGCTTTTGTTCTGTTGGAGGTATCTGTAAGAATGAATGTCGACTGTTCAGTCTTCCACACAGATCCAACTGAACACAACCAATGGCCAACTAGATGGCCATTTAAGTGGCCGAAACCTGTTACCAAAAATATAAAATTTGCCATCTATACTGACTTATTGATAATATTAAGATCGCTGTTACTCCATGATGTTTTTAAAAATACAGTAAAACGTCCCTTAACGGACACTTACCAATAGCGGACTCCTCTCAATAGCGGACATTTTAAAATTTCCTCAATAACGTACACGGGCACGGTAATATGCCCCCCAACAACAATCAAAACTTCCAAATAACGGACAGCGTGAAAAAATCTGTGCACTCATGCGTGTGAAAAGTCTGAGGGTCGTCAGATCTAACGTGTGTTGATTCGAGATTTAGCGTGTTTCTTGTTCGTATTGCGTGATTTCGTGTCATTGCCATCTGTTGGAACTTCTTGGAAGTACAGTAGGTTCAGTATTGGTTCCTGCAGTGCAGAAACAGACAATGAGAGTGCGGCGCCAAACACTTTGCGCCTGTTGTCGGTACATCAGACGAGGCCAAGCGTTCAATAGTTAACAAAGCGCTGTTGTGTTGCAGCGTGGACTTGGGTAGGACAGGGGAGAGGCGGTAGGTGTATCAAATGTTTTCATTCGATGGCTGCCACAGCCTGGTTTCAGAAGTCAAAAGCTTTCTCTAATGGGTCTTGAGTGTCTTCTTGTCGTTCGTCTGTCTGTTTTCGATTTGAAGTTTCGTGCTCGCGCTACGTGATTTAAAATGCACAGAGATAAAAGTGGCCAAATACCCAAAAAAGAATCATTCGAGTGCCGGTAAAAAATAAAAATAATAACAATAAAATATAAAATAAAAACTGCTGAGTACGGGCACGAAACGAAAAAAGAATGTGATCTCGTTGTATCAAAATCTTCGCACTTTGCAGAAAATTTATGCTGGTGAGCCAACTGCGAAAGTTGCTGCGGATTTGAACGTCGGTATGAGTGCATTTACTGATTGGAAAAACAAATTGATCAGATATTTAAACATTTTGTTCCATTCAAGCGTCAAGCAGCGCAATTAAATTTCGAAGAAAAATAAGAAAAGGTTCATATCCTCCGTTAGAAAAGGTTTTACTTTAGTGGTATGAACAAATAAGAGCCAAAAGCGAGTTAGTTCAGGTCCTCTACTCCGTCTAAAAGCGATAACTTTTTATGATCTCATTGAAGGAAAGGAGTAAGAATTCCTCGGAAATTATGGCTGGCTGGATCGGTTCAAGAAGCGGCGTACTTAGCGGTAGTGACGCAAATCGGCGTGTTTCACGCGTGAAAACAGCAGACTTTGGTTTTAACCGAGATTTTCGTTATCCGAAGCGGCCGCCATTCCGATCATTTCGGATCAACGGTAGTTCACTGTTTTGTATTTTATCCTTTTCTTAACAGCGGACACTTATTAAAAGCGGACAATTTTATTTCACCATTGGTGTCCGTTATTCTGAAGTTTTACTGTATCTATTCACTAAGTGGTATAATCTTACGTTATTCGTTCGTCGTTCCCATATTCCACACACATGTTGCTATTTTCATATATAGGCCTACATCGCAAACCGCGAAATTTTCCATGTGCTGCTCTTCTAAGGAAGGACACTCGATCTACAACACATGAGAAGTTGTGCCGGACCGGGACTCAAACCCGGGTAGGCCGCTTTTCGCGAGCTGTCGCCTTAACCCAGTGCTTTCCAAACTTTCCCTCATGGCGATACCCTTTTATAGCTTACAGTTTTGCGCGACACCCTTTCACTAATATAAATACATATGGTAGAATTTAGATGGTTCTAGCGATGGAGGGGGGGGGGGGCGGGGATCGGAAATAAAGTATCGTTCCGGCACACAATTTTAATCTGTCAGGAAGTTTCATATCAGCTCACACTCCGCTGCAGAGTGAAAGTTTCATTCTGGAAACATCCCTTAGGCTGTGGCTAAGCCATGTCTCCACCATATCCTTTCTTCCAGCAGTGCTAGTCTTGCGTGTTTGGAAAGTAGGAGGCGAGGTACTGGCGGAAGTAAACTTGTGAGGCGGCATCGTGAGTCGTGTCGGGATAGCACAGTCGGTAGTGCGCTTGCCCGCGAAAGGCAAAGGTCTTAGGTTCGAGTCCCGGTTCCGGCACACAATTTTAATCTCCCAGGAAGTTTCATATCTGCGCACACTCCGCTGCAGAGTGAAAGTTTCATTCTCGCTTCAATGTAGTTTGCAAAATAAACTGAAATCCTCGTACGCATTGACATGTTTAATGTTGATCCTGACTGCAGCAATTGCGTACAATCTTCGCTAGAAAAGGAAACATTAGGAACTACAGAGATGTACAACAGAGTAACACCGCAGAGAACAATGACTACCTCACACAGTAATACTTGTTTCTTCTACATGCGGCCCAATTTCCGAAACACGAAAACTGAATTTCGGAAACCGTTTTTGCTGTCGCGTGTACATGTCAGGGCCAGATACGGTTTTGCTGGCTCGATTGAAAACGGCATCTGGAAGTTAGCTACTCGGATTTATGCTTTAGACAGCACAGTGGCTGTTCCCTTTCAGTTCAATATTATCACATTATTTTCAGAAATAAAGAGGATGTATTTGTGACAAGTGATGAATTATTATTTAACTTCTATTGTTAGGTTCTTGCTTCACCACGACCTCGGAAGTCCCAACATATTCGGAAAAAATGTATAAATATTTGTGACAAGTAAGAATATGAATGTCGTTTCTGGTCCCAGAAAAATATATACCAGGTTTCGAACCAAAGAACCCTGCTTTTAAAATACTACACTCCGTTAATCACCCGGCCATACTCCATACTAAACATCGCTACTGAATAGCTTTAGCCAGTGGACAATTGTGACTGCTTTGACAATCTGTGACAGCTTTTACAGCCACTGTGTCATTGACTGACATTTAATTGTACGAAACGCTACCTAGGGTGACGTGGCTTTGATAAATCTATTAAAAACGCTCAGGTGCAGCTTTTTGAGAAGGAAAGCAGACTACAGTGAAAGTTCGTTGAAGCAGCTGCCAGTTCCAGCAAACTGCGCATGGGGAGAGCTGTTATCGAGTATCACCAGCAGCTCTGCGCATGCGCAGTTTGCTGGATTCTGGCAACTGGCAGCTGCTTGAACGAACCCTGAGTATTTCTGCTAAAACAGGGTAGTATGAAGAGAAGGATATTTTGTGTTATTTTATGACAAGTTTTTTCGTTTACAGTCTAAATTTATCAGTGTCGCGACACCCTTGATACTATTACGCGACACCCCAGGGTGTCGCGACACCCAGTTTGGAAAGTTCTGGCCGCGATGGAGTAGCCGAGCGGTCTAAAGCGTCTCGCTGCGGAGCGCGCGGTTGCTCGCCGTGGAGGTTCGAGTCCTCCCTGGAGCATGGGTGTGTGTGTTGTCCTTAGGTTAGTTTACCTAGGCTTAAGTAGTTTGTAAGCTACGGACTGATGACCACGCAGTTTGGTCCGATAGATTTACAAACATTTGAACATTTTGGAAAGTTCTGTATCTAGACTTCTGGTCGGAACGATCGGTGTGTTCTTTCAAATGAACACTCCTTCCTACGCTACCAAAATATATAAAATAATTATAATAATAAGCTGAAAATCTGGCGTTGCCCAGATATTTAATTACCTATTCAAGCTTTGAGTTAGCACTTCCGTCTCTTTTCTCTTTGTCCAACTCCTTCTTTCTAAAAACAAGTTGTACACTCCTGGAAAATGAATACCATGAATTCGTCAACCCACCAGAGCGAAATTTTATTAACACATTCTTGAGGATGTATACAACACACAATCACGCAGTCAGAACCATACGCACGTCAGTACAGTCACCGGAGTTTGCACAATGTATACCCTCCTTTTGTAGCAATGCAGGGAGTAACTTTCTCATGAAGACATCATAGATGTTTAATTACTCTATGGTGACCAATTACAGATGGTAATATTATCAATCTTTTAGCGTCACTGTATAAGGTATAGATGTTCTACCAAATGGTGACATATGAAAATTTGTCCCGCGCCGGAACTCGAACCCGGGTTTCCCGCTTTTCTCGAGCTGTCGCCTTAACCACTAGGCTATCCGAACACGATTCCAGTACCGACCCAAACTTCCATATGCCACACTGACCGCACTTAGGAGTCAACTACATTCATCCCTTAGCACTCGCAGCTTAATCTGTATTCCCGCACCAGGGAGAATGAAAACAACGAGGTATTAACCTACGCTGTTGTCGTCATTGCCTCGCTTAGGCATCTGTTAAATTACTCATAGATGACTCATAAGTGCAAGTCAGTGTGGCATATGGAAGTTTGGGACGGTCCTGGAATCGTGTTCGGGTAGCCTAGTGGTTGAGACGACCGCTCGCGAAAGCGGGAACACGGGTTCGAGTCTCGACCAGGCACAAATTTTCATTTGCCACCATTTGGTAGAACATCTATATCTTATACAGTGACGCTAAAAGAAATTTGCTATTGCGAGAAAATATTGATAAGATCGTAGAAGTGCCGAATGAAGTCTTACGCTATGGCCTGCCATACAGTTTCCATCTGATGTCTCAGTTGGACCAGATCTCGTGCAGGTTCAAATTCAAAATGTTCAAATGTTTGTAAAGCTTATGGGACTTAACTACGGGGTCATCAGTCCCTAAACTTACTAACTACTTATCAACTACCTTATACTAAGGACGGCACAAATATCCATGCCCAAGGGGGGATTCGAACCCCCCGACCGTAGTGGCCGTGCAGACCGTGACTGAAGCGTCTCAGTCCCCTCGGCCACCGCGGCCGGCTCGTGCAGGTCATGTAGACCGTGCCAAGATGACGTTTCATCTGGACCCAGACATGCTCAATAGCGGACAGATCTGGGGTTAATGATGGGCAGGTTAGTTGACGTACACCTAGAAGAGCTCGTTGGTTGTCAAGTACGTACAAAATTTCGAAAGCTATGTAGAAATGTAGTTTAACAGTTGTAAATTTTTGTATAATTAAAAATTTTTTCTGTATTTGTTCACGTTCGATTTATATAATCAGACGGAACTTACTTTGCGGACATACCTCGTTATTGTATGAAACTACAATACAATTAAATAAACCGTCACCCTTTCACTCACTTATAATGCTGCACTTCAGAAAGATTCTTTCAGAAATTAGTTTCTGGCGTTTAAGTTGAAAATGGGCTATTCATTAGGTCATACATATAAAAGTCTAGATAGCAAATTTTATACCATCGGATTGTTCCACTTAAATCTTCAGACCATAACAAGAGTACTGTTGGCCATCGCTTTTGTTCTGTTGGAGGTATCTGTAAGAATGAATGTCGACTGTTCAGTCTTCCACACAGATCCAACTGAACACAACCAATGGTCAACTAGATGGCCATTTAAGTGGCCGAAACCTGTTACCACAAATATAAAATTTGCCATCTATACTGACTTATTGATAATATTAAGATCGCTGTTACTCCATGATGTTTTTAAAAATACAGTAAAACGTCCCTTAACGGACACTTACCAATAGCGGACTACTCTCAATATCGGACATTTTAAAATTTCCTCAATAACGTACACGGACACGGTAATATGCCCCCCAACAACAATCAAAACTTCCAAATAACGGACAGCGTGAAAAAATCTGTGCACTCATGCGTGTGAAAAGTCTGAGGGTCGTCAATTCTAACGTGTGTTGATTGAAGATTTAGCGTGTTTCTTGTTCGTATTGCGTGATTTCGTGTCATTGCCATCTGTTGGAACTTCTTGGAAGTACAGTAGGTTCAGTATTGGTTCCTGCAGTGCAGAAACAGACAATGAGAGTGCGGCGCCAAACACTTTGCGCCTGTTGTCGGTACATCAGACGAGGCCAAGCGTTCAATAGTTAACAAAGCGCTGTTGTGTTGCAGCGTGGACTTGGGTAGGACAGGGGAGAGGCGGTAGGTGTATCAAATGTTTTCATTCGATGGCTGCCACAGCCTGGTTTCAGAAGTCAAAAGCTTTCTCTAATGGGTCTTGAGTGTCTTCTTGTCGTTCGTCTGTCTGTTTTCGATTTGAAGTTTCGTGCTCGCGCTACGTGATTTAAAATGCACAGAGATAAAAGTGGCCAAATACCCAAAAAAGAATCATTCGAGTGCCGGTAAAAAATAAAAATAATAACAATAAAATATAAAATAAAAACTGCTGAGTACGGGCACGAAACGAAAAAAGAATGTGATCTCGTTGTATCAAAATCTTCGCACTTTGCAGAAAATTTATGCTGGTGAGCCAACTGCGAAAGTTGCTGCGGATTTGAACGTCGGTATGAGTGCATTTACTGATTGGAAAAACAAATTGATCAGATATTTAAACATTTTGTTCCATTCAAGCGTCAAGCAGCGCAATTAAATTTCGAAGAAAAATAAGAAAAGGTTCATATCCACAGTTAGAAAAGGTTTTACTTTAGTGGTATGAACAAATAAGAGCCAAAAGCGAGCTAGTTCAGGTCCTCTACTTCGTCTAAATGCGATAACTTTTTATGATCTCATTGAAGGAAAGGAGTAAGAATTCCTCGGAAATTATGGCTGGCTGGATCGGTTCAAGAAGCGGCGTACTTAGCGGTAGTGACGCAAATCGGCGTGTTTCACGCGTGAAAACAGCAGACTTTGGTTTTAACCGAGATTTTCGTTATCCGAAGCGGCCGCCATTCCGATCATTTCGGATCAACGGTAGTTTACTATTTTGTATTTTATCCTTTTGTTAACAGCGGACACTTATTAAAAGCGGACAATTTTATTTTTCACCATTGGTGTCCGTTATTCAGAAGTTTTACTGTATCTATTCACTAAGTGGTTATTCGTTCCTCCTTTCCCATATTCCACACACATGTTGCTATTTTCATATATAGGCCTACATCGCAAACCGCGAAATTTTCCAACATCTGCTGCTCTTCTAAAGGTGGACAAACGATGTGCAACACATGAGGAGTTGTGCCGGACCGGGACTCGAACCCCGTCTGCCGCTTTTCGTGAGCGGTCACCTTAATCGCTCGGCCACCCGTGCAAGGTCTCCGGCCAGACCTAAACTTCCATGTGTTACATTTCTCTCTATCTCTCCAATGCTCGTACACATTATAGTGTAAATCCCGTGCGAGGGAGAGACACCATACTAAGCCTGCCATGGCATTGATATTTATTATTAATTGTCTGTTTCAAAGAAACAAACGTTGTCGGTGGTCCGCAGTAGTGGTAAATATTTTCATATATAGCCTGTATTGCAAACCGCGAAATTTTCCGACATCTTTAGAGGATCAGCAGATGTCGGAAAATTTTGCGGTTTGCGATGTAGGCTATATATGAAAATATATTTTCATGTAGAGCCTACATAGCAAACCGTGAAAATATATTTTCATATACAGCCTACATTGCAAACCGGGAAATTTTCCGACGTCTTTAGAAGAGCAGCAGACGTCGGAAAATTTTGCAGTTTGCGATGTAGCCTATATCATTATAATAATCATCATCATCATCATTAGACACTGATTATGCCTTTCAGCGTTCAGTCTGGAGCATAGTACCTCTAATAAAATTCCTCCATTATCCCCTATTCAATGCTAACATTCATGCCTCGTCTGATGTTATGCCTTTTACTTCAAAATCATTCTTCACCGAATCTAAGTACTTTCTTCTTGGTGTACCTCGTCTCCTCTTACCCTCCGCTGCCGAGCTCATGAGTCTCTTAGGTAACCTTGTTTCCCCCATGCGTGTAGCATGACCCCACCATCTCAGTCTGTTCTCTCTAACTGCTTCATCTATGGTGTTATTTCCCAGTTTTTCCTTAATTTCTTCATTATGGACACCCTCCTGCCATTGTTCCCATCTATTAGTGCCTGCAATCATTCTTACTACTTTCATATCTGTAACCTTTACCTTATGAATAAGGTAACCTGTATCCACCCAACTTTCTCTCCCATACAACAAAGTTGGTCGAAAGATAGAGCGGTGCACCGCTAACTTAAGTCTTGGTACTTACTTCCTTCTTGCAAAAGAGCTTTGCTGCACCTCGATTCCAGTTCTTTCACTATGTTGCCATCCTGTGAGAAAGTACATCCTAGGTACTTGAAACTGTCTACCTGCTCTAACTTTGTTTCTGCTATTTGGCAGTCAATCTGCTTAAATCCCTTTCCCACAGACATTACTTTCGTTTTGGAGATGCTGATCTTCATATCATAATCCTTGCACCTCTGATCGAGCTCTGAAATATTAGTTTGCAATCTTTCAATTGAATCGGCCATTACAACTAAGTCGTCCGCATATGCGAGACTCCTTATTTTGTTTTCACCTATTTTAGGCTATATAAGAAAATATATTTTCATATATAGCCCACATCGCAAACCGCGAAATTTTCCGACATCTTTAGAAGAGCAGCAAACGTCGAAAAATTTCGCGGTTTGCGATGTATATACGAATATTTAGCACTGCTTCGGGCCACCGCCAACGTCTGTTTCTTTGGAAAAGACAGCGAGTAATAAACATCTTGGTATGTTTTGCCCGGTGAGAGGAGACTGTATGAAGGACATGCCTCTTACCCTTTCGCGAGTTACTCCACACCGGCCCCTACCTGACACTTTATTACAACGGCCGAATCTCCTGCCGCCGAGCCGACCACTAACAAACCTCCTCTCTCGCTAATGCTACAACAATAAAACGGACGGCGGCGCGACGAAAAAGTGTCCATTAAAACTTTTTAATTACCAATTAATTCGGGGACGTTCGCCACCCAGCCCGAAACGGTCGCAGCGCACAAACATGTAGTTTGGCTGGAGAAGGGGTGAGGGGGGTTGGAACTGGTGGAAGAGGGGGAGGAAGTACAGTGGAGGGGGGAATGCCTGGACCAGCGGGAACAAAATTCCGATGTGCCACCGCGTTTTATTCGGAGCGTTCGTTAATGCGTCTGAGGTGGGGGGTGTTTGGGGCGGAAGCGTGGATAGCGAGGTGTATGTGTGTGTAGCGGGAAGGGGAGGGGGTTGTACACGCGGTATTAGCATTGTGCAAGTTCCGAGCCCTATCGGATATTAATGCGGTATGCGATACACGAGAAGTATGCCAGCTATGTCTCGGGCGAGCAGCGAATACCGGACCGGTGCTAGGGGAGGGGGTGACGTGGCAGGGGTTGGAGTGGGGGGTGTGAGGGGGTGAATGCCTGCCCGGGTAGGGGGTGGGTGGTGGGGGTTGTGTTGTAGTGCGGGCGTGAATTTGCAGCCCGCCGCGAGCCGATTGAAAGCGGTTTTCGCGGCAAATCGCATAGTTTGGGCAGGGCGGCATTCCTGCGCGGCCGGGGCGTGTTAATAGCCACTCCATGCCGCTCATTCTGGCCGACGCACGCCGGCCGCGAGAAATGCGACAGGGGGTGGCGGGGGTGAGTTATGGCGGGGGTGCTAGCGGTGCCGCCGGCGGAGCGCCCAGAGGGAAGAAGTGCATTAGCGCCCGCTGCCGGGCTTAAAACCGCGCGCTTCTGATCTGCTCCAGTCACAGTTTCTTCTTTATGAACGTCAAGGCTGGAAAATGTAGAAACAGCTACTATAGTCGAGCCGCCGAAAGAACGACCCTGACAGTTCTCGCACGTGAGCCGCAGAGGGTGGGGGGACACTCGAGCACCAACCTGAGCTCTGGAATTGGTAAACGTTGCCAGGGTAACGGTGCCGCGTTGCCACCCTGCCACTCAAGGTCGCGCGGGGTGGCATGCTTCAGTCACTGCAAATCATCTGTCGCGTGTTACAACAACAAAAGCCGAAAAATCCTTTATGAAATTGATACAGTTGCTGAAGAAATTGGTCACAGAGTGTTGCGCCTTCCACCATATCATTGCCATTTCACTGCAATAGAACTAGTGTGGGCTGAGGTGAAATCGTAAGCTGCAAAAATAATAAACGTTTTTCACTAACAAAGTAGAATTCTTAGTTCGTGAAGCATTGGGCAGTATTACTCCCACAAAATGGAACAATGTTGTCACACAGACGTGGCACATCTTAGAAGAGGCATGGGAACGAGAAGGTACACTAGAAGAACGGCTAGAAGAATTAATAATAAGATTAGAGGACGATAGTAGCAGTAGCAGCGGCGCATTGCACATTATGCTGGCCGCGACTGATTTTTAATGTATAGTTTGTTTCGCAACCAAAGGTCATTTACTGAAAAATTACGTTATTTTATTTCTACTTCTGTGACCAATAGACTAGCTGTCGAAAGTGATCTGATAATATTACTCAGACACTATACTATGGCAGTCAACAGCGACCATAAACGAATGAGACACAATACACTCTTCTTTTTATGTAAGAATACAAATCATTTCACTGGAAGAGGCAGTTTTACTACTTGCTAAGAGTAGTCCTTACTTGTTTACCCTCTCGGCCGACTGCCACAATACAGTGTCCGAGTAATAACAGCGAGTCTGTGGAAAATAGTTATAGAAGATGAAATACATAAACAAAATTCTTCAACTAGCGAACTTTGGCTGAAGACTAAATGATACATTATATTTAATGGAATACTGGAACATATGAAGTTTTAACTCGACATACATTTCTATAGCTTTTCTTTTTAACTGAAAAAGAGTGTTTTTCATAACTTCGTGATTGTTCTCGTTCGTTCATGCTTTATTAGAACATAGCAACGGTCCCAAAATTTTCGGACGTGATATTCGTATGCCGCCGACCGACGTGGTGTAACAACAAACAGTCGCGTAGCAGCACTGGCAACATAACAGCTAGCTGTCAGAGTCGTTCTTTCGGCGGCTCCACTATAGCTGGCAGTACTGTGACCGCCAAGCCGCCAATCTACAACTACGTTCGTACTCCGAAAACCCCCATACGTCGGGTACAGTAGAGTCTCGATTATCCGATCTAAACCGGCTGCGGCATGCTCGGATAAGCGGGAAGGTCGGATAACACGGAAAACAATATAAAAAATAAACATAATACAGTTCGAAAAATTTATTTGAACAGGAACTGAATACAACGAACAAATGCATTAGACGGCAGCCAAAGGAAAGTGATATGATATTACGTTACATAGAAATTAAAGGAGGCCACATGAGTTAGAAATGTAATTCAATACAAATCAAATTAGACTGAATAGATGTTTACGTACGTCCAATAGTCCACTGTTGTATTTGTGAAGGACTTCATTGGACTACAGAATCATTTAAATCTGTGTAAAGAAGTTAGTGTCTTTTGTTTGCCTGCGGTTTGCCGTTTTTTTTTAAATTTTTTTTTATTTTTTGTTTTTTAAATCACATAGTCTCTTAAGAAGTAAAACCTCGGTTCACGATTTTTCCTTCAGCTGCTGTACACATTTTAAAACAGGTTCTAAGGCTGTGTGTCCATCGTGAGGAATCTTGGCCGTACTATCATCCACTACATCTTTTTCGTTTACCATGTTGATTATATCTCCATTTGTCACTTCAAATTCTTCATCTTGGACGATCCATTCATTTACGTCATTTTCTGTGGCGTCAGCACATTGCGGAACTTTTAGTAACAATGAAAGCAGGGTAGTATTTTCGGGTTCGGTCTGCTGTTGTAGATTTTCATCTTCTTGAGATTTTTTTTTTTTTTTTTTTTTATTTTCGTCTGGAAAAATTTTCCAGGATTTTGCAATTGTATTTACTCCAAAACTCTACCAATATTGGGCCACATAGTTTTTTTTTTAATTTTTTGTTTATTTATTTATTTATTCATTTATTTTGCGTACAGTCCCGACGCACTGAAATGGTCGGATAACCGAAGATCGGATAATCGAGAGTCTACTGTACTTTGCTTACTCCAAAAAATGCATATTGTCAACCATCAGCTTTTTATTGTATTTAGAACCTTGCAGGTTTCCGATATTATCCATCAGCAGAATATTACAATCACGAATTATACACAAGTTACAATGAAATATGACAATACCCAGTAGCTTCATCCAGAAGATACAAAATTAAACAGGCCGATTGGTGCATTTTCTGTCACCATATCTATGTCAACTTTGCGTACCATTGTCCACTTCCTACTGTTCCAGTCTCGTATGTTTCGCGGAAAGAATGATCGTCTGTATGCCTCTGTGTCGGTCTAATCTCTCTGGTCTTGGGGTCGCCTCGCGAGACATATACGCAAGAGGAAGCAATATATCGGCTGACTTTTCACGACACGTTTGGTCTTGGAAATTTGACAGATCTCCTCTCTTGCATCGTCTGCCACTGTAGTCTCCTCGTCACCTGTTACGCTTTCGCCCTTACTGAATGAGCCCGTGACGAAGCGAGCTGCTGTCCGTTGGAACTTCTCTGTCCTATATCAACCCTACCTGGTACGGATCCCACACTGATGAGCCATACTCAAGCGACGCATTACCTTGTAGCAATATGGGCTCTGAATGTTTATGTATAAAGCAGTGTGTCGGTGTGTTTGTTTGTGTGTTCGTATTGCATACAAATTTACAGTTTTGTTCCACTCTTCCAAACTCTGAAGGTAGCAGGGGTAAAATGTAGGGAGCGAAGAGTTATATTCAACCTATACAAAAACCAGATAGCGATTATTATAGTAGAAGGGCAAGAAAGGGACGCAGAAGTTGGGAAGGCAGTAAGACAGGGTTGTAGCCTTTCCCCAATGTTGTTCAATCTGTTCATTGCGCAAGCAGTGAAGGAATTAAAGGAGAAATTTTAAGAGGGAATTTAAGTTCAGGGAGAAGAAATAAAAAGTTTGCGGTTTGCCGATGACATAATAAATTTGTCAGAGACTGCAAAGGACCTGGAAGAGCAATTGAATGGAATTGACAGTGTCTTGAAAGGAAGATATAAGATTAACATAAACAATAATAAAACTATGGTAATGGAATGGAATGTCAGAAAATCAGGCGATGCTGAAGGAATTAGATTAGGTAATGAGACAATAAAAGTCGTAGATGAATGTTGTTATTTGGGTAGCAAGACAACTTCTGATGGCCGAAGAAAAGAAGATATAAAATGCAGAATGGCTATGGGGTGAAAAGCGTTTCTAAACAAGCGAAACTTGTTAACAGCCAATATTAATTTAAATGTTAGGAAGTCCTTTCTGAAAGCATTTGTCTGGAGTGTAGATTGTATGACAGTGAAACGTGGACGATAAGTAATTGAGATAAAAAGATGATAGAAGCTTTTGAAATGTGGTGCTACAGACGAATGATGATGATTAGGTGGGTAGATTACGTAACTAATGAGGAGAAAAGGAGTTTCTGGAATATACTGACTAAGAGAAGGGACAGAGTGGTAGGACACATTCTAAGACATCAAGGAATTGTCAACTTAGCATTAGAAGGAAGCATGTCGGGTAAAAATCGTAGAGGGACGAATACAGTAAGCAGATTCAAAATGATGTAGGCTGCCGAACGTATTCTCAGATGAAGAGACTTGCACAGGACAGGTTAGCGTGGAGAGCTGCATCAAACCTGTCTGTGGACTGAAGACCACAACAACAACTTTATGAAATTTTGCACAGGTAACTTCCAGTCCATGATGACGGTCGCCCTAAGTGTTAGGATCGCGTACAGCACATTGTTCACGATATATGACGTCATAAACAATGACATGCGCCAATTTCAACCAAATTTGCTGCACATATTCCTTACCGTGAGGTAGCAATGCTGTCGGTGTAAGGACCTCATACGACTCATTCTTCATGAGAAATAACGCCATAAACAATAAAGTTGCACGAAACTGCCACATAATGCGACGAGACTTTATTTACACACTATATGAGAATCATAGTTCTTAGCGACATGCAACCAACTTAAAAGTTAATTTCGAACTTTTATTAAACATTTTCTTGCGGACAACCACATCAAAATAATAATAGAAAAAAGGGTTCTTGTTTACTACTGTTGTGAAATTCCCGGGAATTTAAAATCAAGGAAATATTCCCAGGAAATATTGCCGGCAATACTCCCAAAATTCATAAATTCCTAGGAATTTATGATTAATTTACCAGATAGCTCAGTAAAACTTAATTATTACGTTTAAGGTAGTAATTACATAGTTAAATCAAACACAAAAACTAAAATATATTTTACGAAACAATTACAATTAAATAAATTTCTTGGGAATTTATAATTTTAAAAACGAAATCGCTAAAATAATAAGTCAAATACGAACACTATTTTGATAGGTTTAGATTTTTACGGATCTGTAATTAACCTCCTTGTTTGAAATACACATTTTTCGGTTATTAATATTTTCAGTATCAAAAAATTAGCCTTAGAACTTCCAACCATTGAAATTTACGATTTCTACGTTTCGTAGAACTGCCAACCACGAAATAATCAACCTTTACAAAAATCGAATTTATAATATTGATACGCCGACTAGTGATAAGCTGCTAAATAATAAAATACAGAGGGACGTTTGTTTATTCAATTTGTTAAGTTTTCCGTTGATGCTAGTGATGTTTAGGCTATAAAGTTTAAGTGTGAAATTTGTAAACATTAGTAAATGCAAATAGCATTTTGGGGAAAAATAATGCAAATAAACCCGCCGATATTTATGATTTATTTGGAAATGCAAGTTATTTTATTAACATAGAACATTGTAAAACATCAATTAAAGATTTTAAAACTGAAATTGATAGCCATATTTTAGAAATCTCAATTACTATTTTTCAGCTATTCATGGACTAAAACTATGGCAATCAGTATGACGTTAACAATTTATAATTTCTACACCTCAAATTGTAGTCGCAGGAAAATTTACAGATAGTATTCATACATGCATCTGAATGTAATTTCGAAATTGTATCACAGTACGAAACATAGTTCATGAGATATAACAACATAAACAGCAACCTTCATGGAAAACTGTCCCATCACGTATCAGGTTTTTAATCTGTTACTTCTTTACCACTAACTCTTTTCGCGACGTATTTTACCGTCATACAAAAATGAATATATAGCTGAAAAATTATAAAATTGTACAACATATAATTCAATAAATATGTGATCACATATACTGCAATGGGTATAAACCTGTCAATCACTCTACCGCTTTCTCGAAGACATTTTCAACAGTAGGAACCAGGCTCTGGAACAATCTACCTCACTATACAAGAGAACTTAATAACAGTGCCAGCCTCAAACGACAGTTAACTGAACATCTACTAAAGCACTCCCCGTCCCCATGAGCTCCTGTTACAAAGTCACATCCATACCTCCTTCCAGTTATTCCCCGATTGCCACAGCTCTCCTCAGGTACAGCTTCCCTACCTTCCTTCAATCAGGATTCGCCAAATCGTAATCAATTTCAGCATACTCAGAAGTACATTTTGTATCTGCTAATATGTATGTCTATTATTTCCATTATTACATCAAAAGCTGTTTCAGTAGTATTAGAGTTTAGTCAATACTATTTATTTGCATTCTCTGTACATGTATTTAATCCGTTTCAATTAGCCGTGGCGGAGTGGCAAGGGCATTGAGGCGCTATGCTGCGATGCGCGAGGCTGTGCCCGTCGGGGGTTCGAATCCCCCCTCGGCCATGGATGTTTGTGCCGTCTTTAGTATAAGCTAGTTCATAAGTAGTTTGTAAGTTTAGGGACTGACCCCGCACGCAAGTCCCACAAGCTTTACAACCATTTGAACATTTGTCGTTTAAGGTAAAAAAAGGTAAAGCAGTCAACCATCCGAAGATTGGTTTGAACACCACAGTGCTTTACTAGGCATGGTCCTGTTTGGAGGTGGTATGCCGTTGCCTTCCTCCGACCTTCGAACTGACTTACCCAGCCAGTTATAGGGGGACCTGCAGTTTAACGTGGGTTCCGAACCACGGTGCTACTCGGTATTTTTCACATGAGCAATACTGCCAGAGGTGAAAGAAGTGGAAAGTGACAGATAAAAATCCTAGGACCTGGCTGGGTAAATTATTTATTAATTTCTCATTAGTAGTTTATCTATTAAAAGCAATGTTACATCATAGGTGACTTAGATATAAAAAGTATTGTATGTGTAAAACCCTGGCCAAATCTAAGACAGGGCCTGATAGAGCGTTGTGAAACACACCCTGTAGAAATCACCTCGTGACGTAACTGAGCAGAGCGGGAACACTACTGCTCATTTATGAGTTTACAGACGGACTATGGCAGCAATAACTTGCGTGTTTGGGCGAGTTCAGTGGAATGCGCAGTAATGCGTGAGGTTCACGCGGCAAACTTTGTACCGTACCTCCACGTACTATTGAGAAAACTGTCAATCCTAAAGTAGTTTTTACACAATATATACCCAGTTCGCTGTAGTCTTGTGTAGTTCGCGAACGAAGTAGTTCGGAAGAGCCCTCCCAAAGCCGAAGTACGCGAACTAGTTCGCAGATACGTCGCCTGTTAGTTCTTCCGCTCCTTTTCCGAAGACTGACGGGGAACAGCGAGAGGACGCGAGAGCGCGCAGAATCGCGTGATTCCCTTCTGCCAGTTACCGTCATTTCGAGCTGAGATGCATTTCAGCTGTAGTTTCATAGTTCACTGCCACAAATTTCCTTTTCTAAGGTATTCACCAGTGTCTAAGTATAACCCTCATTCCATAGTGTAAAGAAGTGAAGACAACTCGAAACTTAACATTGTCTGCATTGTCTGCGGAAAAGAATCCAACGAACTAAGAAGCGAGATACGTATGGCTTGATAGTCGCGACCGGTAACGCATATTTTAGTTCGCGACCGATATGCGAGAAATTATGCATCAACCATTTTCTCTCGCCTGCATGATACTGTTGACAGCTCGCGGGGTAGGATGTTGAGAATAACGTCGTATAACACTGTTCATTATATAAAAAATCTGCCATTACAAAATAAAGATCTCTTTTAGTAGCGGTAGCAAAAGCCAAAAGTAGCGGTCGAACTAAAGAGAGCGACCTAATTCGCGGCCGAGCTGCGAACCAAAAGGAGAGCTACCGATCGTGAACTAAAATATGCGCGATCGGTCGCGAACTAAAATTTGCGCGATCAGTCGCGAACTAAAGTATGGGCGATCGGTCGCGAACTAAAATATGCTCTATCGGTCGCGAACTACAATATGTGCAATCGGTCGCGAACTAAAATATGCGTTACCGGTCGCGACTATCAAGCCATACGTATCTCGCTTCTTAGTTCGTTGGATTCTTTTCCGAAGACCGCGTATAAAACGCTTGTACGACCACGTCTTGAGTATTGCTCAAGTGTTTGGGACCCACAGCAGATCAGTTTAAAGGAAGACATAGAGGTGGTTCAGAGACGAGCAGCTAGATTTGTTACTGGTAGGTTCGACCAATGCGCGAGTGTCACGGAAATGCTCCGACAACTCAATTGGAGATCGCTGGAAGAAAGACGACGTTCTTTTCGTGAATTTCTGTTGAGTAAATTTAGAGGGCCGTAATTTGAAGCTGAGTGTAGTACGACCTTGCTGCCGCCTACTTACATTTCGCGTAAAGATCACAAAGACAAGATAAGAGAAATTAGGGCTCGTACGGAGGCATATAGGCATTCTTTTTTTTCTCGTTCAGTTTGGGAGTGAAATAGGAGAGGAAATGCCTAGTAGTGGTACAGTGTACCCTCCGCCACGCACCTTACGGTGAATTGCGGAGTATGTATGTAGATGTAGATGTAAACCGACGGCCAATAGCGAGAGGGCGCACAGCAGAATTAAAAATCACGTGTTTGCCTTCTGCTGATGAGAGCCATTTCGAGGTTAGCGTCTGCCTGCTAGATTACATAGTTGAGTGCTACAAAATTTCTGTTTTGAAATATTCTGCACTCTGCAATATCTGACTAATAAATTCCATATAGAGATAACTCTAAACTTAAAAGCGATAAATTATCGACAAACTGTGGTTTGCGTGATATCGTTAGCGGCTCAAGCAGCAAGCGCATGAAGCAGCTAGGTGGGGGAACCCCTCCACCTGCATGCGCAGACCACGCCGTTCGGCCGTCACTGGGAGCGGACCAACTAAAAGAACGAAAGTGAGCGCTCCCTATCGCAAAGTAGTATGCGCAAATCTAATACCTAGTTCGCAGACAATCGAGACAGCACACAATAAAAAGCGAGTGCCAGATAATCCCACGTCGCTACAACAAGACGCAGCCTGCGTTCGGCCACGCCGCTTCCTTTGGGAGCACACTCAGAAACCGCTGCGCTGGCTGCTACTGGAAGTGGGGGAGGGTGCTAGGGAGGGGAGGGGGTTGTGGGAGGAGGGGGTGGAAAGCCCGGCAGCTGCTTGGCCGCCGACTTCAAAGCACCGCCCCCGCAGCCGCCCCACAGCCAGATGGCCGACGTCGTCGCCGCCACCGAATAAAGACACGCACTAATGCGTGAGCCGGAACAAAATTAATCAACCGATTTTTTTAATGGCACTAATTCGTCGCAGACACTTTGTATCTAATTCCCTCGGCGATTTCGCTCGCCCCAACTGTCTCTTTCCCATTAGAAACGGAAATTATTTTGAAGTGCTCATCGGGAGTGCGGGTCTCCACCTTATCCTGAGGTAACAGCGAGCATCGAAACAGATTAGTGAACAACAAAAACAGCGACACTGAATATCGAAAACACCAACCTGGGACCAAATCTTATGTACATAACCTGAATCTGCAAAGTATTTCTGGTGACACCGAGGAACGCCGAGGTGGAGTGGCCGAGCGGTCTAAAGCCTCTCGCTGCGGATCGCGCGGTTGCTCGCCGTGGAGGTTCGAGTCCTCCCTGGGCCATGGGTGTATGTGTTGTCCTTAGGTTAGTATACATAGGTTTAAGTAGTTTGTAAGCTACGGACTGATGACCACGCAGTTTGGTCCGATAGATTTACAGACATTTGAATTTGAACACCGAGGAACCTGGCACATCAAAACGTCGGAAATGATGCTCGTATCCCTCTCACGTGCGGTAAAGTTGTAGTACAATATTACGAGTATTACACACCCAGAACTGCCAATATTTCTTAGTAACTGATTACGCATTTGAATCGTAATAAATCTACTTATTTTTTATGTTAACTGCGTGTTATCTCTATATATAAAAGGAAGTGTCCCGATTGACTGACTGACTGATTGACTGACTGACTGACTCATCATCGCCCAGCCCAAACCACTGAAGATAGAAACTTGAAATTTGTGGAGGGTGTTGATCTTAGTTTGTAGGCGTCATTTAAGAAGCGATTTTTTGATATTCCGTCCGTAAGGGGTGAAATAGGGGATGAAACGTTTTTTGAAAATACATAGCTACTTAGGCAATTTTGAAGCTAGAACTACGAAATTTCGGATTTTAATTCAGGGTTCGAATTTAAAAGACACGTGTTTCGGCATTTTTGGAAATTAGACTAATAAGGGATGCAAATTAATTTTCAAAAATATAGTGCTGTTAACTCAAATTTCAAGCTATAACTACGAAACAAGATATGGATTCTTCATCAGGATTAAAAAGAAAGAACTTGTGCAGACCAACCAGCCTACGCATGCGAAGCAGCGGGGTTCATATAGTTAATATACAAGAAAGCTACCGAATTAGGTTGCCTGTTGCAGCTATATAATGGTTCAGGTTACTGTCACACTCTGTGTGAATGTGTTTGTGTATGTGTGTGTCTGTGTGCACCTATATCTCTTCATATTTTTTTTTAACAATTTTTTATATTAGCCAACTGGTTGCGTAATTTTTAGGTGCTTGATCTAGGTTTCGTTCCCACTAGTATCAACTTCATGCCCTTCACACCATACTGGTTTTATTCGTATGGCAAAAATGCTAGTTGTTATTGTAATCGACTTGAGCAATTCTGCACCTAATATTTTGACGTCACGTGTTTCATGTAACTGTTTTTATTCTTCTGATGAAGTCGTCCCTAGTGGCAACGAAACCTAGGTCAAGCACCTAAAAATTACGCAACTGGTTCGTTGATATAAAAAATTGTACAAAATTGCATTACGGTTGCTGTTAATCAGCCATGTTCAAAGTTGTCTTCAATATTTGTTTTTATATTTACAGTTTCACAAATACTAGGGCTAAGGTGGTCTATAGTAAACTTCGGCTAGTGATGCACATATCACAATAGGTGCCCAGAAATCACCATGTTGCATACAGAAAAATTGAATACCTGAAAATGAGATGCTAAATTCCACCATATAACATGATATATAAAATATTTATATTACAGAAACAGAAACTGAAGTAATTTTAATATCTTTATTTATGTCAATGCTGTGAAGATGTCATTATAGCTATATTACATTACGAATGTAATAACGAGTATGTTGTATAATATTTTTAAACATGTTTTACATTATTTATGTTTTTAAGGTAGTCTATTACTAGATGTGTCCTTCCGTTTTTTATTTGCTGTAGACTTGAAAAACGTCATCACTGGCGAAACCGGTCGTTAAAACGACGAGAAATTTTTGTGATCATTGACGTAAATAAAGAGTCTGAAAGTAATTACAAAGAAGGATCACTGTTATTAATTCGCGACCTTGTCGCACCTTGTGAAACCGAATGTTCAATAATTAGGTACTTTGCCATTTTGCACAAATTTTGAAAAATTCATGTTTTTTGACTCATGGTAGCGCATTAGGTGTTAGGAGTAGAAAAAATGGTAAGAATCAAATTTGTTGAGAATTTTGTGCTCTTTAAAGAAAGAACAGAGACGTAAAAGTGGTAAGAGCGCAAAAGACGGAGATATTTAAAAATAAATAAAAAAATAAAAATAAAACAAAAAAACTGATAAGTGTCAGAAGTTTTCCAAATTTTTTGACTGCAGTAAGTTTTCCCAAGAGAAATTTTGTTGGCAAAACTTGGTTTTCTAATCTTTCCAAACATATGAACGACTTAAAAAAAATACAATCTTCTATCCCATAGTATGCAAGGTATAGCTAATATTTGACTGGACAAGATGGGCAAGTCGCCTAAGTGGCGTCAGCTAGGAAGATTTGCACCAGGCAGGCTGATCACGAACCCAAGTGTGGCCTAACGGCCACATGTCACACAATTATCGTCATTATATTGAAAAATCAAGTCTCTTGTACAATTTGTAACAAGGTAATGAAGAAGTGATCCATATAGTTATCTAGGCAATGTAGCATTACAGGCCTAATAAAGATAAGGGAGACAAGGTATGGTAATCACACGGGTACGTAGCCGGGGTGGAGTAGCCGAGCGGTCTAAAGCGTTCAGTAGTATGTAAGACTACGAGCGCGCGGTTGCTCGACGTGGAGGTTCGAGTCCTCCCTGGGGCATGGGTGTGTGTGTGTTGTCCTTAGGTTAGTTTCCCTAGGTTTAAGTAGTTTGTAAGCTACGGACTGATGACCACGCAGTTTGGTCCGATAGAATTACAAACATTTGAACATTTGAATCAAATTCCGGCCCTCTAAATTTACTCAACAGAAATTCACGAAAAGAACGTCGTCTTTCTTCCAGCGATTGCCAATTGAGTTGCCGGAGCATTTCCGTGACACTCGCGCATTGGTCTAACCTACCAGTAACAAACCTAGCTGCTCGTCTCTGAACCGCCTCTATGTCTTCCTTTAAACTGATCTGCTGCGGGTCCCAAACACTTGAGCAATACTCAAGACGTGGTCGTACAAGCGTTTTATACGTTTTATACATTTGAACATTTGAACGGGTAGGTTATTACAAAGTTTAAAACTTGGCTACCAAGCGCCCCACTGTACTGGAAAGACTTTGTTTTTAGTCGCAGCATGATCGGCATTTTCTGTGTGAAATTTCAGTTGTTTCCGTCGAGGAAGTGAAGAGCTGTCTGTATTTATGGCAGTAATGCTATCGACTGAAATTTAAAGCATTATTACCGCTACATTTAACTACAGAACATTATGCTGCACTGAAATTCGGATTCTGCAGTCACGTAGGATATAATTAATTATGTGCGCTGTTTCTAAATCATTATGTAATATGCGATCCTGGAATACTACCTAAAGTTTTCTAAATGGTATCTTGGGGTTGCTTGATCACACGAGTTACTGAGAAGGTTTGCGATTCACATCTGATACCATCCTGTCGTTTTTTTTTTTTTTTTTCAAGAAGTACGTGAATACTGTAAGTGATTCGTGGGTGTTAAACCAACTTATTTGCTTTTACACCATATCCAAGCTTGATTCAAGGCTTTTTGTTTTTGCTCCTGGTTTCCTAAATCTAATACGCCTACTGCTCTATGTACCGACGCGATAGAGGAAGGAGACCATAAAATTCAAACATTGGTCGTCTCCACAAACCAAATGAATGAGACAGGATAACTGTCTGAGTCACACTCTTCTTGTAATGGCTTGGAGAACGTGCAGTCTAAGGCTAACACTGTTTCTCCGAAACACATCAGACCTTTACTTGAAGCTGGAGAAAGAAACCAACGAAGGAATAGCAAACGAAATAGATGCTTGGCTGTATTCACGGATGGTCCTGTGAAACAGGAAATCGAAAGGAATAAAGAAACGAAGTTCCTAGGATGTCAAGGAACGTCTTCTTCTAGTTGAAAGAAATAAAACTAAAAAGCAAAGGCAAAATGAAAAAAAAAAACTAATTTTGAAGAGTTTTGTTGTGGAGACTGGTTTGATGCATCTGTCCACCCTACTCTATCCTGAGCAAACCTTTTCAGCGCCTCATAAGAATGGCAACCTACAGCTGTTTGAATCTGCCTACTGTATTCATCTCTTGCTCTCCCTCTGAGATTTTTACCCCACACACTTCCCTCCAATACTGAATTTACGATTCGACAAAGTCAACGAATGTGACCTACCAATCGATCCCTTCTTTTATCAAGGTATGCCAAAACTTCATTTTCTCCCCAATTCTGCCGGCCGCGGTGGCCGAGGGGACTGAGGCGCTCCAGTCACGGTCTGCACGGCCACTACGGTCGGGGGTTCGAATCCCCCCTCGGGCATGGATATTTGTGCCGTCCTTAGTCTTAGCTAGTTCATAAGTAGTTTGTAAGCTTAGGGACTGATGACCCCGTAGTTAAGTCCCATAAGTTCTACAAACATTTGAACATTTGAATTTCTCCCCAATTCTTTTGATCACCTCCTCATTACTCACGTTATATATCAATTTAATCTTCACCATTCGTGTGTAGCACCATAATTCAAAAGCTTTTATCATCCTTCTGTCTGAACTCCTTATCGTCCACATTTCACTCCCATACAATGCTATACTCCAGACAAATGCTTTCAGAAAGGACTAAGCAACATTTAAACTAACGTTGGATGTCGACAAAGTTCTATTCAGCAGAGTACTGCCATTTCTTTTTTATTTTTATTTTAGGCTGTTATCAAATTACAGGAAATTGTTAAAGGCCAATGATATTAGCTTTTACGTCTTTCTCCTTCTCTAGGTTGAATTACTGAACTATCTTTATTTATATAAGGAACTCATAGTTCAATGGGGCGATCTATAATTGTTTAATAATGATTTTGCAGCCAAGATCGCATTTTTCACTTATCATGTTACTCTTTTAGTATATAAAAATGTCGTGAAGTTATGCAAATTACGACAGGTCTGAAGATGGCGTCGAGCACGCCGAAACCGGTAGCATAATAAATGAAAAATGCGATCTTGGCTGCAAAATCATTATTTTATTTATGTTTATCTTATTTGTGTGAAATTGGAGTGTTGAACTTTCATCTTGAATGCTCCTTTTACTTGAGGTACTTAACTTGAATACAATGATTTTACATTTTGACACTGGCATTTTCCATGTAATGTTAACACATGACAACCAACCTGTAAGGAAGCTTGTTGGGATTTACTCCCAACTGCTTGCATTACTGTAGCTCCTGATACCAGTGTTGCATTATAAAAAAATCAAATGTTTATAAATCTATCGGACCAAACTGCGTGGTCATCAGTCCGTAGCTTACAAACTACTTAAACCTAGGTAAACTAACCTAAGTACAACACACACACCCATGCCCCAGGGAGGACTCGAACATCCACGGCGAGCAATCGCGCGGTCCGCAGCGATAGTTGCATTATAACAAGTACTAATGTAATTAATCTATTACCATTTATTTCTTCCAAAACTATTTTCTTCTGTGACCAGCTAAAGTTATTTTCCATTATTCGGTGTTGCAGACATTTATTTAATTAGCAAATATTAATTAGTTCATACCAGAGGCATATTGTTATAGGTAAGATATTATGATCATTAATATTTCTCATACTGCTAAGTAAATTAAATCGGCATAATATTAAAGTAGGTATTATTATGTTTCACAATTAATTTTCTAGGGTCCGGAGCACAGGATATATCTCTAAAAGACATCATATACAAGCCAGGCCATGAAAATTGCTTCACCACGAAGATGACCTGCTATAGACGCGAAATTTAACCGACAGGAAGAAGATGCTATGCTATTATTTTCTATCTATATAAATGATCTGATGGACAGAATAACTTGTAATTTGCGGCTGTTTGCTGATGATGGTGTGGTGTAAGGAGGGTGTCGTCTTTAATAATATACAGGATGATTTAGATTAAATTTCTAGTTGTGCGAAGAATGGCAGCTAGCTGTAAATGGAGAAAAATGTAAGATGATGCCTATGAGTAGTAAAAACAATCTCGTAACGTACGAATACAGCATTAGTAGTGAGCTTCTTGATGCTGTCGCGTCGTTCAAATATCTAGGCGTAACATTGCAGAGCCATATGAAATGGAACGAACATATAAGGAGAGTTGTGAGTAAGGCGGACAGCCGACTTCGGTTTATTGGGAGAATTTTGGAAATATGTACTTCATCTGTAAAGGAGACCGCTTATAAAACTCTTGTACGACCACGTCTTGAGTACTGCTGAAGTGTTTTGGACCCGTAGCAGATCAGTTTAAAGGAAGAAATGGAAGCAGTTCACAAGGAAGGAACGAAGCTTAGAGTTTAACGTCCCGTCGACAGCGTGGTCATTAAAGACGGGCGGCAGTTCAGAAATTAAAATTAAATGGTTGTAGAGCTCATGGGACTTAACTACGGGGTCATCAGTCCCTAAACTTACAAACTACTTATGAACTAGCTAAGACTAAGGACGGCACAAATATCCATGCCCGAGGTGGGATTCGACCCCCCGACCGTAGTGGCCGTGCAGACTGTGACTGGCGCGCCTCAGAACGCTCGGCTACTGCGGCGGGCTGTCCAATATAATACGTTTGTATCCATAAATACAGAGTGAAATAAATCAAACTCAATACAATCATTGCTGAGCAATTCAACCTTAGTACACATCACAGTTGCCATACGTCTGTCACCTAGCCTAGCCCACAATCGACTCTTCTGCTCAACAGCTCACTCTCTGCTACTCTCCTCGGCAGTCAAAGAAGCTGCTGAAGCGCAGATGCTACATCGCAGTTACAAAGACGTTATAATGTGCAGTAGTTACAAACATGGACTGAGATTATCGATCATGGATGACTTTCACATACTAAATAAAGCTATAAGGCGGAGACACGTTCAGATTCACCAAAATAAAGCTAAAAATCCATAAATAATGAACTTCACCCTATTGCTTATGATATGAAGATCAGCATCTCCAAAACGAAAGTAATGTCTGTGGGAAAGAGATTCAAACAGATTGAGTGCCAAATAGGAGGAATAAAGTTAGAACAGGTAAACGGTTTAAAGTACCTGGGATGTATTTTCTCACAGGATGCCAACATAGCGAAAGAACTGGAATCGAGGTGTAGCAAAGCTAATGCAGTGAGTGCTCAGCTAAGATCTATTCTCTTCTGCAAGAAGGAAGTAAGTACCAAGACTAAGTTAGCAGTGCGTTGCTCTATCTTTTGACCAACTTTGTTGTATGGGAGTGAACGTTGGGTGGATACAGGTTACCTTATTAATAAGGTAGAGGTTACAGTAGCAAGAATGATTGCAGGTACTAATAGATAGGAACAATGGCAGGAGGGTGTACATAATGAGGAAATCAAAGACAAACTGGGAATGAACAGCGTAGATGAAGCAGTTAGAGCGAACAGACTGAGATGGTGGGGTCATGTTACACGCATGGGAGAAGCAAGGTTACCTAAGAGACTCATGAGCTCGGCAGCGGAGGGTAAGAGAAGTCGAGGTAGACCAAGAAGAAAGTACTTAGATTCGGTGAAGAATGATTTTGAAGTAAAAGGCATAACATCAGACGAGGCATCAATGTTAGCAATGAATAGGGGATCATGGAGGAATTTTATTAGTGGTACTATGCTCCGGACTGAACGCTGAGAGGCATAATCAGTTTCTAATGATGATGATGATCTATTTTGGAATTGAATAGGAAGGGAAATGCATGGTAGTGGTAAAGTGTACCCTCCGCCACGCGCCTTACGGCGGATTCCGGAGTATGTAGATGTAGAAAAGGCAATGTTAATTCTATCGCAATTAATTTTATACGCATTCTTAAAAGTATAGAATACAAGTGAGTTAGATGAAAGTGCGAATATTTACGATGGCTACCACGTAAAAGTTTTAAGAAGAAAAATTGACCACCATACCCGGTCTCCCCTACAACTAAATTTGTAAGCAGGAGGTACCGCGTTCGAATCCCCGGCCCCGACGCAAATGTTCATACACTCATGCCGTAGCACTGCAACAGCTACCAGCAGGTGAGACCGATAAAATAACCGGTTGAGCTTCGTGTTGAGCGTGACCTTGCAGCCGGCGACTGTTGGGCTGACCAGAGGGTCCCGGCGAGACTTTGAGCGATGTCTCCAGCCAGCCAGCTGCCGCCGTCGGTGGTTGGTCGGCTCGCTCCGGACACTGTCAAAGGATCCCCCGGTCCCCGCCAGTGTAATCTCTGAAGATGAGAAATCGACGCCGGCCGCAACGTCTCCAGCCTTGACGGAGCCATTCTTCCTTTTTGCCCTCCTTCTGCCCTCCCCGGCCTTTTTTGCCTCCCCCTCGCGCCCGCCAGTCTCGCTCGACTACCCCCGGCCGTCGCTTTTATTTTTCCCTTCAGAATTCCGCCGCGCTGTGCCGTGGTGTCGGTAGCTTCTCCGCCCCTCGTGTTGTGGCTCTGAGCTGCCGCCGCCTGGGACTTGAGACGCACACGTGTTCCTCGGTAGCCAATCGCAGACGCGTCCGCTGCAATGCGGGCGGTTCCGGGAAAACAGCGAACTAGCGGATTAACGCCAATTCACACTGGCCGTCAAGTCACCGTCACGTTACGTCACCTTCACGTCAAGGCGTACTCACACTGTCCATCACGTCAGTTCGCTAAAGTGAGGTTATGAGTTACCATTCGTGATGTAAAAAGTCATAGTTTGATATTGGAAATGAGGGAACAGTAACGCTAGATTTATTGACGGGCGGTTCTGGGACAATGGCGAGCTGGCGGATTAACGCCAATTCACACTGGCCGTCACGTCACAGCACCGTCACGTCAACGTGTATTCACACTGTCCGTCACGTCAGTTCGCTTAGCCCCAATACCCAACACTAAAAGTGGGGTTATGACTTACCATTCGTAATGTAAAATGTCATAGTTTGATATCGGAAATGAGGAAACAGTAACACTAGATTTTATTGACGGGCGATTCCGGGAGAATAGCGTGCAGACGGATTAACGCCAATTCACAATTCACAAGTGGAAAGTGACAGATAAAAATCCTAGGACGCGGCGGGGATCGAACCCGCGACCTTTGGATGTGTAGTCTGCCACTCTACCACTGTGAAACCGAGGCGCACTGTTTTTCGTATTTTGGCACATACAGCTCTGTTTCGCTTTTCGAAACCGGAGATAAAAATGAGTACGGCAACTACAGAATTTGACTGTTTCAACGAAGATCTCGTGTCTTGTACTGTACTTAGTTATTATGACACAGGATTGTATGACATGGCTAAAGTAATTTGGGGTGATGCCCGCGAAAAAGAAAAAATCAATTATTCTGGCTCAGATACAACCGTTTTTTTTTTTTTTGTCTTCTCGGCTTCCTTTGTTTTCGATTCAGCAAGGGAAATGACGGACAGAAAGAGGTTTACAGCATACTTCCGTAAAACCTGGGTTTCGCTGGGCAATGCGAACAAATATATTTTAATACGAAAAAATCAGTACATCTTACATCTGACCGATTTGTCTGAGCACCAACTTGAGACAAATCGATGTGTTGATGACGTAATATAACATCGAAACCGGTCACCTTATATATCTGTTCCTTTGTGTTCCTCGCGTGTCTGTGTGTATCACCTCTCTGTTGTTTGTATGGTTCCCTCTCTCTCTCTCTCTCTCTCTCTCTCTCTCTGTATATGTGTTAAGTGTATAAGTTTTGCGAACTTTATTGATTTTTTTTTCATATTAAACATTATATCAGTTCGCTGTCCTTCCAAAAGGAGAGCCGGCCGCACTTGCAGAGCGATCTGCGGCGCACCAGTCACAGTCTGGACGGCCGCTAGGGTCGGGGGTTCGAATCCCCCCTCGGGTATGATGTTTGTGTCGTCTTTAGAATAAGGTAGTTCTTAAGCAGTTTGTAAGTTTAGGGACTGATGACCCTGCAGTTAAGACCCTTAAGCTTAACAAACGTTTGAACATGTTTTTTCGAAAAGGAGAAACAAAAAGGTTTTCCAAACTCAGAAAAAAACATAATTTATTGCAAGAATGCAGTCGCATTTGTGAATATTCCTTTTTTTAATTACTTCTAACATGTTTCGCCCTTTCGGGGCAAATTAAGATCATATAAAATATGTGGTAAACCATCATCAGTAAAAGCCCTTGCGAATAAAATCTAAAAATTATTAGGATGAATCGTGTCGTCACATCTCAAAATAATATATTCACGACGTTAGGCGAAGCCAAAGACGTTTCTGCATGGGAACGCCAGACGTCATAACCGAGCAAACAGAAAATTTATTTTGCTCTATTTCAATGGAAAAAGTGGTTTTTATGTAACTGTTGTTACTTTTGTTTATCGCGATTTTGTGTGACTGGCGTGGAGGCGAAGAATCTATAACAGCGGTAAGACAAAAAATATACGGGAAGTAGATAATATTCTCGGTTGCATTAAAGAGAGTCGTCAGTTCATTTATTTTTTTACATTAACATAATTAGTCGCCTAGTCTGCTTAACAATTTTCTCGGTGGAGGTTTCTTCGATGTACAACAGTACGACAATTCATCAAGGACTACAATTTTCAATACACAGCCAGAAAAACGTTCATACTTCATACAATACTTTACATCTTATATCGGAATACATTTATGTTTCGTTTGGTGTATCTGCATCCATTGCAACCAAAGGTAGGGATTTTTTTTTTAATTTTTTTATTTTTTATCCTTTTATTTTTGTGCCATATGCAATTCGCTTATTTGGGAAGCACGATTAGTGGCCTGTAATGCATGTTTGTTTTTTGTGTATAATATTGCATTGCGCAACAGATAAATCATTTGCAATGTTTCACAGTATAACAGTTATAAATCCTTTGCGATGTTACAATGTCTCAAATTATAACCTACTATCTTAGAAGCAACGTCTGTAGCGCAAGTCTTTGCAGAGTTAATTTAATTTTTTTCTATTACTTGCTGTTATTTGGTCTTACACCATATGTGTCATATTTGGAGCTGTATGTATGTTCCAGATGTATGGATTTTTGTGGTTCTTGATGAACACGTGTATTTCGTAAGTTCAAAGTGTACATGTTTACCGTCTGTTGTGTTTGAAACTTTCCTTTGTGTTCTTTCTATGTCTGAGTGTATTACATGTTTGTTGTTCTCTGTGTAGGTGTGTGTGTGTGTTACTATTTTTGTTAGTTTTTGTGAGTGTGGTAGTAGAATATGAGAAGCTGGAAATATGAAAATAGCCATTCCACCTTTGCAGAATACCTGATAGAACGTGGACATGAACCATTCAACATAGAACAAAGACATGAAAATGACCTGAGTGATTAATCGACACAGAAAACTGCTGACGCTATAGAAAAACTGTCATGTACAAAGAGCCCTAGCGATGAATAAGAAACTTATTTATGTACAGACTAGCTGAAAACCCGGCGTTGCCCGGATATTTATTTATTTACTCCTTCCTTCCTTGAGTTAGTACTTCTCCTAGCCTTCTCTCTCTGTCCGTCTCCTTTCTTCTAAAATCATGTTATATTTATCGGAGAATATATGAGAAATAACGCTGTCTTGCATAATGTACAAAATTATAAGTGCCGTATCGAAACAATAAGAAAAAATAGTAAAAAAGAAAATGACATGTAAAATACGTACGATCTCATATTTATTGAATTATATGTTGTACAAATGTATAATTTTTCAGCTATATATTCATTTGTATAAGTGCTGTATGTCTGTAAAATCCCTTGGAAATACCGTTAGTAATAAAGAAGTAATAGATTAAAACTTGGTGCGTGATGGGGCGGTTTTCCATGAACGTTACTGTTTATGTCCTTATATCTCATGAACCACGTCTCGTACTGTGGTACAATTTACAAGGTAAATTCAAATATATGTGTGTATACTATCTGTAAAATTTCCAGCGGCTATAATTTGTAGTGTAGAAATTATAAATTGTAACGTCACTTTTTTTTCTTCCATAACTTTGCTATGGTTGTCAGCGAGAAATAGTTTAATAAAGGTTTGAAATTATTTTTTAAGTTTGTTGGAAGTCGCTAAGTAATCACGTTTTCATATATTGTATTCATAAATTTTCGTCGCATTATGTGGCAGTTGCTTGCAACTCCTGTTGTTTATAACGTTATATCTCCTGAACCATGTGTGGTATGTCGTTCTTACCATTACATAATTGGTACCTCACAGTAAGGAAGATGTGTACTAAATTCGGTTGAAAAAGGTCCAGTGCTTTAGGAGCAAATATGTATAAATGACGCATAAATCTGGGCATTCTCACGCGGTGGCCTCATTATTTATGATTTCATATCTCCTATCTGTCGTGATCTTTTGTTTTTGGGTCAAGAACCTACTTGTGCGTATGGTGAACAGTTCACCAAAGTTTCATTGCAATCCAATTATAGGTGTATGAACGCATAGAGGACATACAGACAAACATAACAACTCACTGAAACATCCTGGCAGATTAAAATTGTGTGCCGGAACCGGGACTCGAACCAGGTTCGAGTCCCGGTTCCGGCACACAATTTTAATCTGCCAGGAATTTTCATATCAGCTCACACTCCGCTGCAGAGTGAAGTTTCATTCTGGAAACAAGTCACTGATCAAGCTGGCCACAGAAACAGTGAAAAACAGTAATGAAACATGAAATTCCCTCTCTCTTTCTTTCTTTCTTTCTCTCTTCTACCCTCTCTCCCCCTACTCGCACACTTACTAGTTCTGTAATTTCCGTCTGTCATTCACAGATAAAAGATTAAGCAGTCAACAATCCGAAGATTGGTTTGAGCACCACAGTGCTTTACTAGGCATGGTGCTGTTTCGAGGTGGTACGCCGTTGCCTTCCTCCGACCTTCGAACTGACTTACCCAGCCAGTTATAGGGGGACCGATAGTTTAACGTGGGTTCCGAACCACGGTGCTACTCGGTATTTTTCACATGAGCAATACTGCCAGAGGTGAAAGAAGTGGAAAGTGTCACATAAAAAAATCCTAGGACCTGGAGGGGATCGAACTCACGACTTGTGGATTCATAATCCGGCACTCTATACCACTGTGCTGCCGATCCGCCATATACTGACTTAAATTCCCGGTATTCCAGCTTTTATATACCTTTCCCTTCATGCTTGTGCAGTTTGTGTGTTGTTTGAACACGTGACTGTAGTATCTTGTTCTGTAGGCAGTTTGTAATCTTCGCAATAAAAATCTTTCATTTAGTTGCAATAGACATAATTATACCTCCAAGAATTTTCTAAGCAACTAAGGTCGACGGAAAACTAAAAAACAAAAAAAGAAACAAAAATATGTGTCTACTACAGAATACATGCCTCATGCATCTGTAAACTTCGAGAAAGTTAATATTTTTATTCAATCAAAATATGTTAGTGTTGCTGTTTCTTCCACAAGTTGAAACAAAAATTAATTCAAAAGTTCAAATGTTTGTTAAGCTTAAGGGACTTAACTGCGGGGTAATCAGTTCCTAAACTTATAAACTAGTTGTTGTTGTCGTGGTCTTCAGTCCGGAGACTGGTTTGATGAAGCTCTCCACAATATCCTATCCTGAGCAAGCCTTTTCAACTCCACATAAGAACGGCAACCTACATCTGTCTGAATCTGCTTACTGTATCCCTCTCTTGGTCTCCCTCTGCCCTTTTTTACCCCACACACTTACCTGAAACGCTAAATTCACAATTCCTTGATGTCCAAGAATGTGTCCTACCAATCGATCCATTCTTTTAGTCAAGGTATGCCAAACATTCCTTTTCTCCCCAATTCTGTTCAGTACCTCCTCATTGGTTATGCGATCCACCCACCTAATCTTCAGCATTCTTCTGTAGGACCACATTTCAAAAGCCTCAATCTTCTTCCTGTCCGCGCTGTTTATCGTCCATGTTTCACTCCCATACAAGGCAACGCTCCACACAAATGCCATCAGAAAGGACTTCCTAAGGCTTAAATCAATATTCGATGTTAACAAATTTCTCTTTTTGTGATGTTTGTGCAACTTATGGGACTTAAATTCGGGGTCATCAGTCCCTAAGCTTACAAACTACTTATGAACCAGCTAAGACTAAAGACGGCACAAATATCCATGCCCGAGGGGGGATTCGAACCCCCGACCGTAGTGGCCGTGCTGACCGTGACTGGAGCGCCTCAGTCACCCGGCCACCGCGGCCGGCTTTCTCTCTCTCTCTCTCTCTCTCTCTCTTTTTTTTTTTTTTTTTTTTTTTTTTTTTTTTTTTTTTTTTTTTTTTTTTCAAAAATGCTTTTCTACCCATTGCCATTCTGCATTTTATATCCTCTGTACTGCGACCATCATTTGATATTTTACTGCCCAAGTAACAAAACGCATCTACCTCCTTTATTGTTTCGTTACCCAATCTAACTCCTTCAGCGTCACCTGGTTTTCTTAGACTGCACTCCATTACCCTAGTTTTGCTCTTGTTAATGTTCATCTTATATGCACCTTTTAGCACACTGTCCATTGCGCGGCAAAACGCAATGTTTTTAATTCTTCCCCCTGAACTTTAATTCCTTCTCCAAATTTCTCCTTGCTTTCCTTTATAGCTTGTTCAATATACAAATTGAATAACATTGGAGAAAGGCTACAACCCCGTCTTACTCCATTTCGAACCACTGCATCCCTTTCATGCCCTTCAACTCTGACAACCGCTGATTGGTTATTGTACAAGTTGTAAATAACCCTACGCTCCCTATGTTTTACTCCTGCTTGCTTCAGAACTTGAAAGAGTTTATTCCAATCAACATTGTCAAAAGCCTTCTCCAAATCTACAAAAGCTAGATATGTAGCTTTGCCTTTTCTTAATCTATATAAACTACTTATGAACTACCTTATACTAAAGACGACACAAATATCCATGCCCCAGGGGGAATTCGAATCGCCGATCGTAGCGGCCGTGAAGACTGCAAAAATTAGTCTTCTTCCAAATTTCTCGTAACATTAGTTTTTTTTATTTTATTGTGGCCACTAGAAATATTTTAAAGTTGGAAGAGTACTCCAGCGTATTATACACGAAAAAATATTGCTCTTAATTTTAAGGAATTTTTACGAAATTGCACTGGCAGCGTTGTAACATGGGGTGGAGGCTCCATTTTCATGAAGGCCACTACACACCGGAGAGTGTCTTTTGAAACGCAGATATACACCCCGTTTACATGGGCTCCCAAAACCGGATTTCGTAAACCGATTTCCCAATTCCGCTTTTGGTTGGTCATGTAAACACTCCAAAATCGATTCTGGAAATCCGCTTCTCTAAAGCGGTATTCCAGTTCCACAATCGATTTTCGTGCCCATGTAAACGCAACCGTTTTTGAAGCGTTCTTGGCTTGTCTGATTGTGTTTTTTTGGTAAGAATTTTCGGCACATATCTACAGAGTGATATTTTCTAATGCGAAATAAAAGTATTGATATTAGAGTAAGCATGAATCTGTGTTTTTAAGTAAAGAAAAATAGCCATTATGCTGACTAAATCGGGGACTGAATCAGCTGTTTTTCAGCGGCCATCTTAAGTGGATTAGGAAATCTGATTCAGGCTGTGCCATGTAAACACGACAGCGAAAAACGGTTTACGAAAATCGGTTTTCGTCTTCCGGAAGATGTGTTACATGTAAACGTAGTGATACAGAATGGCAAAAAGTGCAGAACGGCAGAAGGTGGACCTATAGCGAGGCAGAGCGGCTAGCAGTCTTGCAAGGTCACACACGGGGCTAGCAGCTGTAGACGCAAAGTCGGCCGTCAGGGATGAGGGGTGGTTTGTGGAGGGGAGGGGGATGGTGTAGGACGGTGGTGGGGGAGAGGGGAGGTTTGGGGTGAGGGCGCCACCGCTCGGGTAGGGGTGCCGCATGGCCGACACTCCACACGCGACAGTAGATCAACTGTGAGAGTTACACAATTTACGGCGTAGCGTCAAACGAAATACGAAATGTCTACGGAGCGAGATTTCAGTGATCAGAGTTTCGTCCCACAACTGGTAAGACTGGAACCCTTACACGATCAGGCTTGTCTCGTGGACGTTGCGTAGCAATGCATCGTTAAATACGGTCACTGCGAATTGCATTACATGTCAAAAGCAGAGCGCGAGATACTGTTAGTAGTAAGACGTTCCCTGTGTGGGTATCACAGGAACGCACGCGCGAAATGTTCAAATGTTTGTAGAACTTGTAGGACTTAACTACGGGGTCATCAGTCTCTAATCTTACAAAATACTTATTAACTAGCTACTACGAAGGTCGGCACAAACGTCCGTGCCCGAGGGGGCATTCGAACCCCCGACCGTAGTGGCCGTGCAGAAGGCGACTAGCGCGCCGCAGACCGCTCGGCCATTGCGGTCGGCTGTCACGCGCGAGAAGTGTTCAAATGTTTGTAAAGCTATGAGATCAAACCGCGTTATAGGTCCCCTACTCTTCCTCGTGTTTACAAACGATTTAGGAGACAATCTGAATAGCTCCCTTAGACTGTTCGCGGGTGATGCTGTCGTTTATCGGTTAGTGAAGTCAACAGAGGATCAAAAGCAACTGCAAAGCGATTTAGACAAAATTTCTGCATGGTGCAAAAATTGGCCATTGACACTAAATAAAGGAAAGTGTGAAGTAATACACATGACCACTAAAAGAAATCCGCTGAACTTCAATTACGCGATAAATCAATCAAACCTTAAACTCGTAAATTCTACTAAATACCTAGGAGTTACAATTACGAACAACTTTCACTGGAGAGAACACATGGAAAATATTGTGGGGAAAGCGAAACAAAGGTTACGTTTCATCGGCAGAACGCTTCGAAGATGCACCAGCTTCACCAAAGAGACTGCCTACATCACACTTGTGCGTCCTCTCCTGGAGTACTGTTGCCCCTTGTGGTACCCTCACCAGCTGGGACTGACGGAAGACATTCCGAAGGTTCAGAGAAGGGCAGCTCGTTTTGTTTTATCACGTTACGGGGGGGGGGGGGGGGGAAGCGTCACGGAAATGTTGCACGAATTGGGGTGGAAATCATTAAAAGAAAGACGTTATTCATTGCGGCATGATCTGTTTCCGAAGTTTCAATCACCGACTTTTACTTCTGAATGTGAAAATATTTTGTTAGCACCACCTACTTAGGGAGACATGACCATCCCAATAAAATAAGAGAAATCAGATCGGAAACGGAACGATTTAGGAGTTCTTTCTTCCCGCGTGCTATTAGAGAATGGAACGGTAGAGAAAAGTTATGAAAGTGGTTAATGAACCCTCTGACAGACACTTGAATGTGATTTGCAGAGTATCTATGTAGATGTAGATGTAGAACTGCAGTATTCATCAGTCCCTAGACTTACTAAGTACTTAAACGAACTTAAGCTTCGTAATACCCGCTTATATAAATTAAAATGAATGACTGAATGTCTTTCTAAGCGCAAGACTCGATAACGACGGAACCAATTCCGCAATTTATTTTTCTTTCGAATATTCGTTGTTGCCGCGGAAATGGCCATGCGCTAAAGCGGCTTGCTGCGGAGTGCGTGGCTGCTCCCCGTCGGATATTCGAGTCCTCCCTCGGGCATAGGTGTGTGTACGTGTTGTCCTTAGCGTAAGTTAGTTCAAAAATGTTCAAACGTCTGTAAATCTATCGGACCAAACTGCGTGGTCATCAGTCCGTAGCTTACAAACTACTTAAACCTAGGTAAACTAACCTACGGACAAACACACACACCCATGCCCCAGGGAGGACTCGAACCTCCACGGCGAGCAACCGCGCGCTCCGCAGCGAGGTGCTTTAGACCGCTCGGCTACTCCACCGCGGCGTAAGTTAAGCAAGGATGGTTGTTGCTGCCTTCAGCAAACACAATTTATGTTTTCTGTTTATCCAAACGTGTTTCGGAGAAGTTTCTCCATCATCAGTGGCATTTATTACAGCCTCTGTTAATGACATTTAAAGAATTTCAACATTGTGATATGCGACTATACTTACATTAATGATACATTTAAATAGATTTGAAACTCAAAGCAATGGAGCGTGCAGTGATATGGGCCCACGCGGATTCCACTTAGTGTTCAAATGTTTGTATAGCTTATGGGACTTAACTACGGGGTCATCAGTCGCTAAACTTACAAACTACTTATCAACTAGCTTATCCTAAGGACGGCACAAATATCCATTCCCGAGGGGGGATTCGAACCCCCGACCGTAGTGGCCGTGCAGACCGTGACTGGAGCGCCTCATTCCCCTAGGCCACCGCGGCCGGCCCACTTAGTGTACCGACACATAAACACACTCCAGCTTGAAAGGTGGACTGAATCAGATCAAGTCGAAGGTCATTATTGTACACACCCTTAGAGAAGGAACCACCTCGTTCATGTCCCTGCTAGTACTGTGCTTCATCTTTTCGTGTGACTTCTCAGGAAACACCTACATTTCGAAATGAAGAATGACGATTCAGGAAAAAAACAGAAATTAACGCAACATTCTCTATTGTCGACATAAAATTGAAATCAATAAGAAAAAGTATGCCATTCAATTGAAGAAAAAAAAAAAGACTTCCGGTCTGAATGTCACACTTCCGGTCTGAATATCACACTTCCGGTAAGAATCGGAAGTTAAATATGCCACCATTCGATCCGGCATAGTATACTTAATACTAGGACGAATTTGACATTTCATTAGACTCTAGCAGTTTCTAAGGAGTAGACGGGTACTTTGAAACACCCTTTATATATATATGACGGAGTCAGTGGCCGACACGGCGGCAATTTTAAAAATTGACTATACAGTTTCGCACCCTGTAGAATTTTATTGACAGTAACAACGGCGGCGGAAGCACTTGTAAACGAGTTTGCAGATCAGTTAAATGTGAGCGTAAAATCAAAGCAGAGCAAAAGTCACCGGCTTAATCTAGTCATCAAACATTACCCATATGAAATTACATACGGTTCCACAGCTCTACCTGAAACTAAATTAACTATTGGAGACGAAGAAGACCATGTTTTAGGACCATTAGGCAGCTCAATCACTGCAAAAATAACATAGCAGAGCATTCATTAACCATCGAGTCTACCCAAGCCAATGTGTTACCATTCTGTATTCTTTCCAGATTTCCATGATTCTTCGTGTAGCTGTACATGATGTCGAGCGCATTGAGATTTTTTGATCATACTGAGGAGTGCTGGAGGTATTTCTATTCAGTCAAAATAGCCGCGTGGTCTGATGCGTCATGCTACAGACTGGGCGGTCGTTCCCATCGGAGGTTCGAGTCCTCCCTCTGGTGTGTGTGTGTGTGTGTGTGTGTGTGTGTGTGTGTGTGTGTGTGTGTGTGTGTGTGTGTGTGTGGCTGTAGGGACTGATGACCGTTGCAGTCTGGTCGAATATGTTTACAAACATTTGAACACTGAAAAGTAGTTTCACTGCTATAACATGTATCTCACTTTTATGTCAAAACTTGCACAAACATATAGAAAATAACCAACCACAATCTCGATCGCTGATTACGACTGTTAATTACAGTTATACAGTGTGAGTAATAATAATTCGTATGGAATGAATATTTACCCATCAGACAAGCACGGTTGATGAAAATGGAAGTAAGGCTTGAAAAACAAAGTCTTTTTGCAAGCATGCGCCTAGAAAAAGCGTCCGATAAAGTAAAATCATGTGAAATTGTCTACGACATTTGAAATCTTAACCTATATGCAAAAACAGGTAACAGCCGCGGTAGAGTAGCCGAGCGGTCTAAAGCGTCTCGCTGCGGAGCGCGCGGTTGCTCGCCGTGGAGGTTCGAGTGTGTGTGTTTGGGTGTGTGTGTTTGGGTGTGTGTGTTTGTCCTTAAGTTTAAGTAGTTTGCAAGCTACGGACTGATGACCACGCAGTTTGGTCCGATAGATTTACAAACATTTGAACATTTTGAAAACAGGTAACAATATTCAGATGAACCAAGAGGGAACAATAAGAATGTCAAATCAAGAGCGAAATTATGTGATTGAAAAGGTTGCAAGACAAAGATGCAGTTATCTGTCTTTTGTTTTGAATGTATACAAGGAGAGAAAAAATTATAATGAAAGGTTTGCTCCAATAAAATTAACTGGTGTCGTTGCTGTAATAAGTGAAAGCGAAGAAGTATTAAAAGACGGGTTGAATGAAATAAATATTCTAATGAGTACAGTCTGTGTGGACAGAGAGTAGACCGCAAAAAGACAACAATAAATACTATTACCGCGAAGGAGAATGATGAGAAACTTTATCACCAAAGTCTCTGAGCACAATGCGTATCAAGTTACGAGATTCCCTTACTCTAAAAGCAAAATAAACCATGACAGACGAAGCAAGGGTACCATAAAGGAAGACTGCACAGGAAAAGACGATATTCGTGGTAAAAGGGATGTACGTTTGGGGCATAGCTTTGTACGGTATTGAAACACAGACTGTGGGGAAACCGCAAGAAGAGAATCGAATGATCTGCCGAGCACACAACAACTGTTGTAAGTAGTATATTCCCACAAGCAAAAACTTCGTATCTAGTTGCACTACAGAAAATAACAGATATTAATTTATGTATGGTTTCTTTTATACGAGTATTAGACAGTGGTCTTTTTTTTTTTTTCGCTTTGATTTCACTGGGTTTCGTTAAGAACGTATAGTGGCATCAACAAAAAATCGAAAGCAAGAAATCAGAACTGGCACTTATGAAAGACTTCAGTTCATTTGATCTTACAGTTTCAATTGTTACATCACCCATGTGCTCGATGGCGGAGATCAAAATGTTGATGCAGTATAATTTTAGAGTTGTTAGCTGTTTCTTGTTTCTTGTAAGCCAGTTTATGTAAGCGAGGAGTAATTATTCTGGTACTAACAAATTTCACAGAAAAAAAACTAAATTATAATCAAATTACGAAAACTATCTGGTTATTATTATAAGTAATTTTATAGAATTACTCGAGGTGAACGTGTATTACCAATAACATTAAGGTATCAGAACGTTTTTGAAATGGAACTAAATGAGGCTCCTCTTTGATGCGAACGGTGAAATGCCTTTTCTCAGTTATTTCTGAAATAGTGCAAATGTTTTGTTTCCCGAATTTATACATAGTTATTCGAAATAATTTATTAATCAGTGTGGATTTAAGGTGTCTTCAGTGGGAACGTGGAAACCATTTTTAGCTCTTGTTCCGAGGAAGAGGTTGTAGCATTACGTTAAATATTTTTGGATACATTATCAGCAACGTTTATGGCCAGAGTATCCGTACTCGCTTCAAAGAATACCTCTGGACACCTTTGTTTCGATAGTCAGTTCTTTCCGCTGAATTGGAAAAAAAAAAAAAAAAAAAAAAAAACAGAAGCGCAGTTCGTCATTTATTTCTACGCCGTGATAGAGAACGGCCGTCCCTTCTTCTTCCCAGGAATTAATGTTGTAAGTTTGAGCCATGTTGTCTTTTTTATTGCAATAAACCCCCGTTTAAAAAAAACCAACTTAAAATACTTGATTTCTCATTTAACACTGACCCACCATTGTTTAATTAATTTTTTCTCATTGTTTTCAGTAAGCCGCATTCGAACGTCAAAAGAGATGATTGGCCACCATTACGGTTCGCTTTGCGATTGCACTAAAATTTAGCTCAGTTTCGTCTCTTTTCAACATTCCGTTCATACTGATTTTGTTTCTCAGAGCCTGTAATCAATGTTTAGTTTCTTCGAGGTCCGATATTTTTTTTTTATTTGTTCACATATAGTGATAATTTTTACATGCGGTTTCGAAACTTTTCCATGTGACGCGTGATAATAAGTAATCATGCCGTTACGGCGGAAAGTTATCGATTACAGCTCATGACAACCTCAACCGGCTAAAAAGAAAAAGGTAACTTTTCGCCAGTTTTCTCATTAGTGATATGTTCATTTGGTATCTTTACCTCAATAATAACTCCCGCCATCTACTTATGCCGGTTATGTTCCATTTTGGCACCTCCCCTTTACAATTTAATTCCTGCAGCTTATACCAAATTTCATTAGCCAGTTCATCTTGTTGCATGCGCGCGTTTCAATTCGAATTTGTACAGGCAACATTAGGAAGTGTATCGTTACAAGGTCATCTAAACTGTAATTTCATGTTTCCGTTAGATAGAGGAACATAAAATTGATGTGATATGTTCATCACAAACATATTCATGTAATAGTTACAAAGATTCAGAAAGACGCATCGTTCATGATGTTTCGATTCATTACGTCTTTACAACTACCTGTATTTGTGATATAATTTCAGAGAGTGCTCACATATACCAATGAGACGAACGAAATGTGGACCAATCACACATGAGATTATAATTATTACGATCTTATTCAATTCGCAATACTTTTCGCAGACAGTTCCGTAATATTATACTTGACGTACATGATAAATTATATTACTGTACGAGACACTATGCAGTACACAACACACTATATGCTTGAACTAAATGAAAACGAAACTTAAGCGGACAGAGATGAGGTAGAAGGGGATACACAGATACGAACAATGCAACCAATGTTTTCAGCAGCGACGGAATGAGGCGGTGAATTATATTCACTCCATCTCACCGCCTAAATGTGAAGGTTGATATTAGAAAACTAACGCGTGGAACGAGTGCTAACTGAACAACTGAATGCACTCCTATCAGAGTCATAAATTAATCCGCCGAAGTAATGTTGGCGGTCTTGCAAATGAACCCTGTATCGGGTGGAATTGGATGGTTAAAGAATGCCCTGTTATGTTGTGTGTGGAGGAAGATAAACGGATATTCATGTAAAGTTGTTAAGAATAATCGAAAACCCTTAACATCAGTTGCATTGTTTAAGGAGATGTGCGGGCATAGCTGGAAATTATGTCAATCACATAATTATTTAATTCAAATTTGCTGTATGCGGTACACATTCTACAGGCGATTACCGCCTTACGCCGTTGCGGTCATTTCAATGTCATTTGTAATAAAATAAATTTATTGTAGCGGTCACTTTTACTGATATTTTGTTAACAAGAATGCATAATCAAATCGTTTTTTTTGCAATTGCAACTGCGTTATACTGTGGTTCTATTCATATGCTGTGTGTGCCAGAGAGGATACTTGTCGAAATTCAAGTAGTTACGTTGGTAGTCCGCTTATGTGATAACAGAAGCTAGCCATCGAAACGCGTTGTACTAATAAACTAATAAAACATTAGTGGAAGCGACAGATGCTGTAAAATTATTTCATAATTTTTTTTATAATACAGTTGCAAACCTCGAAGCAATCGATATACCATAAATTAATGTTTAACCTCCTTTAGCCTAAGTTCAAGTGTTACAAGTGGAAGGAATAAAGATGCTACATTGGAACAAAGCTAAAATTGTCGGAGAATGAGCGGTGTTTTAATATTTTGGTAACGATATATTGCAACTAAGTTGGCCCGGTATGTGATGTCATAAGCAATAGGAGTCGTAAGAAAGTGTCACATCATGCGACGAGAATTAATTCATATTCTGTTTGAGAATGAGAGTACTTAGTGACTTGCAACAAAATTTAAACATTATTTCAAACCTTTATTGAACTGTTTCTCGCTGACAACCATACCAAACTTATGAAAGGGAAAAAGCTTCTCGCTTGCCACTTTTCCGCTGTTAATGGAGTAAAACTACGACATTCGGTAAGACGTTACAGTTTATAATTTGTACACTACAAATTGTAATCGCAGGAAATTTGACGGACAGTATACACATATACAACTGAATCAGGTTTCAATCACCCCGTTTACATGGGCTCCCAAAACCGGATTTCGTAAACCGATTTCCCAATTCCGCTTTTGGTTGGCCATGTAAACACTCCAAAATCGATTCTGGAAATCCGCTTCTCTAAAGCGGTTTTCCAGTTCCACAATCGATTTTCGTGCCCATGTAATCGCAACCGTTTTTGAAGCGTTCTTGGCTTGTCAGATTGTGTTTTTTGGTAAGAATTTTCGGCACATATGGACAGAGTGATATTTTCTAATGTGAAATAAAAGTATTAATATTAGAGTAAGCATGAATATGTGTATTTAAGTAAAGAAAAATAGCGATTATGCTGACGAAATCGGGAACTGAATCAGCTGTTTTTCAGCCGCCATCTTAAGTGGATTAGGAAATCCGATTCAGGCTGTGCCATGTAAACACGACAGCGTAAAACGGTTTACGAAAATCGGTTTTCGTCTTCCGGAAGACGTGTTGCATGTAAACGTAGTGAATCTATTATTTCAAGGTGGCCGCGGTGTCCGAGGGGACTGAGGCGCTCCAGTCACGGTCTGCACGGCCACTACGGTCGGGGGTTCGAATGCCCCCTCGGGTATGAATATTTGTGCCGTCCTTAGGATAAGCTAGTTGATAAGTAGTTGGTAAGTTTAGAGACTGATGACCCCGTAGTTAAGTCCCATAAGCTTAACAAACATTTGAACATTTAAATATTATTTCAAAAATGGGGTCAGAACCTGTAGTGTTACGACCGTGTATCTCTTTGTTAGGTTGACGATGGCTGTTCCTCAATAGACTTTTTTTTTTTTTTTTTTTTCTTGTGGCGGAGCGGGAGATAGGAGACGATTGGTGGCGGGGTGCAAGTTGCACGAAGTAGCGTTCTTGCTGCACACTACTTGAAGGGTGGCACGGTTACCGGTCGGTGGCAGCCGATTCGTTCTTTTCTTTTTCTCACGACCTGCGTTTTCCCCGCGGGTTTTGCATCGCTAAACGCGCAACCGTCGCCAGAATTCCTCAGCTACTGGCTGGTTGTCCGCCGGGCGAGAACAAAAGTCGGTCGGAATTTCGGGGGTTGCCGGGCCGGGCCGTCGCCATTGCAGGGCGCTGGCGGCTACCCCCGCGCGATGGAACCGCCCGGGGGGTTGACAGAGATGAAAAGCTGGCGCAGGGGTGGCTACCCCCGCCGCGCCGCCCCCCCCCCCCCAACCCTCCGGCGGCCATATCAGTCTTGCTTTTGCCGCAGACAGTTCGTCATTCGTCATGCGCCGGAACATTAATAACCCCGCGCAGACTTGCCACCCCTGGATAATGCCATGTGTGAGAGCTTCCGCGCAGCTCCCGCGGGGATGGGGGATGGGGACGCGAAACGCCATTAAAGATCTGTCAGGCCAACGTGACGCGACGCGAGGCCGCGCCGGATAATATTTTGTTATGCTTTGCCGACTGCGGCGTTTGCATCTGGCGCGCGTCTGTGTGCGTGTGTGTGTGTCTGTGAGTGAATCGGAAAGCCGCCCTTATTAACGAACACGTTCGACTTTCGAAAGGCGCGTACTCATAATGGAGTACCGTTATTTCCGCACTACTTCGTAACGTATGTGAGGTTACCAGGGATGGAGTGTTGGGGTATCAGAACAGTAAGAAGCGAATTTTTATTCTAATTTCATTTTTTAGTATTCAAAAAAATAAAAGAAAAAAATTAACAATAATAATAATAATAATAGACAATTATTAATTAATGTTGTGAAGAAAAAAACTCGTCTGTGTAACTAAAAGAAAAAAAGTTGAAGAGCAGTATCTTTGCTTGTTAATTAGCAGTCAGTCTTGTCTTGTCTTCTCGAGCAGTTAGAAGTGATGAGCTGTCTCGGTTTTTTTTTATTTTTATTTTTTTTCAATTTTTTTTTTAATTTTTGTTAACTTTCAGCTGTGATGCAAATGTTTTTAGAAAAATACAGATCTTTCTCAAGAGTGAAAAGTTTCGACTTAGTTTATTACTTAGGCCTTAAAGTGAACCACATAATGACCCTGATATGTGATGAAGCAACAACAATAAGACATTCAGAAAACTGTCGGTATCTTTTTTTTTTTTTTTTTTTTTTTTTTTTACCTGAGTTTATTCTAAAGTTTTTCCGAAGTTTATTAATATGGACTGAAGTTCTTCTTTGGTAATTTTCATTAACAATATATATATATAGTTTCACACGTACTAATGCGGCTTAATAGAGGGTGGCCCTAAAAAAATACGTCAAAAACGCAAAGGCAGGTAGAGGGGACCGAAATAAGGATATTTCGTATAGGAATGTGTGGTTCGTAATTACACATGACAGCGCTAGCTAGCTGTACTCATACATATTTAAGAAACGTTCACACAGTACCTGACAACAGTAGTTTGTATGACAAATTTAACATCAAATCTAAATTTATATAATATTGATCACCAGATGATGGGCTACGCCCGAAACATGTTGTGAACTGAAAATAAACAATGTACTGATAACATCTTTTGATTATTCAAGCAATCTCCAGCATTTGTAAAATCATTATTAAAAAATATTTTATGAGAAGTAAGAAGTTTTTTCTTCTCTTTAGGCCTGAGTCGAAAGCACAACAAAATTTCTATAAGGTCATCCTTCCCCCCCCCCCCCCCTTCCCCGTCAACCCAAAATTAATTTTACATTCTCCCCTCTGACTCTGACGATGTGAAACTACATCGTGAGCTGATTTATTAGGATCTGAAAGTGAAAAGTATTTGAAATGTATTTTATCTAATTTATAAAGACGAATGTTAGTTTGACCGTATTTTATGCGATGCCAAACCGTTATCAGACTGCGATGACAGTTTGTGAACATTTTGCTGCCACTTTCACGAAGGTTATGGCCATAATTTATGATATCACTGTATGACGAATAGTTCAGGAGATAACGCCATAAACACTTAAATGCCAGAAAACCTATGCATCACGCGGCAAATGATGCACATCTCCTTCCGAACCATTTCACCAAATTTGGTGCACATATTACTTACCGTGAGGTAACAGTTGCTGTAGGAGTAAGAAATACATATGACACATGGTTCAGGATATATGACGTCATGAACGATGTGCATCGGCTACTATTACATAAAAAAAAAGCCATTCTTTTACTCCAGATTTTGACACTACTAATAATTTCGAGTGGCTCATTGGCCTGGTGCAAGTTTTTCAATTAGATGCCACTTCGCCGACTTGCGTGTTGCTGACCGACACCAGTTACACAACCAGGGAAACGAAAGGGGACCTACAGCTCAAGGTGGAATCTGAACCACGTGTCGTTTCTGGCGACTCCTCAAATCGTTGAAAGGTGAAGGATGGGTTAAAACGGAGACTAAAAAAATTCGAAGTCCGATCGTGTTTTGAACACGCTACCCTTCGGTTTCCAGTCGAGCGCTTTACTCCAAGACCACCGTATGCGTCAAATATTGATCTTAACACTGATACTTTAATAACATTCGGAGAGGCATACGCTATATACTTTTCAAACATATTTTGAATCTATTTACAATGTCCGTGAGGTTGTTTACGTGTTTGTATTTAATACAGATCTTCAATTTTGTTCCAATCTTTATAAAAATTTTACAAATTTGGCCATCAAAAAAGAGGAATTTTCTTACGGCACATGATACTTTACTTATGGACTTCGACAACATCTTTAGTTTAATTTCAATCTTGGTGACATTTTGTACACCGGACATTCAAAACAAGCGGAAGGTCATTGTCTACATAAATGTTCGTATAGTGCAAGGCGGAGGGTATTTTTCTTAAGGTACGGAATTCAACAAAAACTTGAAACAGGAAACAAGGAGAACGTACTTTCTACATAAAATTTGCTAAGGTGCATGGCGGATGGTACTTTCCGAGCAGACTTCGACACAAGTCTACGTTCTTATTCCGATCTTGAAAAAAATTTGCACACTAGGATTTCGAAACGAGAGGAACAGAAAGAGAGAACGGGAGAGTAGATGGACAAAATAGATTACTGAGTAAATAAATAAACATAGAGCAACGCCGGCTGATATATATATATATATATATATATATATACGTTTTGCACCCTTGATCAAAGTCGCGGCAAGTGGGTGAGAGCATTGTGCGCTATGCTTCGATGAGCGAGGCCGTTCCCCGTCGGCGGTTCGAATCCTCCCTCGGGCATGGATGTTTGTGTTGTCTTTAGTATAAAGTAGTTTATAAGAAGCTTTTACGTTTAGCGACTGATGACCCCCAGTTGAGTCTCATAAGCTTAACAAACATTTGAACCTCGATCGAAACGAAAGTCACTTAGTAAAATTTTGTATGGTGCATGACAGAAGGTACTTTACATACGATTTTCGACACAACAAAGGGGCTTTATTCCGATCTTGATGAAATTTTCCACACTTAACCGTTAAACTAAGACGAACATCGCAGTTTACCTTCTTACTCAAGTTGGCAGCTGTTCTTATTTTGTAATGTGGAATATTCACTTCATTGTCATTTCGCATATACCTACAGCGACGAATTTCGGCTGTAGTTCGTTTTTCAAGCAGTGCAGTCCTTTTCCTTCTACTTATCCTACATCTACATCTACATAAATACTCTGCAAATCACATTTAAGTGCTTGGCAGAGAATCGAACCACAATTATGATATTTCTTTACCATTCCATTCTCTAATAACTAGTGCGGGAAGAAGAAACGCGTAAATATTTCCTACTTAATTTGATTTGTCTTATTATATTACTAGCCTAAACCCGCGGCTCCGCTCGCGTGTTGGTTGATTGTGATAGATAAGCTATCTTTCAGTAGTGTGCTATGAGACTGGTTTTGAAGGATGAAATGAAATACAATACCTCTTTAGAAACAAACATTTTTAATCAACTGAAAAATAGTCCCATGAGATTGCAGAAGTCTATGCACTTACCGTTTATCAGGAAAGTAAGTAGTGTAGATCAAATCACACGTAAAAATGCACTCGTTTCTAAGAAATCAAGGAGTAATGTTTGTAATAATATCACAGATCGATCACTTGATGTAATGCGCGAAACGTCAAATCGATTTTTTTAAAGAGATGTATTAAAGGAAATTTCTTTTATACTGCTTTATTTATTCTTATATTTCCTTGTTCGTATGCTTATCCTTACAGAGAAAGAGCTGAAGACATTGTAGCACGTATATACCAAAGATATGGTCTGTGGCATGATGTTTCGCTGTATGTAACCTCCTTGCTATAGAGTCGCAAACGTCATCGCTGGCCTTCAGTCCGAATTGTTTTATAATTTGACGACTTTCAACCACCATATCTTCCACCTCCTTATAGCTATCGGCATGGAACTGCTATGGTGTACAACGGGAGATCTCGGACGACAATTACACACAGACCATTCGTTTGCGTTCTGTAGCACACACACACGTAGAATTTTATATATACCGATAACTTTCCATCCCACCCTTTTATCATTATCAACCCTCAAGCAACAATGCAACCAATAAAACAATTTTCAAAGAGTAAATATAATTTTCAAAGAGTAATTATTGTTCCGCATTTCGCATTATATTCTTGAAATTGATAAATATCTATCAGATCGCTATATAACCGTGCCTAAAACCTTCCCCGGGTAGACATTAGTAACTGTACAAATTTTTAGCTCTTTATGTCTTGCGGTTCAGATGTGATAAACGTACACCGAACAAACATTCACTTTTATACATATAGATGATAATCATACCTCCATATGTAATTGGGCACTAACAAAATATGTTCGCATTTGGAAGAGAAAGTTGGTGAAAGCAATTTCGTTAATAAATCTCGCCGCCAGGAATAGCGCCTTTCTTTTAATGATGTCCACGAGAACTCGTGCATCATTTCCGTCACACTCTCTTCCCTATATCGCAGTATTAATGAAGTCATGTCTCTTGAACAATTTGTTACAGCTTGTTGTTGTTCCCACATTGACACTTGTTTGACTGTAAGAAATATGACTACAAAATTTGGTTGAAATCGGAGCTTTAGATTATGAAGAGATGTGCAACATTGTCGATCAATATTGACGCATTTAACTGTTCATGATTTCAAATCCCCTGAATTAAAGTCTCGTAGATGGTACGCCCGCACATACACATTGAGAGACGTGTCATCAAGCGCCTCATATCAGGCAAAGCCCTGCAGTGAAGCGGTGCTAGATGCTGCGACCAGCTAACAGGGACAGTGTGAGAACTCGTATCATTGCAGCATGGAGCGCAAAATTCAAACGCGTTAACATCAAGTTTCATTTCAAATTAGGCAGAACGGTAACGAAGACCCATGAGATGTTAGTGCAAGTGTATGGTGTTGAAACAGTGAGTATAAAGCGTGCGTTTGACTGGTTGCCGAGATCCAGCAAGGCGTGACCTCAAGAGCTTGGAGCGATTCCACAAGAAGCTTCTGCTGACAGTTTCCAACAGCTGTACAACTGAATCCAGAAGTGTATTACAGCCAATGTCGGTTACTATGAAGGCCAGTAAACGTATTTTGTTTGTAACTCTTGTTTCTTATATTTTCTGAGACAGATGAAGGAACTTTTCAGACGCACCTTGCATTTAAGTTTCCTTTGTATTTCAAATTATTTAAAATAAATAAATGTTTTACAAAATTGGATTTTTTGGAACGCGATCCCGCAGAAATTACACCCTAGGGTAGAGCATCAAAAGAAAACCACATCGAAATGCACTTGAAAGGCTCGAAAACTCGGATAGCTTTTCCTATTCATTTGGTAAAGATTTCGTAATTCCATCTCGTTCTGTTGCCCTTCTGCAAGTGGTAGAAAGCTGCACCATGATTTTATGAACATCCTGCCCCCTTAGGCGTCTAATTAGAACTATTCTTCGCATACTGTGAGCATACATAAAACTGTTCTTCGCTTTGTTGTAACGAACCATGTTGGGATTTATTCCCATCAGCTAAATTATGGAACCTCCCGATACCAGTGTTGCATAATGATACGAATGAAATTAGTCTATAGTCATTTTCTTTTCCAAAACTATTGTTATTCTTTTTTTTATAACGCAAGTAGCTGAAGTCATTTTCTATTACTTGGTGTCGCAGAAGTTTGTTTAAGTAGCACATATTAATTAGTCAATGCCAGAGGCGTATTGTTATATTCCAGATGGTATGTTAATTTATATTACTCATAAAAATGAGTAAATTGCTTTCTAATAATATTAAAATAGGTATTACTGAGTTTCACAAGTAATGTTAGGAAAGTTTTGCTTTCATTAGTTTCTGTATAATATCGTTAACTACGAAAGTATTGTTGATAACAGCATTAAATTATATTTGTATATGAAATACTGACCATAACTTGTTGGTTATGAACTGTAGGCTGAAACTGAAGAAATTACAAAAAGGTAGGAAAATAAGGAGATGGGACCTGGATAAATTGAAGGAACCTGAGGTTCTTAAGAATTTCAGAGGGAGCTTTAGGCAACAATTGACAGAAACGGGGGAAAATAAAACAGTAGAGGAGGAATGGGTAAAATTGAGAGATGAAATAGTGAAGGTAGCAGAGGACAAAATAGGTAGGAAGGCAAGACCTATAAAAAATCCTTGGATATCACAGGAGATACTAAATTTAATCGATGAAAGGAGAAAATATAAAAATGCAGTAAATGAAACAGGCAAAATGGAGTACAGACGACTAAGAAATGAGATTGACAGGAAGTGCAAAATGGCTAAGGAGTAAAATATAGGGAGCGTAAGGTTATTTACAACTTGTACAAAAACCAGACAGCGGTTGTCAGAGTTGAAGGGCATGAAAGGGATGCAGTGGTTGGAAAGAGAGTAAGACAGAGTTGTAGTCTTTCTCCATTGTTATTCAATTTGTACATTGAGCAAGCTATAAAGTAAAGCAAGGAGAAATTTGGAGAAGGAATTAAAGTTCAGGGTGAAGAATTAAAAACGTTGCGTTGTGCCGACGACATAGTAATTATGTCAGATACAGCAAATGACCTGTAAGAGCAATTGAACGGAATGGACAGTGTGCTGAAAGGTGCATATAAGATGAACATTAACAAGAGCAAAACTAGGGTAATGGAGTGCAGTGTAAGAAAATCAGGTGATGCTGAAGGAATTCGATTGGGAAACGAAGCAATAAAGGAGGTAGATGAGTTTTGTTACTTGGGCAGTAAAATAACAAATGATGGTCGAAGTACAGAGGATATAAAATGCAGAATGGCAATGGGTAGAAAAGCGTTCTTGAAAAAGAGAAATTTGTTAACATCGAATATTGATTTAAGCCTAAGGAAGTCCTTTCTGAAGGCATTTGTATGGAGTGTTGTCTTGTATGGGAGTGAGACATGGACGATAAACACTGCGGACAGGAAGAGGATTGAGGCTTTTGAAATGTGGTGCTACAGAAGAATGCTGAAGATTAGGTGGGTGGATCGCATAACTAATGAGGAGGTACTGAAAAGAATTGGGGAGAAAAGAAATTTCTGGAATACCTTGACTAAAAGAAGGGATCGATTTGTAGGACACATACTTAGACATAAAGGAAATGTGATTTAGCATTAGAGGGCAGTGTGTGGGGTAAAAATCGCAGAGGAAGACCAAGAGATGGATACAGCAAGCAGATTCAGACAGATGTAGGTTGCCGTTCTTATGTGGAGATGAAGAGGCTTGCTCAGTCTCCGGACTGAAGACCACAACAACAACAACAACAACATGAAATACTATTAATTTAACAGAGATTTGTATATCAATTTACTCCGTATTATTTACGCTATCTTTATTATAGCCAGTTGTATCTAATTGTAAACATTTCCATTATAATTAATGTAATGTATATTATTAACAATATGTAATTTCTAGGGGCATTGTTTCGATGATATAATAGGATTATTTCACGCCATGTAATGGAGTATTGTTTCATCCTTGATCGGAGGCATTATTTACGCCAGTAGGGAGTCATATTTCGTGGTGTATCTGAGATACAACTCACGTCGCTTTAATTTTGAACAATTACCTAGGAGAAGCTGGTAGAAGCGGACCTCGGGTAAGATCAATTTGGATTCAGGACAAATGTAGGAACCCGGGAAGCAATACTCACTATACGGCTTGTTTCTAGCTTTTGTAGATTTGGAGAAAGCTTTTGACAATGTTGATTCAAATAGACTCTTTCAAATTCTGAAATCAGCAGGACTAAAATATAGGGAGCGTTATTTACAACTTGTACAAAACCAGGCAGCAGATATTAGAGTTGAAGGTCTTGAAAGGGATGCAGAGCTTGGGGAGTAAGACAGAGTTGTAGCCTTTCTCTAATGCTATTCCAATTTTACATGCAGCAAGCTTTAAAGGAAAGCAAGGAGAAATTTGGAGAAGGAATTAAAGTTCAGGGTGAAGAAATAAAAACATTTCGTTTTGCCGATGAAAGTAATTTTGTCAGAGTCAGCCAAGGACCTGGAAGAGCAGTTGAACGGGATGGACAGTGTGTTGAAAAGTGCATATAAGATGAACATTAAAAAGAGCAAAACTAGGGTAATTGAGTGCAATCTAAGAAAATCGGCCGATGCTGAAGGAATTAGATTACATAAAGGTGGGAAACGAATTTTGTTACTTGGGCAGTAAAATAACATGCGATAGTCGCAGTACAGGAGATATAAAGCGCAGATTGGCAATTGGAAGAAAAGCGTTTTTGGAAAAGAGAAGTTTATTATGACCGAATATTAATTTAAGTGTAAGGAAGTGTTTTCTGAAGGCATTTCTGTGGAGTGTTGCCTTGCATGGGAGTGAAACATGGAAGATAAACAGTGTGTACAGGAAGAGGATCGAGGCTTTTGAAATATGGTGCTACAGAAGAATGCTGAAGATTAGGTGGGTGTATCGCGTTACTAATGAGGAGGTACTGAACAGAATTGGGGAGAAAAGAAATTTCTGGCATACCTTGACAAAAAGAAGGGATAGATTGGTAGGACACATTGTTGGATATGAAGGAATCGTGAATTTAGCGTTGGAGGGATGTGTGTGGGGTAAAAATGGCAGAAGGAGAGCAAGAGATGAATACAGTAAACAAATTCAAATGGATGTAGGTTGCAGGTCTTATAAGGAGATGAAGAGGCTTGCTCCGGATACAGTAGGTTGGAGAGCTGCATCAAACCAGTTTCCGGACTGAAGACCACAATAACAAGAAGTAAAAGTTTTTCAGTGTTAATCGCGTGGAAAGTGTTTCTACCGGTATTATGAATGAACTATTAATATGTGTGCCACATTAAGATGTAAACCTTAGACTTGTGTATTCGACACACGAACTGTATAAATTCGCATTATTCATCAATAATACGAATTTATACAGTTCGTGTGTCGAATACACAAGTCTAAGGTGTGGTGTCGCGCCACCTACTTTCGCCGCGCGCCGCCATGCACGCACGGCGCGGCGTTCTCACGACGTCAGCCACGAGCGCCCTCTGCGACAGTTAAGACTTGGCTATCGGATAGGCACTAGGCAGGCCTCTAGCTCAACTATGTATCAGCATTCTGCAGTACTGAGCTATGTAAAAGTTAAGTATTACTAAGTCTCTATGATATATATATCTCGTTCTAATTTACTCTAGTGTTTCTAGTTTCTGCTGTCCCACTGGCTGCTCACCTTCATACCTGCACAAGCGTGCATCCTTTATTCCTGTGTCGGTCTTTCTACTCGGCCACCGACACCTACGACGGAAACCAGACACAAAAGCGGCGACGAGGCTGGGACACAAAATAAGGTGTACATCTTAATGTGGCACACATATTAATAGTCCATTCATAATACCGGTAGAAACACTGGAATGTACGTACTGGCTCCTAGTGATAGTAATTGGGTTGGGTTGTTTGTTTGGGATAGGGAGACTATACTACTGAGGTTATCAGTCCCCCGGAGGGGAGGGGAAGGAGTGAGGATAGGAAAGGAGGAGAGGGGGAAAGGGAATGCAGTCCAGGGGGGGGGGGGGAAGAAGGAAGGAAGACTGCATTAGCTCGGAGCCCCCTGCTCGCCACGCGCGTACGAAAGAACCGTGAGCCCCCTGGGGGGAGTGATAGTAATTAATGATAGTTGTACGCTGACCATAAATGGGGACACTTGGACACTAATGAATCATTAAAGTGTCAATAAAGTGCAGTCGTACGTCTGCCGCGGTGGAGTAGCCGAGCGGTCTAAAGCGCGGTTGCTCACCGTGGAGGTTCGAATCATCCCTGGGGCATAGGTGTGTGTGTGTCCTTAGGTTAGTTTACCTAGGTTTAAGTAGTTTGTAAGCTACGGACTGATGACCACGCAGTTTGGTCCGATAGATTTACAAACATTTGAACATTTGCAATCCTACGTCTTGCCTACATCTATTGTAGCGGATTAGTTTTGCCTCCTGAAATTTCAGCCAGCCGCTACTGAAAGCGCCGATCTACGATAACATCAAGAACCAACGATCTACGACCCGGTACGTTGACGCTGAGAACGGAAATGCGGTCGCATCAGATGTCGTAAACACCCGGGCCTCGATACAAAATGATTTCACCAATAAATTAGCTTTTTATTGGGTGGCACCCCTCGGCCTTCGCACTCGACCGGGGACGTCACGCTCCGATGGTGCAGAAGGTGGCAGCCCTGCCGTGAGTCACGCACGTCTTGCCAACATCTGCCTGCCGAACTCCCCTCTGTCTACTTTTCCACCTCTCAGCCACATGGCGCCGAAAGTATCTCTCAATATCGGAGGCGACCAAATAATAACGCAACGTAACCAAACATATGCTGAGCGGGCAGTGGCGAGGGTGGAAAAAGTTTCCCTGCGTTTATTAATTTCCTATCAGATGACTAACACACCCAAAGGCCATCACTCCGGAAGATACATCACGGTCACCGCGTTAGAAGAAATATCTGAGTGCTTCGCTGTTTGTTTCATCTCCGTCGGGAGCAAGACAAGACACAAATGAACTGATGACGTCATCTGCTAGTTGCCAATGATTTACATGAATGGGGGGAGTTTGTGCCCAATGAGTATTCAAACACGGTTATGCTGCTTTCTTGTCTTCCACTTCGCCATACCGAGACACAGGTCACTGAAATAGCACGAGCTTCCGTAGTACTGAACCGTCAGACCCAAACATTGAACTTGTCGCACACTCTTGACACAGTGATCTAGCCTATTAGCTCAGCTACTGGAGAGATTTCGACGACTTTAGTAAGAATTCGAGAAAAGTGCGCATCAGTCTGTGGTGACTGACAGTATTTTCTTCAGGACGTGTGTCATCAGTCACCATGGCTGCAGATGCTGGAAAGAGGAGACATCACACACATGGTAGAGCGAAATAAACTGCTATAGGCAAACTCCCCAGACAAGAACATTATTGAGCTCATTGAGGCATTTGCTAGGAGTATAGGCTTGTGTGGCACAGAAACGTGGACGATAAACTGTTTAGGCCAAAAAAGAATACAAGATTTTGAAATGTGGTGCTACTGGTGACGATTACATGGATAGGTCACGTAACTGATGTGGAATTGAGCAGAAACGGGGAACAATAGAACAACTTTGTGGTAAAATCTGACGAGAAAATGGGATTGGTAGAACACATTTTGAGACATAAAAGAGCTTTAAAAAATAATAATAAGATACATAAATAAAGGGTTTAAGGTTCTGTCGACGGCTTGGTGATTAGTGACGAATCCAAAGCTCGTATTGTTTTTTTCAGAAGGATGTGTGTTTCTGTGTGTGTGTGTGTGTGTGTGTGAGAGAGAGAGAGAGAGAGAGAGAGAGAGAGAGAGAGAGAGAGAGAGAGAGAGAGAGGCTCGGTGCTACAGTGGTAAATTAGCAGAGTATGAATCCAAAGGGCAGGGGATCGATTCCCGGTACGTCCTAGGATTTTTATGTGTCACTTTCCACTTCTTTCATCTCTGGCAGTGTTGTGATGTGAAAAATACCGAGTAGCACCGTGGTTCGGAACCCACGTTAAACTGTAGGTCCCCCTATAACTGGCTGGGTAAGTCAGTTCGAAGGTCGGAGGATGGCAACGGCATACCACCTCCAAACAGGACCATGCCTAGTAAAGCACTGTGGTGTTCAAACCAATCTTCTACTTGTAAATTGCTTTACATTTTATAAGTATGTATTTATACGCGATGACGACGTAAGGTTCAACTACTTCACCGCAGATGTGGTAATAACGTTCGACCTCGTAAGGGAATCCGATATCTTAACACACATACAAATAGATGTGTTTGTGCCTATATTTCACTCTGCAGCCAAAACTAGAATAGTGTTTGTATGTGGTAGTAGGTATGAGTCTCCCATTGTGCACTATGTTGGTAGACGGCTGATAACGATAAAGGGGTGAAAGATATGGGAGTTGAAAGTTAGCCACTTATATAAAATTCTATGTTTAGTTGCAATACTTTGCTTTTCAAGAAAAATTACACAACAGAGACGAGAGATCTCTCTGTAGTGTTGTTGTACAAACTCTCCCGTTGTACACCGTAGCAGTTTCGTGTCGATAGCTGTAACAGGGTGGAAGATATGGTGGTTGAAAGTCGTCAGCTTATATAAAATTCGGAATGAAGACCAGCGATGACTTTTCACACTATAATAGCAAAGAGGTTATACACAACGGAACGTGATGCACATTCTTCAGCTATTTTTCTGCAACAAGCTAACGAATAAATAAAAATAAGTGTATACTGCTGTTTGAAAAGTAAAACTACTACGCAACATGTCAATGCGTAAGAAAGAAATTTCGCGTTCTCGATCCGTCTCTAAAAGACAGAAAACGGCGCTGAAAAGTGAATGTACAGATGTGTTTGTGCCTATATTTCACTCTGCAGCCAAAACTAGAATAGTGTTTGTATGTGGTAGTAGGTATGAGTCTCCCATTGTGCACTATGTTGGTAGACGGTTGATAACGATAAGGGGGTGAAAGATATGGGAGTTGAAAGTTAGCCACTTATATAAAATTCTATGTTTAGTTGCAATACTTTGCTTTTCAAGAAAAATTACACAACAGAGACGAGCGATCTCTCTGTAGTGTTGTTGTACAAACTCTCCCGTTGTACACCGTAGCAGTTTCGTGTCGATAGCTGTAACAGGGTGGAAGATATGGTGGTTGAAAGTCGTCAGCTTATATAAAATTCGGAATGAAGACCAGCGATGACTTTTCACACTATAATAGCAAAGAGGTTATACACAACGGAACTTGATGCACATTCTTCAGCTATTTTTCTGCAACAAGCTAACGAATAAATAAAAATAAGTGTATACTGCTGTTTGAAAAGTAAAACTACTACGCAACATGTCAATGCGTAAGAAAGAAATTTCGCGTTCTCGATCCGTCTCTAAAAGACAGAAAACGGCGCTGAAAAGTGAATGTACAGATGATAGAAACTTGAAATTTGTAGACGCTGTTCTTACACTGTAGGCATCAGCGAATTTTCGATATTCCCATGCTTAAGGGCGTGAAACAAATGATGAACGGTTTTTTGAAGATATGTTGCTATTAAGGCAATTTAGAAGCAAAAAATACGAAGCTTCGGATTTAGATTTTTGATTGGAATTTTAAAAAACACATGTTGCAATATGTTTGGAAATTTAACCATGAAGCAAGTGAAATAAGGGAAATTATTTTAAGGATGCTGCTGAGACTATTTTGAGCTAGAAGTGCGAAAATTTTGATTTGGAACCGTGGTTATAATATGAAAAAACAAGGTTTTTTTATGGTGCCTGCAGCACTATAAATGTCAATTAAAGACATTATGCAATAAGTCCTAAATGCTGCTTTAAATATAATTATTTTTATTACACTATAGGCCTATTTCGGCTTTTAGCGCCATCGTCAGGTGATGTCTGTTGGTCCTGAAATCCATATACATCGATGGTTTTATTGCTGTCAGTCATTTATTTATTGCTTTGAATTTTAATTATTGCAATATCTCTGATGACTTATCATTTACGTTGTGATGTGACAGATTTTTGATAACCAGAGATGTTATCAAAAAGCTCTAACATGGAAATGAAGCGTTTCTGGACACATGTCCACATAACATATTTTCTTTCTTTGTGTGTGAGGAATGTTTCCTGAAATTATGGCCGTACCTTTTTGTAACACCGTGTATATGTAAAAGTGTAAATATATGCAAGTCGTGTAACTGAGGCGGGACTTGGGGACCAGCCCGGTATTCACCTAGAGGTGTCGTGTCCTACATAGGAAAGAGGGAAGACGTAGCGAGGTCAGTCTGCATATACCGAGCGGAAAGGAGTGACTGCAGAGAGACAGTACAGGCATCTACTAGAGACGCGGATTTCGGGACTCGAGAGGATACTTGTTTAGGAAACTTCATGGAACTCCTAGGTGCCTGGCATTGAATTTGTTGCTTCCCATACTAAATCTACTACCTGGGGTTAGTTATTTAAAAAACAAGAAGTACAAATCGTTTGCCACAACAGAAGCCAGTAATTACGTTCCCTATACAGACGCACTCCCCGCGAGAAACAGACTGTCATGGAGCACCCCGAGGCCGACGGCGATAGTCACGGGCTGGCGCCCGACTCGTCTGACTGAGAACTCCCCTCTTTTAACGGCCGGTGTGGGCGCACCTCTTTTCCCCACTTTCCAAATTTCAAATGTTCAAATGTTTGTTAAGCTTATGGGACTTAACTACGGGGTCATCAGTCCCTAAACTTAGAAACTACTTATGAACTACCTTATACTAAAGACGGCACAAATATCCATGCCCGAGGGGGGATTCGAACCCCCGACCGTAGTGGCCGTGCAGACCGTGACTGAAGCGCCTCAGTCTCCTCGGCCACCGCGGCCGGCCCCCACTTTCCGACAGTTAACAATTTCCTATTGGCCGCTGCTTGGTTCAACCAATCTAAATTGTGGCTTGCCCTCTCTCTGAGTCCTCTAGCGAACCACGTTTCAGCCCTGTCCCTTCTGCCATTCCCCGGGTGGGGAGGTGGCTTGTTTGTGCACTAACAAAATCCATAGTTGGTAGCAACATTGTTCAGCTGAAAGTAAGACATCACAACGGTACCCAATATGGGCAACAACAACAATGTTTTACGTCAGTTGGCCACGCCCCAGGGGAGCTGCTAACTTGCCGTTTTTCTTCTTTACCCTCTCACTCTAGCCTCGTGAAACTACTGATGTTGTTGTTCCCAAGTGATTGGTATCAACTTTGCTACGTACATTAAAACGTGCCTGTTGGCCACCAAGTACTAATGTAACGTCTTACAACAGCGTCTAGACGCTATATGAAGTTACGCCCATCTTCTCCGAAAGGTACCCTCCACCCTGGGACGGTGGCTGAGGGCATCAGCAGTTCGCTAGGAGATTTCTTTAGTGCCTACATCCCGTAAGATATACGTGTCTGTTTTAGCCTGTTATCTGCAATGATTTCTCAGCCGGGAGTGCGTCTCTGTGGCTCACACAGCTTTTCAACAATTCCAACTATAAAATTAATATATGACAGGGGGATGTGGGAAACCGCCTAAAAACCACGTCTAGGCTGGCCGGCAGTCCGACCTCCTTCGTTAATCCACAGGGAGAATCCGAACAGGGGTCGGAAAGCGTTGCGTCAGACCACACTGCTAACCGAGCGGCCATCTCCTTCCTTCCTCCCCTTAATAATAATAAAATCGCCGCGGTGGAGTAGCCGAGCGGTCTAAGGCGTCTCGCTGCGGAGCGCGCGGTTGCTCGCCGTGGAGGTTCGAATACTCCCTGGGGCATGGGTGTGTGTGTTTGTCCGTAGGTTAGTTTACCTAGGTTTAAGTAGTTTGTAATCTACGGACTGATGACCACGCAGTTTGGTCCGATAGATTTACAGACAGTTGAGTTGAATAATAAAATCGTGCCGCGGTGGAGTAGCCGAGCGGTCTAAAGCGTCTCGCTGCGGAGCGCGCGGTTGCTCGCCGTGGAGGTTCGAGTCCTCCCTGGGGCATGGGTGTGTGTGTTTGTCCGTAGGTTAGTTTACCTAGGTTTAAGTAGGTTGTAATCTACGGACTGATGACCACGCAGTTTGGTCCGATAGATTTACAGACAGTTGAGTTGAATAATAAAATCGTGCCGCGGTGTAGTAGCCGAGCGGTCTAAAGCGTCTCGCTGCGGAGCGCGCGGTTGCTCGCCGTGGAGGTTCGAGTCCTCCCTGGACCATGGGTGTGTGTGTGTTTGTCCGTAGGTTAGTTTACCTAGGTTTAAGTAGTTTGTAATCTACGGACTGATGACCACGCAGTTTGGTCCGATAGATTTACAGACAGTTGAGTTGAATAATAAAATCGTGCCGCGGTGGAGTAGCCGAGCGGTCTAAAGCGTCTCGCTGCGGAGCGCGCGGTTGCTCGCCGTGGAGGTTAGAGTCCTCCCTGGGGCATGGGTGTGTGTGTGTTTGTCCGTAGGTTAGTTTACCTAGGTTTAAGTAGTTTGTAAGCTACGGACTGATGACCACGCAGTTTGGCCTGATAGATTTACAAACATTTGTAATAAAATCGCAAATGCATCAAAGTAATCGCGTGACTGAAGACCACCACAACAACAAGAAGTACAGTGGTGATTTAATAAGGTGATGTCAGGAGCTTCGATCTTCCGCTTACCGGGGACTTCACCGCCGCGGAGAAGAGCTGCGAAGCAGGCGGCTTTCTGGCGTTCTCGTCGGCGGCGATTAAAGGACGAGACTCGGTGCGTGATTTACGCGGTGTTAATGAAGAGACTCTTTGGTGCGCTATCAGTCAGGCGGGGTTGACCGAAGATTCGAAGCGGCCCTCCGGAGATCACGGAGGTCGCGGGTTCTGACCCCGGCGCTGATGAAGAAGAGTGGCGACCGCGCCGGGACAGCGCAGTTTGATGGCCGCCATCAGCGGAGCTCCTCGGCCTACAAGGGCGGCCATTTGTCAGCCGTCGAGTGTGTGGGAGGAAGGGGGGGAGGGGGGGGGGGAACGTGCGTGCATACGAGGGCAGCACGCGACCGTCCCACCGGCTGCGGGGGCGGCGGTCTCGAGACAGCGAAGACTTCAGCGCCGAGGAAGCGGCCAGGCCAGCGGATCACGTTTCACTGGGACTACTTGTCGTTTGGACGATGTCTTCAAGCCGAAGGAAGAGACTAGGGTTTAACGTCTCATCCCCAGCGTGGTGATTACAATGTGGAGACGAACCAAATCCAACGAAGAGTGAAGTCAGCTGCTTCACCGTAACGGACACAATGGCCAATGCGACGCTGAATCTCGCCATTAATGGTCAGGTCGTTCACCATCAAGACTCTCCAAAATATCTAGGACAGTAGTCTGGCAGGGCGGGATTAAAATAGGTCAAAACAAAATAAACAGTCTACGCATGACGTAGTTGTAATGGCAGATTCGATTGAAAGGTTGCAAAATAATATTTCAGAGCTCGGTCAGAGGTGCAAGGATTATGATATGAAGATCAGCATCTCTAAAACGAAAGTAATGTCTGTGGGAAACAGATTCAAACGGATTGAGTGCCAGATGGGAGGAACAAAGTTAGAACAGGTAGACAGTTTCAAGTACTTGGGATGTATTTTCTCACAGGATGGCAACATAGCGAAAGAACTGGAATCGAGGTGCAGCAAAGCTAATGCAGTGAGTGCTCAGCTAAGATCTACTCTCTTCTGCAAGAAGGAAGGAAGTACCAAGACTAAGTTAGCACCCTCTATCTTTCGACCAACTTTGTTGTATGGGAGTGAAAGTTGGGTGGATACAGGTTACGTTATTCATAAGGTAGAGGTTACAGATATGAAAGTAGCAAGAATGATTGCAGGTACTAATAGATGGGAACAATGGCAGGAGGGTGTCCATAATGAGGAAATCAAAGAAAAACGGAATGAACACCATAGATGAAGCAGTTAGAGTGAACAGACTGAGATGGTGGGGTCATGTTACACGCATGGGGGAAGCAAGGTTACCTAAGAGGCTCATGAGCTCGGCAGCGGAGGGTAAGAGAAGTCGAGGTAGACCAAGAAGAAAGTACTTAGATCAGGTGCAGAACGATTTTGAAGTAAAACTCATAACATCATACGAGGCATCAATGTTAGCATTGAATTGGGGATCAAGGAAGAATTTTATTAGAGGTACTATGCTCCAGACTGAACGCTGAAAGGCATAATCAGTCTCTAATGATGATTATGATGTTGAAAAAATAATTTCGTGTTGCTCGGCGCGACACTTCGGGACTTTCGTGTCCCTAGTCTACCCCAGTTAATGAGTGGCGGCGCTAGGCGTCGGCAACCGACGACGGCATCGCGTCTGTGGGGGCCCCCAAAACATTGTTAAAATTTTAGATTTTTTTTCTTTTTTTTATATTTGATGTTTAATGGTGTTTTTCAACTGCTGGGTTGTGTAGCGACGACCTGCATGTAACCAAAAGACGAACACAACATCCGTACCCAAGGGTGGGATTCAACGAGAGCGATCTCGCTCACCGTGGTATGACTCCTTAATGCGCTCTGCCATTTCCCAATCGTCGGCTATTTAGTTGTCCATATTTATTTCCGTATGAGTGCAGCAGTGAAGCAATTTTTAATTTAAAAAAAAAATGTTCAAATCTTTGTTAATCTATCGGACCAAACTGCGTGGTCATCATCAGTCCGTAGCTTACAAACAGACCTAGGTAAACTAACCTAAGGACAAACACACACACTCCTATGCCCCAGGGAGAACTCGAAACTCCACGGCGAGCAACCGCGCGCTCCGCAGTGAGAACGGAGCTAACGCTCGGAGGTTTGGGTAAGGTAAAAGGTAAAGCAGTCGACACTCCGAAGGTTTACGAAACATCGTTCATGTGAAACTCAGCTTGCCCTTTTCTCACACGGCATCTTGCGAGCCATGGGCAACAGGCGGATTGTGGTTTTCTCGACTTTTAAAAGGCGTTCGACGCGGTGCCACACTGCAGACTGCTAACGAAGATACGAGCTTATGGAAAAGGTTCACAGACTTGTCACTGGCTGGAAGACTTCCTAAGTAATAGAACGCAGTACGTTGTTCTCGACGGCGAGTGTTCATCAGAGACGAGTGTATCTTCAGGCGTACGATCGGTCGCGAACAGAATTAAAAATCACGTGTTTGCCTTCTGCTGATGAGAGCCATTTCGAGGTCTGCCTGCTAGGTTACATAGTTCAGTGTTACAAAATTTCTGCTTTGAAGTATTCTGCACTCTGCAATATCTGACTAATAAATTCCATAATGCCAAGATATAGAGATAACTCTAAACTTAAACGCGAGAAATTATCCACAAACTGTTTCTTTTGGTTTGCGTGATATCGTTAGCGGCTCAAGCAGCAAGAGCATGAAGCAGCTAGGTGGGGGAACTTCTCCCTCCACCTGCATGCGCAGACCACGCCGCTCAGCCGTCACTGGGAGCGGACCAACTAAAAGAACAAACTACTTCGCGAACTAAAGTAAGCGCTCCCGATCGCGAACTACTATGCGCAAGTCTACTTGGTATCGCAGCTAAGTGCGAGTAAAGCCACACAGTGTTTAAATTCCAAGTTAAAAGAATTGTAACACCTTCCACCGTTAAAGGAATTGATGAATATAGGTGTCCCTCCTCCGCTTTATACGCCCCTGGGTCGACATAAACTTCTGCTCTTCAGACTACGTATGTTTTGTGCAAAACGGTGTATAATGTCCGCATATTTACGACTTAACACTAGCAATGTCGAACACGCTTGCATATCTGGGGCAAACGAAATACAAGAAATGTATTCGCAACTGTGAATATCGTAACACATCAGCTGCACAATTTGTCGGTGAACTGTGAAAATTTCTACCTAGGCTGGATTTTTTCCGCCTTTTGCGTGCAGTCACCTCAGCCAATATTCTATCAGTGCCAAACACAATCTACTATTGACCTGCAGTGCTCCCGAACTATCTGTTATTTTATGCCCTGGCGAGAGATCTTATTCATTGTCGCTGTTTTTTTCTTTAGCTACAAATACAAAATACAAAGTGCAATGCCATTTTTTTAATGATTTCAGAATATAATGTCCAGCGCGAATACGTTTCTTATACTCTGCGACGGCCGCGGTGGCGGAGGGGACTGAGGCGCTCCAGTCACGGTCTGCACGGTCACTACGGTCGGGGGTTCGAATCCCCCCTCGGGCATGGATATTTGTGCCGCCCTTGCTGTTAGCTAGTTCATAAGTAGTTTGTAAGTTTAGGGACTGATGACCGCGTAGTTAAGTCCCATAAGCTTAACAAACATTTGAACATTCTTTATACTCTGCTTTTGTGTTAGAAGTGGATGTTAATGATGTTTTTAAAACGTAGTAATTAATCTCATATTTCCACACTGATAAGTAAAATTTATTTCTCTGCTAAGACACGTTATTTAGTTTTTGCTGACTGTTATCTGACCAATAATTATGAGAAATTTTCGTCAAGACGAAGTGATAGGTGTGTATGCTTTCTTTGGGAAACTTCGAAATTAATCAGTGAGTCATGCGCCAATTATGTTTCATTAAATTAACGATAAAGTTGAGGGCAGCGCTCAGCATATTTCACGGGAAGTATTTCGTTCTTTACTAGAGAGAACATAAAGCAATACTACGTTCAATAACATAAAAAAGGTCAAGACACGCAATTTTGGATACAGAAACAGAAAAGCTTTAATGGAAGAGTGAAAAACCGGAGGCACTAAATTTTGACGATTAATACAGCGAAACAAGAATAAGTAAGGACTGAAATGATGAAAGTAGTTCGAGGCTACACAGTATTCTTGAAGCTAATAACAAGCAACCGGAAATTATTTACAAAACTGGCAATCGTTTAAGACATGAAGAAGAAGGAATCGAAACCGCGAACCCCAGTACTGTAATGAGAAACTCCGCTCAACTCAACAGAATAGATATCTGTTGAGTGAAGATTATTTTCGGATATGTGGCTGCTGCGATACGAATTACCTTTCTTTGCGCCCCTTTTCTATCGCAAGTATGTACCTGGTAAACTTTCTAAAAGTCATTTTAGTATCGCTAGTTTGTCCGAAATTGCGCTACGCCGTTCGAAATTTAGCAGACATAAGAACGAAGTTCTGGGGTATTTACTGTAGCAAACTGTTCATGTGAAATTATGTTTGCTAATTATACCACAACGTACCTCGACACCTAACACTAGTTAAAGAAAATGAAATTCAAATTATTTGAAAGCCCGCGAAAACGCTACATTTGAGTCACATGATGTCTGTGACGTCAGAAACCATTATGCTGCTGCTGCTCTTGTAAAATACCCAAATAGTGCAGTGGAATTTGCTGCATTTTACAGGTTTTGATGATACATCTTGCTACCAGTAATGAAGTACTTAAAAATGAAATTACTCCCTTAGCTGTGTGCTTCACTGGGTTAAATTTTACCAACTATCCCGGCGACATCCTGTGATAATGTTGGCAACAGATGCTGAATAGCGAGAATCATGTGACGTCGCCATTAGCCAATCGCGTGACAACGGACCTGTTTTGTCATCAAAACCTTGGCTTTACCAGGGCAAATACTTTTACTGACCGGACAAGGGTACAAACAAGAACGTGTCAATCATAGAGCAGGAATAGCAATATTTATTTGCTTCACGGTTTGTACGATACACTAATCGAGTGTTTCTATGTGGTCCGAACAGCTTTGCAAAGATTTTGTATCGTGTTGTTCATGTTGGCAACATAATCACTCCAGGCCGCTTAGATAGAAGGTAAAATTTGACCCTTTACTGCATAATATGGTCGCTTCAGAGTACATCTGCTGACACCAACAAGTAAGGTTCTTTTTTCCAATGGCATAAAATATCTCCAGCAATAATTAGCGTTAAAATGTAGTTTTCACGTTTCTTATTTCTGACTCGTAAAAATTTGGATTGTTTTTGAAGTATGAAGACAGCATAAATGCCTCAATTTTGGGAGATTTCCGCTGTCAGTTTTCACGTAATTCTTTTCCATTGTGGCATAAAAGCTGTAAACGCGTTTACATCACGAAAATACAAAACTTTACACTGGGCAATTAATGAAACGTTAACAACAGTAGAGATCCGTCTTCTAGTTGCTGCGTCCTAGTGGTCTATGACGTCACCAGTACTTCAGCCAATAACAGAGCGTTTTCGAACACGTGATCTAATTGTGAAGTTAAAAATCATTAAATCCTTAATTAAGTAAAAATAACAAATGTTTTGTAAGAATAAGGAGCGAAAATGCTATCTGAATATTATAATCATTCAGCATAACAACAATTTGAATCATATTTTTAACAGAAGAAAATATCCTATTCCCTTGCCGACTCAAATATATTTAAAATTTAGCGTTTTGGAAATTTCCTGGATACACCGCGGACAGTCGATTATTATGAAGCATTCGTGACCGCATCGGGGGTCTTCGGGATAGCTACAGGCTTCCGTGTCGGGGCGGTGGTTACGGAAAACAGCGTTTTGTCGGTACTCACCCCAAGACCAGCACGAGAGCCGCCATGTTGATTCGCCTGCACAGATTTTGGGCCGCTCAGCTGAGTAGGAGCAACACGCGGACTTGTGCGGCCTGGTCGGCACACGACGCACCACTAAACGGAACTGGGCCCGGCCGTTTTGGCGTAGCGGTCGGCCCATTTGCGGGTGGTTTATGAGGGCGGTTTCCAAGGCCGCCGCCCCGCGCGGCCGTAACCCACCCCCCCAACCCCTCTGAGGGGGTGTCTCATTATCGCCCCCGCGTCCGGGTAGGCCGCCGCCATTAAGCCACAAAAATGCGGATCCGGCACTCGAACCCCCGCTGCGCCACGAGATAGGCGGGCAGCGGCCGGGAAGATAGCCGGGTATCCTGACACGAGTCTCTCTTTGTCTGCGCGCTTCCTGCCCTACAGCCGCCGCGTAGACTGCCCAACACATTGGGCAACAATAGAAAATCAGGCGATGCTGAAGGAATTATGGTAGGTAACGAAACAGTGAAGGTGGTAGATGAGTTTTGTTACTTGGGTAGTAAAATAACATGCAATGGTCGAAGTACAGAGGATATAAAATGCAGAATGGCAATGGGAAGAAAAGCATTTTTGAAAAGAGAAATTTGCTAACTTTTGTGTCCCGACTTCGTCGCCGCTTTTGTGTCCCAGCCTCGTCGTAGGTGTCGGTGGCCGAGTGGAATGAGACCGACACGCTGGTGCAGGTACGGAGGGGAGCAGCCAGAAACTATAAACACTCGAGTAAATTAGAAAGAGATATATTGCACAGAATGTAACAATACTTAACTTTTACATAGTACTGCAGAATGTTGATACATAGTTGATGGGGGCCTGCCTAGTGCCTGTACGATAGCAAAGTCTTCACAGGTGCCTATCTGATTACGAAGTCCTAACTCGTTGCTATCTCAGTCCGAAGTGCCAAGTGTCTTTCCGTGGTGGCCACGAGCGGGGTTCCAGCAGAGGGCGCTCGTGGCTGTCGTCGGAAGAACGCCGCGCCGTGCGTGCATGGCGGCGCGCGGCGAAAGTAGGTGGCGCGCACTTTGTACTTGTGCGACACCACACTAACATCAAATGTTCAAATGTTTGTAAAGCTTATGGGACTTAACTACGGGGTTATCAGTCCCTAAACTTACAAACTACTTATGAACGACTTACGAACTAGGACGGCACAACTATCCATGCCCGAGGGGGGATTCTAACCCCCGACCGTAGTGGCCGTGCTGACCGTGACTGAAGCGCCTCACTCCCCTCGGCCACCGCGGCCGGTTTTGCTAACATCGAATATCAATTTAAGTATAAGGAAGTCTTTTCTGAAGGCATTTGTGTGGAGTGTTGCCTTGTACGGGAGTGAAACATGGACGATAAGCAGTGCGGACAGGAAGAGAATAGAGGCTTTTGAAATGTGGTGTTACGGAATAATGCTGAAGATTAGGTGGGTAGATCGCATAACTAATGAAGAGGTACTGAACAGAATTGGTGAAAAAAGGAATTTTTGGCATATCCTGGCTAAAAAAAAGGGATCGCTTGGTAGGACACATTCTTAGACATCGAGGAATCGTAAATTTAGCATTGGAGGAAAGTGTGTGGGGTAAAAATCGCAGAGGGAGACCAAGAGACGCGTATAGTAAGCAGATTCAAGTGGATGTGGGTTGCCGTTCTTATGAGGAAATGAAAAGGCTTGCTCAGGATAGAGTAGGGTGGAGAGCTGCATCAAACCAGTCTCCGGACTGAAGACCATAACAACAACAACAATGACGACAGCAGGGTCCGGAAAGCGAAGTGGTATCGCGAATATGTCGAATAAAGTAAATATCACAATTGCAACAACAACAAAAGCGTGGGTATTTTTGTATATTCTTGAGTACTGGAATTCAATGTTTTGAGTCGCGGAGCACCTTGAACCCTGGATTGCTACATTTAGTTTCACAGACGGGTCTGCTACACTGGTGTACAGGTGTATGCCAAATCAAATGGAGTTTTAAAATGATTAAAAATAAATTGTATTTCAAAGTAATACATTAACATTTAAATCACACTTAAGGAAAAAAAAAATGCCCAGAAAGAAACAATGACATGAATGAAGACATGAAGAACACACTTTTCGTTGATGATCCAAACAAATAAATTTTGTACAAATAGCACATTTAACTCTTGATTTTGGGTCTGGAGCCCTGGGGCAGAAAATACACCGTCCTGTTGTGGATTCTGGAACCTCTCGGGCTTCTACTTCCTTTGGCAGTTCTAAAATACCACTGATGGTTTGACGGAGTTCTCGTCTTAATGTTGGTTTTTCCAAACGCCTTAACATTTGTGGTCGCATCAAATCTATAGCCAATTTCTTCAGGTAAGGTCTTCTGTTATTAAATATTTCCTTATTATCTGCAGAATCTGAAGTGAAGAGCATACGCTGTATTTCGAGAATATCCTCCTCCTTTGTAAGGTCAAAAGTCTGTTTTCGGGATGTCATTTTATTTCACCTAAAAAAAATCCACTATATTTCTTGGAAACAATCGGTACTAGCATTGTTGTAATGTCTTTGTTGCGAATAAGTATAAATATTCTATATTTTACATCAGTGGCGTAACTAGGGCTTGGTTTTTTTGGGGGTGGGGGGGGGATAGATCTGCTTGATGAGCAAAATTTTAGTCAGTTTCCAGACAGAGTACCATCTACCACTCCCGTTGAAGATTAATTCACTCCCATCCAATGAAAGAGTTTCCAATCTTTACCTTTACCAGATTGCTGTTATACAATTTCTTTCCTTCCTTTTTTTTCGGAGGGGGGGTGGGGGGTTCTGCGGGGGGGGGGGGTGTTCTATCCCCCTCATCCCCCCCCCCCATAGTTACGCCACTGTTTTACATCATACTTACAAACCTGAAGAATCTTGGTTCTAAAATTTCTTACAGCGATTATGCTACACTGGGGTGCACCTGTACCCCAAACATTAAATAACGTGAAACGTATAAACCCTATTGACACTTTGATGGTCGCACCCGTACTGACTTGTTAAGACATGGAACTACTGGGAACCGCCGAACTTCAGCGCTAACTATTGGCCACTAGCTACACTTAATAGAAGCACTGGGGTACAGCCGTACACCTAGTAGCATTCCAGGGTTAAAAAGTGGAACTAAAGGCGCAGCATGAAATATTACATCGCTGATATACAGGCTGTTACAAAAAGGTACGGCTAAACTTTTAGGAAACATTCCTCACACACAAAGAAAGAAAATATGTTACGTGGACATGTCTACATCTACATCTACATAGATACTCTGCAGATCACATTTAAGTGCCTTGCAGAGGGTTCATTAACCACTTTCATAACTTTTCTCTACCGTTCCATTCTCTAATATCGCGCGGGAAGAAAGAACACCTAAATCGTTCCGTTGTCGATCTGGATTTCTCTTATTTTATTGGGATGGTCATGTCTCCCTAAGTAGGTGAGTGCTAGCAAAATATTTTCACATTCAGAATTAAAAGTCTGTGATTGAAACTTCGCAAACAGATCACGCCGCAATGAATAACGTCTTTCTTTTAATGATTTCCACCCCAATTCGTGCAACATTTCCGTGACGCTCCCCCCCCCCCCCTCCGTAACGAGATAAAACAAAACGAGCAGCCCTTCTCTGAACCTTCTCAATATCCTCTGTCAGTCCCACCTGGCGAGGGTCCCACAAGGGGCAACAGTACTCCAGGAGGGGACGCACAAGTGTGAAGTAGCCAGTCTCTTTGGTGGAGCTGGTGCATCTTCGAAGCGTTCTGCCAATGAAACGTAACCTTTGGTTCGTCTTCCCCACAATATGTGTCCGGAAACGCTTAACTTCCATGTTACAGCTCATTCTATTACTTATCTTCAAATCACATTAATCATGGAATGGAAACACACAGCAACAGAACGTACCAGCGTGACTTCAAACACTTTGTTACAGGAAATGTTCAAAATGTCCTCCGTTAGCGAGGATACATGCATCCACCCTCCGTCGCATGGAATCCCTGATGCGCTGATGCAGCCCTGGAGAATGGCGTATTGTTTCACAGCCGTCCACAATACGAGCACGAAGAGTTTCTACATTTGGTACCGGGGTTGCGTACACAAGAGCTTTCAAATGCCCCCATAAATGAAAGTCAAGAGGGTTGAGGTCAGGAGAGCGTGGAGGCCACGGAATTGGTCCACCTCTACCAATCCATCGGTCACCGAATCTGTTGTTGAGAAACGTACGGACACGTCGACTGAAATGTGCAGGAGCTCCATCGTGCATGAACCACATGTTGTAAACATTGCACTGACTGCAAAACCACGTTCGTGATGAACACTAACCAGTTGATGCTACGTACTGATGTGCTTGATTCTAGTACTGTAGAGCAATGAGTTGCATGTCAACATAAGCACTGAAGTCAACATTCCCTTCCTTCAATTGGGCCAACTGGCAGTGAATCGAGGAAGTACAGTACATACTAACGAAACAATTGGGTAATTTGACAATTGCCTGCACGAATTATTTCAATTTACATTTAAAGAGAAATACTAAAATGAGCTCTAACATGAAAATGAAGCGTTTCCGGACACATGTCCACATAACATATTTTCTTTCTTTGTGTGTGAGGAATGTTTCCTGAAAGTTTGGCCGTACCTTTTTGTAACACCCTGTATACTGCATTTGGTAAATTCTGTGACAGTATTATTGATGAAGCAAGGTGATTTCACAATTTAAGCACGCAAGACATTGAGATTAATCACTGTAAATGTTTATTTTATCCACAAAGACAGAACTTCACGCACATAAAGAAGACAGTAACGAATAAATTCAGCAGAAAAAGTATTGGTAGATCCACAACTTTGTACACACAAAGATAAATAGGAATTTAAAGACACAGTTACAAGCTTTCCTTGGTTTAGGAAAATGAGAAGGATGAGGCTGTTTAAATTTGTACAACGAGACTATATCTGGTTGAATATTGGACAGTTGCAACCGAATATCTTGCTCTACGTTGAGACTGGATCTGTATTTTGTTTTAGTTGAAACGTATGCAGAAAACCCCGATTCGCATAAATATGCGGTCGAGAAAGGCAGAAGAATGAGTTCAGCTTCATCTGATAACATTTTAAACTCGTCCTGTACCGTACACCAAAATTCCGAGACTGATAGCTTAGTTTGAAACTTTGCGGTTTTCTCGGAATCTGATGTCAAATAAAGCAAGCTGCGACGTCAAAGAGCTTGGCTTTTTTTGATAAAGAACACGGATTTAAAACCGAAAAATTTTCCTTATTGTTTTCTTACAACCTGCCTGGAAAATATGAGTTCAAACGTATCAAACAAACATAAGAGGTGGATTTTAAACTCAATTATGATATCCTCAGAAATATCTGATTCGATTTCCTCTCTGAAGACCATTCTAAAACAATCCAAGCTTCCACTGTTGAGTGATTTTGCCCAAAACTTCAACTTCTTGTTAAATCCATCGACATTAGCATTAGAATCAAAAATAGCCACTGCTTTTTATTGGATGGACAGACATTAATCATTAAGTTTTGTAAAAATATCGGCTAAATACGCCCATTTCATTAGTCAACGATCGTCACATAGCTTCTTTCCAAAAGCTAAGTCATTTTCAGTCAAGAAGACTCTCACATCATATGTCAGCTGAAAGAGGAGCATTAAACTTTTGCCACGTTAGAGCAACCTTACTTCCGTGTGAAGATGTATATAGACCACCCGTGTATATGACAACAGACGGTAAGTCGCAATCCTCTCAGGGGAGAAAAAAACGCTAGGTCGAAATCTTAGTCCCATTTATTTATATATATATAAAAAAAATTAAAATACCTTTCCGCGAAGCACAGTTTGAGAAACTGCGGTGTAAGGTAGAATTTAAGCTGTTATGGTGCTGATCTTCTTTGCTTAGTACGGAAGGGAAAGCTGAAAGGTGGAAGGAATATACAGAGGGCCTGTACAAAGGAAATAAACTTGTAGGCAGTAGAAATAGAAGACGAAGATGAAATAGGAGATACTATACTGCGAGAAGAATTTGACAGGGCACTAAAAGATTTGAGTAGGAACAAGGCCCCTGGAGTAGATGATGTTCCGTCTGAACTGCTATTGTCGTTAGGAGAGCCAGTCATGACGAAATTTTTCCACCTGGTATGGAAGATGTATGAGACAGGGGAAAATAACCTCAGACTTCAATAAGAATATAGAGATTAAAATTCGGAAGGAAGCAAGTGCAGACAAATGTCAAAATTACAGAACTATCAGTTTAACAAATGGTTGCAAAATACTAACACGAATTATTTACAGACGAAAACATTTGGAATCCGACCCTGGGGAAGATCTGTTTGGATTTAGGAGAAATGTAGGAACACGTAAGGTAATACTCACATTCCGAGTTTTCTTAAAAGACAGAGTAAGGAACGGGAAACCTACGTTTTTAGCATTTGTGAGTCTGGAGGAAGCTTTTCAAAATGTTGACTGGAATACACTCTTTAAAATTCTGAAGATAGCAGGGGTAAAATATAGGGAGCAGAGAATTATATTGAATTTGTACAGAAACCAGACAGCAGTTATTAGAGTCTAACAGCATGAAAGGGTAGCGGTGGTTGGAAAGGGTGTAATACAGGGTTGTAGCCTTTCAAACTGTCCAATGAGCAATCTGTGAAAGTATGCAAGGAGAAGTCTGGAGAGGGAATTAAAGTCCAGGGAGAGGGAATAGAAACCTTACGGTTTGCTGATGACATAGTAATTCTGTTAGAGGTAGCAAAGGACCTCGAATTGTAATTAAATGGAATAGACAGTGTCTTGAAATGAAGGTATAAGATGAACATTCACAAGAGTAAAACGAAGGGAAGTAGAATGTAGTGCCAGAAAATCAGGCAATGCTGAAGGAATTAGATTAGATAATTAGACGATAAAAGTAGTAGATGGGTTTTGTTATTTGGGTAGCAAGATATGATGGCTGAAGTAAAGAAGATATTAAATGCAGAATTGCTATGTAATGGAAAGCGTTTCTGAAGAAGCGAAATTAGTTGACACCCAATATTAGTTTCAACGTTCAACCTATTTCTGCCACCAGTGAAATATTTCTTCCGCATTTACATTGTGCCCTGATATACTGAAAAAAAAAAAAAGTTTTGCAATATTTACTCATAAATACTGAACTGTTTATAAACCAAATGTTCAAATGTTTGTTAAGCTTAAGGGACTTAACTGCAGGGTCATCAGTCCCTAAACTTACAAACTACTTGTGAACTACCTTTCACTAAAGACGACACAAACATCCATGTCCGAGGGGGGATTCGAACCCCCGACCGTAGCGGCCGTGCAGACTGACTGGCGCGCCGCAGACCGCTCGGCCACCACGGCCGGCGTCTTTATAAACCGAAAAATATAAAAACCGTTCACCTCTCACCATTCAACGCGACACCACAAAAACAAACAGCTCTGGACTCGCTCGTTTGAAGCAGACCACTGACCTCGTCGGCCTCGGGGGTGTGACCAGGCGGGGCCTTCAGAAGAATGCAGGGCGGAATGCGTGCCAGGGACACAGGGACGGGCCATTGTGAGTGGTGCGGGTTGCGCCACTTGCTGGGTGGCCAGCAGCCCACAATAGGAGTCTCACGGCCCACCGCCACCCCGCGGAGTTGCTACAAGGCCGAGGACCTCCCGGCAAGGACAATGACTTCTGCTGGTCAAATCCGCGCAGCTGGTTCCACAGGCAGCGGTGCCTCCCACTTGTGCCACGTATGCCGTTTTCACGGTCAAGGACATTCGTAAAGCCGGCCGCGGTCGCCGAGGGAACTGAGGCGCTTCAGTCACTGTCTGCACGGCCACTACGATCGGGGGTTCGAATCCCCCCTCGGGCATGGATATTTGTGCCGTCCTTAGTGTTAGCTAGTTTGTAAGTAGTTTGTAAGTTTAGGGACTGATCACCCCGTAGTTAAGTCCCATAAGCTATAGAAACAAACATTTGAATAAATGTCTTCTTTCAAATCGTAAAATGATTTGACAGTAAATAATTCTTTAGCTCCTGTCAATGAATAAATTTCTTTTAAAATTTCTATAAATATCAAAATAACTATCGTTGACCCTTGGTTAATTTTCTAGACAAAATAATCTTCCTGTATTGTGAAATTTCAATGACAGATCCTTGCGCAGATAGAAGAAGCATATGATTCTAGGTTTGCACCTCTTTAAACTGTCACTTTGAAATAAATGTTTTAAAGTTGCCTTCAACATCGAACTGTCAAATAGAAGTTCGTAGTTGTTCTGGTTGCTATAGACACAGATATTGGGCCGTATGAATAAAATGGAGTATCTACTTTATACTCTGAATTCCAGAGAACATACTAAGGTTCGCATGAATAAAGGTAGTCGGAGAATATACTTCAGCCGAGTATGTTCTCAGCGTGAGTAACGGGGTGGGAGAAGTTGCTCACAGCAGAGAATATTCTCCAATTTCATATGAGTAAAACTACAGAAGTTTCTCACGACCGGAGAGCATTCTCAGATTTCTGGAGTGAGCTCTATGGCATACTCGTGCTGAGTAACTTCTGTTAAGGTTACGTTTTAGTGAGTTTTATAATAAAAATGACAACAATTTTGTTACTTAGAAGGCAAAAACAAGTTCCTTTATATGTAGTCTTCAAGAAATACCAGGGGATGTATAAAGTTAATACAAATAAAACCATTCGGAAAAATCGTGTGACACTTCCAGCATTTTATATAGTGACAAGAGTGATGTAAGAGGTATGTTCTCATTACCGACAGAGAAATGAAACACAAATGGTTTCAGCTGCGTGTTTTACTCATTTGTTTGGCGTGTATATTTACAGTTGTAAACAGCCACATAGCAAAATAATTTTGTTTTTAAATAGGGTCTATTAGTAAGACCTTATGCTGTTAGTTCCAAATAAAGAGTATCCCAGGACTTCACAGTTTCTATGACAAAATAAATATTGCTGCAATACCAGGTAGGCCTACTGAAGTACTGTTTCTATCCAATCCGGCTGGCCTATTTATGATGCGTTTTCTGACTTTGTAATCGTAACTTCTGTCATGTTAGAAGTAAGTAAACACGACAGGAAAATTAATAACTGATTAATTACATACCTGTTCAAAATTGCATGGCCTAACGTTTATGAGCAAACCATTGGGTGTCATATTTAACAACAAGGCCTATCTCATGTTAGAACACTCCGACAGCATTCCACGTTGTAACAGATGAATATGTGATGCATTCTTAAAATATCGTTCGCAAATTTTGCTAACCCTACATCATTAACAAACAAGTTTCTCGCGTGATGAAAATTTTGTATCGCCAGCAGAATACATTTTAGTAAAAAGTGCATATTTAGTCTTAATAATATGCTCCTTCACAACAAACTAATATCTCAACATAGTACAGTTCTAGCTGAACACGTAGATGCCTACTCCATATTTGTACATTTAATAGTTTGCCTGATTGGGCTAGTTTAAAGAAATACACGATTGAACAGCTGATCTGTGGCGGACATGACACGCGGAGAACTTACTCAAGTAGGAGGGGAGGTAGCGAGAATGAACTACCTGCTTAGAGCATATGCTTGGAAATTGTTATCCATACGAAATTGAGAACTTACTCAGAGAACGTTCTTTCACTCTCAGCATCTTCTGTGGAGCATGTGCTCTTTTTTATTCATACGACCCAACGTCTCGTCACGGCACCGTCGTTTTAAGTTATATTCACACTGTCCGTCACGTCAATTCGCCCATCTCGATATGCGATGTTGAAAGTGGCGATGTGTTATGTAGAAAGTCAGAGTTTAATACTAGAATCAAGGGAACAAGAACGCTAAATGTTACTGACGGCCAAAGAAAACTTTACAGTGTATGTTTTTGGCCAACACACTGGGGACTGAAACAACATTTCAGAACATCGACATCTACTTTCAAGCGAAAAAATAAACATACGAAAACATCAAACAATACTTACAAACTGGCCGCGGTGGCCTACGGGACTGAGGCGCTCCACCCACGGTCTGCACGGCCACTACGGTCGGGGGTTCGAATCCTCCCTCAGGCATGGATATTTGTGCCGTCCTTAGTCTTAGTTAGTTCATAAGTAGTTTTTAAGTTTAGGGACTGATGACCCCGTAGTTAAGTCCCTTAAGCTATACAAACATTTGAACATTTGAATACTTATAAGAGAATAAATAGCGCCTGTTTTCTTTATCCATTACGATTTGCCCGCTGACATTGTTAATACCGTCGTAAACAACTGAATTTTTGTGGTAATTATTTAGTCGTGGAGCACCCACTCCAATATGGAATCAAGCGTGATAAAACTGAATTTTTGTTTTTCATTAGCCGGCCGTGGTTACATTTCAGTAAAACAATGCACACACTGGGTATGAATCAAAACCGTTTTGTTTATGTTTTGGTTCATGTCCAGTGTGGGCGTAGTTTTACTGAAATGTAAATGTGTGATAAATTACAGAGTTATATACACTGCAAAAAATTCAAAATGAAACCCAAAATAAGAACTGGCTGTATTCTGGCAGGATGTAAGATTTTGATTATATATATATATATATATATATATATATATATATATATATATATATATTTAACACAAGCGTATGTTACGAATTCGAAATATTTAAACATTTCGACCGTTTCAGGGGATTGAAATATATCCAATGCAAAGATGAAAATCTGTGCTGGACCGAGATTCGAACCCGTATTTAGGCTATCCAGGTACGCTTCCCTTCTGTCCCAAATTCTCATCTTGTAGCACACAACGATTCTAGTGTTCCCTGACCATTTGAATCCACTTCCTCGCAGTAAATCTGGGTTCCAATCACGGTCCAGCACAAATTTTCGTCTTTGCTATTGGATTTATTTCAGTGCCCTGAAAAGGTTGAAATGTTTAGAATTCGTAAAATTGCCGCTGTTGTGTCTGTTCCTTCGGACATGTTCAGAAAAGAACAAACACCATATAAATAATAAACTTAAGTTTCACATGGACACGCTATATTATTATATCAGAAATCTAAAGCATGACAAATCACATAAGCAATGGCGTTGATTGCAATGCAATACACCAGTTACGTCCCGATATACTGTGAAGCGAGTTGACGCTTGGAAGGTGTCCGGACACTTGCCACGCCGGACATTTGCCACACTTCTACCTGCTCCGAAGGGTCGGGTGCCCCTGTGTCCTCCTCCTCGCCCCCCCCCCCCCCCCCACTCACCCTGACCGAGAACTCCGTGGACGGTGTCCCGACATATGCACACTGGTCGCTTCCACATTTCATAGTACGACCGTCAGTATGGAAGTTGTTACAACGACCAAGGGCAGGCCTTTTTCCCACTACAATGGTTACGCGATAATAAGGTGTGGATGTGCTTACTCCGAAAACAAGATCATTGCAAGGAAAAGCTGCTTTCGAAGAACAGAGACGTATTGAACGTATAAACACCTGTGAGAACCACCTAACGGTGCGACCTTTATTAACTGTAAAAATAAAAAAGAGTGTATCAGACCTCACTATCCTTAAATAACTTAATGATGAAGCTAGCTGGTCACAATTCGGTTCACTAGCGTTTAATAAATATGCCGTGAAATTTGACTCAACGAAGCAAATACATTAAACATCACTCAAATGATCCTCCTGCAACCAGAACTTATAGTTAAATCTACCCGCTTTTCAATTTGCAATTACCTATTTAGGTAAAAGCTCCTGCAGTTGACACGTTAAGAGAACTTTTTTCTACTTTCTAATATTATAGCCATACCGTCAAAGATTGTGAGTTGTAAAATTATTCCTGTAACTTCAGAGCCGCAATTAGCTCCTAAAAATATCATTTTTGTTAAACTGATAAGGTACACTTTAGGTTTTAAAAAGAATCTGAACTTTAGAATTGCAGTTAAAATACACACCCTAAAACAGATCTGCTCTTAAGATTGACAAGTTCGGCAGCTATAGTGTTGAAATAATTCCCATATCTCCAAAATTAGACAAGGGTAGAAATAACTTTACAGTAGACGTAGATCTCATGAAGTTCATTTAGATGTAGTCCTTAAAAATTAAAGTGTCTCACCATGTTGTTAATTATCTTTAATCAGGCCAGTAAAAGGTATGGAAACAAGGCAAGGAGCTTACTATTCAAAAATAATTGTTACAAAAGTATATCATAAACAAATGTATGAGACGTATTTTTCTTATGCATTACAAACTTTGGAAAACATAGTTTATCATTTCGTCTGCAACATCACTTATTTGAAAGGGTGAGAGTGCCGGGGTCGGTAAATTAAAATGTTCAAAAGTTTGTTAAGTTTAATGTATTTAACTGCGGGGTCATCAGTCCTCAAACTTACAAACTACTTATGAGCTACCTTATACTAAAGACGAGACAAACATTCATGCCCGATGGGGAATTCGAACCCCCGGCGGGGAACGGCCTCGCGCATCGCAACATAGCACCTCAATGCGCTTGGCCGCTCCGCCGCGGCAGTTATTAATTTATTCCGGTTGTTGAGTATAACATCTGCTCACACCAACTGACAGGAACTATCGACTTCAATTTCGCTTGTGAGCTAGTACACATATTACATTGTGCTTTTTGTTTCTTTTGTAGTGCAGATCATAGGAATTATGGCTTTTCCATTAAAAAACTAGGGTGTTTCCTCTGCGACTCAACTTAATAATGTAGAACAACAGTGTACTTTACAAGCATAGCCTTCGATATTACTTCATTTCTTTATTTCAAATTTGTATGTTGACTTTAGGTGATCTATCAAACATAGACGTATTTATCTACATTTTGTAAACGTATTTTCTGTCATTGATTTGAACATTGTCCCAATTCACTTTATTAACTAACATTTCGCCGCAAAAGAGTAAATTTATGAAGTGTATCATTCTTCTTTCCTCCTTTTCTTTCACGCAGTTGTAGCAGTTAATATATGTACTGTACAAAAGCGATGATCAAATTTGAATGATAAGCGAACATTCGAATTATCTTTATATCGTTCCTTTCATGTTCCTTCCATGGCGATGGACTGTTTCTATCGCAATCAGTAAGTGTGGAAGAAAGCTACGGGGGAGAATGGATCCATATTTGTTGTTGGAAAAACTAATTCCACAGTGACATAGCCGACGGTATTGCTTTCGTTTCGTAAAAGTTATAAATATTTCGATTTCGGGATATTGAAAAGAAGTTGTATATTTCGGCGAGATGTTGAACAGAAATATCTCTTCCGTATTGGCTGTATCGAGTAAGATCGGAAACGGAGGTTTGGAAGTAAACATCAGCAGTACGGGGAAGGACGTCCCTTGCCTGAGGGGCCGCTAATCCGACTACCTGGCGAAGGGTCCGGCGTCGCAAAAGTCCGGCGTGGCAAGTGTCCGGCATCCGCTTGGAATACGCAAGCCGCGGCTAGCGCACGTCCTGAGCAGCATAGGGTCCTCGCCTGAGTCTCAGGACGTGCGACAGAACCGCATATCGCGTATTCCAAGCGTCAACTTCGCTTCACAGTATATCGGGATGTAACTGGCGTATTGCATTGCAATCAACGCCATTGCTTATGTGATTTGTCTAGCCATATATTTCTGATGAGATAATGTAGGGTGTCCATTTAAAAACACGCAATTCTGTGTTAAAATATGCTTTCATTTTAGAATGTTCAAAATATTTAGATTCATGAGCCGTTGCCTTACATTGATACCGGTGAAAGCCGTTTTAGAAGTACCTGCCAATGTGGCGTCTTCATTTCTCTACCGCAAACAACTTTCCCCCTCCCTGGATAGCCAGGTGGTGTGACGTCGGTGGCGTTCTGCCAACTTATTGGTGATTGTTCAGACGCACCTTGACAGTTCCTGGCATAGCTGATACTGCCTCACACGTTGGGAAAGCTTCCCCGTCATGCGCCCCGCACTCTGTGACGTCAGACACTCGGCACGTTGACCACATTCGTTCAGACATACGCTCCGGGTGCCGTCGGCTTAAGCCATTGGATCAGTTGGAGGAACGGTTCCTGCACATCTGGGGCGGGAAACACTAGGTGAGGTGTGGACTTGTTTGACCTACCTACTTGGACTCGCGGGATCCCTCGTCATGTGTCAACAACAACCCTCCTAACTCTGAAAATCAAATCTGTAGCGTCCATGACGTTTCCGTTTATAGGGAAATATTGTTGTTGTTCTGGTCTTCAGTCCGCAGACTGGTTTGATGTAGCACTCCACAATAACCCTATCCTGAGCAAGCCTCTTCATCTCCACATAAGAACGGCAACCTACATCTGTCTGAATCTGCTTACTGTAGCCATCTCTTGGTCTTCCTCTGCGGTTTTTACCCCAAACACTTCCCTCCAATGCTAAATTCACGATTACTTGATGTCTAAGAATGTGTCCTACCAATATATCCCTTCTTTTAGTCAAGGTATGCCAGAAATTTCTTTTCTCCCCAATTCTGTTCAGCACCTCCTCATTAGTTACGCGATCCACCCACCTAATCTTCAGCATTCTTCTGTTGCATCATATTTCAAAAGCCTCAATCCTCTTCCTGTCCGCACTGTTTATCGTCCATATCTCATTCCCATACAAATGCCTTCAGAAAGGACTTCCTGAGGCTTAAATCAATATTCGATGTTAACAAGTTTCTCTTTTTCAAGAACGCTTTTCTACCCATTGCCATTCTGCATTTTATATCCTGTCTACTGCGACCATCATTTGTTATTTTACTGCCCAAGTAACAAAACTCTACCTCCTTTATAGCTTCGTTACCTAATCTAATTCCTTCAGCAGCATCTGATTTTCTTATACTGCACTCCATTACCCTAGTTTTGCTCTTCTTAATTTTCGTCATATATGCACCTTTCAGCACACTGTCCATTCCGTGCAATTGCTATTCCAGGTCCTTTGCTGTATCTGACAGAATTACTATGTCGTCGGCACAACGCAATGTTTTTAATTCTTCACCCTGAACTTTAATTCCTTCTCCAAATTTCTCCTTGCTTTCCTTTATAGCTTGCTCAATGTACAAATTGAATAACATTGGTGAAAGGCTACAACTCTGTGTTACTCCCTTCCCAACCACTGTATGGCTGTGAATTGGTCAAGCGTTCTAAGGCGCCTCGCTGCGTAGTGCGCGGTCGTTCGCCGTCGGAGTTTCGAGTCCTCCGTGGGGCATGGATGCCTGTTGTCTTTGGTTAGATTAGATTAGATTAAAACTTGTACCATAGATGATATATAGGACATTTCGCAATGATATGGAACGTGTCCATTTAGTAAGCGGTGACCATACACGACAATCAATATTTTAAGAATTTTAATTATAATTTTAATTTTTGGTTAAAGTTTTGTCTAAAAATTCATCTAAAGTGTAGAAGTTGCCATTCATAAATTCCTTTAATTTCTTTTTAAATACCAGTCTGACCAAAGACTTTTGTGGCAGCAAAGTTCGCCCCTTCTACGCCAAAGCTAGATTTAACCTTGAATAGGACATGCAGCTCTACTGTATGAACCTATGATGATGGCATCATCTCGGGTAAAATATTCCGGAGGTAAAATAGTCCCCCATTCGGATCTCCGGGCGGGGACTACTCAGGAGGATGTGATCATCAGGAAAGACAATACTGGCATTCTACGGGTCGGAGCGTGGAATGTTAGATCCCTTTGTAGAGTAGGAAAATTAGAAAATTTAAAAAGGGAAATGGATAGGTTGAAGTTAGATATAGTGGGGATTAGTGAAGTTCGGTGGCAGGATGAACAGGATTTCTGGTCAGGTGAGTACAGGATTATAAATACAAAATCAATTGGGGGTATCACAGGAGTAGGATTGATAATGAATAAGAAAATAGGAATGCGGGTAAACTACTATGACCAGCACAGTGATCGCATTATCATTGTCAAGATAGATACGAAGCCAACACCGACAACAGTAGTACAGGTTTATATGCCAAATAGCTCTGCCGATGATGAGGAGATCGAAGATATGTATGAGGAGCTAAAGGAAATTATTCAAACAATGAAGGGAGATGAAAACTTAATTGTTATAGGAGACTAGAATTCGGTAGCAGGACAAGGAAGGAAAGGGAAGATAGTACGTGAATATGGTCTGGGCAAAAGGAATGAAAGAGGAAGCCGCCTGGTAGAATTTTGCACGGAACATAATTTAGTTATAACAAACACCTGGTTCAAGAATCACAAAAGAAGGTTGTATACGTGGAAGAGACCAGGAGACACCGGGAAATACCAGATAGATTTTATAATGGTAAGACATAGATTTCGGAACCAGGTTTTACAGTGTAAGACATACCCAGGGGCAGATATAGACTCTGACCATAACTTGTTGGTTATGAACTGTAGGCTGAAACTAAAAAAACTACAAAAAGGTAGGAAACCTAAGGTTCTTAAGAATTTCAGAGGGAGCATTAGGCAGCAATTGACAGAAACAAGGGAAAATAAAACAATAGAGGAGGAATGGGTAAAATTGAGAGATGAAATAGTGAAAGTATCGGAGGACAAAATAGGTAGGAAGGCAAGACCTACAAAAAATCCTTGGATATCACAGGAGATACTAAATTTAATCGATGAAAGGAGAAAATATAAAAATGCAGTAAATGAAACAGGCAAAATGGAGTACAGACGACTAAGAAATGAGATTGACAGGAAGTGCAAAATGGCTAAGCAGGAGTGGCCAGAAGGCAAATGCAAGGATGTAGAAGAATGTATAAATAGGCGAAAAATAGATACAGCCTACAGGAAAATAAAAGAAACATTTAGGGATAAGAAAAACAGCTCTATGAATATCAAGGACACGGATGGAAAACCAGTTCTCAGCAAAGAAGGGAAAGCTGAAAGGTGGAAAGAGTATATAGAGGGGCTCTACAAAGGAAATGAACTTCGAGACAATATTGTAGGAAGGGAAGAGGATGTAGATGAAGATGAAAAAGGAGATACTGTACTGAGAGAAGAATTTGACAGAGCCCTGAAAGACCTAAGTCGAAACAAAGCCCCTGGAGTAGATGATATTCCCTCAGAGCTACTGAAGTCTCTGGGAGAACCAGCCATGACAAACCTGTTTCACCTGGTGTGTAAGATGTATGAGGCAGGCGAAGTACCCTCAGACTTTAAGAAAAATGTTATAATCCCCATTCCAAAGAAAGCAGGTGCAGACAGGTGTGAAAACTACAGAACCATCAGTTTAATAAGTCATGGTTGCAAAATATTAACACGAATTATATACAGAAGGATGGAAAAACTGGTAGAAGCCGACCTCGGGGAAGATGAGTTTGAGTTCAGGAAAAATGTAGGAACTCGGGAGGCAATACTCACTTTACGGCTTATCCTAGAAGATAGATTAAGAAAAGGCAAACCTACATTTCTAACTTTTGTAGATTTGGAGAAGGCTTTTGACAATGTTGAGTGGAATAAACTCTTTAAAGTTCTAGTACAAGCAGGAGTAAAATATAGGGAGCGTAATGTTATTTACAACTTGTACAAAAACCAGATAGCGGTTGTCAGAGTTGAAGGGCATGAAAGGGATGCAGTGGTTGGGAAGGGAGTGAGACAGGGTTGTAGCCTTTCTCCAATGTTATTCAATTTGTACATTGAGCAAGCTATAAAGGAATGCAAGGAGAAATTTGGTGAAGGAATAAATGTTCAGGGGAAAGAATTAAAAACATTGCGTTTTGCCGACGACATAGTAATTCTGTCAGATACAGCAAAGGACCTGGAAGAGCAATTGAACGGAATGGACAGTGTGCTGAAAGGTGTATATAAGATGAACATTAACAAGAGCAAAACTAGGGTAATGGAGTGCAGTGTAAGAAAATCAGGTGATGCTGAAGGAATTAGATTGGGAAACGAAGCAATAAAGGAGGTAGATGAGTTTTGTTACTTGGGCAGTAAAATAACAAATGATGGACGCAGTACAGAGGATATAAAATGCAGAATGGCAATGGGTAGAAAAGCGTTTTTGAAAAAGAGAAATTTGTTAACATCGAATATTGATTTAAGCCTTAGGAAGTCCTTTCTGAGGGCATTTGTATGGAGTATTGCCTTGTATGGGAGTGAGACATGGACGATAAACAGTGCGGACAGGAAGAGGATTGAGGCTTTTGAAATGTGGTGCTACAGAAGAATGCTGAAGATTAGGTGGGTAGATCGCGTAACTAATGAGGAGGTACTGAACAGAATTGGGGAGAAAAGAAATTTCTGGCATACCTTGACTAAAAGAAGGGATAGATTGGTGGGACACATTCTTAGACATCAAGGAATTGTGAATTTAGCATTAGAGGGAAGTGTGTGGGGTAAAAATCTCAGGGGAAGACCAAGAGATGGATACAGTAAGCAGACTCAGACAGATGTAGGTTGCCGTTCTTATGTGGAGATGAAGAGGCTTGCTCAGGATAGGGTATTGTGGAGAGCTGCATCAAACCAGTCTCCGGACTGAAGACCATAACAACAACAACAGTGAAAATCATTCTTTCTCCTTGTGTTGTAGTTATGTACAGTGCTATTGCTTTTGAATTCGGTAGGATTGGTAATAACAAATTTCATAAGTTTATATACTGAAAACCTACTGTGAAGATCCCTAGCTCTTTAAATAAGTGTCTGCAGGCCGCGGTGGCCGAGGGGACTGAGGCGCTCCAGTCACGGTCTACACGGCCACTACGGTCGGGGTTTCTAATCCCCCCTCGCGCTTGGATATTTGTACCGTCCTTAGTCTTAACTAGTTCATAAGTAGTTTGTAAGCTTAGGGACTGATGACGCCGTAGTTAAGTCCCATTAGTTCTACAAACATTTGAACATGTGAACAATTTGATGATCTTGGATGGGCTGCAGCAATTATTCTGATTACACTCTTTTGTGCAATGAATACTTTTTACTCAATTCTGAATGGCCCCAGAATATGATCCCATGTGAAAGCAGTGAATTAAGATAGGCATAGTAAGCTAATTTACTGAGATGTATATCACTAAATTTTGCAATGACCCTGATAGCATAAGTAGCTGAACTCAAATGTGTCAGCAGAACGTTATTATTTTACCTGTGCTACAGATTTCCCTTCATATTCTAAATTTATTAATGGTGGCATGCCATTTACTGTATGAATCCGTATATATTGGATTTTATCAAAGTTTAATGAGACTCCATTTGTAGAGAACCACTTAATAATTTTCTGAGAGACATCACCATTTCAATAGTTAGTTTGTTTGTCAGGCGCCATAGTTATACTTGTATCGTAGGCAAAAAGAACTTGTTTAACATCTTCCTGAATACAGAATAACAAATCATTAATTTGTATTGAGAACAGCAAAGGACCCAAGACCGTACCTTGTGAGATGCCATTTTTGGTAACTCCCCAGTTAGAGGAATTAATCGTTTGTTCTATATCATGTGAACTGCTTATTTCAACTTCCTGCACTCTACCACTTACGTATGATTTAAACTATTTATATATTGTCCCACTCATACCACAATACTTAAGCTTACCTAGACCAATCGCACTATTTACGCAATCGAAAGCCTTTTAGAGATCACAAAAAATCCCAACGGATGATGTCCGATTACTCAGAGCATTTAACATTATATAACAGTGGAATATCAGGTCTCAAATTGTTACACAAGGCGTGGGAATCGGGACAGGTTCCGTCAGACTGGACGAAAGCGGTAATCACGCCCGTTTTCAAACATGGAAACAGAAAAGATTGCAACAACTATTGAGGTATCTCTTTAATTAGCGTTGTAGGCAAATTTTTCTCAGGTATTGTTGAAAGGAGAGTGCGAGTATTAATTGAGGACAAGTTAGATGAAAATCAGTGTGGATTTAGGCCTCTTAGAGGCTGTCAGGACCAGATCTTTAGCTTACGGCAGGTAATGGAAAAGTGCTATGAGTGGAACAGGGAATTGTATCTATGTTTCATAGTTCTGGAAAAGGCTTATAACCGTGTTCCTAGGAGGACGATATTGTCCGTTCTTCAAGATTATGGTATAGGAGGCAAACTTCTGCAGGCAATTACAGGGCTTTACGTAGACTGTCAGGCAGCAGTTAGAGTAGATGGCAAATTAAGCTCATGGTTCAGGGTAGTTTCACAGGTAAGACAAGACTGTAACCTGTCACCACTGTTGTTCATACTATTCATGGATTATATGTTGAAAACGGTAGACTGGCAGGGCGGGATTAAAATAAGTCGAAACAAAATAAGCAGTCTCGCATATGCGGATGAGGAAGTAAGTACCAAGACTAAGTTAGCAGGGCACCGCTCTATCTTTCGACCAACTTTGTTGTATGGGTGGATACAGGTTACCTTATTCATAATATAGAGGTTACAGATATGAAAGTAGGAAGAATGATGGCAGGTACTGATATATGGGAACAATGGCAGGAGGGTGTCCATAATGAGGAAATCAAGGAAAAACTGGGAATGAACACCATAGATGAAGCAGTTAGAGCGAACAGACTGAGATGGTGGGGTCACGTTACACGCATGGGAGAAGCAAGGTTGCCTAAGAGACTCATGAGCTCGTTAGTGGAGGGTAAGAGGAGTCGAGGTAGACTAAGAAGAAAGTACTTAGATTCGGTGGAGAATGATATTGAAGTAAAAGGCATAACATCAGACGAGGCATCAATGTTAGCATTGAATAGGGCATCATGAAGGAATTTTATAGAGGTACTATGCTCCAGAATGAACGCTGAAAGGCATATCAGTCTCTAATGATGATGATGATGATGATTTAACATTTGATTATAAGAGGAATACGGCCACACAACCAAACATTGCATTTAACATTTCATCAGTGAAGGTATATATAGCATTTTGTCTTGAAAAACGTTATTGAAAACCAAACTGACATTTTGTTACAACTTTATTTTTACTAATTTACTAATATGTATAGTTTATGTAGTTTGTAAGTCTAGGAACTGATGACCGAATCAGTTTGAACATTGGAAACTGTGGTTTATGTACATTGACAGTATGTTAAAAAGTATGCGGAGTTAAAATGTGTGGCAATATGGTTATTTAAAGTGTTTTGAAGTCCGCAAATTAGTACTAACTAGCCGCAGCTACCTTCTTAATTGGGCATGACGAGATTACCTCGCACTCGATTTCCCACCAGAATTTAAAACTGATCTCCCTGAAGTGCTTACGCAAATTTCGCGTACACCAGCCCTCTATGAATATGTCGTAATTTATTCCGCAAAACGGCGAAGATGCACACCAGTACCTCACGTCTCATGGTGGGGCGCTGGGAAAAGCACAGAGATAAAAAAAAAAAAAAAGCATCTTGCATAATCGGACACGGGAGCGTTATTAATGCGTTTCGCCTGCGGCAGCCGCCGCCGTCTTCAGGACGGAAAAGCTTGTCAGTGACACGCCCCCCCGCGCCAAATGAGTGGCGTTTGATGGCCTCCAGGCCTAACGAGCAGAGAGGGGGCCATCTCTAATGAGGCAGTCACGTGCGCTCCAGAAGCAATCTGCCAGACGCGGCCGCTTAAGAAGTCATTGGGCCAGCCAGCGTCACGGCTACCCCCTCCCAACCCCCCACCACACCACAATTCCCCCACCCCTCCTCCCTCCCTCCATCCCATCACCCTCCGGGACTAACATGCGAATATAAAATCGGGCGCTGGAACGAGTATTAAATTGGTCCCACCCGCTTATCTGTAAGTAAAAGCAGAGACCCCGACACAACCCCGATCGTTCTCCTTGTGAACCCCGGCCAGTAATTATAATTGGGGAGTTTTTGGGAGGGCTCCTGAAGGAGACAGAATTTGATACGGCCGGAACACCCAGGGGTGTGGGTCGAGGGTGGTCGGCAGAACGCCCGCGATTAAGAAAGAGAACCTCCCCTTCCGGGAGCGCAACCCTGCTCGAGTGGCCTCCCCCTTCACTGTCATTATCGGAATGTTTTCCCTGCGGGCGGAGGGAGGGACTCTCGTTTAATAAAATGCTCTCGCCATTATTCAATTAATCCAATTAGTTGCCGCGGTTCCGAGGGGCGTGCTCTTGTTGTTCCGGTGGACGACCAAACTGGTGGGCAGTCGGAGGAACGGGGAGCGATGCCAAGGAGTAATCACCTGGTGTAAACACGGAGAGAGAGAACTGCAATAAGATTGGGGCTGTCTGCTAACGTTGTAGAAGCGGGGAAAGTCTGGCTACTCGAAGTCGTGAGCGATTCGGTGTTTGGAATTTAACCGAGCTGTGGAAGGATCGTGAGCCAAGAAGGTGGATAGGGACGTCTGCACTGTTGCGCGAGAAAGTTACCTCACGACAATGGCAGTGGCAGAAACGCAAGGTTAAAAAAATGTTCAAATCTTTGTTAAGCTTATGGGACTTAACGACGAGGTCATCAGTCCCTAAACTAACTAACTACTTATGAACTACTTACGAACTAGGACGGCACAAATATCCATGCCCGAGGGGGTATTCGATCCCCCGACCGTAGTGGCCGTGCAGACCGTGTCTGGAGCGCCTCAGTTCCCTCGGCCGGCAAACGCAAGCTTATCTTGAGTAGTTAACGTATGGCCACGGCCACACAAGCGTTTTTTAGAGCGCGAATCGAGGAGGATAAATGTGGCGAAAATAGAACTGCAGTGTTTAAGTGAGAGTGGAATTCTAAATTTCTTAGCAGCCAAACGAACAGGGTTTTTTTTTTTTTTTTTTTTTGGTGCTTCCTTATCAGAAGGCTTTGACAACAGGAGAAAAAAACAATTTAAAAAAAAATTCCACATATAAATGCTATAAATGAACTATCAGAACTGTCAGACGAGAAAAAGAAAATACATTCTACAACCATTGTTACTGTTGTATCATCCTCGCTTCCATTTGTTGAGTACTCGTCCCTGGTCAGCCTGTCTACCAGGAAAGGTACGATGCAGGAATCGATGTCAGCTAAAGCATTTCTATTGAGATTAGTATTACAAGTTTTATTCACTGAAGAATACACTGATACTCAACTTTAGAACACATGTCTGTTTCTTCTCTCTTTTCGCGGAGTCGTCTTCTATACGATCTTAGCTGCGCTGTGACCTAGTTACTGCCTAGTTCGTAGCCGAGTTCTAACAGAGTGCTGACCTAGTAACTGATGTACTGACAGAGTTCTGAGTTAATAACTCACGGGCAGTCCAGACGTATGTCGGCCTAGACACAGCCGCTTCTAGAGGATGCGATTGGCTGCCTTCTCCACGATCGTTCTCTTACGTCTGGCGTGTGGCTCAACAGTTACTGTTGAGTCTTCACTCTGGAGACTGGTTTGATGCAGCTCTCCACCTTACCCTGCCTGAGCTAGCCTCTACATTTCCGAATAAGAACGGCAACCTACATCCTTCTGAATCTGCTTACTGTATTCGTCTCTCAGTCTTTCTCTGCGATTTTTATCCCAACCCCCCCCCCCCGCCCCAAACCCCGCTCCCCCCAACCCCAACACACAAACACACATCCAATGCTAAACTCGCTATTCCTTCATGTCTAAGAACGTCTCCCACAGATCCAACACTTCTTTTCGTCAAAATATGCCAGAAATTTCTTTTCTCCCCAATTCTGTTCACCACCTCCTCATTATTTACGCAATCTGCCTCTCTAATCTTCAGCATTCTTCTGTAGCACCTTATTTCAAAAGCTTCTGTCCTTTCCTTGTCTGAACTTTTTATCCTCCAAGAAAGAAAGAAATCGCAATTTGCGATCTGTTATGGCTTCACTGTACTAGGTTTAGATGGTATACCAAAGTGCGGCGAATGAAAATTTGTGCCGGTACGGGTTTCGAACCCCTTCCTCTGCAGTCGGGCTGGCCACTGTGTCCTTGGTGGCGGAGTGGTCAACGCGTCTGCCTAGTAAGCATAAGATCCCGGGTTTGAATCCCGGACGGGCAGAAATTTTCATTCGCCGCACTTTGGTAGTCCATCTAAACCTAGTACAGCGAAGCCATAACTGATCGCAAATTGCGATATATTTCATTCTTTGGCCGCTGTAACGTCGTCAAAAATATATAATTATAAAAAATATATAATTTATTCTCCACGTTTCAGTCCTGTACAGTGAAACAGTCCAGAAAAATGCCTTCAGAAAGGAATTCCTAACCATTGAATTGTCGTTGTTGTTATGGTCTTCAGTCCGGAGACTGGTTTAATGCAGCTCTCAATCCTACTCTATCCTGCGCAAGCCTTTTCATCTCCTCATAAGAACGGCAACCCACATCCATTTGAATCTGCTTACTATACGCGTTTTTTGGTCTCCCTCTGCGATTTTTACCCCACACGCTTTCCTCCAATGATAAATTTACGATTCCTCGATGTCTAAGGATGTGTCCTACCAAGCGATCCCTTCTTTTGGTCAGGGTATGCCAAAAATTCCTTTTCTCACCAATTCTGTTCAGTACCTCTTCATTAGTTATGCGATCTACCCACCTAATCTTCAGCATTCTTCTGTAGCACCACATTTCAAAAGCCTCTATTCTCTTCCTGTCCGCACTGCTTATCGTCCATGTTTCACTCCCGTACAAGGCAACACTCCACACAAATGCCTTCCGAAAAGACTTCCTTACACTTAAATTAATATTCGATGTTAGCAAATTTCTCTTTTTCAAAAATGCTTTTCTTCCCATTGCCATTCTACATTTTATATCCTCTGTACTACGACCATCGCGTGTTATTTTACTACCCAAGTAACAAACCTCATCTACCACCTTCATTGTTTCGTTACCTAATCTAATTCCTTCAGCATCACCTGATTTTCTAAGACCGCATTCCATTATTTTTGTTTTGCTCTTGTTAATGTTCATTTTATACGCTCTCTTCAACACACTGTCCGTTCCATTCAACTGCTCTTCCAGGTCGTTTGCTGTCTCTGACAGAATTACAATGTCATCAGCAAAACGCAATGTTTTTATTTCTTCCCCCTGAACTTTAATCCCTATTCCAAATTTATCCTTGCTTTCCTTCACCGCCTGCTCGATGTACAAATTGAATAACATCGGAGAAAGGCTACAACCCTGTCTTACTCCCTTCCCCGAGGTCAGATCTACCAGCTTTTCCATTCTCCTGTAGATAATTCGTGTTAAAATTTTGCAACCACGACTTATCAAACTGATGGTTCTGTAATTTTCGCACCTGTCTGCACCTGATTTCTTTGGAATGGGGATTATTACATTTTTCTTAAAGTCTAAGGGTATTTCGCCTGTCTCATACATCCTACACACCAGTTCAAATAGTTTTGTCATGGCTGGCTCTCCCAGAGACTTTAGTAGCTCTGAGGGTATGTTATCTACTCCTGGGGCCTTGTTCCGACCTAGGTCTTTCAGGGCTCTGTCAAATTCATCTCTCAGTATAGTATCTCCTATTTCATCTTGATCTACTTCCTCTTTCCTTCCTACCCTTCCTTTGTAGAGCTGCTCTATGTACTCTTTCCATCTTACAGCTTTCCCTTCTTTGCTGAGAACTGGTTTCCCATCTGAGTTCTTGATATTCGCAGAGTTGCTTTTCTTGTCCCCAAATGTCTCTCTTATTTTCTTGTAGGCGGAATCTACTTTTCCCCTTCTTATACATTCTTCTACAGATTTGCATTTGGCTTCTAGCCACTCCTGCTTAGGCATTTTGCACTTCCTGTCAATCTCATTTCTTAGTGGTCTGTACTCCATTTTGCCTGTTTCATTTACTGCATTTTTATATTTTCTCCTTTCATCAATTAAATTTAGTATTTCCTGTGATACCCAGGGATTTTTTGTAGGTCTTGCCTTTCTACCTATTTTGTCCTCTGCTGCCTTCACTATTTCATCTCTCAATGCTACCCATTCCTCTTCTACTGTTTTATTTCCCCCTGTTTCTGTCAATTGTTGCCTAAATCTCCCTCTGAAATTCTCCAGAACTTCACGTTCCTTCAATTTATCTAGGTCCCATCTCCTTATTTTCCTACCTTTCTGCAGTTTTTTCAGTTTCAGCCTACAATTCATGACTAACAAGTTATGGTCAGAGTCGACATCTGCCCCTGGGTATGTCTTACAGTTTATAACTTGGTTCCGGAATCTATGTTTTACCATTATAAAATCTATCTGATACCTTCCGGTGTCTCCTGGTCTCTTCCAAGTATACAACCTTCTTTTGTGATTCTTAAACCACATGTTTGTTATGATTAAATCATGTTCCGTGCAAAATTCTACCAGGCGGCTTCCTCTTTCATTCCTTTTGCCCAGACCATATTCACCTACTATCATCCCTTCCCTTCCTTGTCCTACTACCGAATTCTAGTCTCCTATAACAATTAAGTTTTCCTCTCCCTTCATTGTTTGAATAATTTCCTTTAGCTCCTCATACATATCTTCGATCTCCTCATCATCGGCAGAGCTAGTTGGCATATAAACCTGTACTACTGTCGTCGGTGTTGGCTTCGTATCTATCTTGACAATGATAATGCGATCACTGTGCTGCTCATAGTAGTTTACCCGCATTCCTATTTTCTTATTCATTTTCAGTACTACTCCTGTGATACCCCCAACTGATTTTGTACTTATAATCCTGTACTCACCTGACCAGAAATCCTGTTCATCCTGCCACCGAACTTCACTAATCCCCACTATCCATTTCTCTTTTTAAATTTTCTAATTTTCCTACCCGATTAAGGGATCTAACATTCCACGCTCCGATCCGTAGAATGCCAGTATTGTCTTTCCTGATGACAACATCCTCCTGAGTAGTCCCCGCCCGGAGATCCGAATGGGGGACTATTTTACCTCCGGAATATTTTACCCGAGAGGATGCCATCATCATATTTTCATACAGTAGAGCTGCATGTCCTCGGGAAAATTAACGGCTGTAGTTTCCCCTTGCTTTCAGCCGTTCGCAGTAACTGTGTGGCAAAGCCACATTAGCTAATGTCACAAGGCCAACTCAGTCAATCATCCAGACTGTTGCCCCTGTAACTACTGAAAAGGCTGCTGCCCCTCTTCAGGAACCACACGTTTGTCTGGCCTCTCCACAGATACCCCTCCGCTGTGGTTGCACCTACGGTACGGCTATCTGCATCTTTGAGGCACGCAAGCCACCCCACCTCGGCAATGTCTGTAGTTCATGGGGATTGAATTAATATTCCATATTAACTCGTCCAGGTACCTATTTATCCTTGTCTTAAGTTATTCAAACTCCTCTTTCCTTTTCTCACTCTGTCCAAATCCTCTTTCCTTCTCTCTCTGTCCATCGCCTCCTCTCCCCTCTCTATGTCTCTATTCATCTGTTCATCTCTCCCCTCTCTGTTCCTCTCTTCCTAACCTCTCTAAGCCCAACCTTATCTTCTCTTTTTTCTGTCAATCACCTCCTCTTCTCTATCAAACTCCTCCTCAGTCCATTGCCTCTTGCATCTCTGAAAAATTAATATAACTCTGTTAACTTTCATTCTGATCGGTGAGATGTAGTGCCTAAGTTAGTTGCAAGAATGAAATCTTTGTTCCTTTTGTTTTGAAGACTGCGCTTCCAAAATTTCAACAAGATGGGGATAAATAGATTTTTATTTGGTAGTGTTGCAAATAAGCAGGCTAGGTCGCAATTTTTTATTTTTATTTATTTATTTATTTATTTATTTTTACAGGTCAGCCTTCAAGTACTTAAAGCAACGCTTTTATGACGTGTTTAGGACATTGGCACCATCAGATTAACATCTGTTTCGATCTGTTTCGTGACAGCAACTATACGTCTACAGGTGCTGCTACATAGATTGGCAGAAACTGTTCGTTATACAAACATAGGCAGGCTATATAACCTCTACGTACGTGCATCTGTATACTTGCGTGTGTCGTCACAAAACTGATGTAAATCTGACGATGGAAATGTCCGAAACTCGACATTAAAGTCATACTGTTCTTGAAGTATAACCTGTAAAAAAGTGAAATAAGTGTCGGGTTTAGATTTTCTCCAAAAAATGTTCGTAAATCTATGGGACTTAACTGTTTGGTTATTTGTCCCCAGCTTACAAACTACTTAAACTAAGTTAAACTAACCTAAGGACAACACATACACCCGAGGGAGGACTCGAACCTACGACGGAGCCCCAGTAAGCACGGCTATTCTGCCGCGGCTTAGATTTTCTACGCACTATACAAAATTTTATTTATACAGTGATATTATTATACCTATAATCTTCGCGAAAGTTCGAGCAATATGTTGATCATGCTTCATCGCAGTCTGAAGAACGGTACGGCAGCGCAGAATATACTAACAAACATACAAACAAACAAAACTTCAATTTCATATATTATATAGATGTAGGGTAGGATGGTACATATTCGATATAGGTACAATTCCGATCAATGTAAGGTTTCGCACTTCGTGGTGTTGGTAGCACTTGCCTTTGTGTGGCGTTGTAGTGTAGCAGGTTTCTACAGCTCGTCCTGTCTTTTCCAAGAATACACCGCTTTGTGCAACGGTAATATAATTTTTTTTCCTGTTAAATCAGTATCTAAGCGTGACAGGATTCGTTGCCAAAAGTGCAATCTTTGGTACCACGAAGTATTAGTTGTTACCCGATGGGAAAAGTGATTTTTATGTGGAAGATGCCAGTGATCAAAATTTTACCAGAAAGTGGTCACAATTGTACCTAGTGTGGTACATTTTCGATCGATTTTTCTCAATTCTGTAACTTTTTTTTATACACCAACATTTGTAATTGCCTAATATTTCTGTTTCATTAAACATTTAAGAACAAGTGCCACTGTGAAAATTATTTCTTTTCTCAATATATTTCCAGTTCCAACAACATTAGACCGAAATGATCGCTATTGTACCACTTACCCTACTGCACAATGTGCCTTAAAAAAAAAAAAAAAAAAAAAAAAAAAAAAAAAAAAAAAAAAAAAAAAAAAAGACTACGTAGTCTACGAGACGTTAAACCCTAATCTTCCTTCCTACCATTTCTGTAAGTATCATACGGGCGTCCCAAAACACTTGTTTTCTTCCAATGTGTCCTAGGTAAGTTAACGTTGGACGCTTCTGTGTTACGGACTCCTGAAACAGAAGTCCTTTTCGTGATACGGAATTCAGCCACACATACAAGAACGGCAGCATGCCTAGTTGTCAGGCGCAACTAACAAGGGGAGAGTTTTATTATACACTGGTACTGTACAAGGGTAAACTAATACAAGATTCTCATATGTTTTGTTGTTGTTGATCTGGTGAATGTAATAAAACATGTCCCATATGTGTACCTGCTGTAGTTTTCCAGAAATTCCTCAGATTATACAAGTAAATTATAGGGATTATAGAAGCGAATTAACATATTCTTCAGTTTTCGTTAAGAATTTTGACAACCGTACAACTTCCTTAAGACTGAGCTTTAATTTTTCCAGTTAATCATGAATTCGTGTGTGCTACAGTAAGTAATAAAAGCAGATTATCTGACACATTCATATAGTTTTAGTTAACTTTATTACCATCATTTTCCAAAATTAAACTCTGCAACTTCTCTTGAAAAATTCGTGCAGTTGTCTGAAATAATAAAAATAAATGATCCAAGTAGTTAATAAATTACACATTTTCACAAATTATATCTTTGTTTCTCTGTAATTTCTGGAAAACTACTCAGTTATACGTCTGGGTCGTGGTTTATTAGATTCAGCAGATCGATAACTAGAAAATACACCGAGATCGTGCTTTACTGTATCCTCGTCCAGTTATGCAATGGCTTCGTTTTTGGGAGGTCGCTAAATTTCTGGCAAAATATTTTATTAGCCGTACCTCCGTAACTAAACATTTGCGGACGTATCATTTATGACCTTTTTTCACTTCTAGAATAACACACTAAAATATATGCATATTTGCAAATTTGTATATTTCCACCCTGTAAGCCGCGGTGGGGTGGCCGAGTGCTCTAAGGCGCCTTGCTGCGGAGCGCGGAGTTGTTCGCCGTCGGAGGTTCGAGTCCTCCACCGAGCATGTGTATGTATGTATGTGTGTGTGTGTGTGTGTGTGTGCGTGTGTGTGTGTGTGTGTGTGTGTGTGTGTGTGTGTATGTTTTGTCCTTAGCATTAGTTTAAGTAGTTCGTTAGCCTAGGGACATATCCGTAAGACTTAGTCCCTTAAAGTTTTTAACATTTGAACGTTTGATTCACACTATATAGGGTAAGGTGGTACAATTTCGATCATTTCGGACAAATGTAATTGTAACTGCAAATATATTGGTAAAAGAAATAATTTTAACTATGGCACTTGTTCTTGAATGTTTAATGAATATGTATCACAAATATTAGACAATTACAAACGTTGGTATGAACACAAAAAATGTTCAAATGTTTGTAAAGCTTATGGGACTTAACTACGGGGTCATCAGTCCCTGAACTTACAAACTACTTATGAACGACTTACGAACTAGGACGGGGCACAAATATCCATGCCCGAGGGGGGGGGGGGGGTTGGAACCCCCGACCGTAGTGACCGTGCAGACCGTATGAACACACACACACACACACACACACACACACACACACACAAAAAAAAAAAAAAAAAAAAAAAAAAAAAAAAAAAAAAAAAAAAAAAGGTTACAGACTCGATAGGAAATGTACCACACTAGGTACAATTATGATCACTTCCTCGTACAATTTTGATCACTGACTTTTTCCACATGAAAAGCACTTTTTCCTTGGGGCACCAGCGCATACTTCGCGTAACCAAACGTTGCACAATAATGATTTTACAAGCACTTGGAAACTAGAAAATGTATAAGAGCGCGTTTGACGACGTAGTTCCACATGCATCTTAACAGGAGGAAATTTATCTCTTAGCACAAAGCGGTGTATTCTTGGAAAAGACAGGAGGAGCTGTAGAAAACTGTTACACTACAACGCCACACAAAGGCAAGTGCTACGAGTGAAAAATTGCGCGAAAACTTATGTTGATCGGAATTGTACCTATATCGAATTTGTACCACCTTACCCTAATAGCTATTTGTCTCGTGTGAACGAGGTTATTCATTGGTGTAGAACTTGAAAATATGGGAGTTACTACGATACACTGTAGGAGGCCAATCTTTCGGTTCCTCCATCTGCTCCTCTGACCTTAGAATACAGAAAATAAGCTTCTATTTTGAAGAAAGCGCTGCCAGCTTAACTAGTCGGTAACCATAGGGCACGAACCTTCGGCTTTTCGTCCCTTTCAACATTATTTGAGCTGTGACCAACAGCTTCAAGACCAAATTACTCCAATATTCAAGAAAGGCAATAGGAGTGATCCCCAAAATTACAGGCCTGTCTCATTGACGTCGATTTGCAGTAGGATTTTGGAACATATACTTTGTTCGAATATTATGTACTACCTCGAAGAGAACGACCTATTAACCAATAGTCAGCACGGATTCAGAAAGTATCGCTCTTGCGAAACACAGCTTGCCCTTTATTCACATGAAGTGTTAAGTGCCATCGACAAGGGATCTCAAATCGATTCCATATTTCTGGATTTCCGGAAGGCTTTTGATACTGTACCCCACAAGCGGCTTCTAATGAAATTGCATGCTTATGGAATATCTCCCCAATTGTGCGATTGGATTCACGATTTCCTATCAGAAAGGACACAGTTCGTTGTAATTGACGGTAAGTCATCGAGTAAAACAGAAGTGATATCTGGCGTTCCACAGGGAAGCGTTATTGGTCCCCTACTCTTCCTCGTGTTTATAAACGATTTAGGAGATAATCTGAATAGCTCCCTTAGACTGTTCGCGGATGATGCTGTCGTTTATCGGTTAGTGAAGTCAACAGAGGATCAAAAGCAACTGCAAAGCGATTTAGACAAAATTTCTACTTGGTGCGAAAATTGGCAATTGACACTAAATAAAGAAAAGTGTGAAGTAATACACATGACCACTAAAAGAAATCCGCTGAACTTCAATTACGCGATAAATCAGTCAAACCTTAAGGTCGTAAATTCTACCAAATACCTAGGACTTACAATTACGAACAACTTTGACTGGAGAGAACACATAGAAAATATTGTGGGGAAGGCGAACCAAAGGTTACGTTTCATTGGCAGAACGCGTAGACGATGCACCAGCTCCACCAAAGAGACTGCCTACATCACACTTGTGCGTCCTCTCTTGGAGTACTGTTGCCCCTTGTGGGACCCTCACCAGGTGGGACTGACGGAAGATATTGAGAAGGTTCAGAGAAGGGCAGCTCGTTTTGTTTTATCACGTTACGGGGGGGAAAGCGTCACGGAAATGTTGCACGAATTGGGGTGGAAATCATTAAAAGAAAGACGTTATTCATTGCGGCGTGATCTGTTTGCGAAGTTTCAATCACCGACTTTTAGTTCTGAATGTGAAAATATTTTGCTAGCACCCACCTACTTAGGGAGACATGACCATCCCAATAAAATAAGAGAAATCAGATCGAAAACGGAACGATTTAGGTGTTCTTTCTTCCCGCGCGCTATTAGAGAATGGAACGGTAGAGAAAAGTTATGAAGGTGGTTAATGAACCCTCTGCCAGGCACTTAAATGTGATTTGCAGAGTATCTATGTAGATGTAGATACGTATTGTATGCTTGCCCTTTTTTTATGTGCCTGCCTCGACTCTAAGATCGTATTTGCACTGAGCTGCGAACAATCCGCATTAAAGGCCTCATGACAAAATTGTTAGATGTTGTGTTCAGTCATGTATCTACCGTTACTTTACTTGACATGTGATTTTTTATTGTAGGTGTAACACTGATGCTGCCTAACAAGGAGACCACATGGGTATATGGGTATCGCATTTTAGAATTTTTTATATTTACGGTACGTGCAGTTCAGAACTTAAATAACTATGAGCCAAAGCCATTCGACGCAACTCTCAAGAATTCTCGAGAAAATCGAGTTTGAAGTTTTGCAACGTACACTTGAGTGCCAATGCCTAACACAGTCCCAGCCCGTGTCAGTGTAGGTTCTGGCCTCACAGTAATAGAGTCCCGCGTTCGAGTCCCACTGTGATAGAATATTTTTAATTTTAGAATTCAGTCATGTTGTTGATATGGTCTTCAGTCCGCAGACTGGTTTGATGCAGCTCTCCACAATACCCTATCCTGAGCAAGCCTTTTCATCTCCTCATAAGAACGGCAAACCACATCCACTTGAATCTGCTTACTATACGCGTCTCTTGGTCTCCCTCTGCGATTTTTACCCCACACACTTCCCTCCAACGCTAAATTTACGATTCCTCGATGTCTAAGAATGTGTCCTACCAAGGGTATGCCAAAAATTCCTTTTCTCGCCAATTCTCATCAGAACCTCCTCATTAGTTATGCGATCTACCCACCTAATCTTCAGCATTCTTCTGTAGCACCACATTTCAAAAGCCTCTATTCTCTTCCTGTCCTCACTGCTTATCGTCCATGTTTCACTCCCGTACAAGGCAACACTCCACACAAATGCCTTCAGAAAAGACTTCCTTACACTTAAATTAATATTCGATGTTAGCAAATTTCTCTTTTTCAAAAATACTTTTCTTCCCATTGCCATTCTGCATTTTATATCCTCTGTACTGCGACCATCACATGTTATTTCACAACCCAAATAACGAAACTCATCTACCGCCTCCATTGTTTCGTTACCTAATCTAATTCCTTCAGCATCGCCCAATTTTCTAAGACCGCATTCCATTATTTTTGTTTTGCTCTTGTTAATGTTCATTTTATACGCTCTCTTCAACACGCTGTCCATTCCATTCAACTGCTCTTCCAGGTCCTTTGCTGTCTCTGACAGAATTACTATGTCATCAGCAAAACGCAATGTTTTTATTTCTTCCCCCTGAACTTTAATCCCTATTCCAAATTTTTCCTTGCTTTCCTTCACCGCCTGCTCGATGTACAAATTGAACAACATCGGAGAAAGGCTACATCCCTGTCTTACTCCCTTCCCAACTGTTGCTTCCCTTTCATGCCCTTCGTCTAATAACTGCGGTCTGGCTTTTGTACAAGTTGTAAATAACTCTCCTTTCCCTGTATTTTACTCCTGCTGACAGCAGAATTTGAAAGAGTGTATTCCAGTCAACATTGTCAAAAGCTTTCTCCAAATCTACAAAAGCTAAAAATGTAGGTTAGCCTTTCCTTAATCTATCTTCTAAGATAAGACGTAAAGTGAGTTTGCCTCCCGGGTTCCTACGTTCCTCCTGAATCCAAACTGATCTTCCCCGAGGTCAGCTTTTACCAGCTTTTCCAGTCTCCTGTAGATAATTCGTGTTAACATTTTGCAACCATGACTTATCAAACTGATGGTTCTGTAATTTTCACACCTGTCTGCGCCTGATTTCTTTGGAATGGGGATTATTACATATTTCTTAAAGTCTGAGAGAATTTCGCCTGTCTCATACATCCTACAGACCAGTTCAAATAGTTTTGTCATGGCTGGCTCTCCCAGAGACTTTATCAGCTCTAAGGGTATGTCATCTATTCCTGGGACCTTGTTCCGACGTAGGTCTTTCAGGGCTCTGTCAAAATCATCTCTCAGTATAGTATCTCCTATTTCATCTTGATCTATTTCCTATTCCCTTCCTACAACATCGTCTCTAAATTCATTTCCTTTGTAGAGCTGCTCTATGTACTCTTTCCACCTTTCAGCTTTCCCTTCTTTGCTGAGAAATGGTTTCCCATCTGAGTTCTTGATATTCGTAGAGTTGCTTTTCTTGTCCCGAAATGTCTCTTTTATATTCCTGTAGGCGGTATCTACTTTTCCCCTTCTTATACATTCTTCTACAGATTTGCATTTCGCTTCTAGCCACTACTGCTTAGCCATTTTGCACTTCCTGTCAATCTCATTTCTTAGTCGTCTGTACTCCATTTTGCCTATTTCATTTAATGAATTTTTATATTTTCTCCTTTCATCAATTAAATTTAGTATTTCCTGTGATATCCAAGGATTTTTTGCAGGTCTTGCCTTTGTACCTATTTTGTCCTCTGCTGCCTTCACTATTTCGTCTCTCAATGCTACCCATTCCTTTTCTGCTGTTTTATTTCCCCCTGTTTCTGTCTATTGATGCCTAAATCTCCCTATGAATTTCTCCAGAACTTCACGTTCTTTCAATTTATCTAAATCCCATCTCCTTATTTTCCTACCTTTCTGCAGTTTTTTCAGCTTCAGCCTACAGTTCATGATTAACAAGTTATGGCCAGAGACGATAAATGTAAATAGTTTTGGGGACTCTAATGGCACGTGTTGTGTCAGTTTTTGTTTATGTGTATGTATACGAGCTGAACAGTCACCTAAAACTATGGTTGGTTAGGTTATCTGCTTGGAAAGCCATTAGTAGCTACGGAAAAGACTTTCCAAAACCAGTGCCGTAGCTCTTCACAAAATAATCAAAGACTACCGTCGTCAACTACTAGTGAATCCAATAGTGTAAAAAATGTAACTTATGTTTTTTTTATTATTATTGAACCATCATTATTAACAACTTTCTATAAAAAATAGAGGATTACTAATAAACAAAAATACATGCACTTTTCGTAAATATTATCATTAGATATTTAAATTATGTAAGTATTCGAACACAATAAAAACAAAAAATAAATAAATCTGTCAGAATAGGATGCAAACCACTGACATCAAGGTTGTAATGCCAGAATGGTACCTCCTGACCTACGCCGACAGATACTGCAATTCATTTAATGATTGGTACTTACCATTACTTCAGAGTCGATTACCATAAGTTTTGCATTCTTAATTTTGTTTCTGAATTCTTTTCTGTCTCCTACCATTTGTCTGTTGATTACCAATTGCCTTAAGTCTTCCTCTATTTCAAGATACCAATTTGTTTTCTGGCTTGAACTGCTTACTAAATCAAAGATTCTCTTTGTAAGTCTGGTCTTGCCCATTCTATGTATGTGCCCATATAAAGTTAATCTGCCGCGGTGGAGTAGCCGAGCGGTCTAAAGCACCTCGCTGAGGAGCGCGCGGTTGCTCGCCGTGGAGGTACGAGTCCTCCCTGGGGCATGGGTGTGTGTGTTTGTCCGTAGGTTAGTTTACCTAGGTTTAAGTAGTTTGTAAGCTACGGACTGATGACCACGCAGTTTGGTCCGATAGATTTCTTATCATGTCTGTGAGTCTGTCAGTGTACTGGTACAGTTATTTAGTAGGTCTTTTCATCCGAATGCCATCTCTGTGGTCCAAATATTTTCCTGAGAATTTTACGTTCTACTTTCTCTGCCTCTGTGATGCCCGATGCTCCAATTGTGTCCGTTTTTGCCGCATACAAGTGCAATTTTTTTTTTTTTTTTTTTTTTTTTTTTTTTTTTTTTTTTTTTTTTTTTTAATGGGACTTAACTAAGGGGTCATCAGTCCCTAAACTTACAAACTACTTATGAACTAGCTAATACTAAGGACGACACAAATATCCATGCCCGAGGGGGGATTCGAACCCCCGACCGTAGTGGCCGTGCAGACCGTGGCTGGAGCGCCTCAGTCCCCTCGGCCACCGCGACCGGCCAAGTGCTTCTGGTAATGCGACTGTTTTGTAGTGTCTACGTTTGGCCTATCTTGATATGCTTTTCTTATTATAATGTGGCGATGTGAGTTTGTATGCTTTCTTTGGTTTTTCTGTGCGTTCTCTGTTAGATTCCTTGTTTGATCCACCCATTTCTATATATTCACCTGTTGTGTTGTGGTCTTCAGTCCAGAGACTGGTTTGATGCAGCTCTCCACCCTACTCTATCCTGAGCAAGCCTTTTCAGCTCCTCATAAGAACGGCAACCCACATCTACTTTGCTTACTATACGCGTCTCTTGGTCTCCCTCTGCGATTTTTACCCCACACACTTCCCTCCAATGCTAAATTTACGATTTACCGATGTCTAAGAATGTGTCCTACCAAGCGATCCCTTCTTTTAGTCAGGGTATGCCAAAAATTCCTTTTCTCGCCAATTCTGTTCAGTATATTCACCTAAGTATTTAAATTTTTCCACTTTTTTTATGTACGCATACATCGTATGCATCGTGTGTACATTGTTGGTTAGTTGGTCCATGTATTGCGTCTTCTCATACGATATCTGTAGACCTGTTTCGGAAGCTATTTCATGCATACTATTTTTTTTTCGACCGAACTCTTTTTCCCCCCAGTATTGTGCCTATAGTTGTGTCAAACTGGTGGAGATGAAGGCGGGCATCTGACAGTGGAATCTAGATTGAGGGGCGTGTGTTTGTGGTTGTCGGAGGAACCCCGCGGCTTGACGAGATTGACGGCGCCGACGACAGACGCCGTCACAACACGGAGACGCTCGTCAAGCAACGCCGGGTGTGCTCCGCGCCTGTCGTTGCCTAGCAACCGGTGGCAGCCGGCAGAGGGAAAGCCCTCAGACTCTTCACATGTGACGCCGCCGTAAAACCTAGAGCACTGTATAGTACAAGCAGAACAATCCGCCATTTTGAATCCCAATCCAACGACAGAGTTGTATGCTTTGTATTGTGAAGCGAAGTGAGTCAGCAACTATTTCGTGATTTTATTGTTTCACAGTGTGAAATGATTGGTTGTGCTGCACCGAACTGCTCAAATAATAGCAGACATGTGCGCTGTAAGTTTTATCGGTTTCCTTCAAAAACAGATCGGCGTAAAAGGTAACTTGTCAATTACAGACGCTAAGTATGGACGCCAAAATCGAGCACCTATAACGTTAAGAACAAAAACTTTTTTTTATTTGTATTAGAAAAAAAATGTTCACAAAGAGGAAGTAATGAAAATACAGGCCTATAATGTAAGCAATAGTTTCTTTAATTTTGCTACAGATTGTTAACATAACACAATATACTGTCAGTTTAAAGTGAGCTACTTTTCCTGATATTATATAGACTAACTAAGGAGCTATTCTAAGCGCTGTTAATTGTATTTTAAGCGATGCATGAGTGCATCTGGCATTACCCAGACAGTGGTTTTTAAATTATATTATTTCGCGGCAGATCTGTGTGTAATTTGAATGAGACTCTCAACACGGGAATGTGTAAGCCTAAGCCAAGCTATAAAGAGGATGTGAAAAAAAGGTAAAGCAGTCAACAATCCGAAGATTGGTTTGATCACCACAGTGCTTTACTAGGCATGGTCCTGTTTGGAGGTGGTATGCCGCTGCCTTCCTCCGACCTTGGAACTGACTTACCCAGCCAGTTGTAGGGGGACCTACAGTTTAACGTGGGTTCCGAACCACGGTGCTACTCGGTATTTTTCACACGAGCAAAACTGCCAGATGTGAAAGAAGTGGAAAGTGACAGATAAAAATCCTAGGACGTGGCGGGGATCGAACCCACGACCTTTGGATGTGGAGTCTGGCACTGCACCACTGTGCAACCGAAGCACTTGAACAGGATGTATGGAGGGGAAAAATATATTGAAGTTCGCAAAAGAAAAAAAATGCGAACGGGAAGGAAGTCGTAAATGAAAAGCATTAAATTCAAAACTTAGAATTAAACATTCACTTTATTTCTAAGTGTATGCTACCAGATAGACTTTATTTTGTCGTTATCTAACGAAACGAGACATTCAAGGTTATAAAACACATTTTGACGTAAAACCCTCTTTGAAATATGGTGTGTGTAAAATATGCGAGGCATTACAATACCGCAATTTAACTGGTTTCGAATACAACTCTTAGTTACCGAAGACCTATGTTGACATACCATTTATAAGCCAGAAAATATGATCATTGTAACGTATTTTAACTGTATGTGGTAAATATTTAGAACAGCATCATATGCCTTACTTTGGAATGTAAGTGGAAGTATCATATCTGTAAAAATCCATCTAATCACTAACTTTAAGTTGCTTCCCTCTTATTGTCAAATGTAAGCCAATAAATGTACTACGCTATAAAATTTTCTGCGTTTGAAAAGTATATTAAATGGCCTTAAGAGCATGTTAAAAGCGAAAGAGTTCCGTAGTCTTTCAATGCGTGCCTTCAACGTGGGATTCAAAATGGCGGATTGTTCTGCTCGTAGTATACAATGCTCTAGTAAAACCTAGAGCACTGTATAGTACAAGCAGAGAATTCTGCCATTTTTAATCTCACGTTAAAGACGCGCGTTTAAAGACTACGGAACTCTTTCGCTTTTAACATGCTCTTAAGGCCATTTAATATACTTTTCAAACGCAGAAAATATTACAGCATTGCAAATTTATATGCTTACATTTCACTGAAAGAGCCAAGAAACTTAAAGTTAGTGATTAAATGGATATTTAGAGGTGTGATACTTTCACTTACATTCCATATGATGCTGTTCTAAATATTTACCACATACAGTTAAATACGTTACAATGATCATATTTTCTGGCTTATAAATGGTATGTCAACATAGGTCTTCGGTAACTAAGAGTTGCATTCGAAACCAGTTAAATTGCGGTATTGTTATGCCTCGCATATTTTACACACACCATATTGCAGAGAAGATTTTACGTCAAAATGTGCTTAATAAGAAACTTCCTGGCAGATTAAAATTGTGTGCCGGAACTGGGACTCGAACCTGCGACTTTTGCCTTTCGCGAGCAAACGCTCTACCACAGAGCTATTCCAGGAGAACTCATGTGAAGTTTGGACATTAGGAGGCGAGTTACTGGCAGAAATAAAGTTGTGGGGCGGCAACGTGAGACGTGTCGGGATAGCTTAGTGGTAGAGCGCTTGCCCGCGAAAGGCAAAGGTCCCAGGTTCGAGTTCCGGTTCCGGCACACAATTTTAATCTGCCAGGAAGTTTCATATCAGCGCACACTCCGCTGCAGAGTGAAAGTTTCATCCTGTGTTTTAATAACTTTGAACGACTGGTTTCGTTAGATAACGACTAAGTAAACTATCTCCGGTAGCATGCACTTTGAAATGAAGTGAATGTTGCATTCTAAGTTTTGAATTTAATGTATTTCATGCACGATTTCTTTCCTGTTCGCATTCTTTGCGTTGTCTTTTTTTATTTTTGTTTATTTTTGTAGAAAGACATTGCAATAAAGTTCCAGATTGCTGCTTATATTTTATTCGATAGTGCTACAGCTGTTTCGACAGTTTGTCATTCTCAAGCGCGTCTACGATGTTTGGACGTTATATGCTGACATCTGGCCTAGCCGTTGCATAAACTATATGGAAATATTCACGTATTTAGTTGTTGCATACGATTTTTAGCTGTCAGGTATTATGCAGCTTTTTACGCTAAAACGTTAAATTAAAGAAAACTTTTATATTTTTCGTAATTGACAACAGCTTTGCCAAAGATGTTTACATATATATGATATATGTAAACATCTTTGGCAAAGCTGTAAATCTATATCTTCGCACTTGTTTTAATAATTTTTTTTTTTTGCACAATTGACCTTCAAAACAAGAGGAAGGGCACCGTCTACACAAAATTTCGTTCAGTGCATGGTGGAGGGTACTTATGGATTTCGCCAAAATCCACAGTTTTGCTCCGATCTTGATGCTCCAGAAGACGAAGATCTTTTTGTACATACTACAAAAGGAACTGCCGAAAATGTTGTTTGTCACATTGCTTTAACATACATGTACCCTTTTATTACATGCAAATAAACGTTTTTGTACGCTTCCACAGAAAACCTTATTTTAAACCCGGGCAAAGAGTACAACATGTGTAAAAAGAATATGTCTGGTCATCCTGCCGTATCTTAATCTTCAGCGTTGTAAGATTATAAATAGTGATTATGACTAGTGAAAGAGCTCGCAAAATAGTTTCCTTGTGCCAAAAGGACGATGGCAGTTTGGAAGAAGGAGAAACCAGCCAACTCACTTCCAGAGCTAAGGTTTAACAGCACCTATTTCTGTTATCAATGCTGGGATCAGTATGTCATAGAAATAACATTCTTGAATGTCCACATAGATTTTGACGGTCTCAGTATACTTAGACATACTTCGTTTTCTTTATTAGGTTCAACCCCTGGTCAGTCATTCCATCATTGACATCTTGAAAACTTCATTCATTTCTTATGCGGACCCCACGTATGAGCAAGAGTGCAATTCCGATACTTGAACAGGTAGTGATACTGCAACAGGAACTCCAAGGAAGAGCAAGCGCGGAAACAACAGAGCTGGTGCTCAGAAAAGATTTGCACCTATAGTGCATGAGGTAGGAAGTGAAGAAGTGACCACAGAAGCAATACAAAAAAAAAAAAAAAAAAAAAAAAAAAAAAAAAAAAAAAAAAATTAAGCATAAAGGGGAAAACACGTGAGATAAAAATAAGCAGACAAGTGAGTCGAAACAAAGGTGAGGCATACTACAGGTAGTGGAAAACAAGTAGAAGCCAAGCAATGTAAAGAACTGAGTGAATGTAGATATAAGTGTAGAGAGCATTTTATGGACAGCGACAGGCAAAATATTTTCCAAGAATTTGGGAATATGGTTTATTACTCTAAATATGCTTTTCATGTAGCTGACCTTGTTACGACCACAGAAAAGCCGACAGAAAGAAAGAAAGTCGAAGGTATTAATAAGCAGAAAATGAGATTCGTAACCTACAAGTATCATTTGCGGGTCAGTGAACAAATGCTTCCTAGCTATAAAACAAGTTTTATGAAGACTCTTGATGTAAGAAACAAGTTTATAAGCACTGTTGTTTCAAAAATGCAGACTTCATGCTCCGGCATTATTGATGGGGATAACAGAGGGGAAACATCCACCTAACAACAAACGTGAAACATCGACTGCGCCAGGCAGCACATACTCGTACCATCGTACGAAAGTCACTACACAAGAAGAACTTCAACAAAAAGGTACCTCCTGTCTCATTACACGCTTTCAAAATGTATGACAAATACATCCGTAGCTGTGGTGAATCAGAACAGCCTATTCGTTCACCGATCTATCAGAAGATTTTTCGTCAGTTAAACATTCGTATCAAGACACCTAAAAAGGATATGATATCTGCTTCATATGAAGATTTCACATGTTTCAGAACAAAAGAAATTGGATGCTATTTTGTCAAAAACTGACATTTTGAGCCCGTGGTTATGTATGAAATACAGGATGATTCTTGTAATAAATAAGACAGCAACCAACCACTTTTGTTTCTGCTATTTATTAACTAAATAGCGCCGTTACCGGTTTCAAACCTTTCGGTTAATCATCAGGCGTCTGTTCACGTCCACACAAATGTCACTTACATTTTTCTTATGCAAACAATGTTTCTTGTGGCGAAAAGTCTTTAGTTGTGTGGTGTCGTACAATACAAAACCTGATTATAATGACTTTCTCTACCGTAAATGTGACTTATGATACCGACAAATATTGGGAACAACCTTGTAAACAAAAAATTCTATCATAAAAGTTTCTTCGTTCTAAGAAATGGACGCAGAAGTTGGGAAGGTAGTAAGACAGGGTTGTAGCCTCTCCCCAATGTTGTTCAATCTGTACATTGAGCAGGCAGTGAAGGAATGGAAGGAGAAATTTGGAGAAGGCATTAAAGTGCAGGGAGAAGAAATAAAAACATTGCGGTTTGCTGATGACATAGTAATTCCGTCAGACACAGCAAAAGATCTGGAAGAGCAATTGAATGGAATGGACAGTGTCTTGAAAGGAAGATATAAGGTGAACATTAAAAAGGGTAAAACAAATGTAATGGAATGCAATGTCAGAAAAATCAGGCGATGCTGAAGGAACTAGATTAGGTAATGAGACAATAGAAGTAGTAGACCAATTTTGTTATTTGGGTAGCAAGATTACTTCTGATGGCGGAAGTAAAGAAAATATAAAATGTAGAATAGCTTTGGAGCTTTGGGAAGAAAAGCGTTTCTAAAGAAGCGAAAGTTGTTAAAATCCAATATTAACTGAAATGTTAGAAAGTCCTTTGTGAAAGCCTTTATTTGGAGTGTAGCATTGTATGGGAGTGAAACGTGGACGATATGGAGATCAGATAGAAATATGATAGAAGCTTTCGATGGATAGATCAAGTAACTAATGAGGAGGTGCTTAACCGAATCGGGGAGAAAAGGAGTTTCTGGCATATCCTAAGAGAAGGGATAGGTTAGTGGGACACAAAGAGAGACATCAAGAATTGTCAACTTAGCATTAGAAGGAAGCGTGTGGGGTAAAAATCGTAGAGGGAGACCGAGGGACGAATACAGTAAGCAGATTCAAAAGGATGTAGGTTGCCGAACGTATTCTCAGGTGAAGAGACTTGCACAGGACAGGACAGAGCTGCATCAAACCAGTCTACGGACTGAGGACCACAACAACAACAACATTAAAATTGGGCAGGTAATCGAACACAACGAAAACAATAAAAACATAAACCCGTTTCTGCAGGAATCGAACCGCCAACTCTATGGTTGTGAGACCAGAACGCCACCATCTGAGCTACACCAACAGTCATTGAAATCACACATTCTGTGAATATGAAAACAAAAACAACTGCAGGATCAGAAATGTCTGTTCTTCCGGAACAGACGCCACATGTATATATATATGATATGCCAGTGACGGGCAACGATTCTTTCGTTAGTGGGGAGGGGTGGGCAAGTTGGTGGCCCTTACTCTTACGGAAATTAGTTTGTGAAACTACGAGTTTGAGTACTGTGGACAGGGTGAAGATGAGAATTTGTTTATGACGGGGGCCGTCCTTAGGTAGTATTTGCAGGTGCGGTGATCACTGTGTTCCCGGTTTAAGTCATATATTCTGTGAATATGTAGATTTAAATTAATATTCAGAGCCAACGAACATTCCTTCCATATGTTCAAATCTTTGTTAAGCTTAAGGGACTTAACTGCGGAGTCATCAGTCCCTAAACTTACAAACTAACTTGTACTTAAGAGAGCTCAAACATCCATACCTTAGGGAGGATTCGAACCCCCGACGGGGAACGGCCTCGCGCATCGGAGCATAGCGCCTCAATGCTTCCGGCCACTCCGCCGCGGCCTAGGAAATCCGATTCAGGCTATAACATGTAAACACGGCAGAGTAGAACGGTTTACGAAATTCCGTTTCCGTCTTGCGCAAGATGTGTTGCATGTAAACATAGTGAATGTGTTATGCGTGGGCATCACATCCTCACCAACGCGGTTTGTAAAATATGGGACTATTCACCGAACTTTTCAGATGTACCTTGTATATAGGGTGGTCGGAAATTCCTGTTACAAACTTCTAGGACTTGTGGAGGGTAGTGAGTACATAACATTTTTAATAGGAACAGTTCCAGTTCAGAAGTGTACCTCGACAACGTCTGCTTAGTTACAGAGAAAATAATCCCCATTACGCTACAATTGGCCCTACGGTTGTTGCCTATTTAAATGGTTTATTGTTTTGTTGTAATAAAATTTAGTTGTTGGTCGCCACATCGAGCCGCTGTTGTAATGCGGTGCCGCAGATGCTGGGTTCTTGTTGTTGTCGCCTAATGTAAACCGTAAGGTGTAAATTGCAATGAAAATGCGCAAGTAATAACGGAACGATTCAGTATTCTTTTCAAATTGATTGCAACAATTGTTCATTCCTTAAGTAGGAGTGGTTGAGATAATAAACTGAATTGAAACGGTCGTGGAACGGAAACGATACATTTCTGGACATGGTTTCCTATTCAAAATGTTATGTACTCCCTACCCCCTTCAAGTCCTGGAAGTTTGTAATGGGAATTTCCGACTACTATAAAGAGACTGGCTTTCTTTGCAAGATGTGGCAACCCTGCAGGCTTGCGTAAGCACAATATCCTTGACCTTAGTCTATAAGCTGCTTCTAGTCCACATCGATACAACTGCTCAATCGTGAGTTGTGCTGTAATAAGATGACACGTGTCTCTCGTCACGGAAATGGAACCGCATAATATTGCGCAACGGTATGCCATTCTTTTTGCGTTTAATTGGCTGAAAACACGACGACAACTTACGGTAGGCTTCAGAAGGCTTTTGGAGAGGAGTTTTATGTCAACAGCTCAAGTTTTTCGTTGGCATAAACTGTTTAGTGAAGGCAGAACGAATGTTGAAGATGGAGAGTGGGTGGACGACCGTCAACCTCATTTCTAGATGTCAACTTGACCAGGTTGGTGAACTCGTATAATCTGATCGAACATTATCTGTGAAAATGATTGCAGGAGAACTTAACATCAATTGAGAAACGGTTCGCCTAATAATAACTGAAGATCGGCCGCGGTGGAGTAGCCGAGCGGAATAAGGCGCCTCGCTGCAGAGCGCGCGGTTGCTCGCCGTCGGAGGTTCGAGTCCTCCCTGGGACATGGGTGTGTGTGTTGTCCGTAGGTTAGTTTACCTAGGTTTAAGTAGTTTGTAAGATACGGACTGATGACCACGCAGTTTGGTCCGATAGATTTACAAACACTGGAATTTGAACTGAAGATCTTGGTATGACATTCTGCATCAATCTAATCCAAGACGACGCTAAATAATATGGGCTAAATTGTGTCCCCTGCTTTCATTCGTACTTCGAAACTTCTATCGCTCTTCCTTCCGTGATGATTTTCTTCTGTAGTGCTATGAGTGGAAAAGGGAATTTTACCTATGTTTCATAGATCTGGAAAAGGCTTATGACCGTGTTCCTAGGAGGAAGCTACTGTTAGTTCTTCAAGATTATGGTATAGGAGGCAAACTTCTGCAGGCAATTAAAGGGCTTTACGTAGACTGTCAGGCAGCAGTTAGAGTAGATGGCAAATTAAGCTCATGGTTTAGGGTAGTTTCAGGGGTAAGACATGGCTGTAACCTGTCACCACTGTTGTTCATACTATTCATGGATCATATGTTGAAAACAGTAGACTGGCAGGGCGGGATTAAAGTAGGCGAAAACAAAATAAGCAGTCTCGCATATGCGGATGACTTAGTTATAATGGCCGATTCGATTGAAAGGTTGCAAACTAATATTTCAGAACTCGATCAGAGGTGCAAGGATTGTGATATGAAGATCAGCATCTCCAGAACGAATGTAATGTCAGTGGGAAAGAGATTCAAACGGGTTGAGTGCCAAATAGGAGGAACAAAGTTAGAACAGGTAGACAGTTTCAAGTACCTGGGATGTATTTTCTCACAGGATGGCAACATAGTGAAAGAACTGGAATCGAGGTGCAGCAAAGCTAATGCAGTGAGTGCTCAGCTAAGATCTACTCTCTTCTGCAAGAAGTAAGTAAGTACCAAGACTAAGTTAGCAGTGCACCAATCTATCTTTCGACCAACTTTGTTGTATGGGAGGGAAATTTGGGTGGATACACGTTACCTTATTCATAGGATAGAGGTTACAGATATGACAGTAGCAAGAATGATTGCAGGTACCAATAGATGGGAAGAATGGCAGGAGGGTGTTCATAATAAGGAAATCAAAGAAAAACTGGGAACGAACACCATAGATGAAGCAGTTAGAGCGAACAGACTGAGATGGTGGGGTCATGTTACACGCATGGGAGAAGCAAGGTTACCTAAGAGACTCTTGAGCGCGTCAGTGGAGGGTAAGAGGAGTCGAGGTAGACCAAGAAGAAAGTAGGGGAGAGCGGAGCTAGATGGGGTGGAGGGCAAGACGGGGTTTTTGTCATTTCTACCACGGCAGATATCGCAACCTAGTGGCGAATAGTTGAAGTATTAGGCACTTGGTATGCGAGTGCCTGACAGTGCTGGTAGCCATTGTGAGCAAGCCATTCGGAGTGAATACATCTAAACGTGTTTTCGTATGTGCTGATATAATTTTTCGTCGTTTTCAAACGTGAAAAGATAAGAGAAGTAATTGTTTCTCATACTTTTATTATCAATGAAAAAACTGATTGTTTAGCAATAAATTAATGCATACAATAACTAATTGAATGTATCCTTGGTGCTATAATCTCAACCTAACGTAAAAACGGTCCCTGGGGGCAAGACGGGGTGCCTAGTGGCAGGGCAAGATGGGGTATCCCAAGAGTTCACCTGAGAAGTCTGTTTAAAAAAAAATCCTATTTTTTTCTAAAGGCAAAAGTGGGAAGAATAAAAAAGCAATGACGAACTTGGCAAAGGAGATAAAATAAGTTGGAGAAGAAAGCACATTAGAAGAAGATGACTCTGCGTGCCTGTATTGCGGCTGTTTCTACTCGCAGTCAACAGAAGGATGGGTGTCATGCGTCTCTTGCATAAAATGGGTTCACTGTTCACGTGAGGGAGAAGAGGACGAGGATGCCGAGGAACATCATGTATGAGAATTTTGCGTAGAAAACGATGATAATAATTGAATAACAATAAACTGAACTATAACATCACACAATGTTTACTTAATGCATTTTCATTAGGTATTAAAATAAATCTTTAAGAATTTGTAAACCTGTGTTCATTGAATAATTTAATTACCTATGCCTTGTACAGTACTGAGGTAACCCATCTTGCCCCACCTGCGTACCCCATCTTACCCTCACTGTATGGCAAGATGGGGTACTTGGTGAACCGTGGGATAGTAAATAGCCGGCCGCGGTGGCCGAGGGCACTGAGGCGCTCCAGTCACGGTCTGCACGGCCACTACGGTCGGGGGTTCGAATCCCCCCTCGGGCATGGATATTTCTGCCGTCCTTAGATGTAGTTACTTCATAAGTAGTTTGTAAGTTTAGGGACTGATGACCCCATAGTGAAGTCCCATAAGCTCTAAAAACATTTGAACATTTGAATTGATAGTAAATACTAACAATTTTGGCCCTATCTTTTTTAAACATACTCTAGAAATACTGAAGTTTAAGGTGGAATATCTGGCATTTTCCTAGAGCATTTTGTAAGCCTACAAAAATTGTTGAGTGCGTAAGTACCCCGTCTTGCCCCACTCTCCCCTACTAAGATTCGGTGCAGAATGATTTTGAAGTGAAAGGCATAACATCAGACGAGGCTTCAATGCTACCATTGCGTAGGGGATCATGGAGGAATTTTATTAGAGGTACTATGCTCCAGACTGAACGTTGTAAGGCATAATCAGTCTCTAAAGATGATGATGATGATGTTTTGTGACTCTGGTTCCATTATAAACGCTGTTTAGACTATTTCACCATCTCTTACGGAAAGAGCTGGAACGCGCAGAATGCTTTGCAGGCGGATCGCAACCCGGTGCGGCACGTCGGGCAAAACAGCGGATATATCGCCACCCCCTCCCCCTACCCCAGCTGTCGCTGTCGCCTGCCAGGGGTCGGGAGAGACAGACGAAATTATTACTGGCGCCCGTGAGCGATAAGACCTGTCAGCGGCACGCCGTGTCCCAAAACCCACCCCCTGCAACCCTTGCCGCGCGCGGGGGTGAGGTTTCCCTCCGCTACTCTCTTCTCTCTGTACCCCCTACCCACCCCGCCACACACACACACACACACACACACACACACACACACACCACTGATAACATTAACACGCCATCAGGAGGGGAGGTAGAGGGGAGGGTGGTGCGGGGGCGGATTGCGGACGGGTCAGCGGGGGTGGAACCACCCCCACCCCCGGTGCGGCAGGAAACCTCTGCAGCGACCGCCAAAAACAGGGCCGGCCACGCCCACGATTGATGGCTCCGGCAGTCGCGACACGTGGGCACCAGCTGTCAAAATAGTTTCGCGTCATCTGTTCGCGCCCGTCGCGGCCGCCGTTGTTGTTGTTGTTGTTTGCGCGCGCCGGCTTTTGTGCGGCGGTAATTGTTGTCATTGGCGCGGCGAACGGCGCACCTTTGTCGGGAACAATGCTGCCAACGTTGCGACTGATTGCAGCGCGAGTCATCAGTCTCGCGTGTCTCGCTTTAGCACGCGCCAATGGGGCGAAGAATTCTCCCCCCCCCCCTCCTCTCTCCCCACTGCGTTCCTAAACAGGCTCACAGCAACATCCGCGGACAGTTCTACATGTCTACCACAGTCTAACATATATACAGTCGTGACAATCGCTGTTGTCAGAGTTGTTAGCAACTGACAGTTGCAAAGAACTAGCGCTCCTAGCGGTGGGCAAGGTACCGTAAGAGAAATGTTCCATTGTAATTACTATCTACGTAATTAACCAAGTAGTTTCTGTACTTTTTTGCGTTCGAAATATCATTAAAATATCCAGAAACGTCAAATATTCTATATCTATAAATGTGAATGTCTGTTCGGTGTACGTTTATCACGTCTGAACCACAAGACATAAAGAGCTAAAAATTCAGTTACTAATGTCTACCCACGGAATGCTTTAGACACGGGTTTATGGCACTCGGATAGCTATTTAGCTATATATATCAATGTGAATATCTGTTCGGTGTACGCTTATTACGTCCGAACGACGCAGAGACTTAAACATTTGTACAGTTACTAATTTATACTTGAGGAAGGTTTCAGGCACGGTTTAAAGCGATCTGATACATATTTAGTAATTAGAAGAATATAACGCGAAATGCGGTACAATAATTACTCTTCGAAAATTATATTTTATCTTTGAAATTGGTTCCATTGCTGGCATTGTTGCTTGAGGGTTGATAATCATAAAATGGTGGAGTATGTTCGGATGGAAAGCTATCGGTGTATATAAAATTCTACGTGTTTGTCTGTGTGTGTTAATATTTCGCTCTGCAGCGAAAACTATACACAACGCAAACGAATGGTCTGTGTGTAATTGTTGTCCCAAGTCTCCCGTTGTACGCCATAGCAGTTCCATGCCGATAGCTATAAGGGGGTGGAAGATATGATGGTTGAAAGTCGTCAAAATATTAAAAAATACGGACTGAAGGCCAGCGAAGACGTTTGCGACTCTATAGCAAGGAGGTTAAATGGAAATATAAGAATAAATAAAGCAGTAAAAAAGATATTTCTTTTAATACGTCTCTTTAAAAAAAAATCGATTTGACGTTTCGCACATTACATCAAGTGATCGATCTGTGATAGTGTTACAATAATTATTGTTAAATTTCCTTTCATCCCTTCGATATGCCATTTCAGTTCAAAAGACTTAAGTTTCCAGTTCGTCTAGCTTTTGCCATGGCAATTAACAAAACTCAAGGACAATCATTAAACGTCGCAGGAATTCATTTACAGCCCTCCGTTTTTCACATGGTCAATTATACGTCGCTTGCTCAAGGGTGAGCAACCCAAAAAGTCTCTACATTTACGCTCCAAACAATACTACAAATAATATAATTTACTAGAATGCCCTAAAATGAAATTAAAATGAATTTGGACGTTACTGTCATCATACGTGTTGAGATATTGCAACACGGGATATAAGGAATGATGTATGCGTTATTTATTGTAAATCATTAAGCACTTCACATAATTTTATTTTTTATTTGAATGTTGATTAAAAATGTTTGTTTCTAAAGAAGGTATTGTATTTCATTTCACCCTTCAGAATCAGTCTAATAGCACACTACGGAAAGATCGCTTATCTATCATAATCAACCAACACGCGAGCGGAGCCGCGGGTTTAAGCTAGTATCTGAATAAATGTGAAAACAGCCGAATTACCCAGATTCACTGATTTAAACAACAACTTATTCATGAGGAAATACTCACGAATATCTTTATACCGGGTGATCAAAACGTCAGTGTAAATTTGAAAACTTAATAAATCACGGAATAATGTAGATACAGAGGTAAAAATTGACACATGTGCTTGGAATGACATGGGGTTTCATTAGAACCAAACTTCTACCATTTTCGGGCCTTTTTTCTTAGAGGAACTGCGTGATTCTGGTTTTGTAACTGCTACCGTGACGGGTGAGAGGTACGCCGATATATTACAGAATCGCATCATCCCCAGCCTGGCTGATAAACACCTGCTGGAACGTACGATTTTCAGGCAGGATGGCGCTCCACCCCATACTGTTAGACGCGTGAAAGATCTCTTGCGCGCGTCGTTTGCTGACTATCGTGTGCTCAGCCACTTTCGTCATGCTTGGCCTCCCAGGTCCCCAGACCTCAGTCCGTGCGATTATTGGCTTTGGGGTTACCTGAAGTCGCAAGTGTATTGTGATCTACCGACATCATTAGGGATGCTGAAAGTCAACATCCGACGCCAATGCCTTACCATAATTCCGGATATTCTTTACAGTGCTGTTAATAACATTATTCCTCGACTACAGCTATTGTTGAGGAATGATGGTGAACATATTGAGCATTTCCTGTAAAGAACAGCCTCTTTGCTTTCTCTTAATATGTTATGCTAATTATTGCTTTTCTGATCAGATGAAGCGCCATCTGTCGGACATTTCTCTTTTTTTGTTTCTAATAAAACTCCCATGTCATTCCAAGCATGTGTGTCAATTTTTACCTCTCTATCTGACTTTTTGATCTCTCTTATGAAAGTGAGAGCATATAAACAGACGAGAAAAATTAATTCTTACTCTGGTTTGTTTCTATATGACAGGAACTTTCTTTGACGTGTAAAAATTCGATCTGGGGTCTGATGATTCGAAGACTTTTACACTTCACTCGTCTTTGTTATAAACCCGTATTCTTTTGAGTATAATTACTTTTGATTATAATACGAATGTCTTAAACATTCTTGCACCTTGTTGTTTCCACAGTTGGCCAAAAATGCTATATGTTTACAGTTGCTATGGTACTCGTTATTTTCGACTGTGGTTGATGTGTGTGGTTACGTTTATTCGGTATCTGTGGTAAGCGTACTTTTTCTACATCTACATTTACATCGGATACTCTGCAAATAACATTTAAGTGCCTGGCAGAGGGTTCATCGAACCACCGTTAAACTATTTATCTCCCATTCTATTCTCGAATAGCGCGCGGGAAGAAACAACACCTGAATGTCTCCGTTCGAGCTCGGTTTTCTCGTATTTTATTCTGATGATCATTTCTACCTATGAAAGTGGGAGTCAAAAATGTATTTTCGCATTCGGAGGAGAATGTTGTCGATTTTAGTTTCGTAAGTAGCCCACGCCGCAGCGATAAGCGCCGTTGTTGTAATGATTCCCATCCCAGATACTGTATCATTTCCGTAGCGCTGTCTCCCCTGTATCGTGACAGTACAAAACGAGCTGCCCTTCTTTGGACTCTTTCGATGTCCTCCGTCATGCCCACCTGATAAGGATCGCACACTGGGCAGCAATACTCCAAAAAAGGACGGACAAGAATAGTGCATGCAGCCTCTTTAGTACTTCTGTTACATCTTTTAAGGGTTCCGCCAATAAAACGCAATCTCTGGTTCGTCTTTCCCACGACATTATCTACATGTTCTTTCCAGTTTAAGTGGGAAGTAATAGTAGTTCCAAGGTATTTTGCGGAGTTTACGGCCTTCGCGTTTGGTTGATTTATTATGTAAACAAAGTTTAACGGATTTATTTTCGTACTCATGTGGACGACTTCACACTTCCCATTATTTAGAGTCAACTGCCAATTATTACACCATAGTGATGTCTTATTCACATCGTTCTGCAGTTGGTTGTGATCTTCAGATGATTTTACTAGACGGTATCCTCCGCACAGTCCAGACCACGCTCCTAGCGACCTTCATCTCTTCTGACACCTGAAATCTGTCCCTAGTGGTGAACACATCAACGATGACGACGAGCCGAAAAAACATGTTACCACGTGGTTGAATACACAGGCGGCAACCTCCTATGAAGAAGGAGTACAAAAGCTTGTGCCACGCTATGAGAAGTGGCTACAAAATTTCGGAACCCATGTTTGTTCTTGTTCTTGGCCTCCAAATCTAGAAAACTATTTTGCTTAGACTGTCCTGTGCCGCCGCTTGTCGTGGGGGGGGGGGGGGGGGGGGCTCTAAATGTCAAAAAGTTACGTTCTTTACAGCAATGCATGTATTTCCATGTGGACGGGGGCCCTCATTTTGTTTTGCCGCCACCCTGGGCCTCCAACAGCTTTATTATGCCACTGGTAAGAGGCGTATGGAAGTGCTTCGCGCATGTGCAGACGACCGAATGGGGAACCCAGCTGACAAACGAAGCCAAGCCGTGAATTTGTTTGAGAATGTGTACTTGTCTCCTGCTCAGAGGAATGTAGTTTTTCGAATCAGTCGTAAGATTTTTAGGAGGTGATACTATAGAGAAATCGCATGAAAATTTCATATAACATGTGTACAATTTTTATTGAATTCAGAGATATAGCTGTTAATATGAAATCCAAACAAACTTAGAGCAAATGTAAATGACGTCATTTTCACTGATTTATCTGTCGGCTATTGGTAGTACAACACACTGACTTAAAGGCAGAATTACAACTGTCATATGTAACACCATCTAATTATAGTGCAGAATTATTAACAAGGCACTTATATATATTTAATCAGCATTATCAGTTTGTTTATAATAGTAGGTACTTTCAGTTCCCAGGTTATATTCAAATTTATTCCTTGTTTTATCCTTCACACATTGTATATTCGTGTATTACTGTTTACTTTTTAAGTTGATAACTGTAATAAGACAATGTCAAAGAAGTGTTATACTATGTATGTCGATCTAAGTGGAGTCATTTGTCATCTCTTTCCATACTGTATCTAAACATTGCAACCTCTCTGACACAGCAGCAAATACACTGAAGATGGCCTAATAAGGCGAAAACCGGTTACGTAAACAAAAATAAACTTGTAGAACACATACAAAATTGTGTTTTTTATTAATCATTTTCTTGATTTGCAGCTCTTATTTTTCCGTGTTTGCAATAAAAATTACTGGCTATGAGGTCCGCCTGATATGCAAAACACTGTTTTTGTTTGGCAGCCAAACTAGTTTCAGCCCCTCTGTGCCATCATCTGTGGGCTTTCAATTTATTTCATGCTGTGAAAACAAATTAAATTTATTTTACTACTGTGCTAGTTGTAAATTTAGGCCTACAAAAGTCGTCAGTCTTATTTTGATTTTTTACCTTATTTTACATTTTGTGGTCATGTGGGGCCCTTTTTACATACTTATGAGGTGGTAGCGTTGTCATCTGCAACCAAAATTATCTCTTTTAAGAACTTATGAGGTTTTTAAACCGCTACGTATGGTGCGAAAACGTAATTTTGGCATGTGGGGGTATTTCTATCGTAAAATAAATGTAATTTGTTTTCACAAGCATGAAATAAATTGAAACCCACTGATGATGGCACAGAGGTGCTGAAACTAGTTTGGGTGCCAGATAAAAACAGTGTTTTGCATATTAGGTGGACCTCATATCCAGAAATTGTGTTTTTTTAATTTATTTTAATTTCACAAACAATTTTCTTAAAAGGGCAACCACATCTTAAACATATATTTATGGAATTCTCCACACAATCACCACAAAAAATAAAGATTGAAAATTGAAATTGTCTTCGACGATGTCTTAGGTGGAGGTGTGTAAAGAATGAAATCGCAACAGCTGTCAAGATGTGTTTATTGCGACACTACCGGTTTCTCATCAGTAAAGATGCATCTTCAGGTGGATGACATAAGAAAATGACTACATAATAATTGGAACAGCATCCAGCTTTCAGGGTACCTTGTTAAAACATTCCCACAACAGGGTGTGGTCGTCTTTAGGTAAATAATATTCCCACTTTATCCTTTATAAAGAAACCATCAGCGGGAATATTATTTACCTAAAGACGACCACTCCCTGTTGTGGGAATGTTTTAACAAGATATCCTGAAAGCTGGATGCTGTTGCAATTAATATGTAATCATTTTCTTATGTCATCCACCTGAAGATGCATCTTTACTGATGAGAAACCGGTAGTGTCGCAATAAACACATCTTGACAGCTGTGGCGATTTTACGTTTTTACACACCTTCACCTAAGACATCATCGAAGACAATTTTAATTTTCAAACTTTATTTTTTGTGGTGAATGTGTAGAGAATTCCATAAATTATTTTTTTTTTCCTCCGGCCGCGGTGGCCGAGGAGACTGAGGCGCTCCAGTCACGGTCTGCACGGCCACTACGCTCGGGGGTTCGACTCCCCTCTCGGGCATGGATATTTTTACCGTCCTTAGGATATGCTAGTTGATAAGTAGTTTGTAATTTTAGGGACTGATGACCCTGTAGTTAAGTCCCATAAGCTTAACAAGCATTTGAACATTTTTCCCCCCTTGTGCCTGTAGAGATAATCCCGTGTGGCAAGTGGCGAGAGCTGTTCTATGAGATTTCCTAAATAAAAAATGGACATAACTGAAAAAAAAATGTACCGATGGGAGCCGGAGAGGTGCTGTTGGAAAAAAAAACCCTCTCTTTCTGTGCCGCGTCGCGCGTGTGTGTAGCGATCTATCTATCTATCCGGTAGCGGCGTCTTTTTGCGCCGCGGCCTCCTCTATCTGCATGCCTGCGACGCCGCGCGCTCACTTTTTCGCGTCTGTCCGGGGGCAGGCTTGCGCCTCCACCGCCCCCGCCGCCCCCGCCGTCGACGCTCCATCTCCGGGCGGCATTTCTCTTCGTCGCCGTCGCGCGCCGCCCCCGCTGCCGCCTTCTCCCTCCCCTTATCACTGGTGCTCCGCAGGGCTCAGTTCCGGGACCAGCTTTTTCTCTGCTCGCACCGCGGTCCTTTTTTTTCTGTCTCCCCCCCCCTGCCCCCCCTCCCCCCTGGGTCCTGGCCCCGCACGGTACTTCCTCTAAGCTGCGTGCACGCACTGGGGCACACACATACACACGCACACACGCACGCACGCACGCCGCGGACTGAATCTCCCACGGCCGTTTCCTCCCGTGCCTCCTTCGGCGCCGGGCTATCCCTCAATACAATAGAATATCAATCGGCTGTCACTGCACGGCGCGCATTACGCCCCAGGTCGGACTCCGTTGAATTATTTATTGTTTGCGCAGGCGCCGTATAAAATAGAGATTCCTTCGCGGCAGCTCGCTTTTGTTCGGCTGCGTCTTTTTCTTCCCCGATCTCGCGGGAGGGGCAACCTGCTCCTTCACGGAAAACACACACACACACTTTTACCGTTTCATTCTCTCTCTTTCCCCCTGTCTCTTGTAAATAATATATTTTTTAAGATTGTTGTTAACTTTCTTAAATCCTTTGCGAGACCAGTACGTTTCCATCTAAACCGTAAGAAACTACATCCCTGAGCAATGAATAATAATAACTGAGGAAAACGAAATTTTAAAATAATTCTTACCGCATATTGCGTAAAACATTGTAAACATTGTAATTTATCACCCAGATGATGTAATAAACTCAGCTCAAAATGAACTCACGTTTCCAAATTTAATATACGTATTAATGGACACACTCTTCCTAAATTAATTGTACATTTTAACGAACACACTTTCCCATAATTACCTATACACAACTAATCAATGTTACTTATACATATTAATTAACATACTTATCCAAAATTACCTTAGATACTAATGATCACATTTTTACAAAATTACTCTTACATATCTTACACAGTAAGGAACACGATTTTTCAAAATTAATCATACATATTAAGGAACACACTTTTGCAATATTACTCTTTCACACTAATGATCACCCTTTACCAAAATTACTTCTACATGTAAATGAAGACAGTTTCCCAAAACGACTCTTTCATACTAAGGAACAAAATTTTCAATGTTTAAAAGAATACAGTTTTCCAAAATTACTCATAAACACTAATGAACACACTTTTCCAAAATAACTCTTTCACACTAATGAACACACTTTTCCAAAATTACTGACACATATAAATGAAGACAGTTTTCCAAAATTACTTGTAAATACTAATGAACACACTATTCCAAAATTAGTCTTTCACACTAATGAACACGCTTTTCCTAAACTATTGGATTATGCTAATAATACACTTTTGCAAAATTACTCATACACATAAATGAAGACACTTTACTCGTACATATTGATAAACACACTTTTCCAAAATTACTCTATCATACTACACTTTTCCGAAATTACTCATTCATTTTCCGAAATTACCTTTTCATACTAATGAACACACTTTTCTAAAATTACTCGTTCATACTAATAAACACACGTTTCTAAAATTACTAGTTTATATTAATGAGCTTAATGTTCCAAAATTACTCATACATATAAATGAACACACTTTTCCTAAATTAATTGTACATTTGAACAAACGCACGTTTCCATAATTACCTATACGTATTAATTAACATACCTCTTTAAAATTACTTATACATATTAATAAACATACTTATCGAAAATTACCAACACACTTTTCCTAAATTAACCATACATATTAATGAAGACACTGTACCAAAATTATACACACTTTTCCAAAATTACTCTTTCATACTTATGCAGACAGTTTTCCAAAATTACTCGTTCATACTAATGAACACTCTTTTCCATAATCACCACTACATGTAAATCAAGACAGTTTTCCAAAATGAATGCACTTTTCCAAAATTACTGGTACATATAAATGACAGTTTTCCAAAAATACTCATAAATGCTAATGAACCCACTTTCCTACATACTAATGACAAGCTTTCCCAAAATTATTCGTTCCTACTAGTGAACACATGTTTCCAACATTACAAGTTCATAAAAGTGAACACACTTTTCCAAAATTACGTTTCAATACTAATGAACACACTTTCCCAAAATTACTCGTTTACATTAATGAACACAATTTTCCAAAATTACTCATACATATTAAGGAACACACATTTCTAAAATTACTCTTTCATACTAATGACGACAGTTTTCCAAAATTACTCGTTCATACTCCTACATGTAAATCAATACAGTTTTCCAAAATCAGTTTTTCATACCAATGAACGCACTTTTTCAAAATTACTGGTACATATAAATGAAGACAGTTTTCCAAAAATACTCATAAATGCTAATGAACCCACTTTCCTACATACTAATGAACAAGCTTTCCCAAAATTACTCGTTCATACAAGTGAACACGCCTTTCCAAAATTACGTTTTCATACTAATGAACACACTTTCCCAAAATTACTCATTCATGCTAATGAACATACTTTTCCAAAATTACTCGTTTACATTAATGAACACAATTTTCCAAAATTACTCATACATATTAAGGAACACACTTTTCCAAAATTACTCATAGCTATTAATGAACATACTTTCCCAAATCACTCGTACATCACTTTCTTTATAAACTACTCAGCTGGGCAAAAGTCTCCAATGTGCATTAACTTGGTGTTTTTTACTGATAATCGTTAGGTGAATTCTGGTATCAACATTCTGCAGTTTGTCAGTTTTGGCTTGAGTTTTCAGTGTAAATAGTGGTTCACTTACATATGTTGGTACCGATTTTACGACGGAGGAGTAAGGTCGAAATTTAGCGTTGATTGAAAGGGATCGTTTTTTGGAGGTTGGTTATGTGGTTCTCAACGCTCGCTGCAGTTTCAATGTTCTACTGTATATTGATGCTCTTTCAGTAGAATTCCAGGTAATAATCTCACCAAAATATATAAACTTTTTTACAACATTAATTTTTTTAGCATGATGCAATTTGAAATGGGTCGCGGCGGAGTGCCCAAGCGCATTGAGGCGCTTTGCTGCGATGAGCGAGATCGTTCACCGTCGGGGGTTCGAATCCACCCTCGGGCATGGATGTTTGTGCTGCCTTTAGTATAAGTTAGTTAATAAGTAGTTTGTAAGTTTAGGGACTGATGACCCGCAGTTGAGTCCCTTAAGCTTAAGAAACATTTGAACATTTTAGGTGTGATATGGGATGTGTCAACTGGAAAGCTGGGCATCATTTCTGTTTTCTCAAAACTTTGCTGCTAATCGTTCTAGTTGTTCTATCTGAACCTTTGCTTCATCAATATTGTGTGCTAACAGTGCCAAATCATTAGCAAATGCAAGGCTATTAAGTCAAATCTTTCTTCCAGTCTTAATAGATGGTGAACATGTCTTTCCAGTCACGCATGATTTTCTCCAGCATACTATTAAACAATAATGGAGACAACCAATCGCCTTGTCGAAGGCCAGTATGAATCTTAATAAGCACACAGAATTCATTTCTGAACCTTACCTAGGTTCAATATTTCGGAGGGTGACTGCGATGAGATTAACAAGTTACTGATGTAAACCAAATTCTTTAAGAGCTGAGATTCAAGATGGATACTATCGTTTGGTTTTTTTTATTATTTTTCTTTTTTTAAATCGGTTAAAGTGATCACTAGATTCTCGTTCCTGACCCTGCCTGGTACAAAATAATGAACAAACTTCCTAAATTACTCTAGATGTTAATGAACCAATTTCTCAGAAATTATATACATATATTAATGTAATGTTTCATTGGAATACTGAGACATGATGAAAAGGTACTTTCTCTACAGCTACTACATAACAGCTTTAAACATGAGTCAGATTTAATGTAGATAAAAAGAATAACCATACCATCAGGTTTGCCTTTTTTGCGACTAACACACACACAAAACGCAGAGAAAATAGAATCACAGAGATATATTAATTCTCAGTAATAACAGACATTGTAAAATAACTTATATTCTTTTAAAGTTATGTTTTTACACACTACTGTTTAGGAATAATGTACAAGATTTTAATTAAGATTACAAACATAAGCTATCAAATTAGGACCTTTCTTAACTTTACAAATGTTATCACTCGTTCTGTAACTGTCTCACATTTATTACATGACAAAATTTGCTAAATTCTCTGGCAGGCGAGACCACACACACACACACACACACACACACACACACACACACACACACACACACACACACAAACAGACACACACACACACACACACTGTTTGCCAGCGCGATGGTGAAGGGAAAATAGTATTCGAACGACAGAGGAGGGACGTAAGCTACTAGCTAACATTAGCGTCTTCATACTTGTGTTTTATGATGAAAGAACAATCTGTAGACGTTAGCTGTATCTGGGTGTTTAATTAACGAGAAAACTCCACAAAGTAAGTTTCCATATTTCCCAACTTTTTTTTTCGATGTGGATAAATTTCTTTGTGTTACTTATTCTAAAAAGAAAGTCTGTTTGCAAGAAAAATTTGGAAAAATCTACGTGGTAAAATTTGAAGGAATTTTTTGTCTACGCAATTGAAATCTCTATATATAAAAGGAAGTGTCCCGATTGACTGACTGACTGACTGATTGACTTACTGACTGACTGACTGACTCATTATCATCCAGCCCCAACCACTAAAGATATAAGCTTGAAATTTGTGAAGGGTGTTGATCTTACTCTGTAGGCGTCATTTAAGAAGCGATTTTTCGATATTCCGTCCGTAAGTGGGTGAAATAGGGGATGAAACGTTTTTTGAAAATACGTAGCTATTTAGGCAATTTTGAAGCTAGAACTACAAAATTTCGGATTTTAATTCAGGGTTCGAATTTAAAAGACACGTGTTTCGCCATTTTTTGAAATTCGACAAATAAGGGGGTAAAATAGGTGACGCAAAAATTTGATTTTCAAAAATATGTTGCTGTTAACTCAAATTTCAATCCATAACTACGAAACATAGGATATGGACTCTTGATTAGGATTAAAAAGACACGAGTTTCGGTATTTTTCGAAATTCAAAAAGTAAGTGGGTAAAAGAAGGGATCAAAAATTCTTTTCGAAAAGACTTTGTTTTCAAGACAATTTTGAAGTTATAGCTGCAAAAATTGGTATTTGTATTGTTCGTTATAATTAAAAAAATACGTGTTTCGGTATTTTTGGAAATTCGCCCATCAACGGCGTTAAATTGGAGAGGGGGTGTATTCCGAAAATATGTTGCTATTTAGGCAATTTTGAAGTTAGACCCACAAATTTCCGGCTTTGGATATTTTTGGAAATTTGACCAATAAGGGGGTGAAATACGAGATGGAAAAATTGATTTTCAAGAATATGTTGCTGTTAACTAAATTTCAAGCTATAACTACGAAACTTAAGATATGGATTCTTCATCAGGATTAAAAAGAAACAACTGCTGCAGACCAACCAGCCTACGCATGCGAAGCAGCGGGGGTTCAGCTAGTAATGGATAAAAGTAAACACCACTAGGGTGCACAAGAAAAAATAATTAATTTTTTGGTGCGCATATATACGAAGGGCCGCGGTGGAGTAGCCGAGCGGTCTAAGGCGCCTCGCTGCGGAAGTTCGAGTCCTCCCTGGGGCATGGGAGTGTGTGTTGTCCTTAGGTTAGTTTACCTAGATTTAAGTAGTTTGTAACCTACGGACTGATGATCACGCAGTTTGGTCCTATAGATTTACAGACATTTGAACATTTTATATAGGAGAGTTATTCCAAAAGTAAGGTCCGATTCGCCGTAAATATTTGAAAGCGGCGCCAAGTACAAAACACGCAGGCGCGCCGACTCCTGTCATACCTTGCGCGTTAAACGCCGCCAGTATCGCCGTTACTGTTGCTGTGTGCTGTTGACAGTGTCAGTTCACAATGTTTAAGACAATCAGACAGCCCGCCGAGTGTAAAGTAAGGCCAGTGATACGGTTTTTGTCAGCAAGAAACATTTCCGCGGCAGAAATCCGTCGGTAGGTAATTAAAGTGTACGGTCCTAACATAATGGGTGACAGTGAAGTGGGTGTGAGCCTTTAATAATGGACGGGGAAACGTCTACGATGCACCACGCTTCTGCAGACCATCCGAGATTTCAGACGAGTTGCTTCACGCGGCTGACGACAAAACTCGTGACGATCGACGATTCACTACCTAAAGCACTTTCTTGGCAACAAGCGCTTCGTCAAAGCTGATGAAGTGAAAGAAGCTGTTAGTTAAAGACTGGTTATCTCCGCAGGCGGAGACTTAGGCAGTCAAAAGCTTGTTGAACGATATGACTAATGTCTAAATAAGTATGGAGATCATGTGGAAAAATAGATAAAGACGGAAGGGACGTCAATAAAACAGTTACCAGTTACGTTGGAAACAAGTTTGATTTTGAATGTCTTTGATTTAACCTGGCGTTACTTTTGAAACATTTGTAACATCCATTATATATATACTCCTGGCCATTAAAACTGCTACACATCGAAGATGATATGCTACAGACGAGAAATTAAACCGACAGGAAGAGGATAAGACGATGCTGTAATATGCAAATGGTTAGCTTTTCAGAGCATTCACACAAGGTTGGCGCCGGTGGTGACACATACAACGTGCTGACATGAGGAAAGTTAGCAACCGATTTCACATACACAAACAGTTGACCAGCGTTACCTGGTGAAACGTTGTTGTGATGCCTCGTATGAGGAGGAGAAATGCGTACCATCACGTTTCCAACTTTGATAAAGGTCGGATTGTAGCCTATCGCGATTGCGGTTTATCGTATCGCGACATTGCTGCTCGCGTTGGTCGCGTTCCAATGACTGTTAGCAGAATATGGAATCGGTGGGTTCATGAGGGCAATAGGGAACGCCGTACTGGATCCCAACGGCCTCGTATTACTAGCAGTCGAGATGACTCTAACGGATCGTGCAGCCACGACTCGATCCCTGAGTCAACAGATGGGGACGTTTGCAAGACAACAACCATCTGCACGAACAGTTCGACGACGTTTGCAGCAGTATCGTCTATCAGCTCGGCGACCATGGCTGCGGTTACCCTTTGACGATGCATCACAGACAGGAGCGCCTGCGATGGTGTACGCAACGACGAACCTGGGTGCACGAGTGGAAAAAAAGTCATTTTTTCGCATAATCCAGGTTATGTTTACAGCATCAAAAAAACAAATGTTTGTAAAGTCTTTGGGACTTAACTACGTGGTCATCAGTCCCTAAACTTACAAAGTACTTATGAACTACTTACGAACTAGGACGGCACAAATATCCATGCCGGGGGGGGGGGGGGTTCGATTCCCGACCGTAGTGGCCGTGCAGACCGTGACTGGAGCGCCTCAGTCCCCTCGGCCACCGCGGCCGGCGTTTACAGCATCATGATGGTCTTATCCGTGTATGGCGACATCGCGGTGAACGCACATTGGAAGCGTGTATTCGTGATCGCCATACTGGCGTATCACCCCGCGTGATGGTATGGGGTGCCATTGGTTACACGTCTCGCTCACTTCTTGTTCGTATCGACGGCAGTTTGAACAGTGGCCGTTACATTTCAGATGTGTTACGAGCCGTGGCTCTACCCTCCATTCGATCCCTTCGAAACCCTACATTTGAGCAGGATAATGCACGACCGCATGTTGCAGGTCCTCTACGGGCCTTTCTGGATACGGAAAATGTTCGACTGCTGCCCCGGCCAGCACATTCTCCACGTCAGTGGCCGGCCTCGGTGGCCGCGGGGACTGAGGCGCTCCAGTCACGGTCTGCCCGGCTACTACGGTCGGGGGTTCGAATCCCCCCTTGGACATGGATATTTGTGCCGTCCTTAGTTGTAAGTAGTTCATAAGTAGTTTGTAAGTTTAGGGACTGATGACACCGTAGTTAAGTCACATAGACTCTACAAACATTTCAACATTTTCCACGTCAATGCTGGTCGAGCAACTGGCTCGTCACCATACGTCAGTTACTACTCTTGATGAACTGTGGTATCGTGTTGAAGCTGCATTGGCATCTGTACCTGTACACGCCATCCAAGCTCTGTTTGACTCAATGCCCAGGCGTATCGAGGCCGTTATTACGGCCAGAGGTGGTTGTTTTGGGTACTGATTTTTCGGGAACTACGCACCCAAATAGCGTGAGAATGTAATCATATGTCAGTTCTAGTATAATATATTTGTCCAATGAATACCCGTTTATCATCTGCATTTCTTCTTGGTGTAGCAATTTTAATGGCCAGTAGTGTATATATATATACACACACTACTTTTTCACTCCAGATATCTCTGAAACTACAGAGGTTTTGAAAACGACCATCACGATGATGAATTTACGGAAGGGGCTTGTGAAAGTAGGTACTATAAGACAGTATAAAACTCTAAATGTAAAGAAATACTATTTTCAACACAAACCTATATTTTTTTTATTTTACTTTATTTTATTTTTTGTTGATTTATTATTTTTTAAATGAATACCCAATAGTATTTCTTAAGCAATCGATAGGATGAAAAATCACAAAAAGAATGGCGTTGGTTGCATCGCGATGCGTCAATAACATCCGAAGAAACTGCGAAGTGATGTTGACGTTTGAAATACATGAGGCTCAAGTGAGACTCACGGTTGAGACTCGGACACGCGCTAGCAGCGTGCCTCGTGAGTCATGTATTTCAAACGTCAACATCACTTCGCAGTTTCTCCGGATGTTATTGACGCATCGCGATGCAACCAACGCCATTCTTTTTGTGATTTTTCATCCTATCGATTGCTTAAGAAATACTATTGGGTATCCATTTAAAAAAAAGTTTTAGACTGTCTCATATTACCTACTTTCATAAGCTGCTACCGTACATTCATGGCCGTGAAAGTCGTTTTTCAATATCTCGTGTAGTTCCAGAGATATCTGAGGAGAAAGATTTGAGTGGGACACCCTTGTATATAACCCACAAACATGCTTAATTAATATCTACATATAGCTCAATACAATAAGTAAATAAGTAACAGTAATCATTATGTTATATTGGAACCTGTGTTTCCTGTCTTATTAATTATTACATCATTATCTATGACGCTGAGTAACATGTATACCCCTATCGGTAGGTGTAATTGGTGAAGTAATTACTTATTACACCTTATTTTTTCCCATATAATTAATATTATTTAAATTTTGGTGGGACACTTTGCGAATGAACCTTCGCAGACCATTTTATTGACAACTAGCTTAAACCCGCGACTTAGCTCGCGTGTTGGTTGATTGTGATAGATAAGTTATCTTTCAGTAGTGCGCTATGAGACTGGTTTTGAAGGATGAAATGATATAAAATACCTTCTTTGGAAACAAATATTTTTAATCAACATTCAAATAAAAAATAAAATTATGTTAAGTACTCAATTCAAATGTTTGTATAGTCTATGGGACTTAACTACGGGGTAATCAGTCCCTAAACTTACAAACTACTTATGAACTTCTTACGAACTAGGACGGCACAAATATCCATGCCCGAGGGGGGATTCGAACCCCCAACCGTAGTGGCCGTGCAGACCGTGACTGGAGCGCCTCAGTCTCCTCGGCCACCGCGGCCGGCAGTACTCAATTATTTACAATATATAATACATGCATTATTCTTTAAATGGATTCCTACGACGTTTAATGATTGTCCTTGCGCTTTGTTAATTGTCATGACAAACGCTAGACGAACTGGAAACGGAAGTCCTTTGAACTGAAGGGATTAAAGGAATGCAAGGTATAAAAACTTCTTTTCCGGCTGATGTTCCTGACACAATCGTGTAATACGCGAAACGTCAAATCGTTGATGTATTAAAAGAAATTTCTTTTTACTGCTTTATTTATTTATTCTTATATTTACTTATTGATATGCTTATCCTTACAGAGAAAGAGCTGAAGACATTGTAACACGCATAGACCAAAGATATGATATGTGGCATCACGTTTCGCTGTATGTAACCTCCTTGCTATAGAGTCGCAAACGTCATCGCTGACCTTTAGTCCGATTTTTTAAAATAATTTGACGACTTTCAACCACCATATCTTCCACCCCCTTATAGCTATCGGCATGGAACTGCTGTGGTGTACAACAACGGACAACAATTACACACAGACCATTCGTTCGCGTTCCGTAGTTTTCGCTGCAGAGCGAAATATTAACACACACACACACACACACACACATGTAGAATTTTATATACACCGACAACTTTCCATTCCATTATACTCCGCCCTTTTATCATTATCAACCCTCAAGCAATAATACAACCAATAAAGGCATTTTCAAAGAGTAAATATAATTTTCAAAGAGTAATTATTATTCCGCATTTCGCGTTATATTCTTCAAATTACTAAATATCTATCAGATCGCTATAAAACCGTGCCTAAAACCTTCCTCAGGTATAAATTAGTAACTGTACAAATATTTAAGTCTCTGCGTCTTGTCGTTCGGACGTGATAAGAGTACACCGAACAGACATTCACATTAATATACATATATATAAATAGCTATCCGATCGCCATAAAACCGTGCCTAAAGCCTTCCCCGGGTAGACACTTGTAACTGTACAAATTTTTAGCTCTTTATGTCTTGTGGTTCAGACGTGATAAACGTACACCGAACAGACATTCACATTTATAGGTATAGATTACATCATTACCTATGACGCTGAGTAACATGTATACGCCTATCGGTAGGTGTAATTGGTGAAGTAATTACTTAATACACCTTATTGTTCCCTCATAATTAATATTATTTCAGTATTAGTGGGACACTTTGCGAATGAACCTTCGCCGATCATTTTAAGGACCATCACAGACCAGTATATAATTATAACACACTACAAGTTAAACTACGAGTTTGAGTACTATGGGCAGGGCGAAGCTGGGAATTTGTATCTGACGGGAGGCGTGCTTAGGTAGTCCTTGCAGGTGCGGTGATCACTGTGTCCCCAGTGGTGTAGGGGTCAGCGCAACTGCCTAGAAAGCAGGAGACCCGGATTCGAATCCCGACTGGGTACACATTTTCAGCTTTGCCCAATCGCAGTTGATGTCATATATTCTATGAATATTAAATAATAACAGCTGCAGTTTCAGATGTGACGTCTGTTCTTTCGGAACAGACGCCACATGTATATATATAATATGCCGGTGACGGGCAATGATCCTATCGTTAGTGGGGAGGGTTGGGCAAGTTTGAAGCCCTTACTCTTACGGGAATTAGTTAAACTACGAGTTTGAGTACTATGGGCAGGGCGAAGCTGGGAATTTGTATCTGACGGGAGGCGTACATGGGTAGTCCTTGCAGATGCGGTGATCACTGTGTCCCCAGTGGTGTAGGGGTCAGCGCAACTGCCTAGAAAGCAGGAGACCCGGGTTCGAATCACGGCTGGGTACACATTTTCAGCTTTGGGCAATCGCAGTTGATGTCATATATTCTATGAGTATTTTTGCAAGGTGGCTTCCAAGAGTTCCAACGTCAACTGTGCACCTCGTCGCTTGTCAGTGTCAACAAGTAGGCAGTGCTGCCAACTTGCCGTTAACTGCAGTGTACTGTGCGGTGCTCACGTGATTTTCGCCCAGCCCTGCACCTTGGCCTCTTGAGCGCGAGCCGCTAAGCGCGTTCTCCAGACCGCTCGTCTGGCTCAGCCCTTAACCCCCACTCATCCCTCCCGACCGCACCTTGGCTCGCCTCCGAGGCATCCGCAAGGCCTCCGCCGCCTTCCGCAGTCGTTCTCCTGATGGCGCAATAAAGTCTCCATCTCTTATTCCACCGCTGTTGCCTTCTATTCTCCCTCCTCTCGAATGTGACGACTCTCGCACTCGCTGACTTTGCGCCTCCAACTTTCACTTTGTTTTCCCTCCTCCGCCGCGCGCGGTTTATCTGTTATTCATAAGCAATGCGTCTCTTCGCTCTTCCCCGCCTGCTGTTCCAACTACACCTCGGCGCCGGGCGTCTGAAAATTTTATCCGTTCCGAGCCACGAACCGTCACACGTGCCCTATATCTGATTTGATGGGCTTCCGGATCCAATTTCGGAACTTTAGTCAGTACGGTTCTCTGACGCCAGTACAATTGCCACTGCTTTACTTATTACTTGCTGTAGTCAACTACATGTTACTTCTTACTGAATCCATCATCGGCGTTGGAAACGGGACAGCGGCTGGTCAAGATTCTGAAGGAAGTGAGGTACCAACAGCCGTATGTGTAATTGAAATATTTATTCTATCACAACCAGTTTCAGCATTCCACTATGCCATCTTCAGTTTTCTGTGTATTAAACCAAAAAAAAAACAAATGTTTGTAGAGCTTATGAGACTTAACTACGGCGTCATCAGTCCCTAAACTTACAAACTACGTATCAACTACCTACAACTAAGGACGGCACAAATATCCATGCCCGAAGGGGGATTCGAACCTCCGACCGTAGTGGCCGTGCAGACCGTGACTGGAGCGCCTCAGTCCCCTCGGCCACCGCGGCCGGCGTGTATTAAACAACCCTAATCAAGTGACTAAGGCAAAAACATAAAAAAGAACAAAAAAAGCACAAAAAAGTATTGTATGGTATCACACAGAAAATACAATATTACAATATAGGAATGAAACTACTATACAATACCACAGAAAGAATATGTACAAATGTACTAAAGTAGACAACAATAACATACTTTATTTATTTTCATTTTATTTTATTTTTTATTCTTTTGCCTTAGTCACTTGATTAGGTGGCACTTTTTCTCCTGTTTCAATTACACATATTTGTCTTTCATTGTCGTAATTTAGAATAGTACTTTGCTTCTTTAAGTAGTTCATCATTACATTTCCGTCAGGCGAAATATGTACCATGCACTTGCCAACTGTTCATAGTACAGTTTGTCCTTATCTATTACCTTTACTAGTCATTTTTTGTGATTTTCAGTGGGATGTATTCTGTAATCTTAGATATATTTTGGGCTGTCCTAGTTTTTAGTGTTATATGCCTATGCCGACAAGCATGTTAATGTTTTATTACCAAATTTCTTTGTCAGTTTTGGAATTGCAATTGTCTCTACTATAGGATTAAAAAAAAAAATAAAAGAAGAATGTTATTGGTGATTACTTTTGTACATTTCTACATATTCTTTATGTGGCATTGTATAGTAGTTTCATTCCTATATTGTAATATTGTATTTTCTGTGTTCTACCATACAATACTTTCTTGTGCTTTTTTGTGTTTTTTTTTTTTTAATGTTTTGGCCTTAGTCACTTGATTAGGTTCGTTTAATACACATGGACCTGAAGATGGCATAGTGAAATGCCGAAACTGGTTGTAATAGAATAAATATTTCATTATACTTACGGCTGTTGGTACTTCAGTTCCTTCAGACGTGTTACTTCGGTTGTTACTTACTAAATGGAAAAGATGGAAAAGAAGTAGTACACATTTCTGATAACCGTTTTTCACAATGAATTGTAAGTACCAATTGCATATTATTTACGGTTGAAAACAAACAATCACCCCGTTTACATGGGCTCCCAAAACCGGATTTCGTAAACCGATTTCCAATTTCCGCTTTTGGTTTGTCATGTAAACACTCCAAAATCGATTCTGGAAATCCGCTTCTCTAGAGCGGTTTTCCAGTTCCACAATCGATTTTCCTGTTCATGTAAACGCAACCGTTTTTGAAGCATTCTTGGCTTGTCAGACTGTGTTTTCTTGTTAAGAATTTTCGGCACATATGGACAGAGTGACATTTTCTACCGTGAAATAAAAACTATAAATATTAGAGTTATCATAAATCTATATATTTTAATAAAGAAAAATAGCGATTGTGCTCACTAAATCAAGAACTGAATCAGCTGTTTTTCAGCCGCCATGTTAAGTGGGGTAGGAAATCCGATTCTGGCAATGCCGTGAAAACACGACAGCGAGAAACGGTTTAGGAAATTCGGTTTTCGTCTTCCGGAAGATGAAACGTTTTGAAACTGCTTTTGTTATACTAATTTATGTTTATTTACGAACTAGTTTTCGGCTTATTAGGCCATCTTCAGGTATACCTAAATATGGAATTGTTCTACCCAGAAGTGACGGAAGAATCTATTTATTAAATTGCATATTAAATGATTTTCGATCCAAATAGCACACAGCGCCGAAAATTTCTCTAAGAGACACCATATAAACATACCAGTGTGCTGCTACTTTGTAGTTTTTTATTATAATTTTATGGATCCAATTCCACTAAATAAACATCATCAGAAAATCATCGAAATATTACAAAAAAAGGAAAATAATACAATATTCTCCGTTTTGTTTTTATGTACATATGTTAGGCCTCTTTTTTCGATATATATTTATTTTTTTTACTTTCTTCCATATGACATCCTTGGGCAATATTACGCTACTTATATAACAATGTGGTGGTGTCACACTTACCTGATGTAATAAAATATTACATAAATTTGTCAGTATCTTGCAACTTGTTATTTTGACGCTTAGACGAAGATGCTATATGTTTACAGTTGCTACGGAAATTGTTATCTTCGACTGTGGTTGATGTGTGAGTGATCTGTGGGTGATTACGATTATTAGATATCCGCGATAAGCGTAATTTTTTAAAATATTCGTTCAAAGGTGCTGTACGGTTATAATTACTTTGGTATTGATTGTTACTATTCTAACCTCCTTGGTTACTATTGAAAATGTATTAATGATCTTTGTGATCGATATTTTTGTAAGGTACGTCTGCGGTCTTGTGGTGTGTCATGGAAAATCGTGAGATTGGCCATGTCCCGCTGCTGGCTTTAGTCTCAACGAAAGATTCCGTGCTGTTAGTTTTAGTTATTGGGGTACACAAATACTGTGTGTGATCACGGAGTGGGCCAGAACGGCAAAGAGACTTCTTGCAGCCTCCCATATGTTTATACTTCGGCAGTGCCACCTCCTGGTACTGTGGATTCAAGGAAGAAACGACAATGGTCACTCCAAAAGCACCGAACAAAAAACAAAGGAAGACGTAAGAAACAGCAACTGTGCTGTTATATCACGAGCTATAACTGCAGTGTTATGTTATGTGAATGAAATTTATCTCGTAATCTGTTGTGCTAAAACAAGAAATATATGCACGAAAATAGGCATGGATTCTCTCGTTTAATTGCTAGTTTGAAAAAAAAAAAAAAAAAAAAAAAAAAAAAAAAAAAAAAAAAGTTTCTCCGAACAACTTCGAGCAGTACTGCAAATATCGGAAGAAAGAAGTCCAGATCAGCGGTCATAACACTTAAAAATCGAGGGAATCAAAATGTTCAAATGTTTGTTAAGCTTATGGGACTTAACTACGGGGTCATCAGTCCCTAAACTTACAAACTACTTACGAACTACTTACAAACTAGGACGGCACAAATATCCATGCCCGAGGGGGGATTCGAACCCCCGACCGTAGTGGCCGTGCTGACCGTGACTGGAGCGCCTCAGTCACCTCGGCCACCGCGGCCGGCACGAGGGAATCACTGCAGTCTCTTGGTCGCTGTATTTATCCGTTATCTTTGAGAAAGTTATCAATAAATTTTATCGATAAGACCACGATATTGTCGTGGTGAAGTCTTATGAGCTGACCCTGAAGCTGTGGTCTGTGGGTCTTGATGGCTCGTCTCAGTTTGTCCACTGAAAAACAGTAACGGTTTCATCCCACTCCAACATCTCTTGTCATAGCTCTTCACCCTTCCTTTTAATAGATGGCTTTCCTTGAAGAGGTTCACCCAAAATGTCTGCAAACTTGTCCTGGTTTCCCCTCTTTACCCAGTACTTGGCCGCATGCTCCCTAATTTTGATATCCAAAGGGTGGAGACCCATGTGCACGAGAAGTACCCCTCCAGGAGTCGTCCTATAAGCGCCCACCGAGTGTAGCAGGATATTCCTCTGCACTCTTCTTACCGCCATGGCAGGCATAATCCGGGTGAGCCAATGGGCCCAGCTGCCGGAACCATAGCCCATAATAGATACGAGTATGCTGTTATGATAGAGCTTGATGAGGCTGGGCGGGAGGTGAAAACTCCGATGCCCAATCCCAGCAAGCCTATGTAAGGCTACTGACGCTCGCTCAGCTACTGCATATGTGCCGAAAAGTTCCAGCGCTCGTCTATGATCACTCCCAGATATCTTGCCTGGGACGTCGAATCACTGGCACCCCGAGATTCTAACTGTCGGGTTACGGACTTAATTGCCTTTCAGGAGTAGATAATTTGACTTTGCTGGTGCAATAGTAAGTTTTGTGGCTTGGCACCATTCTGACAGAATTTGGAGGGCTCTATCCACTCACGATTCGAGGTCCTCGCGACTGCGACCGTCTACCAACAGGAGGTCGTCGTCGTAGGCTATCACATCTAGTACATTCTTATTGTTCTCCGTCCTTTAAGAGAGGATCCAGGTTCAGGTTCTAAAAGAGAGGCCCCAGGACAGAGCCCTGAGGACACCCCTTGGAAATGAATTTGCTAACCTTCCCACTAGGGGATGATAGCCAGACCTCTCTGTTCATACAGTAGCTCCTCAGACAACCATACAGCGGCCCTGGACACTCAGTCTCTCGCAGATAGGAGAACAGCGAGGGCCACCACAGGCTGTCAAAGGTGCCACGTATGTCGACCATGATGCCAACCACGTACTTGTGCGATGTTGAGGCACAGACATCGGCTGCCAGGGTTATCGCGTCACACGCAGATCACCCTGGACAGAAGCCAAACTGCCTGCTGCTCATCCGATGCGCCGACAGCCTGTCCGCCACCAGTTAACGGTGCCGGTTGATGGTGGTGCCAGGTTCGCAAAAGTCGATGAAAATGACACCACGCTGATACCAGAAGAAGGAGGCCATCACGTTTCGGCCAGCTGTTCGTGGGAGTCTTGGATTCTTCCTCCGAGGGGAACTCCAATGACGCCACTCCATAGACTGGGTTTTGCTGCCAGGTTCGGTCAAGAACAACCATGTTTCATCTTGGGTAATGACGCCGTCAAAACACTGTCTCCACTCTTCAGTGAGGTCTTTATGAGACCGTCGCGCACATTTTTCCTCGTCGTTTTCATTTCTATTGTCAGTTATCTACGCACCCAAAGGTGCACAGATTTTTCTGGGTTCGAAATCGGGACCTCGTCCGTCACAAATACTCAACCATCGCTGTCGAATATATTTCGACACCTCAAAACAGCCAACATGGCAAGATATTTCTCTGTATTTCAAGGTACTGAAATGACCAAAAACTACCAACAGTTGCATTGGTACCGAAAGTTCAAAGAAAGCTGTGGTTTTCAAACAGCGTGTACGTGTTCTCAGTGAACAATGTACGAATACCGTTTATGACACACTGCCACTTGTCATTACAGTAATTTTAAAACCACGCAGAAGGATTGTTGTTGTGGTCTTCAGTCCGGAGACTGGTTTGATGCAGCTCTCCACAATACCCTATCCTGAGCAAGCCTCTTCATCTCCACATAAGAACGGCAACCTACATCTGTCTGAATCTGCTTACTGTATCCATCTCTTGATCTTCCTCTGCGGTTTTTACCCCACACACTTCCCTCCAACGCTAAATTCACAATTCCTTGATGTCTAAGAATGTGTCCTACCAATCTATCCCTTCTTTTAGTCAAGGTATGCCAGAAATTCCTTTTCTCCCCAATTCTGTTCAGTACCTTCTCGTTAGTTACGCAATCCACCCACCTAATCTTCAGCATTCTTCTGTAGCACCACATTTCAAAAGCCTCAATCCTCTTCCTGTCTACACTGTTTATCGTCCATGTTTCACTCCCATACAAGGCAACACTCCATACAAATGCCTTCAGGAAGGACTTCCTTAGGCTTAAATCAATATTCGATGTTAACAAATTTCTCTTTTTCAAGAACGCTTTTCTACCCATTGCCATTCTGCATTTTATATCCTCTGTACTGCGACCATCATTTGTTATTTTACTGCCCAAGTAACAAAACTCATCTACCTCCTTTATTGTTTCGTTACCTAATCTAATTCCTTCATCATCACCTGATTTTCTTAGAGTGCACTCCATTACCCTAGTTTTGGTCTTGTTAATGTTCATCTTATATGCACCTTTCAGCACACTGTCCATTCCGTTCAGTTGCTCTTCCAGGTCCTTTGCTGTATCTGACAGAATTACTATGTCATCGGCAAAACGCAATGTTTTTAATTCTTCCCCCTAAACATTAATTCCTTCTCCAAAGTTCTCCTTGCTTTCCTTATGAAACACTTATTCAACGCAGCAATCTGCAGACGTATGCAGAATGTTTTGCGGGACAGTATCAGCGCAGTTTGCAGGCGAATACCTTGAGCTACCTTGGCCAGCTGTTTAAGCTTGCTGAATTACGTAAATACTACCGATATATCATTCTCTTTGGTTCTGTTTTCCGGGATGATGGTGTGCCTTTTTTAATACAACAGCATATTATAGCCTTACAAATAACTCAAGTACCAGTGACAAATATATATCAACTCACAAGGTGAGCTTGTGACAAGTTGATCAGCGATTTCGATCAAATATTGCATGGATGTATATATAGAATATAAACAGACACATGTTTCGGCTTTTTGTTAGACACTCAGTAGTTTTTGAAAAAAGTCAGCCTCCAAGTTGTTGGAAAATTGCGTTTTCAATGGTGTTCATTGGAAGATCTAAAGATGATCATTTTTTACAGACATGAACCACAGACATTGCCGAGGTGGGGTGGCTTGCGTGCCTCAACGATGCAGATAGCCGTACCGTAGGTGCAACCACAGCGGAGGGGTATCTGTGGAGAGGCCAGACAAACGTGTGGTTCCTGAAGAGGGGCAGCAGCCTTTTCAGTAGTTACAGGGGCAACAGTTAGGATGATTGACTGAGCTGGCCTTGTAACATCAGCTAATATGGCTTTGCCACACAGTTACTGCGAACGGCTGAAAGCAAGGGGAAACTACAGCCGTTACCTTTCCCGAGGACATGCAGCTCTACTGTATGAAAATATGATGATGGCATCCTTTCAGGTAAAATATTCCGGAGGTAAAATAGTCCCCCATTCGGATCTCCGGGCGGGGACTACTCATAAGGATGTTGTCATCAGGAAAGACAATACTGGCATTCTACGGATCGGAGCGTGGAATGTTAGATCCCTTAATCGGGTAGGAAAATTAGAAAAATTAAAAAGGGAAATGGATAGGTTGAAGTTAGATATAGTGGGGATTAGTGAAGTTCGGTGGCAGGATGAACAGGATTTCTGGTCAGGTGAGTACAGGATTATAAATACAAAATCAGTTGGGAGTATCACAGGAGTAGGATTGATAATGAATAAGAAAATAGGAATGCGGGTAAACTACTATGAGCAGCACAGTGATCGCATTATCATTGTCAAGATAGATACGAAGCCAACACCGACAACAGTAGTACAGATTTATATGCCAACTAGCTCTGCCGATGATGAGGATATCGAAGAAATATATGAGGAGCTAAAGGAAATTATTCAGACAGTTAAGGGAGAGGAAAACTTAATTGTGATGGGAGATTGGAATTCGGTAGTAAGAAAAGGAAGGGAAGGAAAAATAGTAGGTGAATATGGACTGGGCAGAAGGAATGAAAGAGGAAGTCGCCTGGTAGAATTTTGCACGGAACATGATTTAATCGTAACTAACACGTGGTTTAAAAATCACAAAAGAAGGTTGTATACGTGGAAGAGACCAGGAGACATCGGAAGGTATCAGATAGATTTTATAATGGTAAAACATAGATTCTGGAACCAGGTGATAAACTGTAAGACATACACAGGGGCAGATATAGACTCTGACCATAACTTGTTAGTCATGAACTGGATATCACAGGAAATACTAAATTTAATTGATGAAAGGAGAAAATATAAAAATGCAGTAAATGAAACAGGCAAAATGGAGTACAGACGACTAAGAAATGAGATTGACAGGAAGTGCAAAATGGCTAAGCAGGAGTGGCTAGAAGCCAAATGCAAATCTGCAGAAGAATGTATAAGAAGGGGGAAAAGTAGATACCGCCTACAGGAAAATAAAAGAGACATTTGAGGACAAGAAAAGCTACTCTAAGAATGTCGAGAACTCAGATGGGAAACCAGTTCTCAGCAAAGAAGGGAAAGCTGAAAGGTGGAAAGAGTACATAGAGCAGCTCTACAAAGGAAATGAACTTAGAGACGATGTTTTAGGAAGGGAAGAGGAAGTAGATCAAGATGAAATAGGAGATACTATACTGAGAGATGAATTTGACAGAGCCCTGAAAGACCTAGGACGGAACAAGGCCCCAGGAGTAGATGACATACCCTCAGAGCTATTAAAAGTCTCTGGGAGAGCCACCCATGACAAAACTATTTGAACTGGTGTGTAGGATGTATGAGACAGGCGAAATACCCTCAGACTTTAAGAAACATGTAATAATCCCCATCCCAAAGAAATCAGGCGCAGACAGGTGTGAAAATTACAGAACCATCAGTTTGATAAGTCATGGTTGCAAAATTTTAACACGAATTATCTACAAGAGAATGGAAAAGCTGGTAGAACCTGACCTCGGGGAAGATCAGTTTGGATTCAGAAGGAACGTAGGAACTCGGGAGGCAATACTCGTTTTACGTCTTATCTTAGAAGATAGATTGAGGAAGGGCAAACTTACATTTTTAGCTTTTGTAGATTTGGAGAAAGCTTTTGACAATGTTGACTGGAATACACTCTTTCAAATTCTGAAGTCAGCAGGGGTAAAATATAGGGAAAGGAGAGTTATTTACAACTTGTACAAAAGCCAGACCGCAGTTATTAGACTCGAGGGGCATGAAAGGGAAGCATCAGTTGGGAAGGCAGTAAGAGAGGGTTGTAGCCTTTCTCCGATGTTGTTCAATTTGTACATTGAGCAAGCTATAAAGGAAAGCAATGAGAAATTTGGTGAAGGAATTAAAGTTCAGGGAAAAGAATTAAAAACATTGCGTTTTGCCGACGACATAGTAATTCTGTCAGATACATCATAGGACCTGGAAGAACAATTGAACGGAACGGACAGTGTGCTGAAAGGTGCTTATAAGATGAACATTAGCAAGAGCAAAACTAGGGTAATGGAGTGCAGTGTAAGAAAATCAGGTGATGCTGGAGGAATTAGATTAGCTAACGAAGCAATAAAGGAGGTAGATGAGTTTTGTTACTTGGGCAGTAAAATAACAAATGATGGTCGCAGTACAGAGGATATAAAATACAGAATGGCAATGGGAAAAAAAGCATTTTTGAAAAAAAATTTGCTAACATCGAATATTAATTTAAGTGTAAGGAAGTCTTTGCTGAAGGCATTTATGTCGAGTGTTGCCTTGTATGGGAGTGAAACATGGACGATAAGCTGTGCGGACAGGTAGAGGATTGATGATTTTGAAATGTGGTGCTACAGAGGAATGCTGAAGATTAGGTGGGTAGATCGCATAACTAATGAAGAGGTACTTAACAGAGTTGGTGAGAAAAGGAATTTTTGGCATACCCTGACGAAAAGAAGTGATCGCTTGGTAGGAAACATTCTTAGACATCGAGGAATCGTAAATTTAGTATTGGAGGGAAGTGTGTGGGGTAAAAATCGCAGAGGGAGACCAAGAGAGGCATATAGTAAACAGATTCAAGTGGATGTGGGTTGTCGTTCTTATGAGGAGATGAAAAGGCTTGCTCAGGATAGGGTATTGTAGAGAGCTGCATCAAACCAGTCTCCGGACTGAAGACCATAACAACAACAACATAAATGGTCAAAAGTTAATGACGTTCGAGTAACTTCACGTTTCGATTTTCCATGCTACTCTGGTACTCGTGAACAAGAGCGACTTTTCGAGAACGGTCGTCGGTCGACAGTTTCAGACCTTAGACTTTAAAACCGTGGATCCAGGTTCGAAAATCCATCATGGCAATATTTTGTTAGAATTTTTTCAATGTAGTTGATAGTACTCCCACATTTGTAATAACTTTTCTTGCCGTATTTTGTATTACAGCATCGGGAAGTGTGATTAATATTCTATTAAGTGTATTATCAGATTACAGCTGTTTTATTTGTGATACACAGTGCAAATAAATCAATAAATAAAATTAGTAAAATAAAATAAAAAACTTCTAAAGTGTTTTATTCCGTAAGTCAATTTACTAGCTGTCTATTTGTCAGCGTTCTCACAGCCAGTACGGTGAAACATATAGAGACTTTCTCTCTTTCTATATCCATTACCAGTTTCCTTCGGCGTTCCTATTGAGAATTAAGATATTAAAGATTACGAACATGGAAGAAAGTTTTGAGATATTGGTGCCAAGTGACCAGAAACTTACTCTTTCAGAGAGACTGGCGAAATAACTAACAAGGAAAGGACGTCTTCTTGTCATCGCTAAACTGTCCAAATTTGTGGCACATGTTGGGCGTGGTTAGATATGAAAGTGCACCAAATGAAAACTCCAGATGGCCAAGCGTTTAGCAAATAAAACAAATTTTGATACGGATCTATTTCTCTATGCACCTTATGTATTGTCCCTGTGACGGTGTGTTTAGGAATGGATGTTTGACTCAGCGTTAAGAGATCGTGTGCGTATTGGTACGGTCGCGGGTTCGACTCCGCCGGGCGGCAAATGTTTTTGTGCACTTTGGCAAAGCGTACATTACAGACGGCACAATTAATCGCAAAGTCATATACGTTATTTTATTATTTTATATAAGCAATAATAGTATATGCATAGAATGAAATTCGGGACTGCAAACATTTGAAAGCGATTGTAGGTTTCTCGTACAACGGGACGTCTTGTTACGTAAATCGATACTCCCATTCGTTTACAATTGGTCAATTACATGTACCGGGGTGATATTCATCTAAGGAACAAGGGAAGCAATACGTTTGACCGCATATTGTGCAAATTATAAACGCCACATTTTTGCAGTTACATGGTTTTTTTTATTGTCATCTCATAGTCCAGTAGCGAACCACCAGTAACGCAGCCTGTCGCTGAATACTTGCGAATATGTGTAGTGCAATGTAGTTTATACATGCTTCTCAGCAACTAACTTCTTCCTTTCTCGATAAGTGCAAATTTTTTTTAATTATCTTTTTTACACTTTTTTGCCTGACGATAAACATATACATCGCAGGGTTTCACCAGTGGCTTACATTTGCTGGGGAGAGAGGATGGAAGAATTACTTTGCTTCTGCACTTTGGCAGTCCGTGTCCATCTTAGAACAGATCGTTGTATATTTCCGAATATGTTTGTCCTCTCCACGAGTAAATCAACAGAAGACAATCACTCTCTTGCATAGTTCGATACTTTTTCTAGAAGTCTGTTGTCAGTTTGCCAGATTTTGAAGTAGTGATGGTAACGTTGTTGTTGTTGTTGTTGTTGTTGTTGTGTATGTTTTAGGCGGGAAAAACTGCAGAGGTCATCAGTCCCCCAAGTGATGGTAACATTTCTCTACTTTGCCGCGTGCAGATCTACTGATACTTTTAACCCTCGGTCTTAAAGAGCCTGTACTCCCTTGTAGGCATATATAAAGATTTGACGTCAGTAACGTATGGATTACCAAGAAGCACAAAAGCAAAAATGCTGCCCGCCGGAATCTAAACACGCTACCCATTCAGTTATCTTTGGCTCTTAGCCCCGAGCGAATCACCGCTTCCTAAACACACTCTCACAGGGACGATTGATAAGGGGCATATGGTAATGTAATAGATCCTTACAAAAATTCCTTTTATTTCCTAAACACTTGACCATCTGCAGTTCTCACTTTCATGTCTCACCACAACATTTACTATAAATTTGGACGATGTCGGTGATGATTTTCTAACTATGACGTTTTTATTCCTGCTGCTGACAACACAACCGAAATATGAGGCAGTGGCATTGTGCCTACCCGATATGAATATGTTGCTCCAAAGACCGTTTATATATGAATGTCCCTCGAACGCGATTTCAGGAGAAATGTTTCACTTTCGTGAGTCATTTCTTCTGTAGCACCTGATCGCTACGCAATGTAGAAGTCTGTAGCTTTTCAGTTTTCGATGTTCCCCAGTTGTAACGGCTGCAGATCTTAATGTGTGGTAAAGTAAGTTAAGGACTTAGAGATATGAAAACCCACACTTTTTTAACATTCTTATCACATATATCTATGGCTTAACTTAGAAGATACGTTAAAGAAAGGGAAACCTACATTTCTAGCTTTTGTAGATTTGGAGAAAGCTTTTACAAATTGATTGCAATTCACTCTTACAAGTTCTGAAGTCAGAAACGAAAAGTTATTCACAACTTGTACAAAAATCAGAGAGTACATATTAGAGTCGAATAGCATGAAAGGCAAACATTTGTTGGGAAGGGCGTAAGGCAGGGTTGAAGCCGTTCTCCAATGTTAAAAAAAATGTTCAAATGTTTGTAAAGCTTATGGGACTGAACTGCGGGGTCATCAGTCCCTAAACTTACAAACTACTTATGAACTAGCTAAGACTAAGGACGGCACAAATATCCATGCCCTAGGGGGGATTCGAGCCCCCGACCGTAGTGGCCGTGCAGACCGTGACTGCAGCGCCTTAGTCCCCTCGGCCACACGCAGTTACATCTACATACATCATCCGCAATCCACCGTAAGTTGCGTGGTGGAGGGTACACTGTACCACTATTAGGCATTTCCTTCTTATTAGACTCCCAAATAGAACGAGGAAAAAAAAGGATGCCTATATGCCTCCGTACGAGCCCTAATTTCTCTTATCTTGTCTTTGTCATCTTTACGCGGAATGTAAGTAGGCGGCAGCAAGATCGTACTACAATCAGCCCTCTAAATTTCCTCAACAGAAATTCGTCTTTCCCCCAGCGATCCCCAATTGGGTTGCCGGAGCATTTCCGTGATACTCGCGCATTGGTGGAACCTACCGGTAACAACCCTAGCTGCTTGCCCGTGAACTGCCTCTATGTCTTTCTTTAAACTGATCTGCTGCGGGTCTCAAACACTTGAGCAATACTCAAGACGTGGTCGTACAAGCGTTTTATACGCGGTCTCCTTTACAGGTGAAGTACATCTTTCCAAAATTCTCCCAATAAACCGAAGTCGGCTGTCCGCCTCACTCACAACTGTCCTTACATGTTCGTTCCATTTCATATCGCTCTGCAATGTTTGAACGACGCGACAGCATTAAGAAGCTCACTACTAAAGCTATATTCGAACATTATGGGATTGTTTTTCCTACTCATGCGCATCACCTTACGTTTTTCTACATTGAGAGCTAGCTGCCATTCTTCGCACCAACTAGAAATTTTGTCTAAGTCATCCTGTATGCTATTACAGTCAGTTACAGACGACACCCTCCCATACACCACAGCATCATCAACAAACAGCTGCAAATTACTAGTTGCTCTGTTCGTCGGATCATTTACACAGACAATAATAGCGGTCCTATGACACTCCCCTGTGGCACGCCTGACGATACACTCGTCTCTGATGAACACTCGCCGCCGAGAAGAACATACTGCGTTCTATTACTTAGGAAGTCTTCCAGCCAGTGACAAATCTGTGAACCTATTCCATAAGCTCGTATCTTCGTTAGCAGTCTGCAGTGTGGCACCGCGTCGAACGCCTTTTTGAAGGCCCTTCATCAATGGCTCGCAAGATGTCATGTTTGAAAAGGGCAAGCTGAGTTTCACACGAACAACGCTTCCTAATCCTGTGCTGATTCATGGAATGAAGCTTTTCCGTTTCAATGAAATTTACTATATTGGAGCATAATGTGAATATGCTCCAAAATTCTACATGAAACTGATGTCAACGATATTGGTCTGTAATTGTGTGGGTCAGTTCTCTTTTCTTTCTTATAAACGGGAGTCACATGTGCTTTTTTTCGAATCACTAGGAAGTTTGCGCTGAATTAAAGATTCGCGATAAATGCAAGCTAAGTAGGGGGCCAATGCTGCAGAATAGTCTTTGTAAAACCGAACTGGTATTCCATCCAGACCAGCAGACGTTTTCGTATTTAGCTCTCTCAGCTGCTTCTCTAGACCGGAAATGCCTATTACTATGTCCTGCATTTCGGAATTAGTACGTTGATCAAATGATGGGCAGGCCGCGGTGGCCGAAGGGACTGAGGCGCTCCAGTCACGGTCTGCACGGCCACTACGGTCGGGGGTTCGAATTCCCCCTCGGGCATGGATATTGGTGCCGTCCTAGTTCGTAAGTAGTTCATAAGTAGTTTGTAATTTTAGGGACTGATGACCCCGTAGTTAAGTGCCTTAAGCTTAACAAACATTTGAACATTTGAATTTTGAAATGATGGTAGATTTGTGCGGTACTTGTGCGCGAAAGATTTCTTAAAGGTTGCATTTAGAACGTGGTGCCTTCTTACATGTAAGGCGAAGTTAGACGCACTAACCAGGTTTCGTCTGAATGAACGCCATATAAAGATAGGCCTACATAGATGCATTAAACTACACGATTCAGGGCACTAGTTAGAGACTTTTATTCGGAAGCGGCGAATTTACAGTTGTTTCGGAAGGTTACCGTTGTTACTGTAGCAGACAGTTTTCTGTTTGGAGCGTCACCACCGCAGACACTAGGCCGCGTCTATCCGTCGGACAGGTCGTCCTGGCAGGTCTTGAGGCAGCAGAGGCGGAAGCAGCGCGCGCCGACGCCGGGGGCGGGCCTGGGGGCGGCGGACTTCCGCCCCCGCAGCAGCGGCCGCCGCTCGCCGCCGCCCACCAGCGCGGGCCGCTCCCCCGCCCCCGCCGGGGCCCGATCGGCGACCAGCCGCTTGCGCTGATCGGCGTCGTCGGCGGCCATAGCCGGGCCCAGCTCGGTCATCGCCGGTCGCTCCAGGTTGGTCGAGCCAGACGTCCGCGTCCGCACTAACAGCCGGCGTTCCGCTGTGGCGTGCAGCTGCCGTTGCTAGGCGACGGACGGGTGGAGAGCATCTTCCTTATCCGTGTGACGTCACCGTCGACAGTAGAGCTACTATAAACACAAACTGGCGCATCCGTCATTCTCATTCCCTGCGAATGCTAAAGAAAACCCATCAAAGACAGAAGTTACAATATTTCGCCTATGCAACTAACAAGCCACTCCATCTCTTGATGTTAGTTTTGCTGGGAAAAAAGTTAACTCTTTCAGTCACACTTTGCAATAGGAACATAATTACCAATGTCTGTTCACACTTGTAGAATATGAACATAATTATGAATGTCTGTTCATTGAAGCAACTATTACAACTGAAATATCACAGACAATAGAGGAAACATAATATAGCTATTTAGGCTTTCAAGGACTGAGGTTGTCACTAACGCTAACCACCATGACTATTGCTATAAATAATACTAGGATGATTGTGAACGTTATTTATTAGACGCATCATCATTACAAACGTACAAAACTAATAAAAGCAAATTATTTTTTATGAAAATCTGCAAAACATTTTTTACCTTTGCGTAAGCAAAGAGGCACTTTACATGTACTACACTGCCATACAGAACACACGAGAGATATTTTAGTGGTACAATTGCAGCATCTTCTTGATGTGCTTCTTTCAGGTTGATGGCGACTGCATGCAAGACGAATTTCCTGCGGGACTGTAGGTTTGTGGCGTTTTATAAAAGCAGGTCCTGGAGATGAGGCCGCGGAATTACGGCTGCTGTTCACTGAATCCGGCCTGTGTTTGACATATGCTGGTGCCAGTAGGCCCCGATATACTTCTCTCCGGGTGTCTTTCAGAATCAGCTTGTCGAGGTCTGGGCGTGGAGAGGACTGAGGTTCCCAGTTTTCTTACATTCCCTTTGTAACTACTCAGTGAAAACACAAAAGTAACAGTACCTGCATGCCAACACACATAAAAGAGGTCTATGAGAATACGTTCAATAAAATACATTACAGAAAACATGTTACGTACACGTTGAATTGATATTTTTATCAGACACTCGAGACAAGGTACGTTAGCGCTATATTCAATGCAACTGGTATGCACTGACATTCATGCAATGTACCCGGAATCTGTCATTTGTTTTGAAGCACAGTCCAAACGGACATACTAAATCAACCGTTTATCGCTAGATGGCGTGGAATAGAAGTACCGTGATCGTAAAGAGGTGGTTAGTAACCCTAACCACCAAGACTGAAAACGCAAACCCAAAATACCTTGGCATCAGACTGGACAGATCACTCGCATTCAAATCTCACCTCACAGAAATACCCGCTAAGATACGAACATGAAACAACATCATTCAAAAGTTTGCCAATTCCAGCTGATGCACATATTCTGAAGATCTCTACTTTATCACTGGCGTATTCTGTTGCGGAGTACTGCAGTCCTGTTTGGCTTAACAGCAGCCATACATCCAAAGTGGACATCGAGCTAAATAACACCATGAGGTTCATATCTGGGACCATATAATCGACCCCACTGCCATGGCTCTCCGTTCTCTGCAATATAGCTCCACCACATCTCAGACGGCAAGCTGCGTTAGTTAATGAGTGGAATAAAATTTCCGGCAATAGTAATCTCCCTATCCACCAAGACATTACTCAGAACGAGCGTCGCCTGAGATGCAGAATACCACCATGGAGAACACCTCAAAATCTTATATCCATCCCTTTCGATGCCATGACAGCCAGGAAAAATGATTGGTCCAATTCTGCCATAGCCAGGAACCATAGAGAAATATCAGCTGGTAGAAATGTACCTGGTACAGACCTGCCAAGAAGAACGTGGGTCACACTCAACAGAGTCCGCACAGGCCGTGGCAGAAGTGGAGAGATGATCCTCAGATGGGGCATGCGAGATACTACCAAGTGCGACTGTGGACATCCTGGACAAACGACCCAGCAAATCATTCTGGAATGCCCAAAACGTGCATTCACAGGAACTGTTGGAGAACTATATGAAGCCTTCCCTAAAGTTGTCGAGTGGATGGAAAAGCTTGACATACGACTTTAATATAGTTTTGTAGTTTGTTTTTGTTTGCTTGCTAAATTTTAATTTGATTTCAAATGTCATTGAACATATCTATATGTATGTATCTAAGCATGTAAACCATTTGTACTTGAAAACCACATACGCTAAATAAACTAAATAAATAAACACGTAACTTATGCGAATTTTAGAGGTGTCTAGCATAGAGTCTTGATCGATCTCCTTTGAGCTTGCATTCCGATCTTGTTTACATCGATATGTGGATTATACCGTCCTCTCACGGGACGTGGAAACGCACGTGGAGGAGGACGTGGTGCCGTTGCAGCGTTGAATTCCACGTCCCGCTGCCCTGCCAAGCGTGGAATGAACGATCCAGCATGTTAGATTCTTATTTCGTGGAGTGGAACGTGGCCAATGAAATGCGACCTCATTTTCACGTGACAACCAGAACTTTTGATCCGCCATATTGCAAACGGAACTCTGTATTTCGTACCTTCTTTCGTTTTAGCGTACGATGTGTACATATAATCTTTTTAAAGCGCCAGAAAATTGAAGAACTTTTGAAAACGTGCCAATTTAGGTATGATTTGTTACAATAAATTACCGGAAACTATATATTCGTAACTTTAAAGGATATCGTATTTAACGATAGTCAGTGTTATAATTTGTATACCGTGAAAGAATATCGTTCCTATGCTACGGTTCAATGCCATTCTATCAAAGGAGCGTCTTTATGATACTTTGTCATAGATAAATAAGATACTACAACATGTCTTAGGTGCATAGCATATCACAAATACAGCGCACTCTATCCCTAAGAGTAATAGCGTAGTTGGTAGCGCGGCGTTCGCGACCCTGTACTTCGAAAAAAGAAATGTATTTTTCCCTTTCTTGTTTCCTTAATTTTCTCGTTCTTTCTTATTAACTTAAGTGTAATATCCGATATTCTTTCTTATTTCTTTCTAAGACTACGGATTAGCGTGTTTGTTAGTGTTACGAGCTATGGAGGAAAACAGATGTAAATAACAGGTTTGCATCTACACTCTCGGAGATATGTTTTTTTTTTTTTTTTTTTTTTTTTTTTTTTTTTTTTTTTTTTTTTTTTTTTTTACGAATTGGTTTAAATACGGTTTATGTAATTTATTTGTTAATTTGCTACAATTATAATAACCAGTATTCGACGTTATTTACTACAAACATGAACGATCTCTGCCCACGAGAGAACTTGTTGAGTATTTCGTGCAAGGACGCAGGTACGAATAACTTTCGAGACAGTACCCCAGGTCACTCGGTTTTCGCCACGGTGTTTGAGTTCTGTTGCAGTTCAGTACAGTGCTGGAATAGTTCAGTTTCACAGTGCAGAGAGAGTGTGGTTATGGAAGCAGATGAAGTAAAGGAGCAAAAGTGTTTACGTACAATACTAAAAGCAAAAATTATCACAGCGAACATTGTCGAACTGAGGCGTTGATCCACGTGTATGATCAAGTAGACTGTATCATCCTTCTTCGGCTAGCTTCTGTTGCTATAGTTATCCAGTACTTTGCGGAGAATAATAAACAGAATGTCCTTATTCATAAAGAGATAAAAATAACAGTACTTCTTCTTTTGGTAATTGTAAACAAATGAATATCCTTTTTCGATAAGAAATAATAATAACAGGACATGCTTTTTTTCTATTTTTTGTCAGTCTACTGCCTAGGCTCTCCATTCTGTTCCGCTGCATAGGGAGCCTTGGCAGTAGTGGGAATTATCTATGGAACACAGAAGCTGAATTAAAGTTTGTGACGTGAAGGAAATCGTGCGTAGACTATTCCGAGGCGCCTTTAACGTCATTGGTGCGGTGGTCTAACGGTAAGACGTGCGCCCAGTAAGCATGGAGCTCCGAGGTCGATCACCGGCCGCATCACAAATTTTAATTCATCACTTCACCTTTGTCTGTAGTTAAAGTTAAAGACGGTCTGATGAATTTATTTTATGTGATGCCAACACTGAGTATTGTTTACCACGAGTAGTTACAGGGATGTGAGGTATAGCGATTGGAACTAGTAGTTGGAGCACACGAATGCCGGCGACTGCCACGCCCTGAGAAATCCGCAGTCTTAAACAAGACTCGCGCGCCGTGTCTCCGCATTATTCAGACAGGCCTGCGGTGACGGGCGCCATTCTTAACGGTGGCAGTACTCGGGTTCTCCGCCGACAACCGAACAACAGCCGTCGGTGGCCACCTGGTGGCATAACTCACGCCGCCTCCGCTGGATTACAGCAGATGCAGGACAATGCCGAGTGTTCGGCTGAGGACAAAGGCGGCGGGGGCGGCGGGGGCGGCGATCTCTCGGGCCCAGCGCTGTCGCCGCCCCCGCTAACTGATTCGCCGTCGCCTCGCCCCACCCCGCCCCCGGGGGCGGGAGTAGATGTCGCCTCCTGACAACACGCCTCCGATCTCTGCCCCAGTACAGTGGGTGACTCTTCTGTGATCAACGAGAGTGATTTGATTAGTTCTGGGGACGGAATCGAAAAAAATGTACTTAGATCACAGATTTTTTATTTTTTTATTTTTTTACTTTTCAATGTAGTCTACTTGTAGAATAATGTAATTAATGCACTCGGTCCTACGATGACGCATGGTGCAGGGAATGGCAATTAAAGCTCAATGTAGACAAGTGTAATGTGCTGCGAATACACAGAAAGATCTTGTATCATTTAGCTACACTATAGCAGGTCAGCAACTGGAAGCATTTAATTCCATAAATTATCTGGGCGTAGTCATTAGGAGGGATTTAAAATGGAACGATCACATAAAATCAATCGTCGGTAAAGCAGATGCCAGACTTAGATTCATTGGAAGAATCCTAAGGAAATGCAGTCCGAACACAAAGGAAGTAGGTTACCGTACACTTGTTCGCCCACAGCTTGAATACTGCTCACCGGTGTGGTATCCGTACCAGGTGGAGTTGATAGAGGAAGTAGAAAAGATCCAACGGAGAGCAGCGCGCTTCGTTACAGGATCATTTGGTATTCGTGAAAGCGTTACGGAGATGATCGATAAACTCCAGTGGAAGACTCTACAGGAGAGACGCTCTGTCGCTCGGTACGGGCTTTTGTCGAAGTTTCGAGAACATACCTTTACCGAGGAGCCTAGCAGTATATTGCTCTCTCCTACGTATATCTCGCGAAGAGACCGTGAGGATAGAATCAGAGAGATTAGAGCCCACACAGAGGCATACCAACAATCCTTCTTTCCGCGAACAATACGTGACTGGAATATGAGGGAAAATCGATAGTGGTACTCAAGGTACCCTCCGCCACACACCGTCGGGTGCCTTGCGAAGTATGGTTGTAGATGTAGATGTAGATGTTCCAGTCCCTTGATCCCAATTCGAATTCCTCGAGACCTGCAAATAATTGTTATGTCCGGCTATCTGTTCTTCGATTGAAAATGAATTTTCATCCACAAAGAGTCGGGCCCGGTGGTCTTGGGGTAAAGTGCTCGACTGGAAACCGAAGGTCGCGGGTTCAAAACCCGGTCTGACCTGGGACTTTTTCAGTCTGCACTTTAACCCATCCTTCACCTTTCAACGATGTGAGGAGTCGCCAGAAACGACACGTGGTTGGGATTCCACGTTACGCTGTAGGTCCCCTTCCCTTTCCCCGGTTGGATAACTGAGGTAGGCTAGGGACACGCAAGTCGACGAAGTGGCGTCCGATTGAAAGACTTGCACCAGGCCAATGAGCCACACGAAATTATTATTATCATCCACAGAGAAAAGTTTTCACTTTTGGGAAGAGGTGGAAGTCTGAAGGAGTTATATCAGGTGATTAAGGCCGGAGCGTCAAAAATTGAATACTCCCTGGAATAAGGATGTAACCCACAAATTTTCCAAAAGTGTGATTTCAGTGGTAATAGGCTGTATCTGCATGGCTCTATGCTGTGGTGTCATCTTGTGCCATATGTTTGAACATCAAGCTGGTTTACAACCAGCTGAACGTTTCGCTCCATGGAATAAGGATGGAACAGACAGCATTAGAGTTTCAAAAAAATGTTCAAATGTTTGTAGAACTGATGGGACTCAACTAGGGGGTCATCGGTCCCGAGATTAGAGTTTCACAATGTCACTTTTTGAATGTGGTTTCAGCATACGAATGCCACCTCAAAATAAATTAAATGATGAGACCTGCAAAGCACAACAGCATTGTAAAATCATGCTTAGAATGAAGTTTCAAATCTATATTCTGAAATATTTTGTTGTCATCGTATTGTTGGCACATTCATTCACATTGTTATTTTCTTTATTATTACAATATTACTTCATTTAATTTGAATACCAAGTGCATGTACAATATGTCTCGTATGTTACATGTAAGAAATTCTCCAAAATATATTGCTAATCATATCTCCTTTTTCCATTGTATCACTTCCAATTATTATATTATTTGTAAAACCTTAAGTTACAACAATAAAATATTGATAGATCTGAAGCATTGAATTAAAATTTGTGGTGCGGCCGGGAATCGAACCCGGACCTCCATGCTTACTAGGCAGACGTCTTAACCGTTAGACTACCACACCACTAACGATTAAGGCGCCTCGGAATAGTCTATGTACGATTTCCCTCCACAACACAAACTTTAATTCAGCTTCTTTGTTCCAAAGATAATTGCCACTACTGCCAAGGCTCTCCATGCAGCGGAATAGCACCTCAGCAATGGACATGGTGGAACAATCCTGTTACGGTGATATAAATATCAATTAATACAATTAAAGAATCCCTGAGACGGATTTACGTCTCTAATATGTCAAAGACATATTTTAATTCAATGCTTCAGATCTATCAATAATGTCTTTGACATATTAGAGACGTAAATCCGTCTCAGGGATTCTTTAATTGTATTAGTTAATAAAATATTGCTTTTAATAGCTGAACACATTTGTACACTTGCATATGCAACGAGTTCCAATACTGTATATCACAAAATAGGCCCCACAAACAATTTTCCTCTCCCCTGAAAACTTACTGATTTGATAGTGACGTCCTTACTCCAGGGAGGTTTTCAATTCCGTTGTTCCTGTTTCGAAATGATAGTGACACCGTCACGTCAGACCGCTCGCTCACAAGTGTCTGTGTTTCCCTCGATTGTGCGCACATCTGTGACATGGGACGGGCGAGTCCATTTGCTCTGAGGTGAGGTAGGTATGTCGACAACGTGTGCTATCGGCGTCCATTGCATAGTGTCTCCACAGCAGTGTTGCCACTATTTACGTTCCAACCCTCGTATTCAAAAATCGATCCTGGCGTACATATTGTTGCCGGCCGCGGTGGCCGAGCGGTCTTCAGCGGGCCAGTCACGATCTGCACGGACGCTGCGGTCGGGGGTTGGAATCCCCCCTCGTCTATGGATGTTTGTCCCGTCTTTAGTATAAGCTAGTTCATAAGTATGTTCAAAGAAGTTTCGGGCGTGCCCATGTGAATGTGACTTTCGTACATAGGACAGACGACACGTACAGTGCAGGAAAGATGCACGGAACACCAGAGATATACTCGTCTTTTACAACCAAATAAATCGGCAGTGGCAGAGCACTGTATTGATACTGGGCACTCCATGACGTACGAAAACGTCAAAATTTTAGCTTCCACTTCATCTTTCTGGGACTCAGTAGTGAAAGAAGCAATAGAAATTCGCTTGGGGACGAATTTAGTTAACAGGGATAGGGGTTTCAGTTTAGATAAATCATGGAATCCTTAACTTTCTTTAATAAATTTACAAAGACGCCGCCACAGCACAGATCGTAACACATCGATTCCTCCGCAGTAATCGACCATGCAGCCACAGACATAATTTACTCATACGTGTACTTGCTTGCCGCCGAGTAACGTCTTTGGCGCCTTGTACCTGTGGCCGCATGCGCTGTAGCGCGGCCCGCGCGTTTATAAGCACGAAGCGCGTGCTGGAGCGACAGTCTTCGACTCGTCTCTGAAGATGGCTGAACGTTTCTCAGCCGAAATATTAGAAGAAGTAAACTTTATGCGGCTGCACGCCCGAAACTTCTTTGAACAGTCATTGCGCCGCGAAAACATGAAGATGCACATAGTTCATAAGTAGTTCGTAAGTTTAGAGACTGATGACCCCGTAGTTAAGTCCCATAACCTTTACAAACATTTGAACATTTGTACATATTGTTAGAAAATAATGTAGAGAGCGAAAAGCTATATTCAACCTGTACAAAAACCAGAAAGCAATTAATATTAGAGTCGAAGGGCATGAAACGATCTCAGTGGTTGGGAACGGAGTAAGACAGGTTTGTAGCCTTTCGCCAATGTTGTTCAATCTGTACATTGAACAAGCTGTGAAGGAATGCAAGGAGAAATGTGGAGAGGGATTTAAAATCCAGGGAAAGGAAATAAAAGCACTGCGGTTTGGTGGTAACATAGCGATTGTCTCAGAGACGACACAGGACGTGGAAGAGCAATTAAATGGATTGGACAGTGGCTTCAAAGGAAGGTATAATATCTACAGTAACACGAGTAAAACAAGGGTAATAGAATTTGGTGTCAGAAAATCAGGTAATACTGCAGGAATTAGATTAGTAATGAGGCAATAAAAATAGTAGATGAATTTTGCTATTTCGGTAGCAAGGTAACTTCTTATGGCCGAAATGAAGAAGATATAAAATGCAGGTTAGGTGTGGGAAGAAAAGCGTTTCTGAAGTAACATATTTTTTCGACGTCAAGTATTACTTTAAATGTTAGGAAGTCGTTTCTGAAAGGATTTGTCTGGAATGTAGAATTGAATGGGAGTAAAACGTGGACGATAAGGAGTTCAGACAAAAAGATGATAGAAGCTTTTGAAATGTGGCTTTACAGACGAATGATGAAGATTAGATGGGTAGACCACATAACTAATGAGAAGGTGCTGAAGAGAATGGGGGAGAAAAAGAGTTTCTGGCATATCCTGACCAAGACAGCCGCGCTGGAGTAGCCGAGCGGTCTAAAGCACCTCGCTGCGAAGCGCGCGGTTGTTCGCCGTGGAGGTTCGAGTCCTCCCTGGGGCATGGGTGTGTGTGTTTGTGCGTAGGTTAGTTTACCTACGTTTAAGTAGTTTGTAAGCTACGGACTGATGACCACGCAGTTTGGTCTTATAGATTTACAGACATTTGAACATTGAACTGTCTAAGACAAGGGATAGATTGGTAGGCCACATTCTGAGACAACAAGGAATCGTAAACTTAGCAAGGAAGTGAGTGGGGTAGAAGTTGTAGACGGAGAGACGAATACAGTAAGCAGATTCAAAAGAATGTAGGTTGCCGAACGTATTCTCAGATGAAGAGACTTACACAGGACAGGGTAGCGTGGAGAGCTGCATCAAACCGGTTTGCGGACTGAAGACAACAACAACAACAATTTAGATCGCCCCCTCGCGTTGATAAACATATACAAATAATTAATATAAAAAGAAATTCAAATATAATAATAATAATAAATGTATGCCATATGCAATTAAACACACAGAAATCTTAGCAAAGCATGCAGCTAAATTTGATTTACATGTATCACAAGAAAAAACTAAATTTACGTCTAACAAATTTAAGGAAGTCAACAAATTGCACAAAGTTATTGGATGTATCGAAAGCGTCAATCAGTTTAAATATTTGGGAGAAACAATAATGGATACTGGCGTAGAAAAAGAAGCTGTCAAACTTCGGGAGGGCGCAAATTTCAACAATGAAGCTGTACAACAAAAAATGCTTATCTCGAAATGCGAAGTCATTACACTACAAGACAGTGACAAGAACAGAAGTACAATATGCAGCAGAAATACTCTCTCTCAAGAACGAAGGACTTGTAGATGTTGTTAAAGAAGACGTTGCAACGCTGTTATTGAAGGTCTTGTGTATATCATGGTTCTTTGGGTTCCGGACGTAGGTCAGCAGAAACACAATACTTGTTGGATCTGTCTGTCAATAAATTTAGTTCTTCTAGCCAAGATGTCAAATTTAAGTAGAAGTCATTGTCGAAAACGATGAATGTTTATAAAGTTTTTCATACTAAGAGTGAAATTAATTTAAGTCCGTGCTTCGGAACAATGTAAATTCAATGTTATGTTGTGTTCATAAAGTTACACGTTGCAACAGCAGCGCCGAAAGCAGCTGGCAAATTACATTTCTGAAAACGATATTGGGTAAGTGCGAATATTGATTTGTAACAGTTTTCACAAATATGTTCTTGAATAGGAATTTGGAATGAATTGTAAGACTGTGTGTTTCGCGTGAAAGTGCTGGTCATAATGAGATGTATCTGATTCGGTAAAATTTTACTTTCTATCCTGGCGGCCTCGTGTTTTATGTTGGCAACATCAATAACACGATATAAAATAGTTGCAAAGATGACCGAACCACGTAGAGTGTAGATAAATACTGCTGTTCCTGCTGCATGCTTGATTTCACGACAAAATATTTGCGTGTCACGCGATTGGCTTATGACGATGTCACATGATTCTCGTTATTCAACATATGTTGCCAACATTATCACAGGAGGCCGCCGGGATTTGAGTGGGACTACGTCGCATAGAAGACCCAGCTGTCGAACGATAACACCTTTCACAGCAGAGAGTGTCGCGGCTATATGTATCAGAGATCACTGATTAGCACAGACCAGTGAGCTTACTGGCACAGGCATATCAATATCTATGGCCTAAGAGACATTCATTAATGTATGTCTGTGTTTCTACCACGCTTCCACGACAGTGATCAATGTTCCACAAGTATTTTTATATTTGAGTCTATCTGGATTTTTATCTTTGCTTTGGGTCTCTGTTGATAGTCGGTAATGTGTGGTTGACGGAAACTTGTGATCTATTAAAAAAAAAATGCCTATTTGATATTCCTCGTCGTTATTGAAGTCTGAAAGGACCGCATTGTCTGACGATTGAAAGAATAAACAGATTTTGACTCGTACCGTAAAGTTCGTAAGTTACAGAGCATATAGCTTTTCCTTAGAGAATTTACTGCATATTTTGCGAATTTTTGCTCGTCACACTCACCCACTGCCACGCACCGCGACCAAACTCCCTTACTAACATCATTAGACCGAGGGCTATCTACCACCACAGCCACGAGTGGGTGGCAGTATGTGGTCGTGGAGAAAAGTCTGTCAGCAGCACGTACAAACACAAGCCTTTTATATATAGATATATAGATTCATGATCTGTGGAACAAGTAATAATCTCGTCTAAGGTAATCTATCGCGTCAAGCGCGGATGGAGTCCTCTCGTCTCGGTGCAGAGCAAGCAGCCATTGCAGCGACTACCCCCCTATCCATCCAGTGGCTGCCTCTCACTCAGCATTCCAGTGTCTGGTCTCGGTCCGGCTCGCCATTTGTCGCTGGCTGCTCGGCCTGTTCTCGCCTGTCCCGCGACTTCCACACGGCCTGTTGCCGGCCGCAGCGACACCAGACTCCACCGTCTACGGTTCTCATACCCCCCTCTTCCCCCCATCCACCAGACATTGGTTGCCACCACCTCTTACCCCCCCCCAAGCACCTCCTCCCCTCCCCCTAACCCAACGCCCAGCCACCAGCTCCATCCCAAGAACAGAGCCGACCGGTCGCAGACTAAGTGGACTTGCTTGTTCTGCCGACGAAGAAAAATGACGATTTCGCGACGAGGAAAGCTCTGCGCTGGAGCGAGGCGCGCCTAGCCGGGGGAAGTGGAGGTGGGAGGCCAGGCCCGGTCTGGGAAACTTGTTCCTCGCGAGGCGGGACTACACAGACGCTGCCAGCAGTCGTTCCATCCTCCTCAACGTGTATGCGCGGGAACTTCATCCTCGCCACCGCGGTTTGTTAAATATGAGACCATCCACCAGACTTTTCAGGCCCACCTTGTATAAACAACATGTTGAAATTTGCAATACAAAATTCTGAACAAACGAATATGTGATCCGCTAGCAATCAGTGTTGCCAGACGTAGGGAATTTTCCCTACACGTAGGTACTTTTAAGCATTAAAATCATTTTAATTCAAAAGTCCCTAACGCATAGGTACTTTTTTACAATCGCCGATACAGGCCTAGCGGGTAATGTTGGCAACGAACGTATCAGCACGCGGGAATGAAAGTGACCAATTGTGGCAAAATTTTCAACTAACCAATGACATTTAGGCGGCATAGTTGTTTTCTGTTCATAGTAAACAATATTAATTTGAAAACCCAGTTTCAGACACATTAAAATTGATGCGAATTACTATGATTTCAATATACAGGGTGTTTCACTAAGTGTGTTTGCCTCTGTAACTTATAAAATAATAGGTGACGGGAAATTTTAATGCGGTAGGTCAACACAAGAAATGTTACACTTTCTGCGGAGCTATGAACATAGTTTATGCTATCGTTTTCCAAAGAGTTACACCACAAAGATATAATTTTTTAAAATGGAACAATAGTTTTTCCTATCGAGCATTGGATTCGTTGAAACCAGCTGCGTCCAAATCAATTTAAACTACATTCCTATCACTGTTAGTTTGGAAGCTACAACCCTTCAAAGTTTAGGGGGCGGAGGCTACGACAGCGTAGCTAGTGGTCATGAGACAGTGGGCCGTGCCCCAGGGGATAGCCACTCGGCCAGTCAGCTACGCTATCGCAGCCTCCGCCCCCGAACTTTGAAGGGTTGTAGTTCCGAAACTAACAGTGATAGGAATGTAGTTTAAATTGATTTGGACGGATCTGGTTTAAACGAATCCAATACACGATACAAAGAACTATTGTTCCATTTAAAAAAAATATATCTTTGTGGTGTAACTCTTTGGGAAATGATACAATAAACTATGTTCATACCTCCGCAGAAAGTGTAACATTTCTTGTGTTGACCTACCGCTTTAAAATTTCCCGTCACCTATTATTTTATAAGTTACAGAGGCAAACACACAATGCTTTTGTAGATTTGGAGAAAGCTTTTGACAATGTTGACTGGAATACACTCTTTCAAATTCTGAAGTCAGCAGGGGTAAAATACAGGGAAAGGAGAGTTATTTACAACTTGTACAAAAGCCAGACCGAAGTTATTAGACTCGAAGGGCATGAAAGGGAAGCATCAGTTGGGAAGGGAGTGAGACAGTGTTGTAGCCTTTCTCCGATGTTATTCAATTTGTACATAGAGCAGGCGGTGAAGGAAAGCAAGGAAAAATTTGGAATATGGATTAAAGTTCAGGGGGAAGAAATAAAAACATTGAGTTTTGCGGATGACATTGTAATTCTGTCAGAGACAGCAAAGGACCTTGAAGAGCAGTTGAATGTAATGGACACTGTCTTGAAGAGAGCGTATAAAATGAACATTAACAAGAGCAAAACAAAAATAATGGAATGCGGTCTTAGAAAATCAGGAGATGCTGAAGGAATTAGATTAGGTAACGAAACGGTGAAGGTGGTAGATGAGTTTTGTTACCTGGGTAGTAAAATAACATGCGATGTTCGCAGTACAGAGGATATAAAATGCAGAATGGCAATGGGAAAAAAGCATTTTTTAAAAAGAGAAATTTGCTAACATTTAATATTAATTTCAGTGTAAGGAAGTCTTTTCTAAAGGCATTTGTGTGGAGTGTTGCCTTGTACGGGAGTGAAACATGGACGATAAGCAGTGCGGACAGGAAGAGGATAGAGGCTTTTGAAATGTGTTGCTACAGAAGAATGCTGAAGATTAGGTGGGTAGATCGCATAACTAATGAAGAGGTACTTAACAGAATTGGTGAGAAAAGGAATTTTTGGCGTACCCTGACCCCTGGTCGGACACATTCTTAGACATCGAGGAATCGTAAATTTAGCATTGGTGGGAAGTGTGTGGGGTAAAAATCGCAGAGGGAGACCAAGAGACGCGTATAGTAAGCAGATTCAAGTGGATGTGGGTTGCCGTTCTTATGAGGAAATGAAAAGGCTTGGTCAGGATAGAGTAGGTTGGAGAGCTGCATCAAACCAGTCTGCGGATTGAAGACCATAACAACAAACATTGCACATTGTCAGAAATCATCTGTGTGATTGCTGTTTGCATTCTGAGTAATACACTTAAAAACTAGCAAATATTCTGAAGTGGGTGTTGTTCTGAACAAGCTCACTCGTAATCAGGATAATTTACTGTTTTTCGAAAATCAGCATTCACCACTGGTTCGGAAAATTGCTGTATTTCTCCCGTATTTCGATCGCGTTGATGTTTTTCCATCCGCAATCGTATCCATTACTCTGCACTACCATCAACGGCCCTTCGACTTCGCCGACGCTGTTCTACTGGATATGGTAAGGTAGCGCCAACGCATCAACTAGGCGAGAAGATTATTGAATGGTGGTTGATAGGTGGGACGTAGTGTCAGTTTGCGTTCCGATCATTAGATAAATTTTGTTTGTGCTATTTCAAGTCATTGTTTTCTGTACGAATATTTTTTTTTTTTTTTTTTTTTTTTTTTTAGCAATTGACACTTTTTCACTCATGTCGTGTTTTTGATAACTTGTCACATAATTTTTGTTAATTACAGTGACTATTTTGAAAATCGTGTACCTGATTTGAACCACCCTTTCATATATTTTGGAGTGGCTATCTCTTGTCTATGTTAGGTAGGTCAAGGGATTTGTGCGTTTACAACAACAGTGAATGGAAACACGCACTTTCACAAAATAAATAAATAAGTGAGATTAGACTACTGGTCGCCACTTTCAGTTAGGCACTCAGTTTCATATTTTCAATAATTTTTTCTACCTTTTTTTAATAATAAAAAAAGTAGTGCCGACCCTTAAAAATAATGATTGCAGTCCAGGTGATGTCATATATAATTTTTTTAATTCAATTATAATTGTAATCAAGATTCTCTAATTTGCTATTCATTTGCATATTAAAGAGTGGCTTATTTACAACAGGTAAAGTCACAGCAACTTTAAAAGAGAAAGTATACAACGACGTCATTCAACTTGAAAGCGAGAGATCTTACTCATGTCAGAATAAAAATTGATTCCAGAGATGAAGTACAACAATTAGTACGTATATAACTCAAAATGCCAAAAAAGTGATATACAACGTTGTTCTGGGAAGCCATTCATTTGTTGCTGACAACTTCTTATTCTGTACGGAATTTTTAGTTCCTCGAATATTATTTTTTATTTATTTATTTTGCGCCATAACAATAAAACAAAACAGAACATTTTGAAACAGAAGAACTTCGTTGCAAAAGCGAAAGGAGTAGACTTTATAGCCAGGAAGGACAAAGGGAAAATTGACAACAGTGAAGTTCAAATGTGTGTGAGGTCTCATGCAACCAAACTGCGTGGTCATCAGTCGCTACACTTACACACTAATTACTTGACTAACTAAAACTAACTTACCCTAAAGTGAACACAAACACACATGCCCGAGGGAGAATTCGAACCCACGACCTAAGCGACCGTGCAGACTGTGACTGGCGCGCCGCAGACCACTCGGCCACTGCGGCCGGCCGACGCTGTAGTACTAGAGACAAAAGGTGATTAGAAATGTGATGGAAGGCTCGCCAACCGCAACTAAAATGAGAACTGACGTAAAGGAACTTACGGGGCACTCTTATTCCACAGAGAGCAGAGGACTGTGAATATAGAATGCGAGACTCGTCGTGGGATGTCCAAAGTAAAACAGAAATCCCCTTTTCGAAAACAAAGAAAATAAAGCGGGGGTACGGGGGACAGACAAAGGGGGTGACTCCTATGTTGGGTCAGAGAGGCCTAGGTACACTTAAAAAAAATAAAAAAATAAAAAGGGGGTTGGAAAGGACCAGTCCTCGAAAAAGCATGAAAAACTGGGGAGAGAAAAGCTAATTAAAGTTCAAATCAACACTCACATAATTGTAAAGCTTGAGTTTACGGGTATCAGTAACAATTAAGCTCTTTCTGAAAACCATGACTATGTGTTGTCGTCAGTAATAAAATAGTTCCTTATTGTTTCTGAGGGGCCATCCACAGGTAAGTCATGAACTCAATCAACGAACTGGATTTCTTATGAGGCAATTCTATATTATTGTTGGCACAACCTTTACTGTATGACCTGTTAAGTAAATTGTGCGCCAATTACCCAGGCGTACTTACATAATGCTTGGAAGCTTCCCATGCGTAGTTTAGAAGTAAATTTCCCTGGGGTATTAAGACAACTTAAATCACTTGACAAAAGTAATTCTTCCGGTCTCGAATGTATACCAATTAGGTGCCTTCAGAGTATGCTGATGCAATAGCCCCATTCCTAACTATCATATGCAAGCACTCTTCCAGCCGACGTTCCGTACCTAAAGACAGCAAAGTTGCACAGGTCATGAAAGGCAATAGGAGTGATACGTAAAACTGACGTAGGCTTGCAGCACGATTTTATGCTGTACTTTCCTCAAATATTATGAAGTAACTCGAAGAGAACGCCCTATTTCGACGAGGGATGTCAAATAGATTCTGCATTTCTAGATTTCCGGAAGGCTTTTGACACTGTACCTCACAAGGGTCTTCTACTCAAATTGAGTACTTGTGGAATATCGCCACAGTTATGTGACTGGGACTGCGGCGCGCCAGTCACGGTCTGCACGGCCACTACGGTCGGGGGTTCGAATCCCCCCTCGGGTATGGATATTTGTGCCGTCCTTAGTGTTAGCTAGTTCATAAGTAGTTTGTAAGTTTAGGGACTGATGACCCCGTAGTTAAGTCCCATAAGCTATACAAACATTTGAACATTTAATATTGCCGCGCATTGCGGGATCTCCACCAAGTAGAACTGATGACGATTTAGAGAAAGTTCAGAGAAGGGCAGCTCGTTTTGTGTTATCGCGATATAGGGGGGAGAGTGTCACGGAAATGATGCACGAGTTAGGCTGGAAATCATTACAAGAAAGGCGTCATTCCTTGCGCTGAGAACTATTTGCGAAATTTGTTTCACCAACATTCTCTCCTGAATGCGGACATGTATTGTTAGATGTAAAGGAAGACGTCCGCGGCCGATGTCACTGTCAATAAAATTCTTCGAGGTTTTGGCCGCTTTGTCAATATATAAAATCCGATGTTTCGGCCACTGTTTTAAGTAGCCTTTGTTAAGGGATTTTTTAAATTTATGTTACTCTATCGGACCAAACTGCGTGGTCATCAGTCCGTAGCTTACGAACTACTTAAACCTAGGTAAACTAACCTAAGGACAACACACACAGCCATGCCCCAGGGAGGACTCGAACCTCCACGGCGAGCAACCGCAGCGAGTCGCTTTAGACCGCTCGGCTACTCCATGTTAATGTGTTTGGCTGACTGTAAACATATATTGTTAGCACCCACCTACATAGGGAGACATGATCACCATAATAAAATAAGATAAATTATTTCGAAAGGAAAAAGATTTTGGTGTTTCTTTTTCCCACGAACTATTAGAGACTGGAACTATAGAGAAATATCATGAAAGCAGAATGAAAGTTTTCACTCTGCAGCATAGTGTGCGCTGATATGAAACTTCCTGGTAGATTAAAATTGTGTGCCGGAACCGGGACTCGAACCTGGGACCTTTGCCTTTCCCAGGCAAGCGCTCTACCAACTGAGCTATCCGGACACGACTCACGGTGCCGCCTCAAAACTTTACTTCCGCCAGTACCTCGCCTCCTACTTTACAAACTTCAAGGCAAAGGTCCCAGGTTCGAGTTCCGGTTCCGGCACACAATTTTAATCTGCCAGGAAATTTCATATCAGCGCACAATCCGCTGCAGAGTGAAAAGTTTCATTCAGGAAACATCCCTTAGGCTGTGGCTAAGCCATGTCTCCACCATATCCTTTCTTCCAGGAGTGCTAGTCTTGCATGGTTCGCAGGAGAGCTTCTGTGAAGTTTGGAAAGTACGAGGCGAGGTACTGGCGGAAGTCAAGTTGTGAGGCGGCACCTTGAGTCGTGTCGGGATAGCTCAGTCGGTAGAGCGCTTGCCCGCGAAAGGCAAAGGTGCCAGGTGCGAGTCCCGGTTCCGGCACACAATTGTAATCTGCAAGGAAGTTTCATCATGAAAGCAGTTCGAAGAATCCTCTGCCATGCTCTTCATGCCATGCACCTGCAGAGTATCCATGTATATGTAGTTGGGGGTCAGGTCCCTGGATCCGCTACGGGTGTTCTAGCAGCGGCTGAAATAACTCGGTCCGACGTAGAAGAATGGCGTCGGGCGTCGGGCGTCGGGCGTCGGTGTGAGGAGGGCGTGGCCACGGCGTCGGTCTGCCAGCCGACGCCCCCTGTCAGGGGGAAGGGAAGGGAGGGGAGGAAGGCGTCGAGACACTCGCCTTGCAGGCGTCGGCGTCGTTAGGGGGTCGCTAACGACGCCAGCAACTGGACGCCGATGTAGCGACGCCTGAAAGATCGCGCGTCGCAGGGACCGACTGCCCCTCACGCCGGGACTAATGGCAGCAGCCGACACGGCCCGGGAGCTGTAAGAACAGGGGCGATCCGTAGCGGACGTGGTCAGTGACGTCAGCACAGCGCTGGCGGCCGACAACACGTGACGGAAGTAATACGAATTAATTTAAAGAAAGTTGACAAGAGAAAAAAAACCGTATGGTGATCGTTTCTTTCTGTTGATGTGGTCTTCAGTCGGCAGACTAGTTTGATGCAGCTCTCCACGCTACCCTGTCCTGTGCAAGTCTCTTCATCTGAGAATACGAACTGCAACCTTCATCCTTTTGAATCTGCTTACTATATTCGTCCCTCGGTCTCCCTCTACGATTTTTACCCAACACCTTTCCTTCTAATGCTAAGTTGACAATTCCTTGCTGTCTCAGAATGTGTCCAACCAATCTATCTCTTAGTCAGGATATGTCAGAAACTCCTTTTGTCCCCCATTCGGTTAAACACCTCCTGATTAGTTACGTGATCTACCCATCTAATTTTCATCATTCGTCTGTAGCAGCACATTTCAAAAGCTTCTATCATCTTTTTATCTGAACTCCTTATCGTCCACGTTTCACTCCCATACAATCCTACACTCCAGACAAATGCTTTCAGAAAGTACTTCCTAACATTTAAATTAATATTGGATGCTAACAAGTTTTGCTTCATTAGAATCGCTTTTCTTCCCATAGTCATTCTGCATTTTATATCTTCTTTACTTCGGCCATCAGAAGTAATCTTGCTACCCAAATAACAAAATTCATCTATACTTTTATTGTTTCATACCTAATCTAATTACTTTAGCATCGACTGATTTTCTGACATTGCATCCCATTACCTTTGTTTTACTCTTGTTAATGTTCACCTTATATCTTCCTTTCAAGACACTGTCCATCCCATTCAATTGCTCTTCCAGATCTTTTGCGGTCACTGACAGATTTACTATGTCATCAGCAAACCTCAATGTTTTTATTTCTTCTCCCTGCACTTTAATGCCCTCTCCATTCCTTCATTGCCTGTTCAGTGTACAGATTGAACAACATTGGGGAAAGGCTACAACCCTGTCTTACTCCCTTTCCAACCTCTGCGTTCCTTTCTTGCCCTTCGACTCTAATAACCGCTGCCTGGTTTTTCTATAGGTTGAATATAACTCTTCCCTCCATATATATCACCCCTCATACCTTCAGAATTTGGAACAGTGTATTCCAGTCGACATTGTCAAAAACTTTTTCCAAATCGACAATCGCTAAAAACGTAGGTTTGACTGTCCATTCCGTTCAATTGCTCTTCCAGATCCTTTGCTGTATCTGACAGAATTAAGTGTAGCTTATGAACGGAATTTATCATCAGACACGATTTTTTGGCTCTTACTTAGTATATTCTACAATTGTGAAACCTTTGTACGAACATTAATTTCGTACGAGTTTCACACTACTTCATGTCTTTGCTTGAGTGTTTTCTGTATTGTCCAATAATTTGATATTTTATAGCATCAAAAAATGAAAGAGGGCTGCCTGAAAAGCTAATGTCAAACATCGACTCTGAAAATGAAATATCCCATCAGATACATAACTGTGAAACAGCGTCTTACCTTCTCAGCAATCAGCCACTTCCAAGTTCTTTTAAGAACACGAAGTACGCTATAACACTTTCTTAACTAAGTGCATCTAACATTAGGATTAGGGTAAATAACAAGAATCAAATGTTCAAATGTTTGTATAGTTTATGGGACTTAACTAAGGGGTCATTAGTCCCTAAACTTACAAAATACTTACGAACTAGGACGGCACAAATCTCCATGCCCGAGGGGGGGGATTCGAACCCCCGACCGTAGTGGCCGTGCAGACCGTGACTGGAGCACCTTAGTCCCCTCGGCCACCGCGGCCGGCACTAACAAGAATATTAGCATTGTTAATGCTGTAAGCCAAATACCTTACGGTAGTGTGAACTGCTCAGAAGTCAGCAACTATCGACATAGTGTTCAACTTCACAATGTGCATCCAGTGTAGCGATGTGTCATTCATATATGGAACAATACAAAGTTTGCACACGCATTTCATTTGTTACACCCGTAGGTGGAGCAGATGACCTTTAAATTCGGTGTTACACGTTGCTAATATTAATTTCATAAACAAAATTTCGAACTGCAATGAGGCAACTGATCTCGTGCCTCCAATATTTATTATACACAATCATAAAATGAAACTTTTTGAAGTTCCTATCCACCAGTTCTGCCTAAAGTAACTTGTTTTTAAGAGGTACCAGTATTGTAAAAGCCTGTTATTTATTTCATTCAATTCTAACAGCCTGTTAAGCAAGAGTAACTATCTCTGAACATAGGTAGTAGGCGTACTTGTATTCCTAAGACATAGAAAATGTTTGTATAGTCTATGGGACTTAACTACGGGGTCATCAGTCCCTAACTTACAAACTACTTACGAACTAACTAATACTAAGGACGGCACAAATATCCATGCCCGAGGGGGGATTCGAACCCCCGACCGTAGTGGCAGTGCAGACCGTGACAGGAGCGCCTCAGTCTCCTCGGCCACCGCGGCCGGCTCTAAGAAAATCAGGTGATGCTGAAGCAATTACATTAGGTAACGAAACAATAAAGGCGGTAGATGAGTTTTGTTACTTGGGCAGTGCCAGTCGCGGTGGCCGAGGGGACTGCGGCGCGCCAGTCACGGTCTTCACGGCCGCTACGATGGGAGTTCGCATCCCCCCTCGGGCATGGATATTTGTGCCGTCCTTAGTATTAGCTAGTTCATAAGTAGTTTGTAAGTTTAGGGACTGATGTCCCCGCAGTTAAGTCCCATAAGCTCTACAAACATTTGGACATTTGAAGGTGGGCAGTAAAGTAACGAATGATGGTCGCAGTACAGAGGATATAAAATACAGAATGGCAATGAGTACTGAAGTATTCTTGAAAAAGAGAAATTTGCTAACTTTGAATATTGATTTAAGCCTAAGGAAGTCCTTTCTGAAGGCAGTTGTGTGGAGTGTTGCCTTGTGTGGGAGTGAAACATGGACGATAAACAGTGCGGACAGGAAGAGGATAGAGGCTTTTGAAATGTGGTGCTACAGAAGAATGCTGAAGATTAGGTGGGTGGATGGCGTAACTAATGAGGAGGTACTGAACACAATTGAGGAGAAAAGGAATTTCTGGCACACCTTCACTAAAAGAAGAGATCGATTGGTAGGACACCTGAGACATCAAGGAATTTTCAGCTTAGCAAAAAAATGTTCCAATGTTTGTATAGTCTATGGGACTTAACTATGGGGTCATCAGTCCCTAAACTTACAAACTACTTATGAACTAGCTAAGACTAAGGACGGCACAAATATCCATGCCCGAGGGGGGATTCGAACCCCCGACCGTAGTGACCGTGCAGACCGTGACTGGAGCGCCTCAGTCTCGTCGGCCACCGCGGCCGGTATCAGCTTAGCATTAAAAGGAAGCGTGTGGGGTAAAAATCGTAGAGGGAGACCGAGGTACGAATACAGTAAGCAGACTCAAAAGGATGTAGGTTGCAGAACATATTCTCAGATGAAGAGACTTGCACAGGACAGGGTAGCGTAAAGAGCTGCATCAAGCCAGTCTGCGGACTGAAGACCACAAACAACAACAGCTATGCAATAGACGATTAATCTCGTAACAACACTGGTATTTATCTGACGCTTGATACTATCATGGCAGCCGGCCGAAGGTTCGTATTGTCCCGCGAGAGCAGACTTATTTTTACGCGTTTGGGCGTAACTTTGGAAGTGAAGCATCAGAGGGCGGCGAGGTGTAAGCAATGCTTGGCGAGCTCTCCAGGCGGCTCCAGCGCCCGTGGTGACGCGCGAGTGCTGGAGTCTCCAGTATTAATGCGGCTCCAGGTGAGGCGGCTGCAGACGCCATTTCTCAGGCGTCGCGACGCTGGCGTCTCAGCGCGACGCCCAGGGAAATGAGGCTGTGTAGAGTAGCGAGCACGCCCGCCCTCTGCTGTACAAAGGACGAGCCAGCGTCGGGTTACACGGCGGGCGTCGACGTACGCTGCAAGGTGTCCCGACTCACGCGAAATAGGCTCTCTCTGACAACGGACAGCTTCGACCTGGAGCTCTAGCAGCCGCACGAAACCATGCGTAGAATAACAGGCAATCATGAACAATACAATGGTGAGCATCAGTTTACTAATCTAGTGTTCTAGGACATAACTAATTTGGAAACAAATCAGACGCATCTTTTGTAGTGAATGTTTTAGGAAAAAGAGGCAATGCTTTATCCGTTTCTTTTGTGATATTTGTTAATGATTTTAAATGTAAAACATTTTAATGGTATGCAGGATAATAAGAGTTTTAATGAATTTTAAATTGAGCGATAGTGTGTCTATAATCATTGTCCATATATTTACATATATTTGCAAGGGATTTTAATCACAAGTGAAGAATTCAGAAGTGACTGTAAGCTATAGCTTTTATCTCTTAAAAAGTCTTTTAACTTTTTTTTTTGGAAAAATGCTGCACTTGTCTGCTAGCACTACTAGCTGGTAGCATAGTGTGACTGCGTGAGTGGTACAGCTGCAGTACGTATCTGTCTCTTACAGTGTTACTGTGTAAACCGTGTACAGTGCAATGATATGACGAAGAGAATTAATGCTACGCATGTGGTCCAAATATTAGGAACCAAGTTGCGACGTGCTGAATATGGAAGTGAATCGAAGCCGAGGATACCTATGATATGGACGAGAAACCGCAAACTTCATTAATAAGGAGGTGAAGGAGCAGAGCCATTTGATCACCGTGTTGACTCGTCGAGATGTAACATACATAAGAAACAACATTGTCAGTACAAGGCTTAAGTGCCATCCGAACTTGCCTGAATCAGCAGAGGAGGTACTGTACATTTGGCGGTAAATTCCATTAGCCGGTCGCGGTGGCCGAGGGTGCACAGTTTAAAGCGTTCACTAGTCGCGAACAGCTTTCTTTCGTGTTAAGTGTTAACTTGTTGTGCAGTATCGTCACTTAGTGTTCTGGTGCGTGTGTTGTGTAAATGTTAGCGGTCTCGGCCGCTAAAACCGTAAATATGGAAAAGAAGGTCCCCAGGAAGTGCACTCTGCGTTTCGAGTTTGATAAGGCAACCAGGAATAAGCAACCGAGTTCGGTAGAAGTTCATGATTGGATCGACAGCGTTTTTGGAATCGTTTCTGAACAAATACATACCGCTTATTACGATTTGGATGAATACTGCTTTTACGTCAAGTTACTGGAACCCGTTCAACTAGACAAAATCCTGATAAAACACGGAACATCTGCTCAATTTCGACATCGAGACTCAACGGTGAGTACAGTTTCCATATCTAATGCCGGTATTGAATATAAGAATGTTCGCGTTTTCAATTTGCCGCCAGAAGTAGAAAATTGTTATCTTAGGGAGGTGTTATCATGTTATGGCGATATTAAACAAATTAGAAACGAGCGCTGGTCAAAGCAACATAAACTTCAGTGTTTCAGTGGTGTAAGATCAGTAGAAATGCACGTTAGAACTAATATTCCCTCTCATATCACTGTCTGTGGGTACAGGGCTCATGTGACATATTCTGGTCAGGAAGAAACGTGTTACATCTGTAACGAAAGCGGACATATTCGTCAGGATTGCCCGAAAAAACCGGTTATATTAAGAAACAACTTGCAGCAACGCAAAAAACTAACGTTAGCTGAATTAGTTGCACCCACTCGGGAAGTTGATGACCCAACACCCAGTAGCAGTTTTTCTGAGCAACCACCTGTCGTCCCGGCAGACTTTCCACCACTGACACCAAAAGTAAACGTAGATCAGGTGCCCACTAAAGTTATTACCCCAGTTGTAACCCAGTCCATAACTAACAAACGGAGACGGACCTCTGACGAAAGTAGTGTGGATGACAAATTCGAATATTCGTCGCAGGATAACAGGAAAAGCACGGTTAACACCGTGTTAGAAACTAAAGTTCCTACACCCGGTACGGACACAGAGATTTCAAACAGTTCTAGTATCGGATCCGAGCCGCAGCAACGGGAAGAAATTCCATCACCCGTGCTGCAAACATCAGTAGAAGAAATACAGCACGTAGACCTAGGGACACCAGACAAACCCGACACTGTTGTTAGTGGAGAGCAACAAACCGAACCAGTGATAGTAGACAACCCGGACTGTGATACTGTTGTCAATGCACAAACTGCGCCAAGTCAGAGCAGCGTCCAAAACAGAGCGGACGTAAGCATAAACAGGGACGCGGTAATGGAAAGCGAAGCAGGAAGTGGCGAGTCGGCGGGGCCACAGCCTGCCGCCGCGGTGGCCCGCCAACTGTCGCACTCTGATATGGAGCTGGACGTCTGCAGCGAGCCGCCCACCTCGCCTTCTGATGTGGGTTTCACCAGCAGTGGGAGGCGTAGGAGTAAAGTACAGCCGAAAATGAACGCTGCGCGAAAGAAAAATAAAAACTCTGACTCTCAATACAAGACTGATACTAAGAAAACAAGTGGCAAGGCATCAAAGGATTGGGACGCGGACGCAGGAGGGAGGAAAGTTAAAAAGTAGTGCTTTTCTGGACTAGATAGATGCAGGCATATAAAGTTGTAACCCTGAACATCAGTAGAATCACCTCTGACCTGAAACTCGCGGCCTTCAAACAGTTCGTGTACGAATCTGAAGCCGATATTTTGCTGCTACAGGAGGTGTTAACAACGAACCTCCGTATATCGGGCTTCAACACCATAGAAAACATAGCCCTGGAGAACAGTACCGGTATTGCAGTTTTAATTAAAGACGGTATTCCATTTCAAGAGATTGAAAAATTGGAATCCGGTCGAGGTATAAGTTTTAAATTGTATACTGTCACCGTGGTAAATTTATACGCTCCGTCGGGGAATTCTAATAAAACTGAACGTTCCAGATATTTCAAGGAGGAGATTATCTACCTTCTAAGGAAAAACCCGCAATACATATTATTAGGTGGAGACTTTAATTGCGTTTTACATGCGAAAGATCAGCGTCCTCATTTCAATTACTGTAAAGAGCTGCACGAACTTGTGAAACATATAAAGCTGCAGGACGCGTGGGAAGTGAAATATCCCACACTGGTGAGATTCACCTACTTCACCGCCCACTCATGCAGCCGCCTTGACCGACTATATGTGACGGATAACATTAGTGACAGGCTTTGCGCCGCGGAAGTAATCCCTGCAGTATTCTCTGACCATTGTGCGCTTGCTGTAACACTTGAGCTCGATAAACAGCCCACCAAATTATATAGATCACACTGGATGCTTAATATCTCGCTGTTGCAAGACAGAGAATTAGAAGACGACGTCAGGCACACATGGAACGTTTGCCTCAGATCCCTCAGCCGCTATCAATCCAAAGTAGACTGGTGGACAAATCACGCAAAACGAAAACTTCGTCAGTGTGTGATAAACTACGGCAGACAAAAAGCTAGGGAAATAAAAAACACCACAGAATTTTATTACTCTATATTAAGAGAGCTCTATGATAAATCTGACAACAATGGATCGCACTATCAACAAATAAAGTGTATCAAAGCAAAATTACTTAGTATCAAGCGCAAACAGTTAGAGGGTCTGAAAATAAAGTCCAAATCACGCTCTCTGGTAGTTGAAGAGGTAACGTCTCTGTACCATTTAATTAAACATAATACGAACCGAAGACGGACGTTCATTGATGAGCTATTGACGTCAAATGGTAGACTGCTCGTAAATCAAAACGACATAGTACAGGAAATACATCAACATTATAGAGAATTGTATTCTCTGGAAAATGTTGATGAGGGTGCAGTAGGTGAAATTTTTCAAGTACTTACTCCGGAAATTAACTCTGATGATAACAGTGACATATTAACTGCTTTTACAGAACGTGAAGTTTTAGATCTCATTTCAAGGTCGCCGCCCAACAAATCCCCTGGACCTGATGGGTTGCCGAAAGAATTTTATTGTAAATTTTGGCACCTTATAGGACCAACTTTTACGGATATTCTAAATGAAATATTAAAAGGTGTCGTAGTTCCTAAAGAGTTTAAGGAAGGGAAAATTGTTTTAGTTCCAAAAAACAAGGGACGAAAATGCATCGACAACTTCAGGCCTATTACTTTGCTGAATTTTGATTATAAAACCATCGCCCGGGCAGTTGCCAGTAGAATGAGTCATCCCATAAGTAAAATTATTGGAAAACACCAATCCTGTTTCCCTGCACGAACTGTCATGAACACAATTTCTGCTTACAGAGATGTCATATCCATAGCCTCCGTTACAAATATAAAGTGTGCACTATTTTTTATAGATTTTAATAAAGCGTTTGATCGAGTAAATCACCAATACCTGGAAAAAGTAATGAAGGAAGTAGGCCTGGAAGAAAGAGTTTTAAAAGTGGTACGAAATTTGATTACAGGGATAACGACTAAAATAGCTGTCAATGGACAATTAACTGGGGCTATAAACATTGAAAGGGGGGTCCCACAGGGCAGTCCTCTCTCTATGCTGCTGTATGTGCTCTCCTTGGAGCCAATACTCAAAAGGGTTACCACGAAACTCTCTGGGTTACAACTTTCGGGTGTTAAATTCACTACAGGGGCGTATGCTGATGACGTGGGAGTGCTACTAAGAACAGTAGATGAGGTCACAAGCCTAAAAGAGGACTTTGACACCTACTGTGCAGTTTCAGGTGCAAAAATTAACACGGGAAAGTGTAAATTAGTAAATATCAGAGGGTTCGACGACGTAGCCGTGCCATGGGCACAAACCGTCGAACAACACAAAACCTTAGGGATCATCGTTGATAAATGTCCATTAAAAATGGCGGCCCTGAACTGGAGATCGACAGTTAACAAAATGCAAGGAACTACTTTAGAAGCAACTTGGCGATCACTAAACCTTATTGGAGCCGTGAGGATAGTCAACACCTATCTATTGTCCAAGGCCTACTATGTGGCTCAGATTTTCCCGATTCCAAAAGTACAGGCAAATAAAGTAATGCAGTTAGCAGCCAGGTATGTGTGGAGAGGAAACATTTTTAAGCTCACACCCGGAACATTAACAAAACCAAGATTGACTGGAGGACTCGCACTCACTGATATTCATAGGAAGGCAACTGCTTTATACCTTAGACGAACAGAAAGATTAATACATGGCAACCACAGTAATATTACAGAAAAACTCTTTAAAATACTGCAGCCAAAGAGCATGAATCCGCCGATAGATATCAGCAATCATAACTTCCGTCTGAAACATATCAGTCTGTTTTACCTGGAGTATAGTTACTTAAAAGAAAGTCGTGTACCATCTACGACTTTAACTACAACCCAAATCCTACAGATATGGCAACAGAAAGATATGCCAAACAGTATTATGCTAAAGTTTCCACATAGAAACTGGTTAACAGTGTGGAAAAACATCAGCCTTAAAATCCACACGTCAGAAGTTGCGTCCACCTGGTATAAAGTCGTCAACCAGACGATAGCAACGAACGAAAAGCTACATCGCATCGGAAAAAGTGATACAGACAAGTGCAGAAAATGTGGACTACTGGACACCATAATACATAGATTCACATGTAGCGGACATATCGACAACTGGAAGTGGGTGAGGAAACGAATAGCATTACTATCAAGAACCTCCGAAACTAGTTACACTTCAGAAATTATGATGTGGCCGGAAACAAAATATTACCCGAAAACAAAGAACAATACAATTATGTGGCTTCTCGGTAATTATGTAAACTATATATTCCACGGACCTGCAGAAGACAATCCCATAAGTTTTCAATCGTACATGAACACTGCGAGATGGAGAATCATACGCACTATTGATGAGAAAAAACAGTTTAGCAACATGCTAAATATAGCATTTGAAAAGGCTGGAATAGGATAAACTTTTTTTTTTTTTTTTTTTTTTGTCTTGAGACTGTAATTACTGCTACTAAGCCATTTAAAACAGCAACAGTTTTACTTACATTTAAAGAAGAATACTTTCGTTTCTGTTTTGCAATGGATATTGCTGTTAATTCCTAGATTTTTTTTTAAACAGTTGCTTTTAACGAAAAAAAGAAAAAAAAGCAGTCTACTGCATATGGTAACGGTGGATTGTGTGGGCGGCCAGACGCCTGCCGCCGGCCTCCTGTAGCCGCGGCAGCGCGCACCTCCCTCCTCTCTACAAGTTTTGTTTGGTTTAGTTAATCTGTAGTAGTGTGTGTGCACTGCTTAAACGCGGTCAGGTGTTGCTTTCCTTTTAAAGAAGAATACTTTTGTTTCTGTTTTGCAATGGATATTGCTGTTAATTTCTAGATTTTATTTAAACAGTTGCTTTTAACGAAAAAAAGAAAAAAAGCAGTCTACTGCATATGGTAACGGTGGATTGTGTGGGCGGCCAGACGCCTGCCGCCGGCCTCCTGTAGCCGCGGCAGCGCGCACCTCCCTCCTCTCTACAAGTTTTGTTTGGTTTAGAAAAAAAAAAATTAAAAAAAAAGGGGACTGAGGCACTCCAGTCACGGTCTGCACGGCCATTACGGTCGGGGGTTCGAATCCCCCCTCGGGCATGGATCTTTGTGCCGTCCATTAGTAGTAGCTAGTTCATAAGTACTTTGTAAGTTTAGGAACTGATGACCCCGTAGTTAAGTCCCATAAGCTATACAAACATTTGAATTTATTTATTTATTTTTTTAATTCCATTAACATGAAGACAATAAAAGATGAGGAATTTGTACTGAAAAATGATCCAGTCTGAAGTTTGTCATCAGTCCCTAAACTTACAAATTACTTATGAACTAACTAACACTAAGGACGGCACAAATATCCATACCCGAGGCGGGATTCGAACCCACGACCGTAGTGACCGTGCAGACGGAGACTGGCGCGCCGCAGTCCCCTCGGCCACCGCGGCCGGCTCTTATGTGAAAAGCACACTGTTCTGATCGATAGCACGTCTGATTATGCTTCAACATTTTTCTTGCAGTTATTTACAATTCATTGGTACGATTGTGGAATGTATATTAGACAGGGATTTTGTCTTTTAAAATATTTTTTAAAAAGTTCAATACATTTCCTGAATAAAAAGTCAAAGGATAAAAATACAGTCCTCGGTCGCAAGATTAAAATTATTTAACCTTGTTTCGGCAATAAGTACGATTGCCTTCATGTCTTTATCAGGAATTACAAATTAAAACAAGTCACATAATAAAAGTTACAAATCAGCTGTAAAGCTTGCGTCACAAAATTTAGAAATGGAGTCTGATGCCTCCGTGCAGCTCATAGTGACTAGCTGTTTATATATATATAATTTAAATTTTTTTTTTCAATTTTGTGACGTAAGCTTTACAAGTGAGTTTTAACTAGTATTATGTGAATTGTTTTAATTTATAATTTCTGATGAAGGCAATCGTAGTTACTGCCGAAACCAGGTTAAATAATTTTAATTTTGCTACCGAGGGCTGCATTTATATCCTTTGACGTTGTAACGGTCGCTGACAATAGCAGCTATTTAATTTTTCCATGGTAGGACGGCGATCACTTTTCTTTGAAGTATTAAAATGCCAAGATCGCAAATACTGCTTTATGTTTCCTAACGACCGGTTTCGACAAGTCTTATCATCTGGTCAAATTTCAACGGAATTCTTGATCCAAATTCTTGCGTACTTAGGTGTAACTTGATGTTGAAGACACTGTTTGTTGAAGTCAATGTGGAGCCGGAAAGTTGTTAGCTTCTTTTTAATACTTCAAAGCAAAGAGATCGGGTTCCTACCATGGAAAAATTAAATGAAATAGTGCCACGGCAGACACTAAGGGACGCCCATATGCTGCAGTCACTCAAAAAGACGCTAACAACTTCAACAAACTGTGTCTTCAACATCGAGTTACACCTAAGTACGCAAGAATTTGAATCAAGGGTTCCGCTGACATTTGACCAGATGATGATACCTTAAATGTGTCAAAACCGCCGTGGAGGTTCGAGTCCTCCCTTCGACATGCGTGTGTGTGTTTGTCCTTAGGTTAGTTTACCTAGGTTTAAGTAGTTTGTAAGCTACGGACTGATGACCACGCAGCTTGGTACGATAGATTTACAAACATTTGAACATTTTTTTGTGTCGAAACCGGTCGTCAGGAGAAATAAATCAATATTTGCGATATTGGCATTTTAGTACTTCAAATAGAAGCTATGTTCAAAATTTTAAGATTCCCGAATAAAAGTGATTGCAACATGTGTATTTGACATACTGATCTACAAAAATGTTTCCATAAGTTCAACAAAATATTTCCTGAATGAAAGTATTTGCAGAGGAGCCTGAAGGTGCGCAGTTGAACAGGTAAAAGCTGCTCAGTTGACATGTTGGCGGTGAGGACCGATGGCGGCTAGTTGCTGAGTTTGTGGGTTGAGCAGGTAAAAAGGTGCTCAGTTCGTGTGAGCCGATTAGAGAATGGAACTGTAGAGAAATATCATAGGAACGCTGCGATGAACCCTCTGCCATGCACTTCAATGTAAGTTGTAGAGTATTTATTTATTGTTTATTTGTTTATGTAGAAGTAGAAAGGATCGAAGAGCAGACAAGTGTGAAAATTATAGAACTGTCATTTTAATAAATCATGTTTGCAAAATACTAACACGAATTATTTACAGACGAATGGAAAAACTGATGGAATCCGACCTCGGGGAAGATCAGTTTGCCTTTCCTTAGACTATCTACTAATATAAGTCGTAATGTGAGTATATAAGATGAACATTAACAAGAGCAAAACTAGGGTAATGGAGTGCAGTCTAAGAAAATCAGGTGATGCTGAAGGAATTAGATTAGGTAACGAAGCAACGAGCTGACCTCGGGGAAGATCAGTTTGGATTCAGGAGGAACGTAGGAACCCGGGAGGCAAACTCACTTTACGTCTTATTTTAGAAGATAGATTAAGGAAAGGCTAACCTACATTTTTAGCTTTTGTAGATTTGGAGAAAGCTTTTGACAATGTTGACTGGAATACACTCTTTCAAATTCTGCAGTCAGCAGGAGTAAAATACAGGGAAAGGAGACTTATTTACAACTTGTACAAAAGCCAGACCGCAGTTATTAGACGAAGGGCATGAAAGGGAAGAATCAGTTGGAAAGGGAGTAAGCCAGGGTTGTAGCCTTTCTCCGATGCTATTCAATTTGTACACCGAGCAGGCGGTGAAGGAAAGCAAGGAAAAAATTGAATAGTGATTAAAGTTCAGGGGGAAGAAATAAAAACATTGCGTTTTGCAGATGACTTTGTAATTCTGTCAGAGACAGGAATAGACCTGGAAGAGCAGTTGAATGGAATGGACAGTATGTTGAAGAGAGTGTATAAAATGAACATTAACAAGAGCAAAACGAAAATAATGGAATGCAGTCTTAGAAAATCAGGTGATGCTGAAGAAATTAGATTAGGTACCGAAACAATTAAGGTGGTAGATGAGTTTTGTTACTTGGGCAGTAAAATAACAAATGATGATCGCTGTACAGAGGATATAAAATGCAGAATGGCAATGGGCAGAAAAGCATTTTTGAAGAAGAGAAATTTGCTAACATCGAATATTAATTTAACTGTAAGGAAGTCTTTTCTGAAGGCATTTGTGTGGAGTGTTGCCTTGTACGGGAGTGAAACATGGACGATAAGCTGTGCGGACAGGAAGAGGATAGAGGCTTTTGAAACGTGGTGCTACAGAAGAATGCTGAAGATTAGGTGGGTAGATCGCATAACTAATGAAGAGGTACTGAACGGAATTGGTGAGAAAAGGAATTTTTGGCATACTCTGACTAATAGAAGGAATCGCTTGGTAGGACACATTCTTAGACATCGAGGAATCGTAAATTTAGCATTGGAGGGAAGTGTGTGGGTTAAAAATTGCAGAGGGAGACCAAGAGACGAGTATAGTAAACAGATGGATGTGGGTTGTCGTTGTTATGAGGAAATGAAAAGGCTTGCTCAGGATAGAGTATTGTGGAGAGCTGCATCAAACCAGTCTCCGGACTGAAGACCATAACAACAACAACAAGCTACACTTATAACATTAAAAAACTAAACGTTATAATTTTGTATAGCTAGGATGACGAAACGCTGTTGGCCGATTTCTACACCATATGTGTAATAAATTAACACACAACCGATAGTTGATGTATATTCAAAGAGTCTGAAGCTGTTTTGTAGTTTTCGCGAGTGAACACGAAGGAATACATACTCTGATGAGTGTTACGCACATTTACAGTTGGTGCGGAAGTTTGCCACCACAATGGCCGCCGAGACGTTCTTCAATTTTGCCGCTGTTTCGCAGTCGGCCGCTTATGGGATTATGGTGACTTGGTTTCGCCGCTGTAGACGTTGTTTCATTGTTTATCGTTTGTATATTTTTGGCTTAAGTATTATTAACTATTTTGGAATAATTAATGCTGCAGCAGTCACTTTTTACTAATATTTTTATTGGCACGACGCGTTTCCGCAGCAAGCTGCCATCATCGGGTGCATTTTACAGTTACTGGTTCATTATTGACTTATTATATTTTGTGTTGTGGATGCCAGTGAGGTTATGGTTGGGCATTTTAACCAATTCAGTAAGATATAGCTATTTTAGTATTAAGTTTCATCATTATAGTTTTTAGATTATTGTAGTGTTGTATTTACTTACAGTTTTGTTGATAATCTTGTTGGCTGGCACACACAACAAAAGAACACAATTACATATACAGCACATGTAGACATTTTGTATTCGATGGTTACACTGTACAAAGATCCTTAAAAGCTAAGATAAACTACTTACATCAGTGTTTACAGTGAATATGCCATAAAAACTGCATATGTAGCTAGCATGTGTTGAAACAGAAGTTGCTACATTTTAAATAATTAATCAGTCAGCGTTACATTATTAATTTTATATTTTAATGAAAAATACATTCAACACTGGAGAAATTTTTGAAGATTTCTAGTTCTTCATAGAGGTCCATTATATGCCTCTTGTCCATTTTATGCAGTATATGAAGATCACTCTTAATATTCTGGACTGGATGTCCAGTGTTCTTTATATGGGTAGCTAGTGCTGATTTATTAAAGTTATTGGTGTGGTAGGCATTTATGTGTTCATTGTATCTCGTTTTGAATTGTCTTCCTGTTTGACCTACATACTGGGCATTACAGGTGTTGCATACTATTTTGTAGATGCCCGACTGTGTGTGTTTATCTGTTAGTAGGTGCATATAATGGAGCTGTAAGAAGAACTAGAAATCTTCATCCATGAGAAAATACATGGTGACCTTCTGCTAAATGATAAACAGAAAAGCAACAATACTAATTTCTTGAAAAATTTCTCCGTTGTTGAATGTATTTTTCATTAAAATATAAAATTAATAACGTAACACAGACTGATTAATTCTTTAAAATGTAGCAACTTCTGTTTCAGCACATGCTAGCTACATATGCACTTTTTATGGCATATTCACTGTAAATACTGATGTAAGTAGTTTATCTCAGCTTTTAAGGATCTTTGTACAGTGTAACCATCAAATAGAAAATGTCTATATGTGCTGTATATGTAACTGTGTTTTTGTGTTGTGTGTGCCAGACAACAAGATTATCTACAAAACTGTAAGTAAATACAACACTACAATAATCCAAAAACTATAATGATGAAACATAATACTAAAATGGCTATATCTTCCTGAACAGTTTAAAATGTCCAAACATAACCTCACTGGCACCCACAACACAAAACATAATAAAACAATAATGAACCAGTAACTGTAAAGATGCACCCGATGATGGCACCTTGCTGCCAAAACGCATCGTGCCAGAAAAAATATTAGTAAAAAGTGACTGCTGCAGCATTACTTATTCCAAAAAAGATTATAATACAGTCTCAGACCTCAGAACAATCCAAATAACATGGATAAATTTATGTTTAAGTATTATTGGTTTTTTTTTTTTTTTTTTTTTTTTTTTTTTTTTTCTTACAGTGTCTTGAGATCTACTTTTTTCAGATCATCCAGGGATATTTTTAGTTCTTCCATGTCCTCTCTAATTTCCTTGATTCACTTGTTACTTCTGACTCCACAGTTCTTCTATAATTTTCCTGGATAATCTGGTTTTCTGGTGTCCTCATCAACGTATCCTTATGTATAGAATCTGTGATGGGCTCCAGTTCCTTGTACACTCCTTCATTTGGCACTTTCCGCTATTGTCCATCCCATTGGTATTTTTTTATTAATGCACATCGTAGCTATTCTTCTCTCTATTGTATTCATTTGTTTATTTTTGAGGAAGGTAAGAGGGAATATGCTGGATGCTTGTAAGACGTCTCGGTACCTCAGCGTCGTAGAAGCAGTCGACGAACGGGTCTCAGGCGGGGCAAAAAACCCACCGGCACCAACGGCAGAGCTTTGTAAACAAAGCGATTAATTTCAGGCGTTTAGAGTCGCGAGTCCTCAGAGAGAGGGCTGGAGCGCGGCGTTGGTAGGCCCAGGAGTGAGAGGCACCGAGGGAGAAAAAGGGAGAGAGAGAGATAGGTGGGTCCAGGGAGACGACGACAGGGACACAGTCATTAATTCTTGCCGGAGGGAAAGGGAAAAGTTGCGAGAGGAAACTTTACCTTTTTTTTTATTATTTATTTTTCTTGATTGCCGCGTCCACGCTACCCCCGGCGCCGGCGTACACACTTCCACCACCCCGGGCATGTTTTTAATGTTGATTTATCGTCGCTAGGTGTCGGCTAATTAATTAAGCTTTAATTGAGTTGCGTGTCTCTGTCTCTCGCGGTGCTTATTAGGCCCGAAGGCGCCACTGTGTGGGGTGGGGGGAGGTGTCTGGGGAGGAGAGAGGTGTTAGTTCCTCTTTTGTCACTTTCTGACGCTTCGCGAAACGGGCTCGGGTCGGGACTATTTTGCCCTGCTGACAGGAGAGAAAGAGGTTCATCATCGTCGCATCACGGATCCCTCCTCGTTCCGGATTACCGTATATTTCCGCTGATAAAACGATGGGTAAATTATAAAAAATGGCTCCCAAAATCCGAGGTAGTCTTAACGACGATACAAAAAAAAAAAAAAAAAAAAATTAATAAAATTAGATTGGAATTTAGTCAGAAATTGGTAACTTCGCAGATGTGCTGCACAGCGCGGCTTCGACCTCCAAACGATATATATCGAAGTGGTTAAGTATCGAAACGATACGTATCGAACAGGCGAATATTATGATTTTTATGAGTATGTCGTGATTTTAAAGGATGTGGTTAGGCATTAATCTAAGAGTACAGCTTTCTGGGTAATTTACAAGAAAGCTTACACTAGACGTGACTCGGCCTGAAATGATATATATCGAAGGTACAACTGTATATCGATTTGCTACGCTACAGAATTTTTTTAAAAGTGAATTTTAGGTTAGGTATAGGACAAACATTTTTATTTTTACTACGTGAGGGCGCGTAGCGCGCATCTCCGGTTCAGAGACATTCGCTTACTCTATACGTAATTATCGTTTCGGAACGTATCGATTCGATATATATCGTTTGGAGGTCGAAGCCGCGCTATGCAGCACATCTGCGATATTACCCTGATGAAATTTACATCGTGAAGAAAAGACTTACGAAAACAAAGTTTTGCACAATTTAAAAAAAAAAAAAAAAAAAAACACTTTTCGAGGTTTATTAATTTACTGAATGGACAAGGATACATACGATAACACACATGCCATAAAGAAGGAATAGAATTAATTATTTACAATGCAGCTTAATTTTTATAATGTCGCTGTCAATAATAATTTCTCAATATATCTAGAGTCGCACTGAAACGATTAGAGTATATTTATGTACGGAGCAGTGAAAGGGTTGATATATTTCGCAGCTTTATGCAACAATTGCGGCTTCCTTCAAAATACTTGACCTTTTGTTCTCGGGCAGTTTCGTGTGTTTTCTTCCGCATAATATGTGCATCGGCGCGATTAAATGTATCGGCGAAATAAATTACTTTTTCTTTTTTTAAACTTCGCGGGGTAAACAAAACGCGCTTCTTCAGGATCGGATAGAACGTAGCACTATACGCACGAAAGTTCAAAAGAAGACCGAAAACATTGCAACAAAGGGTGAAAGCTGGGTGTGCCAATCACAAAAACTACTTATGGCGGGTTCTAACGGCATTTTTCGGATCTTCAGATCCCGAAAACTAGGAAAAAAAGTGCGGCATTCATTCGGGTAAATACGGTAACTTGGGGTTTGCATTATAGGCCAGATATATGATTAAACTTTAAAATTTTGATGAAAATTTGAACCTAGTCTTCCCTGAAGGTCGTCTTATCTGCGGAAATATACGGTATGTTGTTGCTCGTCCAGTAGAAATGGGAAAACTGAACAAATCGTTCAAATGTTTGTCACGCTTAAGGGACTTAACTGTGGGGTCACCAGTCGCCAAATTTACAAACTATTTATGAACTACCTTATACTAAAGACGACACAAACAGCCATGCCCGAGGGGGGATTCGAACCCCCGACGAGGAACGGCCTCGCGCATCGAAGCATAGCGCCTCAACGCGCTCGGCCGGTCTGCCGCGGCAAAACTGAAACGTCTGACGGCTTCGAAACAAATGAAACCATACAGTGTGAGGTCTCGAAAACATGAAACGATGTTTTTTTAACAGTGTGGGCCTATTTATCGTACCAGCGCCAATGTGTACTGTGTAAGTATTGCTACAGAACCAGTAACATAGTACGAGGACAGCAACTGTAGCAGAAAAAAAGGTATAATTCATTGCGGCGTAATTTAGCCTATTTGCGAAATTTCTGTCACCAACTTACTCTTCCGAATGCGAATATATTTTGTTAGCACCCACCTACATAGGGGGACATTGTCATCATAATAAAATAAGAGAAATCAGCTTTAGGTATTTCTTTCTCCCGCGCGCTATTAGAGAATAGAACTATAGATAAATATCATAAAAGCGGTTCGATGAACCATCTCAAATCGCTCAAAAGAGGAAAGGCCGCAGGACCTCATGGGATACCAGTTCGATTTTACACAGAGTACGCGAAGGAACTTGCCCCCCTTCTTGCAGTGGTGGAGGTGTCTAGAAGAGCATAGCGTTCCAAAGATTGGAAAATGGCGCAGGTCATCCCCGTTTTTAAGAAGGGACGTCGAAGATATGTGCAGAACTGTAGGCCTATATCTCTAACGTCGGTCAGTTGTAGAATTTTAGAACATGTATTATGTTAGAGAGTAATGATATTTCTTAGACTAGAAATCCGCTCTGTACGAAACAGCATGTATTTCGAAAAAGGCGATCTTGTGAAACCCAGCCCGCGCTATACACACACGAGACTCAGAGGTCCTTAACAAATAGCTTGGCCATAGGCACGGGTTCTCAGGTAGGTGCCGTGTTTCTTGACTTCCGCAAGGCGTTTGATACAGTTATCAACAGTCGTTTAATGAACAAAGTAAGAGCATATGGTCTATCAGACCAATTGTGTTATTGGATTGAGGCGTTCCTAGATAACAGAACGCAGCAACTTCTTGGTTCACTTACACCTAACCTTGTTAAGGGCTACGCTAGAGATCACTTTTTTTTTTTTTTTTTTTTTTTTTTTTTTTTTTTTTTTTTTTTTTTTTTAAGTGAAAGTAAAAGAAGTTTTTTTCTGGTTCATAAACACTCAATCGTTCCATATCCATCATTTCAGGTCAAGATACTTCGATTCTCGGGCGTTCTACTACATTATGCTATAGTTTATATACTGGTTGTAAACAATTGTCTTTAACTCAGATACGAGGTCATGGGTCAAAACCGACGAGTTTTCCCGGTTTTTAATTGACCCGTAAATTGACCTTATTTATTAGTAATAAATGATTACTTTTTTGCGCTGACTGAAGTAAATAATTAATGCTGTTCCTGCTGTAGGGTAAGGTGGTACAATTTCGATCATTTCGGACAAATGTTATTGTAACTGGAAATATGTTGAGAAAAGAAATAATTTTAACTGTAGCACTTGTTCTTGGATGTTTAACGAATATGCAACACAAATATTAGACAATTACAAATGTTGGTATGAACACAAAAAAAGAATTGAGAATTGAGAAAAATTGATCGAAAATGTACCACACTAGGTACAATTGTGATCATTTCCTAGTAGAATTTTGACTGAGGGCATCTTCCACATAAAAATCACTTTTTCCGTCAGGCACCAACGCGTACTTCGTGGTACGAAACATTGCATTTTTGGCAGCGAATCCAGTCACCCTTAACTAGATGATTTATAAGAGCGCGTTAGACTAAGTAGCTTCACTTACCTCTTTAAAGGGAAAAAATTTATATCTCCTTACCGCAAAGCGGTGTATTCTTGGAAAAGACAGGAGGAGCTGTAGAAAGCCGGCCGCGGTGGCCGAGGGGACTGAGGCGCTTCAGTCACTGTCTGCACGGCCACTACGGTCGGGGGTTCGAATCTCCCCTCGGGCATGGATAGTTGTGCCGTCCTTAGGATTAGCTAGTTCATAAGTAGTTTGTAAGTTTAGGGACTGATGACCCCGTAGTTAAGTCCCGTAAGATATACAAACATTTGAACATTTGAATTTGAGCTGTAGAAACCTGCTACACTACAACGCCACACAACGAGACACTACGAGACTGACAAATGGCGTGAAAACCTATGTCGATCGGAATTGTACCTATATCGAATTTGTACCACGTTACCCTATGGTAAGGATCTCGATGTAGCGTTGTCCGCTCAGTAAATTGACTAAGCATCACCGGAACAATTACTAACATAACAATAGTGTTAATGTGATAATATTCGAATACTGCGCGAATAAAAAGAAACAGCGAATTTCATGGGCTGCCGTGCACAATCACATGATTGGCTGGTCACATGCAATGGCTATAGAAAACAACTGAACACTCTGCACTACTTGCAGAACGACATGTTGACCATAGCTGTTTATTAATTCTCAATGCTACCGGTTTCGGTTTTGTACCATTGTACCGGTTTTCACAATGGTACAAAACCGAAACCGGTAGCATTGAGAATTAATAAACAGCTATAGTCAACATGTTGTTCTGCAATTATCTGAAAGCTGTTATGCCCCATCTATTCAACTCTGCACTACGCCGCGACACGATTTGTAACATTAATCCGAGCTTCAGAAAAATGAAACACTACTGTGTCGATACAATTCGTCTGTTCCCACTTCCTGCAGCAGGTCATTCTCAATGGAGAGAAGTCTTCCGAAGTAGGAGTTATGTCAGGTGTGCCACAGGGGAGTGTCGTGGGTCTGTTGCTGTTCACGATATATATATAAATGACCTTGCGGCTAACATAGGAAGTTCACTGAGGCTTTTTGCGGATGATGCGGTACTATATAGAGAGGTTGTAACAATGGAAAATTGTATTGAGATGCAGGAGGATCTGCATCGAATTGACGCATGGTGCAGGGAATGGCAATTACAGCTCAACGTAGAGAAGTGTAATGTGCTGCGAATGCACAGAAAGAAAGATCCTTTATGATTTAGCTACACTATAGCAGGTCAGCAACTGGAAGCAGTTAATTCCATAAATTATCTGGGAGTAGTCATTAGGAGCGATTTAAAATGGAACGACCATATAAAATCAATCGTCGGTAAAGCAGATGGCAGACTTAGATTCATTGGGAGAATTCTAAGGCGCCGGCCGCGGTGGCCGAGGGGACTGAGGCGCTCCAGTCACGGTCTGCACGGCCACTACGGTCGGAGGTTCGAATCCGCCCTCGGGCATGGATATTTGTGCCGTACTTAGTATAAGGTAGTTGATAAGTAGTTTGTAAGTTTAGGGACTGATGACCCAGTAGTTAAGTCCCGTAAGCTTAACAAACATTAACATTAATTCTAACGAAATGCAGTCCGAAAACAAAGGAAGTAGGTTACAGTACACTTGCCGGCCGCGGTGGCCGAGGGGACTGAGGCGCTCCAGTCACGGTCTGCACGGCCACTGCGGTCGGGGGTTCGAATCCCCCCTAGGGCATGGATATTTGTGCCGTCCTAGTTCGTAAGTAGTTCATAAGTAGTTTGTAAGTTTAGGGACTGATGACCCCGTAGTTAAGTCCCATAAACTATACAAACATTTGAACATTTTTTGAACAGTACACTTGTTAGCCCACAGCTTGAATACTGCTCACCGGTGTGGGATCCGTACCAGGTGGGATTGATAGAGGAAGTGGAGAAGATCCAACGGAGAGCAGCGCGCTTCGTTACAGGATCATTTGGTATTCGTGAAAGCGTTACGGAGATGACCGATAAACTCCAGTGGAAGACTCTGCAGGAGAGACGCTCTGTCGCTCGGTACGGGCTTTTGTCGAAGTTTCGAGAACATACCTTTACCGAGGAGTCCAGCAGTATATTGCTCCCTCCTACGTATATCTCGCGAAGAGACCGTGAGGATAAAATCAGAGAGATTAGGGCCCACACAGAGGCATACCGACAATCCTTCTTTCCGTGAACAATACGTGACAGGAATAGGAGGGAAAATTGATAGTGGTACTCAAGGTACCCTCCGCCACACACCGTCGGGTGGCTTGCGGTGTATGGTTGTAGATGTAGATGTAGTGGTTTGAAACACCGGTGTTGTGAAACCGACATGATACCGTGAAACCGACATGACATGTGACTCCGACATCAAGAAACAGTTTCCATCTATCGACTGGCGACCGCGAATGTGATCCGGAACAGAGTGGAATGAAACCCCACGGTTTCGAAACCTTGAAACATGGCGGATTGGAAACACTGAAACATTTCCCGCGTATCGAAACACTGTTTCTAAATCGTGAAACAGTAGCCAACTCTATCGTCCAGCGAGGGCTGGGACGACGTTCTCGACTGACGCGCCAGTTGGCGGCCGTTCGCTTTGGGATGTTCATCGGCGCTTCTTCGCCGCGTGGGCGGAAGACGGCGGGATTTTCCGGGAAATCTGGCGGTGTCTCGCGTGCCGGCCAGACGAGGAGAGAAGCGGCGGCCATAAATTAGTCTGACTAATTGCGCAGCGCTTCCGTTTGATTCTGGCGGGACTCGTCCCGACTTGACTAATTGGCCGACCTGCTCTACAGCGGGCGCTCCGCCCGCGAGACGGATGGCCGCATTGGTTTTCAGCAGATTGTGCCTTTTGTTCATCAGTTGTTCTGGCAGCAAGATATGGCCCTCTTCCTGGCTAATCCGTCCGCAGGATTCTACTCACCCCGCCCCCTTCTCCCCCCCCCCCCCCTATCCACTCCTGCCTGCGTCCGCCGAAACGTAACCTCATTATTTCACCGTCTGGTTACCTAAACCTTCCTGCCCCGGTTGCGGTACTTGGCAGTTTCATTACGTCTCCATTCGTAGGTAATGTGGGCTACCATTATACCTGGGGTGCTAGAACAGTTTTGCCGTATTTAATTTTTTCGAAGATTATGGAATGTGTAAGAATTCGAATCGAGGTGCAGCAAAGCTAATGCAGTGAGTGCTCAGCTAAGATCTACTCTCTTCTGCAAGACTAAGTTAGCGGTGACCAGATCCTTAGCTTACGCCAGGTAATGGAAAAGTGCTATAAGTGGAACAGGGAATTGTATCTATGTTTCATAGTTCTGGAAAAGGCTTATAACCGTGTTCCTAGGAGGAAGCTACTGTCAGTTCTTCAAGATTATGGTATAGGAGGCAAACTTCTGCAGACAATTAAAGGGCTTTACGTAGACTGTCAGGCAGCAGTTAGAGTGGATGGCAAATTAAGCTCATGGTTCAGGGTAGTTTCACAGGTAAGACAAGGCTGTAACCTGTCACCACTGTTGTTCATACTATTCATGGATTATATGTTGAAAACGGTAGACTGGCAGGGCGGGATTAAAATAAGTCGAAACAAAATAAGCAGTCTCGTATATGCGGATGACTTAGTTGTAATGGACGATTCGATTGAAAGGTTGCAAACTAATATTTCAGAGCTCGATCAGAGGTGCAAGGATTATGATATGAAGATCAGCATCTCCAAAACGAAAGTAATGTCTGTGGGAAAGAGATTCAAACAGATTGGGTGCCAAATAGGTGGAACAAAGTTAGAACAGGTAGACAGTTTCAAGCACCTGGGATGTATTTTCTCACAGGATGGAAACATAGCGAAAGAACTGGAATCGAGGTGCAGAAAAGCTAATGATGTGAGTGCTCAGCTAAGATCTGCTCTCTTTTGCAAGAAGGAAATAAGTACCAAGACTAAGTTAGCAGTACACCGCTCTATCTTTCGACCAACTTTGTTGTATGGGAGTGAAAGTTGGGTGGATACAGGTTACCTTATCCATAAGGTAGAGGTTACAGATATGAAACTAGCAAGAATGATTGCAGGTACTAATAGATGGGAACAATGGCAGGAGGGTGTCCATAATGAGGAAATCAAAGAAAAACTGGGAATGAACACCATAGATGAAGCGGTTAGAGCGAACAGACTGAGATGGTGGGGTCATGTTACACGCATGGGAGAAGCAAGGTTACCTAAGACACTTATGAGCTCGGCAGCGGAGGGTAAGAGGAATCGAGATAGACCAAGAAGAAAGTACTTACATTCGGTGCAGAATGATTTTGACGTAAAAGGCATAACATCAGACGAGGCATCAATGTTAGCATTGAATAGGGAATCATGGAGGAATTTTATTAGAGGTACTATGCTCTAGATTGAACGCTGAAAGGCATAATCAGTCTCTAATGATGATGATGATGATGATGGAATGTGAGGCAAACGTTCTGCATTGATTGACGGTTTATTTTCGTGAAAAGAATTGCAACCAGCTGTTTTTTTTTGGATTTTTTTTATTTAATCCAGAACTAGTTTTCGAGCCACTGCAGGGTCATCTTCAGTGTATATTTACAGGAACATTTATCTTCCACTAAGTGTAGGCTATGCTGTCATGTTTGTTCTGGTGACATAACTGAATTTTGGTAAGCGAGAACAGGATAAACCCGAAATAAACGTATTGTAATTTTATGTACTTACTGTGTTCTTATCGACGTTGTACATGTAACCAATTTGTGCATTGGGCACTGACTTTTTTTAACAAATGACAGCATTTTTGCTACACTTACCGTTACACTTTACAAAATATATACACTGAATGTGGTGCGAAGAGGATAGCTGTGGTAGATGTTGCATTTCAGTAATTAATGTTCTTTGCTTTGAGAGATTGTGAATGTATAAATAGTATGTAACGAATTAAAATTATATTGAATTTTGCTTGTATCTAGTTACATTCACAATGAATCAAGTTATGTTAATGTATCTCACTTGATCCTGCAGTGGCTCGAAAACTATTTCTGGATTAAATAAAAAAACACCCAAAAAGGCAGCTGGTTGCAATTCTTTTCACGAAAATAAACCGTCAATTTACGCTACAGCTGCAGTTCGTGTCCAACATGAATATCTTGAAAAAAAAAGTTCTGCAGCCTTTTGCGTAGACTGTCAGGCAGCAGTTAGAGTCTGAGTTCATGGTGCACGGTAGTTTCAAGGGTAAGACAACACTGTAACATAGCAACACTATTGTTCATACTATTCGTGGATCGTATCTTAAAAACAATTGGTAGAGTGAGATTACAAAAGGACAGATGATAGGAAGTGAGGAGAATGGTTGATAGATTGAAGTGCAATAAAGCGACTGGGATAGACGAAATCGGGTTGGGTTGTTTGGTTGGGATAGGGAGCGTAAACTGCTAAGGTTATCAGACCCCTTGTGGGAGGGGAAGGAGAGAGGATAGGAAAGGAGGGGGAAGGAAATACAGTCCGGGAAGGAAAGGAGGAAGGAAGACTGCATTAGCTCGGGGCTCCGTGCTCGCCACGCACGTACTCACGAAAGAACCGTGAGCCACCTATGGCCGAAATTAAATCTGAATTCATCAAATACAGTGGGACTGTTTACACACGATGACGGAAATGGTGTGGGAGTTGGGGCAGGGTCCATATGAGTTGACGAAAGCAGTTACAAACAGCAATTTTCAAGCACAGAAACAGAAAACATGGTACCAACTACAGGTGTCTATTTCTTGTAAAGGAGAGTGCGAGTATTAGTTGATGACGTAGTTGCTGTCAGAACCAGATCTTTAGCTTACAACAGACAACGGAGCTATGACTGGAACAGGAAAAATATGTGCTTGGCTGTGGCTTCGCTATCCTTTCTCCCATTCAAGAAATGGCTGCCACATTTAAAAAGTATTTTATCTGAATTTTTTTTAAATTAGTCTAACTCCTTGGTAACTGACTGCCCCGGTTGCGGGACTTGGCGGTTTCATAATGCTTCTATTCGTAGGTAATATGGGCTACCATTATACCTAGGGATAGTTCTCCCGAACAGCTATATTTAATTATTTTTCTAATATTATGGAATATGAGGCAAACTTCTGTAGTCAGTTACAGGTCTTCACGTAGACTGCATGTGCTAAAAGATCTGGATGAGGCTTGCATTGAATATGGTATGAGGATCATCACAGAAAAAACAAAGAGTATGGTCATCAGCAAAAGTTAAGATCGCTTAAATAGCCATAAACCAAGTAAGAACTTTTAAATATCTTGGGAGTAGGATCACTGACGATCTGAGAAGCCATCAGGGAGACAAAACCGACATTGCTATAACGAAGGAGGCATTCAGTAGAAAGAGAAGATTATTATGTTCAAAAATGTTGAAATGGTTGTAAATCTAAGGGACTTAACTACGGTGGTCATTATTTCCTAAGCTTACAAACTACTTACTTAAAGTAACTTATGCTAAGGATAACATAAACACCCATGTCCGAGGGAGGACTCAAGCCCCCGACGGCGAACGGCCGCGCGCACCGCAGCTGAGCGGCTTAGTGCGCACGGCTATTCTGCCTCGGCGATTATTATATGGCAAACTGGATAAAGACCTGAGGAAAAGGTATTTTGACAAATATATATATACAGCTACTTAATTATCTACATCAACAATTCTAATACATCTTTTAAATAAGAACGGAACAGATCAGATAAAAAGCTCTCTTACAAAGCTTAAGAAAAGCTACCAATGTATGTATAAATCGGATATTTCTGAGTTTCAATTATCCTCTTAAATTAAGTAGTTAACATGACGATGGTATTGAAGCCCAAAAAAGAGGATCGTATTAAATAATTTATTAAAAAGCAGCGTCTTCAGAATTAATATTTTACAATGTCTCTAAATGACATATACGACGCAGTGGGCTCAGACGATTACAATAAAAGTTAAGGAATCAGAAAAATTTATATAATTTGCTAATGGCAGGGAGCGATCTTATAAACGTAATTTTGTGAATAACGAAATGCCAAGAAGGCGGTATTTCGTCTTTATTTATAACAGACGACCACTTTCGATGTACAGAGACATCATGGTCTCTAAGGGCGAACATAAAATGTATGGTTACAAAAAATCAACAAAGGGACATGCCACATAACTGTATGCATAGGTAATCATATGTCAACAGTTTTTTCTCACATACCTGCACTAAATTACAACATTATTACAGAAATGCATATTGTAGCCAGTTGGATAGTACTAATAGGTCGTCACACATTAAAATATGCCGTTTGGTTGTCAGATATAAAACTCGTGTAGTCATATGTACATAAAGAACCACCATATTGTACAGTTGTGAGTGACAACAAGCTACCAACAGGCGGCGTTGTGATCACTATAAAGTTACCTTGACATGCCGCTAGAGTGTACTATTGTATGTGAAATCCTTACACTGTTATCACATACAATAGCGCACTGTAGCGGCATGTCAAGGTAACTTAATAGTGATCACAACGCCGCCTGTTGGTAGCTTGTTGTCAGTCAAAACTGTACAATATGGTGGTTCTTTATGTATATATGACTACAACTGTACAAATGGTGGTTCTTTATGTACATATGACTACACGAGTTTTATATCTGACAACCAAACGGCATATTTTAATGTGTGACGACCTACCAGTACTATGCAACTAGCTACAATATTTATTTCTGTAATAATGTTGTAATTTAGTGCAGGTATGTGAGAAAATGAGCAAGAGCAAAAGAAGGGTAATGGAGTGTAGCCTAAGAAAATCAGGTGATGCTGAAGGAATTAGATTAGGTAACGAAACAAATGAGGTAGATGAGTTTTGTTACTTGGGCAGTAAAATAACAAATGATGGTCGCAGTACAGAGGATATAAAATGCAAAATGGCAATGGGAAGAAAAGCGTTCTTGAAAAGGAGAAAACTGTTAACATTGAATATTGATTTAAACCTAAGGAAGTCTTTTCTGAAGACATTTGTATGGAGTGTTGCGTTATATGGGAGTGAAACATGGACGATAAGCAGTGCGGACAGGAAGAGGATACAGGCTTTTGAAATGTGGTGCTACAGGAGAATGCTGAAGATTAGGTGGGTGGATCGCGTAACTAATGAGGATGTACTGAACAGAATTGGGAAGAAAAGGAATTTCTGGAATACCTTGACTAAAAGAAGGGATCGATTGGTAAGACACATTCTTAGACATCAAGGAATTGTGAATTAAACGTTGGAGGATAGTGTGTGGGGTAAAAACCGCAGAGGAAGACCAAGAGATGAATACAGTAAGCAGATTCAGACAGATGTAGGTTGCCGTTCTTATGAGGAAGAGTCTTGCTCAGGATAGAGTAGGGTGGAGAACTGCATAAAACCAGTCTCCGGACTGAAAACCACAACAACAACATGTGAGAAAAACTGTTGACATATGATTAACTATGCATACAGTTATATGGCATATTCCTTTGTTGACTTTTTGTAACCATGCAATTTATATTCGTCCTTAGAGACCAGAAGATGATGTCTGTATACATGGAAACCGGTCGTCTGTTGTAAATAAAGACGAAATAGGCATTTAATTATTCACAAAAATAGAAAAATTCATGACTTAGAACGGCCTTAAAAATGTCTTTCCAGACACCATTCTTCTCCACCATTTTGCAGTGCCGAAGAACAGGTACACCGTCCCAAGTCCTAAGTCGGCATGACGTCCCCACATACGATGTAAGAAAAATTGCCTGTTGGAGGTCGTCAAATAATCTCAAAATTTAGAATGCGTAATAATATACACTAGTAATAATAATTTAGTTATTGACTGTTGCAGCAAATCACAACTATTGGGTCGCAACAACACTTTCACAGTGAAAGTTAAAATTTTTGAATAAAAAAAAAAGATATTAATTAACTTGAATCAGTCACTGTGGTAATTAATTAAGCTTGGCCCTATCTGACTTAGCATTGACTACAGCCTCCATCTAGCACCTCTTACGATTCACGAACAGTACAACTTCACTAATAAATGTGTCAGAATTCATGTAGTGGTGATGGCGTGTTCGTGTTATAATCAAAATTGTAATAGCAGATAGACTCTAATTGCAATGATAATAGCTCAGTACAGTGAAACTCCGTGGTGCAATGAGCTTCACAGATACTACAGTCAAAGTCCCCAATAATTTTGATAATATTCTTTAAAGCATTCAAGTTCCTTATGAAACTTTACGTGAACTTTTTTTTATTTTTTTATTGGTTCCAGGGTGCTGGGTAGCGTACGCGTGTAACTGGCTGAGCAGAGTCTGGCATTTAACGTATTTCATAAAAAAAAAAAAAAAACTTCCGTCAAGTCTGCTTAATCAACTATAACTACTGTTAGCCTGGTTACTTTCTACATAAATGAAACCAACGTTACTTTACGTGCAAACTCTCTTGCAAGTTAAAATCTTTTGCTTAATCATTGACTGCAAAACTTAGAACAGAACTGCACTTTAATTACCAGTCTCTGTGTTGTAACACGTTTAGCAATTCTTTAACTCGTCTAGCAATTTCTTTAAAACTGATCGTAATTACTTTGAAAATGATTGAACTTGTTAGTCAATGTACAGGCTTGCATAATCAACATAATGTAATAATGGTGATAATGGGGTGACTACAACTACTTACAAAATTAAGACTGGTTTCAAAATAAGTCATGTATAATTGAACCAAAGTTCTGATTGGGTTGACACTACATTTATATGCATACAAAATCAAATGTTACAAAAGTACTCATCTGCTTTCATCGTCTTCGTCGTGAAGTCCATACAAGAGAGATACGATTACAATAGGTACTCTTACTGCTGGTTCAAATTATTTTTATCGACAACTCTTTGTTCAGCTCGTCTGGCTGAAATCTCCATGCATTGATATCACCTCGCTACACCTTCTAATCTCCGTGATTACAACAACGATCACTCTCGGTGACAATAGACTTGATAACCAAACAGTTACTTTTCTTGCACACATGAAAAAAGATTACAATGATCATTTTCGAGTATAAATAAACTTGTTTCGCACTTCCTTCAATACATTAAACAGTACGTCTCTCAGGCTTATTGCAATTGCATTAAACTCGCGCCACACTGCGCCTACCGTGCCTCTGCACCATCAAGAAAACATTTATGTGTTTACTTTGGCGAGTCCGCTCCGCGACTGCTTCAGCAGCGCGACACTCACAGCTACTACTTCTGTGCCAAAGACGGTCTTTACAACAGGTTTAACATTTTCTATGGCACATTGCCAACTTACAGCATAAGAATGTCCGTGCATTCATGCAGGTTTACACATACAGTATATGGTTACACTAAATGATTCAATATAGGAAATGGCGTTACATAAGAAATATATCTAGCATACAATAAATGAAAAATACATGAAATAAACAAATTTAAGACACTATATACATTACGTTAAATCAAACTGTAAGATACAACGACAGGTGTACTCTTACAACGACAGTAAGAGGACAAGGCGGTAGAAAGAGCAGAAAACCAGAAATTGCCGATGACGGCTCAGTGTGTGGAATTACGCCTGCCCACCGTGAGAGAGTCGGCCCGTGTCGTGTGTGGCATGGCGGACGTGCCCGGAATCGACTCGCAGCCGACGCAAAAACTCCTCTGCGGCTGTCCGGGCGAGGTTAGGATGCGGTGCCGTTCCCACCGACCTGGGAGAGCCGAGATTCTCACAGGAGGTCATGCGATGCACTGGCGGTTACGGACAAGCAGAAGCGACGTCTTCGCCGTCTGAGCAGCCTCTTCGGTTCGCCACGTACAGGTTGGGTACAGTTGCCGTCGATTTCTTCATTACTTTTTTTAGATTGAACAGCCAAAGAAACTGCTACAGCTGCGTAATGTCGCATTGCAGTCCAGTGAGCATGCAGCACGAAACGACGTGGACTCGACTCATACACCCCTGGCCATTAAAATTGCTGCACCACGAAGATGACGTGCTACAGATTGACACTAAATAAAGAAAAGTGTGAAGTAATACACATGATCACTAAAAGAAATCCGCTGAACTTCAATTACGCGGTAAATCAGTCCAACCTTAAGGTCGTAAATTCTATCAAATACCTAGGAGTTACAATTACGAACAACTTTGACTGGAGAGAACACATAGAAAATATTGTGGGGAAGGCGAATCAAAGGTTACGTTTCATTGGCAGAACGCTTCGAAGATGCACCAGCTCCACCAAAGGGACTGCCTACATCACACTTGTGCGTCTTCTCCTGGAGTACTGTTGCCCTTTGTGGGACCCTCACCAGGTGGGACTGAAGGAAGATATTGAGAAGGTTCAGAGAAGGGCAGCTCGTTTTGTTTTATCACGTTACCGGGGGGAAAGCGTTACTGAAATGTTGCACGAATTGGGGTGGAAATCATTAAAAGAAAGACGTTATTCATTGCGGCGTGATCTGTTTGCGAAGTTTCAATCACCGACTTTTACTTCTGAATGTGAAAATATTTTGTTACCACCTAACTACTTAGGGAGACATGGCCATTCCAATAAAATAAGTGAAATCAGACCGAAAACGGAACGATTTAGGTGTTCTTTCTTCCCGCGCGCTATTAGAGAATAGAACGGCAGAGAAAAGTTATGAAAGTGGTTAATAAACCCTCTGCCAGGCACTTGAATGTGATTTGCAGAGTATCTATGTAGATGTAGATGTACAGATGCGGAATTTAACAGGCAGGAAGAGGATGCCGTGATATGCAAATGATTAGCTTTTCAGAGCATTCACACAAGGTTTGGCGCCGGTGGCGACACCTACAACGTGCTGACACGAGGAAAGTTTCAAACCGATTTCTCATACAGAAACAGCAGTTGACCAGCGTTGTATAGTGAGACGTTGTTTTGATGCCTCGTGTAAGGGAGAGAAACGCTTACCATCACGTTTCCGCCTATCGCGATTGCGGTTTATCGTATCGCGACATTGCTGCTCGCGTTGGTCGCGATCCAATGACTGTTAGCAGAATATGGAACCGGTGGGTTCAGGAGGTCAATACGGAACGCCGTGCTGGATCCCAACGGCCTCGTATCACTAGCAGTCGAGATGACAGGCATCTTATGCGCATGCCTGTAACGGATTATGCAACCACGTCTCGATTCCTGAGTCAACAGATGGGGACGTTTGCAAGACAACAACCATCTGCACGAACAGTTCGACGACGCTTGCAGCAGCAAGGACTATCAGCTCGGAGACCACGGCTGCGGTTACCCTTGACGCTGCATCACAGACAGGAACGCCTGTGGTGGTGGACGCAACGACGAACCTGTTTGCATGAATAAAAAAACGTCATTTTTTTCGGATGAATCCAGGTTCTGTTTACAACATCATGATGGTCGCATCCGTGTTTGGCGACATCGCAGTGAACGCACATTGGAAGCGTGGAATTCTTCATAGCCATACTGGCGTATCACCCAGCGTGATGGTATGGGGTGTCATTGGTTAGACGTCTCTCTCACTTCTTGTTGGCATCGACGGCACTTTTAACAGTGTATTTCAGACGTATTACGAGCAGGGCTCCACCCTTCATTCGATACCTGCGAAACCCTACATTTGAAAGACCACCGTTAATTGTAAAATTACTCTAGCTGAAGGGAGGCAGTTAAAAGCTTACTTTAAACATATGACTCTGGCCGTAAAACCAGCTAAAGGATTCGCGTGGACTACTGACTACTTCCTGCAACAGAATCTTGTTCCCTGGCCCAGAATTTAGAACTGACTCAAACTTTAGCAGCAGGAAGACAAAGAGACGGTGACCAACATACGTCGTAGATCACGAGAATTACACACAATCATTAATATACAAGCCACCGCGAACTAAATAATCTCATGAAGGTGGCTGAGAGAACATTTATGGCGCAACGGAATTAAAAATATGACAACATGCATCTTAATTTGTTCTCAGCACTGGTCTCTATGACATGCGAAATGCATATCTATTAAGGTGAACAAATTAGAGCCACAATTAATGTAACTAAGTTTATGTACTAGAAAGTTATTAAAAATTCGAAAAACCATTTACCGCTTCCTGTGAGCTGTTCATTAAACTAAAATGTACGTATACTTCAACATCTTCTAAAAAGTCCAAAACAGTACCCTTGTTAGCAAATTGTACAACAGACATACCATCGTCAATAGTTTTTAAATGGTATATATATTCCCGTAAAGGTACTATATTTACTGGTGTATCCGTGTTCACGGAATCTAACACGAAAGTCATTTTTATAACAGATTCTGTCCAAAGCCTTGTTAAATCGGCTAGTGCCTCAGATAATCCATAGACAGGATAACACCATGGAGGTTTGAGGAAGGTAAGATCATGTAGTGCACACATCTGGTGTGTGAGTACAATTTTAACAACGAGAAATACCAGGAAAACCACCATAACATTCATTGACTTCAAGAAGGCCTACGACTCCATAGGCGGAGAAAAACTGTTCAATACACTGGAAGCAATGAAAGTCGATGAGACCAGGAAGCTAATACTGGAAACATTAAGAAATACAACATCCTTTATGAAGTTCGTGGAGGACATCTCAGAACCATTCGAAATGAAGACAGGAGTAAGGGAGATTGGCGCTCACCAATTCCGTTCAATACAATTTGGAGCAAGTAATCGGAAAATGGGTAAAGATTGGGAGACAGAAAGCAAGAACCGTGAACGCAAATTGATGGCTTTTGATGATGACAAAGCTATCACTAAAACAAAACAAAGAGAGAGAGAGAGAGAGAAAACAACCCAAAGAAGCACTATAGGCATTATTGGAAATCTCTGCCAAAACGAGAATACAAATCACATACCAAAAAAGCAGTATATTGATACAAAGTGCATAGACGAAAACCCACTGGTAACAAAGTACGGAAATATAGAACAAGTAGAAAGTTTCAGTGTTAGATTGTTACGCCAAGACCGCTGATAAAATATATTTATTTTCCTTGACCGGTTTCAATGATTTAAATCATCATCTTCAGAATGGTTTAGAAGGTCTTCACTTAGGAGCACATGTCAAACAAAAAGTTTCTCTTTGAGATATGAAGTGAATAAAAAAGCTGGTCAACATCTTGAAGTATGTGACCAAAATGAATCGTCATACTAGATTAAAAGATAAAATGTGACTGTTTCTGACGTAAGTATAAGAAGACTCATACGTCAGAAATAGTCACATTTTACCTTTTAATCTAATATGACGATCCATTTTGGTAACGTACTTTTTAAAATGGTGACCATGCTTTTTTATTCAACTTATATCTCGATAAGAAACTTTATTTGACATGCGCTCCTAAGTGGAGACTTTGTATAGCATTCGGAAGATGATGATTTAAATCACTGAAACCGTTCAAGGAAAATAAATACATTTTATCAGCGTTCTTGGCGTAACTTCCGAAAGAAGGTGCATCTTTATTAACATTGCTATACTTCCGAACTTTGTTACCGTGGGCTTTAGTCTGTGCATTTTGTGTCTATGTACTGCTTTTTTTGATATGAGATTTGCAGTTTTGTTTTCGGTGAGATTTCAATCAATGTCACTAGAGCTTCTTTAATTATTATTATTATTTATTTTATTTTATTTATTATTATTATTATTTTTAATGGGTACGTCTTCAGCAGAGCCAGACAGTTTACGTTCACGGTTCAATCTTTCTGTCTCGCAATCTTTACCTATATTTACGATTATTTTCTCCAAAAATGTGTTAAACAGAATTAGGCAATTTCCCTGTCTCACTCGTGTCTTGACTTCGAATGGTTCTTAAATCTCCTCCATGAACTTCACCTTGGATGTTTTATTTCTTAATGTTTCCTCTACTGAATCATTGAAACTCTTCAAGGAAAATAAATATATATTATCAGCGTTGTTAGCGCAACAACCTAAAGAAGGTGTATTTTTTACAGAGCGTTCTCTATTGCCGTAACATGCCACGTAACTAGATAGTTTCAAATAACTGGCAGAGATTAGACAGTAAACAGGGCTGAACTCAACCTACAATGAAAAGATAATCAGAACAATACAAAAAACCTACAGACTTAGTTGCAACCAATACCTAATTAAGACACTATAAGACAGTAGTCTTACCAGAAGCCTTGTACGCTTCAGAAACAACAGTAGTCAAGAGAAAAATTAAAACCAAACAGATGGAAAACAAGAGAGGAAAATACTGAGAAATATCAATGGGCCGGTTCAGAGACAGAGGATATGGATAAAGTGAACTACAAAAGAACTGTACAAACAGATATAAGTACGATCAACGTCAGGAAAAGAAGGGTGAAAATCTACGGGCACATACACAGGATGAACGATAACAGACTGAGGAAGGAGAGTTTACAACAAAGTGACAAGTAGTACAGTGAAAACAAAGTGTGGTTGTTTCCAATTCTATGTGTCCCATAGGTTGTCCAGATCTCTTCATGACCATAACCTCACTTTTCTCTTGGCTGAAGATGAGACCGTATTGTTTTGCAGCTTCTGTCCATGTATTTAAGCTTGTTTGGACTTGTTCTCTAGAATCGCCCCACAGACATATTTCGTCAGCGAACAAGATGACTTTCAGTGATTCACCTCCGATGCTTTGGTGTACGTTTCTTTGAACCTCGTTCATTACAGTGATGAAGAGAAGAGGAGACAGAACCCCACCCAGCACCAATCCCGATTTTATGCCGAAGGTTTCGGTGATTCCCACGGGTGTTTTCACTTTACTGTGAGCACATACATACAATTTATTTATCCTATAGACTATGCTATCATGTATTCCGGTTTTCTTCAGACTTCCCACACTTTCTTCCTGTTCAAATGCTTTCCTGAAGTCCAGAAAGGCTAGCCGTAGGTCTCTGTTGTGATAGTAGCATTTCTCCATTAACTGGCGGAGGGAAAATCTTAGTTACTAAACATAGCTTTTAGGAACCCATTCACCAAAGAAGACGAAACCAATATTTCAGATTTCGAATTACAAACAGAGACCAGAATGAGTAACGTTGAAGTAGATATTCTCGGAGTAGTCAAGCACTTAACAAGAACAAGTCTCATGATCCGGACTATATAATCATTAGAATTCTATTTGATTACGCTCAAGCGATAGCTCCTTACTTAACAGCCATATACAACCGCTCCCTCGAAGAAGGCTCTGTACCAAAAGATTGGAAAGTTGCACAGGTCACACCTATATTCAAGAAAGGCAGTAGGACTAACCCTCTAAACTACAGGCCTATTTCATTGACGTCAATTTGCAGTAGGATTTTCAAACATAACCTGCATTCAAATATTATGAAATATCACGAACAGAATAATCTATTGACCTATTGACGGATTTAGAAAATATCGTTAATGCGAAACACAACTAGCTATTTACTCACACGAAGTGATTAGTGCTATCGACAAGGGTTCGCAAATCGATTCCGTATTTCTTGATTTCCAGAAGGCTTTTGACTCCGTACCTCACAAACGGCTTTTAATCAAATTGCGTGGTTATGGTATATCGCCCCAGATTTGCGATTGGATACGGGATTTCCTGTCAGAGACGACACAGTTTGTGGTAATCGATGGTAAGGCATCGACTAAAACAGAGCTGATATCGGGTAGTGTTTTTGGTGCTCTGCTGTTCCTTATTTACATAAACGATTTGGGAGAAAATCTAAGCCGGCCGCGGAGACCGAGGAGACTGAGGCGCTCCAGTCACGGTCTGCACGGCACAACGGTCGGGGGTTTGATCCCCCTCGGGTATGGATATTTATGCCGTCCTAGTTCGTAAGTAGTTCATAAGTAGTTTGTAAGTTTAGGGACTGATGACCCCGTAGTTGAGTCCAATAAACAATACAAATATTTGAACATTTTTTTTTAAAGAATCTAAGAAGCTCTCTTATGTGTTTGCAGACGACTGCGTCATTTACTGTCTAGTAAAATCATCTGAAGATCAAAACCAACTGCAGAACGATCTGAATAAGATATTACTATGGTGTAAAAATTGGCAGTTGACTCTAAATAATGCGAAGTGTGAAGTCGTCCAGATGAGGACGAAAAGAAATCCGTTAAACTTTGTTTACAAGATAAATCAATCAAACGCGAAGGCCGTAAACTACACATAATACCAAGGAATTACTATTACTTCAGACTTAAACTGGAAAGAACACGTAGATAATGTCGTGGGAAAGGCGAACCAGAGACTGCGTTTTATTGACAGAACCCTTAAGAGATGCAACAGAATTACTAAAGAAACTGCATACATTACGCTTGTCCGTCCATTTTTGGAGTATTGCTGCCCAGTGGCTTATCAGGTGGGTTTGACGGACGACATCGAAAGAGTCCAAAGAAGGGCAGCTCGTTTTGTATTGTCACGATACAGGGGAGACAGTGTTACGGAAATGATACAGGATCTGGGATGGGAATTATTACAACAACGGCGCTTATCGCTGCGGTGTGGGCTACTTACGAAACTCGAATCACCAACAATCTCTTCCGAATGCGAAAATATATTGTTGACTCCCACCTACGTAGGTAGAAATGATCGTCAGAATATGGGAGATAAAATTGTATAACGGTGGTTCGATGAACCCTCTGGTAGGCACTTAAATGTGATTTGCAGAGTATCCCATGTAGATGTAGAACACCACCCTGCCCTGGCAGTTTCGCCTTGAAAATGGCAGGGTGGTCTCCTGCCGAAATATCGGCCGTCGTCGATGTTGGTACCTGGCAGCATAGCCGTTAGTTTTTGAAAACTTACATTCGCCTCGGTTGCACAGTTGTAGAGTGCCAGATTACAAACCCTAAGGTCGCGGGTTCGATCCTCGCCAGGTCCTACGATTTTTATCTGTCACTTTCTACTTCTTTCACCTCTGGCAGTATTGCTCATGTGAAAAATACCGAGTAGCACCGTGGTTCGGAACCCACGTTAAACTGTAGGTCCCCTTATAACTGGCTGGGTAAGTCAGTTCGAAGGTCGGAGGAAGGCAACGGCACACCACCTCCAAACAGGACCATGCCTAGTAAAGCACTGTGGTTTCTTGACTGCTTGACCTTTATATTATGAATCTGAATGGTTGTTACAGTTGACATCGATACATGCACCAGTACCTTTCATAACACCTAGACCGGGACGAGAAACAACAAAAGGCGGCGAGGTCATAACATCCCCTTTCTTGAAAATTGGAATTATTATGCCTGTTTCCCAATCAGTAGGTATCTTCCCTTCTTTCCAAATAAAAAGTCTGTAGATTTTAGAAGTTTTTTGGATGAGAAAAGGAAAAGGTTGAAAAATTGTCATGAAAATTGTGTTTTAATACTCTTGTACAGGATGGGTTCGAGAGATGGAGGAGGGGTATAATTTGCGTGCGGGGTTTGGGGAGTGATTGGAGAAATCATGAGTGCACGCAGCAGGTTTCGTCTCCAGAAGAAGGTATATTTCCAATTAAGGGATACATGAGTTGGTTAGTAGGGCCTGAGGAGTGGCACCAGTGGGAGATAGGAGTTCAGCACTGTGCTAGGAGACTGCGGGTTGCAGAGCGGAGGGATCGTGCTGCTCGGTCGAGAGTTGAACGCGGAATCCATCATGGACTCGCTGCCTGTCTTTCAGCTAGCGGACACGGAATCTAGAACGTCACACGCTCTAGTCCCCGATTGGCGGGAATCTTTTGGTAGCTCCACGTTGTGGGCTCTGTTTGGCTGGCGCTCTTTGGTGGGGGCTCGGTACTAGCGTGTTGTTCAGCAGTTTTGGGGCCGGTAGTTGCTGCAAATGGTGGTACAGAGGGTTGCCAAACTAGGGTCGATGTGTGCAGCACTTGATCTTTATCCTACGGATGATAGGAAAATTATACAACCCATCCCAGTGCTGCATAAATAAAATGGGTTGGAAGCTTTGTCGGCCGAGGGGACTGAGGCGCTTCAGTCACGGTATGCACGGCGACTACGGTCGTTAGTTCGAATGCCCCCTCGGGCATGGATATTTGTGCCGTCCTTAGTATTAGCTAGATCATAAGTAGTTTGTAAGTTTAGGGACTGATGACCCCGTAGTTAAGTCCCATAAGCATTACAAACATTTGAACATTTTTTTAAGCTTTGTCAGGATGGAAGGCGGAGCGGTGAAAGCTTGTGGGCGCCCTAATAAAGGGTGGCTGACTGGCAAATAAAAGATAGAATTGAAGTTAATATTTGGTATATTCTGAAATACGGATACATGGCGGGACTCGCCCTGGGTTCGGATGCAAAGAATGGATGCCAGTCTAAGTTAGCGAATTAGAAAATGGAATGGTTACGGTAATGGTTACGGTTCACACAGTCGGTGGCTGATGCCGAACAGCCGCTAGGCGGGAGCGGGCGGCATGCGGCCGTTCGCCCCGCACAGACGCTGAGCCTCTGGAGTGCGTCTGTTCTGTACGAGAGCTCAAACTGAAGAGAGCCAAGGAACTGATTCTAACAACTCTCAGTCCTCCAGCAGTAGCACACGTGATCAAACGTGGGTGTCTGTTATTGGCTACATAGTAGCGTGGAAACGTAAGTAGTTTCAGCACGGACGCCAGAAGGGTGGCGTTATTTTAGAATCAGCATTCAATACTGGTTCTGGCCGGCTCTGTCCTGCAAGGTGGACAGGCTCGGTCACGTTGCAAGGCGTATGTCGCGGCGGAAGAACACTTGTAAAACTTAGGCCAAGTTTTGAAAGAAAATTTTTGAATTTTTTCCTAACCTGTTTTAGACTGGCTGGTCATCCTGTACAGATGGTACCGGGCGCGCGGTGTTGGAACGGACGGCTGGGGACAGGGCAGCGACCTCACGTTGGCGCACGGAAGGTGCTTGTTGCCTCGGTGAACGTTATCTTAGTACGGAAATTTGACTTATACTTCAAAAGGAAATTAAATGCCAGTAAAAGTACCAAGAATATTTTGGAAACTCGCGACTCCTACGTGCCACCGGTGTACACTCTCCTTGGAAGGGAATTAATTATAGTAAGAGTAGTGACGAACATAGTAATAACAGCAAGTAGCGCTTCGGGAACGCGCCGCTCGCCACTGGAGTGACGCAGACGTCGACTGCTCCGGCCTCCTGCGCGGACAAACCGCGCTCTCTTCCGAGCCGTCGACGCCTTCGCTTCGCGGCCGGACGCTGACATATTCGGGCCGGCTCAGAGAAATATCTGCCTTCGCGCAGACGCCGTGCCACCATTTCTCGCCCGCGGTACGCCCGATCCATCGCCGGCGTCGGCGGCGAAACAATGATCATACCAGCGTGCACCCTACCTTCCCCTGCTAACCTCCCCTCCTCGATATTCGCCCATCTCAACATCCTATCGCTGCTCCCGACCCGACACAGACAAACACCGTATTTCCTTCTCTTTTCCTTTCCAACCCCCCCCCCCCCCCCCCCGTTTCCTACCGAGTAACTGCTCTTCGCGGCAATGGGACGGCGAAATATGCCAAGACCGATGTCCGTCGTTCCCGTATCAAGATCTGCCGTACTCACGCACACATCGATCGAAATGTATCGGAGCTCACAGATTTCGCTTTTAGCGGCCTGTGCGTCGTAAACGTATTGCTCGGACTCCGGGTAGGCAGTAGTGACGTCATACTTCTTGTTCCCCTGACTGCCGAGTTGTAGTCGAACCGTCAACATTTGCATTGCCTCTTGACGAGATAGCCTGTTGCGCTCCGCTCAACATACCACATTACTCTAAACTCGGCGGTTGCTACTGAGGCAGTCTATACTATGACGTTATCTGTCGTTGTTGTCGGAGAATAATTGACCATCTTCCTTCAGATGTTTACTCAGTACTATAATCGCCATTCGGACGGACAATTGCTGGTTATTAATTTTGTGTCCCAGCCACGTCGCCGCTTTTGTGTCTCGTTTCCGTCGTAGGTGTCGGTGGCCGACTAGGAAGACCGACACAGGAGTAAAAGTTGCACGCTCGTGCAGGTACGAAGGTGGGCAGCCAGTGGGACAGCAGAAACTAGAAACACTAGAGTAAATTAGAACGAAATATATATTTCATGGAGTCTTGGTAATACTTAACTTTTACATAGTTCTTGACTGCAGAATGCTGATACATAGTTGAGCTAGAGGCCTGCCTAGTGCCTATCCGATAGCCAAGTCTTCACTGGTGCCTATCTGATTCCGAAGTGTTAGCTGGTTCCTATCTCAGTCCCAAGTGAACGATGTCGTTCAGTGGTGGCTACGAGCGGAGTTGTAGCAGAGGGCGCTCGTGGCTGTCGTCGTAAGAACGTCGCGCCGTGCGTGCATGGCGGCGCGCGGCGAAAGTGGGTGGCGCGCACTTTGGACTTGTGCGACACCACAATTAATACGGGACGTACCAAAATAAATACCGGGGTTTTAATCGGTGGAGAACACGAAAATTATCGAAATTTTGAAAAAATACTTATTTGGTCTTCATTTACTACATGGTATTGAGATTTCAAGCCGCACGGGATTAGCCGAGCGGTCTGGAGCGCCACGTTCGGATAGCGTGGCCTCCCGCGTCGGAGGTTCGAATCCTCCATCGGGCATGGATGTGTGTATTATCCTTAGGTTACTTAGTTTAAGTATTCTGTAAGCTACGTACTGATAACACAGTAGTTCGGTCCGTTTTGTTCTTTTTTTTATTTCAATTATCAAATATTACGTTCGAATTACGCTTCTAAATGCGAAAAAATTTGTAATGGCTTGCACAGGAAAACGCCACGTTCGTATTCTTGATTCTCTCGTATTTTCTATTTAGTTTTGTTAAAATAATAATAATGAAACTAATTCACAAAAAACCTCTTCCCCCCTCAAATAAAACTCTTTCATATGCTTTCTGATAAGGTAAAATCACTACTAAAGAAAAAATACATAATTGCTTTACCCACATCTAAATACGTACCCCTTCAATCCTACAATAATAGAGCAACCAGATTCGTACTGTCTTTAAACACAATAAACAGAACCTAGTCTATATTAATATTCTGGAACATCACTAGTATATGAATAAACATAGCAATAATATGTATTTTATTCTTGTAGTTTAACTGATTTTATACATACATAGTAAGCAAAAAAGTATGGGAACAATGCAGACAGCATTTATTATTCACTTTTGCAGTGTAATATTGAAAAATTTACTTGCTAAATAATCGACTGTATCATACTCAAAACATACGTACCTGTACAAAGAGTGTTATATCTTCGAATTAAGACGTTTGTAAATAACAGCAGCTGTAAAAGCACATGTTGGACGCTGGTAAAGTGTTGTTTATAGTGCAGTGTAGAACCCAACAGAAAAAGGTGATGTGTTACTGTGACTTAAACAAAAGAAGTCGCAAAAAATGGAAATTAACCACAAAAATCCGGCCATACAGTCGCAGTAAGTAGGTCAGCAAATTTCACGGAATCTTACAAATACAAAACAGACCTAAGCAACGTGCAATTCGAGTTATCAAAATATCACCACAGATCCAGCATCCAACATGACGCTTAAAATGTTATTGTAACATGATCCATCTGACGATGAACCTGAAAAGGTTTGAAAACCGGTTCATGGAATAAACATCATTTCAAGAAAAAGTGACTGGAGCAGTTTTTCTTAAATCATTTGAAAATAAGTGACGGGTTCTGAAACATCCATAATGGATAATCTAAAAAATAAATTATTGTTGTTTTTATTATTTTAATGTTCCGACATTTGACTTTACGTCATTCGCCTTCTTGCTTCCCAGTACAATGTTGTTAAGACTAAATTACAATTATACAATTCTGAACACTCTTTTAAATGATCACTGGTCTTCATGGTACCACAGAACGAACACATTCTGGAGAACCACGGCGGAGCGGCCGAGCGCATTGAGGCGCTACTCTACGACGTGCGACGCCGTTCGAATCCCCCCTCGGGCATGGATATTTGTGCCGTCTTTAGTATAAGGTAGTTAATAAGCACTCTGTAAGTTTAGGGACTGATGATCTCATAGTTAAGTCCACCCCCTCAAAAAAAAAAAAAAAATAAAATAAAAAATAAAAAATCTGGAGACGGCAGGTTAGCGCCCAAACACGTCCTGCAGTGAGGCGGAATGTCGCAGCTGCCGCTCTTCTGCGTGCATCTGGTACTGGTCGGTTATCCAAGGGGGTTACCAGATCTTCCCTTCACATGAGATTTTATTGATTCTTCTCAGTTCTTCTTTAAACATGTTGTTAATCATGCGTTTTACTGCAAAATATGACACCATATTTCTTCCAATACCTTTAATTTTTGTGCCCTTCTTTGCTAGAATATCAGCTTTTTCATTACCATCTATGCCACAGTGAGATGGTATGCACTGAAATGCAATTTTCTTGTTGTGTAGTTGTAGGGACTTAATTATTTGTTGCATATCTTTGACTTGAACAATTTTAGGATCTCTTAAGTTAACAGTTGCTGATGTTTCTGCTTTGCAATCACATAATATGACTGCTTTGTCAAATTTGTGCAAATAGCTATTTAGCTGATTTATTGCAGTTCTGATGGCTTCAACTTCGAAAGTAGCCCATTATTAAAATAAGCAAGATCTCGGGCAGTTGACATCAGCAAATGTAAGTTTAAATCGCTCACTGCTGCTCTAAATTACTTTGTGAGTGGCCACAGTACATGTGCAACAGAAATTTATCTAACTGCTCATTCCTTAAGGGAGCAGCAAAAGTTTCAACAGACACAAAATCAATGTTAAAAAATAAATGAATAGATAATTAAGCATGGGACAGGGAGATTGAAATCATAAAGCAGAGGTTTGTTACTTTAAAGTCATAATCTATTCAGTAAAATAAATAAGAACATAAATGTGGGGAGACCAAATTAAGCACACACTTTGTACAAAAGTGAATTAAATCATAAAATTACTGCCCATAATGAAATTTTTTCTGCCCTTTATGAATATGAAAGTAACGTGGGAGGAAATTTGCAAAAACACATTCATTCATTTACAGACACGTGCATAATGCTTAGCAGTACATTACTATACTGGAACACATGAAAGCAGAGCCAAAGCGAAGCGTTGACGGCATCTAGACAAGATGGCGGGTGTCTTGATCACAAATTTTTAAATTATACTTTGCACTAAATGAACTCATGTGTGGGAAGGCAGCGGCATACTATTCCTAAGTACCACATGGAGTAAGACCACATTGAATTACATAGAATTTACAAAGGAAATTAATTCAGAATAAGCGAATAGAGCACACGCGAAAATTTGTATAGAAGAAAGTTAGTATTAATAAAACCATGGCTGAAGGCCGAAATAACGACCGTTATGAAAGCACTTGGTGCAATCGGTCATACCGGACAGGAAAGATGGAATCAAATCAGATAATCTGAGAAATATTTAGCATACTTGCAGATACAGTAATGAAGCGAAAAGTCTGTTAAAACAGCAAGAAAATTCAAACACACTAAGTTTACACTAAGGCTGAAGGCCACACACATGTATTCTAACTTGAGCAAAACCATACAAACAATCATCACTGGAATGAAAATTCAAATAATAAAATAACACTGAATTTACTCGAGTTCTGTAATTTAGAAAAACTTCGTCTCCTATAGCGAAAGAATTACTCAATAAACTATCACTGAAAACCATGACTGCCTGATCACGAAGAAATCTAAGTCCTAACAGCATGCATTTCCGTCAGCATGATTCGGCGGGGTACTTATTTCCTCAGTCGTTGGAGCCAGAAGAATGAAGAGTGAAGCTCTAAAGCCACAGAAAAACCTCCCCCCCCCCACCTTGTCATACACTGGATGCAGAGCGCGCTAAAAGCCAGGCAGAGTGCGTTCAGAGACTAGTGTTTACCAACCCTTGCTGCCTGGTGCGACGGAACGACCTCTTCGTACGGCGGAACGTGTGCTAAAACGTTATCTTCAAAATCACTCGTTATTTTTATGATTAGGGTTGAATGTGGCCGTGTCAGAATTCGTAATCCTCGAGGTGTCCACTCGCCCATAAAAATTTATATAAAATAAAAAAAATATGTTCATGTAAAATCTTTATACGTTGCAACGTTTTAAAATCAGATTCTTGCGCCGAGAGAAGAAGCCTTTAACAGTCACTCTTGTTAAAATATTTCTAAGTTCTCTCATAGATAAGACGGTCAAAAGAAATTCTTCAGTTTGTGGTCGTTGCTATAGCCACAGATAAAAAAAAAAAAAAAAAGATAAAAAAAATATTTCTTCAATGATTATCGATCGATGTGTATGATCGATTAATCAAAGTTCTAAAAGAAACATTTATCGAAGTCTTCTCGACGTAACTTATCCACCAATAAGAATTCATAAAAAATCTTCCTTCACATTTAAGAATATTTAAATTAAATATATTAATATATTATTTATCGTTAAATAATTCTTCATAAATGATGTACTCTTGACACTTTCGTCAAGTTTAAACACGATAACATTTATTGCTTTCTATGGCATTACATATGTAGTCATTGACAGACAAAAGGGAAATGACTTTTAAAATTTGTTGTTTTAACATGAAACTTCGATAATAATGTCAACTCTCGCGACGACAACCGCAGAGATGAACATCTATCTTCTTGCCTCGTGGCCGTCGACCCGCGATTTGATGTGGCCGGATATTTACTCCTTGGAATCGGCGTCGAAGATGTTGCCCTCGTAGGTTGACTCGCCTCACAGTACATGAAACATAAAAAAGACATACAAAATACTTCTTTAAGAATCATATAACATTAAACATTTACAAAAATCATTTAAGAACACAAATATAAGTAAGTTATCCTGCACAAACTAAGCTGACATGAGATATGTAGCGGAGACAATAATCCGTCCCACTACATACCCCACCCGCAAGCTCAGTTTAGCAGGTAATCAGAATGAAGTAAAATTCTATTAGCTAATCTTTCAGAATAGATAAGAAGTCCTGCTTCATAAGCTATGCGTGACAATTATCAGAGCCATACTTTAATTCAGTAAACAGTTTCCACACAAACACTAGAGAGTCACTTCAAACAGGTTTAACTAGTCATGGCTGTTATTGTCCATGTAATATTCTGAATGTCACATAACTTTTATCTTAAAAAAATAGTTCATTGTTCTCTTAAAAAAAAATTATGTATAGACTCTGAATGTCTGTGTATTCTATTTACACCACTATTGTACTGTCATCATATTTCTTGCTTGCCTTCATAATGCATTAAAATCTTGTATGACGTTTATGAACACACACACACACACACACACACACACACACACATATATATATATATATATATATATATATATATATATATATATATATATATATATATATATATATGAAACATTATGTGCATATGATAATTGTCTGACAGAATATCCAAACGGTAATAAATCATTGTCAAATATTATCTCATGACGTCATTACCTAGATATTCTATGGAATAAATTTCTTCCCTTCATATCAGAAATCGCTTGTTTAAATTAATTTCAATTCAAATACGAAAAATACAATTTATTTCCTAAACAAATTTAGGAAAATCTTTCTTATTGTTGAAATATGGTTAGGTCAGAAAAGGATCAACCACATATTATTATAGTGAACACACCGTACATAAACCCTATGTCTTCTGTAATTATCTCGTAAATCATTTATTTGACCGATAAAATTATAAGTCTAATCAGTTTAATAATTATCGTAATATATACCTATCGATAAAACGATAAATAATCGTCTTCATCATGGACGTTATCGAAATAATACGACCAGTTGCTGTGTAAACGTAACGTCTCTGACGTGTTGCCAACTGCTCGAAATTACACCTACTTCTATTATTTTCGTACTTTAAATTCACAATTATAATGAACTAGTCTTAATAAGATATCATATACTTTAACAATTCTTAATTTGCTTCCTTATATAATTGGTAGTTACGACTAAAACACTACCATAAAACTTTCTACATTACGACGCCTCAAGTAAAATTTTTCCAGTCACCCATTGAGATTCCTAACTTGGCTACACCAATGTATCTGTACACTCTTTGTACTTACCTCACCATATGTATACAATATATATATAAAACTTAAGCCTTCTCTTCTGAATACAATTATTCTCTATATTTCTTAATTACATGAAGTCACAAGAAGATTAATTTGCATTGTCGTTGAAACATCGGCACGGCGCTTTCCTTTCGGCCTTCGTACGTATTTTAGGATAATAGATGCCGTATTACCTAACTATGAGAACTGTGATAGTGTCAAGCTTGGCCCATGCAAACTTATATACATATATAAACACATCAGTAGATTCTCGCAAGCCGTAGCTTAGGACGCCTCATGGCCCAATTTCATTTTATATAATATATATATATATATATATATATATATATATATATATATATATATATATATATAAAGAACATCTATTCCCATTACGACTACAATCCGAGTTTCCTTGACATTTATTGCTATAATCTCATATGTACCTCTATAGTCTTATTATAGGTTGAGACTAAAAGAAAATTTTAATAAATTTATTACATGGAGAATATCTACTAATATGGATAGACTCTCTATCCTACAACATAACTTACATCATATTTGCTATGTATATACGCTGAGGAGTACAGTTACTATATACACATTGCCTTCTATACATTATAAAAAATCTCTCTTCGGTGAACTGTATAAACAAAAATACACTTATTTATACTCAATAGAGTTTCTTTAACATTTAGTCGTCGTCTTGTGTCACGTCTTGAGTTGTTACTCCCGGGCTGGTCTGTAGTTACAGACATCGAGAAACTGAATAATAAACCGGGAAGGGTTCTGCAATAGAACATTTGATTATGGAAAGAGGGACTGATAGACCGGTACTCCTAAACGGAGAAGAATGAAAGGAAAAGGATAGAATGGATTTGTTGAGGTCGAAAAAGGAAAGAAGATAGACCCCAAAGACAGGTAACCCTTCCAACCCCCCACCCTAGGAAACCCCTGTCCCTTCAGTACTTCCCTGTAACACCGGAGGGCAACAGAATGTCCATATATGATGGTGATGGACGCCTACAGAACGGAAACGTTACAGGTTCACTTCCAGGACCCCCGAAAGTAATCTCAACAAACCCCTATGGATGCCCTAAGAATAAGAGTACAACTCAGCCATGCGTCGTCCGTCATACGTTCAAGTCAAATTCTCGTCGGTTGGATGATCGTGTTACTATGTTACGCGTTCTCACCCCTCTTTGGGCAAGAAAGGCTTAATTTGACTTACACTATAAAGTCCATTTATTATTCCTGTTGAAGGCTCTTGCAACACTACAGCCTTTGGATGAGGAACTTTGTATACTACATAAGGTCGTTCATATAAAAAGAAAAATTTCTTGCATTCGTTTTTTTTCTTTACGACTCTTAGGATGAGACAATGCAAATACCAAATCTCCAATCTGGTAACAGGGTACCTTAGCTTGCTCGTTACACTTCCTGATTCGTTGTTCAGCGTTTTTAATCAGTTGTTCTTTAATATCATTTTCCTGTGAAGGATTAATTTTATTTAACGGAGGCCAAGGAATAGCAGTTAATAAAGTTTCTCCTATGATACGTTTACCTAAGATCTCAAGTGGTGCTAAACCAGTACATAGGTGAGGCAATTCATTTAATATCTTTTCAAATTCTGGCATTAACTTAGCACATCGTGTATGTCTGGAAGCACAATATGCCCTACAAGGTCTACCTAGCTCTTCCATTACTCTTTCCACCGGATTTCCTTGTGGATGATATTTGGAAATGAGAACATGTTTTATATTATATGACCTTAACAACTCTTTAAATTTGTTGCTGATAAAAGCACTACCATTATCAGATAATATTCTCTTAGGTGTGCCCCAATTAACAAAATAATCTCTACTAAGACAACGTATTACACTTGCTCTTTTTAACATGTACAGCTTCACATATTTCGACCATTATTCCAGTATTACAAAGATATAACTAAAACAACCTGAGCTGCGTGGTAAATGGCCAAAAAATCTATTGAAAGAATATCCCATGATCCAAGAGGAATTATAGAATATAATTTGTAATTATGGGGACTATTTACTAGTTTTACCTTATGACACAATTCGCATGTTCGAATAATAATTCTAACTATACGTGTCATATTCCTAAAATAGTAAAACTTCATAAGATGTTTGACACATTTGTGGATACCAAAGTGACCATATCCTTCATGTATGTATACTACCAAGTCATGTACGACGGCTTCAGGTACACAAATCTTCCAATAGTTATGTTCAGGTTTCGCTTTCCAATACAATAAATTATTAAAGTGCAACCAATTACCTTTAACTACATAAGTGTCCTCAAAGGTTTGCAATATTTTACCAAAGATAGGGTCAAGTCGTTGGTTAACTTTAATAGCTGTTAATATTTGCTTCATTTTCTGTTCACTTTCTTTATTGGTCAGGTGGTTCCTCAGTGATCGAAATACTTTCCATCCCTAGAGGAAGCCTGCTTAATGCATTGGACACTACATTCTGTGAACCTTTCATATAACGTATTTCATAATGAAACTCCTGTAAATACAAGACCCATCTCATTAACCTACGGTGTAATAACCTAGAATTGGACAGAAAAACCAAAACCTGGTGGTCGGTATACACAATAGTTTTCCTTCCGCTAAGTAATCCACAAAACCTTTGGAAGCTCCAAACAACTGCAAGAGCTTCTTTTTCCGTTACGAAGTAATTTCTTTCGTGTTTATTCAAAGTTCTGCTAGCAAAAGCTATACGACGATGTAATCCATTTTCGTCAGTTAATTCGCCCTGAAAGATCTCACACGAAATTCCGTGATCGGAGGCATCTGTATACATACAAAATTCTTCTTCAAACTCAGGATGGTATAGCATTTTCGCGTTTATTAAAGCATTCTTTATTCTGTTGAAAACTAATTCTTCTTCCTGTTCCCAAGTCCACACAGACTTTTGTTTAAGCAAATCTAAAAGCTTAGGATTTGTAATATCAGTTCCTGGAATAAATCTTCTCAGTAAACTTACCATTCCTAAGAAGGATTTTAACTGCTTCTTATTTCTAGGACTAGGGCATTTAGCAATAGCTTCAATACGTTGAGGATCCGATCTTACTCCCTCACTATTCACTATATGTCCTAAAAACCTCACTTCTTCTCTCCCGAAATAAGATTTAGACAATTTTAAAGTGATACCATTAGCAATCAACCTTTCGAACAACTCCTGTAAAACAGAGAGATGTTCTTCCCATGTTCTTATAACAACAAGGATGTCGTCAACGTACACAATTATCTTACGGGACAGTTGTGGACCTAATGCAGAGTCTAACGCTCTTATAAAGGTTGCCACAGATATGTTAAGTCCAAATTGTAACAAGTTAAATTGGTAAGACTTACCTTCAAAGAGAAAAGCTGTATATTCTCTTGAGTCAGGATGTAAAGTAACTTGATGATATCCAGCTGTTAAGTCCATAGTACTCATATAACGAGATGCTGCAATTCTCAGCTAACACAGCGTCAAAGCCAAAGCGACTACACGGACTGTCTTAAAGCACGTCTCCCTCCACACCATCTGCACCATGTTCCCTGTGAAATGGGGCTCTCCTACAATGGAATAGCAACCCAGCAAAGAACGCAAATAGGAAGCATCCCACCTTGTTCCTCAGGCTGAGGTGATACAAATATCAACAAATAATACAATTCCTTGAGACAACATTGTTTCGTTATACGAAAGGTATTAAACACAAGAAGAGGCATTGAATTAAAATTTATTCTGTGGCTAGGATTCGAACACGGGACCTCCTACTTATTATGTAGGCACTTTAGACCACTCAGCTAACACAGCGTTGTAGCCAAAGCGACAACACGGACACCACATACTTTTAATTCTGCCTCATAACACAAAAATTCGTTCAACGAATTAAAAGAAAGTTGAAGGAAAAGAAAGATATGTATTCTTTGGAATAACATGATTCTGGTACGATGCGTGAGAGGGAGTGATCGCCAGAATATTATTATTTGGAAGGGGTTCGCCAGCCAATTTTTACTTGTAAGGGGGCCGCATATTCCTAAAGGATGAATAACATTGATGTAGAGAAGCCGGTATCTAAAGATATAGCATTTGACGTGTACAGTTATCATACTCACGGCATCAACTGAAATTTAATCTTGAAATCGGCGTAAACATTTATGGATGTGTAGTTTTTTTAGCGCTTTCGATGGAGTGAGTGAAATGTTAGATGGGGTGGGGAGGGAATTGAAGGGTTGTTGTTGTTATGGTCTTCAGTCCGGAGACTGGTTTGATGCAGCTCTCCATCCTACTCTATCCTGAGCAACCTTTTCATCTCCTCATAAGAACGGCAACCCACATCCACTTGAATCTGCTTACTATACGCGTCTCTTGGTCTCCCTCTGCGATTTTTCCCCACACACTTCCCTCCAATGCTAAATTTACGATTCCTAGAAGTCTAAGAATGTTTCCTACCAAGCGACCCTTCTTTTGGTCAGGGTATGCCAAAAATTCCTTTTCTCACAAATTCTGTTCAGTACCTCTTCATTAGTTATGCGGTCGACCCACCTAATCTTCAGCACCACATTTCAAAAGCCACTATTCTCTTCCTGTCCGCACTGCTTATCGTCCATGTTTCACTCACGTACAAGGCAACACTCCACACAAATGCCTTCAGAAAAGACTTCCTTACACTTAAATTAACATTCGATGTTAGCAAATTTCTCTTTTCTTCCCATTGCCATTCTGCATTTTATATCCTCTGTACTGCGACCATTGCATGTTATTTTACTACCCAAGTAACAAAACTTATCTACCACCTTCATTGTTTCGTTACCTAATCTAATTCCTTCAGCATCGCCTGATTTTCTAAGACCGCATTCCATTATTTTTGTTTTGCTCTTGTTAATGTTCATTTTATACGCTCTCTTCAACACACTGTCCATTCCATTCAACTGCTCTTCCAGGTCCTTTGCTGTCTCTGACAGAATTACAATGTCATCAGCGAAACGCAATGTTTTTATTTCTTCCTCCTGAACTTTAATCCGTATTCCAAATTTTTCCTTGCTTTCCTTCACCGCCTGCTCTATGTACAAATTGAATAACATCGGAGAAAGGCTACAACACTGTCTCACTCCCTTCCCAACTGATGCTTCCCTTTCATGCCCTTCGAGTCTAATAACTTCGATCTGGCTTTTGTACAAGTTGTAAATAACTCTTCTTTCCCTGTATTTTACCCCTGCTGACTTCAGAATTTGAAACAGTGTATTCCAGTCAACATTGTCGAACGCTTTCTCCAAATCTACAAACGCTAAAAATGTAGGTTTGCCTTTCCTTAATCTATCTTCTAAGATAAGACGTAAAGTGAGTATTGCCTCCCGGGTTCCTATGTCCCTCCTGATTCCAAACTGATCTTCCCCCGAGGTCAGCTTCTACCAGCTTTTCCATTCTCCTGTAGATAATTCGTGTTAAAATTTTGCATCGATGACTTATCAAACTGATGGTTCTGTAATTTTCACACTTTTCTGCGCCTGATTTCTTTGGACTGGGAATTATTATATTTTTCTTAAAGTCTGAGGACATTTCGCCTGTCTCATACATCCTACACACCAGTTCAAATAGTCTTGTCATGGCTGGCTCTCCCAGAGACTTTAGTAGCTCTGAGGGTACGTCATCTACTCATGGGGCCTTGTTTCCACCTAGGTCTTTCAAGGCTCTGTCAAATTCATCTCTCAGTATAGTATCTCCTATTTCATCTTGATCTGCTTCCTCTTCCCTTCCTACAACATCGCCGGCCGCGGTGGCTGAGGAGACTGAGGCGCTCCAGTCACGGTCTGCACGGCCACTACGGTCGGGGGTTCGAATCCCCCCTCGGGCATGGATATTCTTGCCGTCCTAGTTTGTAAGTAGTTCATAAGTAGTTTGTAAGTTTAGGGACTGATAACCCCGTAGTTAAGTCCCATAAACTATACAACATCCTACAACATCGTCTCTAAGTTCATTTCCTTTGTAGAGCTGCTCTATGTACTCTTTCCACCATTCAGCTTTCCCTTCTTTGCTGAGAACTGGTTTCCCATCTGAGTTCTTGATATTCGTAGAGTTGCTTTTCTTGTCCCCAAATGTCGCTTGTATTTTTCTGTAGGCAGTATCTCCTTTTCCCCTTGTTATACATTCTTCTACAGATTTGCATTTGGCTTCTAGCCACTCCTGCTTAGGCCGGTATTACACTATCAAATTTTCTTTGACAAAGAATCTGTCACAGTGCATCGAAAATGGCGGATGAATATTTGTTATTAACCTTAGTTGTTGATTACATAGATTACAAATATCCATTTATAACACTTAGATTGCATGTACGCCTACAACAATTACAACGACTAGACATCTGGAAGCGTGCCTTTATTCACAGAACTCTTTTTTATTTGTACCGCGGCTCTCTCCTCAGGTGTATCGTATAATAAGGCCTAACATCAGATATTTGTAGGAAAGGGCGAAGTACTTTTGACTAGCTAGACTGTAGATGTCATCGCTCCTTGTTCACTCAATACAATTTAAGCTGTACTCTTAATATATATTCGAAAAAAATAAATAAAAAAAGTGAAGTCCTTTGTTGATCATAATAGACATCTACAGTGTAGCTTGTCAAAGTAATTCGTCGTTTTCTACAAACATGTAATATTAGGCTGTATTACACGATACACCTGAGGCGAGAGCCGCTATACCACTCGAAAACGATTCTTCTCGTCGTTTGGAAGACTGACAATATGGGTGACGCTTGCGTCTGCAGTGGTGTTCTGCTCTAAATATTGCCTTACATTTGTCGCTGGACGAAGCCTGTGCCCTGTTTCCGGTTTGGCAAGTACTTGGTCGCGCTTACAGTAAAAAAAAAAAAAAAAAAAAAAAAAAAAAAAAAAAAAAAAAAAAAAAAAAAAAAAAAAATATTTAAACATTTATATTTTGCGTATTATATATCGTGTAAATAGCATTTGTCTGACTAAATATATGTAGGGAATTAAAGTGTCATTATGTGCTTTTGCTTTCTCTGCTGAAAAACTGGTGCAGAGACAATTAATTTTCATTTTTACGTCGTCTGCCGTGCAAACAGTACTCACTCGATCGCTAATGAATTCCACAATTATCTAGCTTTCGGCTCGATGCAGCCGGTTTTTATAATCAACCTTATACAACTGCATAAATTTAGTTGTTGCGACGACTCGCAATACGAATTACGTGGTAATGTTTTCAAACAGTACGTCAAAAACTGCTACAGCGATGCTAGAGCTTAAAGCGGTCATATTTCTCACCGCAGTTAAAATAAGACGAACGCTTTCTTTGATCAAATCTTCGGTGAGCTGCTAGATTCGATCAAAGAATTTTTGACGAAAGGCAACTTTGACCAAAGTTCCATATTACACTGTCCAATTTTCTTTGACAAGGATTCTTTGTCAAAGAAAATTTGATAGTGTAATACCGGCCTTAGTCATTATGCACTTCCTGTCAGTCTCATTTTTTAGTCGTCTGTACTCCATTTTGCCTGTTTGGTGTGAAGGGAAGAATCGGAAATAAGGCGTGGCGCCGGAGTTCGAGAAAGCTGGAATTGGCGTGAGGAGGGGGGGGGGGGGGGGGAGTGAGGGAGGGAGAAGAGGGGAAGGGGGGATGTTGGAGGGGGTGGAGAGGGGGTTATTTACGAAAGACGTCTGGCGGCGGCGCCGGGGCAAGATGGCTCAGTGCGTCGGAGGCGAACGCGGCTCCGATAAATATCCCCGTTCCCCGCCGGCTCGCCTCGAACCTTTGAGTAATGGCGGCGCGCCAGCCTCGGCAGTCAACAGCGCAGCGCAGAGCTGTGTCCCGCACGGATTAATACCGGGTCCCGCGGAACCGGGAGGCCGAGGGGGAAAAGTAAGGGCGCAGTCGCCAGAGTCGCTGACGGCTTCTGGGGACCTCTGCCGGCTAGGAGTAAATCTAGGCGAGGGCTTCCAGGGGCCGAGGGACACGCGATACACTGCGCGCTCCGGAGAAGCGAACCGGGCGACGGTGAAGCATTGCTGGCGCCGTTGTCTCTGTGCAGGGAAATTTCGTACCGGGAACAGAAGACTGATGACGTATTCAAATTAACTGACGTTTTCTCGGCCACAGCTTCCACTGTGGTCAGGCGAACGATGTCTGGACGCTCGCGCGGCGAAATTTTTGGCGTTCCTTACTCGCCAAACACCCGCCCAGATCGACATCAACATGCTCTTATTTCCGGGGGAGACTTTCTACCTCCCCACCAAAACACACTCGGTAAATTGGCTTCGTGGCCACACGATCCGATACCTCTTTGATCCTGGCGAGAAGTCAGTACTTGGATACTGGAACTTTCTTAATGAACGACACTGCGTCCTAACCCGTAACCCAAAGTACCAGCAATATTTTTCCAACTTTTTACGGAGTGCCTTTCATGACCCGCCTCGCAGCTGAACTGAACATAAACCAAAACGGAACATAACAATCAACGGCGAGACACGTTTGGACGATTCTAACTATGCCAGCGGCAACACTACGGTGCACCTCTTATTATATACTAAATAAATAACGTAAAAAAAGATTAGTTGAAACTATAATGTAAAAGACATCATTGATAAATCTGAAGCATTGAATTAAAATTTTTTTTTGTATCCCATCCTCGTCGCCACTTTTGTGTCCCAGCATCGTCGCCGCTTTTGTGTCCCAGCCTCGTCGCCGCTTTTGTGTCTCTCGTTTCCGTCGTAGGTGTCGGTGGCCGAGTAGAAAGACCGACACAGGAATAAAGGATGCACGCTTGTGCAGGTAGAAGGTGAGCAGCCAGGGGGACAGCAGAAACTAGAAACACTAGAGTAAATTAGAACGAGATGTATATTTCTTAGAGACTTAGTAATACTTAACTTTTACATAGCTCAGTACTGCAGAATGCTGGTACACAGTTGAGCTAGAGGCCTGCCTAGTGCCTATCCGATAGCCAAGTCTTCACTGGTGCCTATCTGATTCCGAAGTGTTCGCTGGTTCCTATCTCAGTCCCAAGTGAACGATGTCGTTCAGTGGTGGCCACGAGCGGGATAGCAGCAGAGGGCGCTCGTGGCTGTCGTCGTAAGAACGCCGCGCCGTGCGTGCATGGCGGCGCGTGGCGAAAGTAGGTAGCGCGCACTTTAGACTTGTGCGACACCACATAATGTAAAAGACATTCATCTTGAGAGAACAGACAACTCAATACAAAGAAAACTAAAGACAACCAACACCAACACAGACAAACATAACACTTCTGGCATCTACCAGCTGACATGCCAGGATTGTAACTCAGTTTACATTGGACAGACGTCAGAAATTTCAATACCAGATACACAGAACACTGAAGAGCACTAAACAGCAATAGTCATTCCACATTTGTAGAACACCTCATAAACATGAATCACAAACCAACTGACATAAATACTCATCAAAAGATTCTGAAACACAGCAAAAGCCTCCCACAAAAATTAACAATCGAAGAGAACTACCACATACAGAAAGCCACAATAGAAAGAAAACAAATAATAAATGAATACACAGCCCTCTGCAACGGAACCATATTTTCTGCCCTCAAAGAACTTACAAAAACCTATAAACACACACACACACACTCACTCACACACACACATTCACTCACACACACACACTCACTCACACACACACACTCACTCACACACACACACACATGATTCAAAAACTCCCGCCCCCACCGCAGTCAGCTGTTCCTAACACTACTCCCAGAATTCAACTGCCCACCATCTTGTTTTCATAACATAAACATTGAGTGAAAGTGACACACTGCCTGTCCAAAGCACGAAAAACAGCGCATATCCACCAAAGTAAGTGACAAAAACTTGCTATAAACACTTAGACATTTGTTATAGAAGCAGTAGCTACAATAAAATCAAACCAAACCACAAAAACTACATCCTGTATTTTCATAAAAATCCCGATATTTACAAGCTAACTATTCACCACAATAAATACACACGTTTTGGTTTGCAGATGACAAACTGTCAAAAAATATCAGTGACGTTTTGCGAGTGGAAGAATTACAAACATAACTACATGTGGTATTAAGGTAGGCCTAGCAGACCTATAAAAATAAGAAACGATGTATAGTAGTCTCACAATTATCTGTAGTTTTTACTGTTAATGTACAAAAGTAACAATCATTCCATTGTTAATTTGACAGACAATAAACATCCCACTGATGATGCTGCAACGCCAGCGAAACATGTATGGGAGAAATGAAAAATAAAAACATTTGTGTTTGCTCAAGGCGGACCAAACCTATAAAGCAAATTTATTTTGTAAAAGACATTAGTGATAAATCTGAAGCATTGAATTAAAATTTGTGATGCAGCCGGGAATCGAACCCGGACCTCTATGCTTACTATTACTTTGGAACACAGAAGCTGAATTAAAGTTTGTAACGTGGAGGGAAATCGTACTTAAGACTATGACAAGGCGCTTTAATCGTTAGTGGTGTAGTGGTCTATTATATCCGACGATTCTTCTTGGACCTCAGTTATGTATACAAATCTTTACAACTTGCTCGTTTATCTCAGACTAAAACAGTATATGATCTGCTACAACAGTGTCCACCATCCAAACCCAATCGAAATTAAGCATCCACAGTATGTGTAGCGGCACATATGGAAAGCTGTTTACGAACGTTTTCTCTAATCAGACGTCCAGTCAGCTTGGTATCTCACTGTGAACGGAAAACAAGTAAACCGACATCGCCTGCATCGGATCCATCTCGCCGATTCGCCCCTCTGCATGCACTGCGGAGTGGACGACACAGACGGCCTCAGGTTCCACTGTGGTCAGGCGAACGATGTCTGGACGCTCGCGCGGCCAATTTTGGCGTTCCTTACTCGCCAAACACACGCCCAGATCGACATCAACATGCTCCTATTTCCGGGGGAGACTTTCTACCCCACCACCAAAACACACTCGGTAAATTGGATTCGTGGCCACACGATCCGATACCTCTTTGATCCTGGCGAGAAGTCAGTACTTGGATACTGGAACTTTCTTAATGAACGGCACTGCGTCCTAACCCGTAACCCAAAGTACCAGCAATATTTTTCCAACTTTTTACGGAGTGCCTTTCGCGACCCGCCTCGCAGCTGGAACGTCCAAGCCATGAGAAGATAAATCTTAACACAACCAACCTGAACTGAACATGACCCACAACGGAACATAATAATCAACGAGAAGACACGTTTGGACGATTCTAACTATGCCGGCGGCAACACTACGGCGCATCTCTTATTATTTATTAAATAAATATATATATACATAAAGGATAAAAATAATAATTAAAAAACTGTTTCCACGTCTGCCTAGTAAGCATGGAGGTCCTAAATTTTTATTCGATGCTTCACATTTATCAATAATGTCTTGAGATAATCCGTCTCAGGGATTCTTTATTTGTATTAAATGATATAATGTAAAAGTTGTACGTGTTGCTTATTGTTGAATCTATCGTTTAATCAGACAACAAAAGTAGTTTATTTTCAAGTTACTCTTTCAAAACCTGATTTGGTATTATTTGCAGTCCAAATAGTTGTCATATATTGATGTTTAACAGTCAAGATCACTAAGTCATCAGATAACTTCATCAAACTTGAACTAAACACGTACATTAATAATTAATAACGTAATTTGTTTTAATTATGACCCTGATATGTATGTATATACTGTTAAATAAGAAACAGTGCATTGAACTGACAAGGAAAATACATTAGCTCGAACAAACATATCTGTATGAACGTTTGGTTACAGGATCTCTACGTACACCTCAATGTGCTGGTGGGTGTCGTTTTTATGCCAAACTCTGCAATCATGCTCTAGATAGCACTGTACATGTAATTGTAGACGCCATACGCAATGCAGAAATCTTAACTATAACTTATGTAATAATCATCGAACATGTTCTTTAGCGTATTGTCATCAAACGCCGTGGTGATAGTTGCAACTTTAAACCTTCTTCTCGGAAGACTGTTGGTATTCACTGCCACTGCTTCCATCGCCTCTTCCCGCACTTACCGTAGCACTACCGCTTGCAATGAGTTGTTCGTCATTATCAACCCTATTATCATCATTATGTGTTAGTGTTACAACAGTATCTAACTTATCCTCATATTTCTATACCATAACAGGTACGAGAAAGCATGCAAATGATTCATCTTCTACACTAATACCATCTTCACGGAGAAGGGTTCTTCGTAACTTCATCTCAACCAATCGCAATACATTAGCAGACTTGATTACCAATCGCCACCCCATCTGACGCTCCACAACACAAATAACGTCACAAAACGCAACTTCGGAGGCACACTGCACCGTCCCTACTGGCGAACCGACAGGTCAAAGAGCAATGCGGCATGGCACACGCAGAGGCCTCTAACGGACGACTGCAGAGTTTTGGATGCAGATGCGGGAGTATCACTTGTGCAATAAGGGACCTTTACATTATCTATCTTACGATTTGGGTGTATATGTGTTTGTTCGAGCCCAAGTACTTTCCTTGTGAGTATATCCGCAACGGATCTTTTAACAAGCCAACTGCAAAACACACACTGACTAAAAAAAATTAACTGCGAGGAAGATATTAAAAACACAAACCACTTTCTTATGCTGATCAATACCTGATTATCAAAACTCAATATCATACTCAATTAACTGCAATGTTACATAACAATCATTTACGACGGTTCCAATAAAGAAATCTGTTCAACAAGATTACCAAAATCAATACTGCACTTTAAATCCACAAATAACTAATTATCAAATAAAGAAAGTAGGTTAAACTTATAACTACGTAAATGAAACAGGAAAGGAAGGTCGCCGGGTTGGAGTAGCCGAGCGGTCTAAAGCGTCTCGCTGCGGAGCGCGCGGTTGCTCGCCGTGGAGGTTCGAGTCCTCCCCGGGGCATGGGTGTGTGTGTTTGTCCTTAGGTTAGTTTACCTAGGTTTAAGTAGTTTGTAAGCTACGGACTGATGACCACGCAGTTTGGTCCGATAGATTTACAGACATTTGAACATTTGAAAGAAAGGTCAACTTTGTTACTTATTATTAATAATCACCATTACATTACCTAAATGATAAAACCTTTTCATAATTGAATTCTGTAGTATGAATTCATGAAATGCTATTACCTTCATTCCAGGAATGGTACAACCTTTTTCACAATTATATGAAATGCAATATATACTTGCTGGCACTGCAGCCTCTGCTCTACATCGGAGGCACATACACAACACAACTGCTCTCTAAGCGAGCTGAACCACAAGTCTGACTCTGTCTCTCCGCACGAGCTACAATGCTATGCCATACATAATCTTTGCCAAAGATGAAACTTCACAGATTTATTTACACATGTCGATACACGCAGTAGAAGCGATATCATACATTTTCTTGCAAGTAAGTTACTCGACACAAAACAGGAGGCACAATATTAGACATTTTCTTACAAATTCAGCAATATACATTTTCTATGGACACGCTTCAAATGTAATTATTTTGTCAAGTAGGCTCAACCACAGATATCGTGTAAAGACACTAAAATATGACGCGTTTCAAGGGTCAAGCCCTCATCATCAGATAATCTGTACAAGAATCTTAAAGCATGAAACCATCAAAATTTAAAACGTAATAAAAGAAAACTTGGTTACTTGCCTTGTAACTGTGTCTACGAAGAAAGGTCCTCAGCATACTGTGCTTCGTCAGAATTCAAACTTTTGTTATAATAGATAGGTCCACAAAGTTTTAAAAAAAAGCTGTATGTATTCAAAATGTTCAAATGTTTGTAGAGCTCATGGGACTTAACTACGGGGTCATCAGTCCCTAAACTTACAAGCTATTTATGAACTAGCTACTACTAAGGACGGCACAAATATCCATGCCCGAGGGGGGATTCGAACCCCCGACAGTGGTGACCGTGCAGACCGTGACTGGAGCGCCTCAGTCCCCTCGGCCACCGCGGCTGGCTGTATGTATTACCTAGAACTTGTTCATATAATGAAGCGTCGCTTTTAGCGTTATGTATTATATTCTCCAGCGGTTCTAGCAGATGTAACTTTCTTCCCTTATCCTGTCTATGCAAAATCTCAAGGTCTTCTTCAATCCGCTTTAATGGGTGGCCAGTTTCGCGGATATGCGTAGCTACAGCGGACTTTTCAAAATTATTAAGTCGGAAGGCGTCCATATGATCCTTCTACGAACCTCTAAACAATCTACCGGTCTGACCAATGTAGTTGGCATTGCAACTATTACACTGTATCTTATAAACCCCTGCTTTGTCATATTTATCAGTCTCTTGGTTTAAATTATTCCGTAATTTATGACGTAACGTATTATTAGTTACCCATCCATTATGGATATAATGGAATTGCCACTAAGGATTGTAATTAGTGCAAGGTTCATCTTTTATTAAGATTTCATTTCGCAAACGTTTTCTAAGTCTCGATTATATATATATGAAGGTCACTCCAAAAGAAATGCACAATATTTTTTTTTAAACTAAAGTTTTCATTCTGCATGTTTGAGAATTTTACAGTGTGTAGATACATCCTTTCCGCTTGTTTTCAAACTTGGTTCAACCTGTTTCCGTGAGTGGCATGTCTTCAAGATGGCTGCTAGACTTGACGTTCGTCAGAAGCAACTCATTGAATTCCTTTGCTGTCAAAACGAGACAATATAAAACATCCACAAGAGGTCGAAAAAGGTGTACAGCGATGCTGGTGTCGATCGCAGTACAGTTAGTCGGTGGGGGAGCAGGTTACGTGATGAAAGCGGGCACGGAAATGTTGAGGATGCTCCTCGTAGCGGCAGGCTTCGTACTGCACACATTCCAGACAATGTGCAGAGAGTTGACGAACTGGTGACTGATGACAGATGCGTCACAGTGAACGAATTGTCACGCTACGTTGAGATAGGAAAAGGAACTGTTTGCAGAATACTGAAAGTGTTGGCGTTAAAAATAGGTTTGTGCCAGGTGGGTTACCAGGATGTTGACAGTGGGTCACAAAAAACTATGAAAACGGTATGCAGCGAACTTTTGAAACAGTACGGGAATGGTGGAGATGAATTTCTTGGAAGAATTGTGACAGGTGATGAAACATGGGTCCATTCGTTTTTTTCACCAGAGACGAAGAGACAATCAATGGAGTGGCATCATGCAAAATCATACCTTCTGCTGGAAACGTTATGGCTATGGTGTTTTTCGATTCCGAAGGACACTTGCTTGTGGACATCATGCCACGTGGAACCACCATAAATTCTGATGCATATGTGACGACACTGAAGAAACTTCAAGCTCGACTGAGTCGTGTTCGACCACATCGGCGAATGCAGGATGTTTTGCTGTTGCACGACAATGCGCGGCCACATGTCAGTCAACAAAACCATGGAAGCGATCACAAAACTCGGATGGTCATCACTGTGACTATCGTCTCTTTGGGAAACTGAAAGACTCACTTCGTGGAACAAGGTTTGAAGGTGCACACGCTGTCAAACAGTGGCTCCAACGTGTCTGTCCAGAATTTTACTGTGCGGGTATATACTACAGGCGCTGGTTCCAAGATGACGTAAGGCAGTTGAGAGGGGTGAAGATTATGTGGGGAAATGAAAAAGTTGTCCCTAAAGGATGTATCTACACACTGTGAAACTTTGAAACATATAGAATAAAAACTGTATTAAAAATAAATAATATGCATTTGCTAACATCGAATATTAATTTAAGTGTAAGGAAGTCTTTTCTGAAGGCATTTGTGTGGAGTGTTGCCTTGTACAGGAGTGAAACATGGACGATAAGCAGTGCGGAGTGGAATAGAATACAGGCTTTTGAAATGTGGTGCTAAAGAAGAATGCTGAAGATTAGGTGGGTAGATCGCATAACTAATGAAGAGGTACTGAACAGAATTGGCGACAATAGGAATTTTTGGCATACCCTGACTAAAAGAAGGGATCGCTTGGTAGGACACATTCTTAGACATCAGGGAATCGTAAATTTAGCATTGGAGGGAAGTGTGTGGGGTAAAATCGCAGAGGGAGACCAAGAGAGGCGTATAGTAAGCAGATTCAAGTGGATGTGGGTTGCCGTTCTTATGAGGAGATGAAAAGGCTTGCTCAGGATAGAGTAGGGTGGAGAGCTGCATCAAACCAGTCTCCGGACTGAAGACCATAACAACAACATGCATTTCTTTTGGAGTGACCCTCGTATATATTTCACTTATAGGAATTTCTAAATAAATGTTGGAATTAGTATGGATATTTTAAAGATTTTTGATAGCTATTTTGAATAGATTTGTTTAAATTTGTTCCTAACATAATGACAATAGGTAAATTGTAGTTTCTGGGTATTTTTCAGTTTAAATTAAAAGAATGTATTTTATAGAAAGAAAAATATAAAAACATTTGGAATATATCCAATGTCGTAGTACTTTCCCCATGTACAATCTACAATTTGGTATTGCATATTCTTACATATATTAATAGTTTTAACTGTAGTATCACATAATTAATAAATTACCTTATTAATTTTCGTTACAATGGGTTTACTGTGTTAGGTAATAGTTTTGCTGCATCAGTTGAAAGGGCTAGGCAAAACTTCGATTCTGTCACTGGTCATGCAGCCAAGGAAAACCAAGTGCCACACATTCAGCTGGTTTTGTATGCTATACAATGATAATCGTAGTAATAATAACGGTACTGCAGCCAGTTTCATGCAACAATCATTTACAATTTGATTTTATTTGGTTTTGGCTGACCCGAGCTTGCTGACCCGAGCTTGCATCTGTAACAATAATAATGTTTTCTGTTCCATAGGACCCAATTGAGGAGTGAGACTCCATGGTCATGGAACAAGTCAATACATGCAGTTTAAGACAAGAATGGTAATAGAAACATTTTAAGTAGTCCTATGCACACGACAAAGTGAAAAGAATCAATAAAGAAAAGAAATGAATAGCTTAATTGTTTAACTTTTCTAGGAGCTCCTGGACAGAATAAAAGGGGTGAGCCATGAGGTAACTCTTCAAATTAGATTTGAAAGCGTGTGGATTAATGCTAAGATTCTTTAGTTTTTGTGGCAGCGTACTGAAAATGGATGCTGCAGAATACTGCACACCTTTCTGCACAAGTGTCAAGGTGGTCTGATGAAAATGTAGATTCGACTTCTGTCTAGTATTCACCGAGTGAAAGCTACTAACTCGTGGGAGTAAGCTGATATCATTAACAACAAACGACATTAAAGAAAAAACTTATTGTGACGGCAGAGTCAAAATTCCCAGACGTCATGACGTTCGTGAACTTACACCAAATATTGCTCGAACTGCCCGTTATTGAGCCAGAAATATCGTTTCTGCATCAGGCGAGTTACCCTAAAAATAATGCCGTACGTCATAAGTGAGTCAAAGTAAGCCTAATAGAGTTATCACTTATTTCTTGCTTGGTTCGCAGGAGAGCTTCTGTGAAGTTTGGAAAGTAGGAGGCGAGGTACTGGCGGAAGTAAAGTTGTGAGGCGGCATCGTGAGTCGTGTCGGAATAGCTCAGCCGGTAGAGCGCTTGTCCGCGAAAGGCAAAGGTCCCAGGTTCGAGTCCCGGTTCCGGCACACAATTTTCATCTAATCTAATCTAATCTGTGCATCGAAACATCACATCATAAATTGTCAGTAGTTTTTGGACGTGGATCATGACTTTTCTTTGTTATTATCTTTTCATCGTGACTTTTGTTTGTCATTATCTTGTTATCAGGACTTTCTTAGTTATTACCTTTTTCTTTTAAATGAGAGAAACAGCAGGAAACGCGACGGCGAGTGTCGCCACGCCGTTAACTGGTGCTCACAGCCACTCAGCTGGGGCGTCTCGGCCCGGTGACTCCGCCGCGCCGCCCCCGCTGCGAGATCAAAGGCGCCGCCGCGGCCCATCAGGCCGGGAAACACTGCAGCGCTGACAGCTCAATCTGGGGAGAGCGAGCGCGCTCCTGCCGCGGCCGCGAGAGCTCCTGATTGGCGGGCATCCGTCAGGGGAGCTTTTTGTCGGCGGGGCCCCGCTGCGAGGACACGCAGCCTAGCGAGGGGCGGTGCCTTTGAGCGACCGCGGAGGAATTCCCAGCCGCGGTGTTGGCACTCCTGGCAGCCGCCGCGGTGATCTCTCCACGGCTCTTCTGGGGGGGGGGGGGGGGGGGGGGAAGAGGGGAGGATGAATTACCGAGTTGAAAGAAACAACAAGATGATGGTGGCAAGTGGTAGTACACGGTGTCGAGTGTGTCTGTTTTGCCGCGAGTGAATCGAACAGCCGTCACCGGAGAGGGTTACTTGGGTTCGTCACATTCCTTGTGCAGAGCAGTGGAGGCCTGAAGACAACTCTGGATTTTGAGCAACTTAGGTCTCTAAGAAAATTTGCAATAAACGAATGTAGTTCTTATTGAATCCTTTCCTTCCCAAGCTATCTAATTTTCAAACACATAAAAAAAAAAAAAAAAAAAAAAAAAAAAAAAAAAAAACCCTTATTCTATTCATACAGTGAAGGCTTTCACGACCGGCTGAAATAATTGCTATTGAATCTTCCGGGTTATGTGGTCGTGGTCGAAAAAACTTATCTGCTCCTGACGTTTCGTCCAGAGCGGCGCTGGACATCCTCAGAGGTGCTACTGGTAGCGGTGAGTCTTGCCGACTGACGAGTCGGGTTTCGCTTTACTCGCTTTACTTTCTTGACGGACCTCGACCTTGGTCCGATGGTTGTACAGGCTAAGCATTTGCTGCTATTCCTGCTGTACCTGAAACATAGGGAAAAAGTATTAGAACCTGGCGGATGTGTGGACTTTGACTGTCAGATTGCTGACGATGTATTATTATATTCTCTTTTTCCTGGTTTGCTACGGGATTTTTGTTAATCTCACAGCAGGTCAGGCCAGCGGGTTGTCGGCCTGAAGTGGTGTTGTGTCCCTAATTGCCGGATGAGCCGGTTGTGGGACTGCTCCGTCTTCTCGTAGAAGGTCCTGGCGGTGACGCGGGATCTCTCCCGGAGCTGTAGAATGCCGGCTTCTTCGTGAAGCAGGTCGGTCGGATAGCGCGTTGGAAGATGCAGGGCAGTCTTCAGAGCGCGGTTCTGAATGGTCTGCAGCAGCTGGATGTGGACGTCGGCGACGTTTCCAAAGACTGGGGACGCGTGCTCGAGCATAGGGCGGACCAGTGACAGGTACAGCGTAATGCCGTGTTGCGACGGTAGCGGCGACTGCGGGTCTGACTAGTCGGGCGTCGGAGAGCGGTATAAATACTGTCCAAAAGGGGGCGTGGTCAAGAAGTGATCACGAGCCCAGCAGAGATAAGCCTTGTCAAAGATAAAAAATAACTTTCGATAGTCGATGGTCAAAGATAAATGCGTGACTACCTACTCTGAAGAGTCACAGTCCATATGTAGAAGCAGTGAAACTTAATGACATATGGACTCAGTTGCTCGGCCACCATTGACCAGACTTTTTCAATTGGTGAGAGATCTGAAGAATGTGCTGGCCAGGGCAGTAGTCGAATATTTTCTCTGCCCAGAAAGGCCCGTACAGGACCTAAAGCATGCGATCGTCCATTATCCTGATGAAATGTAGAGTTTCACAGAGATCGAACGAAGGCTAGAGCCATGATTCGTAACACATCTGAAATGTGTCACTGTTCAAAGTGTCGTCGATAAAAACGAGAGGTGACCGAGACGTGTAACCCATACCATCACTCCACGTGATACGCCAGTATGGCGATGACGAATACACGCTTCCAATGTGCGTTCACCTCCGTGTCACCAAACACGGATACGACCTCATGATACTGTAAACAGAACGTCGATTCATCCGAAAAAATGACTTCTTTCCATTCGTGCACCCAGGTTCGTCGTTCCGTACACCATCGCAGGCTCTCCTGTCTGTGTTGAATCGTCAAGGATAACCACAGTCATGGTCTCCGAGCTGATAGTCCATACTACTGCAAACGTCGTCGAACTGTTCGTGCAGATGGTTGTTGTCTTGCAAACGTCCCCATCTGCTGACTCCGGGATCGAGACGTGGCTGCACGATCCCTTACAGTCATTCGGATAAGATGCCTGTCATCTCGACTGCTAGTGATACGAGGTCGTTGGGATCCAGCACGGCGTTCCGTATTGCCCTCCTGAACCCACCGATTCCATATTCTGCCAACAGTCATTGGATCGCTACCAACGCGAGCAGCAATGTCGCGATACGATAAACCGCAATCGAGATAGCCTACAATCCGACGGTTATGAAAGTCGAAAACGTGATGGTACGCATTTCTCTTCCTTACACGAGGCTTCGTAACAACGTTTCACCAGGCAACGCCGGTCAATTGCTGTTTGTGTATGAGAAATCAAATTCAAATGTCCAAATGTTTGTATAGCTTATGGGACTTAACTACGGGGTCATCAGTCCCTAAACTTACAAACTACTTATGAACTAGCTAACAATAAGGGCGGTACAAATATCCATGCCCAAGGGGGGATTCGAACCCCCGACCGTTGTGGCCGTGCAGACCGTGACTGGCGCGCCGCAGACTGCTCGGCCACTGCGCTCGTCCTATTTAGTACACAGTAATTTCAAATTCAGAGTTTACTATTAGGATTTACATCGCATTTAGTCCCCATTTCACTGACTTTATTGTCAACATCGTCCTAGTTAGTAAGAAGGAGCTGCGGCACATTTCGCTGCTGCTGCTGTGAGACGGTGTCTAATCCGCAGATACGGAAAGAGGTGGGTAGCAAGAGGCGGACCAGTACCTTGGCCTTCAAGATCTGATCTAAATCCTTTGGGTTTTTGTGTTTGGGGTCACTTCAGAAGCGAAGTGTACAGCACACCCGTTAACACGGTTGAAGAACTGGAGCGGAGAGTTGTACACGCCTGTCAAGAATTCCGAAACGATCCATCGTTTTTCGAAAGAATTCTAAATTCATTGCAGAGACGAGCACAGTGTTGTATCCAGATGCAAGGAAGACACTTCGAACGCCTCCTCTAACAGGTAACCCATACGTGAAATGTGAACGCGATGTAAAACCTAATAGTAAATTATAAATTCAATTAATTTGTAGTAACTACGACGACGGTTACAATAAAATCAGTGAAAGGTCAACTAAATGCGATGTAAATCTTAATAGTTAAGTCTAAGTTTCAAATTAATGTGTACTAACTAGGATGCCGGCCGCGGTGGCCGAGGAGACTGAGGCGATCCAGTCACGGTCTGCACGGCCACTACGGTCGGGGGTTCGAATCCCCCCTCGGGCATGGATATCTGTGCCGTCCTAGTTCGTAAGTAGTTCATAAGTAGTTTGTAAGTTTATGGACTGATGACCTCGTAGTCAAGTCCCATAAGCTATACAAACATTTGAACATTTGAACTAACTAGGATGGTGTTTACAATGACGTCAGCGTCGGCTCGGAACCATACATTCGTAATTATCTCGCAAACGGCTCGTTTACGGACCCATGTTTTCTGGGACATTTTTGCTTCTGTTATCGTGTACTATCAATCATGCAAGTTTGCACCATCCTTCTTGAAACACCCTGTATATATTGTAATGATTCTGTGAAAATCCCTAGATCCTCAAATAATGTGTTGGATGATATTGGATGGACTCAAGCAGTTATTCTGATTAGAGGCTTTTCTGCTATGAATACTTATTTACTCGGTAACGAAATTGCCCCAGTGACGGTCCACAGAAGTCTGGCCATCTTGAGCGGGGTGGACAGTAATATTTCTCTCCTCACCTGAAGATGGCCGGACAATCTTTGGGACGAAACATCACGGGACGATCCTACCTTTCAGTTAGAACAGGACCCCCACAAATCAAACACAAGTTACAATATTAAGTTAGTTACTTTTGGATGAGGGTCTGCCTTGAACAAAACACATGTGATTTTTTCAAAAATGTTTCAAATGTTTGTAAAGCTTATGGGACTTAACTACGGTATCATCAGTCCCTAAACTTACAAACTACTTATGAATTACTTAGGAACTAGGACGGCACAAATATCCATTCCCGAGGGGGGATTCGAACCCCCGACCGTAGTGGCCGTGCAGACCGTGACTGAAGCGCCTCAGTCTCCTCGGCCACCGCGGCCGGCTGTGATTTTTTATTATTTTTGTTTCTATATTATTTTATTTTATTTTAATCATCCCTGAGGGGCTTTGTTTACAGTTTGTCATGGTTGGTGTCTTCATCGGTGGACTAGAAAGGCAGAATTGGAGAACTTTAGTGTTCATTGTTACCGTTATAATGGTTAAATTTCATCACCTGCTTCGGTGATGTAGATAAAAATGCTGTGTTCATCTGTATCCAATGTTTTCCTGAAATAATTTAATTTGACAGCCTAGGGGTTTTCGTTGTAAATGGAAGTACACTGCTACTTGTTTGACTTCTTTTTATTACCTTCCAACAACGTAAATGCGTCGTCATATAAAAAAATGGGGAAAAAAGAACAGATGCTACATCATGGTGTTATGATCCAAAATGTGATTGAGCCAAACTAAAGACTGACTGTGATACGTCTCATTCGTATTTCTACGTAATGCTAGCTTCCAAAGTGTACCGGAATGAAGTTGGTACAATAACATTCCAGAATTATATTCCCGTCATTAAATTGGGCGTTTTTCACAAATAAGATTTATATCAAATTCATCAACGTAAACAGCAGGGAACTTACAAGAATTTATTGATCCGTTAAAATTATATTCCAGGCACACATGGAATATATGATTAGTGGCAATTTTTCGGTGATGATCGTGTGCTCAGCCGCCACTTTCGTCATGTTTGGCCTCCCAGGTCCCCAGACCTCAGTCCGTGCCATTATTGGCTTTGCGGTTTCCTGAAGTCGCAAGTGTATTTGATCGACTGCCATCTCTAGGGATGCTGAAAGACAACATCCGACGCCAATGCCTCACCATAACTCCGAACATGCTTTACAGTGCTGTTCACAACGTTATTCCTCGACTACAGCTATTGTTGAGGAATGATGGTGAACATATTGAACATTTCCTGTAAAGAACATCATCTTTGCTTTGTCTTAATTTGTTATGCTAATTATTGCTTTTCTGGTCAAATGAAGCCCCTTCTGTCGAACATTTTTTGAAGTTTTCTTCTAATAAAACCCCATGTCATTCCAAGCATGTGTGTCAATTTTTACCTCTCTATCTACATTATTCCGTGATTTATTAAGTTTTTAAATTTATACTGACTTTTTTTATCACCCGATATATTGCTTCCTGCTCGTCCGCCCCCCGTAGCTCAGTGGCAGCATCGCTGACTACGACGCAGGGGACCCGTGGTTCGATTCCCGGCAGGGGGCTGGGTGTTGTGTGTTGTCCTCATCATCATCATTGGCACGTAAGTCGCACACGCGGCGTCAAATAGAAAGACTTACACTAAGGCGGCCGAACAATCCCGTAAGATATACATGTGACGTTTGTTCCGAAAGAACAGACGTCACTTCTGATCCTGCAGTTGTTATTATTTAATATTCACAGAATATATGACATCAACTGCGATTGGGCAAAGCTGAAAATGTGTACCCAGCCGGGATTCGATCCCGGGTCTCCAGCTTCGCCCTGCCCACAGTACTCATACTCGTAGTTATGAAACTAATTCCCGTAAGAGTAAGGGCTTCAAACTTTGCCCACCCCTCCCCACTTATAATGGGATCATTGCCCGTCACCGACATATTATATATATACATGTGGCGTCTGTTCCGAAAGAACAGACGTCATTTCTGATTCTGCAGTTGATGTCATATATTCTGTGAATATTAAATAATAACAACTGCAGGATCAGAAGTGACGTCTGTTCTTTCGGAACAGACGCCACATGTATATATACAATATGCCGGTGACGGGCAATGATCCTATCGTTAGTGGGGAGGGGTGGGCAAGTTTGAAGCCCTTACTCTTACGGGAATCAGTTTCATAACTACGAGTTTGAGTACTGTGGGCAGGGTGAAGCTGGGAATTTGTATCTGACGGGAGGCGTGCTTAGGTAGTCCTTGCAGATGCGGTGATGACTGTGTCCCCAGTGGTGCAGGGGTCAGCGCAACTGCCTAGAAAGCAGGAGACTCGGGTTCGATCCCGACTGGGTACACATTTTCAGCTTTGCCCAATCGCAGTTGATGTCATATATTGTGTGAATATTAATCCCGTAAGAGATCTCCCGGCCAAGAAAGCCATACGCTCGTGTCCATTTGCTTCCTCCTACGTATATCTCGCTAAGCGACCACAAGGACAAGGTCAGAGAGATTAGTGCCGGCACTGAGGCACACGGGCAGCCATTTTATTCCCCCGCGAACCATACGAGACCGGAATAGGCAGGAAGTCACAATGGTACGCAAAGTACACTCCTCCACACACAACGTCCGGTGCCTTGCGGAGTTTTGAATGTAGACGTAGACGTATAGGGATCTGAACTTTGCGAATGCTACGGACGTAGGTTCGCCTTCCTGCGACCTAGCGCAAATAGCCACCCAGTATAGATTTTCGTACTCGCCCATTCCTCCCCACACTTCCCTCGGCTGTCCCCCCCCCCCTCCACCCCCGCGCCGTGTGCTGGTGGTGGGGGGAGCAGCGCCTCTGCCGGCTTATTTTTCCACGTCCGACAATTTCCCCGGAGCGCCGCGACAGAGACGGATCGCGACGCATCCGTCATCTGTCGGCCGCCATTTTTCTCCAGCCGGCGCGGCACGGAGTCCAGGCGTCCGGCCCCGCGACACTCAGCGCGTTCCAGCACGGTCGCTAGTCGCTGCGACCGCGCGCACCTAGTTAGCCAACTGGAGACCGAGTTACTCGCCGAAGTGTAGCGCGACGCGTGACCCTGGGTACATTAAAAACTCCTCGCGGTAGTTTATCGTCACCAAAGCGCCCACCCCTTATCGATCTACATATTTACGATGCAAATCGCATTAAAATGCCTTGCAGGGAGCTCATCAAACCGCTTCATCTGCCGTTCGATTCACCAGTAGCGCGCAGAAAAAGCAAACGCCTATATCCTTTCCGATCTCTTTATTTTATTTTATTTTATTTATTTATTTATTTTTCTAATCGAGAGACTGACTGTAAGCAGAACCGGTCACATGCCCAGGTGCTCGCTAAACGTCGCCACATCTGTGTCAGGTGTAAGCGGCTGTGATAGGGCTACTGAAGTCTCTGGGAGAACCAGCCACGACAAAACTGTTTCACCTGCTGTGTAAGAATTGCGCGCGCATGTCAAACATCTGACGTCACACCTCTGCGCGCGAGCCCTCGTAAACGGAGTTTGGCTTCAGTCAGTAGCGAGCCAGGGTGTGCATCGGACATTCAAAAGTGCCACGATCCCCCTTGAGAATGTCCTCCCCAGTCGGGGACGAAACGTTGGGTTTCGACAATAAATCCACTAGACCACGGCATAATAGCCCGGAAGTTTTTAGTAATTTTCATCATTCCGGCCGTGAAAGTTTACATTTTACAAGATATGAAAACTACAAAACCATCAGTTTAATAAGTCATGATTGCAAAATTGTAACTCAAATTATTTACTGATGGATGGAAAAAGCTGGTAGAAGTCGACCGCGAGGAAGATCAGTTTGGGTTCAGGAGAAATGTAGGAACACGGGAGGCAATACTCACTTTACGGCTTATCCTAGAAGATAGATTAAGAAAAGGCAAATCTATATTTCTAGCTTCTGTAGATTTAGAGAAGGCTTTTCACAATGTTGATTGGAATAAACTCTTTCGTCTTCTGAAGAAAGCAGGAGTAAAATATAGGGATCGTAAGGTTATTTACAACTTGTACAAAAACCAGACAGTGGTTTTCAGAGTTGAAGGGGCATAAAAGGGATGCAGTGGTTGGGAAGCGAGTAAGACAGGATTGTAGCCTTTCTCCAATGTTATTCAATTTGTACAATGAGCAAGCTATAAAGGAAAGCAAGGGAAAAGGTGGTGAATGAAATAAAGTTCAAGGTGAACAAATAAAAACATTGAGTTTTGCCGATGACATTGCAAAGGACATGGAAGAGCAGTTGAACGGAATGGACAGTGTGCTGAAAGGTGCATATAAGATGAACATTAACAAGATCAAAACTAGGGTAATGGAGTGCAGTGTAAGAAAATCAGGCGATGCTGAAGGAATTAGAATGGGAAACGAAGTAATAAAAAAGATAGATGAGTTTTGTTACTTGGGCAGTAAAATAACAAATGATGGTCGCAGTACACAGGATATAAAATGCAGAATGGCAATGGGTAGAACAGCGTTTTTGAAAAAGAGAAATTTGTGAACATCGAATATTGATCTAAGCCTAAGGTAGTCCTTTCTGAAGGCATTTGTGTGGAGTGTTGCCTTGTATGGGAGTGAAACATGGACGATAAACAGTGCGGACAGGAAGAGGATAGAGACTTTTGAAATATGGTGCTACAGAAGAATGCTGAAGATTAGGTGTGTGGATCGCGTAACTAATGAGGAGGTACTAAACAGAATTGGGGAGAAAAAAAGTTTCTGGCATGCCTTGACTAAAAGAAGGGATCGACATTCTTAGACATCAAGGAATCGTGAACTTGACATTGGAGGGAAGTGTTTGGGGTAAAAACAGCAGAGTATGGATACAGTAAGCAGATTCAGACAGATGTAGGTTGCCGTTCTTATGTGGAGTTGAAAAAGCTTGCTCAGGATAGGGTATTGTGGAGAGCTGCATCAAACCAGTCTCAGGACTGAAGACCACAAGAACAACATTTAAAATTCATTTCTTTTAATAATCCATAGAATATCTGAAAATTGCCGAAATTTTCATTTTCGTTCGACAATAACAACTTTGTCAGAAAAACAACAATTCATGTAATTTCTCATTTCTGTGAAAGTCATCAACACTTTCTGTAATCTTCTGTCGCCGCGGTGGAGTAGCCGAGCGGTCTAAAGCGTCTCGCTTCGGAGCGCGCAGTTGCTCGCCGTGGAGGTTCGAGTCCTCCCTGGGGCATGGGTGTGTGTGTTGTCCGTAGGTTAGTTTACCTAGGTTTAAGTAGTTTGTAAGCTACGGAGTGATGACCTCGCAGTTTGGTCCGATAGATTTACAAACATTTGAACATTTTTTAAGCTTATGTCTTGATGTTTGTTTGGATACTTCAAAGAGTGTGTGGCCTTGTTATCACTTAAACATACGATAAACTGAGAAACGACCAACACCCGTAGATGCAGCTGTTTTTATAACAATATGTCATTTATTGTTCCGAATACAACAGCGCCGTTTTATACACATTAAGAACTTAAATTTTCTTCATTGATCTCTCTTTGGGTGGATTCAAAAGGTAGGATGACATCATACGTGCGCAATACAGATGAGAGAAATTCTGCTACAATGTCAGGGCGAGCAGTCAGGGGTCTTCCAGCACAGAAGAAACGGGACATCAGTTTTTAGATATATCTGTATAATAGCTATACTGAGTGTTCCAAAAATACAAGAGCCATTTGAATAGTCCATGAAAAGTCTGAGAGATTGCACCATTGGTGCGTAATGAGGTGGTGTTTAGTTAGTAGTATCTTTGAAAGAATGTACGCCAAGTTTCAATCATACGGGTCCAGTTCTTTGTGTTTGGTACTCGTGTGAATCAAGGAAGTCAAGTGATTGTCAAAGAATGGACGAGAAAGAATTTCCTGTGGTGATTAAACATTATGAAAGGCAACACGGCTCAGGAGACTAAAGAGAAGCTTGATAAATATTATGGTGACTCTGCACCTTCGATTGGAACAGTTTATAAGTGGGTTCAAAATTTTAGGAGTGACGCTGAAAGTTCTGGACGTCCTGTGGAAGTTACGACTCCAGAAGTCATTGACAAAATCCATGATATGGTGATGGATAACCCTAGTGTTAAGGTGTGTGAAATTCCTAATGCTGTGGGAATCTCGAATGAACGGGTACATAATATTTTGCATAAACATTTGGACATGAGAAAGCTATCGGCAAGATGGGTACCACGATTGTTCATGCAAGACCAAAAACGAAAAAATGTGAAGTGTTGCAAGGAAGGTTTGCAGCTGTTCTGGAAGAATCCACACGACTTTAAACGTTGTCTAGCTGTCGATGAGACATGGATACATTACTATACTCCTGAGACCAAAGAACAAGCTAAACAATGGGTTCCCCCCAGGGGACTCACGGTTCTTTCACGAGTATGTGTGGTGAGCACGGGGCCCCGAGCTAATGCAGTCTTCCTCCCTTCTTTACTTCCCGGGCTGCATTTCCTTTCCCCCTACCCTCCCCTCCTTTCCTATCCTCACTCCTTCCCCTCGCCATGGGGGACTGATAACCTCGTAGTTTAGTCCCCCTATCCCAAACAAACAACCCAACCCAACACAACAATGGGTTAGCAGGAGAGAATCTGCACCAAAAATAGACGAAGACTGGTCCTTCAGCCAGAAAAGTTATTTCAACGGTCTTACGGGATTCACAAGGGAAAATCCTGATCAACTGTCTGTAACAGGGTTAAGAATTACAAGTGCATATTATTCATCGTTATTGGACCGTTTGGAAACCGAGCTGCAAGAGGAACACAGGAAATTGGCCCACAAAAAAGTCATGTTCCATCACAACAATGCACCAGCACACGCCTCAGCAGTTGTGGTCGCAAAATTATTGGAAATAGGATCACAACTCGTTTGACATCCCCCCTATTCTCCAGACTTGGCTCCCTTCGACTACTGTTTGTTCCCCAATTTCGAGAAATGGCTGGCGGGACAAACAATGAGGTGATTGCAGAAACTAATAGCTATATTCCTGTTATTCGGAAGGGATCAACAAATTAGAACTGTTGGACGAAATGTATAAGTCTAAATGGAGACTAGGTCGAAATATAAAAATTATTTTCCCCAAACACGTCAGTAGTTTTTATTTTTGCACAGACTTTACAAACGCCCCTCGTATTTGGTACAATTTGGAGATGTAATCAGTGAGATTTCTCCCTGCAAAGTGTCACAAGCCTATGTTTTTAATTTGCGATCACTTATGGCATCACTGTATTAGGTTTAGATGGAATACCAAGTGACCAGCCCAACTGCAGAGGACTCTTCCCTGCACGTCTCGCACAACACCCAAATCTCCATTCGCCACACTGACTCTTTCCTATTACCACAGCCTATTTGTTCCTGGCCGGGCACACATTTTCATTCGCCGCTCTTTGGTATTCCATCTAAATATGTGGTACAATGTTTGGTCACAGTGAGTCCCTGTGCAGAGACCCTGCACAGCTACATCTGTATAATAGGTATACTAACAGTTCCAAAAACATATGATACAATGTCAGGAGGCATGATCGCAATCAGGAATCCTCCAGCACAGATGAAATGGGACAATTGTTTTTAGATACATCTGTATAATGGGTATACTGACAGTTGCAAAAATGTGGTACAATGTGTGGTCACAGTGAGGTGTCTCCCTGCACAATGTCATAAGTCTATGTTTGTAGATGCATCTGTATAATGGTATACTAACAGTTCCGAAAACATATGATCCAATGTCGGGGGGTGAGATTGTAGTCAGGAATACTTCAGCATAGATGAAATAGGACAATTGTTTTTAGATACATCTTTATAATGGGTATACTGACAGTTGCAAAAATGTGGTACAATGTGTGTTCACAGTGAGGTGGCTCCCTGCACAATGTCATAGGAATATGTTTTTGCTTCATCTGTATAATAGGTATGCTAACATATAAACATTTGATACATCTGTATAATAGGTATACTGACAGTACCAAAAATACGTGGTACAATGTCTGGGGGGTGGGCGTGATGAAATGGGACAATTGTTTTTAGCTACATCTGTATAAGAGGCATACCAAGAGTTCCGAAAACATATGATACAATGTCGGGGGTGGGGGGGGTTATTGCAGTCACGAATCCTCCAGCACAGATTATTAGATACATCTGTATAATGGGTATACTAACAATTCCGAAAACATATGATACAATGTCTGGGGGCACGATCTCAGGAATCCTGTAGCACAGATGAAATGGGACAACAATTTTTAGATACATCTGTATAGTGGGTATACTGATAGTACCAAAAATATGTGATACAATGTGTGGTCATAGTGTCAGAAGAATATTTTTTTATCTATGTCTGCATAATAGGTACACTAACAGTTCCAAAAACATATGATACAATGTCAGGGGGGGGGGCTCCACCACAGATGAAACAGGACATTTCTAGATACATCTGTATAATGGTGTACTGACAGTTCCAAAAATATGTGGTAGAATGTGTGTGCACAGTGTCACAAGACTATGTTTTTAGCTTCATCTGTATAATAGGTATACTAACAGTTTCGAAAACATGTGATTCAATGTCGGGGGTACGTCGGGGGTACGATGTTTGGCGACGTATACTTAACTCCGACCGCAGGCCCATTCCTGAGTTCGTGCCCGGTGACCGGTCGCCGGCTCCGGCAATTAATAACGCGGGCAGAACAAACGGGTCCCCGCGTCGCATACCTGCGCCGGCTTAAGCCGCAGACGCCAGCGGCGGCAGCGGCGCCAGTATTTCTGTCCCGGGGCCGATTTGTCTCCGGCCGCATCGCAGATAGCTACCAGCCCGGGCAGGCGAACATGTTTTTTAATCCGCCGCGGCTATCCGAAGGCAGCTCCATCATCGCCGCCCACGCGACCGCACTGAAAAGCGAGGAGGCCCTCGCGCACTCGATCACGCGCGTCTGCGAACGCGGACGCCGGCGCGTTTGCGTGCGGCGAGAAGGCGATGGAGACGTCTGCCGCGTCCGTGGCAAAGCGGATTACCTCGTCCGTGTCGGCTCCGTCTGGCGTGCGTTCATCTGTCTGTACTGCCGACTCCGCCCAAGCGAAGATTACCTAGCGCTGCACAGTGGTCGGTGACGTCACACGGGCTGGCCTGCCACATACACGCTGTGCAGCAAAGTCTGACACATACAACCACGACACTTCATACTCCACTAATTTTTATTATTATCTATTTGATATGACCCATTACACAGTAACATTACATGTCTGAAAGTTTCAAATGTTCAAATGTTTGTAAATCTATCGGACCAAACTGCGTGGTCATCAGTCCTTAGCTTACAAACTACTTAAACCTAGGTAACTAACCTACGGACAACACACACACCCATGCCCCAGGGAGGACTCGAACCTCCACGGCGAGCAACCGCGCGCTCCGCAGCGAGACGCCTTAGACCGCTCGGCTACTCCACCACTGCTCTCTGAGTTTAATCAGGCGGTTGGTTACATCAGGCACTTTGGCCGACACAATCACAGTACATCTACATACACACTCCGCAATACACCGTAGGGTACATGGCGGAGAGTACACTTTACCACTTGTGGCGCTTTTTATTGCACTTACATTAAAGGCCATATTGTTAATACTTCAAATTTATCTCTCGGTTGTTCAGTGGTAGATGTTTTAAATTGTTAGCCTACCTTTCAATAATTGTGACAACATTAGGACGACGGATTGTTAAGGCGTCGTATGGAATGAACCATAAATGTGACACGTTTCATTTTAAGTATATTTATTTATATTATTCTTGAAGCATTGAAAACTGATCCAAGACTAACTTCCATACTGACTGACAAAGTGATACTAACTTTACAACTGAACAACTAACTCACTGAATTCGCGCGTATTGATATCTATTATAGTTTTTCTAGAACATTCTAGAACACGGAAAGTACAAAGTTTTATATTTAATAATCTATTCATGAAACATAAATAAATCTTGCTTTGCTTAAAGATACACACAATTATGACAAATGTAATGATGAATTTTTCATATCAAAACAAAGCAATACAAAAGATCGTAAGTAAGTAAGAATTAGTACAGTATTCATATATGTTTGCATTATTTAAAATTGTTAAATCAAAGCAACTAATCAATTCTACAGTCAGCAAAGTATTACATTATGGTCAGTACATTATAGACGACTTCAGATATTGTTAGTTAACAATTTCATTAACAAACATTATTATCCAACATTAAACTTACGAATTTCAATAATTATTTAATTTATGTAGTTCATTAAAAGACACAAGTAATGAAAGTGATAATGTGACCACCCAGAAGCGCCATAAAATGCTTATATAATACAAATATGGAATATTAGGGTTACAATACTACAATCAAATGTGGTATCTGATACTTCATTAATCCAAACAAACAAGACTTTCCAGACCATATAGATTACACACTACTAGGCATTTCCTTTCCTATTCCACTCCCAAATAGAACGAGGGGAATAAAAGAATGTATGTATGCACCAGTACGAGCCCTAATTTCTCTTGTCTTTGTGATCACTACGAGAAATGTAAGCGGCACGAAGATTGTTCTACACTCAGCTTCAAATTCTGGCCCTCTAAATTTCCTCAATAGAATTTCTCGAAATGAACGTCGTCTTGCCTCCAGCGATCCCCATTTGAGTTCCCGGAGCGTTTTCGTGACACTCGCGCATTGGTCGAACCTACCAGAAACAAACCTAGCTGCTCGCCTCTGAACCGCCTCTATGTCTTCCTTTAAACTGCTCTGCTGCGGGTCCCAAACACTTCAGCAATACTCAAGACGTGGTCGTACAAGCGTTTTATACGCGGTCTCCTTTACAGGTGAAGTACATCTTCCCAAAATTCTCCTAATAAACTGAAGTCGGCTGTCCGCCTTACTCACAACTGTCCTTACATGTTCTTTCTATTTCATATCGCTCTACAGTCTTACGCCTAGATGTTTGAACGACGCGATAGCATCAAGAAGCTCACTACTAATGCTGTATTAGAACATTTGGGATTGTTGTTCCTACTTATGAGCATCACATTTTTCTACATTGAGAGCTAGCTGCGATTCTTCGCACCAACTATAAATTTTATCTAAATAATCCTATGTGCTATTACAGTGAATTAAAGACTACACTCTCCCATACACCACAGCATCATCGGCAAACAGCCGCAAATTACAACTTACTCTGTCCATCAGATCATTTGTATAGATAGAAAATAATAGCGGTCCTATCACACTCCCCTGGGGCACGCCTGACGATACACTCGTCTCTGATGAACACTCGCCGTCAAGAACAACTTACTGCGTTCTATTACTTAGGAAGTCTTCCAGCCAGTCACAAATCTGCGAACCTATTCCATAAGCTCGTATCTTCGTTATCAGTCTGCAGTGTGGCATAGCGTCAAATACCTTTTCGAAATCGAGAAAAACACAATCTGCCTGTCGCCCTTAATCCATGGCTCGATAAAATGTCACGTGAGAAAAGAGCAAGCTGAGTTTCACGAGACCGATGTTTCCTAAACCCGTGCGCATCCATCTGAAGGAAATTAACTACATTCGAACTGTGAATATGCTCCAAAATTCTACAGGAAAATGATGTAAACGATATTGGCATTTAGTTATGTGGGTCAGTTCTTTTACCTTTCTTATACACGGGAGTCACCTGCGCTTTTTTTTTTTTTTTTTTTTTTTTTTTTCAATCACCAGAAACTTTGTGCTGAATTAAAGATTGGCGATAAATGCAAGCTAAGTAAGGGGCCAATGCGGCAGAATACTCTTTGTAAAACCGAACTGGTATTCCACCCGGAACAGGAGACTGTTTTGTATTTAGCTCTCTCAGCTGGTTCTATACACCGGCAATACATAAGACTGGCTGATTTGCCCCTCCCACGACGTCGACGCACAGGATACCGTGGCCACGGTGAGCGGTTCCTGTAGGGGGATGCTTGTCCACTGTTGGTCGAGCTGATCTCTACTAGATTACGAGAGTAACTTGTGCGTCCGATCCTTGATTGTCGTGAGTGCATTTGTGTTCTCTCGATTCCCAATTGGGATCCCCCTTTGCCCCACTATCAGCTTGTCTGATATTGACCGAATAGAACCGCGACTCTTTATGGGCCGGATCTCAAACAGCCCGCTCCACTCCTCGGAGTGGAGAATGAAAGGAATAAATAAAAAACAAAAGTCATTTTGGCTATATACGAATTATCGCATTGAATAAAGAAACCAAACGAGTTTTACACAACAGGAAATCTTATTGAGTTATAGAAGTGAATTAGTGTACCAAAATCAGATTTGCTGACGAGCTATCCGTCTCTTTTGTCAGCTATTTATTATTTTCCCTGAGATGATACCTCTTCTTTAGTAAGTTACAGCAGTCGGAAAACAGTTTTTTCTATATATACAGTCTAACATATACAGTCACGACAATCCCACTGATTTTTGTTATTCAGCACAACCGCAAATCTCCAAGCGGTTGGGAAGGTTCATTTCTGAATACGACATCGGATGATTGTGATTACTGTCGTTTAAATTGATTTTAACATACTTTTTTTACAACGGAAAGGTATGTACTGCCATAAAAATCACCAATAAGTAGAAAGTAACTCCACATTCGTTTTTATTAGCTTTTCTGAGAACCATTAGAAGTTATGACACGATACTACTTTGCAGCACAGTTTATTTAAGATTATCTTGAAATCTACGGCTTTTTAATCACGAATTTCATTTTCTATTAAGAACAAAAACGGCCAACAAACTATAGAAGACCAGTCTTCTGCAGTTTTCTATTCCAGTCAAATAAGTAACTGTTGAACGTAAGAATCTTATATGGAATGCAATACCTACATTATTTAATGTACCAGATCACCCACTGCAGCTGTAGCTGAAGGAAAATAGTCAGAAACGTGGCAATAAAGCATCGAAAGTAAAGAAACAGTTTCCCAACAAAGCTGAAACCAATTCCGTAATCTTTTCTACCATTGAAACACAAACAAAAAGCATCTCCAATACTTTCGTACTAAAAGCAAAAGTAATTACGCTCAAAGGTATATACATTTATAACAAAGACCTCTAAAGTCGAAAAATGTTCGAATCATTAGACTCAGTAACAAATTTATACATTAAAAATAAAAGTGTCTCTCGTATAAGAACAGACCACAATTAGCACTATGTTCCTCGTATGTTTAAATTTTCTTACTTTCAGGGCAATACGCTGCAAAATACACACATATTCATTAGTATTTCCTCATGAATAAGTAGCTGTTTATATCACTGAATCAGGGAAATGCGGCTGTTTTTACATTTATTTCACGATTATTTATGTCTCTCGATATTTTACTAATGCTTGCAATGCAATAATCACAGAAACTATTTGGTTAATTACATATAAAAATAATTACAAATAAACATTTCTCTTGCGGCACCTTTACTTGGGCCATATGTGTTTCGCTTCTTTATTTGCGAAGCATCAACAGTGGCATGTAATACATGTGTATGAATAATATTTTATTGCAGAACAGCTAAGTCTTTGTTGTGTTGCAATTTCTGAAATTCTAGCTTTCTAGGTTAGAAACAAGCTCTGTAGCACAAGGTTTTTCGAAGTTACATTAATTTCTCAGTATTATTTGTGGTTTTCTGGTGTTACTTCAATGTGTCTTCGTGGAACTGTCTTCATGCTCCAGAGAGATGTACATTTGTTCTTGATGAATACATTTGTTTCGTCACTTCACTGTGTAGTGGCTTTGTGAGGGTTTGCTTACAGTGTTTAGTCTTGCCGACTGTCGCTTTTCATCTGTCTTTCGTTTGTGTTCCTTATATATCTTTTCTTTTCTTTCCTCTTCTTTTCTTTTTTTCTATTTCCTTTTGTTTTCTTGATTTCCACTGTTTTTGTAGCCAGCTTGATCACTGAGTTGTTGCTCATGTCGATGTGATCATTAATCACTTTCTTATTCATTGCCAGGGCTCTTTGTACGTGGCATTTTTTCCTGTAGTGTCACGATTTTTCTGTTTCGATTAATCACTCCGGTAATAATCATGTCTTGTTTTATGTTGGCTGGTTCATGTCCACGTAAATCAGGTATTCTGAAAGGATGGAATGGCTGTTTCCATACTTCCAGCTTCTTTATATCAGGTTTTGAAATTTCTGCGTGTCATTCCTTGTTATACCAATTTACATGCTTGACATTCTAGCTGGTATATACCTGTCCCTTCATATTTGTCTGGTTTGTCTTGTTTGCAAATGTGACATGAGTGTGTTTCTTGTTCTGCAGGCAGTTTGTAATCCTCCTTTCCTTAGTATGTTTGCTACTTTGTGTGCTGATTTGCGCTTTTGTCTGTTCTCTAACATTTATACTATGTAGTAATCGATAGTAAGGCATCGACTAAAACAGATGGGATATCCGGCGTTCCTCAGGGTAGTGTTATTAGTCCTCTACTGTTCCTTATTTACATAAACGATTTGGTTCAAATGTTTGTAGAGCTTATAGGACTTAACTACGGGATCATAAGTCCCTAAACTTACGGACTACTTATGAACTAGCTCATACTAAGGACGGCACAAATATCCATGCCCGAGGGAGGATTAGAATCTCCGACCGTAGTGGCCGAGCAAACCGTGACTGGCGCGCCGCATACCGCTCGGCCACTGCGGCCGGCAAACGATTTGGTAGAAAATCTAAGTAGCTCTCTTAGGTTGTTTGCAGATGACGCCGTCATTTATCCTCTAGTAAAGTCATCTGAAGATCAAAACCAACTGCAGAACGATCTAAATAAGATACCAGTATGGTGTAAAAATTGGGAATTAGGCGTACTCTGAATAATGAGAAGTGTATAGTCATCCACATGAGTACGAAAAGGGATCCGTTAAACTTTGTTTACAAGAGGAATAAATCAAATATAAACCTCCATTATATAACGAAGACTTATTATTACGTCAGATGTAAACTGGAAGGAATATGTAGATAATGTCGCACGAAAGGCGAACCAGAGACTGCGTTTTAATGCAACAGAGGTACTAAAGAGACTGCATACACTACGCTTGTCCGTCCTTTTTGGGAGTATTGCTGCCCAGCGTGGGATCCTTCAAGTGTGTTTGACGGAGGACATCTAAAGTGTCCAAAGAAGGGCAGCTTCTTTTATATTGTCTTGATACAGAGGAGAAAGCGTTACGGAAATGATACAGGATCTGGGATGGGAATCATTACAACAACGGTGCTTATCGCTGCGGCGTGGTGTACTTACGAGACTCCAATCTCGAACATTCTCCTCCGAATGTGAAAATATATTGATGTCTCCCTCATACATAGGTATAAATGATCATCAGTATAAGATACGAGAAATCAGAGCTCGAACGAAGAGATTCAGATGTTTTTTCTTCCCACGCGCTATTCTAGAATGGAATGGGAGATAAATAGTATAAAGGCGGTTCGATGAACCTTCTATAAGAAAGAACTCACTGATCAAGCTGTCTTCAAAAACATTGAAAAAGAGTGACAAAGTCTTTCTCCTTCCTTCTGTCTTTCTCTTCCATTTCTCCCACGACGCTCATACTCACAAAAAGCCAACGCAAATAGCAACACAGACACACACACATTAAAACATGAACAAAACAAACAACCAAAAAAACTGCTGATACACTCAAAGATACAAGGGAACACAGACGAAAGACAGACGAAAAGCAACAGTTAACAACATTACAAGCTATAAACAAAGCCTCACAAAACCAGTACACAATGAAGTGAGAAATGTTTTCATAAAAAATATTTAAAAATTTAAAAAACAGACCACCATTGATCTGCAGCATGTACACACAGCTCCATGGTGGCACATATGGAGTAACACCAAAAACCAGTAAGTTAAACTGTAAGTAATAATGAAAAATTAACTTGTGCGACGGAAATTGTTTATAACCTAGTAGGTTAGACTCTGATAAGTTCAAATCAAATGTTTGTAGAACTTATGGGACTTGACTACGGGGTCTCTGATAAGTTGTAACATAACAAAGATTTATAACACTGATACTGTGGAACATAGCGAAATATTTATAACAACTGTCCTGCAGTGGAATATTATACACGAAAAAAAAGATTTGTCTTACAGGCCAGTTATGATACTTCACAAATCAAAAAGCGAAAAGTATATGGGTAAAGAAAAAAGGCATTTAGTTGCAATGACGGAAATAAACATCCACAAAATTTTCTAAGTAACTAACGACTGCGGAAAATGAAGAAAATATGCGAGTAGTATCATTTTTTAGGAGAGGGAAGGTATGTAGAGCCATAAAAACCTTTACGGTGATAAATAAAAAATTTACTCCACATTCGTGTTTCCTGGGAGGAGGATTCTTTATATATATATATATATATATATATATATATATATATATATATATATATATATATATTGCCGATGACAGGAAATGATCCTTTCTTCAGTGGGGAGGCATTTCTAGGCCCTTACTCTTACGGGAATAGACTGAAACTACCACTATTATGAGTAACAGTGGGCAGGGAAAAGTTGAGAACTTGTATCTGACGAGTGCCTTCTTCGCACGTTCCTTGCAGTTTTGCTGATTACTGTGTCCCCAATGGTGTACGGGTCAGCGCAACTGACTAGAAAGCGAGAGACCCGGTTCAACTTTTCCCATTCGCAGTTAACGTGGTAAAGTCCCTGGATATTAAAGATCTGCCATTACACATTCACGATGGTGCAAAGCCGTTCTTTTTTTCTGATGGTACAAGTACAGTAATCACACCTCATAAACAAGAATTAACGGATGAAATTGTAAATAATGTGTTTCAGAAAATTATTAAGTTGTTCTCAGCAAATGGTGTCTTATTAAATTTTGATCAAACACAGTATTTACAGTTCCGTACTGTAAATGGCGTGACATCATGAGTAAATATAGTCAGTGAACAGAAGTGTGTAGTTAAGCTACAATAATTGTTGTATCATCCTCGTTGCTATTTGTTGAGTACTCATCCCGGTCTAGTCGTCAGGAAAGGTACGGTTCAGGAATCGTAGACGTCTAGAATAACTCTATTCTGATTAGTAACACAAGTTTTATTGACTGAAGAACACAATACTGAACTTATGTCTGTTCTTCTTTCTTCGCGGTATTCGCGGCGTCGTCTTCTGTACGATGCTAGCTGCGCTGTTTCCTGGTGACTGCCTTAGTTCGTAGCCGAGTTCTGTCGGGCTACATCTAGGCATGTCGGCCTAGATATAGCAGCTTGTAGAGGGCGCGCACTCCGTTACTCCCTCCAAGATCCCTTGTCGATGGGCACAACACTAATGAAGTTTTAGGTGTGTGCACTGATGAGAAATTCAATTGGAAGGAAGACATTAATGATCTAGTGAAACATTTGAATTCAAGAACTTATACTAATAGGGTTATTGCAAATGTTGGTAGCCAACATCTCAGTAAGTTGGCTTACTACACCTATTTTCATTCACTACTTTCAAAGGACATCATATTTCCACTTCAATCATCATTTAGCAAAATAACTATTCATTGCATTCAAATGTTCGAATGTCTCTAAATCGATGGTACTGCACTACTGATGTTATCAGTCTCTAGGATTACAAGCTAACAAACTATATTATGTACAACACACACACACACGTATGCTCGAGTGTGGACTGGAACCTTCAATGGGGTATATGAGTAGCCTAATATCAAACCTGGACATCTGATCTAATTGTCGAAATTCAGTTAGCAGTCGATCCTAGAGGAAGTTTGCCCGCTGTTTTCATCAATAAAATTAGTTTTTTTTTTTTTTTTTTTTTTTTTTTTTTTTTTTTTTTTTTTTTTTTTTTTTAAATTGACGTCAGTGTGATAAATCACAAGTTCAATTTGACTGATCACATCAAAAGTGGACCCCTCCCTAAGAGCTTGACATCAAAATCGGACACTTGTTCAATGAAACAGTGTGCACCAGTGGGAACACAGTATATGATCACATGACCTCGAAAATCAGACATGGCGATAGTATGTGCCAGGTAGTAGGATGTATTAGCCCGTACTTAAGTTTTCAGTAATTTTTTATAGTATTATTGCTAATAACCATCTTAAAGCGAGTGAAATGGAACATAATATATCACCAGCGTCCGAAGAAACAGCTAGGAAGCGGTTGAGACAACCTGAAAAGTGGAAAATAAACTCTGAAAAGAAACAAAGGTAAGACAGCTTGTAGACTACACCGTTCTATTGTAAGGCGTGTTGTACGAAATTATCACTTGTTGGAAAGAAGTTAGATGTCAGAAATGACGTAACGATGTTTACGGAAAAATCTGGCGACAGTTTCAACAGACTGTGTGGTAATAATTTCAGAGATTAAGTGCCGTAACATTTCATTTTGTATATAAAATTAAAAAGATTATTTTGATTATTGTAGTTCTTCATTTTTCCTACATGTAATGGAGTACAGAATTTAATATTTCCCATTCTATGTCGATATTCCTATAATTTCCCAGATTATACACTTGTAAAAGATTCTCGTCAGCAGTAAGCGAATCTCTGTGTGTCAGAAACGGACATCTGAAAGCGTGTTCACGTCAAAAGCGGACACCTACAAGTTCTGGTTTCAAAGACGGACATCTGTATTTTCAAACACAATTTGAAGGTGCTTGGGCAACCAAATTGATATTATCAACTTCCAGTTATAAATCCTCGAGTATTAAAGTTGATAATTCTCAAATCAGCTTATAAATATATTAACTCTACGTTTGGCAATAAAAAATTACGATTATCTCAGTTCTGGCAAACGACAGATGTCCGTCTTTGATAAAGGCTACTCAATATATTCACTCGTGAAATTTGTTAGTAACAACCCAATCCAATTTAAGAATAATAGCAGTATGTATAGCTACGACACTAGGAAAAAGTGCGATCTACACCATCAAGGTTAAATCTAACTTTGGCACTATAGCCTTTGGGAACTTACCAAACAACATCAAATGTCTGATAGACAGCCAAACCGAACCTCCGTACTCACTGCCTAGTGAGCATGGAGGTCCGGGTTGGATTCCGGGCCGCATCAAAAAATTTTAATTTAACGCTTCACCTTTAATTTGATTGACATTTTCAAGACGCAGAACTGTCTCAGGGTTTATAAATTTATAATTAAATTGAAAGAACTAGTAAAAGACAACTTCTTGTAATTAGTAAATGATATTTGCACAGAAATCAGTAAATTAACAATAAATATATAAAAAATAATAATATAATAATAATAAGAAGAAGAAGAAGAAGAATGTTGTTGTTGTTGTGGCCTTCAGTCCGGAGACTGGTTTGATGCAGCTCTCCACAATACCCTATCCTGAGCAAGCCTCTTCAACTCCACATAAGAACGGCAACCTACTTCTGTCTGAATCTTCTTACTGTATCCATCTCTTGGTCTTCATCTGCGGTTTTTGCCCCAAACACCTCCCTCCAATGCTAAATTCACGATTACTTGATGTCTATGAATGTGTCCTACCAATCGATCCCTTCTTTTAGTCAAGGTATGCCAGAAATTCCTTTTCTCACCAATTCTGTTCAGTACCTCCTCATTAGTTACGCGATCCACCCACCTAATCTTCAGCATTCTTCTGTAGCACCACATTCCAAAAGCCTCTATCCTCTTCCTGTCCACACTGCTTATCGTCCATGTTTCACTCCCATACAATGCAACACTCCACACAAATGCCTTCAGAAAGGACTTCCTTACATTAATATTCGATGTTAGCAAATTTTACTTTTTCAAAAATGCTTTTCTTTCCATTTTCATTCTGCATTTCATATCCTCTTTACTGCGACCGTCATATATTTTACTACCCAAGTAACAAAACTCATCTACCTCCTGTATTGTTTCGTTACGTAATCTATTTTCTTCAGCATTGCCTGATTTTCTTAGACTGCACTCCATTACCCTTGTTTTGCTCTTGTTGATGTTCATCTTACATGCACCTTTCAGCAGACTATATATTCCCTTCAACTGCTCTTCCAGGTCCTTTGCTGTCTCTGACAGAATTATTATGTCGTCGGCAAAACGCAATGTTTTTAATTCTTCACTCTGAACTTTTTTCCTTCTCCAGATTTCTTCTTATTTTACTTGATAACTTGCTCAATGTACAAATTAATAATGTATGTCTTATAATGTTATTTTTTACTAAACTAACACGGTAGACATCATTGCGAAATCTCGTATTCATGATCTATGAAACAAGTTTTTATCTAATGTGATCTAACCTGGTCTGGAGGAACGGTGTAATGTTCCTTGCAACCTTGCACTATAGGACAGTTATAAATAATGTTGAAATGTTTGTAAATCTATGGGATCTAACTACGCTGTTCACCATTCCCTAGGTGCTTGACCCTGTCAGCTACATTCGCAAGACACTGTACGACAGTTCGAGTGTCACGACTTCGCAGCCGCCGTGAGCACAGCCTTATTGAAGCGGTGACGGATGGCGGCGAAGATTGACGCGTAACACGCGCAACAGCAACAACAACAACGGCCACGTGTGTGTCGCATCGGCTGGCGTGGCTAGCGCCTGTTACGCTTCGCTCTTCTGTCGCGTTGTTTACACCCGGCTAGAACAAAAGAGCGTCGCCCGTCGTCACACGTGGGACGGAAACAGTTGACAGTCTGCGCTAGTTCTCCGCCGCGATTATTTTCGTGCATTTCGCCGCGGCGCGAGGTTGTCCGAGTAAACAAACGTGTGGCACGACGCGGCTTGCCGCTGAACAAACTTTCTCACGTGTGTCCTCCGTCATCTGCGGGGATATCACTTCGACGAGTCGGTGCAAGAAGCGTGTGTTGGAGACAATACACGTAAACACGTGTCCGCAGTGTAGGTGGGAGAAAATTTAAGGGGCGATATCGTCGTTACAGACCTAGAGAGCTTGTATAGGGAGAGATTGGCCATACGTGTTACCGCTCCTGATTGGCTGACAGCCCAGGACGCCATGTTTTTACCAGATTTGGCGGGCGTTGTATATGTGTGGATAGTTACATTGTGCGTTTCTGTACTGTGGAGTGTCTTAAAAGCTTCTGACAGCGATTTCACTGTACATATACATACAGGTTGTATTGCGGTAGGCACTGCCGCACTTTTGCACGTCTTCTGTCGCTTCCATGCACGTAAATTAACGTGTTGTTCATCGGCCGTTGACGATAGCTTTAGAACTTCGCGGTAATTTTTAAGATTAAATATTGAATTGAAGTGATTTACTGAGCGTAATTAATAATCTTGATATGTCGCAGAGGTGCTCAATATCTAAGTTAAGCACTCAAAACGACACTTCACTGTAAATCCTGAGACCTTTGTCCATACATAAGTCCAAATTAACAGGATAGTCTAACAGGTTCTCTACAAAGATCACTACGTTGTTGAGAAAACAAATTTATTTGAATCACAGTCAAATACGCGAAAGTCACTTGCACTTACAATTCTTTTACACTGTGTATAGTCATACCATACTTCTTATATAGTATCTTGGTTTCACTGCTGCTGCTGGTGCTACTACCACCGGTACTACCAATGCAGTACACATTTTCTTTCTGCCTTTGATATCTGCCAACAGGGTTTTAATACCATTCAATAAGGCAGGTACGTCACGTTTCGTCAAGTCATATGACGTTCAATTGTCACTTAAAAGTTTCTATTAAGATTATTTTAGATTTTTAAATAGAAAATATACTTCACATTATCATATAAATTACCTTTTGGTGTTTAGTAAAGATGTTTTCTACAAATGAAATTGAAAGTAACAATTACAACTGCTACGCACTTTTCTTTTAAAGGTACAAACAAATATTTTAATTTTTAAATAACAGATATTAATATAATTGCATTATTATTTGATTCTTTGTGCCTTTGTGGCTTTTATACAAAATAACATTTTAGTAGCAAGTTATAATCACTACGTACAAATGCTGATAACATCGTCTTATATGTTTAAGATCTTTGGCACAGTTCTTATGACGAATCAAAACAAACGTCAATCTCATACATGCCTTGCCTGTGATTTTCGAATACAAAAATATACTTAACTTTTATGTCCAGTTTAAGGTAAGTTTAACCCATACAGATACAGTTCACGTAAAACACGCGAATATTTGCGCGATTTTCTTACGTTACTAATATTTAAAGTTCCTATGAATCGTAACAATGTGTATTACATTATCATTCAGGACAGTGAAGAGAAATGCCTCGTTCTCCCTCTGTATTTGATGCTTGTGTTCGCAAAGAACGAGGGAAAACGGAAACAGTGGGCGGTGAAAGTTAACACAGAAAGCGGATACCATAAAAGCGACTTATGGAAACTAATAAATTATTCCTGTCTGTGTGACGTAAATATTTTTCCTTCCACCCGCCCAATGCAAGAATAGACAGCTATGAAAATCAGTAACGAAAGTACGGCCTGATCAGTTCCCGCGTGGTGCAGTGGCTGCGTACTGAATCCATAACGTGAAAGTCGCGTGTTCGAATCCGGTAAGTGGAAATTTTTTTAACAGTGTTTACTAGCTTTTTGTTATTGGTTTAGGTTTTTGACTTATCGTGCTAGAAGCTATGTTTCAACATGGCTACTGCACCTCCCCCTTGGCTGTGTATTCTTGGCTATTCACAATCATATAACGTTATGCGATATAACATGAAAAAGGAACGGGCGGGACTATTGACTTGTTTATTCAAGTGTAAATTACAAAAGACATCGCAACTTGATGTAAATATTGCAACAAAGATTTTTAACTCCCTTCACTTAATAATTAAACAATAGATTGTGCAGAAATGTTTCATTTTGCTGCTTTATAAGTTATTCTTCTTCAGCTTTCCCATTTTCTTCAACCGCTCCTTCTTTATCACCGTCGCCTTCTTCAACCTCGCCACCGAAAACCTGGCCCTCTTCCTCATCCTCGTCATCATCTCTTGCCTCTTTAGCATTTTCTACCTCAGCACGCACCATTTGTCTTGCCAGTTCTGCTTCGTCACTTACAGTCACTACTTCAGGAGCCATCTGAATTGCAAATACTCCCATACTTGTTACAGTCTCTCTAATTTTGTTGATTGCATTATTTAATGCTTTTAAACCATCCTGTTTTTCAGGAGTTTATGTAGTCATCATATAAACTGGAGATGTTATAAGATTAATTTTAATTGGAAGTTCTTCAGTCGAGCTATGTAAGCGCGCACGAAGGGCTGCTTTCACAGCATCAAGTCCTTCATATAGTCCAGTCAAATTCTGGTTTTTCCGTAACAAAATTCCGAAAGTTTTTCTCTCAATTGTCCTGTATGTTTTTGGGGGCGCTGAATTCGAATTTCAGGTTTTCTGCCTTGTAGGAGGTCGGCTTCACAACGAAAAATTCAAAAAACCTCAAAATTTTCGCACTTTTTTTTCAGTTTCTTCCTTATATCTCGAAAACAATGTGTTTCTCGAAGATGTTCATTCTGAGCAAAATTAAAGTAGACAGAATTTCCTACAAAATTCACTACTCTTGTTTGATTTTCTGACGAGCAGTATAGGCGCTAGAACTCAATGGAAAAGAGCCAGATTTTGGCCCTTCTGCGAAAACATCAAAACGCACACTTGCACGCCCTATAACTCGATAAATATAGGCTACATGTTATCAACAAAATACCTACACCACATGAAAGTACATTAAATTTCGTACAAGGGACGGCCATAATATTCCATTTTCTCGCATTGGGGGGAAACACCAAAAAGAAATTTAGGGGCAATGCATTCTGCGCCCTATAGTGTAACGCCCCCTCCCACCAGCCCATCTCTCGCCGGCGCTACATTTTCGATGCGTTGCACTGAAAAGTGATGTTTTGAATGGATTAAAGAGAAAGTATGTTTGAAGAAAACATTATCACATTATTTTTAAATCACGTTAGGTACATGCAATTGAACAGAAAGCTGAAGTTACATAGTAACATGGACTGATGACCTTGTAGTTTGGTCCCCTATAAACAACAACAACAACAACATAGTAACATGAAGTAGATGTACCATGAAATGAGTGAATGGCGAGTTCAGGATTGCGTCATTTCTTCCTATAGGTTTTCCATCTGAAAAAAAAAGAGTGCCTATAGTGTTACAATAAGGTTACAAAAGACAAATAAGTTGTGTAGGGATACTGATGTCATATGCACAGTTATTTTATTCGTCTTCATTTGGGTGTTTTCAGCACAGGCAATGTTTCTTGGTCACTTGAAGGTCCAGGTAAATGCTCTGGAGCAACGTAAGGCCCAGATAAACTTTCAGGGGCTTTGCAAAGTCCAGGCTGAACACTCAATAGTTGATCAACTGAAAAAAATGTAATTCAATAATTAATATTATGACAGAAAAAAAGTGATTAATAAATATATTACATGATTTAATACCTTCTTTCACCTCAGCTGCTCCAGACAGTGCTGCTGCAAGTGGCTCGTACAAGTCCTCTTCGTCTTCTGTATTCAAAGTGTCGTCAATGTTAGAGCACAATCCTTGACATTGCTGGCACAGTTTCGTGCAGAAAAGACCTGCTCGCCTGCACCCACACCGACCATGGCAATCCGTCTTGCATTTGCAAGATATAAGTTGCAGAAGCCTCGTTGGAGGCAGGGGTTTCAGTGTGGTAATGGGAGCCAACCCACTTGTCAACTTCCAGCCCCACTGCTGCGGACCCAAGCAGTTTCCAGTCCACTGCTGCACCCGAAGAAAAACTCTGAAGGTGTGTTGTTAAGCCGTAGCTTCAGTGGGAGGTATGGAAGCCATGTTTGCTGTTGCCTGATAGGCTGGTTTGACGTATTGCTTATACCTCAGCTTATTGAGTATAGCCATAACAGGCAACTTTAATGACTGCTTGAATCTTCACTGCCTGTGATGTTAATTAACTGTTGATGTTGTTTAGAAGCACTTCGTTTGTTTTTCATCTAGACCACATTCTAACACTATTGATGGATGCAGCACTGCCTGTTTGAAGAAGTCATAAGCAGATGCCTTCTTTTTCAAAAATGTTCAAATGTTTGTTAAGCTTATGGGACTTAACTACGGGGTCACCAGTCCCTAAACTTACAAACTACTTATCAACTACCTTATACTAAGGACGGCACAAATATCCATGCCCGAGGGGGATTCGAACCCCCGACCGTAGTGGCCGTGTAGACCGTGACTGGAGCGCCTCAGTCCCCACGGCCACCGCGGCCGGCGCTTTCTTTTTCAGTTCATCCTGAAAGTATCATGCAGTCTTTTAATAGAGCCCTTCTAGTCGTTCATCTGTTTCATATTGCAACAACTCTGCAACGTGCCGAAGAATTGAAATCACAGCTTTGCCTTAGAGAACCGTTTCGTACACTTCTCAACGTCTTCTGGGGATACACGTCGCTTACTCAGATCAATGTAACCTTTCTCTCTGTCATCCCTGATTACAACAACAAGTTCTTTTTCTCCAACCGTAATCAGTTTATTAATTGATCTTATACGATGACGACAAAGTTCTGATAGTACAGCAAAATCATTTCTTCAATATTGTTGTACTCCAACAATGGGCGTACGCTCCCATTTCTGCAATCGTGCGTACATTCACCACAACAACACTTCAGGACACTTTTCCTTATAAAATCTGCAAGACAGCGGTATTGTTGATATTAACGCTGAACGCTATTCAACAGCTGTGTCTAGAGGCCCGGCATGTTATTAAATACCGGGTGATGTAAAAGTCAGTATAAGTATGAAAAATTAATAAATCAGAGAATAATGTAGATAGAGAGGTAAAAATTGACACACATGCTTGGAATGACATGGGGTTTTATTACAAAAAAAAAAAAAAAAAAAAAAAAAAAAAAAAAAAAAAAAAAAAAAAAGTTCAAAAAATGTCCGACAGATGGCGCTTCATCTGATCAGAACAGCAATAATTAGCATAACAAATTGCCATCGTGGCAATACATCCAGTACTCACATCTGTAAGTAGATTGGCACTACATGCCAAAGATATACTCGAGGTCATTGCTCGACCGGAGAAACGACGAATTATGTGAAGCGGTTGACGTGGAAAGCTGTCTGGTCCGCAGGGACGGCCGACAATAATTGCATATACTATTATACACTGAATACTCCATCAGCATCTACAAGGTTTGTCTCACTTGAAAATAGCCAACATAGAGGCCGAAACCGGTAGTGTGGGCTTAAAGCCGCGGTGGAGTAGCCGAGCGGTCTAAAGCGTCTCGCTGCGGAGCGCGCGGTTGTTCACCGTGGAGGTTCCAGTTCACCCTGGGGCATGAGGTTAGTTTACCTAGGTTTAAGTAGTTTGTAAGCTACAGACTGATGACCACGCAGTTTGGGCCGATAGATTTACAAACATTTCAACATTTAGAGCTTATGGGACTTAACTACGGGGTCATCAGTCCCTAAACCTACAAACTACATAAAAAAAGGTAAAGCATTCAACAATCCGAAGATTGGTTTGAACACCACAGTGCTTTACTAGGCACGGTCATGTTTGGAGGTGGTATGCCGTTGCCTTCCTCCGACCTTGGAACTGACTTACCCAGCCAGTTGTAGGGGGACCTACAGTTTAACGTGGGTTCCGAACCACGTTGCTACTCGGTATTTTTCACATGAGCAATACTGCCAGAGATGAAAGAAGTGGAAAGTGACAGATAAAAATCCTAGGACCTGGCGGGGATCGAACACACGACCTATGGATTTGTAGTCTGGCACTCTACCACTGTGCAACCGAGGCACACTGCAAACTACATATGAACTACCTTATACTAAAGACGGCACAAACATCCATGCCCCGGGGGGGGGGGGGGGGGGGATTCGAACCCCCGACCGCAGCGGCCGTGCAAACCGTGACTGGCACACCGCAGACCGCTCGGCCACTGCGGCCGGCTAAACGTCTGATCTGTATTTGACAATGTCATATATGGCTTTAGCTATAACATGAAAATTGTAATGAGAGGATATATCTAAAGCCGTATGAGATATGACACTGTGAAATATAGGAGATCAGAAGATGACGTCTGAGTAACGTCGAAACGGGTCATCCTAAAAATAATAATAAAAAAAAAACCTATAGCTATAAGTTGATTTAGCTCGCCCCGAAGAACAATGAGCTTGGTCCGGTAGCTTTACAGACATTTGAACATTTTTTGTGGACTTAAATAAAGCACCAACCAATAAATGCAACTGGAGCTGAACTTTCATTAAACTGATGACCTCGTACGGGAGATCCGTTTCCAACTTGGATGGTACTGTGCGGTACGCAGCGGTGGCGAGGTCTGGCCGCTAGCACAGCACTCCCGCCTGCCTTGGTCGGCAGCCTCACTAATGACCTAGCGCTCGACGTGAGTGATTAATGATTGTGGCGCGTCGTCTCGCGATTGGCCCTCGTGCCCCACAGCTGACCACTCCCAGCGCGGGGCCGACCAATCGGGACAGCCGCCGAGGAAAAAATACACCCGTCCCAAGGATTTGGTCCGGCCGCAGCCTCTCACATACACACGGAGACCTGCGCGTGTGTTCGGTCTCGCGTGTACCGCGCCCGGCGTCCATCCTTTATCGGCGGCGGCTGAGACGCGCATCGCGTGCTCGGGCAGCTCTGCCTGGGCCCTAATTGCCCCGGGAAGCGCCGCTGACTGATTCGCCGCGTCGCGCGCGGCCGAGACGCGACCCATCTTACGCGCCGGTAGCGGCGTCGCTTGTTAGTGGCTCGTTAATCCCAGGGCTACCTGTAGCCAGGCTGGCCAACCGCGGGGAGCTGGAGTCTGTCGCAAGGATACCCTCCCCTCTACTCCTCCGATGCCGAACAGTTCGGTAACGGCGGTGAGGATTAATGTCGAGCGAGGCAAAAAATTTCGTTGCGGGAGCTCGGAATTTTCAGGAGGGCTGATTAGCGTACGAGACTGGAATTTCTCCTTCTTTTGCCTTCATCGCGAGATGAGGCCGGGTTGGCGCTGTTATTATTGACTTCGCTTCTCTGCAGCCGCGGGACGAGGTAGCAGAGCGTATTGTCGTGTATTTCAGACGTCAACGTTGCTTCGCAAATTCTTCAGATGTAATTGTCGCAATCAGTGCCATTCTTTTCGTGATATTTCATGCTACTGATTGCGTAACGCCGGCCGCGGGCGGTGGCCGAGGAGACTGAGGCGCTCCAGTCACGGTCTGCACGGCCACTACGGTCGGGGGTTCGAATCCCCCCTCGGGCATAGGTATTTGTGCCGTCCTAGTTCGTAAGTAGTTCATAAGTAGTTTGTAAGTTTAGGGACTGATAACCCCATAGTTAAGTCCCATAAGCTTAAAAAACATTTGAACATTTTTGATTGCGTAACAAATATATTGGGTATCCATTTAAAAAAAAAAATCTGAAGTTCGTGTTAAAAAATACGAGGCGCGTCCAGAAAGTAAGTTCCGTTTGATAATAATAAAATGGCCGGCCGCGGTGGCCGAGGGGACTGAGGCGCTCCAGTCACGGTCTGCACGGTCACCACTGTCGGGGGTTCGAATCCCCCCTCGGGCATGGATATTTGTGCCGTCCTTAGTAGTAGCTAGTTCATAAGTAGCTTGTAAGTTTAGGGACTGATGACCCCGTAGTTAAGTCCCATGAGCTCTACAAACATTTGAACATTTTGAATACATACAGCTTTTTTTTTTTAACTTTGTGGACCTATCTATAACAAAAGTTTGAATTCTGACGAAGCACAGTATGCTGAGGACCTTTCTTCGTAGACACAGTTACAAGGCAAGTAACCAGGGGTTTATAAGATACAGTGTAATAGTTGCAATGCCAACTACATTGGTCAGACCGGTAGATTGTTTAGAGGTTCGTAGAAGGATCATATGGACGCCTTCCGACTTAATAATTTTGAAAAGTCCGCTGTAGCTACGCATATCCGCGAAACTGGCCACCCATTAAAGCGGATTGAAGAAGACCTTGAGATTTTGCATAGACAGGATAAGGGAAGAAAGTTACATCTGCTAGAACAGCTGGAGAATATAATACATAACGCTAAAAGCGACGCTTCATTATATGAACAAGTTCTAGGTAATACATACAGCCAGCCGCGGTGGCCGAGGGGACTGAGGCGCTCCAGTCACGGTCTGCACGGTCACCACTGTCGGGGGTTCGAATCCCCCCCTCGGACATGGATATTTGTGCTGTTCTTAGTGTTAGCTAGTTCATAAGTAGTTTGTAAGTTTAGGGACTGATGACCCCGTAGTTGAGTCCCATAGGCTGTACAAACATTTGAACATTTGATTTGATAATAAAATGAAATTGTACACAGGTACAGAAGAAATTTCTATTGCACAAAATTCTACAACTATTTTCCACATAACTGCCGAAATTTTGCAGGCATTTGACACAGCGAGGCACCAGGTTTTGTATACCTTCTTCATAGAAATCTGCCGCCTGTGTCTTCAACCAGTTGGAAACAGTTTCATTCTGCTCGTCGTCATTGGTAAAGTGATGACCGCCAAGGAAAGACTTGAGATGTAAGAACAGATGAAAGTCGCTAGGAGCGAGGTCAGGGCTGTACGGAGGATGGTCAAACACGTCCCATCCAAATCCCTGTAGGAGGTTTTTCGTCACATTTGCAGTGTGTGGTCGTGCGTTTGTCGTGAAGCAAAACAACACCTTTTGACAGCAGTCCACGGCGCTTATTCTGAATTGCACGGCGCAATTCCCGAAGTGTCTCGCAATAAGCATCTGCTTTGATTGTTTTACCAGGCGGTAAGAAGTCAATGAGTAGGGTGCCTTTCCAGTCCCAGAACAGTGTGCACATCATTTTCCGAGGTGTCATGATTTGCTTCGGCTTTACCTTTGGTGGGGATGAAGTGTGCCTCCATTCCATTGATTGCCGCTTACTCTCAGGGGTGTCGTAAGAAACCCACGTTTCACCTCCTGTGACTATCCGTCTCAGAAATTCTTCGCCGCTTTCAGCATAACGGGTTGTGATACTCAGTGAGAATCTTTGATACCAAACGTGAGCAAAGTTTACGGAATTTCAGTTGTTTGGTAAAAATCCCATGCATCAGTGATCGTGAAATTTGTGGGAAGTCCATAGCGAGAGCACTAATTGTAAACCTACGGTTTTCCTGGATCTTGTCATCAATCGCGTGAACCAGTTCTTCTGTAACCAAATGTGGACGCCCACTTCGTTCTTCATCGTGCACATCATTACGCCCGCCATTGAACTGTCGGACCCATCTTCCCACCATCGAATCACTCATCGTATTTGGTCAGTAAACATCGCAAATTTGCCGATAAATTTCACTTGGTTTGACTTTCCTCGCATTCAGAAACCGAATCACCGACCTGATTTCACAGGCGGCGGGATTTTCAATCAACGCCGACTTTCCCGCGGTGGCCGAGGGGACTGAGGCGCTCCAGTCACGGTCTGCACGGCCACTACGGTCGGGGGTTCGAATCCCCCCTCCGGCATGGATATTTGTGCCGTCCTTAGTATAAGGTAGTTGATAAGTAGTTTGTAAGTTTAGGGACTGATGACCTGTAGTTAAGTCCCATAAGCTTAACAAACATTTGAACATTTAACGCCGACATTTCAAACAAGCACAACAAAGCGTACGTAACTGACAGCGATTTCCAAATGCCGCACGTTCTTCTCCTTGATACACATCGTCTACAGCGCATGTGCGGAACTGCAATCGCAGCGCTGCAGAGGAAATAAATTGAAACGGAACTTACTTTCTGGACGCGCCTCGTATTTGTTTACGATTTACGCTGTTTCAGTATTTACCTTCATAAGCCCCTGACATACCTTCAAGACCGTGAATGTCATTTTCAATATCTAGTCTCGTTCCAGAGATATCTAGGGTGAAACAGTTGAGTTGGACACCATGTATAAAGCAGTGTCTCCCCGTTTATCTGGGCCCCCAAAACCGGATTTCGTTAACCGATTTCCCAATTCCGATTTTGGTTGGTCATGTAAACAATCCAAAATCGAAACTTCCTGGCAGATTAAAATTGTGTGCCGGGACTCGAACCTGGGACCTTTGCCTTTCGCGGGCAAGCTCACTGCCGACTGTGCTACCCCGACACGACTCACGATGCCGCCTCACAACTTTACTTCCGCCAGTGCCTCGTCTCCTACTTTCCAAACTTCACAGAAGCCCTCCGGCGAACCATGCAAGAAATAGCACTCCTGGAAGAAAGGATATGGTGAAGACATGGCTTAGCCACAGCCTAAGGGATGTTTCCAGAATGAAACTTTCACTCTGCAGCGGAGTGTGCGCTGATATGAAACTACCCGGCAGATTAAAATTGTGTCCTGGAACCGGGACTCGAACCTGGGACCTTTACCTTTCGCGGGCCATCGCTCTACCGACTGAGCTACCCCGACACGCCTCACAATGTCGCCTCATAACTTGACTTCCGCCAGTACCTCGCCTCCTACTTTCGTGTCGGGGTAGCTCAGTGGTAGAGCGCTTGCCCGCGAAAGGCAAAGGTCCCAGGTTCGAGTCCCGGTTCCAGGACACAATTTTAATCTGCCAGGAAGTTTCATATCAGCGCACACTCCTCTGCAGAGTGAAAGTTTCATTCTGAATCCAAAATCTATTCTGCAAATCCACTTCTGTAAAGCAGTTTTCCAGTTCCACAAGCGATTTTCGATGTAAACGCAACAGTTTTTGAAACATTCTTGACGTGTCAGATGGTTTTTTCCGCCGGCCGCGGTGGCCGAGGGGACTGAGGCGCTCCAGTCACGGTCTGCACGGCCACTACGGTCGGGGGTTCGAATCCCTCCTCAGGCATGGATATTTGTGCCGTCCTAGTTCGTAAGTAGTTCATAAGAAGTTTGTAAATTTAGGGACTGATGACTCCGTAGTTAAGTTCCACAGACTATTTAAACATTTAATGGTTTTTTCTTATTAAGAATTTTCGGCACATGTGAAATCAAAGTATAAAAGTTAGTGTGAGCATGAATATATGGATCTAAATAAAGAAAAATAGCGACTGTTCTGGCTATATCAGGAACTGAATCAACTGTTTTTTCAGTGGCTTAGGAAATCGATTCAGGCTACAACATGTAAACACGTCAGCGAAAAACGATTTACGAAATCGGTTTTCATCTTCCGGAAGACGAAATCGGTTTTCATCTTCCGGAAGATGTGTTGGAGGTAAACGTACTGTGTCTTTACGTATCGCATATAAATCTACAGTTTTCTTCAGATCTTATGAAATTCTGCACACGTTACTTTCGAACCAAGAGGACGGTCGTCGTAAGTGTAAGGATGACATACAATACATAGTTCACGAGATAGGGATGTCATAAACAATGACATGCGCGTAAAGTCAATGTGACAATGTTGCACACTTCCTCCTAAACCAATGGACCCATTTCAACCGAATTTGGTGCATATATTACTTTCAGTGAGAAACCGTAAGAATTGTTGTAGGCGTAAGAGCCACATAAGACACAAGGTTCAAGTGATACCTCACAAACAAAACGAGTCGTAAAAGCCTCAAATATGCTCATTAGACCACGTAGCACATAAAATACAGGTTGAGGCACATAGAACTGCTTTTCGGAATATTTTCACAAATACAAATCGGATTAAAATATTTCATACAAGAGTTACTATTTTACGACGGAGAATTCAAATCTGCAATAAAAAAATTTGGGGTTGCTGTTTAAAAATTCGATGTCAACCGCCCCTCTCCCGCCACCTCTTCGAGGTAAACACTTTGTTTTTCGACTTATTTAATTCGATTTGTATTTTTACAAATATTCCGAATCACAGTTTTGAATACTTCACCCTATATAAACACATAATGAAACAATAAGACAGGAGTATAAATACATAATCCGACTTCTACACTACGTAGATAACTTACTACAAGCTGTTTTTCCACATCACCCTACATGGAGAAGGCTTAATAAAGTCACTGGCCATAGATTCACGGCATTTAATGTCGGAGAAGTACCTTTCTTCATTATAGGACCAAAAGCTGGATTTACTGATTTGTAAATTAATTGTGAAACAAATTTTAGCAATTGTCCAACACTCCTATTAATTTGCAGTTGGTCGGTTTCTTCCTGCGTGAGTCCGTGTCACAATTAAAAATTATGTACATCACTGATGATCGCGAAAGAACATATTGGACCAGCCGTTTCCAGATAAATTCGCAGGGAGTGATAACGGATTTCACAGCACCACATGACGTCAGATACATGGAAGTAAATACTCAACCTGCGGTGGTGCGTACTGACGATTCCCCCATGTAGATACCACACTATGGGTCTACGCAGAAGCACTGGCGAGGTTATTTATTTATTTTGGTGTAGAAAGTAAACCAATGACAATTTTGACTTGATTGCAATGATTCTCTCAGCTATGTACTATTTCAGTTAAAACGTCGACACTAACTGTGATCAGTACATCGGTAATTCGAATTATTATAAAGCGATCAGCCAATTTTCTTTTTCATTTTATTGAATTTCACGTAGCATTTAGGACCCAGTGGGTCCATGGGCAAACAGTCTTAATCGAGAATTTAGATCAGCTATCGGGAGAGTGACATGTAAGTTTCTTGTGAACCTAGGCCGTATTCATATAAACGACAGAATCCGTAATACACCGTGTTAAGCAGCAAAATAAAAATATATTCTGACTGAAGGCGTCTTTATTCATAGTATCTTCGTACTAAATATAGTCATGTTCACAGCTGCAAAACGTCGCCGCGGCATGGCCGAGCGCATTGAGGCGTGATGCTGCGATGCGCGAGGCCATTCCCCGTCGGGGGTTCGAATCCCCCCCCCTCTGGTATGGATGTTTGTGCTGTCTTTAGTATAAGTTAGTTTATAAGTAGTTTGTAAGTTTAAGAACTGACGACCCCTCAGTTAAATACCATAAGCTTAACAAACATTTGAACATTTGATCCGCTGTAAAAATAGTTAAAAATTTAATCTTGTCATTGATGATTGCAGAATGACATATTGACCATAGCTGTTTATTTTTTCTCTATGCTACCGGTTTCGTTCAATTTACCATTATCAAACGTTAGCAGAAACTAGCTAATAGCTTAACATGTTGTAACACAACAGTTCAAAATTGTAACATAAGTATTTGTTGTCATTGCTCTAGTCATTGATATTACCACAGTGGCTGACTGCTACAGACTGAAGCAATTGATGTTCTGCCCACATTGTGGAAGATAACTTCTGAGGTAAATTGGTAGAATCAACAAGAGCTCAAAAGGCAGCATACTTGTAGATCAGCATAAAAGTCCTTAGAAATTTATAATACGAGTAGCAGGAGTACATAACAATTCTACCGGTTCAGAAAAATTTGGGTGTACACTGGTAATCAACTTGGGGTGTAAAAGACAGTAGATAGATATACCATGAGATTTTAAGAAAAAGTATCGGCCACACAATCACGAATACAGAAAGGACAAGCTGTGCGGATTAGCCGCGTGAACTAAGGCGTCATGCTACGGACTAGGCGGATGTTCCCGCCAGAGGTTCGAGTCCTCCCTCGGGCATTGTCGGGGAGGAGTTGTTGTCCTTAAGTTAGTTTAAGTTAGCGTAAGTAGTTTGTAAGTCTAGAGACTGATAACCATAACTGTTTGGTCCAATAGGTTTACAAACATTTGAACAGAAAGGACAGACAACTATTCCATAATCAACAACGCATGTAACCGGACAGTGGAAATGAATAACAAGTAGAAAGATGGAGAAGTGTTGATATGTTGCATGGCCGGCCGCAGTGGCCGAGCGGTCTGCGGCGCGCCAGTGACAGTCTGCACGGTCGCTCTGGTTGGGGGTTTGAATCCCCCCTCGGGCATGGATGTTTGTGTCGTCCTTAGTATAAGTTAGTTCGTAAGTAGTTTGTAAGTTTAGGGACTGACGACCCCACAGTTAAGTCCCATAAGCTTAACAAACATTTGAACCTTTTATATGTTGCATGACGGTCAGCTTACCTTTTGGAACAATGATACCATCAGAAAGTTCAAACGATATTACTCATAACACAGCTTGCCCTCTATTCACATGAAGTGTTAAGTGCCATCGACAAGGGATCTCAAATCGATTCCATATTTTTGGATTTCCGGAAGGCTTTTGACACTGTTCCCCACAAGCGGTTTCTAATGAAATTGCGTGCTTATGGAATATCTCCCCAATTGTGCGATTAGATTCACGATTTCCTACCAGAAAGGACACAGTTCGTTGTAATTGACGGTAAGTCATCGAGTAAAACAGAAGTGATATCTGGCGTTCCACAGGGAAGCGTTATAGGTCACCTACTCTTCCTCGTGTTTATAAACGATTTAGGAGACAATCTGAATAGCTCCCTTAGACTGTTCGCGGATGATGCTGTCGTTTATCGGTTAGTGAAGTCAACAGGGGATCAAAAGCAACTGCAAAGCGATTTAGACAAAATTTCTGCTTGGTACGAAACTTGGCAATTGACACTAAATAAAGAAAAGTGTGAAGTAATACACATGACCACTAAAAGAAATCCTGAACTTCAATTACGAGATAAATCAGTCAAACCTTAAGGTCGTAAATTCTACTAAATACTTAGGAGTTACAATTAGTAACAACTTAGACGGGGGAAGGCGAACCAAAGGTTACGTTTCCTCGGCAGAACGCTTAGAAGATGCACCAGCTCCACCAAAGAGACTGCCTACATCACACTTGTGCGTCCTCTCCTGGACTGTTGCCCATTGTGGGACCCTCACCAGCTGGGACTGGTGGAAGACATTGAGTAGGTTCAGAGAAGGGCAGCTCGTTTTGTTTTATCACGTTACGGGGGAGGGGGGGAAGCGTCACGGAAATGTTGCACGAATTGAGGTGGAAATCATTAAAAGAAAGACGTTATTCATTGCAGAGTGATTTGTTTGCGAAGTTTCGATCACCGACTTTTAGTTCTGAATGTGAAAATATTTTGCTAGCACCCACCTACTTAGGGAGACATGACCACCCCAATAAAATAAGAGAAATCAGGTCGAAAACGGAACCATTTAAGTGTTATTTCTTCCCGCGCGCTATTAGAGAATGGAACGGTAGAGAAAAGTTATGAGAGTGGTTAATGAACCCTCTGCCAGGCACTTAGATGTGATTTGCAGAGTATCGATATAGATGTAGAATGAACTAAGACTTAAGGAAAATTTAAGAAGTAATAAAGGCTGAATATTAGCGATTACCGACCTTGCGAATTCGTGGTTAAAAGGAGGAACGGAAATGAAGAGACCTTCTTACAATATGACCAGCAAAGAGTGTTCGATAACGTAAATTGGAGCTATACTTTCTAAATTCAAACGAAAACAAGTATTATGACGCAGAAAAAGACGGATTAAAGGAAGGTAAAATGAGGACATATGAGCAACAAGGAATTGTTTATGATAAAAAGTGTGGTACAATTTGCCGTCCCTTCTATTGAATATGCAGAATGTTTGCCGTAACTTAAGACTGCTAAACATCTTGTAAACGTGACATCGTACGATCCACTATATATCTGAGTGAACAGACATCATTGTGAGGTGCAGCTGGACAGATGTGGGTGACTCCACATTTCATATTCGGATCTCACGCCAAAAAATACGTATGGTTTGCTCGAGCCATTCTTTTTCATTCGTATTAGACTGCACTGATATCCACGAGTGTCAAGCGCGCCTGTGGTAAAAATAAATCAGGCGATACTGAGAGAATTAGGTAAGGAAATGAGACAGTAAGGCGCGCGGGAGTAGCCGAGCCGTCTGGAGCGCCATGTTGAGGATCGCGTCGGAGGTTCGAATCCTCCCCCGGGAATGTAGTGTGTGTTGTTCTTAGGTTAGTTTAACTTAGTGTAAGTAGTTTGCAAGCTACGGATTAATAAGCACGCTGTTGAATACGATAGATTTACACACATTTGAACATTTTAGATCGAGACAATAACGGTGCTTCATGGTATTACTTTTGTTTACTGGGCAGTAAAATATCTTGTCATAAATTTATGAAGGAACTGAGATACCAACAGCCGTATGTATAATAAAATATTTATTGTATCACAACCAGTTTCGGCATTTCAATATGCCATCTTCATATCCCTACATCGGAGCATGATATCCATTAAGTAGGGATGTCAAAACTGGATTCGTGGACTTCTGTTTCTTAGTGGGAACCAACAAGAGACAGAAGTCCACAAATCCAGTTTTGATATCCCTACTTAATGGATATTATGCTCCGATGTATGGACATGAAGATGGCATAGTGGAATGCCGAAACTCATTGTGATACAATAAATATTTAATTATACATACGGCTGTTGGTATCTCAGTTCCTTCAGACTCTTAACCAGCCGCTGTCCCGTTTCCAACACCAATGACGGATTCAATAAGTCTCATAAATATATCCATGTTATGTGGATTGATATGAGGTCTGTATTATAAACTTTTTTGAAATAATTTATAATGGTGCATTAACTTTTCACTAATATTTTAGTTAGAACGACGCGTTTCAGCAGCAAGCTGCCATCATCGGGTGCATTTCACAGTCATAGGTTCATTACTGTTTGGTTATGTTTTGTGTTGTGGCTGCCAGTGAGGTTATGGTTGGGCGTTTTAACAGTTACGTTGGTAATGTTGCTATCTGCCACACACAACACAAGGACACAGTAATACAGGGTGTTACAAAAAGATACGGCCAAACTTTCAGGAAACATTCCTCAGACACAAAGAAAGAAAATATGTTATGTGGACATGTGTCTGGAAACTTTTTTTTTTTTTTTTTTTTTTTCATGTTAGAGCTCATTTTAGTATTTACGTATGAGGCTTCATTCCAACGTGATCAAACTGTAAATTTTCACAATCAACAGATGTGGGCTGACGAGAATCCGCACGCAATTGTGCAATCACGTCATCAACACAGAGTTTCTGTGAACGTTTAAGCAGGAATTGTTGGTGATGTCTTCATTGGGCCTCATGTTCTTCCAACTATGCTCACTAGAGCACGTTATCATGATTTCATACGGGAATCTCTATCTGTATTGCTTGAACATGTAGTTCATGCACATTTCAGTCGAGTGTTCGTACGCTTCTCAGCAACAGACTCGGTGACCGATGGATTGGTAGAGGCGGACCAATTCCATGGCCTCCACGCTCTCCTGACCTCAACCCTCTTGATTTTCATTTATGGGGGCATTTGAAAGCTCTTGTCTACGCAACCCCGGTACCAAATGTAGAGACTCTTCGTGCTCGTATTGTGGACGGCTGTGATACAATACGCCATTCTCCAGGGCTGCATCAGCGCATCAGGGATTCCATGCGACGGAAGGTGGATGCATGTATCCTCGCTAACGGAGGACATTTTGAACATTTCTTGTAACAAAGTGTTTGAAGTCACTCTGGTACGTTCTGTTGCTGTGTATTTCCGTTCCATGATTAATGTGATTTGAAGTAATAAAATGAGCTCTAAGTTAGAAATTAAGCGTTTCCGGACACATGTCCACATAACATACGAGGTACGTCCAGCAAATAAGTTCCGTTTGGTTATATAAAACAAACGTGTACAGATACGGAAAAAATATTTATTGTAGAAAAATCTACAACTGTTAAACTACTTTTCTACATAGCTGCCTAAATTTTGTAGGCACTTGTCATAGCGTGGCACAAGTTTCTGTATGCCTTCTTCATAGAAGGTTGCCGCCTGTGTATTCAGCCATGTGGCAGCATGTTCTTTCAAATCGTCATCATCGTTGAAATTTTAACCACCAAGGACAGAATTTTAGGTGTAGGAAGAGGTCAAAGTGGTTAGGAGCGAGACCCGGGCTGTACGGATGATGATCAAATACGTCCCAATGAAATTCCCGTAAGAGTTGTTTGGTCACATTCGCCACATGAGGTCGGGCACTATCGTGGAAACAAACACCACCTTTTGATGGAAATCCTTTTCTTACACCTAAAATTTGTCCTGTCAACACTTCAACGATGACGAGCTGAAAGAACACGCTACCACATGGCTGAATACACAGGCGGCAACCTTCTATGAAGAAGGCACACAGAAACTTGTGCCACGCTATGACAAGTGCCTACAAAATTTCGGCAGCTATGTTGAAAAGAAGTTTAACAGTTTTAGATTTTTGTACAATAACTATTTTTTCTCTTTCTCTGTACACGTTTGTTTTATATATAATCAAACGGAACTTACTTTCTGGACGTACCTCGTATTTTCTTTCTTTGTGTGTGAGGAATGTTTTCTGAAAGTTTGGCCGTACCTTTTTTGTAACACCGTGTATTCACAAGACATGCATTGAAAACGCGGTTTTCTATCATCGATATTGACAACTGTCTAGCAAAAAAAGTCGAAACACGTGTCTCTTTATATTCAATACAGGACGTCCATGCAAAATCTGATCGAAATCCGAGACCCCTAGCCGGCCGCGGTGGCCGAGGGGACTGAGGCCCTTCAGTCACGGTCTGCACGGCCACTATGTTCAGGGGTTCGAATCCCCCCCCCCTCGGGCATGGATATTTGTGCCGTCCTAGTTCGTAATTAGTTCATAAGTAATTGCAAACGTAGGCTCCCCCGGCAGTTGTCACTATCAATAAAATTCTTCTGGGTATGATACCGCGTCGTCATTTTGTAAACTTTGCCGACGTTTCGGCCACTGTTGCAGACGGCCTTAATCAGGGTCTGTGTCTGACTGCTGACTGTACGATCGCTTGGTGTTTATATACCAGCGGATGAAGGAGAATAACCTACGCCCCCTTCCTCTCCTTCATCCGCTGGTATATAAACACCAAGCGATCGTACAGTCAGCAGTCAGACACAGACCCTGATTAAGGCCGCCTGCAACAGTGGCCGAAACGTCGGCAAAGTTTACAAAATGACGACGCGGTATCATACCCAGAAGAATTTTATTGATAGTTGATAAGTAGTTTGTAAGTTTAGGGACTGATGACCACGTAGTTAAGTCCCATAAGTTCTACAAACATTTGAACATTTTCGAGACCCCCATGTGAGGCCCTCTCCTTGTCAGAGGTAAGCCGAATGTCTCCCGTGAACAACGGAAAGATTTCGGCGTCCCGGACTTGAGGGTCGCCAGACCAGCCGCTGCTGATGACTGGACTGGCTGGCGTTGGTTCCTCTTTCTGTCGCGGAGTAATCTGTGCGCGTTTCTGGAGGCGCGTTATCGCCACTGGCCTGGAGAGACAAAAAACGGGCCCGACCAGTCAGTTCGCCGTGAATGGCGCCACAGCCTCGCTTTTTCTCGCCGTCGCGCTCCGCCGATGGCGTTTTAATGAGCCCACCGATACCGGCGACACGCCACCGACCTCGTGAAGTCACGCGCCGCGTCAAAGTCGTCGGGGCTCGGGTCGGCAAGTATCTAACGTCGCGTGTGCATTAAGACAAGTGTTCGCTCGCACGTGGCGTGTTGACGTTTTGATCTACGTCTACGGAAAGAAATGAATTGGTAGTGTTGCGAAAAGCTGGTTACGTCACAAAATTTTTATTGCACGTCTCACTTCTGGTACAATGCGTTTCGGTATATATATATATATATATAAAGGGAATAATCGAAAATTATATATATATATATATATATATATATATTATTTTCGATTATTCCCTTTAAAGAGAGCGATTGAACTTGAATAATTATGACTTCTTCTTCTTCCTTCGTTCTTCCCAAATTCTCTTCATGCGTTCACTGTGTTCTCTCTTGCGTTCTTCTGACCACTTTTTTCCTTTTCTGTTCTCCGTGTGTTCTTGTTTAAGTTTATGTTTCTTTATAATGTTCCTGAACTGTTCTCAATTGTTTATGTTGTATTGTGTGATTCCCAGTTCTTTAATATCCTCTTCTGTTCCAGTGGTCCACTTCGTCTTGTTTTTGCTCTTGTTTGCTATCTCAAATATTTGCCTTGTGAGCCTGGTTTCATTCATCCTGATGATATGTCCATAAAATTTCATCCTTCTCTTTCTGATGGTGTCCGTTATTGTTTCCATGTCTTTGTAAATCTCTCTAGTTGGCCGCTTTATCCAAATTCCTTCCCGAAACACTGAACCATATATTTTCTCCAAAATGTTTCTTTCCTGTTTTTCAATGTCTCTGATCTTCGTATTACCATGAATCACTGTAGATTCTGCAGCATAGAGTGCCTCTAGTAGGACTACTGTGTTGTAATGCCTTAGTTTTGCATTGACAGAAATAGATTTCTTATTATAATGGTTCCAAGTTAGCTTATATGCTCTTTGTAATCTTGAGACCCTTTCTTGATTGGCTATTGAGTTCAGTCCTGATGGTTGGATCATCTCTCCTAGATATCTGAAGTGAGAAACTTGTGCCACTTTTCCATACTGAGTTGCGATTGGGAGACTATCTGCAGGCTTGTTTTCCATGTATTTTTTCATAAGAGATTTGTAGCCCAGTTTTCTGTGACATTTCAGGAAGCTTCTCCAGTGCGAGTCTCGCTTCTTTTATATATATATATATATATATATATATATATATATATATATATATATAAAAAACGGATGACTTACCTAAAGGACAGGCTCGTCGACAGACACAAATAAAATCACACACAAACAGGCATACAAGCTTTCGCCATTGTTGGCAGCTTCTTCAGGAAAAAGAGGAAGCAAGGAGAAGAGAATGGAAAGGATCGGGTTTTAAGGAAGTGGAAAAGGAGTCATTCCAATCCCAGGAGTGAAAGGACTTACCTTAGGGGAACAAAAGAAAGGTAAACAAATACACAAACACTCACAAATATCCAAACGCAAACAGACCTCTATATATATGGGGGGGGGGGGGGGGGGGACACGCTGTATCTCCCATATTACTTGCCAAAAATTAATGATAGAGGTATCATTTTCAATGACGAAAAATACTCAGATAGTTTAAAGTTATTATTTTCACAAAAGTCTGTTTTGAAACAAATTGTACTGTTCGTACCATCTAAGTTAACACCCAGCGATCAAAAAAGAAAGAAAAATAAATAATGTGCAAATGTTTGTGAAGCTTAAGGGACTTAACTGAGGGGTCACCAGTCCCTAAACTTACAAACTATCTTATGAACTACCTTATACTAAAGACGACACAAACATCCATGTCCGAGGGGGGATTCGAGCCCCCGACGGGAAACGCGCATCGTAGCATAGCGCCCCAATGCGCTCGGCCGCGGTATCCGGCGATTGGTCGTAAATAGGACATGTATTCACGGTTGCTCCCATCGAAATGCTATAATTATGTTAATTAGAAATCTTAATCAAGAAAGCTAATCAGAGATTAATTAATGGTGCAAGATTAGTGTTGACTCACTTAGGCGAGTGCATCATCACTGAGTCCGATAAAAATGTCGGCCGCTGCGGTCGGGGGTTCGAATCCCCCCCGTCGGGTATGGATGTTTGTACCGTCTTTAGTATAAGCTAGTTCATAACTAGTTTCTAAAAAATGTTCAAATGTTTGTAAAGTCTATGGGACTTAATTACGGGGTTAGCAGTGCCTAAACTTACAAACTACTTATGAACTAACTAATACTAAGGACGGCACAAATATCCATGCCCGAGGGGGGATTCGAACCCCCGACCGCAGTGGCTGTGCAGACCGTGACTGAAGCGCCTCAGTCCCCTCGGCCACCGCGGCCGGCACTAGTTTCTAAGTTTAGGGACTGATGACCCCATAGTTAAGTCCCATAAACTCTACAAACATTTGAACATTAGATAAAACTGTGCTAATACCCAGCATTAACCTCCTGATCCAACCATGCCTTTCCAAATGGTAAGAAGACAATTCCCAATAAAGGTAGCCTTCGTTATGACCATAAGCAAAGCACAATGTGAAACGCTTCAAGGGGCATGATTATGTTTACCAGAACCTGTTTTTTCGCATGGACAGTTATATGGACCGTGTTATGCATCACAAGACCAAGCACCGTTACTTTATATTTCTGATGTGAGCTCAATTAGTGCTGTTTAGTAGTTATTCGCTGTGAGATTTCACTACTAACTGAAAGAACACTAACCCTTATTTGGTACAAAAAGTTGACAAACATTCATAAATAAATATATTTTAAGAACATGTAAAATTTAGGTACCATTATGTCAGTTATGACATATGGCACTTGGACTAGTAACGCAAAACACCGTCCATATGTGCCTTTTTTCACGTGTTCTCACATTCAATGATATTTATGTTTGTGCTAAAGACACATACAGCCAAAAAGTATACAATAATCACATTATAATTCCTAACATTGTTTTCAAAGAAAGTTTGTAAAATAAACAAGTTTTCAAAAAATAAAGTAAACATGAAAAAGTCAATATCTGATTTTTACATGTTTCATAATTAATAAAATTGTATTTCATTATATAAATTTTCTTACAAAGAGACCAATATTTGTTATTAATATTGAAAGATTATTATCTTTTAAATGTTCAAATGTTTGTTAAGCTTATCGGACGTAACTACGGAGTCATCAGTCCCTAAACATACAAACCACTTATCAACTACCTTATACTAAGGACGGCATATATATCCACCCCCGGCCGTAGTGGCAGTGCAGACCGTGACTGGAGCGCCTCAGTCCCCTCGGCCACCGCGGCCGGCTATTATATTTTATATACAGGGTTTTTCACTAAGTGTGTTTGCCTCTGTAACTTATAAAATAATAGGTCACGGGAAATTTTAATGCAGTAGGGCATCACAAAAAATGTTACACTTTCTGCGGAGCTATGAACATAGTTTATTGTATCATTTTCCAAAGAGTTACAGCACAAAGATATAATTTTTTTAAATGGAACAATAGTTTTTTCTATCGTGCATTGGATTCGTTGAAACCAGCTGCGTCCAAATCAATTTAAATTACATTCCTATCGCTGTTAGTTTGGGAGCTACAACCCTTCAAAGTTTCAGGGGCATATACCACAAACGCTGCGCACAATGCAATGCGCCTTCTAAATGTGGTGCGGCCGAGTTGTAACGTCGCCGGTGTCACGGAGCGAGAAGCTTCCTCGATGCGCTGTTAGACTGCCGACTGTCGCCGCACACGGCCGTATACCCGACAGTTGAAGCCACACAAACAACCGGGGCTCAATATACCACAGTTACTGACATAGGATGACGATGGCATACACGAACAACGAGTACGTTGTCATGTTGCTGATGCTCGGCAAGTGCCGACACGATGCCACTGAAGCAGCCACGGCGTATTGCCGAGAGATATCCTAGGCGAAGAGCCCCGGCAGCCATTACGTTCTTACGTGCCGAACAACGACTTCGGGAAACAGGCAGCTTGGTAATGCGCCGCAGTAGCAGACGACGACCTGCAAGAAGTAAGGAGACGGAGGTGTTTGTTTTAGCTGCACTACACCACGATCCTCATGTCAGCTTACGAGCCGTTGCTGCAGTCGCTGGTGTCAGTCTCACATCTGTGTGGCGTATAGTACACGGCCACAGGTTTCACCCGTACCGCCTGTCACTGACCCAGGAGCTGCATGGGAACGATATCCGTGCAAGAGTGACATTCTGTGAGTGAGCCATGCGTAATTTCACGCCGGAGTCTTTACACAGTATTATGTTCTCTGATGCGTCCATGTTATATTATGGAGCAGTGAATCGCCATAACATACACTACTGGGCCGCAGACAATCCTCGGTGGGTACGACCTGTCGACCGTCAACGTAGGTGGTCTATTAACGTGTGGTGTGGAATCCTTGGGGATGAAATCATCGGTCCACACTACTTCCCAGGTACACTGACAGGTGACTTATATCGCGCTTTAATAGCCGACAGTTTGGGTGGTCTCCTTGAACATGTGTGTCTACACATGAGAGTCCATATGTGGATGCAGCGCGATGGTCACCCAGCCCATTCTGCGCGTGTTGTTGTGGAAGAACTAAACAACATGTTTGCAGGAAGATGGTTGGGGCGCCATGGTCCTCATTCGTATCCCGCAAGGTCGCCCGATTTAACACCAGTAGATTTCTTTTTGTGGGGATATCGAAAGGATCGTGTTTATGTCACTGAGCCCACATCCCCAGATGATTTAAAACGACGCATCGAGGACGCATGTCGCTCCGTCACTCCGGCGATGTTACATCTCGTCTGCAGATCCTTTCGACGGCGCATTGCATTATAAAACAGGATCTTTAATATTTCCTATGAAACGTCACACTAAGCAAAATTACAGGCCTCTATCATTGCATTAGGATTTTAGAACATATCCTCTCCTCAAATATTAAGAACTACCTGGAAGAAAACGACCTACTAACCCATAGTCATTCAAAAAGTACTCACTTGATGCAGTGTTTCTACATTTCCGGAAAGCTTTTGACACTGTACCTCACACGCGTCTACTAATAAAATACCGTGGTTATGGAATATCATCACAGTTGTGCGACTGGATTCGTGATTTCCTGTCAGAAAGGATACACTACATTGTAATTGACGGTAAGTCATTGAGTAGAACAGATGTAATATCTGGCGTTCCCTAGGAAAGTATTAGGGCCCCTACTGTTCCTTATTTTTATAAACTATTTAGGAGACAATCTGAGTAGCTCTCTTAGACTGTTCGCGGATGATGCTGTCATTTACCTGTTAACAAAGTCACCAGAACACCAAAAAGATTTTAGATAAGATACAGAATCCAGAATGAAACTTCACTCTGCAGCGGAGTGTGCGCTGATATGAAACTTCCTGGCAGATTAAAATTGCGTGCCGGAACCGGGACTCGAACCTGGGACCTTTGCCTTTCGCGGGCAAGCGCACTACCGACTGTGCTATCCCGACACGACTCACGATGCCGCCTCACAACTTTACTTCTGCCAGTACCTCGCCTCCTACTTTCCAAACTTCACAGAAGCTCTCCTGCAAACACGCAAGACTAGCACTCCTGGAAGAAAGGATATGGTGGAGACATGGCTTAGCCACAGCCTAAGGGATGTTTCCAGAATGAAACTTCACTCTGCAGCGGAGTGTGCGCTGATGTGAAACTTCCTGGCAGATTAAAATTGCGTGCCGGAATCGGGACTCGAACCTGGGACCTTTGCCTTTCGCGGGCAAGCGCGGAAAGTAGGAGGCGAGGTACTGGCAGAAGTAAAGTTGTGAGGCGGCATCGTGAGTCGTGTCGGAATAGCACAGTCGGTAGTGCGCTTGCCCGCGAAAGGCAAAAGTCCCAGGTTCGAGTCCCGGTTCCGGTACGCAATTTTAATCTGCCAGGAAGTTTTAAGATACAAAATGATTTCGATAAGATATCAGCGTGGTGCGAAAATTGTGCAATTTACACAGTAATAATGATAATTGTTTCTAAAAGAAATCCGTCCATTTACACGGTACATGTCAAATCCACAGCCTGCAGACACAACTAAATACCAAAGAGTAACAATTACGAACAACTTAAATTGGAAAGAATACATAGAAAATACTGTAGGGACGGCGAACCAAAGACTAAGTTTCATTGGCAGAACACTTAGAAGATGAAACAGATGTACTAAAGAAACTGCCTACACCACACTTGTGCATCCTATTTTGGGGTATTGCTGCGCATTGTGGGGTCCACACCAGGTGGGAATGACGGACGATTTAAGAAAGTTCAGAGAAGGGCAGCTCGTTTTGTACTATCGCGATATACGGGAGAGAGTGTCACAGAAATGATGCACGAGTTGGGGTGGAAATCATCAAAAGAAAGGCGTTATCGTCGCGACAACACCTATTTCCGCAATTTCTTTCACAAACTTTCTCTTTCGAATGCGAACATATCTTTTTAGCACCCACCTACATACACATGATCATCATAATAAAATAAGAGAAATCAGATAAAAAACGAAGACATTTAAGTGTTCCTGTTTTCTTCGCGAGCTATTAGAGAATGGAACTCTAGAGAAACATCATAACAGCGTTTCGATGAACTCTGTGCCATTCTTTTCAGTCTGCTTTCAGAGTATTTACGTAGATGTAGAAGCAAGCCTCTTCATCTCCTCATAGCCACATCCATTTGAATCTGCTTTCTGCAGATTGGTCTGGCATTTGCCTGATCCACGACTGATTTTATGTGGTCATTCCATTTAATAACTAATTTTTTTAAACAAATCAGGTTGTAAATCATTTCAGGTCTTAAAATGTTGATGGGGGATACGATTACGACTCTACTATGGTGAAAATAGCTATATACTCAACATTTATGATTCTCTACTCTTTTTCATATATTCATTATTTAAGCGCGTACTGGTTTGCGTAAAATCAAGTGACAGTGTTATATCGCCGTTATTTTTGCAAATATCTCTGAAATGGTACGAGATGTGGAAAAAACATAAGAGCAAAGCTATAGAGAATTTTCTCCTCTGAAAACACGTTTATTCAATTTGCGTTGCTAACCTATTTTCTGTCGGAAACATTTTCAAAATGGAGGATCTCGTCGCTGGAGGCCAATCATTGCTTCTGTAAAATTTGGTGCCAATCAGTTAGACGGCGCGACCGAAATAGTGGAAACCTTTACACATAGACAGAAAGACAGACTTTGACCAATCGCCGTATTTTTTTTTTTTATTTTTTTTTTTTTTATTTTTTTTTTTTATTTTTTTTCAGATGTCTCTGAAAGAGAGCAAAGTTTTAGAGAATTTTCTCCTCTACAAATCTTTTTTATTCAATATTCGCCTCAGATGAAGGGATACGCCGTTATTTTCATTTAAATTTCGAGATTGAAGTGTTACACATATTTAAAAAGATGGAAAAGGAGACAAATAAAATAAAATCTTATCTTTACGTACTGCACGCAAAAGAAAGCTGCAGTAAAAACGAAATATAGTGCTGTTTGCGTGAATGCAGACTGCAAACACGAAATAGTGAGATTGAAATTCTGAAAAATCAAAAACTGTAATTAAATTTATCTTCGACTAGTCGTTACATTTACTATATGGTCTCGCTGCATTTAAAGTATTTAAAAACAAGTACCAGCGAAAATACATTGAAGTACTGAATCCCAAAAATTAATGCTGATACTAAAAAACAAAACGCAGTGCACCAGATATCAAAAAATGCTAATTTATTTGCGATCGCGGGAGCAACCACCTGTTGGGGTGTAGATTGCCGATGTACTGAACTTTAACCACGACTAGCTAAAAATTACGAACCCAGAAAAAATTTAATAAATCTTTAGATCTCTCTCGGGTGACTTGTGAAATAAAATAAGAGAAATTTCTTTTTTATATTGCGTTAATGGAATCTCTGTTAGTAAAATTCGCATCTCCAACAATTGTCATTACGCGCCAAGCTAAAATAAAATGGATCGTATAAAAACGAAAAAGAAAGAAAGAAATACTGAAAAATAAATAAATACAAAATCATGAGCAAACTGGCAAAAACGAACTCTTTGGGATATCCAGAATCACAAACTAAAATAGTAAGTATTGGGGTTGGGGAAATGCCAGCCGAATATATTATAATCCCATACTGCTTCAACAAGCCTTTCAATATAACAATTGGAAGTAGGGAGCAGTGGGAGAAAATAGTTCGACACTGTACGAGGGATATTGTCTGGTTCACTGACGGGTCGAAATCAGACCAAGACGTTGGGGCCGGGGTATATGGGGTGCAGCCAAGACTGGAGGGCGTCATCTCTCTAGGGAAACTGGCCTCAGTATTCCAGGCCGAAATCACTGCCATCAGGGCGTGTGTGGAAGAGAATTTGCGTAGGTGCTACAAAGATCGTAGCATTTATATCTATATCTAGGCAGCCCTGAGATCACTGGCAGCTCCTGCAACAAGGTCTAAAATTGTTGCAGAATGTCACAGGGTTCTGGTGGAGCTAGGGGAAAGCAATAGAGTAAACCTATTGTGGGTCCCTGGCCACTCTGGGATCAGTGGCAACGAACATGCCGACAGATTAGCCAGGATGGGGGCAGAGACTCCATTTATTGAACCGGAACCTGTCCTGACAATCACCGAGGCAATTATCTAATTGGAGCTACCTAACTGGCTCAGAAGACAGCACGTAGAATATTGGACCAAAGTCTATCAACAGAAACATGGCAACAAAAACATAGCCATGTTTAAAAAGAAGCTCTGCAATCCTGGACCTGAACAGGAGAGAGATTAGACTCATGGTTGGATTGCTGACAGGCCATGGGAATTTCAAAAAACACCTACATACAGTGGGAATAACAGAAGAGGACCCTAAATGTAGGATCTGTGATGACGGTGATGAAACTGCATCACATCTAATCTTCGAATGCATTGCTTTGGAAAAAGGCACAGAACATTTGGGACAACCAGACCCGAAGAAATTGTGTCTAATAAAGAATTGGTAAAGGGACTCCTTGCACTGTTCAAGGACATTAGTTGGCTTTACTAGATATACAGGGAGCGATACCGCACAATTAACTTAGTTTCGGTGCGGGCTATGGCGGGTTGGACCAAGACTGCTTTGGCGTCCCTGAGAAAAATCAAATCAAATCAATGGGTTATGAGAAGAAGACGAAGAGTTTAAATAAATCATGTAATAGACTCGAATTAATGTTAACTTGAATATTTATTATTATGGAGCCATCTAAGCAACCAGACACTTACATAAGTATACATCCTCCAGAACGTGGCCTACATAAAAATATAACTCATTCAGGAAAAGATACCCAAACGTCCTTTCATGACAACGGTCTTAAACGAGAGAGAGAGAGAGAGAGAGAGAGCAATCTTCCTGTGCGTGCTCCTAGCGCCAGATGACATTCGACGACTAAGCCACATTAAATTATTTTATCAGTTTGTTATTTCAGCCTTCCTGTTAATTAAAATAGGTCTTTGCCACTGGCGCTATGAAATTAATTACATCGGAAATTTCCTTTATAGGTTTTGGCTGTAAGTTTTCATTGTGTTTTAAATGAAATTTAATCAATCATCATTTAAATATTTTTTTACAATACAGTCTCGATCTCAAGAGAGTTTTTTTTTTTTCTTACTGTTGTTAGGCAACCGGTTTCAGTCTGCTAGTACACCATCTTCAGGCCGATCATGGGAGCCAATTGTGGGCAGGTCAGGAACAAATATGTTCAAATGTTTGTAGAACTTATGGGACTTAACTACGGGGTCATCAGTCCCTAAACTTACAAACTACTTATGAACTGGGATGGCACAAATATCCATCTACATCTACATCTACATGGGATACTCTGCAAATCACATTTAAGTGCCTGGCAGAGGGTTCATCGAACCGCAATTATACTATTTATCTCCCATTCCATTCTCGAATAGCGCGCGGGAAGAAAGAACACCTGAATCTCTCTGTTCGAGCTCTGATTTCTCTTATTTTAGTCTGACGATCATTTCTACCTATGTAAGTGGGAGTCAACAATATATTTTCGCATTCGGAGGAGAACGTTGGCGATTGGAGTTTCGCAAGTAGCCCAGGCCTCAGCGATAAGCGGCGTTGTTGTAATGATTCCCATCCCAGATTCTGTATCATTTCCGTAACGCTGTCTCCCCTGTATCGTGACAATACGAAACGAGCTGCCCTTCTTTGGACTCTTTCGATATCCTCCGTCAAAACCACCTGATAAGGATCCCACACTGGGCTGCAATACTCCAAAAATGGACGGACAAGCGCAGTGTATGCAGTTTCTTTAGTAGTTCTGTTGCATCTTTTAAGGGTTCTGCCAATAAAACGAAGTCTCTGGTTCGCCTTTCCCACGATATTATCTACGTGTTCTTTCCAGTTTAGGTCTGAAGTAATAGTAATTCTTAGGTATTTTGTGGAGTTTACGGCCTTGACATTTGATTGATTTATGTTGTAAACAAAGTTTAACGGATTTCTTTTCGTACTCATGTGGACGACTTCACACTTCTCATTATTTAGAGTCAATTGCCAATTTTTACACCATACTGATATCTTATTCAGATCGTTCTGCATTTTTACACCATACTGATATCTTATTCAGATCGTTCTGCAGTTGGTTTTGATCTTCAGATGATTTTACTAGACGGTAAATGACGGCGTCATCTGCAAACAACCTAAGAGAGCTCCTTAGATTTTCCCCTAAATCGTTTATGTAAATAAGGAACAGCAGAGGACCAATAACACTACCCTGTGGAACGCCCGATACCACCTGTGTTTTAGTCGATGCCTTACCATCGATTACTACGAACTGTGTCCTCTCTGACAAGAAGTCCCCTATCCAATCACAAATGTGAGGCGATATACCATAACCACGCAATTTGATTAAAAGCCGTTTGTGAGGTACGGTGTCAAAAGCTTTCTGGAAATCAAGAAATACGGAATCGATTTGGGAACCTTTGTCGATAGCACCCATCACCTCGTGTGAATAAAGAGCTCGTTGTGTTTCGCATGAACGACATTTTCTAAATCCGTGCTGACCTTGGGTCAATAGATCGTTCTGTTTGAGATAATTCATAATTTTTGAATACAAGATATGTTCCAAAACCTTGCTGCAAATTGACGTCAATGAAATAGGCCGGTAGTTTAGTGGGTTACTCCTACTGCCTTTCTTGAATATAGGTGTGACCTGTGCAACTTTCCAATCTTTTGGTACAGATCCTTCTATGAGAGAGCGGTTGTATATGACTGTTAAGTAAGGAGCTATCGCTTCAGCATAATCAGATAGAAATCTAATGGGTATACAATCCGGACCAGAAGACTTGTTCTTGTTAAGTGATTTTAGTTCAAATGTTCAAATGTTTGTATAGTTTATGGGACTTAACTACGGGGTCATCAGTCCCTAAACTTACAAACTACTTATGAACTTCTTACGAACTACGACGGCACAAATATCCATGCCCGAGGGGGGATTCGACCCCCCGACCGTAGTGGCCGTGCAGACCGTGACTGGAGCGCCTCAGTCTCCTCGGCCACCGCGGCCGGCTGATTTTAGTTGCTGCACTACTCCGATGATATCTACTTCTACGTTACTCATTACGGCATCTGTTCATAGTTCGAAATCTGGAATATTGGTTTCGTCTTCTTTGGTGAATGAGTTTCTAAAAGCTAGGTTTAGTAACTCTGCTTTAGTAGCGCTGTCATCGGCAGGATCGCCATTAGTATCTCGTAGTGAAGGTATTGTTTGTGATTTGCCCTGAGTATATTTAACATATGACCAAAATCTCTTTGGGTTTTCAGTCAAATTACGAAAGAAGTTTCGTTGTGATAAATATTGTGCGCATTTCGCATTGAAATCCTCGCTAAATTTCGAGCTTCTGAGTACGATCGCAAATCCTGGGGATTTCATGTTCGTTTAAATTTAGTATGCCCTTTCCTTTGCTTTTGCAACAGTGTCCTGACCTGTTTAGCGTACCAAGGGGATCGCCTCCTTCTTTTATTAATTTATTTGGTATAATTGCTGTTGATACCACTTCTTTGAATTTGTGCCACATCTGGTCTACACCTACGTTTAGTGTTAGAAACGAGTGGAAGCTGTCTTTCAAGAAGCAATGTATTTTGTTTCTATCTGCTTTACTGAACAAATATACTTTGCGTTTATTTTTGGTAACTTTGGGACTTTCGATATTCAATTTCGCTACGACAGCTCTGTGTTCACTAATACCTGTATCCGTTTTGATGCTCGTTATGAGCTCAGGATTATTTGTTGCTAAGAGATCAAGTGTGTTTTCACATCCATTTACAATTCTAGTTGGCTCATGAACTAATTGTTCGAAGTAATTCTCAGAGAATGCGTTGAGTACAATTTCGGACGATGTTTTATGCCTACCTGCTGATTTGAAAATATAATTTCGCCAACAGATCGAGGGCAAATTAAAATCACCACCTACTATTATCGTGTGAGTCGGGTATGTTTTTGTAATTAGACTCAGGTTTTCTTTGAACCTTTCTGCTATTGTATCGTCAGAGTCGGGAGGCCGGTAAAAGGAACCGATTATTAACTTCTTACGATTTTCGGGTACAACCTCTACCCATAATAGCTCGCAGGAACTATCAACTTCAACTTCGCTACATGAAATACTACTTTCGACGGCGACAAAAACGCCCCCACCTATTTTGTCTAATCTATCCTTTCTGAACACCGATAGATCTTTTGCAAATACTTCTTCTGAACTAATTTCCGGCTTGACCCAACTTTCGCTGCCTATAATGATGTGTGTTTCGGTGCTTTCTGTTAACGCTTGCAGTTCTGGTACTTTCCCGACACAGCTACGACAATTTACAACTGTTATACCGATAGTTTCCGGATCTACATTTCTCCTGTCATCCACCTGCACCCTTTGAGATTGCCCATTTTCTATTTCCCCGAAGCTCTTTATCCTAAAAAACCGCCCAGTCCACGCCACACAGCCCCCGCTACCCGTGTAGCCGCTTCCTGCGTATAGTGGACTCCTGACCTATTCAGCGGTACCCGATGGCGCAAGTCAAGGAATCTGCAGCCTACACGGTCGCAGAACCGTCTGAGCCTCTGATTCAGACCCTCCACTCGGCTCTGTACCAAAGGTCCACAGTCGGTCCTGTCAACTATGCTGCAGATGGTGAGCTCTGCTTTCATCTTGCAAGCAAGGTTGGCAGTCTTTACCACTTCAGTTAGCCGCTCGAAACCTGAGAGGATCTCTTCAGATCCGAAACGACACACATCACTGGTACCGACGTGAGCCACCACCTGCAGTTGGCTGCACCCCGTACCCTTCATGGCATCCGGGAGGACCCGTTCCACATCTGGAATGACTCCACCCGGTATTCACACGGAGTACACGTTGGCCTTCTTCCTCTCCTTGGCAGCCATCTCTCTAAGGGGCTCCATCACCCGCCTAACGTTGGAGCTCCTAACTGCAAGTAAACCCACCCTCTGTGACAGCCCGGATCTTGCAGGCTGGGTGGTGACAGGGTAAGAGACACCATCCGACTCAGGAACGTCGTCCTGAGCAGACAGCGCCTCAAACCTGTTCGCAAGACGAACCGGGGAGGCCTCACTATCGGTCCCCAAGAATATCTTGCGCCTCCTGCCACGCACTGGAGCAACCTCCCACGCAACCACGGGTGGGATGTCTGCCTCACTGCTAGCAGTTTCAGGGCATGTCGCTGCCGCAGGCCGATCGGTGGAGACGACGGGAGTCCGTTCGGTCCCCACTACCGGCCAACAACAACGACGCCCATCGATCGCAGCTTCCAACTGTGCAACCGAGGTTAACACAGCTTGAAGCTGGGAGCGAAGTGTCACCAGCTCAGACTGCATCCGTACACCGCAGTCACAGTCCCTATTCATGATTACAGTGCCAACAAAAACAAAAACTACAGTCGCGATGCGTCCAAATGAAAACTACACTGTTTGTTAAAACGCGGATGTGATTCTAATACGCACGACAGCTCAGTATAAATTTACAAATTGAGACGAGAAAGTGCAGACGAAAATCAAAATACTATATGTCGCTTCTAATCAGAAAATAAAGACAGACGACTGTCGCGACGCGGTTCACACGGCGGAATAATACACTAACCAGATGTGTTGTTGTTGTAGTCTTCAGTCCGGAGACTGGTTTGATGCAGCTCTCCACAATACCCTATCCTGAGCAAGTCTCTTCATCTCCACATAAGAACGACAACCTACATCTGTCTGAATATGCTTACTGTATCCATCTCTTGGTCTTCCTCTGCGGTTTTTACCCCACACACTTCCCTCCAACGCTAAATTCACTATTCCTTGATGTCTAAGAATGTGTCCTACCAATCTATCCCTTCTTTTAGTCAAGGTATGCCAGAAATTTCTTTTCTCCCCAATTCTGTTCAGTACCTCCTCATTAGTTACGCAATCCACCCACCTAATCTTCAGCATTCTTCTGTAGCACCACATTTCAAAAGCCTCAATCCTCTTCCTGTCCACACTGTTTATTGTCCATGTTTCACTCCCATACAAGGCAACACTCCATACAAATGCCTTCAGAAAGGACTTTCCTAGGCTTAAATCAATATTCGATGTTAACAAATTTCTCTTTATCAAGAAAGCTTTTCTACCCATTGCCATTCCGCATTTTATATCCTCTGTACTGCGACCATCATTTGTTATTTTACTGCCCAAGTAACAAAACTCATCTACCTCCTTTATTGCTTCATTACCTAATCTAATTCCTTCAGCATCACCTGATTTTCTTACACTGCACTCCATAACCAGATATTTAACGCGTATATGAATCAAATAAAAACACGAGCACACAATAAATTTAATTAACTGAAGGGAAAAACGCACTGAAAAGTAAAAATATGTAGCTTCTAGAGAGAAGCCGGTTACACTTACAACTGGGCGGGAGGGGGGATTCGAACCCCCGACCGTAGTGGCCGTGCAGAACGTGACTGACGCTCCGCAGACCGTTCAGCCACAGCGGACGGCGAGGTCAGGAACCGTTGGTTCCAAAATCATCTAAATTGTTCCTCATTCCCCGTAATATTGTAAGCTGTCAAAAGCCCACTTTTAGTGTTGCAACCATAACCTGAAGTTGGCTAATAAATAAATAAATAACCAAAAAAAATAAAAAAAATAAAAATAAAAAGGTCGATAATCGAATGTACGTTGGCAGCTCAATGTATAAAGTCATCTTACTTTTTTCACAGTTCTCTTACATCTCCGCCGATCGACAGATCACGTGTGATTCTCTCCATAATCGATTTGTTGGAACAACAGCTGATAAAATTTGATGGTAGAAGAGAGTACCAACAGCTGTATAACAATTATTTATTTGATTGTGAAACCTGTTTCGGTGTTGCACTACCCCATCTTCAGGCGCCCGTTGTGCAACTGTTAGTGTTAAACATTTGAAAAGGGTGGCCGTTAACACTGGTAGCCATAGATTTCTTAATCCTTTCATGTCAACAACCCACGACGACTGTAGGTTTCCCTTTCCTTGCTTGCCTCAGTCTGCCGTCGTTGGGTTTTTGACATTAAGGAATTAAGAAGTTTACGGCTACCGGTATTAACACTTGACTGCCCTAGCGTGGTCATATTTGACCCCAAGAGTTTTTATTTTATTATTTATTCGCTAGGTGACATGGTGGGGAGCTTTTACAAAAGCTGACAAGTCTAAAGAAGGTAACCAACATGTTTTTGTACATATTTGAAACATTAGAAAAAATGTAAATCAATATTCAGCGTAGGAATTTAAACAAATATGGTTTGCAAATCTTCTTTTGTGTTTTCATATGGCAAGAACCATACCTTCAGAAGTGCAAAACGCGGAAAATAACGTCTTTCTAATGAAAACAAATTTTTATTTGAATTAAAACACGTCAGATAAATTCAAATCTTTTCAAATAATTTCTTTGTGGTTAATTCTATGTTTAAATAAATTTGTTTACCTTGACAATTTGATATTAACTAGAAAATAAATGCTTTACACTTAAAAAGTCATTTAGAATTACATTTACCCCAATAATTTGGAGTCAAAAATACCCCGCCAGGAAATGAAAGTTATCTACATTCGCCAGGGCAGTTAAGGGTTAACGTCTACCCTTTTCAAATGTCTAATACTGACAGTTGGAGAACGAGCTGAAGATTGCGTAGTGTAACACCGAAAACGGCTCCGCTATTAAATAAATAATAATTGTTGGTACCGTCTTCCGCCATTAGGTCACGAGTGAGTCTCGGCAGTTGATTCCAGTGGCGGCTCGTGCAAAATTTGACCAGTGTGCTACAGTATTACAAAAACAAACAGGGAACAAAATATACTAACATAAAAGTCAACCTTTGTACGATTGCCTTTAATTACATAAAAAAAGTAAAGCAGTCAACAATCCGAAGATTGGTTTGAACACCATAGTGCTTTACTAGGCATGGTCCTGTTTGGAGGTAGTATGCCGTTGCCTTCCTCCGACCTTCGAACAACGGCGCTACTCGGTATTTTTCACATGAGCAATACTGCCAGAGGTGAAAGAAGTGGAAAGTTACAGATAAAAATCCTAGGACCTGGCGGGGATCGAACCCGGGACCTTTGGATCTGCAGTTTGGCACTCTACCACTGTGCAACCGAGGCGCACTTATTTACATATCAATTAATACTGTATTAACAGTAAGACCTTCAGGGGAATCCTTAACAGCGCTGCCAACCGCATGTATTCACTGCAGGTAGTAAATATAACGTTTAAAAATATTAATTTTATTTACAGAAATTAAAAAATTTAGACTCAGATGTATTTGAATACGAGCCTCACACAGGAAGGTTTGACAGACAACGCGCAAGACGCCTGAGCCAGCGCGCTATTTGACTCTGTATGCCGCAGTATTCGTCATACACTATTCTTCCGCAGCCGTTACACGCAGCGCGAAAAGAAATTGATCTGGTATTGCAGACGGTCTCAGCACACGCCAGGCCTGACGTCACGTCTGCGCATGCGCACTAGCGAACAGACGACTGCGCCGCCTCTCTGCGCACGTACCAGCGCGGCTGAATCCCACTTCAGCACACGGAGCTGGTTTCCAGCTATCGCGGCGAGAGCGCTCCAGAATGTGTTTTCATCCTTATTACTAGCATTCTAATACGCATTGGAAAGGAATTGGCATAATTTTATTGTGATCTCTGGCTCACGTTCCAAGAGAAAGGATGTCATTTTACAGCGATTTCTCACTTGCATTCGAAGAGAAATGGCATAATTTTAGTAATATACTAGCTTATATGCCCGTGCTTCGCAACGGTTGTTAAAGAAGGTCCTGTGTATATCATGGTCCTTTGGGTTCCGGACGTAGGTCAGCAAAAACACAATCCTTGTTGGATCTCTTTGTCGATAAACTCAGTCTCCTAGCCAAGATGTCAAATTTAAGTAGAACTCATTGTCGAAAACGATGAATGTTCATAAAGTTTTTCATACTAAGAGTGAAATTAATTTAAGTCCGTGCTTTGGAACAAATTCAATGTTTTGTTGTGTTCATAAAGTTACACATTGCAACAGCAGCGCCGAAAGCAGCTGGTAAATTAATTTGGAATGAACTGCAATACTGTGTGAATCATGAGACTCTATACAAAAGAGTTTCGCGTGAAAGTGGTGGTCACAATGAGATGTTACAACAACGGATGTATCTGATTCTGTAAAATTTTACTTTCTACCCTGGCGGCCTCGTGTTTTTATGTTGGCAACATCAATAACACGATATAAAATCGTTGCAAAGATGACCGAACCACATAGAGTGTAGATAAATACTGCTGTTCCTGCTGCATGCTTGATTTCACGACAGAATATTTGCGTGTCACGCGATTGGCTTATGACGATGTCACATGATTCTCGTTATTCAACATTTGTTGCTAACATTATCACAGGAGGCCGCCGGGATATGAGTAGGACTACGTCGCATAGTTTTTCTTACTGACACAGGCATATCAATATCTATGGCCTAAGAGACATTCATTAATGTTTGTCTGTGTTTCCAGCACGCTTCCACGACAGGGATCAGTGTTCCACGAGTATTTTTATCTTTGAGTCTATCTGGATTTTTATCTTTGTTTTGTGTCTCTGTTCATAGTCGGTAATGAGTGGTTGACGGAAACATGTGATCTATTTAAAAATTGTGTATTTGATGTTCCTCGTCGTTATTAAAGTCTGAAAGGACCGCATTGTCTGACGATTGAAAGAATAAACAGATTTTGACTGGTACCGTAAAGTTCGTAAGTCGCAGAGTATATAGCTTTTCCTAAGAGTATTTATTGCATATTTTGCGAATTTTTGCTCGTCACACCCACTCACTGCCACGCACCGCGACGAAACTCCCTTACCAACATCTTTAGACCGAGGGCTACCTACCACCACAACCACGGGTGGGTGGCAGTATGTGGTCATGGAGAAAAGTCTGTCAGCACGTACACACACAAGACTTTTATATATAGATATAGATTTACAGTGTGCTGCAGCACATTAACACATTATCACCAGTCGCCAGTGGTTGATTCGCGTTACAAACAGAAAATCACGCAGGCAGATGTGGCCTCGGTAGTCGGAACACGTGCTGGGGAGCGGGTTCACCGGCCGTGAGAAAAGTAATTAGGCAGAGGGCGGTCACACGGCGGCGAGGCGAATGAACCGCGCGGGAGGGTCGAGGGAGGACGAGAGCGAGGGAGCGAGAGCGAGCTAGCGAGTGCCACAGCCTGCGCGCTTAATGCGTAATTACCGGGGGCGAGGTTGGCAGCATTGAGTGATGGCGCGCGCATCAGTCACGTGACGGCCAGCCCGAGCCGGCGGGGAAGTACCGCAGACGGCGGCGGCGGGGGCGGGGGCGGCGGGGGCGGCAACTTTGTTGATTCTCCGGCGCTGATGACCGCCCCCGCAGCAGCTGGCGCCGCGGCGGCCCAAACTGGAACTAAAAACTCAAAACTGAAAACCGAGGGGCGTCGGAGGCGACTTGTCCTTTCTGACCAAGGAGGTTAGAATAAGGGGAGATGGCGCTAAGCATCCTAGCAGTACTGTTCTCTGAAGCCTGTGGGCGTGGCAATCCGCCATGTTGTTCTGACAAAAACATCCGTGGGAACGTTATGGCCAAGTCCGTATTAAAAGTCGCTAGGTGCACTGTGTATACAATTCATGTTCTCTAGTTGGTCGATTCAGTATTACTGCAGTGTTTGTGATGCCAGACAAACATTTTCACGTGTCTCCTGTCCAAATTCGTATTTCTACAGTGTATGCAGTTTCTTTAGTAGTTCTGTTGCATCTTTTAAGGGTTCTGCCAATAAAACGCAGTCTCTGGTTCGCCTTTCCCACGATATTATCTACGTGTTCTTTCCAGTTTACGTCTGAAGTAATAGTAATTCCTAGGTATTTTGTGGAGTTTACGGCCTTCACATTTGATTGATTTATGTTGTAAACAACGTTTTAATTGAAGATTACAAAATGCTATGTCAGTAGTCAGTGTAAGCGATCTCATGATGAGATTTTAATATTCCATAGGCAGTGGTGTAGACATCACGTTACCTTTCTTCAGAAAACCCTCCAATTGCTTGATATACTAAGATACTGTCAAGGAAAGTGGTACACGTCAGTACATACGTCCATAAGTGATAGTTTGCAGACGGCCAACACCAAAACACGTCAACAACACAGTGAATACCAGTCTATTGTAGGTACAGTTCGACGAAAATATGCTCAGTACTCGAATTCTAGAAAACTGCAGCCAAAACTGAATGTAGCATATTCATAATTACTAATTTTCGTCATGTATAACGTTTCAGTTTTGAATGTAAACTTTAGAAGTGCAGCGTATAGAGACAGTTAACACTTCTCATACAATAAGAAACTGGAGAAATTGCATTACTGTACGTTACTACCGGTACTGAAAGTTGATTTTCCGCTTGTCTAAGTATTTTTATTCTATTTGAATACTTAACTGTAGGTAGCTTAAAAGTACTCATCTAGGCTTATTGGCATCATGATGCATATAGCATGTAACTCATCACGATTGTATTTCACTTATAATGCAACATGAAACACACGAACCAGGAGTAGGAAGTAAAGTTTTAATAAAGAATCGCGTGAATTAGTGAAGCTGCCCTGATTTCATTAATCATTAAAAGCATTTCCATTATATTACCTGCAATGTTCAATCTAATTATCAGAAATTTCTTAAACGCTTTAATTATTTAATAAAGCGCCTATATTAACTGAAAGATTTTCATAACCTATCCATTGGTCACAAATTGTAACTTCACTGCAAAGTTTTGAAGCACAAAAAGAATGAGGTTAGGTATAAATTCACAATAAAAGTGACAACAAACACGTTAGAAAAGAAACATACACATGAAATGTGATTCCTTTGGCTTTTGCGTTGCTGTCTGAACGATTTGTACAACCAAACACTACACATGACACCATATTTATGAAGAAAAGAACCGAAAACGCGAGGCACTTCTATTCATACAAGCTTAGACGTGCACTCTTCTGGTCGGGACAATATGGCGGCCGAATGTTTTCGGTCGGCTTGACAGTCGTGACGTCATGCCCTCTCGTCTTATTTTTACCTCCATGTTTCTGACGGTCCGCTGGCCGTGAACGTGGAATGGAGACCGTGACAGGACGTCGTTTCTTTGCCGGTACAAACTTCGTCACGCGCAAAAAAAAAAAAAAAAAAAAAAAAAAAAAAAAAAAAAAAAAAAAAAAAAAAGCGCTATAATTGGGTCATCAAATGTTGCTATGTAGTGTGTTCTTCTGTTTACACAATCACCACAAAAACTAAAGACTGAAAATTAAAATTGACTTCGATGATGTCTTAGGTGGAGGTGTGTAAAGAATGAAATCGCAACAGCTGTCACGATCTGTTTATTCCGACACTACCGGTTTTTCATCAGTAAAGATGCATCTTCAGGTGGATGACATAAGAAAATGACTACATAATAATTGGAACAGCATCCAGCTTTCAGGGTACCTTGTTAAAACAGGGTGTGGTCGTCTTTAGGTAAATAATATTCCCGCTGATGGTTTCTTTATAAAGGATAAAGCGGGAATATTATTTACCTAAAGAAGACCACACCCTGTTGTGGAAATGTTTTAACAAAGAAACCACTGATGGTTTCTTTATAAATGATAAAGCGGGAATATTATTTACCTATTATTTACCTTAATCCCATCAGTGGTTTCTTTAAAGGATAAAGCGGGAATATTATTTACCTAAAGACGACCACACCCTGTTGTGGGAATGTTTTAACAAGGTACCCTGAATGCTGGATGCTGTTCCAATTATTATGTAGTCATTTTCTTGTGTCATCCACCTGAAGATGCATCTTTACTGATGAGAAGCCGGTAGTGTCGGAATAAACACATCTTGACAGCTGTTGCGATTTCATTCTTTACACACCTCCACCTAAGACATCATCGAAGAAACAATTTTAATTTTCAATCTTTATTTTTTGTGCTGATTGTGTAGAGAATTCCATAAGTATGTATATAAGCTGTAGTTGCCCTTTTAAGAAAATTGTTTGTATTTTAGTTGTATTGATATTCATTTCGTGCAAAATATTTTATAAATTTCCTGTGCAACAGTTTTTAGGGCACGTAAACTAAGAATAAAACATCTCTCCTGTCAACAGTGGCACCCTACCACAATCTTTCCACTAGTCTTACTTAAACATCGATTGTTGACACATTCGATATTATCGATAATATTTTCAAAAAACTGGCGGTAAATCGATTAATTGTCTATTGCTTTGGGCTGATATTTCAAATGAAAATTAACTTTCTAAGAATTTTTTTATTCTTTAGAATAGTGTACAACAATAAAAGGAAAAAAACTTACAAAAAGTAAGGCATTTAAATTCTTGTCCATTAGATGAATTTTGTTATTTGGGTAGCAAGATAACTTCTGACGGCCGAAGTAAAGAAGATATAAAATGCAGAATGTCTACGGGACGAAAAGCGTTTCTAAAGAAGCGAAACTTGTTAACATCCAATATTAATTTAAGTGTCAGGAAGTCATTTCTGAAAGCATTTGTCTAGAGTGTAGCATTGTACGGGAGTGAAACGTGGACGATAAGGTGTTCAGATAAAAAGATGATAGAAGCTTTTGAAATGTGGTGTTACAGACGAATGATGAAAATTAGATGGGTAGATCACATAACTAATGACGAGTTGCTCAACAGAATCGGGGAGGAGTTTCTGGCACATCCTGACTAAGATAAGGGGTAGATTGGTAGGACACATTTTGAGACATCAAGGAATTGTCAACTTAGCATTAGAAGGAAGCGTATGGGGTAAATTCTTGGAGGGAGACCGAGGGACGAATATAGTAAGCAGTCAAAAGGATGTAGGTTGCCGAAAGTATTCTCAGATGAAGAGACTTGCACAGGACAGGGTAGCGTGGAGAGCAGCATGAAACCAGTCTGCGGACTGAAGACCACAACAACAACAACAAAAGTCTCTTGTTACATTGCAAGATACGTAAATTTTGTTTTATAAAAGTAAGGCACCTAAACGCTTCTCCTTTAGTTAGTTGTGTATTTCATTCATTTTCCTGCCTTGGAGAAAATCCTTTCTGCAGGAACTTCAGTCGCTGGACAGCACAAACAGTTGTTGGCCATTACGCGCGACAAGCTATCAGATTTTGCCCAATAGTCTAAAACATAGGCACGCTTGTCAATTACAAGTTTTTCAAAGTATTGACGAACATCAATTATGAAATCACTGGCAAGTGTAATGACATTGACGTTATGCTGTTGCGCACTGGGAAGATCAATCGATTTCAAACTGTTAGACTTCTCAGTAGCCGAATTAGCACTCGTAATGGATGCTTCTGTTCTAGTTGTTTTTCTTGCACTTGATTCGATAATAGCAAGTTACTTTTCCTGAAGTACTTGTGAAGCGTTGTCTGCCTCTTGAAATGTTCTGAACCCAAGTTTCTTAAACCTAAGCTATGATAAAGTGTCTAGCAACTGCATTGTATTACAACAACCTTACCTGTTTTTCTTACTACAAGTAAGTCTGTTCACACATTTCAAGATGACAACCTGTATAATGCCTATTAATGAATCTATGTTATTTTTTTCTACCATCAGCACCTGATTGGTACGACATGTGGACAACCAAGAGTTGCAAGCCAAACAAGAGAATTCCCTCTGTTACGTCCCATTTCCCCTAGCGTCCCGTCTGTTAATAACATAGTATGTAAACAGTATTGGCCACCTTAATTTTCTATTAAATACCTATATACTATTAACTTTCCATCTGTACTCCAGACTAAGAAGTAGGCTAACAGGATCCGACAATTTTTCACCTGCCAATTAAAATAGAGTTGCACTATATGAATAGCCTATTATTAAAGACGGAGATCTGTCGTTTGCCAGGAACTGAGATAAACGTCATTTTTTATTGCGAAACGTAGAGCTAATATATTTATAAGCTGATTTGAGCATTATCAACTTTAATACTCTTCTTACGGCACGTCATCTGGTGACCAAAATCTGTAAACATGTATTTTACCTTTACCGTGTCCTCAGTCTGTTCCTTAATGTTAGAACAAGAGCATGTAACCATTTGTACTGACTTACTTGTAATCAATGTATGGAGGGTACTGTGCTGAATTTCCTTATAACAAAATTTGTAGATTGTTTTTTGCAATATTCCTGTTCTAATATTGTACAATTATTATTATTATTTCCCTTTCACAGATTCTGATGATGGCCCAGTCATATTTTAACCACTTCAAGAGTTTTATCAATACAGCGACCTATGCAGCCTATTGCAGACTTTATTTACTATTAAACATGGTCGCCTGCCTCCTCCGTGACCTTATGTCACAACTATGTGGTCTAAAGAAGACATCCAGACTTTCTGTGACCAAATGTTTAAATGTTTGTTCAAATGTTTGTATAGTCTATGGGACTTAACTACGGGATCATCAGTCCCTAAACTTACAAACTACTTATGAACTACTTACGAACTAGGACGGCACAAATATCCATGCCCGAGGGGAGATTCGAACCCCCGACCGTAGTGGCCGTGCAGACCGTGACTGGAGCGCCTCAGTCTCCTCGGCCACCGCGGCCGGCTTTCTGTGACCATAATGGTGTTGAAACAATCACACATAGCAGGCCGGCAGTGGTGGAATGGCTGAGCGTTCTAAGGCGCCATGCTGAAGAGTGCGCGGTTTCTCCTTGTCGGAGATTCGAGTCCTCCCTCTGGCATTGGTGTCTGTGTTGTCCTTAGATTACTTTAAGTTGTTTGTCAGTCTAGGAACTGATAAAAGTAGTTATGTCCCACAGGTTCACAAACATTTGAACAAAAGGCCGATTTTTTTCCCTTTAGTTTCACCGACTACACGTAAGTTCCTCTCCTAAACCATCGTACTAAAGATAAAATGGCAGATATTGAAATACGAGTCAGAGGAATAGAAAGGCAGGTGAAATCGTTCAACAGAAGAAAGGCGGCTGGACCAGTTTTGATAGAGATTCGATTTTACACAGAGTACCTGAAGGACCTGGGCATCCTTCTAACAGCAGAATACCGTAGGTCTCTAGAGGAGCAAAGTATTCCTAACGGTTGGAAAAGAGGTCAATTCACTTCCGTTTACAAGAAGGGTCATCGATGAAATGAACAAAACCATAGGTCTCTCTGACTTACGTCAGTTACAGACTGCTGGAACACATTTTTTGTTCGAATGTTATTTCTGGAACCGTAAATCTCCTTTGTAGGAATCAACATGGTTTCAGGAAGCGGAAATCAAAGTGATACACAACCGGCGCTATCCATCCACGATATCCAGGGGGCAGTTGACTCAGGATCGTACTTAGATGCCGTGTTTCTTGACTTCCGCAACGTGTTCGATACCCTTCCGCACCGACACCTGATAAACAAAGTGTGAGCATTTGGAATATCAGATCAGCTGTGTGACTGGAATTGGCGTTCCAGCTAACAATTCTCAATGGGGAGAAGTCTTCAGACGTTAATCTCAGACGTTTCCCACTATTTACGAGGGTTGGAGCTTAAATAGTGGCAATTATCTATTCACAACCGATACAAAAGCGTTACATGTTTGCACCTGTTTCTGTCCTTCAAAGTAGTCACAAGCGTTGTGTAGAGCCAGTTGCCAGCGATGTGGCAGGCGTAGTATACCGTTAGCAGAGCCTGTTCTGTTGATGGTGCGAATGGAGCGGTCTACTGCCTGTCGAATCTCTGGAATAGTTCTGAAGCTATTCCCATGAAGTGGTTCCTTCGTCTTCAGATTCAAATCAAAGTCACAAGGACTTAAGTCCGTGGAGTCTGGCTGATAGTACAGTACTTCCCAGTCTCATCGACCGAACAGAGCAGCCACGGCTTGCGCTGTATGCGCCCGCGCATTGTCGTGCTAAACGATGGGTGGGTTGCGCAGAAAGTGTCGCCGCTTCTTTCGCAAAGCAGGTCGCAGGTGATGCTCCAAAAACGAACAGTAATACTGTGCAGTGACCGTCTGCCGTGGAGGAACGTAATGCGTTACGCTAGACCGTTCGCTCTCCAGTGACTTGGTTTCCCTGGATTGTGCGCAAGCCGCTGACGTGGGACGGGCGAGTCCATTTCCTAGGAGGTGAGGTAGGTAGGTACGTCAGAAACGTCTGGTATGAGCGACAATAACAGGTTCCATTGCATAGTATCTCCATAACGGAGTTGCCACTATTTAATTTTCAACCCTCCTATATAAATGACCTCGTAGATAACTTGGGAATTTCAGTGAGGCTTTTCCCGAATGATGCTGCAGTTTATCGAAAAGTCGGAACACTGGGAAAGGATAGCGAAAATGCAGAATGTTGATGCGTGGTGCAGGGAACGGCAAATGAGCCTCAAAATAAACAATTGTGCAGTGCTGCGTTTACATAGAAAGAAAGATCCTTTGTTACACAACTACGCAATAGCGTGACAAACAGTGAGAGCAGTCACTTCCATAAAGTATGTGGGAACAGACATGTAGGGCGACTTGAAATGGAACGACCATATAAAAGCAATCGTGATGAAGGCAGATGACAGATTCACTGGAAGAATCCTCACGATGTCTGTCAACAAAGAAGTGGGTTACAAATCTCTTATTCGGCCATCGCTAGAGTATTGCTCATCAGCATGGCATCCGTACTTCGTAGGGTTAACAAAAGGAGAAGATCAACGTAGAGGAGCTCGCTTCACTACGGTCTCATTCAATGAGCGAGAAAGCGTCACTGAGGAGACCAGGAGACTACAGGGGCAGACGCTGCAAGAGAGGAGTTCTGTACCGCGGTACTGTGCTTCTGTCAAAGTTACTAGAGCATACGTATCATGAAGAGTCAACCAATATATCACTTCCTTCCACGTATATGTCGGAGACAGCACAAATGTAAGATCAGAGGGGTCAGGGGCCACAAGGCGATCATTTTTCCCGCGAACCATACGAGACTGGAATAGCAGGAAGTGACTATGGTACAGAAAGCACCCTCCGCCACACACCGTGAAGTAGCTTACGGAGTACGGATGCAGAAGTATAGCCGGCCGCGGTGGCCGAGGGGACTGAGGCGCTGCAGTCACGGTGTGCACGGTCACTACGGTCTGGGATTCGAATCCCCCCTCGGGCATGGATATTTGTGCCGTCCTTTGTTAGTTCATAAGTAGTTTGTAAGTTTAGGGACTGATGACCCAGTAGTTAAGTCCCATAAGCTATACAAACACTTGAACATTTGAGCAGATGTATATTTGAAATGTTGCCGGTATTATCCGACACCGCCAGTGTAATTGTCAAGTTATTGTTGAGACACAGTACCTTTCCAAATATTTCTAAACCTATTCGACCAAACTGCTGTGGTCATCAGTCCCTAAACTTACCATCTACTTAACCCTTTCATTCCCACATAATGAACTCAGCTTTAGAAAAATTAAAATTCAGTGGTTTTTTTTTTTCTTAAATGTCTGTGGTAAGCCAGTCGCGTTCTGCACGGGCACTACGGTCGGGAGTTCGAATCCCCCCTCGGGCATGGATATTTGTGCCGTCCTTAGTGTTAGCTAGTTCATAAGTCGTTTGTATGTTTAGGGACTGATGACTCCGTAGTTAAGTCCCATAAGCTCTACAAACATTGAATATATCATGTATTGCATGCACATCACACACGTATTTTATTACTTGGGGCGTTATTTTGTTGATAGTTAATACTGTTAGATCGATGTTTCTTCTTCTTCTTCTTTCTCTTTGGCCCTTTTTCGCACTTGCAGTTTAGGCACTGTGTTAAACGCGGATTTGGCATGTGCTAATATTTACAGGGTAGTCGGATGCCCTTCCTGCCGCCACCCCATGCCCTCCAGGGAGAAAGTGTGTACCCCAAATGTGTAGCGTTATATATGTGTGAACGTGTAAAGTGTTACGAAATGCTTGCGAATCGTGGAACTAAGGCGGGACTTGGGCACCAGCCCGGTATTCACCTAGGGGGATGTGGAAAACCGCCTAAACACCACATCCAGGCTGGCCGGCACTCCGACCCCCTTCGTTAATCCGCCGGGCGGATTCGAACCGGGGCCAGTACGCCTCCCCGTCTCGGAAAATGGTGCGTTAGACCACGCGGCTAACCGAACGGGTAATACTGTTAGATCAATAATGGTAGCAAAATGTTCGCAGCAGCACCAAAGACAAGACTGCTGGAATAAACTAAAAGGAACCACACTCACGCTCACACTCTCAGCCACCTACAGACGGCAACGCAACACAACCTCCAAGACGGACAGATTAATGCCTCAGAAGTGCCTACACGGCGTACCGAGCGGCAAAAATGTCGTACTAGATACATGTTGTCCATAAAAAAATGCAACTTTAAGTATTGATGCACAAAGTACGGTTTAAATCAGCTTTTAATACATTGTTGTCTACATCTACATCTAAATACATACTCCGCAGTTCACCGTAAGGTGCGTGGAGGAGGGTACACTGTACCACTACTAGGCATTTAGTTTCCTATTCCACTCCCCAATAGAACGAGGAAAAAAGGAATGCCTATATGCCTCCGTACAAGCCCTAATTTCTCTTATCTTGTCATTGTGATCACTACGTGAAATGTAAGTAGGCGGCAGCAAGATCGTACTACTCGGCTTCAAATTCCGGCCCTCTAAATTTCCTCAACAGAAATTCACGAAAAGAACGTCGTCTATCTCCCAGCGAGCCCCAATTGAGTTGCCGGAGCATTTCCGTGACACTCGCGCATTGGTCGAACCTACCGGTAACAAATCTAGCTGCTCGCCTCTGAATCGCCTATATGTCTACTTTTAAACCAATCTGCTGCGGGTCCCAAACACTTGAGGAATACTCAAGACGTGGTCGTACAAGCGTTTTATACGCGGTCTCCTTTACAGGTGAAGTACGTCTTCCCAAAATTCTCCCAATAAACCGAAGATGGCTGTCCGCCTTACTCACAACTGTCCTTACATGTTCGTTCCATTTCATATCGCTCTGCAATGTTACGCCTAGATATTTGAACGACGCGACAGCATCAGGAAGTCACTACTAATGCTGTATTCGAACATTATAGGATTGTTTTTTCTACTCATGCGCATCACCATGCATTTTTCTACATTGAGATCTGGCTGCCAATCTTCACACCAACTAGAAATTTTGTCTAATTCATCCTGTATGCTATTACAGTCAGTTACAGACAACACCCTCCCATACACCACATCATCAGCATCATCAGCAAACAGCCTCAAATTACAACTTACAATGTCCATCAGATCATTTATATAGATTGAAAATAATAGCGGTCCTATCACGCTCCCCTGGGGCACGCCTGACGATACACTCGTCCCTGATGAACACTCGCCGTCGAGAACAACGTACTGCGTTCTATTATTTAGAACAACACTGGGATTGACACGGTTAAGCTAACGTATTCTAAGGACAATACACATAGCCATGGCCTATGGAGGATTCGACGTTCCGACGGGGAGCAACGGCGCACTCTGTAGCAAGACGCCTTAGCGTGCTCGGCCACTCCACCGTCGAACTGCACGATCGGCTGGCCACGTAAGAAGGGATTAACAATTCATAAGCAAGCAAAACTTTGAATAATGAATGAAAAAGCTGTAGAGGTCGCTGTATTGATAAAAGTCATTAGTTGGCTGCAAAATGACTTTATTTTACGCGTTTCTGCCTCGGCGACCATGAGAATCCTGTCGTTGAAAGTAATATGTTGGTTACATAACATTAGATTAGATTAGATTAATACTTGTTCCATAGATCATCTATACGACATTTCGTAATGATGTGGAACGTGTCAGTTTAGTAAATGTTGTCTATACTTGACAATATTTTAAGGATTTTTTTTCTTGTTTATTTATTTTTTTTTATTTTTTTTTTATTTTTTTTTTTTAAGTTTTATCTAAAAATTCATCTACATTGTAGAAGGAGTTGCCATTCATAAATTCCTGTAATTTCTTTTTAAATACTATTTGGCTATCTGTCAGACTTTTGATGCTACTTGGTAAGTGACCAAAGACTTTTGTGGCAGCATAATTCACCCCTTTCTGAGCCAAAGTTAGATTTAACCTTGAATAAATACGGTAGTCACATGTTGTTCAGGTAACATTAGAGACCAGACTGATGATACCCGAACAACATGTAACTAATGTTACGTGAACTACATGTAACTAATGTGCACTGGTTACTTTCAACGACAGGATTCTGATGATGGCCGAAGCCGAAACGCGTAAAATAAAGTAATTTTGTAGCAAGCTAGTGACTTTCATCAATACAGCGACCTCTACAGCTTTCTGCAGACTTCATTCATTATTCATCGTGATCGCTAGACTCCTCCGTAACTTTATGTTACAGGTTTGTGTAACACTTTGAAATCTTACACCTTCCGTGGACCATATTTTCCGCGTACCACAAGTCGGGGACCACTAGAGAGGCATTCAGTCACCCCGTTTACATGGGCTCCCAAGCCCGGAATTCGTCAACCAATTTCCCAATTCCGCTTTTCGTTGGTCATGTAAACACTGCAAAATCGATTCTGGAAATCCGCTTCTCTAAAGCGGTTTTCCAGTTCCACAATCGATTTTCTTGCCCATGTAAACGCAACCGTTTTTGAAGCGTTCTTGCCTTGTCAGATTGTGTTTTCTTGTTAAGAATTTGCTGCACGTATGGAAAGAGTGAAATTTTCTAATGTGAAATAGAATAGATTTTTGGCTCTCCATCCGTTCCAAGACAATTATATATTCCGTGCTAACAATGTCGCAAACAGTCATGTAGTTGAAACTTCCTGGCAGATTAAAATTGTGTGCCGGAACCGGGACTCGAACCTGGGACCTTTGCCTTTCGCGGGCAAGCGCACTACCGACTGTGCTATCCCGACAAGACTCACGATGCCGCCTTACAACTTTACTTCCGCCAGTACCTCGCCTCGTACTTTCCAAACTTCACAGAAGCTCTCCTGCGAACCATGCAAGACTAGCACTCCTGGAAGAAAGGATTTGGTGGAGACATGGCTTAGACACAGCCTAAGGGAGGTTTCCAGAATGAAACTTTCACTCTGCAGCGGAGTGTGCGCTGATATGAAATGTAGTTATTTATGCCCTTTCTTGGCACTTTAATGTCTGACTATTGAACCGCGGGTAACACCGCTGGGAGCAGCTAGTGAAACATGAAGACGTTTGACAGAGGTAAGCGGTTCCGTTCTGTTCCTCGGCGGAAACGCTTCAAAGTGTCGTGACACGGTCCTCACACTCATTGAGCTGGCGTCAAATTGCAGTCATTCACATCTCTCTCTCTCTCTCTGCCCTCCATTCTGCTCCCACATTCGTGCCAGGGGGCCCGGCCACGATTTGTAACGACCCATTACACCTCGCTGCGTATCGGAGCGCATCCTCAGACCAGCACCCGAAACAATGGCTCAGCTGGCCGTGCCACTCCATCATCATTCTTCACCTCGGCCGTCGAAACGCACAGCCAGGAAAATAGAAGAAAATTAAAAAAGAAAAAAAAATATCAAATAGAAGTACCGAAATGGTCGCAGCTGTTTGTGTCGGCTGCGGTACAAGGCGTCAGACACATCTGCTAGCGACGGAGAAATGACCGCCCTGTTTTAATTTCAGCTCCACCGTACGCCACCTGCTTTGCGAGGCATTGTTGCTGGTGTGACGTCACCGTGCGAATGTCCGCCAGGGTATGCGGAGCTCGCCTCCTGCGATGCACTCGGGAACTAAGTAGCAGTCTGACTGACGTCAGAAGAAAAATGAGAGGCTCCATTCTTCCCGTAGCCCAGTTCGAGCGTTGTTGCTTTGTTCGTTTTAATTTTGTGACATGGTCTGGTTCTTCTCGCAACAGTAGTGGCAGTGGCGAAACTAGGACTTGGCTTTGGGAGGGGATTGACCTGCTTGAGGAGCAAAATTTTACTCAGTTTCCAGACAGACTACCATCTTCCACTCCCGTTGAAGAAACCAATTCAAAAATGTTCAAATGTTTGTAGAGCTTATGGGACTTAACTACGGGGTCATCAGTCCCTAAACTTACAAACTACTTATCAACTAGCTAATACTAAGGACGGCACAAATATCCATGCTCGAGGGGGCATTCGAACCCCCGACCGTAGTGGCCGTGCTGACCGTGACTGAAGCGCCACAGTCCCCTCGGACACCGCGGCCGGCAGAAACTAATTCACTCCCATCCAATGAAAGCTTATGGTAAAACACCCCAAGTTTCCAATCTTTACCAGATTGCTGTTATAATTTTTTTTATTTATTTATTTATTTTGGGGGGGGGTTTCTTGGGGGGAGGGTTTCTATATCCCTCATCCACCCCCATAGTTACGCCACTGAGTAGTGGCACCCCCAAGTTTTCAGCGCAGAGACCACTTTGATTCCCTTGCTGTCAGCAGGGATCGCAAGTTCCTCTTGGTTATATAAAACAAACGTGTACAGATACAGAAAGTAATCAATGGATGAACAAGCAGCTCTCGGTCGCAAATTAAAAATTATTTTGTCAGTTTTCTGCAATGACTAAGATTGCCTTCATCAGAAAATATAAAACAAAACAAGTCACATAAGAAAATATACTATTCAGCTGTATAGATTATGTCACAAAGGGTTCTTTTTTTTTTTCTTTTTAAAAAAAAAAAAAAAAAAAAAAAAAAGCTAGCCACTATGGGCTGCACGCCCATGCTTGATGCCTGTGTGCAGGCTTGACTAGCTTTCTTCCAAAAAACTTTGTGACGTAAGCTATACAGCTGAATAGTAAGGGTAAGGTGGTACAAATTCGATATAGGTACAATTCTGATCAACATAAGTTTTCGCGCCATTTGTCAACTTCATGGTGTCTCGTTGTGTAGCGTTGTAGTGTAGCAGGTTTCTACAGCTCCTCCTTTCTTTCCCAAGAATATACCACTTTGTGCTATGAAGATACAATTTTTTCCCTTTTTAGAGGTAAGTGAAGCTACTTAGTCCAACGCGCTGTTATACATTTTCTGGTTAAGGGTGATTGGATTCGCTGCCAAAAATGCAATGTATGCGTTGGTGTCTTAAGGAAAAAGTGCTTTCTGTGTGGAATATGCCCATTATCAAAATTGTACGAGGAAGTGATCATAATTGTACCTAGTGTGGTACATTTCCGATCGATTTTTCTCAATTCTGTAACCTTTTCTAGGTATTTATACCAACAATTGTAAGTGTCTAATATCTGTGTTATATATTCATTAAACATCCGGGAACAAGTGAAATCGTAAAAATTATTTATTTTCTCAATATATTTCCAGTTATAATGACATTTGTCCGAAATGATCGAAATTGTACCACCTTACCCTATATTTTCTTATGTGACTTGTTTTGTTTTATATTTTCTGATGAAGGCAATCTTAGTCATTGCCGAAACCTCGACAAATAATTTTTAATTTGCGACCTATGGCTGCTTGTTTATCCATTGACGTTGTAACGGTCGCTGACAATAGCTGCTAGGTTTAAAATTAAAAGAAAAAATTACAGAAACTAATATTTATCGTACAAACATATACAACTGTTAAATTACTGTTCTACATAGATTCCGAAATTTTGTAGGGACTTCTCGTAGCTTGGCGCAAGTTTTTGTATGCCTTCTTCATACAAGGTTGCCGCCTGTGTATTCAAGCATGTGGTAACGTGTTCTTTCAGCTCGTCATCACGTTGGAGTGTTGACCACCGAGGTCAGATTATACGTAAGAAGAGATGAAAGTCGCTGCGAACGGTATCCGAACTGTTGTCAGCATGAACAAACACGTCCCAGTGAAATTCCCGTAAGAGTTGTTTGGTCACATTCGCCATGTGAGTTCGGACATTACCGTGTTCTGTATTGCGCGGCGCAATTTCTTAATGGTCTCGCGGCAACCATGTGCATTGATTGTTTGGTCTCGTGGTAAGAAATCAATCCGCAAAATGCCTTTTCTGTCCCAAAAACGGTGCACATGACTTTTCGAGGTGTGAAGATTTGCTTAGGCTTAATCTTCGTTGGGGATGAAGTGTGCCTCCATTCCACTGATTACCGTTTTGTTTCTGGGGTGTCGTACTATACCCAAGTTTCATCCCCCGTGACTACCTAAAAAAGAAAACCATCGGCTTAGTCATTGTAGCGTGTCTAAACTGAAGTACACTGCCCATCCGTTGTTTTTTGTGTTGTTCACTAAGAATGTTGTCTAGTCAACTTGAGTAAAGTTTGAAAGACGACCGTCTGTCGTCTTCCTTATTTTTTGTATATTTCTGTAAAGTTATAATTTATTTAATGTCGCTAGATTATCATTTTGTTAAAACTTGAACCCCAATCTTTTCAAGGCTTGAGGAATAGCATTTTCATTTCATGTGTTAGAATATTAGTTAATATTGCTAGGTTTTTCTTATTTTGTTATGTTAATAATTTATTATTTTATTAATTAATGTGGCATAAGTACGGCTTCTCCGCTACGCCACTGCCCCTGTGAGAATGTGCAGTAATTTTACCTTTAAGTGTGTGCGAGAATCTATGGGTGTATGAATGTGGGGAGTGAAAGCTCGCTTTGCATCGTTCTCTCTAGCTCAGAGTCGATAGCTGCTGAGGTTACCAAAGAGTTTTCTACACTCTCTGCTTGCGAGCTAGTTAGCGATCCTTCCTTCCAGCGTGAATCTCGCTGTCCATCCCCATCACCGCTGTTTTCTTGGATTTTCCGGCTTCCGGTGGCTTAGCGACTAATAACCAAAGACTTCAAGTCCAATAGATTTACAAACATTTGAACATTTTCCAAAGGGCCGTAACAATTTAGTTTCTTTCGGTATCAATTAAACACTAAACAAAAACAAATCTTCCGGGCCAGATTGTATACTAACCAGATTCCTCTCAGAATATGCTGATGCAATAGCTCCATACTTAGCTAACATATACAACCGATCATTAAGCGAAAAATCCGTACCCCATGACTGGATAGGCAATAGGAGTGATCCCCAAAATGACAGGTTCATCTCATTGACGTCGATTTTCAATAGAATTTTGGAACATATACTTTGTTCGAACATTATGAACTACGTGGAAGAGAACGGCCTATTAACCAATAGTCAACACGGATTCAGAAAGTATCGCACTTGTGAAACACAGCTTGTGAAGGGATAAGTTCCATCGACAAGGGATCTCAAATCGATTCCATAATTCTGGATTTCCAGAAGGCTATTGACACTGTACCTCACAAGCGGCTTCTAATGAAATTGCATGCTTATGGAATATGGCCCCAATTGTGCGAATGGATTCACGATTACCTATCAGAAAGGACACAGTTCGTAGTAGTTGACGGTAAGCCATCGAATAAAACAGAAGTGATATTTGGCGTTCCCCAGGGAAGCGTTATAGGGCCCCTACTCTTCTTCGTGTTTATAAACGATTTAGGAGACAATCTGAATAGCTCCCTTAGACTGTTCGCGGATGATGCTGTCGTTTATCGGTTAGTGAAGTCAACAGAGGATCAAAAACAACTGCAAAGCGATTTAGACAAAATTTCTACACGGTGCGAAGATTGTCAATTAACACTAAATAAAGAAAAGTGTGAAGTAATACACATGACCACTAAAAAAAATCCGCTGAACTTCAATTACACGATAAATCAGACAAACCTTAAGATCGTAAATTTTACCAAATACCTAGGAGTTACAAAAAATTTTCAAATGTTTGTAAATGTATCGGACCAAACTGCGTGGTCATCAGTCCGTAGCTTACAAACTACTTAAACCTAGGTAAACTAACCTAAGGACAAACACACACACCCATGCCCCTGGGAGGACTCGAACCTCCACGGCGAGCAACCGCGCGCTCCGCAGCGAGACGCTTTAGACCGCTCGGCTGCTCCACCGCGGCTGGGAGTTACAATTATGCACAACTTAGACTGGAGAGAACACAGAAAATATTGTGAGGAAGGCGAACCACAGGTTATGTTTCATTGGCAGAACGCTTCGAAGATGCAACAGCTCCACCAAAGAGACTGCCTACATCACACTTGTGCGTCCTCTCCTGGAGTACTGTTGCCCCTTGTGGGACCCTCACCAGGGGGGACTGACGGAGGACATTAAGAATGTTCAGAGGAGGGCAGCTCGTTTTGTTTTATCACGTTACAGGGCGGAAAGCGACACGGAAATGTTGCAAGAATTGAGGTGGACATGATTTTGTGAAATTTCAATCGCCGATTTTTACTTCTGAATGTTAGTTTGCTAGCACCGAGATATGACCATTCTAATAAAATACGAAAAATCAGATCGAAAACGGAACTATTTAGATGTTATTTCGTCCCGCGCCCTATTAGAGAATGGAACTGTAGGGACGGGTTATGAAATTGTTAATGAACCCTCTGACAGGCGCTTACATGTGATTTGCAGAGTACCTATGTAGATAATCAGTGCTGTGACAGCAGAAGACATTTGAAGGATCTCTTCGAAAGTAAACCGGTCGTATCTATATTGAAAACATGGCAAAGTGTGCAGACTTGAGTTTCGAATTGTTTTTGCTGTGAATTTGCGTAACGTTTGATGACGAAATGAGTAAATTAGGAAGTGAGGGAGGGAGGAATAGAGATGGAGACGTTGACATACTCGCTTGAAATAAGGAAATATTCAAATTTAGCGACGATAGTTCTTTCGGCTATTGTTCAGGTTGTGCTTTGCAACTCCAGTGTTGCGGTAAGACAAGGTGCATGTATGATCGTGTGTGTGTGTGTGTGTGTGTGTGTGTGTGTGTGTGTGTGTGTGTGTGTGAGTGTGTGTGTGCTCACAACACTCAAAGAAGACCTCACCACCTGTCGCGATGAATGGACTCCATTCTCCGCCGGATCTCAAAGCTTGTCAACTCCTTCCTGATCTTCCAGCCAAAGCGCTCATTAATGTCACTGGGTGGATCACACGAATCTCGCCACCTTGGCGTATAGCAAATGATGCTGAAACGTGCCAACAGGAACAGTGTATTCTAATGGCGCCTAGGACTTCGTTCAAATCACTAGCAGTGTTACATAATTACGTGAACAATGCTTGAGGGAAGATGCCTTGCCGGCCGCGGTGGCCGAGAAGACTAAGGCGCTCCAGTCACGGTCTGCATGGCCACTACGGTCGGGGGTTCGAATCCCCCCTCGGGCATGGATATTTGTGCAGTCCTAGTTCGCAAGTAGTTCATAAGTAGTTTGTAAGTTTAGGGACTGATGACTCCGTAGTTAAGTCCTATAGACTTTACAAACATTTTTTTTTTTTTTTTTTTTTTTTGAAGATGCCTTTTCAGCTGACGGCGTAACAGCCGAAAACTACTTCGTATTGTACGGTAACCCTTAAGGTAAGCCTTACATTATAACGAGGAATGAGCTTAATTTTGAAACATATTATTCGTTTGAACCTGTTTATAGCGAATATGTAGTAATTAACTTCTTATGTGACTTAATTAATTATCGTGATGCACAATGTATGTAGGTAACTTAACTGTGAACATTTTCTGTCATTTATTTATTATCTGTATTAAAATTACTAAAAATTTCCGGGCTGTTATGCCGTGGTCTAGTGGATTTACTATTAAAATAGTAAAATAGTAAATCCACTAGACCACGGCATAACAGCCCGGAAATTTTTAGTAATTTTGACCATTCCGGCCGTGAAAGTTTACATTTTACAGTATCTGTATTGTAATTGTTTATGTATATACTATTTTATTTGTACTTTGTATGTTTTCTGTATGACTGTGATTACTTGTTATGTTTAATTTGTCAGTGTAAAATATTTCTCTGTTAACAGTTATCAACATGGCTCCTCAGCTCAGAGACTTTATCGTACAGCAGCGCTCGCCTGTGGGAGAGCAGGCAAGCAGCAGTATCTGCCGCCCCGTAACGTAGATCAGACGTTCGTAGGCGGTCCGCGGAGTGCTCAAACGATATAGGTAATAAAGTTAAAACAAAGTGGAAGTTCTAATTTGTTATAAGTGCAACGTTATGAAAGTTTATGTGAAACCTGTGATCATAAGTGAAGTAAGAATTGACTTCAATGAAACATTTATTCGTTGGTTCTGCTGAGGCAGAAATTCGTTACGTGTTCGCTAACCGTCCCAGACGTCCGAAACGCGGTAGCGTCATCGCGGACGCTAACGGTCGCGATTAATTACGCGATTCGCGAAGCATCACGGCGAACTGCTAGCAAGCTGCCAAAGGAGGAGCCTCCATCAAAATGATATCTGTATCAATTTGAGTACCACGTCGCTGGACTGATAAATAAGATAAGTTAAATGCTATTGATTGTAATTCACTGTGAATGCATGTTTAAGTTTTGTTAAAATACAAGAAGATTAGACAGTACTTTTGCTATCTTATTTGAACAACTAATTAACTACTCATGATTAGTATAACAATCCTCAATAATGCATGAATAATATTTCTACACAATTTTACAATCAAGTGAGTGTCATTAATTGTTAGAGACTGTGATAATCATTCAGTTGAGACAATTTTGCTAAAATTGATAGTAGAAGATAACAGACAGTTGAATTAATTAATAATTTTTCTATTTCGTTTTACACTGAGTTCAACAATAATAGCCACCGCTACATCTATCCTATAAAGAACCAAATTCGAACTAATGTCGTATGCATAGCAATAATTAAGACTGATTTACTTAAATAACCTATTTGCTTGAGTGAATTAATTTTATCAGATACTGACTTTAGTGGTTAGACTGCACCCACTTGCCAATCACTTGATGTTAAAAATCCTACTATTCATAATTTTCTAAATTATCATTACCATTTGTGTACTAATTGAGTCGTACGCACTGCACACACGGAGTAAGTTAATTTCTGCTATCTGTGTGTGCACAGTCTCTGTAGGAGGTTTTGTAAGGAAAGGAAAGGTGAGTGATCTATTGAAAAGTTTGTCAGATAGGGCCATAGTACTTGTTAGTTACACTAATTGCCTTGCTCAATATTTTCAAAATTTAACTACACCACTTGCATTAATCACGAGTTTAACGTAACCAACCACGAAATTAAGGTCACGTTTGTTATGTGGCTCAAACATTACAACAGCCACCACAGTTAATAACACATAAAAAATTATATATTTTTTACCTCCACTCACACTTTTCTTTAATAAAAATAAACACCTTTCTCCTATACTACAATTTTAATTTTTTTTGCTTTCCTTACAGTATAAATCAATAACCATTGTTGAATATTCCACCAGTGTCGTGCGTGTTTTAGTGATGAGGGTTACATGCTGTTTGGTTCATATTTATATTTTTAATTTAAGATACAAAGATCGGACACCTCAATAACGATTTGGCTAACAAAGATCACAAAATTTTCCGACACACGCAAAGATCATAGATTCCATCACAGGCATACATTACTAGACTGGCAAACTTGCCTTTCTGACTGTAGCCTGACGCCGCCATCTTGCAGCTCCTCTCGTCAAAAAGTTTCCGTTTGGTACTACTATGAAATTATAATCTATATCTATAAATGTGAATGTCTGTTCGGTGTACGCTTATCACGTTTGAACCACAAGACATAAAGAGCTGAAAATTTGTACAGTTACTAATGTCTACCCGGGGAAGGCTTTAGGCACGGTTTTATGGCTATCGGATATCTATTTATCTATATATATTAATGTGAATGTCTCTTTGGTGTACGCTTATCACGTCCGAACGACAAGATGCAGAGACTTAAATATTGATACAGTTACTGATTTATACCTGAGGAAGGTTATAGGCACGGTTTTATAGCGATCTGATAGATATTTAGTAATTTGAAGAATATAACGCGAAATGCGGAACAATAATGACTCTTTGAAAATTATATTTACTCTTTGAAAATGGTTTTATTGGTTGCATTGTTGCTTGAGGGTTGATAATGATAAAAGGGTGGAGTATATTGGGATGAAAAGTTATTGGTGTATATAAACTTCTACGTTTGTGTGTGTGTGTGTGTGTGTTAATATTTCGCTCTGCAGCGAAAACTACAGAACGCAAACGAATGATATGTGTGTAATTGTTGTCCGAAGTCTTCCGTTGTACACCATAGCAGTTCCATGCCGATAGCTATAAGGGGGTGCAAGATATGGTGGTTGAAAGTCGTCAAATTATTAAAAAAATTCGGACTGAAGGCCATCGATGACGTTTGCGACTCACTCTATAACAAGGAGGTTACATACAGCGGAACGTGATGCCACAGACCATATCTTTGGTCTATGCGTGCTACAATGTCTTCAGCTCTTTCTCAGTCAGGATAAGCAAACGAATAAGGAAACATAAGTACAAGTAAATAAAGCACTAAAATAGAAATTTCTTTTAATACATATCTTTAAAAAAATCTATCTGACGTTTTGCGCATTACAGCAAGCGATCGTTCTGTGATATTATTACAATCATTATTGCTGGATTTCGTGATTGAATTCTTCGAAACGAGTACATTTTTACGTGTGATTACTTATTTCTTATCTATTCTCTGATAAATGTAACATGTTTTTAGAAGAAAGAACATGGACAGAGAGAGAGAGAGAGAGAGAGAGAGAGAGAGAGAGAGAGAGTGGATAGGAGAAGTACTAACTCAAGGCTCGAATAAATAAAGAAATACCCGGGCAACGCCGGGTTTTCAGCTAGTGCGAAATAATGTTATAAGCTTTGCTAGTTGGTTTAAACACGCTTCGCATTTGAGGCATTACTTCCTTAGTAGTTAAATTTAGAACATACATTTCAGAATCGTATTATGAGAAGAATATGTTACATACTTTTAAACCAGACTGTAGTTATGGAAAAACGCTCAGAAGAATAAAGATACGTATTACACCTCTTCAAGTAGCACATTTATAGCGGTCATACTATTCAAAGAAACTGGTAACTATAATAAAAATGGGAAATTAACGTGACTCATTGGTGAACGCGTAAAAGAAGAATGTAGTTTTCGTGAAAACACTCAAAAGAAAAAAGATACGTGTTATCCACGACAAGTAGCACTTTTATAACGACCATACTACTGAACAAAAGCCGAAGTTGAATCAAATTGGTAACAGATTAATGAAAATAGCAACTCAGTACAGCTTATTATTGTGTGTTCAAATGTTTGTGAAGCTTATGGGACTTAACTGCGGGATCATCAGTCCCTAAACTTACAAACTACTTACGAACTGCCTTATACTAAACATCCATGCCCGAGGGGGGATTCGAACCCCCGACGGGGAACGGCCTCGCGCATCGCAGCATAGCCCCTCAATGCGCTCGGCCACTCCGCCGCGGCATTATTGTATGTATCTTCTGTTTACTGTACGAAAAATTAAAGCAATTTTAAACACACGAATTGACCATTATGTCGAAACTTGAAAGACGGTGTAGTTACGACAGTCCATCCGTATTTTTACAACTGTTATCTCTAATTAAACACACGACTGTTCACACGTTTACAGTATATAAATATGATAAATACGGAGGCGAGACTTCAGTGACAGCAATGATAATGTATACGCCATTGCCTGTCTAGTAATATATGTCTGTGGATTCCACAAACTCAAATAGCAGAGGTTATATTAAGTAGAAGCAAATTACATGTAACCATGAACATACCAGATGTATTGAGCAGCATTGGCCGTAAATGTTTCATTTATAAACAACAGATCGATTTCAATCACATAGTGATCATCTTCAGTGTATCCTTCAAACTATATAACAAGATCATAAAATCAGAATGGAATTAAAAACAAATACAAAATGAACTTGAATACAATTTCAGATATAGTATACAGACAGAATACATACCAAGCATTGTGAATGCACGAAATGTAACTGCAACTGTGTCGAAATAAGATTCGGCAAACATAAAATTGCAGTGCCGGAGGTTCAGATGGAATAGGTGCGCTGCTTTCAAACGACATGCAGCGGCGCTGTAGGGGTGGGCATTATTAACGCCATCTATTACATAGATTTTTATACAAAATAAAAATTAGAATGTATTTTTACACATAAGGTATAACAAATAAAAATGAAAAGTCAGTATACAGAAATATATAAAAATATCAGGTAAAAGACAAGAGCATGATGCTAAGCGTCTTATGCCAGTTATGGATACTACTAACGTAGTAAGTTATTTCAAACAGGAATTTTTTAAAAAAAAATTTTAATTCAAATGAGAAGTACCATGAAGGATAGTACCCTTTATACACTGCCGGCCGCGGTGGCCGACGGGACTGAGGCGCTTCAGTCACGGTCTGCACGGCCCCTACGGTCGGGGGTTCGAATCCCCCCTCGGGCATGGATATTTGTGCCATCCTTAGTTAGTTCATAAGTAGTTCATAAGTAGTTTGTAAGTTTAGGGACTGATGACCCCTTAGTTAAGTCCCATAGACTATACAAACCTTTATACATTGATTATAGCTACGCTGCAAAATCTCGAAAAAGACGAAGAAGAACTAGGGGATATGTATATATTAGTAATGAAAGTTAATTGCAGCGACATCTTGTTTTCCGTGCTTGAAGCACGCTACATAGCGTTGAGAAAGTTATAGTACAGTACAAACAGTACATTAGTCAGAGAAGCAAAGTATGCATAAAACATAATGCAAAAGGTGTAAGTTGTACAGAATATATGCTTTAATGTTAAAAATATAAAATAAAGTATCGCGATGAAGAACGCAGATATCGTTCATTGCAGATGACGTCTAGGGAATGTTCTCGTTTCCGTGCTGAAGTACTTTACATATAATTGACAATGTTACAGTATAATACAACAATACATCAGTCAGCAAAGCATGTATAAAACATAATAAAAGAATAAACTAGTACAAGATGGTGCTATTTAATGTTAAAACAGTAAAATGAAATGTCATGACGAAAGAGACCATATATCATTCAATGTGGATGACGTCTGGGGAATATACTCGTTTTTCGTGCTCGGACGTTACATAATGTTGACACAGTTACAGTACAATAAAACAATACATTAGTCAGCAAAAAGTATGTATAAAGCTTCACAGAAGGATGAAGCAATACAATGTGGTGCGATTTAATATTAAAAACTGTAATATGAAATGCCATGACGAATTAAACAGATACCCTTGAATGTAGATGCCGTATGCGGAATGTACTCGTTTTTCGTGCTTGAAGCACGTTACATAGATTTGAAAAATTTCGTTGCCAGCAATACATTAGTCAGAAAAAAGTAGTATGGAACATAGGATCTAAGGTTAAAGTCGCACAAGTTAGTGCGATTTAATGTTAAAATATGTAAACTAAAATACCATGACGCAAGAAAGCTGATAACACTCAATGTAGATGAAGTATGGGGAGTGAACTCGTGTTGTAAGCATATGGCGTGTGGAGATATAAGGACCAGACATTATATATGTTAATATGAAACATAATGCACGGAACCCTATTATTCAGCCACGTTGTAAAGAATTCCCCAAAGTGTGCACTTTTTGTCATGGTCTTCCTATTGAGCATAATGCCGCCATGCACCTTTTGGTGGGCACATATTTCCATCTCGGCGCGGTGGACTAGCCGAGCGGTCTAAGGCGTCTCGCTGCGGAGCGCGCGGTTGCTGGCCGTGGAGGTTCGAGTCCTCCCTGGGGCATGGGTGGGTGTGTGTGTTTGTCCTTAGGTTAGTTTACCTAGGTTTAAGTAGTTTGTAAACTACGGACTGATGACCACTCAGTTCGGTCCGATATATTTACAAACATTTGAACATTTTTGATTTCCATCTCCTCCAGGAGATCCAGATACCTGCCCTTTGACCCCCGATGCAAGAGTTTTAGGTGTGAAGTTAGATCAGGGGGTGCGTGTCCTGTTGCCACCAGATGTGCGGCGAAACATGTAACCATGTTATATAGCTGGTTAATATCTCGAAACTATTTCGATAAGAAATATTGCTCTAATAAAATTTCCGAACCCCTAAATACATTGAAATTACGGAAACAAACGACATACATGGATGTCACGATGCTCTGACTTATGCATATTTAGAAATGTAAGTTATAATTGCGATACTCATGAAATTCGATAAATGGTTGACAGTGTCACATTTTCACACATTACCTGAAGATGGCAGCTATGCCGAAATAGGTCCGCGTAATAAATAATAGTTGTATTTAAAGAAAACTTGGAATTTCGTTACATAATGACAATAGATACGGAGTGAATGGTGCGGGCTTGCCGGTTTCGGTATACGCGTATCAAACAAGGAGGGCCTGCCGAAAGCCTGCGGAATTGGGACCACGTTTATAGCGATTTACAGCACATTCGCTGTTCAAGTTTCCGGGTAGTATGGTCGTGGTTGAAGAAACCTTTCTGCTCCTGGCGTTTCGTCCAGAGCTGCGCTGGACATTTTCAGAGGTGCTTCTGGTAGCGATGAGTCTTGCCGCAACACAGCATTTATTCCAGCCATACGTGAAAGCCTTCAACACGTGACCAGAAGACTCTACGGGGAGGCTGTAGTATATAGCACTTGCACTTCCGAAAACCAAAATTTGGGGTCAATTGAAGCCCGCGATACGACTCATAGGCTTTGACCAATGACGCCATATCTGAGTTAAAAACGATAGTTTATTTACAAACAAAACAGATTACGATTGTGTGTTTCCAAAGTGATCTGTAGCTTCTCTCTGATGGTTAGGTGTACGTTAACTGATTCTTTTGGCCCACTTTACGTTACGGTAGTAACACTAAAAGTGGGCCTTTGCGATCGTCTTTTGACAGCTCGAAATTTAAATGAAAATAACGGCTTAACTATTCATCTGACACGAAAATTGAATTACCAAATTTGTAGAGGAGGAAATTCTCTACAACTTTGCTCTCTTATGTTTTTTTCATATCTCGTATCGTTTGAGACATATTTGCAAAAACAACAGAGATTTGACACCCTCCATTGAATTAACGAAAACCAGCCGTTCGGAGATGTCACGTGACATTCCTCGCCCAGAACTCTCTCTGGCATACCCCATCCATCTTGCGTCGCGTATTTGATGATTTTCTTATTGTAACTTACACGTTGTCATTTCAAAGCAATGGCGCATTGAGGAATTAACAAAAACATATCGTTCTTCGTACGATAAAAGATAATCTAGTGTCAACAAATGCCATTATTAGCATCAGTTAACAACGACCTTCAATAGTATGAGATTAAAGGTCTTATCTTTTGATAGATAGCCGTAGTGTAGTGGGCAAGGCGTTGGACTATGACGCTAAAGGTCAGTGGTTCGGAACTCGCCAGTGCCTATTTCTTCTTTTTTCCTAAAAGGGTTTCAGACACTCTTATTAATTTTTTATTATTTAGATTATTATTTTGGTCCAAAATGTTTCCAACAACTTATAAAACTGCGAATCTAAAGTGGGCCGTAAAACATGTCAGTGCGATTTTTTTTTCGGAAGTGAACGCCTTAGGCGTCCTTTTTTGCCTATGATCGATGGTACAGTGGTAACCTGTAATGTACGAGGATAATCTCAGATTATTTATTATCGACAGTGCATAGGTATTACGACAGTATGTCGTATATTTATATTCGTTGATAGTGTTTGTTTAGCTAGTTGGTATATCTATGTACCGTATCTTGTGAGACTCAGATATGACGGCATTGTTCAAAGCGGTCTTCGGTTATGCCAAAATTTGGGTCAATTTGAATAATATGTAAGGGTTTCTGTGCAGAAAGTTCAAATGTTTGTAAATCTATCGGACCCAACTGCGTGGCCATCAGTCCGCAGCTTACTAACTACTTAAAGCTATGTAAACTAACCTAAGGACAAACACACACACCCACCCATGCCCCAGGGAGGACTCGAACCTCCACGGCCAGCAACCGCGCGCTCCGCAGCGAGGCGCTTTAGACCGCTTGGCTACTCCATCGCGGTGGCGATTATTACTAATTATGGTGTTTAATAATTATTTTTCCTGCTAGAAAAAAGGTTTGGATTAAACAAAAATAATAAATAAAAACTTATTTAAGTCTAATATAAAAATATTTTATGTGGGGATCAAAATGACCCCTTCCGCCGATTTCGTCTTTAGTTATGCCAAAATTTGTGTCCATTTCAAGAATATGTAAGGGTTTAAGTGTTGAAAGTGCCTCCGGGAACAATGCCTATTGCAATACAGTGCAGTATTCATTCCCGAGAAATTTGTCGTCTTAGATAACTGTACTAGATCATTAGTGGAAATGACGATTGTTGTCGGCGAGTGCGTAAAAGCATCCGCGACAGAGTTACAGCGATTGGCCGGTGAGGAGAAAGGAACAGCTGGGGTGGAGGGGGGGAGGAGGAGAGAAGGGGAGGGGGTTGGCAAGGTGGGGGGAGGGGCGGGATGAGGGCGATGGTCACGTGGGCAGTGACAAATGACGAGCAGGTCGCGCCAGAAAACTCATTATCTGCTCCTCCGTCCCCAGAGGGAGGTGCAGCCAGGCCCTGGAGCTGCTGGAACGGTCTGGAGCTGGAACGGCCTGGACGGACCGCCCCCGCGCCCGCGCTGTTTTTGTTTTCGGCGTGTGTTCTCGCGCCGTCCTCTCTCGACACTTTATTTTTCCCTCCCAGCCGGAGCCGGCCGGCCCTTTTTGCGTCTGTTTTCGCTCCTTTTGTTTTTTCTCCTCCGCCTATTCCTCCGCCTCGCGTCACTTCTTTTCTGGATTCGTCCGCCGCTTCCGCCGCCCAGGGAACCCCTGACAGAGACGGATCTGCTATTGGCGGCCAGATTGATGCCCTAGCGAGTCGCAGTGACCCGGGAGAGAGAGGGGGGAGGGGGGTGGGGAGGGAGAGAACTCAAAATGAAGATTCTCCGCCCACGCCCGCCATCCATCACCGCGAGAGCAAATTCCGAGCGCCGGAGGAATCTTGTGATCTCTTATAATGGGCCGCGCAGCGCTCAGCAGAGTCATTATGCGGATTGCGACACGCGCTATTCGTGTCAATGATTTCCTAGCTCATTCGGAGGAAACATTTCGTCCGATACATAGTGCGCCGAAGTATCAGAAACTTAAGCTGTCATTCAAAATATCTACGAGGGTAAATCAATTATTATCCGCAAAGTAGTTATAAAATTTTGTTGTTGTTATTGTGATCTTCAGGCCGGAAACTGGTTTGATGCAGCTCTCCACAATACCCTATCCTGAGCAAGCCTCTTCATCTCCACATTAAAACGACAACTTACATCTGTCTCAATCTGCTTACTGTATCCATCTCTTGGTCTTTCTCTGCGGTTTTTACCCAAACACTTCTCTCCATTGCCAAATTCACAATTCCTTTATGTCTAAGAATGTGCCCTACCAATCGATCCCTTCTTTTAGTCAAAGGTATGCCAGAAATTTCTTTTCTCCCCAATTCTGTTCAGTACCTCCTCATTAGTTACGCGATCCACCCCCTAACCTTCCGCATTCTTCTGTAGCACCATATTTCAAAGGCCTCAATCCTCTTCCTGTCCGCACTGTTTATCGTCCATGTCTCACCCCCATACAAGGCAACACTCCATACAAATGCCTTCAGAAAGGACTTCCTTAGGCTTAAATCAATATTCGATGTTAACAAGTTTCTCTTTTTCAAGAACGCTTTTCTACCCATTGCCATTCTGCATTATATATCCTCCGTACTGCGACCATCATTTGTTATTTTACCGACCAAGTAACAAACTCATCTACCTCCTTTATTGCTTCGTTACCTAATCTAATTCCTTCAGCATCACCTGATTTTCTTAGACTGCACTCCATTACCCTAGTTTTACTCTTGTTAATGTTCATCTTACATGCAACTTTCAACACACTGTCCATTCCGTTCAGTTGCTCTTCCAGGTCCTTTGCTGTATCTGACAAAATTACTATGTCGTCGGCAAAACGTAATGTTTTTAATTCTTTATTTATTATTTTATTTTATTGTAATAAAATACGAAACTCATAAGAACACTATTTTACGACATAGTCTCCTTGCTTTTCAATGCAATTCGTCCATCGCTTTACAAGCTTACTTATGCCCTCATAAAAGAAGGTTTTCAGTTGAGCTGCGAGCCAGGAATGCACCGCTTCCTTCACTGCTTCGTCCGAGTCAAATCGACGGCCCCTTAATGCCTGTTTGAGTGGACCAAACGAGTGATAGTCAGAAGAGGCAAGGTCGGGACTATATGGAGGATGATCCAGTACTTCGAATTTGAGTTTCTGGAGCGTTTCAGCAGTGTGGACAGCAGTATGCGGACGGGCATTGTCGTGCAACAACACAACACCTTCTGACAGCAATCCTCGGCGTTTGCTTCGAATGCAGGCTTTAGCCTGTCAGTAAGCATCTCACTGTAACGTACACTGTTTACTGTTGTGCCCCTTTCACCATAATGTTCCACTACAGGACCTCGTGCATCCCAAAAAACCCTAAGCATCAGTTTTCCTGAGGACAGTTGAGTCTTGAACTTTTCTTGCACGGCGAATTTGGATATTTCCATTTCATACTCTTTCGCAGATATGGAGGCGCGTTTGCTTATGCAACTGTGCGTGTTGTTTTGGGACCCATCTTGCACAAACTTTACGAAACCAAACTCTGTTGTGAATAATTTCGTAGGCAGAACCGTGACTGATTTGAAGACGATGAGCACTTCATCAATAGTTAATCGGCTGTCTAAGAGAATCATTTCACGTGATCGCTCAACGGTTTCTTCATTTGTGGCGGTAAACGGTCGTCCAGCTCCTTCATCGTGCTTAACACTCGTGCGACCATTTCGGAATTTTTCAATCCACTCGAACGCACTTCGTTGTGGCAAAACACTGCTCCCGTACTGTACTGAAAGTCTTCTATGAATTTCGGCCCCTGATACACCTTCCGCCCACTAGAAACGTATCACTGAACGTTGCTCTTCTTTGGTGCAAATAGACAGCGGAGCAGCCATGATTAACAGCACGGCAGCGACAACGAAACTAAAGCAGCAGCTTGAAAATTGCAAAGATATAACAACAAATGAACAAAGCATGCGTCACCAACGTAAAACGACAATACTACCAACATAAACAAAAATATAATTGAACTGCGGATAATAATTGAGTTACCCTCGTACATATAGACAAATCTTTATATAAAAATGTTCAAATGTTTGTATAGTCTATAGGACTTAACTAAGGGGTCATCAGTCCCTAAACTTACAAACTACTTATGAACTAACTAAGACTAAGGACGGCACAAATATCCATGCCCGAGGGGGGATTCGAACCCCCGATCGTAGTGGCCGTGCAGACCGTGACTGAAGCGCCTCAGTCCCCTCGGCCACCGCGGCCGGCGAATCTTTATACATAGGGCACCACAGTCGAAAGATTAAATGGGACTTAACTACGGGGGCATCAGTCCCTAAACTTACAAACTACTTATGAACTACCTTATACTAAAGACGGCACAAACATCCATGCCCGAGGGGGGATTCGAACCCCCGACCGCAGCGACCGTGCAGACCGTGACTGGCACGCCGCAGATCGCTCGGCCACTGCGGCCGGCTAAATGCACTGAGTAACCGGACATCACCCACTGGTATTTTTTGTGATCTCTCAATGGACTTTAGTAAATCATGGAATTCTTCTACACAAGCTCAATCATTCCGGTTTGAATAGGGCAGTGCACAAATGGTTTAACTGTTACTTAATTGGAAGACTGCAGAAAGTTGTAATGTTAAAACATCAGCTCATTCCTCTTGGGGGGAAGGGGGAATATCAAGAATGGGGTCCCACAGTGTTCGGTATTAGGTCCTTCACTGTTTCTGATGTACATTAATGACTTGTCATTCTACATTGATGAAAAAGGAAGATTAGTTCTTCCTACTGATGATACAAATATAGTTACCACATCCAAAAAACAAGAACTAAGTAATGTAATGGTAAATAACAAAATTATTAAGTGGTTCTCAGCAAACGGAGTCTCATTAAATTTTGATAAAATACAGTATACAGGGTATTACAAAAAGGTACGGCCAAACTTACAGGAAACATTCCTCACACACAAAGAAAGAAAATATGTTATGTGGACATGTGTCCAGAAACGCTTAATTTCCATGTCGGAGCTCATTTTATTACTTCTCTTCAAAATACATTAATCACGAAATGGAAACACAGCAACACAACATACCAGCGTGACTTCAAACACTTTGTTACAGGAAACGTTCAAAATGTTCTCCGTTAGCGAGGATACATGCATCCACCGTCTGTCGCATGGAATGCCTGATGCAGCCCTGGAGAATGGCGTATTGTATCACAGCCGTCCACAATACGAGCACGAAGAGTCTCTACATTTGGTACCGGGGTTGCGTAGACAAGAGCTTTCAAATGCCCCCATAAATGAAAGTCAAGAGGGTTGAGGTCAGGAGAGCGTGGAGGCCATGGAATTGGTTCGCCTCTACCAATTCATCGGTCATCGAATCTGTTGTTGAGAAGCGTACGAACACGTCGACTGAAATGTCCAGGAGCTCCATCGTGCATGAACCACATGTTGTGTCGTACTTGTAAAGGTACATGTTCTAGCAGCACAGGTAGAGTATCCCGTATGAAATCATCATAACGTGTCCCAGTGAGCGTAGGTGGAAGAACATGAGGCCCAATCAAGACATCACCAACAATTCCTGCCCAAACGTTCACAGAAAATCTGTGTTGATGACGTCATTGCACAATTGCGTGCGGATTCTCGTCAGCCCACACATGTTGATTGTGAAAATTTACAATTTGATCACGTTTGAATGAAATTTACGTTTAAAAAGAAATACTAAAATGAGCTTTAACATTAAGCGTTTCCGGACACATGTCGACATAACATATTTTCTTTCTTTGTGTGTGAGGAGCCGGCCGCGGTGGCCGAGGTGACTGAGGCGCTCCAGTCACGGTCAGCACGGCCACTGCGGTCGGGGGTTCGAATCCCCCCTCGGGCATGGATATTTGTGCCGTCTTTAGTCTTAGCTAGTTCATAAGTATTTTGTAAGCTTAGGGACTGATGACCACGTAGTTAAGTCCCATAAGTTGTACAAACATTTGAACATTTTTTTTTTTTTTTGTGTGTGTGAAGAATTTTTCCTGAAAGTTTGGCCGTACCTTTTTGTAACACCCTGTATACAGAAACCCATAATACGTCGCAGGCAAAAAACCTTGAAGAGTCCGTTTTATTGATACCTGTAAACTGTATGAACATAGTCTTATCTCTAGACATGGCAATAACAGACCAACTCATTAAACATGTTACAATAATGTAAATCAATTTCTTTAGTTGCACCGTGAACGATGGATCGATGCAATAAGCAAGGCGCAGCATTGTTCGTCGACTCGTAGCCTTCGGCGCGGAATAATTGTTGGCCAGCAAATTTTAGTTCAGCCTTCGACTGAGAAGACGCTGCTGAGCCAAATTGCAGCTGATGATAGGCTCGCCAAGTTTGAAGCAAATTGAACTGGCGTCTGCCACGTTATTGGGGTTATTGGCTGATAGCTGGTATGCCACACCAACCAGGGAAGTTTACCTATTTACAGAGATCCACGTTTTAAATAAAGATTGATTATTTTCACCGATGAAGAGCAGGAAGTCCTAGATAAGGGCCTCATGCACAACCCTCACACAAAAATACATCAACAGGATGTCAACAAGATGATCGCGGAAGTGAAGGTAGCATGCAGGGAAGCTAAAGTGACATCTTCATCTACATCTACATAGGATACTCTGCAAATCACATTTAAGTGCCTGGCAGAGGGTAAAAACTCTAGGAGAAACAGGTAGCCGAAGCCAATGGATAAAAATAAGTTTGTCTCTTTAACATAAACATCATCGACACTGATGCTCCGTGTAAGCCCTAAAAATCCAAGCGCAACCATCCAGCATGTAAACGCGGACTTACTTTCACTATCAAGATGGGCACATAGCATGGGCTTGAAACTGAATCCATCAAAAACGCAGGCAATCTTAGTGGCCCATAAAAGACTCATCACTCCACAGCTCAGAGAAACTCTTCCACCTTTAATACTGAACGACACACAAATACCCTTCTCTCATTCAGTAAAGAACTTAGGAGTAACATTTAATCAGCACTTAGACTGGACAGAGCACACAACGACAGTCTGTAGGAAGGTATATGCGTCACTTCATTCACTGCACACATAAAAAAAAGCATTTCCTTTACAGCTGAAAAAGAAGCTCGTTGAGACAGTAATACTTCCCAATCTAGATTATGGTGATGCTATTTGCAAGGACTGTCACACGAAAATTCACGTAGGCTGGAGCTGGCGATGAATTCTTGTATCCGATACATTTGTAACCTACGCTTCTACGACCATGTCAGTCCCGCATACCAGTAGTTATCTTGGCTACGTGCAGATAAGCGTCGAACATACCATACATTACGTTTGCTGCATCGCTTCCTCATCATTGCAAACCTTCTTACTTATCCTCAACTTTCATACTACTATCTGAACAGCACAGCAGAAACACACGCTCTCACCAAAATAAAACTCTATCTGTGCCATCACATAACACTGCAATCTTCTAGAAATCATTTTCTGTTTCGGGAACACGTCTGTGGAACAATCTGCCTCAAAATTTAAGAGACATTAAATCAATTCCATACTTCAAAAGACAGCTAATGGACCACCTTCTGTCACAACAGCCATCTTTTTCTCCTCTTATCAGTCTATAGCTCACCATTGTCAATTCCTCCTCCCCCCACAAATGTTTCCTTTCGTCAGCAGAGATTTTTACTCATATTTATCTTCGCTTCCTAACAACCACAGGCACTGTTTCATTTTTCAGTCTTCTCCTCATACATTAATCTTTTTTTCTGTTTGTATTAAACTTAGTTCAAACGTGTTAAACCAGTCAATCTCCACGTAAATATCTATTGTTATTGTCAGTATTGGCGCGGAACAGAAATTTCTATTGATACTGTGTCTTTTGTGTTATTATCATTATTATTATTAGTATTAGCATCTATTGTTGTTATTAATATTGTTAATAGTGTGTTTTTTGTTTCTTAAATCCTTTGTGATTAAGGCCCGAATCTGGTAAGGTTAAATAAGCAAATAAATAAATAAAATAAATAAATAAATAAAATAAAGCTTCATCCGCAGATGTATTTCATGATTTTTTCCATTAACGTTTTGGATTTCGTACGTTGTAAATAGTAGCTTACAATCAATTGTAGCAATGGTTAACAGATCTGAAGATGGACAGCTGTTCCGAAACTGGACATGTTATAGAAAATAAAAGCGATCTGGCGCGGATATTCAAGAACATGATGGTGTCATTAAAAGTACCGTTACAGTGACAGTAGAAGGGAAAATTACACTAGGCATACCGACACCAAGTACACTGCCACACAGTCTTCTACAGAACGCTGGTTGCGAGGGGTTACCCCCTCCCCACAAGTGTCACTGTCCTCCTCCTTGGATTCGACAAGTTTAAGTACAATTTACTGAAGGACTACCTAAAAGTCACCGGCATACAGCTCTAATCTAAGAGCTCGTGTGTTTACCTAGAACATGCACAGCCTGAAACTGCATAAGTAATTTTACGTTATATATTAACTTTTATTTGTCTTTGCACCTCTCATAAGGTCCTATACTGTTTTCACTTTCGATGTATTACATATGTCACCCGTACTGTTAAGTATGTATTGTTTTATGTCTTGTACATATTATTTTTCTACTTTTATTATAAGGCTGTATGATGTGAGATATATGTGGCTTCTGTTCCGAAAGAACAGACGTCACTTCTGATCCTGCAGTTATTATTATTTAATATTCACAGAATATATGACATCAACTGCGATTGGGCAAAGCTGAAAATGTGTATCCAGCCGGGATTCGAACCCGGGTCTCCTGCTTCCTAGGCAGTTGCGCTGACCCCTACACCACTGGGGACACAGTGATCACCGCCCCTGCAAGGACTACCTAAGCACGCCTCCCGTCAGATTTCCCAATCGCAGTTGATGTCATATATTCTGTGAATATTAAATAATAATAACAACTGCAGGATCAGAATTGACGTCTGTTCTTTCGGAATATATATATATATATATATATATATATATATATATATATATATATATATATATATATATATGTGTGTGTGTGTGTGTGTGTGTGTGTGTGTGTGTGTGTGTGTGTGTGTGTGTGTGGGTGTGTGGGTGTGTGTGTGTGTGTGTGTGTGTGTGTGTAATATGCCGGTGACGGGCAATGATCCTAGGGGGAGGGGTGGGCAAGTTTGAAGCCCTTACTCTTACGGGAATTAGTTTAATAACTACGAGTTTGAGTACTGTGGGCAGGGCGAAGCTGGGAATTTGTATCTGACGGGAGGCGTGCTTAGGTAGTCCTTGCAGGTGCGGTGATCACTGTGTCCCCAGTGGTGTAGGGGTCAGCGCAACTGCCTAGGAAGCAGGAGACCCGGGTTCGAATCCCGGCTGGGTATACATTTTCAGCTTTAGGCAATCGCAGTTGATGTCATATATTCTGTGAATATTAAATATTAATATTGTGATATACATTGTAAGAATCTCAGTGCCATTGTAATGTTGCCTCTGTAATAACCGCTGGCTGTATGGTCACTGTAACCAAAAGCCATAATAAAGAATGATAAAAAAAAAGGCAGACCGACAACATCAACGTGATGCTCCATGTAGACTGCCTTAAGGGAGAGGCTCCAGACAGATATGTATGGCCAACGGCTGCTAACCAACCTTATGACTGAAGACCTCAGAAGAAGAAAGAAGAACAACATATTTCTTCGCCGTCCCCTCGCTAGAGCTGATGCACTTAGTAGGTGGACGGGACGGTACACGCACAGCCCAGTATCCGTGGCGCCTGGCGGTCTATAAATACGCCAGCGGTCGCCTAGGTGATGCACCTGTTGGCCGCAGGTATTTATGAGCCGGTAAAATACGGCCCCGCGACAGCTGTGCCTCCACGTGGGATGCGACCCGCTACCCGCCGGGTTAAAATACCCGTCCGCGGTCGCAAAAAAACACCGCAGCCCATTCCTCAAAACACGCCTCTTCACTCGCCCGTACTACCTGCGTCGCTTGTCCGAAGTGTCGACTCAACAGTACACGATGTTGCGAGTCTGTGTTAACATGCATGCGCTACAAACAGTTTTCTATGTCCGGAACACAGCATACGAGATAGAAACAGTTTTCTACTTCCAGCAAACGCACAGGCGATTTATACGTGTTCCCGGGCGATGTCGATCAGTTGAACAAACGAATAGAAAATGGCATCGGCTCTTATCTTTTGTCGCCATAGTACAGCTGTTTGGCACGGTTTTCAGGTAAATAATTTTTTGCTATTTAGTCAAAAGCCGGCCGCGGTGGCCGAGGAGACTGAGACGCTTCAGCCACGGTCTGCACGGCCACTACGGTCGGGGGTTCGAATCCGAATATTTGTGCCGTCTTTAGTATAAGGTAGTTCATAAGTAGTTTGTAAGTTTAGGGACTGATGACCTTGTAGTTAAGTTCCATAAGCTTAACAAACATTTGAACAATTTTTTTGTCAAAAACTGGCATTTTGAGCCTGTGGTTGTGTTGTTGTTGTTGTTGTGGTCTTCAGTCCGCAGACTAGTTTGATTCAGCTCTCCACGCTAGTCTCTTCATCTGAGAATACGTTGGCAACCTACATCCTTTTGAATCTGTAATTTTCACACTAGTCTGCATTTGCTTTCTTTGGAATTCGAATTACAATATTCTTCTTGAAGTCGGAGGGTATTTCCCCTGTTTCATACATATTGCATACCAGGTGATACAATTTTTTCACGACTGGCTCTTCTAACGACATCAGCAGTTCAGACGTAATATCATATACTCCAGGGTCCCTCTATATATTCCTTCCACAGTTCAGCTTTCCCCTCTTTACTTAGTATTGGTTTCCCGTCTGTCGTTGTGTATAAAATATAAAATGATTCTTACAATGAAGAAAACAGCACCCGCACTACGACATAATTGAGTTTTCGACGTGAGTAAATGATAAGCAACATAGGTGGTATCTTAAAGTTTACTATATGTCTCAGTATCCTTTGTCATAGGTACCTTCGAGTAACTCGCGTTTTCTATTGTAGGGCACCATATAACCAAGATCTTTTCTCTACAAGGCAAAATTACGTGCATAATCGAAATGAAGATGACACAAAAAAGTATGTGGTTGTGAACATGCGTCTAAAGATGAACTGGAAAGTTTGAAAGCGGTAAAATCGCTATTTTACAAATAAAATCAAATGTGGTTGGACGCCGACCGCGGTGGCTGAGCGGTCTACGGCGTATGGCATGCACGGCCACTACGGTCGGGGATTCGAATCCCCCCTCGGGCATGGATATTTGTGACGTCCTTAGTATTAGCTAAGTTTAGGGTTGATGACCCCGTAGTTAAGTCCCATACGTTCTACAATAATTGATTTAATTTCCTTTCCTTTTACACTCCTAAATAGAACGACTAAGAAAAAGTATGTCTATATGCCTCCGTACGAGCACTAATCTCTCTTATCTTGTGTTTGTGATCTTTACGTTACGTTACCTCCATATTCATATAGGGCAGAAATAATTTCATTATGGTTTATGATTTATCCCTTTTGTACAAGGTGTGTGCTTCATTGTGATTCGTAGGTCTTCCCACATTTACTTGCTTGTTTATTTTAGTGAATAGGTAGTGATTTAAGGTATAAAACCTCTGCTTTATAATTTCATGCTGAGCATCCCATGTTTAATTATCTACTCGTTTTTTTTAACATTAATTTTGTGTTTGTTAAAATGCTGGCTGCTCCCTTAAAGAGTGAGCAATTCGATAAATTTCCATTGCACAAGTACTGTGGCCACTCGTAATTTAGAGCAGCAGTGAGCGTTTTCACTTGCACTTGCAGATCTCTATTGCCGGAGATTTTACTTAGAAAATCTAACAAGCCACTTTCACAGTCTGCAGTGTGTCCCCACGTCAAACGCCTTTTTGAAATCGATAAAAACACAATCTGCCTGTTGCACTTCATCCATGGCTCGCAAGGTGTCATGGGAGAAAAGGCAAGCTGAGTTTCACATGAATGATGGTCCTTAAACCCGTGCTGATTCATAGAAAGAAGCTTATCTGACTTCAGGAAATTTACTATATTAGAACTGAGAATAGGCTCAAAAATTCTACAGGAACTGATGTCAACGATATTGGCCTGTAATTGTGTGGGTCATTTCTCTTTCCTTTCTTATAAACAGGAGTCACCTGCGCTTTTTTTCCAATCACTAGCAACTTAGCGCTGAATTAATGGTTCGCGATAAATGCAAGGTAAGAAAGGGGCCAATGCCACAGCATACTCTTTGTAAAACCGAACTGATATTCCATCTCGACCAGGAGACTTTTTTGTATTTAGCTCTCTTAGTTGCTTCTCTACACCTTGTAACGATACTGCTGCCCCCCCCCCCCCCTCATCTCAATGTTACCGTACGATACCGTCTGCGTCGGATCCGGAATCGTGTGGTTCAATAGTGATAAAAGTTGCGTGTGAAGCCAGTTAAAAAACGATATAAACAGCCTAGGAATCAGTGTAGGACAGTGTCTCGGTAGTACTGTGATTAAAACAAGTTATACATTTCATTAATTAAGAAATTCATATATTTTCTTTCCAGACAGTCCTATAAACAATAGTTGCGTCATTGTATGTTATTTCAAGACTTAAACACACGAATTGTAAAATCTTTTGTAAAAAACAAGAAGAAATGAAATAAATAGCTTTGTATATATGTTAGGCTCATAAACAAGTTGTGTATATCAGCTAATTGTTTTAATTACTGTACAGTCGAAATTTGTATGTTGTGTTTATTTGTATATATTGACTGACGTGACATTTCAAATCTAGTTTCAGAATTGACAATATAATTGATAGTTCAATATATGTTAGGAACATGTGTGATGTACTCGTTAACTAATTAATCGACATTTAATATTTTGGTTTGTTGTCAACAGAAAGATCGGAAATTTCGTCTAAAAATACATGCGCCATCTAAAATTATTGTATGTATAGTTTTCATTTTGTATTGTGATTATTTTTGTGACATGAAATGTTTTTCTGTTATGTTTGTTAATTGTAAATCAGTATATTCTATTGTTATGAACAATGCTTAATGTAATGTCATTATTGCCGATGTTATATATTTGCCTCACCGCCTTTCGTGGGGGAGTTCGAGTTTGAGTCGTTAGTCAAGTGCTCTGGAATCCATGTCAGTTTGTGTTTTGAGAATGGAAGTACTACCAGCTATGTTCTGATGTATTGAATTTGTATTGTTTTGGTGGAGAAGTTTGAGTCAGATTAAAGAAGAAGTGAAAATTGTACATATCGACTATTGTCCTTAGTGTTAGCTAGTTCGTAAGTAGTTTGTAAGTTTAGGGACTGATCACCGCGTAGTTAAGTCCCACAAGCTATACGAACATTGGAACATTTTTAATTTGTTCTTGTATATTTATCCCCCGTTTTCATTATCATAACTGTAGCCTCTAAGACAACAACAACAACAAAATTATTAATAAGTACATGACTGACTCTCAATAATGGAGGTCTGAGCTGGCCATATATAAACTCGACTGTCACTACAGTATTCCGCAGTTGATTTCCATACCTAACGGTTCCCAACCCACGCAGAATCGGCTGCCATCGGTGTAACTTTTCACATTGTCATTATTTTACTGTTTGTAGCCATAATATCGTATTCTGTACATCCTGCTTAATATTTGTAACATTACTGTATTGCAGTCGGCCTGAAGGTTGTCTCACAAGCAGACTTGCCTAAGAACAATAAAAATTCTCTTGAGCTCGACACTGTCTTTTTAAAATACTAGCTTAAACCCACTGGTCCGATCGAGTGTTGGATAATATCACAGGTCGTCTGAATCTGCTTACTGTATCCATCTCTTTGTCTTCCTCTGCGGTTTTTACTCCACACACTTACCTCCAACGCTAAATTCACAATTCCTTGATGTCTAAGAATGTGTCCTACCAATCTATCCCTTCTTTTAGTCAAGGTATGCCAGAAATTCCTTTTCTCCCCAATTCTGTTCAGTACCTCCTCATTAGTTACGCAATCCACCCACCTACTGTTCAGCATTCTTCTGTAGCACCATATTTCAAAAACCTCAATCCTCTTCCTGTCCGCACTGTTTATCGTCCATGTCTCACTCCCATACAAGGCAACACTCCATACAAATGCCTTCAGAAAGGACTTCCTTAGGCTTAAATCAATATTCGGTGTTAACCAATTTCTCTTTTTCAAGAACGTTTCTCTACCCATTGCCATTCTGCATTTTATATCCTCTGTACTGCGACCATCATTTCCTTTTTTACTGCCCAAGTAACAAAACTCATCTTCCTCCTTTATTGCTTCGTTTCCCAATCTAATTCTTTCAGTATCACCTGATTTTCTTACACTGCACTCCATTACCCTAGTTTTGCTCTTGTTAATGTTCATCTTATATGCACCTTTCAGCACACTGTCCATTCCGTTCAATTGCTCTTCCAGGTCCTTTGCTGTATCTGACAGAATTACTATGTCGTCGGCAAAACGCAATGTTTTTAATTCTTCACCCTGAACTTTAATTCCTTCTCCAAATTTCTCCTTGCTGTCCTTTATAGCTTGCTCAATGTACAGATTGAATAACAACGGAGAAAGACTACAACCCTGTCTTACTCCCTGCATTCCTTTCGTGCCGCTCAAATCTGACAACCGCTGTTTTCATATTACTAAATACCTATAAAATCGCTATAAAACCGTGCCTAAAACCTTTCTCTGGTATAAATTAGTAACTGTACGAATATTTAAGTCTCTGCGTCTTGTCGTTCGGACGTGATAAGCGTACAACCGAACAGACATTCACATTAATATATATAGATAAATAGCTATCCGATCGCCATAAAACCGTGCCTAAAGCCTTCCCCGGGTAGACTTTAGTAACTGTACAAATTTTTAGCTCTTTATGTCTTGTGGTTCAGACGTGATAAACGTACACCGAACAGAGATTCATATTTATAGATATAGACAGATAACTTTTTGCTTTGTGACATACAAGTTTTCTGTGTGTTGTACCGCGTCATGATGTAAGGCTATTACTTAAATAACCGACGTTTCGGCCAACGTTACAGTGGCCTTCATCTGGTAGTAACAAGCAGCTCACATCAGTATACCCAGATGAAGGCCACTGTGAAGTTGGCTGAAACGTCGGTTATTTAAGTGATAGCCTTACATCATGGCGCGGTACAACACCCAGAAAACTTTTATGTCATCTGACTCTGGCCGCGGAAGCCTACGTAATTATAACTTTTTTGTTTTGTTTATTTATTTACCTTTTTTCACGATGAGTATTTTTCCGGGGTTCACTGAACCAGTGAACACACAGGACGCGTTGCCGCTGGCCGCTACGGTATACGAGGCTAGCGTTGTCTCTCAGATGGTAGTTTGGCTCCGCTTACGGGCTGCTGCGGACTTCTGGGAAATGAAAGTTTACGTGTCGCGCGATAAACGGACGGTCAGCACAGCTGGGCGGTGTCCGCGCTGGACAAGTAGCAGATGCTCCTGCAGCTGGACTCGGCGGCGTCGTGTGTCTGTGAGGATAATTCGCAGACGTCGACGCCGCCCAAACGGAGCGCAGCCGGCAAGCATTTCCTGGAAGAGCACTGTTTTGACTTGCCCGCCAAGCCCAAGGCGCTATTCCGTCTCAAAACACGGGCATCGCTTTGTCCAAACGCTCTAATTGGATGTCTACACTTCGTCCCACTTCATCACCCGAGCCTTGACGTGGCCATCTGTCTTTGCTAGCCTTAGTACCAGGCCCATTTTATTCACCCAGTCACAGAAACCACGCAATTTTACAATCATCATTAGACACTGACAATGTGTACAGTCTAATAAGCTGAAGTTCGAAATTTAATCTTTAAGAAATCTTTCTCGCAGGAGGATCGCACAAATGTACCATCATTTGATCATTTTGTACATTGTGCAATCAAAGACAATCAAAGCTCGGACGCCCGAGTTACTCTCGTAATCTCGTAGAGATCAGCTCGACCAACAGTGGACAAGTATCCCCCTACAGGAACCGCACCCAATTGGGATGACCCCTTTGCCCCACTATCAGCTTGTCTGATAATTGGCTGAATAGAACCGCGACTCTTTATGGGCCGGATCTCAAACAGCCCGCTCCACTCCTCGGAGTGGAGAATGAAAAGAATAAGTTTTTTTGTTTTTTTTTTTTTTTTTTTTTTTTTATTTTAATTGTGCAACACAGTCTTATTTTTTATATATTCTCCAATGAATTTAACATGTTTTTAGATAACAGGAGATGGACAGAGAGAGAAGGGATAGGAGAAGTACTAACTCAAAGCAGGAATAAATAAATAAATATATACCCAGGCAACGTCGAGTTTTCAGCTAGTTTAAGGCGACCGACCGTCCCGGATTCTGCGGGACAGTCCCGAAAAATGGCAACAGCGTACCGCATTCCAGTAATTTTTTAAATTGTTGGTCTAAGAACACACGCCGAAACTATTTGTGTACGGCGCGCTATGTCATACTGCTTACAAGTCAACTTCACAATGCATCTACGTATAAATTACAGTTTTCTAACAGTAAATACAAAAGAAGAAAAAAACGATACACATCATCTTTTTCAAAATGACAGATTCGCTGGCAGTGGATGTTGTTTTTGTTTTAAGCTGGTACTGCATTTGGTGATAGGATGACTTATTTAAAAAAAAAAAAATCTATTTTTGACATATTTTCTGTGTCTTCTTGAGTACATTTCAATAAGTTTCATGATGTTAATATTACCACAGTCTGTATAAACTTTTTTTTTTTTTTAATCTGACCTGCAAATACAATATCAGCTTTCATCTTACTTCCTCCAGGAACAAGAAGGTGGTGAAATTCTGAAAATGCAACAACGAAATGAGTGAGCATTGCATGTAGTAATGCAGACTTAAAATCTGCGCTTCATCCAAAGAACTACTATAATAGAATAGTTGAAATGGTTTTAAAAAGTAGTTCTTACTATATTTTAATTCGAGGTTATTGCAAAACATAATTCTTTGAGCAGTGTAAGATACTTATCACAATGTGTGGAGCACTTTGCTCTAAGAGCTGCAACAAATAAAAATAGTACAGATGACGAAGGTGATCGGAAAAAAAACGTAACGGAAATAGAATATGTAAAACTAGTCAGACTCTGACAATTCCAAATAGGAGCTTGAAAAAATATTTATGAACTGAAACACAGATTGAAAATTAAGAATAATATGTCACTCACATTAGATATGTTACTTTAGAATTAAACAAGGTGGCCTACTCTCCTCGCCTAAATTTATTTCCTGGTTTCGGTGTACCTGGCACAATTATTTACTGATCTTAGTCCTCCTTCACATCGTCGAAATGTCCCGCATTGAGTTTTAAAAAAAGTTGGCCGGCTTAAGCTAGTTTGATAAATAATATTATTCAATGTTTGGTTGTGTGGCCATATTCCGCAGCAGCTGTTAAAATTGTTTATAAGAGGTAATCTGTCTTATGCTGACTGCAGTTAAGAGGTTTATTTTTACACCAGACGCGTTTCGCTTTTTTATTTTAAAAGCATCTTCTGTGGTCTGCAAATGGTACAAAGGTTTGTACAATTTGTTTTTGATAAATAGATTAAAAACAGTTTTTAAAAAACCTTTTTGCACGTTAGGCCTAAGTGTTTTTAATTTAATATTCGGTCTACTCACGGTGTTGATGTCCCTTCTTTACATGTTACTACTGCTTCTCCGTCTTGTTGGCTGGAGTTCGTTTTCTCCTGGCGTGTGTTTCAGGACTGTGTACAGCACTTTTCGTGTGTTTTTGTTTCGTTTTTTTCCTTTTCATCTCGGCACATCACATCACTTCACTTTTTGAAATGTATACTGATTACATATCGCCTGTTATATGTGGAATGCCTGTCTGCTCATGTGTGTGTGAGAACACTCATGTAGAACGAAGTCGGATTGATATTATAAATATATAACGTTGGCAACACTCACAGACCAGACGAAAAACAAATGAAGACATGAAAACATAGCCACACTGTAGTGAAATGACAAATGAGCAGACAGGCATTCCACATATAACAGGTGATATGTAATCAGTATACATTTCAAAAAGTGAAGTGATGTGATGTGCTGAGATGAAAAGGAAAAAACGAAACAAAAACACACGAAAAGTGCTGTACACAGCCCTGAAACACACGCCAGGAGAAAACGAACTCCAGCCAACAAGACGGAGAAGCAGTAGTAACATGTAAAGAAGGGACATCAACACCGTGAGTAGACCGAATATTAAATTAAAAACACTTAGGCCTAACGTGCAAAAAGGTTTTTTAAAAACTGTTTTTAATCTATTTATCAAAAACAAATTGTACAAACCTTTGTATCATTTACAGATCACAGAAGATGCTTTTAAAATAAAAAAAGCGAAACGCGTCTGGTGTATAAATAAACCTCTTAACTGCAGTCAGCATAAGACAGATTACCTCTTATAATCAATATTAATACAGCTGCAGGTACTTTTTTCCACCTTCAAGTTTGTCATCTGTGGTCCCAGCACTTTGATTATGGAGAGAATTAAACAGTTAATCGTAGTTCCCAAAAGAGAATAGTTTGCCCATGTCTGAATGCAGACACGCTGATGTCGCCTTGCTGGCGGGGCAGGGGCGGAAGGGAACAAGACGATGCTGGAGAAGTCTGGAGCGCTGGAGCCTCCAGACGGCGGTAAATCAGAGCGCCGACACGCGGCGGTGACCTCCCCTGAGGGCCTGCTTGCGCTGGACGGGGGCGGAAGCGGAAAAACCTCACAGGACCCGGCCGCGCTCTGCAACGCGCTCCAGAAAGGAGCTAAAAGAAAAAATACATCGAGGCTCTGAATGGGCCGCCTGTCTCCGCGGCTGTCGAAAAGGTCCCACTGTCTAGAGGGGACCAACATCCCCGCTCTGTACCGACTGCCTACATTAGGGGAGCGCCCAAGTACACTGTACAAATAACTCAAATAGGTAGTAAAGATTGATGCAGCTCTCCACAGTACCCTATCCTGAGCAAGCGTCTTCATATACGTGGTGTCGCACAAGTCTAAAGTGCGCGCCACCTACTTTCGCCGTGCGCCGCCATGCACGCATGGCGCGGCGTTCTCACGACGTCAGCCACGAGCGCCCTCTGCTACAACTCCGCTCGTGGCCACCACTGAACGACATCGTCCACTTGGGACTGAGATAGGAACCAGCTAACACTTCAGAATCAGATAGGCACCAGTGAAGACTTGGCTATCGGACAGGCACTAGGCAGGCCTCTAGCTCAACTATGTATCAGCATTCTGCAGTACTGAGCTATGTAAAAGTTAAGTATTACTAAGTCTCTAAGAATTATATACATCTCGTTCTAATTTACTCTAGTGTTTCTAGTTTCTGCTGTCCCACTGGCTGGTCACCTCCTACCTGCACAAGCGTGCATTCTTTATTCCTGTGTCGGTCTTTCTACTCGGCCACCGACACCTACGACGGAAACGAGACACAAAAGCGGCGACGAGGCTGGGACACAAAAACATAAGAACGGAAACCTACATCTGTCTGAATCTGCTTACTGTATCCATCTCTCTCACCCCAAATACTTCCCTCCAATGCCAAATTCACGATGCCTTGATGACTAAGAATGTGTCCTACCAATCGATCCCTTCTTTTAGTCAACGTATGCCAGAAATTCCTTTTCTCCCCAATTCTGTTCAGTACCTCCTCATTAGTTACGCGTTCCACCCACCTAATCTTCAGCATTCTTCTGAAGCACCACATTTCAAAAGCCTCTGTCTAAGGTAACTAGACTTATTGACGACGCTGCAGTGACGAGACAATATAACACCAGAACACCACACTGGTCTTTTTTCTAGAGCCCTTAGCGCCACTATATTCATCATAGGACCAAACCCTCTCGTGAGCTGTATAACTCACAAAACTTTCCTCTAGGACATGTAGAAATTTTCTGTTATACCAGTAGTACCGTTTAACACAATCTTATATCATTAACGACAGAGTTTAGACGGGAAATAATTTTAGGGCGTTGAAAGTATTTTTTTTTCTTAGTTCGTTTCGACCCACTAGGGACCATGAGGCTCTTCTTATCTCTCAGCTAGGGTATTCTGCTTTTTCTTGGCCCAGTACCCCTTCATCTTCTGGCTGTGAGCCTGCTCACTCTCATCCCTCCATTTAGGTCTGGTGGTGCCTGCTGTACACTTCTTGCTTGTGAGAGACAGTGGGAAGACTCCATGTACAATGGCCTGACGGTATTGTGTTCGGTTCTCGGTTGTCTGTAATGGGATCTGCAGTTCCTCTAAGTCTGATCTAACAGAGGTGAACCACTTTGCTTTGGACACCTGTCACCTACTTGTCACTGTGAGGATCTTCTTGGGGAGTATCGAGTGATTCAGGCGGGTCATGTGCCCGTTGAAGGTCAGTCGCCTTTTCCTCATACATGTCTTCCTGGTGTTCATACAGTTCGTTATTGTGCCTGATTCTATAAGTACCGTCTTCCCCTCAGGAAAGTAGCCTGTTATTAAAAATAAGCAACATCTCGGGCTGCTGAGACCCGCAAGTTAAAACGGTCGCTGCTGCTCTAAATTACTTTATGAGTGGCCACAGTACATGCACAACAAAAATTTATCTAACTACTCACACCTTAAGGGAGCAGCCAACGTTTTAACAAAATTAATGTTAAAAAATAAATGAAAAGATAATTAAACATAGGACAGGGAGCATGAAATCACAAAGAAGCGGTTTTATACATTAAAATCATAATCTATTCAGAAAAATGAGCAACCTACTATATGTGGGGAGACCAGATTAAGCACACACCTTGTACAAAAGTGAATTAAATCATATAATTTCTGCCCATAATAAAATTACTTCTGCCCTTTATGAAGGGCATTAAAATCATAATCTATTCAGAAAAATGAGCAACCTACTATATGTGGGGAGACCAAATTAAGCACACACCTTGTACAAAAGTGAATTAAATCATATAATTACTGCCCATGATAAAATTACTTCTGCCCTTTATGAATATGAAGGTAACACGGAAGAAAATTTGCAATCACACAATGGGTAGCTGAAAGCACATTCATTCATTTACTGACACACACATAATGCTTAGTAGTTCATTACTCTCCAGGAACACCTGAAAGCAGCAGCGAAACAAAGCGTCAGCGGCATCTTGATGAGATGGCAGGTGTCTTGAGCACAGATTTTTAAATATACTGTGCACTAAACAAACTCATGTGTGGGGAGGCAGCAGCTCACTAATCTTAAGTAACACATGATGTGCGACCATAGCAAATTTCATAACATTTACAAACAGAAATTACTCTTGAATAGGTGAGTAAAGCACACATGAGAATTCGTATATAAGAAAGCTAATATTAATAAAACCATGGCTGAAAGTCAAAGTAACGAAAGCACATGGTGCAATCGCTCATACAAGGCAGGAAAAACGGAATCAAATCAGAAAATCTGAGAAATATTTAGCATACTCGAGGATAAAGTAACAACATGACAATGTGAAAAGTCAGTTAAGAACAGCAAGGAAATTCAAACATACTAGGTTTACACAAGGGCTGAAGGCCACACACATGTATTCTAACTTGAGGAAAACCTGACACACAATCATCACTGGAATGAAAATGAAAATAATAAATTTACACTGAATTTACTCGAGTTCTGTAAATTAAGAAACACTTCTCCTCTCATAGCTAAAGAATTACTCAAGAGAACTACCACTGAAAAACCAAGACTGCCTGATCACAAATGAATCAAAGTCCTATCAGCATGCCTTCCCCTCAGCATGATTCGGCACAGTACATACTTCCACAGTCATCGGAGCCAGAAAGAAGAGTGAAGAGTGTAGCTCTAAGACCACAAGAAAACCTCCCCCCGCCACACACTGGATGTAGAGCGCGCTAAAAGCGACGCAGAGCGCGTTCAGAGACTAGTGTTTACCAACCGTTGCTACCTGGCCAAGACAATTCCCTTCCCTCTTGTGACACAAGAACACAATGATCAACGCCGTTTTCCATTCATGTGTGCGTACAGTGTGTAATATAAAACGATGCTTTATATATATTTCCTTTTTTTTGTAATTTATTATTTATTTTATGTTCATTTTAATATTGTGAAAGAAATTGTGTTTATATCGATGTAGCAGACACGCTGGTTTAGCGACGGCTTTCTGACGTAGTAGCGGACAGACGTAATAGTGAGACAGTGCGCGCAATGGTGTACGGCAAAAGTACGTGAAGGAGAATGCATTCTGGATTGGCACTACTGGAGGAGACGGCGAACAGGCAGTATCATTTATTCATACGGGCAGAGCTCAAATAATTAATAAATGCATCAAGAGGAATGCTGTGGGCCCTAAATTGTAATTAACATTCGTCGCCAAGAAGAGCCTGTGTTTGCCAATTGTTAAGTGCCAACAGTCTCCAGTCAGCAGCACCACGTCACACACCAAATTCAGTAAGATCTGTCCAGTTTGTCTTAGCATGTACAGCTAACCAGCGTATTAGTGATGATTGTTCAATAGCGAACACTGTTATTTGTGAACCTGTGTTTAAAAATCATTACCCATAGTCATTGTCCAGGCAGGTTCCTTCCTCATCCATTGTTTTACCGAGAATATTCACAAAGTTATAAAAAACTAAAAATCAAAGTCATTAAAGACAATGTGACAGTGATTAATAGTAATTCGTCCAGAAAAGTATTACTAAATGTAGCTTGTGCCAGTATTGCTGATCAATAGGTTTGCTAAGTTGAATGAAAGTGCTAGGCTAACTTTCAATTTCAACAGATATTTCAATAACAATGCACAAGATTAATTACTTTTCATTGCATATTAAACTGAGATAAAGTTTCTTGCTTGCAAGTACTGATTAACGAAAATAGTGATTGTTTGCAAGTGTTTGAAATGCTAATAATTCCTGGTTAAAGAGAGAGCAAAAGTTAATCAGATGGTTAAATAGTTCATTTCTAAACATTCAGTGTTATCACGTCAAGTCATTAATTAATTTTTGAGCTTGCTATTAGTACAGTTAATAGTTCAGTTACATCTTGATTACTGCTAAAGCACATGGCATACTCGCTGTTGAATAATTTCTGGAACTTATATAAACAATTATTTGAAGCTGTAAATAGTAAGTATTATGGTGAGAGTTTTGCATGATCTGCTGCATGTTGTGAATAGCTTACATTTCACTGTCTTATATTCAACCCCTGTGTTAATGAACTATTTCGTAGTAATTAGTATACTGTCAGTGACTTTTATACCGGATTTGACGCACATACTCTGATTCTCTGTCCACCCAAATTTTACGTAATTTTTCTCGTAGTTAATTAACTTTGCTGTTATTGAGATCCAACCAAATTAATTGCTTGAGCTGGCGGCCGTAAATCTCCTTTTTTTTTTTTTTTTTTTTTTTTTTTTTTTTTTTTTTTTTTTTTTTTTTAACATCACTATGTCCCGTTTGTTCCTCATTTTTTTTCATTTAAACATTAATCATTTTATTCCAAATTTCACTTTCCACTTTCTTTATTAGTATCGATCGTTGTTGTTTACCAAAGGGGTACAGCAACGTTCCGGTTACAGTCTATGCTACACCATCAGCTTCATTTGCTATAGTCTTCACACCCTATTAAAATAATTAGGCACATGGGTCATTTTTCTAATTACCGTATAATAACTGGTGGTGTAGGACGGGTAGTGTTATAGTTAGATGCGGAGCTTACGCTCGGACTGTTTGGATAAGGAAATCAGCCGTACCCTTTGAAAGGAACCATTCCGGCATTTTCCAGGAGTGATTTAGGGAAATCACGGAAAACCTAAATCAGGATATATATAGATTGCATATGTAGATTTCGATAACTGTGCAACCATTCACAATGCTTTAAAAAGTCGTCGTTTGGAACAATAAAACTGCTTGATCTACATGTTGAAGACCTCGTTAAACCTAACAAATAATAATTATTATAATAAATAAATAAAAATGAAAAATAAAATAAATAAAAAGCGCTTAGAATGGTCACACAGTGATCGAAATCTAGATATGTAATAAAAATAAATATTTTCGACTGATTGCAGTTGATCATTCGCATATGAGAATTGTATACTCTTCAAGTGATTGGACGAAATGCGTGTCGTGAAAATTTCGCCCTTTCATCGTTGTTGACACTCCAGAAAGCGGGTCCCCTACTTAGCAATGTAGATTCCCTGTGACTCGCGTACTTTTCGCGACGCTGAGGCCTTTTACGGCCTCTCGCAGAACCCACGACTGCTGGCGGGGGAATCCCCCGCAGTTTTAATTGCAGTCGCTGCCGCTGCCGCCGCCGCAAATCCCGGCGCTGCGGTCGTCAGTTCGTCGGAGCGGCAAAGTTGGCAGCGCCGGATCACCTCGTCGTTAGGCGGCGCGGCAGTCGCCATTACCGTAATGGACCGGCGGCTGCTCGAGCCGCGGGGATGCCCCGCGCCGCGCAGTGCTGCCAACTTGTTTTCCGCGGGGAATGATCTCTGGTTGGAAGTTGTGATCCCGCCGCCATCGGCCGCAGCCGACGTGAATTGTAAAGCGGGCGGGCGGGGGAAAGTTTGTGTGCCGAGGCGCTGCTAAGACTTCCTCGGAACGACTTGAAAAGTAGTTTTGGATACGTTTACACTCTGAAATGTTTCTGTGGGGGACGTGGGTAACATTCCGTTGAGTCTACTACTGTGTATTGATGTTTTCTCAATACTGGCGTACACTTGAATACTGCAGCGTCTGTGAACTGATATACGAGGCGCGTCCAGAAAGTAAGTTCCGTTTCAATTTATCTCCGCTGCAGCGCTGCGATTGCAGTTCCGCGCATGCGCTGTAGACGATGTGTATCAAGGAGAAGAACGTGCGCCATTTGGAGATCGCTGTCAGTTACGTACGCTTTGTTGTGCTTGTTTGAAATGTCGGCGTCGATTGAAAATCCCGCCGCCTGTAAAATCAGGTCGGTGATTCGGTTTCTGAATGCGAGGAAAGTGAAACCAAGTGAAATTTATCGGCAAATTTGCAATGTTTACGGACCAAATACGATGAGTGATTCGATGGTGAGAAGATGGGTCCGACAGTTCAATGGCGGGCGTACTGATGTGCACGGTGAAGAACGAAGTGGGCGTCCACCTTTGGTTACCGATGAACTGGTTCACGCGATTGATGACAAGATCCAGAAAAACCATGGTTTACAACTAGTGCTCTCGCTGTGGATGACGAGCTGAAAGAAACTGTTTCCAACTGGTTGAAGACACAGGCGGCAGATTTCTATGAAGAAGGTATACAAAACCTGGTGCCACGCTATGACAAATGCCTGCAAAATTTCGGCAGTTACGTGGAAAAGTAGTTTAAGAGTTGTAGAATTTAGTGCAATAAAAATTTCTTCTGTATCTGTGTACAATTTCATTTTATTACCAAACGGAACTTACTTTCTGGACGCTCCTCGTATTGCAAGTAGATATACGTGTTAAAAGGGAAGGTGACTATATACTTTTATGAGACAATATCTAATCATTCATTAATATTCATGTCCCCTTCAAAGTAATCCCCCTCAGATACAACACGCTTGTACCTACACTTCTTCAAATCCTCGAAGCACTTCTACATCTACATCTACATACATATTCTGCAATCCACCGTAAGGTGCGTGGCGGAGGGTACACTGTACCACTACTAGGCATTCCCTTTCCTATCCCACTCCCAAATAGAACGAGAGAAAAAAAGAATGCCTTTATGCCTCCGTACGAGCCCTAATTTCTCTTATCTTGTCATTGTGATCACTACGCGAAATGCAAGTAGGCGGCAACAAGATCGTATTACACTCAGCTTCAAATTCCGGCCCTCTAAATTTACTTAACAGAAATTCACGAAAAGAACGTCGTCTTTCCTCCAGCGATCCCCAATTGAGTTGCCGGAGCATTTCCGTGACACTCGCGCATTGGTTGAACCTACCAGGAACAAACCTAGCTGCTCGCCTCTGAACTGCTTCAGTGTCTTCCTTTAAACTGATCTGCTGCGGGCAGTACTCAAGACCTGGTCGTATAAGAGTTGTAATCGCGGTCTCCTTTACAGATGAAGTACATTTTCCCCAAAATTCTCCCAATAAACCGAAGTCGGCTGTCCACCTTACTCACAACTGTCCTTAAATGTTCGTTCCATTTCATATAGCTCTGCAATGTTACGCCTAGATATTTGAACGACGCGACAGCATCAAGAAGCTCAATACTAATGCTGTATTCGAACATTATGTGATCCTTTTTCCTACTCATGCGCATCACCTTACATTTTTCTACATTGAGAGCTAGCTGCCATTCTTCACAACAACTATAAATTTTGTCTAAGTCATCCTGTATGCTATTACAGTCAGTTAAAGACGACACTCTCCCATACATCACAGCATCATCAGCAAACAGCCGCAAATTACAACTTACTCTGTCCATCAGATCATTTATATAGATAGAAAATAATAGCGGTCCTATCACACTCCCCTGGGGCACGCCTGACGATACACTCGTCTCTGATGAACACTCGCCGTCGAGAGCAACGTACTGCGTTCTGTTACTTAGGAAGTCTTTCAGCCAGTCACAAATGTGTGAACCTATTCCATATCTTCGTTAGCAGTCTGCAGTGTGGCACCGCGTCGAACGCCTTTTTGAAGTCGAGAAAAACACGATCCGCCTGTTGCCCTTCAACCATAGCTCCCAAGATGTCATGTGAGAAAAGAGGAAGCTGAGTTTCACATGATTGATGTTTCCTAAACCCGTGCAGATTCATAGAAAGATGTTTTTCCGTCTCAAGGAAATTTACTATATTCGAACTGAGAATATACTCCAAATTTCTACATGAAACCGATGTCAACGATATTGGCCTGTAATTGTGTGGGTCAGTTCTCTTTCCTTTCTTATAAACGGGAGTCAACTGCGCTTATCTCCAATCACTAGGAACTTTGCGCTGAATTTAAGATTCGCGAGAAACGCAAGGTAAGTAAGCACTTTATGGCACACCCTTGAGTACTTCCTGCGATGGAGTTCTGTTTCCTCAATCGTTGCAAATCTTCGTCCTTTCGTATGTCTCTTTAGTTTTGGGAACAAGAAAAGTCTCAGGGCAAACTGTCTTTTTTTTTCCTCAAGAAATCTCTCACAGACAAACATAAATGAACACGTATTGCTTCTCACAGACGGCGCAGAACGTTAAGGTAATGTTCCGTTTTGACCATACGACGTTGAGGTAAAAATTCATGTGCACTAGCCCACGGTAATTAAAAAAAAAAAAAAAAAAAAAAAAAAAGAAAAAAAGTGAGCAAAAAACTTTGACATTTGATAGAGCTTGGATTGCTTTCTTTCGGTTTCGCTCGCCGGGAAGCTTTCATTGGGACGACTGAGCTTTGGCTTCGACGTCATAACCGTGAACTTATGTTTGGTTCTTTTGAGCAAATCAGGATCTTTATTGGCGTTATTCAGGAGCCTGTGAGTGATGCTCATACGACGATACAACATCAAGGATGAAGGTTCATGGCGAAATTTCTGAACCATTTAAAATCAAAACAGGTGTTCGACAAGGAGACGGACTGTCCCCAATTCTATTTATATTAGTTACAGATAAAAATAGTTAAAACACGGGAAAACGTACTAGAAAAGAAAGACGTAAAACGTATAATCGTGGGACAAAGAAAGAACAAAATTGAAGTAAAATGATTATCCTTTGGGGATGATATAGCATTGCTAATTGAAAACTAGCCAGAAGTTCAAATGTCTGTAAATCTATCGGACCAAACTGTGTGGTCATCAGTCCGTAGCTTACAAACTACTTAAACCTAGGTAAACTAACCTACGGACAAACACACACACCCATGCCCCAGGGAGGACTCGAACCTCCACGGCGAAAACCGTGCGCTCCGCAGCGAGGTGCTTTAGACCACTCGGCTACTCAATCGCGGCCCAGACAGATGTAACTGTTATGCTTGATCAGTTACACGAGATTCCTGAAATGACTGGGCTAAAAATATGAAAAACCTAATATATAGGACAGAAACATAAAGGAGGAAAAATTATGAAAAAGTGTGAAAAAATTTGAAAAGTTGCTAAATTCAAATATCTCGGGAAATGGATATAAGCCAACGGACTACATAACACAACAAATCAAGAGGGGGTAAAGAAGAATTGCCATACAAATTAACACGAATCTCCTACAATAAGAAATCAGTATCCATCCAAGCGAAGCTTAGATATTATAATTCAGTTACTAAGACAGAAGGAAAATATGGATGAGAGTGCCTCAGACTGAATAAGAAAGGCGAACTAAGAGAACTAGAAAAAAGGGAGAGGAAAATTGTAAGAAAAATTCTGGGTCCCTGAAAAACAATGAAAATATATGGATGAAAAGGAGAAGTGAAGTTTCATAAAATAAATAAATAAATAAGTTACGGGATGAAATCACAGATACAATGAGGAAAAGACGGCTAAAATTTCATGGACATTTAAAAAGAATAGAAGACTCACTGATTACATATGAATTGAAGTTACACGGAAAGAAGGGCTTTTCAGGAGAGTAATTTTAAAACTTTACAGTTTCATTGGTTGGCATACGCTTCTGTAATTTATACAGTACAATCTACGACTTTTCTTTAGTATTCCCTGAAAGTATAAAACGATTAAAAAAAAAAAAAAAAAAAAAAAAAAAAAAAAAAAAAAAAAAAAAAAACTGGACCCTGAACGTCTTTTTATCTGTAAATCTATTTTTTTAATTTCTTAGTGTAACGCACAAATAAGAGTGTCAAAGTCAAATTGTTATGTGATATTGGGATGATATTTCACTAAATAACTTCCCCGCAATTCCTCTGACAAAATTCTATTTATATTTGAGTGTGGTCATTATCGTACAGGGTGTTTATGATTAATTAGGTTTTAGTGACAACCCTTTTTATCAAAATCCTGTTGTTATTTTGTCTCAACTATTGTATCTTTAGATATTAATGTAGATTTCTCTGTATCAGTCAGCAAATCTGTACAATTCTTCTTGCAGTTACAACGCTCCCCTCTTTCATGTGACATTGCTCGTAGCATTTAGATACTTCAGACTGTCTACCAAAGCTCTGTCTTTTTCTAGACTTACCACTGCAGCTTGAATCTGGATCTTCCATCGCCAGTTGAAACACCGTCCCCAAAGAATTCAAGTGAATGTCAAGGCTACTTCGTGTTAGCACAAATCACGACACGATATCCGGTTCTGCCACAGCATAAAGCAAAGAAGCTAATGTGAAATCTGCTCTGTGTTTGCTTCGACAATACATGTGAAAATCAACAATGACATTGCATTTAACGACGTCAACAATGATACTTCCGTAACAGTAGGAAAAAAAATACAGCTGACTGCTGAGAAATCGACACCGGCTGGACTTCACCCGTGCTTTCCGTGTTTCGGATGGACTTGACCCGTTTGCTCAGTGTATACCATATGTTGAACTCGCTATAACTCAGTGACTAAACCCATTACATTCATTTAAGTTCACCCAACTGAAAGTACATCTGATGAACTTCATAAGGATACCAGTAACTCATTTTCGTGAAATTTGGACTTAACCCCTACTTTCCGTTGTAGTCTTCAATTTTTTATTACGTTAATAAACCGAAGAAACCTGTAGGATCCAATGAAGAAAGATGGAAACAAAGTAGGTGTTACAGAAAATAACAATATGTTACAAGAAGTTGAGGTAGACTAATAAGAATGATATTGAAGTAAAAGGCATAACATCAGACGAGGCATCAATGTTAGCATTGAACAGGGGATCATGGAGGAATTTTATTAAAGGTACTATGCTCCAGACTGAACGCTGAAAGGCATAATCAGTCTCTAATGATGATGATAAATAAATCTTTATGTCGTCTTTCCCTACTGTGCCTTGACAAGCTACCGCGTTATCTGGCCACCACTAATCCACAGAGGACAAATATGCAGCAGTAATTTTCACGGGCAGATCTCCGCCTGACGCGCAGCGCTGAGAAACTTGAGAGTGCGTTTCGCTGCTGCCTAGTCGTCTTCAGACCTCAGAGTTTAGGGATGTCTGCGCAGACGCCGACGTCGACCGCTCCTCCTCCGAGACGCGGCCACGGAGACATCGCAGCCCCTCTCTGGGGGTGGGAAGGGGGGGGGGGAGAGGGAAGGGAGAAGCACCACTTCCGGCTGCGCTACGTAATGGCGGGCGATTAAAACTCTCGCCTGTCGGTTGCTGCTGCAGCTCCCTGCAGACGACGGAGAGTTGAGTTGAGAGTCTGACGTCACAGCCTGTGCGTCTACCAGGGGCCCCTCCCGTAAGATACCTCGCGAAAACAACACTGTGCTCTCCGCGACGGAGGTAGGCCGCACTTCTCAGGAACCTTACTACTTTGTAAACTTTGTTTACAACATAAATCAATCAAATGTGAAGGCCATAAACTCCACAAAATACCTAGGAATTACAATTACTTCAGACCTAAACTGGAAAGAACACTTAGATAATATCGTGGGAAAGGCGAACCAGAGACTTCGTTTTATTGCCAGAACCCTTAAAAGATGCAACAGAACTCCTAAAGAAACTGCATACACTACGCTTGTCCGTCCATTTTTGGAGGATTGCAGCCCAGTGTGGGATCCTTATCAGGTGGGTTTGACGGAGGACATCGAAAGAGTCCAAAGAAGGGCAGTTCGTTTCGTATTGTCACGATATAGGGGAGACAGCGTTACGGAAATGATACAGGATCTGGGATGGGAATCACTACAACAACGGCGCTTATCGCTGCGGCGTGGGCTACTTGCGAAACTCCAATCACCAACATTCTCCTCCGAATACGATAATATATTGTTGACTCCCACTTACATAGGTATAAATGATCATCAGAATAAAATACGAGAAATCAGAGCTCGAACAGAGAGATTCAGGTGTTCTTTCTTCCCGCGCGCTATTCGAGAATGGAATGGGAGATAAATAGTATAATTGTGGTTCGATGAACCCTCTGCCAGGCACTTAAATGTGATATGCAGAGTATCCCATGTAGATGTAGACTACTCCACCGGGTGATTCACCAAGATATGCAATCTTGTAAATATACAGGGTGTTTCACTAAGGGCCGGTTCGTCCATCTCTCGTTAATCTTGTCGTTAGTAAACGAGAAGATGCCTTTAACGTCGCGTTAAATGTGCTCGTTAAGTGCACTGCGTTTGTCATTGCCAGATACACCTCTCGCCTGCAAGACCTTCCTACTTCAAAACGTTGGACGTGGTGCATCATGAAGGGATTCGGTTGGCTACTGGGGCATTACGAAGTAGCCCTATACCGAGTCTTTGCGCCGAGGCTGCTGAGCCACCGCTTTCCATACGGCGACAGCTCCTCATGGTGCGTCAGGCGTATGCAGCGTTGTCCACCCCGTATACACCTGCTTACGATACTGTCGCCCGGCCGCCTATGGAATGGCTGTTTCGTAATCGGCTTCGAGCTACGAGGCCTTTTGGGATACGTGCTAAGGACTGTTTTTTTTTTTTTGTTTTTTTTTTTTTTTTTTTTTTTTTTTTTTTTTAGATATGCGTGTTTCAGATTTTACTGTTGCGTCGAGGATGGAGTAGATATCCCCCTTGGTTATTACAGAGGCCCAGCCTCCTTTTAGATTTAACCAGTTTTAAAAAAGATTGCATCTCAGACATAACGTTTCAGTCCGCATTTTACAACATTTTAAATAACCTTCGTGATTTTAGAATTGTGTACACTGACGGATCAAAACAAGGGGACTCGGTGGGGTGTTCTGCAGTGTTTCCAGGTCACCTCATTGGGATTCACCTGCCCGCTGCCTACTTGCAGAGCTGCATGCTATCCTCCAGGCACTGGAACACATCCGTAGTGCTCCAAGTACAAGATTTCTACTCTGCTCAGATTCCCTTAGTGCCCTCCAATCACTGCTGAACCTATAATACAATCGATCCATGACCAACTGTACCTCCTTCAACGGCGGGGTAAAGAGGTGTCATTTCTTTGGGTACCTGGGCATGTTGGGGTATGGGGAAACGAAGCAGCTGATGTGGCTGCCAAGGTGGCCTGCGGTGACCCAAATGTCAAAGAGTGTGCCATTTCCTTGCGGGACGTCTACTCTGTGCTGCGCCAGAGGTCCCTCCAGTTGTGGGAGACGTGGCTGGCAGTGACAGGTAATAAACTGCGGTTGGTTAAACCGACTGTTCGACCGTGGCGAACCTCCTGCCAGCCATTCAGGCGTTTCGAAGTGACACTGACGCGCCTTCGCATTGGACACAGCTCTTTGACCCACAGCTTTTTATTCCGTCGGGAGAATCCACCGATTTGTGATGCTTGTGGCGTGCAGCAGGATAAAACACGACCGAATGTTGCAGGTCCTGTACGCGTCTTCCTGGATACGGAAAATGTTCGACTGTTGCCCTGGCCAGCACATTCTCCATATCTCTCATCAATTGAAAAAAAGGCTGGTCAATGGTGGCCGAGCAACTGGCTCGTCAGAATACGGCAGTCACTACTCTTGATGAACTGTGGTATCGTGTTGAACCTGCCTGTACACGCCATCCAAGCTCTGTTTGACTCAATGCCCAGGTGTGTCAAGGCCGTTATCACGGCCAGAGGTGTTTGTTCTTGGTACTAATTTCTCAGGATCTATGCACCCAAATTGCGCGAAAATGTAATCACATGTCAGTTCTAGTATATTTGTCCAATGAATACCCGTTTATCATCTGCATTTCTTCTTTGTGTAGCAATTTGAATGTCCTAGTAGTGTATTTATTTAACAACAAAACGTTAGACGGCCTCCTTGTCTTGAATAATGTCAAGCACGAACAAATTTTTAAATGTCTCACTCTGTATATCGTAGCCTCGTATCCAATGAACACCTGCACTGCCGAAAAACACACTCTTTGCCGAAACCGCGAGGGTTCGCTCAGTCTATACCTAACACAACGCCTATCCCGTATTTATCCCACTCAGAGGAAAACAAGCATAAAAATATATGTAAAGCCTGCGATCATAAAGTAGTGTCTGATGTTTCTTAATGCAAAACGATTTTTTTTCAGTGTCTGGTGCCCCCAATCCATCACAGGCCCAACAAAGTTGGTGCGTCTCCATCTGGTGCGGATGAACGTTCCCTCCTCCTCCGCCCCCCCTCCCCCACAAATGGGCAGATATCCTCCGCAAATGGCGCCCTCCCTCGTCGGTTTCATCCGCGTCATCAACTCTTTGGTTCCCCCCATCACGGAATCCTTTTCGTCACCCCTTCACCTCTCCCGAAACATCCTTCCCCACCCGGCGTTTCCGGAGAATCGAAGTCTGCCACGTACCGCTGCCGGTCTGTACGCCTTGAGACTTCTGCTGCCCTACCCCCTCCCCCACCCACGCTTATAAAACATGACGGGCATATTTCAGGCCGCAGCCGGCGCGCAGAAGAAGAAGAAGCCGTCGTTTTCTTCGTCCGCCCACGATAAGGTGTCTTCTGCGGGTGGTAATGGCTGCGCATTACTATTATGGCTGTTCCGCGCCTTTCCGCCTTTTAATGAATTTATACCTCCGGCTAATGAGACGTGCTTTGTTTTAATGGCGTCGGGCTGCTAGCTGCCTTCGCGCGTTTATCGGGTATCGGAGGAAGCAACTTGCGGCGATGCCGAGCACCGCTAATTTGGGACCGAGTATTGTTCCGCGAGGAACACGCGCGCTACTTGGCGCGATCTTTCGGTCCGAACGACTTGTGAAAGCTGTTCCGTGCTTCGGAGCAGCCGCGCCCACTGGAAGTGATGACAGTCGGGAAGAAACATTTTTCGCCATTCACATTTTGGGGATATTGTTTCATGTTTCATATCAGTTTCAGTGGCGCAGCCAGTAATTGGTTCTGAACGGGGGGCTAATTTTTTTTAAACTAATGACCCGGTGAACTTCGTATCACTTACCTCTTAACATAAAACATATTAATAATGATTTTGCAGCCAAGATCGCAGTTTTCATTTATTAAGTTACCGGTTTCGGCGTGCTCGACGCCATCTTCAGATCTGTCGTAATTTACATAACTTCACGACATTTTTTATATACTAAAAGAGTACATCCAGGTTGAAGCATCACCAAACATAAAATTACTAGTCACAAATAAAATATATACATCCATCTTCTAATGGTTGTGAAGCAAGGTACTTCAAAGTCTAAGTTCAATATTAATTTAAGTTCAGTATAACACTAACAGTATATAATTGAAGTTCAGTATAACACTAACAGTGTTATACTGAACTTCAATTAATATTGAACTTAGACTTTGAAGCACATCACTTCACAACCATTAGAAGATGGATGTATATATTTAATTTGTGACTAGTAATTTTATGTTTGGTGATGCTTCAACCTGGATGTACTCTTTTAGTATATAAAAAAATGTCGTGAAGTTATGTAAATTACGACAGGTCTGAAGATGGCGTCGAGCACGCCGAAACCGGTAACTTAATAAATGAAAAATGCGATATTGGCTGCAAAATCATTATTAAACAATTATAGATCGCCCCATCTAACTATGAGTTCCTTATATAAAACATTAATTTTAATCATATGTATTTTAGGCCCAATAACTTTATAAAGGCATCATCAGATAGTCTAAATATTGATTCAATAGTGGGCGGAAAGAGTGGACAAATCACGCAGACATGTCCAGGATAATGTTCATGTCACATTCATGGAAGTTCAGGAAAGGTATAAACGGTGATAAAATATGGAAAAATTGTAAGGAAAATTTATATTCAAAACATGTAAAATAATGACTTGATTGTTGTGTTGGGTGTGTTCAAAAATTGAAAGAGTAAAGTTGGCTTTATACGATCTGAACCCGTATATGAACTGTCAAAGATAAAAATTAATTGCTGTTCCTTAGTCTTGCTAACCACTCCCATGAACCACAGACATTGCCGAGGTGGGGTGGCTTGCGTGCCTCAACGATACAGATAGCCGTACCGTAGGTGCAACCACAGCGGAGGGGTATCTGTGGAGAGGCCAGACGAACGTGTGGTTCCTGAAGAGGGGCAGCAGCCTTTTCAGTAGTTACAGGGGCAACAGTCAGGATGATTGACTGAGCTGGCCTTGTAACATCAACTAATGTGGCTTTGCCACACAGCTACTACGAACGGCTGAAAGCAAGGGGAAACTACAGCCGTTACCTTTCCCGAGGACATGCAGCTCTACTGTATGAATATATGATGGTGGCATCCTCTCGGGTAAAATATTCCGGAGGTAAAATAGTCCCCCATACGGATCTCCGGGCGGGGACTACTCAGGAGGATATTATCATCAGGAAAGACAATACTGGCATTCTACGGGTCGGAGCGTGGAATGTTAGATCCCTTAATAGAGTAGGAAAATTAGAAAATTTAAAAAGGGAAATGGATAGGTTGAAGTTAGATATAGTGGGGATTAGTGAAATTCATTGGGAAGAGGAACAGTTCGGTGGCAGGATGAACAGGATTTCTGGTCAGGTGAATACAGGATTATAAATACAAAATCAATTGGGGGTATCACAGGAGTAGGATTGATAATGAATAAGAAAATAGGAATGCGGGTAAACTACTATGACCAGCACAGTGATCGCATTATCATTGTCAAGATAGATACGAAGCCAACGCCGACAACAGTAGTACAGGTTTATATGCCAAATAGTTCTGCCGATGATGAGGAAATCGAAGAAATATATGAGGAGCTAAAGGAAATTATTCAGACAATTAAGGGAGAGGAAAACTTAATTGTTATGGGAGACTGGAATTCGGTAGTAGGACAAGGAAGGGAAGATAGTAGGTGAATATGGTCTGGGCAAAAGGAATGAAAGAGGAAGCCGCCTGGTAGAATTTTGCAAGGAACATAATTTAGTTATAACAAACACCTGGTTCAAGAATCACAAAAGAAGGTTGTATACGTGGAAGAGACCAGGAGACACCGGGAGATACCAGATAGATTTTATAATGGTAAGACATAGGTACCGGAACCAGGTTATAAACTGCAGGACATACCCAGGGGCAGATATAGACTCTGACCATAACTTGTTGGTTATGAACTGTAGGCTGAAACTAAAGAAACTACAAAAAGGTAGGAAAATAAGGAGATGGGACCTGGATAAATTGAAGGAACCTGAGGTTCTTAAGAACTTCAGAGGGAGCTTTAGGCAACAATTGACAGAAACAGGGGAAAATGAAACAGTAGAGGAGGAATGGGTAAAATTGAGAGATGAAATAGTGAAGGTAGCAGAGGACAAAATAGGTAGGAAGGCAAGACCTACAAAAAATCCTTGGATATCACAGGAGATACTAAATTTAATCGATGAAAGGAGAAAATATAAAAATGCAGTAAATGAAACAGGCAAAATGGTGTACAGACGACTAAGAAATGAGATTCACAGGAGGTGCAAAATGGCTAAGCAGGAGTGGCTAGAAGGCAAATGCAAGGATGTAGAAGAATGTATAAATAGGGGAAAATAGATACAGTCTACAGGAAAATAAAAGAAAAATTTGGAGATAAGAAAAACAGCTCTATGAATATCAAGGACACTGATGGAAAACCAGTTCTCAACAAAGAAGGGAAAGCTGAAAGGTGGAAAGAGTATATAGAGGGGCTCTACAAAGGAAGTGAACTTCGAGACAATATTGTAGGAAGGGAAGAGGATGTAGCTGAAGATGAAATAGGAGATACTGCACTGAGAGAAGAATTTGACGGAGCCCTGAAAGACCTAAGTCGAAACAAGGCCCCTGGATTAGATGATATTCCCTCAGAGCTACTGAAGTCTCTGGGAGAACCAGCCATGACAAACCTGTTTCACCTGGTGTGTAAGATGTATGAGACAGGCGAAGTACCCTCAGACTTTAAGAAAAATGTTATAATCCCCATTCCAAAGAAAGCAGGTGCAGACAGGTGTGAAAACTACAGGACCATCAGTTTAATAAGTCATGGTTGCAAAATATTAACACGAATTATATACAGAAGGATGGAAAAGTTGGTAGAAGCCGACCTCGGGGAAGATCAGTTTGGGTTCAGGAGAAATGTAGCAACACGGGAGGCAATACTCACTTTACGGCTTATCCTAGAAGATAGATTAAGAAAAGGCAAACCTACATTTCTAGCTTTTGTAGATTTGGAGAAGGCTTTTGACAATGTTGATTGGAATAAACTCTTTCAAATTCTGAAGCAAGTAGGAGTAAAATATAGGGACGTAAGGTTATTTACAACTTGTACAAAAACCAGACAGCGGTTGTCAGAATTGAAGGGCATGAAAGGGATGCAGTGGTTGGAAAGGGAGTAAGACAGGGTTGTAGCCTTTCTCCAATGTTATTCAATTTGTACATTGAGCAAGCTATAAAGGAAAGCAAGGAGAAATTTGGAGAAGGAATTAAAGTTCAGGGGGAAGAATTAAAAACATTGCGTTTTGCCGACGACAATTCTGTCAGTTACAGCAAAGGATCTGGAAAAGCAATTGAACGGAATGGACAGTGTGCTGAATGGTGCATATAAGATGAACATTAACAAGAGCAAAACTAGGGCAATGGTGTGCAGTGTAAGAAAATCAGGTGATGCTGAAGGAATTAAATTGGGAAACGAAGCAATAAAGGAGGTAGATGAGTTTTGTTACTTGGGCAGTAATATAACAAATGATGGTCGCAGTACAGAGGATATAAAATGCAGAATGGCGATGGGTAGAAAAGCGTTCTTGAAAAAGAGAAATTTGTTAACATCGAATATTGATTTAAACCTAAGGGAGCCCTTTCTGAAGGCATTTGTATGGAGTGTTGCCGTGTATGAGAGTGAGACATGGACGATAAACAGTGCGGACAGGAAGAGGATTGAGGCTTTTGAAATATGGTGCTACAGAAGAATGCTGAAGATTAGGTGGGTGGATCGCGTAACTAATGAGGAGGTACTGAACAGGATTGTGGAGAAAAGAAATTTCTGGCATACCTTGACTAAAAGAAGGGATAGATTGGTAGGACACATTCTTAGACATAAAGGAATTGCGAATTTAACATTAGAGGGAAGTGTGTGGGGTAAAAATCGCAGAGGAAGACCAAGAGATGTATACAGTAAGCAGATTCAGAGAGATGTAGGTTGCCGTTCTTATGTGGAGATGAAGAGGCTTGCTCAGGATAGGGTATTGTGGAGATCTGCATCAAACCAGTCTCCGGACTGAAGACCACAACAACAACAGTCTCGCTAAAACTCGACAACGGTTGAACCGATTTGGCTATATATCGTTACATAAACCACTGAATCTATTGTGATATCATCTAGTAATCTAGTCGACTCGGCAGTGCTTTTCAATTGCTAATATGTTTGTACTCTTGCTTTGAACAGCAAGTGTGCAAAATTTTATCGCAATCGTACGAATGATATTGATATGCCAAAGAAAAGAGCTCTTTCACTTTTCCACAAATTTTTCTATTTTCTGGCCAACTAATCTAAACTTCTACTTCACTCAAACCTTGCTATCGCTTTCAACATCGAATGTGAAAAATTTTATCGCAATCAGATGAATGGTATTGATATTTCACAGAAAAATCTCTTTCAATTTTTTCTAAATTTTGCAGTTTTCCAGGAAACTTTTCCAAATTTTTATTTCATAAGAACGTTATTCTTGCGTTGAACGTCAAATATGCAAAATTTTATCGCAGTCAGACGAATGATATTGGTGTCCCATTTAAGAAAGCTCTTTCAGTTTCTCGCGAATTTTCAAATTTTCCGGGTAACTTTCGCAAATTTTTTGTTCATAAGAACGTTCATCTTTCGTTGAACGTCAAATGAACAAAATTTTATCGCAATCGGATGAATGGTTCTCAACTTATAGTGTTGAGTACATTTAGAAACACATTGAAAAAGGAACTTGGTTCGAATTTTGCGACTTTCCTTTTTAAGTGTCCCCATTATTTTCACTGAAAACTTTTCGAAGACTACAATGAACAAAACAAAAAAAAGAATTACCCCTCTCCGTAGTGCGAATAGGCAGTTATAGTGCTGAACTTAATCAAAAACACATTGAAAACATACTTTCAGTTTTTCTCAAATTTTCCGATTTTCTGGTAGATTTTCCAAAAAACTTACGTCATACAAACCTTGTTGTGTCAAGCCGTGCTCAAGTGAAACAATTATGTGGCAATTGACTCTTATACATAGAAAAAAATCGCTTTCGTTTTTTTCCTAAATTTTCCTACTTTCCGGGCGACTTTTCCAAATTTTTATTTGCTGCAAACCTTCCTCTTGCCTTCAACATGAAATGTACAAAATTTTATCGCAATTGGACAAACGGTACTGATAGCTCACTGGAAAAAGGTGTCTCAGTTTTTCCCGATTTTCCTCTTTTCCCACAACTTTTCCACATTTTATCACCGTTTAAACCTTCACTGGACTTACACGAATATTTCAAGTCTGAAATTAGCCAAATCTGTTCAGTCGGTCTCGAGTTTTAGGGAGACTAACGAACAACAATTCATTTTTATATATTTTTTTAAAGTAAAGCCTATTGAATTTATTTATTTATGACTTATTTTTACACTTTTTATAATTTAAACAATTAAACTACGAAAACAAGTGCAGTAGAAATAAAATGAGTAGGCTCGCAAGGGTGCAACAGTCTGGATGATTGACTGAGCTGGCCTTGTAACATCAACCAATACGGCTTTGCCACACAGCTAGTGCGAACAGCTAAAAGCAAGGGGAAACTACAGCCGTTACTTTTCCCGAGGACATGCAGCTCTACTGTATGAATATATGATGGTGGCATCCTCTCGGGTAAAATATTTCGGAGGTAAAATAGTCCCCCATTCGGATCTCCGGGCGGGGACTACTCAGGAGTATGTGATCATCAGGGAAGACAACACTGGCATTCTACGAATCGGAGCGTGGAATGTTAGATCCCTTAGTCGGGTAGGGAGATTAGAAAATTTAAAAAGAGAAATGGATAGGTTAAAGTTAGACATAGCGGGGATTAGTGAAATTCATTGGGAAGAGGAACAAGATATCTGGTCAGATGAATAAATGATTATAAATACAAAATCAGTTTGGGGTTTTACAGGAGTAAGTTTGTTAATGAATAAGAAAATAGTAATGCGGGTAAACTACTACGAGCAGCGCAGTGATCGCATTATCGTAGTCAAGATAGATACGAAGCCAATACCGACCACAGTAGTACTGGTTTATATGCCAACAAGCTCTGCCGATGAGGAGATCGAAGAAATGTATTAGGAGCTAAAGAAAATTATTCAAAAATTAAGGGAGAGGCAAACTTAAATGTTATGGGAGACTGGAATCCGGCAGTAGGAAAAGAAAGTAGGTGATTATGGACTGGGAAAAAGAAATGAAAGAGGAAGCCGCCTGGTAGAATATTGCACAGAACATAATTTAGTTTTCACAAAAACATGGTTTAACAATCACGAAAGAAGGTTGTATACGTGTAAGAGACCAGAAGACACCTGAAGGTTACAGATAGTTTTTATAATGGTAAGACAAAGCGTTCGGAACCAGGTTTTAAACTGTAAGACATACCCAGGGGCAGATATATATTCTGGTCATATCTAATTTGTATGAATTGTAGGCTGAAACTAAAAAATAGCAGAAAGGTAGGAAAATAAGGAGATGGGACCTGGATAAATTGAAGGAATCCGAAGTTCTTGAGAATTTCAGAGGGAGTAGTAGCCACAATTGACAGAAACGGGGGGAGATAAAACAGTAGAAGAGGAATGAGTAGCATTGAGAGATGAAATAGTCAAGGCAGCAGAGTAAAAAATAGGTAAAAATGCAAGACCTCCAAAAAATCCTAGGATATCACAGGAAATACTAAACTTAATTGATGAAAGGAGAAAATATAAAAATGCAGTAAATTAAACAAGCAAAATGGAGTACAGACGACTAAGAAATGAGATTGATAGGAAGTGCAAAATGGCTAAGCAGGAGTGGCTAGAAGCCAAACGCAAATCTGTAGAAGAATGTATAACAAGGGGGAAAGCAGATACTGCCTACAGGAAAATAAAAGAGACATTTGGGGAAAATAAAAACAGCTCTACGAATATCAAGAACTCAAATGGAAAACCAGTTCCCAACAAAGAAGGCAAAGCTGAGACGTGGGCTCTATAAAGGAAATGAACTTAGAGACAATACTGTAGAAAGGGAAGAAATGGAGGAAGATGAAATAGGAGATACTTTACTGAGAGATGAATTTGACACAGCAGTGAAAGACCTAAATCGAAACAAGGGCCCTGGAGTAGATGACATTCTCTCAGAGCTACTGAAGTCTGACGGCCGTGGTGGCCGAGGGGATGAAGGCGCTCCAGTCACGGTCTGCACGGCCACTACGGTCGGAGGGGTCATCATTCCCTAAACTTACAAACTACTTATGAACTACTTACGAACTAGGACAGCACAAATATCCATGCCCGAGGGGGGATTCGAACCCCCGACCGTAGTGGCCGTGCAGACAGTGACTGGAGCGCCTCAGTCCCCTCGGCCGTCGCGGCCGGCTCACGAGAGGCAATATTCACTTGAAGGATTATCTTAGAAGATAGATTAATGAAAAGCAGACCTACATTTCTATCTTTTGTATATTCGGAGAGAGATTTTGACAATGTTGATTGGAATAAACTCTACCAAATTCTGAAGCAAGTAGGAGTAAAATATTGGGAACCGAAGGTTATTTATAACTAGTAGAACAAAAACCAGACGGCGGTCCTTAGAGCGGAAGGTCATGAAAGGGATGCAGTGGTTGGAAAGGAAGTAAGACAGGGTTGTAGCCTTTCCCCAATGTTATTCAATTTGTACATTGAGCAAGCTATAAAGGAAAGCAAGGAGAAATTTGGAGAAGGAATTACAGTTCAGGGTGAAGAAATAAAAACATTGTGTTTTGCTTATGAGATTGTAATACTGTCAGAGACAACAGAAAACCTCGAAGAGCACTTTAACGGAATGGACAGTGTGATAAAAGGGGCGTGTAAGATGAACATCAACAGGAGCAAAACAATGATAATCCAATGTAGTGTCAGAAAATCAGGCGATTCTGAAGGAATTAGATTAGGTAACGAAACAATAGAAGTAGTAGATGAGTTTGGTTACTTGGGCAGTAAAATAACATATGACGGTCGATGTACAGAGGATATAAAATGCAGAATGGCAATGGTAACAAATGCGTTTCTGAAAAAGGGAAATTTGTTAATATCTAATATTAATTTACGCGTAATGAAGTCCTTTCTAAAGGTATTTGTGTGGAGTGTTGCCTTGTATGGGAGTGAAACATGGACAATAAACAGTGCGGGCAGGAAGAGGATAGAGGCTTTCGAAATGTGGTGCTACAGAAGAATGCTGAAGATTAGGTGGGTGGATCGCGTAACTAATGAGGAGGTACTGAACAGAATTAGAGAGAAAAGGAATTTCTGGCATACCTTGACTAAATGAAGGGATCGATTGGTAGGACACATTCTTTAAGGAATCGTGAATTTAGCGTTGGAGGAAAGTGTTTGGGGTAAAACCGCGGATGTAGGTTGCCGTTGTTATGAGGAGATGAAGAGGCTTGCTCAGGATAGAGTAGGGTGGAGAGCTGTATCAAACCAGTCTCCTGACATGAGGCTCGCTTTAATTTGAAAGTGGAATAGGAGCAACGTGGTGGAAATGGAGAGTACATAATATGGTCGTAAAATAATTAAGCAGCTTCTATGTTACTAGCCAAAGAGAAAGGTCTCTACAGTTTAATTAACATGAGACTCTGTGTGTAAAAACTGAATTAAATTAACACAATTGTTGTTGGTAAGATTCCACCACTGGGCGTCGCCTCTGACCTGCTAAGCAGCGGGTCGCCGCATATGGACAATCGGCTCCCAACTTCAGCACAGCAGTGACAACAGCGGCAGCATCACAGCTGGTCGCGGTGGCATTAAAACCGCTCACAGTGACACCAGCACACGTCAGTGTTGCCAACCCGTGGGATTTGTCACGTATCGTGGGACATTTTATCGATTATTTTTCAGAAAGGGACCAAGGGATTTTTTTATTCTTTTTATTTATTTATTTATTTTTATTTGCGATTAATGAGATGAACAAACGACATACATCAGGTGTCGTATAATTATTACTTTTTCAAGCAGCAGTCAGCACTCCCATCGTAGAGTAGCTATATTTAGTTCACGACTTGAATGCACCATTATTTACGAGGCGCGTCCAGAAAGTAAGTTCCGTTTGGTAATAAAATGAAATTGTACACAGATACAGAAGAAATTTTTATTGCACAAAATTCTACAACTCTTAAACTGCTTTTCCACATAACTGCCGCAATTTTGCAGGCATTTGTCATAGCGTGGCACCAGGTTTTGTATACCTTCTTCATAGAAATCTGCCGCCTGTGTCTTCAACCAGTTGGAAACAGTTTCTTTCAGATCGTCGTCATTGGTGAAGTGATGACCGCTAATTGTAAATTTACGGTTTTTCTGGATCTTGTCATTACTCGCGTGAACCACTTCTGTACCCAAAGGTGGATGCCCACTTCGTTCTTCATCGTGCACATCACTACGCCCGCCATTGAACTATCGCATCCATCTTCTCACCATCGAATCACTCATCGTATTTGGTCCATAAACATCGTAATTTTGCCGATAAATTTCACTTGGTTTCACTTTCCTCGCATTCAAAAACCGAATCACCGACCTGACATTTCAAACAAGCACAACAAAGCATACGTAACTGACAGCGATCTCCAAATGGCGCACGTTCTTCTCCTTGATACACATCGTCTACAGCGCATGTGCGGAACTGCAATCGCAGCGCTGCAGCGGAGATAAATTGAAACGGAACTTACTTTCTGGGCGCGCCTCTTATTTTGTATCCCTGTCCATCATAGAGCACAAACAGCATTAATAATAAAAAAAAATTTTTCGTGTTTTTGTTTGCCGTGGACACTTTACGCTGGAAAGGGATATTTTGAATTCCTGGATGGACTTTTGAGCTTCAGAGGTTGCCAACACTGGTACACATTCTTAGTGGCGGCAGCACGTTGGCGACCCATTGTCACGTCTACTTGTGACTGGCAAATTATAATTACGTTGTGATTTACTGCATGTGTAGGCTACTATACCAAATTTCTGGTGCCTCATCTGTTTAAAAAATAAAAAATGTGAACAATAAAAAATATTAAAATTAAAACATCTTTGCGAGTTTCTGGGCTCATTAACCCTCGCCCCCTCCCGCCACCTCTGTGGCTGGTCACTGGCCAAACAGGAAGAAATTCTTCCAAAAATGTTCAAATATCTGTAAATCTATTGGACCAAACTCACACACATGCCCGAGGGCGAAATCAACCCTCTGACAGCAAGTAACCGAACGTCCCGCAGCAAGGCGCCTTAAGACCGCTCGGCCACTACAACATGGCAAATTGTTCCACCTGGTATTTAATATGTAGGAGACAGGGAATAAATAATCCGACTTCAAAAAGAATGTAATAATTTCAATTTCAAAGAAAGCATGTGCAGACAAGTGTGAAAATTACGGTTTAATATAATAAGTCATGGGTGCAAAATGCTAACACGAATTATTTATAAACTAATGTAAAAGCTGGTGGAATCCGACATTGGGGAATGTCAGTTTGGATTTAGTAGAAATGTAGGAACACATGAGGCAATACCCATATTACTTAAAAGATTTGAAGATGGGTTAAGGAAAGGCAAACCTACGTTATTAGCTTTTGCATATCTGTAGAAATCTTTTGGCAGACTGGAATAATTCAAATTTTGGATGTAGAAGGGGTCAAATTACCCAACGAAGAGTAATATTTAACTTTTACAAAAACCATACAGCAGTTATACAAACTACTTATAAACAAGCTAATACTACGGACGGCACAAATATCCATGCCCCAGGGGAATTGGAACCCCCGACCGTAGTGGCCGTGCAGACCGTGACTGGCACGCCGCAGACCGCTCGGCCACCGCGGCCGGCAGGGTAATAGCCTTTCCCAATGTTGTTCAATATGTACACTGAGCAAGCTGCGAAGGAATGCAAGGAGAAATTTGCAGAAGGAATTCAAGTTTTGGGAGAAGAAATGAAAACTTTGCGGTTTCCCAATGGCAGAGTAACTCTATCAGAGACAGCAAAGGACCAGTTGAACGGAATGGACAGAGTCATGAAAGGAAGCTATAAGATTAACATTAAGAAGAGTAAAACAAGGATAATGGAATGGAATGTAAGAAAATCAGTCTATCTTCAAGGAATTAGTTTAAGTAATGAGACAAAAGTAGTAGAGGAATTTTGTTTTTTGGGCTGCAAAATAACTTCTGATGGTCGAAATAAAGAAGACATAAGATCGACTATGGGAACGAAAGCTTCTGAAGAATCGAAATTTGATGACATCCAATTTTAATTCATATGTTAGGAAGTCCTTTCTGAAGACGTTTGTCTGGAGTGTAGCAATGTGCGGGAGTGAAACGTGGACGATAAGTTCAGACAAAAAAAAATGGTAAAAGATTTTGAAATGGGGTGCGATTGTCAAATGATGAAGATTAGATGGGTAGATCACGTAACTAATGAGGAGGTGCTGAACGGAATTGGGGAAAATGAGATTGTAGCATATCCTGATTAAGAGAAGGGATAGGTTGGTGGGACACGTTCTGAGACATCAAGGAATCGTCAGCTTAGCATTAGAAGGAAGTGCGTCGAGTAAAAATCGTAGAGGGAGATCGAGGGACGAATACAGTAAGCAGATTCAAAAAGATGTAGGTTGCCGTTCGTATTCTCATATGAAGAGGCTTGCGCAGAACAGGGTAGCGTGGAGAGCTGCATCAAACCAGTCTGCGGACTGAAGACAAGAACAATAACAACAGATATTGGGAAGAGGAGTATTACTCTTTGCAATAATAAAAAAGTGTTGTCAATTTGTTTTTGTCAGGCAGCGATGTGCTGTTTTATTCACTTCCTTCCTTCTTCGCGATTGATGAGGCTGGTTCGACTGTGTAAGTTTCTATGTTTTTAATGAATTCGCTTTTTGTTATTTCAAACTTGCATCCGTCTCCCTTATTTACTTCGATTATTCCTCTACTTAGATCAAATGTCATTAATACATTTTTACAGATTTATTTTCTGGAATTGAGTTCGCCATGATCATATAAGCAAGGCTTAATTATTGGACGGCAGATTCAATTTTTTATTTGATATCATTTATGTCTTTAGCCGGTCACAATAACGTCTTTGAGATATTGGGTCCTATTAACTGCTTCCGCGATGGGAATGAAATTGAGCTAGCTGCAATATTGTTTCTCATACTGTGCGGTTTGCCTCTAATAATTACGTTCATGCGCTTGCGTGAAGGACATGGATTTTGGTGGTGCAGAATATAGGCAAAACGACTATTGTCTAAGGTAAAAATATCCCACTCTGCATCACCTCAGAGAGGTATTACTTCTGGTTTTGCGGAATACTTTGCTATCTAAATATTTATTAGAAATTCTTGCTCGGTACCTATCTTCCGCGATTCTAACTATTCTTTTTCATTTTTACCGACAGTTCGACATTAACCAGAAGACATATTTCAGTGTTGAATTTTTTTCCGCTTTCCTTTCCTACATTTGTTTGTCTGTCATCGTGGTCTTCTGAAACTGGGCATTTTCACTTATTTGTGCGCACGTTTCCTTCATTTTCTTGCTGTGATCTTCCTTTTCGTCTTCGTACCAAGTTGTACCATTCTTCTTCATTGGTTTCTCCTCTCGGACAACAAACCACTTGTAAATTTTTTGATCCGAAGATATCACGATTTTTGACGTCTAGTTTAATTTATGTCACATTCAGATCAGTTTCGAACTCGTCAATCCATTTCATAGTGTTTTACTCCAACAAAGGAAGGCAATGAAAAATTTGAGAAAGGAATTAAAGTTCAAGGTGAAGAAATAAAAACCTTGCGTTTAGCTGTCAGAGACAGCAAAGGGCCTGGAGGAGCAGTTGAACGGAATGGGCAGTGTGTTCAAAGGAGCATATAAGATGAACATTAACTAGAGCAAAACTAGGGTAATGGAATGCAGTGTTACAAAATCAGGGCAGTAAAATAACAAATGATGGTCGCAGTACAGAGGATATAAAATGCAGAATGGCACTGGAAAGGAAAGCGTTTTTTGAAAAAGAGAATGTGTTAACGTCGAATAGTAATTTAAGCATAAGGAAGTCCTTTCTAAAGGATTTGTGTGGAGTGTTGCCTTGTATGGGAGTGAAACATGGACGATAAACAGTGCGGACAGGAAGCGGATAGAGGCTTTTGAAATGTGGTGCTTCAGAACAATACTGAAGATTAGATGGGTGGATCGCGTAACTAATGAGGAGGTACTGAACAGATTGGGGAGAAAAGGAATTTCTAGCATACCTTGACTAAATGAAGGGATCTATTGGTAGGACACATTCTTAGACATCAAGGAATCGTGAATTTAGCATTGGAGGGAAGTATGTGGGGTAAAAATCGCAGAGGGGGACCAAGAGATGGATATAGTAAGCAGATTCAAATGGATGTAGGTTGCCGTTCTTATGATGAGATGAAGAGGCTTGCTCAGGATAGAGTAGGGTGGAGAGCTGCATCAAACAGCTGCATCAAACCAGTCTCCGGAGTAAAGGCCACAACAACAACATTACCCCAATTGTAATAGAACTCATCAATTTGATTTGTAAGTCTTTCGGGGTTCATTCTTTGAATGTGTCCGTAGAATCTTAATCTACGTTTTCTAATGTCACTATGCAATCTGTGTATTCTTTGATTTTCACGTTGGTTCTGCGGCTGCTAGGTTGTCTTAAGACAGTGCTTTCCAAACTTTCCCTCATGGCGACACCCTTTTATAGCTTACAGTTATACGTATGGTAGAATTTAGACGGTTCTAGCCGGGGGGGGGGGGGGAGATAACGGAAATAAAGAATCGCTTAAATGTAGTTTGTAAACGAAACTGAAATCCTCGTACGCATTGACATGTTTAATGTTGATCCTGACTGCAGCAATTACGTACACTCATTGCAAGAGAAGGAAACATTAGGAACTACGGAGGTGTACAACAGAATAACACCGCAGACAACAACGCCTAACTCACATGCTTCTGCTACATGCGACCCAACTTACGAAACACGAAAACTGAATTTCGGAAACCGTTTTTCGCTGTCGTGCGTGCATGTCAGGGCCAGATACGGTTTTGCTGGCTCGATTGAAAACGGCATCTGGAAATTAGCTGCCAGGATTTCTGATTTAGACAGCACAGTGGCTGTTCCCTTTCAGTTTAATATTATCACATTATTTTCAGAAATAAAGAGGATGTATTTATGACAAGTGATGAATTATTATTTAAGTTCTATTGTTAGGTTCTTGCTTCACCACGACCTCGAAAGTCCCGACATATTCGGAAAAAAATGGATAAATATTTCTGAGAAGTAATAATATGAATGTCATTTCTGGTCCCAGAATTTCTTACATACAGGAAAGAGAAAAAAATATTAACGCATATCAGGGTTCGAATCGACGATCACTGCATTTAAAATACTACTCTCCGTTAATCACCCGGCCATACTCCATACTAAACATCGCTACTGAATAGCTTTAGTCAGTGAACAATTGTGACTGCTTTTAGAATCTGTGACAGCTTTTACAGTCACTGTGTTATTGATTGACATTTAATTGTAAGAAACGCTACCGATGGTGACATGGCTTTGATAAATCCAGTAAAAAGTTCAAAAAATGTTTGTAAACCTATCGGACCAAACTGCGTGGTCAACAGTCCGTAGCTTACAAACTACTCAAACTAAGGTAAACACAGACACCCATGCCCCAAGGAGGACTCGTACCTCCGACGGCGAGCAACCGCGCACTCCGCAGCGAGGCGCCTTAGCCCGCTCGGCTACTCCACCGCGGCTTAAAAAGTTCCAGCAGGTAATGTTGTACATGCTCAGACAACTGAGGTCCGGATAATCGAGTGACCGATCATTCCTTGAATACGTGATCTGTGGTGCACTGAATGAAGAGAAGGATGATTAGCTGCAGGCGAGTCTTCAGGGTAGTATGAAGAGAAGGATATTTTGTGTTTTTTATGACAAGTTTTTTTGTTTAGAGTCTGAATTTGTTAGTCTCGTGACACCCTTGATACTACTACGTGACACCCCAGGGTGTCGCGACACCCAGTTTGAAAAGCTCTATCTTAAGATCTTGCGTTCCTTTGTCTCATTGTTTTCATTGTTTGTCTTCCTGTTCAAAATTAGTGTTTCAGATCCATAATGTTTAAGTTTCGTGCACTTGGAGATACATATCTCGTTGTACTTTTGAGTAATTCGGTAAACAGTTTCCACCTTATGGCATTTAATATCCTTTGCTTTTGCTTCGATTCCTTTTACCTGAATCGTCTCACCTTGTTATTCAAATTGTGGAACATGCTTAATTTTTCCACATTTTGTTCCCCTGAATTTCGGCACTTGTTACGTAGGCCCTACTGTGTCTTTTCAAAGGATATCTGTGGTCCGATCATTTCTGCAGTTTCTTTCAAGACTTAGGGTTGATGAGTTGTCACCAGTTACGATTGCTGAATCATCTGCAGATGCTGGGCTATCTAAAGATCACTTGTGTCTACCTAATGGGTTTGACAGGTCAATTTTTTAGTACTGATTTCTGTTTATTCCATTATTGTCTCTCAAGAACGAAGTTAGAGAGTAGTGGAGGCTGCTCATCTCCTTGCCTTACACTCGTTTTGATCACAAATTTCCCAATAAATTTAAGCGTGGCTTTATCAAACCAGTCTCCGTCCTGAAGAACACAACATCATTAGTGTAGTTATATTTCTGTACCGATATGCTTATAGGTACTTTGTTTTTCCGAAATGTTAAATGATACAAAAAATATTATTCAACTTTCCATAAAATCTCGGGCGAACTGCCGGATGTCAGTAACTTCCTGCCACGATATTTCGGCGCAGAGTCTTCTGGCCATCTTCAGGTGAGTACCGCCGAAGTACTGGCGAAGACGCACTGAGCTGTGCTATTTATGCCCAATTCAGCCGACATTGCGCATGCGCGTACCTAGCGCGCGCGTTCACTACAGCTACGTACGCTGCTCCGAGCGCCCTCCGTGGTGGAGGCTTGCCGCTTCGATATCAGATCGATTATCACTGTCATTCAGTTGCAGGAAACTACGCCGACTACGAAGTTTTTCAATTACAGGATTCCATGCAGCATTTATTTGAAATCCGCTGTCTCGATTGATAAGAGTCTCACTGTCAGACAGTCTTATTTCCACAGCTTCATTAATAATTGAGTTCCAAAAGTTTGTTGTGTGGGCTACAATTTTAGTTTCGTTGTAGTTCATCGAATGACCCGTGGAAATACAATGTTCGGCGATTGCGGACTTGGTGGGTTGGAGTAGCCGCGTATGACGCTGGTGTTCCACAATGCGCTCCTGAACAGTGCGCGTCGTCTGCCCTATATACGACTTGCTGCACTCGCACGGAATCCTGTAAACACCTGCTTTACGCAGCTCCAGATCGTCTTTGACAGAACCCAACAGCGATGAAATTTTAGGAGGAGGGCAAAAGATGACTCTTACTTTATACTTTTTTAATATTCTGCCTATCTGCGATGAAATGTTCCCAATATATGGGAGATAAGCAGTCGATTTGAAAGCCTCTTCTTCTTCCTTGTTCTGTCGTTTGGAGGTGTGCATCACTCGATTTATTTGCTTCATTGTATATCCATTCTTTAGGAATACTGTTTGCAGGTGTTCCAGTTCCGTGTGAAGGCTGTCGGCATCAGAGATGGTATGGGCTCGATGGATTAAAGTCTTTAGGACACCCATTGTTTGTGCCGGATGGTGGCAACTTGTAGCTTGTAAGTATAAATCTGTATGAGTGGGCTTCCTGTATACCGAATGACCAAGTGAGCCATCACTTCTGCGTCGCACGAAAACATCTAAAAATGGCAAACAACCATTTTTCTCGATCTCCATAGTAAACTTTATGTTTTCGTGTATGGAGTTCATATGATGTAAAAAGTCTTGGAGACGGTCCACGCCATGAGGCCACACTATAAAAGTGTCGTCAAAGTATCGCCAAAACACTGTTGGTTTAAAAGTAGCTGACTCAAGTGCTCTCTCCTCAAAATCTTCCATAAAAAGATTGGCCACCAGGGGAGACAAAGGACTCCCCATGGCGACTCCGTCAGATTGTTCATAAAACTCGTTGTTAAATAAAAAATATGTAGAGGAGAGGGTATGCTCAAATAGCGCTGTAATGTCGTCTCCAAACATGTTGCCGATGAGGTGTAAAGAGTCCAGAAGAGGCACCTTCGTAAACAATGAAACCACATCAAGACTGACCAACAAGTCGGTACTTTGCAGCTGAAGTAGCTGAAGTCTGCTGATGAAATCATTAGAATTCTTTATATGATTTGGACACTTGCCTACTACAGGTTTGAGCAAAGACGCCAAGTATTTAGCCAGGTCGTAAGTGGCTGCTCCAATATTGCTCACAATTGGACGTAATGGCACACTTTCCTTGTGGATCTTAGGCAGTCCATATAGCCTAGGTGGAACTGAACTGCTTGGTTTCAGTCCCTTTATGACCTCCTTAGGTAGAGAACTATTTGATAAAAGTTCAGCTGTTTTTCGCACCACTCGGTTTGTTGGATCCTTGTCAATTTTGCGATACGTTGAGTCACATAATAAAACGTTGATCTTATTAATGTAGTCCTCCCGTGGCATGAGAACAGTAGCATTTCCTTTGTCAGATTTGAGTACTACTGTATCCACGTCTGTTGGTAAGTTACGGAGGGCAGCCCTCTCCATAGGCGAGATGTTGCTCTTCGGCGGTGTGGCTCTCGTCAATACACGACAAGACTCTCGACGAACTTCTTCCGCTTCATCTGTAGGAAGACGGCGCACAGCTTCTTCGATGGAGCTAACAAAGTCCACTAGTGGCGGTGAAACAGGTGTTGGAGCGAAGTTAAGACCTCTTGCCAGCACAGATACAGTGGCGTCATCTATAGTTTTCCCCGTCAAATTGATGACGGATCGTCGAGTTGGAACTTCCTGCATCTTCTGTGTAGAAAGACGGTCAATCTTGGCAGTTTGCCTCGTCACAGCTTTGTCATGGCTCCAGTTTGCTTTAAACCACGTTACACCATCCACCCAGTCCCAAGACAGGGAAGATAATTTTGCTGCCACTTCTAAGTGCAGATGGTACATGTCCTTAGACACAGCATCCAACTCACGCCGACTGAAACGAATCCTCTCTCTTACCAATGCCATGCTTGCAGTCTAACGATAAACAATTAAATTAATTTTTTTATTGATCAGCGACGCTTTTCGCCTTGGTTCTATCCTCCTAGTAATAATATATTATAGTTGAATACGTTTGGCTCGCTCGTCTTTTTTCTCTTCCGGTGAGCCGATAGGACGGAACACTCACTCTTTTGTTTGAGGTTGTTATGTTATGTCGGCTGGCTGTTCTGTAATGTAAGTCTGAAGGCAGTAATATGGTATTTTAAAATATTCCCTCTTTTGTTAAGAACAATATCTCCACCCTGTTTTCTCTTAATAATGTCCCGTCCTTTCTTAATTATTCATTTTCTTTGGCGTTTTCAGCTCCTCAATTTCCGTCATAACATGATGTTCAGACGCCATCACTTTCGCTTCGCCTATTTCCTTGATTAAATCTCGATCAGTTACTTTAAATCATTACCTTCGTCCTTTTAGAACCTGCATTTGTATTAACAGTTTCGTGAAGTCCTACAGATTTTTTTTTTTCTGTTTGTTATTTTGCGTAATCAAACTGTAGTACACGGTTCGGCAACAATAACTTGCGTGGCGAACAGTCTGAACATTATTTTACTGCGGAAAGTATCATAAAATTTATCTAAGCCATTCAACAACTTAACAGTTTCAGCGGCTGTGATCATCATTCCCAGAAAGAAGCTACAATGAGTACTTCCCGTAAGTTTTCTCTATAATTAAAAACTTAAATACGCAGTATTTTTGTTCCACAATATTATTTATTTGCTTGTTATTAGCAGTTTTCGGCTTCTTAGGCCTTCATCAGATAACTTCATACTAAACAGGTAGTCCACACGTAACATTGGGGTTACATACACAAAGATAGTTTTTCAAAGATATTTGAACTGCAAATTAATTATGTCTATGAATCGATACTACATAACAAACGTACTCCTACAAAACAAATGGACTTTAAATGAACATATCTTGGGCTACAATGGTATTAAAATATTAAAAGTGTGTAATTTTATAAGAAAGTATTGTCATCAGGTTATGGTAGAAACAAAATGTCGGTTTGTTATAAATAAGTATCAATTCCACAGAACGTGCATAATTATAATAAAACACTGTCAGTTGCGGACACTAAATTTTATTGGCGGTTACTCGCAGTACAAATGTGAACGCTCCCTCATGCAGTACTTGTAACTATACAACGTAAAACTAGCAATTTCCATTCCGTTAAACAATGTACCAATCTGTCTTCAACGGTCAATGTTACCGGATATCAATGGTTCACATATTATTGTCTCTGTAAGATACCCTATGACCGCATTTTAATCTAAACACCCTCCACCACACAGTAGATAAAACATTAGTACCGTACATTACCACAATTTCTTATTAACAGTTTCAGATTGAGAATGAATCTTTCACTCTGCAGCGGAGTGTGCGCTGATATGAAACTTCCTGGCAGATTAAAATTGTGTGCCGGAACCGGGACTCGAAACTGGGACCTTTGCCTTTCGCGGGCAAGCGCTCTACCAACTGAGCTACCCCGGCACGACTCACGATCCCGCCTCACAACTTCATGGAAAGTAGGAGGCGAGGTACTGGCGGAAGTAAAGTTGTGAGGCGGCATCGCGAGTCGTGTCGGGATAGCTCAGTCGGTAGAGCGCTTGCCCGCTAAGGGCAAAGGTCCCAGGTTCGAGTCCCGGTTCCGGCATACAATTTTAATCTGCCATGAAGTTTCAGTTTCAGATTGGTTTGTAGCTAAAAGTTTTCGAAATAATGTCATGTAAATATTGTAAGTTCTGTTTCATTTTTTTCTTCTATGTCAGATATCTGAGCCGGCCGCGGTGGCCGAGGGGACTGGGGCGCTCCAGTCACGGCCTGCACGGCCGCTACGGTCGGGGGTTCGAATCCCCCCTCGGGCATGGATATTTGTGCCGTCCTTAGGATAAGCTAGTTGTTAAGTAGATTGTAAGTTTAGGGACTGATGACCCCGTAGTTAAGTCCCATAAGCTATACACACATTTGATTTTCAGATATCTGAAGATGCCCTAACCGGGCGAAACGCGTCATTGTAATAAAAAATATTTGCAATTGAGAAGTTATTTTATTCAAGAATTCCATTTCATTCTGTCATTTCGTGATTTCTAGATTATTTAACCAGATTTTATCCTATTTTTCTATGATCGAAATTTTAACAAAATTCCTTGATCTATTAATCGCGGAGTTCAATATTAATGCGTAAAGGCAACAACACAAAAGTGATGTTACTGCAGGACACAGAAAATCCTATTAGAGACTCGCGAGACACACTCACACGGGCTAATGGTTAATCTGACTGCAAGAACGCCCCCGTCCGCCGACTGGGCGAGAGACAAAAATTCCTGAGCGCTGGGCCGTTTCCAGGCCCATTAGGACCTGCGGACGCCAGCCGCGGGGCGATAACGGACAATTACTGCGCTTTACTGCCAACAATTAGCTCGCGGAATTGCTCCGAGCACCGCCACTTAGCCGGCAACGTGGGTGCGCTGCCTTACCGACCCGAGGCCGCGCCTGCAGCGAGTTCCATAGCGCACCGCCCGATGCCGCTGGCGTCGCTAACGCGGGAGCCCGAGCCTGTTCACACAGCTCTGTCGCGTCTCGTTACTTCGGGTCGATCTACGATATTTGTATCGGCACATGTATGCGTGACAAATTCAAAACTCAAATGTTTGTAAATCTCTGGGACTTAATTACTCCGGTTATCAGTCCCTACGCTTACAAACTACCTAAGGTAACCTAAGGACAAATACACACACATGCATGAGAGAGACCTCGAACCTCCGACGGACATGTATATGTAGGGCTACTAGATGTCCGCATGTTCAACGATTAATCTGGCATCCGCATATATTTTCACGATTTCCGCTAATGTCCGCATTTTTTAGTTTAGGGAAATAATACTTCCATTTTTGTTTTCGTCTCGTATCATCAACAATGTATATGCTTTTTATTTCGCCTACTGATTTACATAATTCGTTGTTTGCATATTTTAGACACTGTTCTGCTCCGAAAACTAGTTTGAAACGTTAAATATCGATGTATATTGTTCACAGTCCATGTTTTGGTCTGCGTATCGGAATATGTGGACATAACGAATAGAACGTATCAATTAAGGTGTGCCGGCCGCGGTGGCCGAGGGGACTGAGGCGCTCCAGTCACGGTCCACGACGTGGACGCAAACAATTTTCTTCTTGAAAGACTTGAATTTTAAAACGTGTTCTGAACTTATGTGGAAGAATGCATACATTTCTTAAATCTATTCTCTTGAATAAAAACATTGCAGTTGATGATGATAAGTGTTTCGGCGAATTGACAGATTTGGAAAAAAAAATTATCGACATTCACTGTAGGAAATCTGAAGAAAGCCAATAGGAATGTTTACAGTTTAGTGAACTGTTGAGACCGAGCAGTTGTCTGTAATGCCAGCCCATAAAGTTTGTGTTGAAAGGTTGAACTCCTTAACACAGGCAGAATGACCAAAAAGTTGTACTGGTGTTTGGAATTGTTAAGGAGACTCAACAGCAGAATCTTGCGTCCCCTGGACATATAGAGAAAAATAGACCGATAACTATGAGTCTGTAAAAGGGATTGCAAATGTAAGATTAAATTTAGACATTTCAAGTGTTTCAACGAAAAGCATCCTCATTTTTGCATTCCAAAATCTGGTAACTCTATGTATGTGAGGCTTCGAGACAAGGGTCGCGACTTGTATGAGTTGAAAGCTATCAACCTCATCCGTGTATGATCATGCGTTTACATTTGTTGATTTGTATCAGCTCCCTATGGGTTCTGAGGATGGTGTCGAAGAATTCTCATTGTTATGTATCGATGTTCTAGCTTTCTGGCAGATGAAATCATCATCATCATCACCATCGATAGAGACTGATTACAACTTTCAGCATTCAGTCTGGGGCATAGTACCTCTAATAAAATTCCTCCATGATCCCCTATTCAGTGCTAACATTGATGCCTCGTCTGATGTTATGCCTTTTACTTCAAAATCATTCTGCACCGAATATAAGTACTTTCTTCTTGGTCTACCTGGACTCCTCTTACCCTCCGCTGCCGAGCTCATGAGTCTCTTAGGTAACCTTGCTTCTCCCATGCGTGTAACATGACCCCACCATCTCAGTCTGTTCGCTCTAACTGCTTCATCTACGGTGTTCATACCCAGCTTTTCTTTGATTTCCTCATTATGGACACCCTCCTGCCATTGTTCCCATCTATTGGTACCTGCAATCATTCTTACTACTTTCATACCTGTAACTTCTATCTTATGAATAAGGTAACCTGTATCCACCCAACTTTCACTCCCATACAACAAAGTTGATCGAAAGATAGAGCGGTGCACTGCTAACTTAGTCTTGGTACTTATTTCCTTCTTGCAGAAGAGAATAGATCTTAGCTGAGCACTCACTGCATTAGCTTTGCTACACCTCGATTCCAGTTCTTTCACTATGTTGCCATCCTGTGAAAAAATACATCCCAGGTACTTGAAACTGTCTACCTGTTCTAACTCTGTTTCTTCTATTTGGTACTCAATCTGTTTAAATCTCTTTCCCACAGACATTACTTTCGTTTTGGAGATTCTGATCTCATATCATAATCCTTGCACCTCTGATCGAGCTCTGAATTATTAGTCTGCAACCTTCCAATCGAATCTGCCATTACAAATAAGTCATTCGCACATGCGAGACTGCTTATTTTGTTTTCACCTATTTTAATCCCGCCTTGTCAGTCTACTGTTTTCAACATATGATCCATGAATAGTATGAACAACAGTGGTGACAGGTTACAGCCTTGTCTTACCCCTGAAACTACCCTGAACCATGAGCTTAATTTGCCATCTACTCTAACTGCTGCCTCACAGTCTACGTAAAGCCCTTTAATTGCCTGCAGAAGTTTGCCTCCTCTACCATAATCCCGTAGAACTGACAATAGCTTCCTTCTAGGAACACGGTCGTAAGTCTTTCTAGATCTATAAAACTTGCTTCCCAGGTACTTCAATATGATGCTGGCATCAATAAGAGCAAAATGACTCGGATCTTTTTAGGTGACGGAGTCCTACCTCTAATATACCAGAGACCTCACAGATTCGACTTGGCAGTTGAAAGTGAGAAAAAATTGGAGGAAACGCAGATGGGGGCAACGAGTATTTCTTGGGAAGTATGCTAAGCCTACTCAAGGAGCTTACGTAATGCTCGTTCAAATCTAAAATATGGCGCGTTTTATAAAATACTAGCTGAAAACCGGCGTTGCCGGGATATTTATTTATTCTTGCCTTGAGTTAGTAGTTCTCCTATACCTTCTCTCTCTGTCCATCTCCTGTTTTCTAAAAACATGTTATATTTATCGGAGAATATATAAGAAATAAAAACGTTTGTAGAGTCTATGGGACTTAACTACGGGGTTATCAGTCCCTAAACTTACAAACTACTTATGAACTACTTACGAACTAGGACGGCACAAATATCCATGCCCGAGGGGGGATTCGGACCCCCGACCGTAGTGGCCGTGCAGACCGTGACTGGAGCGCCTTTGTCTCCTCGGCCACCGCGGCCGGCTATAAGAAATAAGGCTCTCTTGCATAATGTACAAAATTATAAGTGCAGTAGCCAAACAAAGATACAGATGGCATATAAAATTCGTGCGATCTCATATTTATTGAGTTACATGCTGTACAATTGTAAAATTTTTCACGTATATATTTATTGGTATAAGTGCTGTATGTCTGTAAAATCTCTCGGGAATACGATTAGTAGTAAAGAAGTAATAGAATAATACTTGGTGCGTGATAGGGCGGTTTTCCATGAACGTTGCTGTTTTTTATGTGTTCATATCTCATGAACTTAGTGTCGTACAGTTTCGAAGGTACATTCAACTATATGTGCGTATACAGTCTGTAAAATTTCCTGCAGCTACAATTTTTAATGTAGATATTACGAATTGTAAGGTCATACCGAATGCCGTAGTTTTAGTCCATGAACAGCGATAAAGTAGTAATCTAGAAACTTTTTCCCTTTCATAGTTTTACTATGGTTGTCAGCGAGAAATAGTGCAATAAAGGTTTGAAATTATGCTTAAAGTTTGTTGCAAGTCGCTAAATAATGTCTTCAAAAAGTCTCGTCGCATTATGTGGCAGTTTCTTGCAACTTATTGTTTATGGTGTTATATCCTCTGAACCATGTATCTTATGTGTTTCTTACCATTACATAATTTTTATCTCACGGTAACCAAATTTGGTTGTAATCGGTTCAGTGGTTTAGGAGAAAACGAACAGCATTGTCGCATAATGCGGCAGCTTTTCTCGCACCTCGTTGTTTATGACGTCATATCTCGTGAACTATGTGATGATGTACGTGATCCTTACACTTACGACGACCGTCCTCATGGATTGAACCGTACGTGTGCAAAATTTCATAAAGATTGGAACAAAACTAGATTTGTATGCAAAATGTACACACAAACATACAGACACTCTGCTTTATATATCAAGATGGGTATGGAAAATTACCGTAGTTTGCTGTCTCTTGTCTAAAACCAACACAGCTGGAAGCACACTCCAATTTTTGGTCCCTTGGGTCCAAATGTGTTTGCATAGAATATCAAAAAGCTCAATTTACAAATTAATTCTTTGCGTTTCCGATGCTATTGTGCAAGTTTTAATCCAAGAAGTGGAGGTAAAAATAAGTACGTTTGCTCTGTGTTAAAGGGGACATTTTGCATAAAAACAGTTCTCAGTGTTTAAAAAAACAAAAAAAGTCTTTCGCGTCAATTGTTGAGGAATCGTAACATAACTATCGCTGTTTGTCAAACTAATATTTCGTCTTCTCCTCCTGTGTAAGCAACAAAACTAAAAGACTCCGTAGAACAACAACAACCATTCGCTTGAAATCTGCAGTTTTGTTGCTCATTATTAGGTTAACACGTTTCATCTAAGCACGTCTAATAACTGTAGCCATCGTGTTAATATTGGAAATTTCGGAGTAGTGCTAAGTGTATAGTAAGAATACGGTAACATGTTGAAAGGTGTCTAATCTTTGGCTCGATTTGAAACATTAGTGTTAGAACACATTTCTGTGTCCAAAGAGTTAATAGCATAAGTCAGAGAGTTTACATCTCCTGTAGTTGGCAGTAGCAGTTCACAGTGGTTAGCTGTGTGTAAAGAGTCACAATGTTAACTTGTATTGAATATGTAGGCTGGCCTATCAAGCATTGGATGCAGTGCTATTAGTGAACACTCATTTGGATGAGGGTGTTTTTGAAAGTATTACTTACGAGATTCTTCTGTTTTATGTTTATAAAAGGAACCTGCGGATGTGGAAATATCAAGAGGAGATTGTTGTCACCAAGAAAAATAAAATAGGCATTCTAGGGATCATAGCGTGAAATTTATTAACTCTTAATCGGGTATGTATGTTATTAAATCTGGAAAGAAATGGTTAAGTTGAAATTAGATATGATGCGGATTAATGAAGTTCGGTGGGAGGATAGTCAGATGAATACAAAGTCAACTGGGGGTTTTGCAAGAGTTGGCTGAATAATGAATAACACAATAGGGACGCTGGTAAGTTACTATCAACAACATAGTAAACGCAATCATTGTAGTCAGTGGCGCAGCCACGGAGGAAGGGGAGTGAGACTAATGGGGTTGAAGTCTCCCCCCACCCCGTACAAGTTTGTTTTCATTTTATTATTAACATTTATTTTATTTTATTTTTATTTTTTAAACAGGTCGGCATCGAAAATTTGAAATAGTACACATGTAATAAATCACAAAGTAACTATAATTTAACAAGCACCAGGGGAATCTTATGAAGGCCGCCTAAAACTACGAACAACAAGATTGTTATTATTGTTCAATTTTTACACTTAGAGTCTCACGAAGGAGAAAATATAAAAATGCAGTAAATGAAACAGGCAAAATGGAGTACAGACGACTAAAAAATGAGATTGACAGAAAGTGCAATATGGCTACGCTGGAGTGGCTAGAAGCCAAATGCAAATCTGTAGAAGAATGTATAAGAAGGGGAAAAGTAGATACCGCCTACAGGAAAATAAAAGAGACATTTGGGGACAAGAAAAGCAATTCTACGAAAATCAAGAACTCGGATGGGAAACCAGTTCTCAGCAAAGAAGAGAAAGCTGAAAGGTGGAAAGAGTACATAGAGCAGCTCTACAAAGGAAATGAACTGAGAGACGATGTTGTAGGAAGGGAAGAGGCAGTAGATCAAGATGAAATAGGAGATATTATACTGAGAGATGAATTTGACAGAGCCCTGAAAGACCTAGGTTGGAACAAGGCCCCAGGAGTAGATGTCATACCCTCAGAGCTACAAAAGTCTCTGGGACAACCAGCCATGACAAAACTATTTGAACTGGTGTGTAGGATGTATGAGACAGGCGAAATACCCTCAGACTTTAAGAAAAATGTAATAATCCCCATTCCAAAGAAATCAGCTGCAGACAGGTGTGAAAATTACAGAACCATCAGTTTTAAAAGTCATGGTTGCAAAATTTTAACACAAATTATCTACAGGAGAATGAAAAAGCTGGTAGAAGCTGACCTCGGGGAAGATCAGTTTGGATTCAGGAGGAACGTAGGAACCCGGGAGGCAATACTCACTTTATGTCTTATCTTGGGAAGATAGATTAAGGAAAGGCAAACCTACATTTTTAGCCTTTGTAGATTTGGAGAAAGCGTTTGACAATGTTGACTGGACTACACTCTTTCAAATTCTGAAGTCAGCAGGGGTAAAATACAGGGAAAGGAGAGTTATCTACAACTTGTACGAAAGCCAGACCGCAGTTATTAGACTCGAAGGGCATGAAAGGGAAGCATCAGTTGGGAAGGGAGTAAGACAGGGTTGTAGCCTTTCTCCGATGTTATTCAATTTGTACATTGAGCAGGCGGTGAAGAAAAGCAAGGAAAAATTTGGAATAGGGATTAAAGTTCAGGGGGAAGAAATAAAAACATTGCGTTTTGCTGATGACATTGTAATTTTGTCAGAGACAGCGAACGACCTGGAAGAGCAGTTGAATGGAATGGACAGTGTGTTGAAGAGAGCGTACAAAATGAACATTAACAAGAGCAGATTAGGTAACGAAACAATGAAGGTGGTAGATGAGTTTTGTTACTTGGGTAGTAAAATAACATGCGATGGTCGCAGTACAGAGGATATAAAATTCAGAATGGTAATGGGAAGAAAAGCATTTTTGAAAAAGAGAAATTTGCTAACATCGAATATTAATTTAAGGGTAAGGGAGTCTATTCTGAAGGCATTTGTGTGGAGTGTCGCCTTGTACGGGAGTGAAACATGAACGATAAGCAATGCGGACAGGAAGAGAATAGAGGCTATTGAAATGTGGTGTTACAGAAGAATGCTGAAGATTAGGTGGGTAGATCACATAACTAATGAAGAGGTACTGAACAGAATTGGCGAGAAAAGGAATTTTTGGCATACCCTAACTAAAAGAAGGGATCGCTTGGTAGGACACATTCTTAGACATCGAGTAATCGTAAATTTAGCATTGGAGGGAAGTGTGTGGGGTAAAAATCGCAGAGAGAGGCCAAGAGATGCGTATAGTAAGCAGATTCAAGTGGATGTGGGTTGCCGTTCTTATGAGGAGATGAAAAGGTTTGCTCAGGATAGAGTAGGGTGGAGAGCTGCATCAAACCAGTCTCCGGACTGAAGACCATAAGAACAGAGTCTCGCGTTACTTAAACAGTTATAACATCGGCAAGATTCTTACATTTCTCATAGCGAATGATAAGAACCATTTACCATTAGTAAATTCAGTAGGCTTTATTTTTTAAAACCGACCTCTCCCCCAGAACCAAATCCTCACTGCGCCACTGATCAAATGTCCAAATGTTTGTTAAGGTTATGGGACTTAACTGCGGGGTCATCAGTCCCTGAACTTATGAATTACAACGACTTATCGATACTAAAACTCTGTATAGGGAAAGCGTGTCCAGCCTGCCATGTTGGGCCTATTCCGCTGCTGCGTACACAACGACCGCTACAACGTTCCCAGCGCTTAACAATACTTGAAATAAAAGGTTTCCGTTTGGTAGGCGATGTGAGATGTTTCTTTTATTAAACTTCAAAACATATCGGTTTCGTCCCTATGATGGGACATCATCAGTGCAGAATTGCAAGTCATGATGACCTAAATGCTCTGCTTAAAACGTTTTTATCAGTCATGTGATAAAAAATAAAAAATAAATAAAAAAAAAATAAAAAAATTTAAAAGGTCTTGCCTGTACAAGTCACAAGAATAAAGCGGCTACCTGATTTTATTCTTGTGACTTGTACAGGCAAGACCTTTTATTTTTTTTTTTTTTTTATGACATGACTGATAAAAACGTTTTAAGCAGAGCACATAGGTCATCATGACTTGCAATTCTGCACTGATGATGTCCCATCATAGGGACGAAACCGATATGTTTTGAAGTTTAATAAAAGAAACATCTCACATCGCCTACCAAACGGAAACCTTTTATTTCAAGTATTGTTAAGCGCTGGGAACGTTGTAGCGGTCGTTGTGTACGCAGCAGCGGAATAGGCCCAACATGGCAGGCTGGACACGCTTTCCCTATACAGAGTTTTAGTATCGATAAGTCGTTGTTTAACCCATTCTTAGCGGGTCGAGTGCGCTGTTGTGTCAAGGGAGTGTGTATTGTCAGGACGCCGTGACCAACTTTGAGTCACTTGGGCTTCCTCTGTTGCTCCCCCCCCCCCCCTCGACCAGCCTCTAGGTGGAGGGGGGGGGGGGGGGGGGTAGGGACGGTGGAGTGATGGCGGCACTCTGCGACAGCGTTCGCCAATTAGCCGGGATTGACGGGCCATCGCTCTGCTCTGCTCTGCCCCACAGCTAGCCCGCTGGTCGTGAGGTGGCGACAGGCGCCAGCTGCCGGCCAGAATCACCAGTCCACCGAGTTTACCTACTAGCTGACTTCTTGCACCGCGGGACAACTCTAACGATTGATCGACAGTGTCGGATTATCTATAAGGCATAGTAGGCAGTTGCGTATGAGTCCCGTGCATTTTAGGGGCCCGGTTTGCACCGCTACAACAATGAGAATTTTTTTAGAAACACTTATGCGTTTTAAATAAAAATTATTTGAAACTTCCTGGCAGATTAAAACTGTATACCGGAACCGGTCCCAGGTTCGAGTCCCGGTTCCGGCACACAATTTTAATCTGCCAGGAAGTTTTATATCAGCGCACACTCCGCTGCAAAGTGAAAGTTTCATTCTGGAAAAATTATTTGCCTTTTCGTTGTATCTCTGCAGGCAAGTGATTGATTTGATTTGATTTTCTCAGGGAAGCCAAAACAGTCTTCGTCCAACCTGCCACTGCCCGCACCGAAACTATGTTTATTGTGCGGTATCGCTCCCTGTATATCTAGTAAAGCCAACCAATGCCCTTGAACAGTGCAAGAAGTCCCTTTACCAGTTCTTTATTAGACACAATTTCTCCGGGTCAGGTTGTCCCAAATATTCTGTGCCTTTTACTCTCCGATGCAATGCATTCGAATATTAGATGTAATGCAGTTTCATCACCGCATTCACAGATCCTACATTTAGGGTCCTCTTCTGTTATTCCCATTGTACATAGGTGTTTTTTGAAATTCCCATGGCCTGTCAGCAATCCAACCGTGAGTCTAATCTCTCTCCTGTTCAGGCCCAGGATTGCAGAGCTTCGCTGGCCGTGGTGGCCGAGGGGAGCCGGGCGCCGTGGCTCAGCGCGCCCGGTCAGAGGGCTAAACGCTCTCTGTAATAAAAACAGCTGAGCCAACAACACACCGAACAAGAGCGAACAAAAACGATCAGCGTCCGCATCGAAGAGAACTACCTATAGGGAAAAAAAAAAATAATAAAAAATAAAGACTGAGGCGCTCCAGTCACGGTCTGCACGGACGCTACGGTCGGGCGTTCGAATCCCCCCACGGGCATGGATATTATATTTGTGCCGTCCTTAGTCTTAGCTAGTTCATAAGTAGTTCGTAAGCTTAGGGACTGATGACCCCGCAGTTAAGTCCCATAAGTTCTACAAACATTTGAACTTTTTTTTTTTTTTTTTTTTTTTTTTTTTTTTTTTTTTTTTTTTTTTTTTTTTTTTTTGCAGAGCTTCCTTCAAAACATGGCTTTGGAATCATTACCTTGCCATGTTTTTGTTGATAGACTTTGGTCCAATAATCTACGTGCTGTCTTCTGAGCCAGTTACGTAGCTCGTAGGCAAGTGAAAGAGAATATATATGATGGAAATGAATCCTAATAGTTTTAAAGAGTTTGAGGAGTACAAGAGGATCACTTGGGGCCCCTCTTAGTCTTCAGCGGAAGTTGTCCACACCAAAGTTTATTGTAGCTCGTAAGCGACTATCTTAGAGTGGCCAGATTTCAAAAACCAAATTACGGGACACATACGGATACCTCAGACTGCGTCACGTTAAGGACCACGCGGCCGCTCCCGTCTGAGTTTCGAGCCCTCCCTCGGGTATGTGTGTGTGTGTGTGTGTGTGTGTGTGTGTGTGTGTGTGCGTGTGTGGTAGTGTAAGATATTTTAAGTACTATTGTTCATAAGTCTATGGACCGATGACCACAAAAGTTTCGTCCCTTACATTATAAACTTTTTGTCATTTAGGAGTTCGGTATTTTCTAACAGATTTTTATAATAATGAACTCATGAAGTATTTTGCAAATGAGTTCTTGTTATAATTATTTCTTTTTCACACTAAATATTTTGTTTTCGCCGCCCATAAAGTATTTGTGGTGGATCTACATTAGCGCCAGGTAGAACTAGCACAAACCAAGTAATGAGCTACAAATTTTTTCACCCCAAATATTCAAGTGGAAGTAAGATGAAGATGGGAGATCTGTTTTCACCAACTCGCTTCGCAATTCTCGATTATTTTTTGTTCACATACATTTTTGACATGGTTTAATTCCTAAAAAAACTGGATTTCATATATTTCTTTCAAATTACTTCTGCCAAACTCCGGTAAAGTTTTAAGACTTTTGTAGACACAGTTCCAACGAAGATGATATTTGAGCTGAACATGGTTTCCGCATATGAAAAGGTAAGTCCGTTTCGCGATGTAATCGATTAAAGTCTAGTGAAATCAAACTCTTTCAACACGTCAACTTCTAGCAATGAAACTAGTAATTGGAAAAGCTGCAAATTTCATGTGAAAACATTATGTAATAGCAACCAAAGAAATTCGAAAATCGATACTTTTTTCACTTTGAATTAAAGCGTATATTCTGTACTAGCTGTAAACCCGGCGTTGCCCGGGTATTTATTAATTTATTCCTGCCATTTTTCAGATATACATTCATTTGTATAAGGGCTGAATGTCGGTAAAATCTCTTGGAATCCAGTTAGTAGTAAAGAAGTAATAGATTAAAACCTGGTGGAGGAATGGGCGGTTATCCATGAACGTTACTGTTTATGTGCTCATATCTCACGAACTATGTGTCGTACTGTGATGCAATTTACAAGATACACTCAATTATATGCTTGTATACTGTTTGTAAAATTTCCTACGGCTACAATTTATAGTGTGGAAATTGAAAATTGTAACGTCATGCCGGCCGCGGTGGCCGAGGGGACTGAGGCGCTTCAGTCACGGTGTGCACGGTCACTACGGTCGGGGGTTCGAATCCCCCCTCGGGCATGGATATTTGTGCCGTCCTAGTTCGTAAGTAGTTCATAAGTAGTTTGTAAGTTTAGGGACTGATGACCCCGTAGTTAAGTCCCATAAGATTTACAAACATTTGAATTTTGTAACTTCATACTGAATGCTGTAGTTTTAGTCCATGAACAGCGGAATGTTATTGTTTATGTGCTTATATCTCATGAACTACATGTCGTACTGTGATACAATTTAGAAGGTACATTCAACTATAAGTGTGTATACTATCTGTAACATTATTCTGCGGCTACAATTTGTAGTGTAGAAATTATAAATTTTAACGTCATACCGAATGCCGTAGTTTTACTCCATAAACAGCGGAAAAGTAGTAAGCGAGAAACTTTTTTCCTTTCATCATATTGCTATGGTTGACAGCGAGAAAAAGTTTAATAAAGGTTTGAAATTATGTTGAAAGTTTGTTGGAAGTCGCTAAGTACTCTCATTCTCATATAGCGTATTTATAACATCTCGCAGTTTTATAGCTATCGGCAGGGAACTGCTATGGTGTACAACGGGAAACTTCGGACAACAATTATTACACACAGACCATTCGTTTGCGTTCTGTAGTTTGCGTTGCAGAGCAAAATATTAAGATACACACACGTAGAATTTTATATACACCGATAACTTTCAATCCCAATATACTCCACCCTTTTATCATTATTAATCCTCAAGCAACAGTGCAACCAATAAAACCATTTTCAAAGAGTAAGTATTTTGTTGTTTCGTGGATGATTGTTAAAATATTAAGGGATGAGTTTGGAGTGGTGTCCCAAGATCTGGACTGCCCAGGAACCTACACGGGGCTTAATTCGGCACTGTTGATCGACGAAAGGATGCGGAACGAAGAAGATCCAAAGATCTTACGCCCTGAAAAGCTTCGTATTGGATTTGTTTATAAATAACAATACTGCTATCAGTCACGATTTTTTAAAATTTATTTAGCACGACGCGTTTCGAGAAATAATTCCCACCTTCAAGTGCGTTTTTTGTGCTGTTTCATATTATTTATGATGTTACGAGTGTGTGAGTGCTTGCTTCATTCTGATGTCATTGTTGTAATGTTCTATATCTATAAATGTGAATGTCTGTTCGGTGTAACTTATGTTTATCACGTCTGAACCACAAGACATAAAGTGCTAAAAATTTGTAGTTACTAATGTCTACCCGGGGAAGGCTTTAGGCACGGTTATATATTAATGTGCATGTCTGTTCGGTGTACGCTTATCACGTCCGAACGACAAGACGCAAAGACTTAAATATTTGTACAGTTACTAATTTATACCTGAGGAAGGTTTTAGGCACAGCATTATAGCGATCTAATAGATATTTAGTAGTTTGAAGAATACAACGGGAAATGCGGAACAATAATTACTCTTCGAAAATTATATTTACTCTTTGAAAATGGTTTTATTGATTGCATTGTTGCTTGAGGGTTGATAATGATAAAAGGGTGGAGTATACTGTAATGGAAAGTTATCGGTGTATATAAAATTCTACGTGTGTGTGTGTGTGTGTGTTAATATTTCGCTCTGCAGCGAAAACTACAGAACGCAAACGAATAGTCTGTGTGTAATTGTTGTTCGAAGTCTCCCGTTGTACACCATAGCAGTTCCATGTCTATAGCTGTGGAAGATGTGGTGGTTGAAAATCGTCAAATTATTCAAAAAATTCGGACTGAAGGCCAGCGATGACGTTTGCGACTCTATAGCAAGGAGGTTACATACAGCTAAACGTGATGCCACAGACCATATCCTTTCGTCTATGCGTGCTACAATGTCTTCAGCTTTTTCTCTGTAAGGATAAGCATACGAATAAGGAAATATAAGAATAAATAAATAAAGCAGTAAAAAAGAAATATCTTTTAATACCTCTGTTTAAAAAAACTGAGGTTTCGCGCATTACATCAAGTGATGTGGGTTTAAGCTAGTATTTTAAAAAACACAGTCTCGAGCTCAAGAGAATTTCCTTTAATACAGACATACAGCACTTATACAAATGAATGCATACCTGCAAAATTATACACTTGTACAACTTATAACTCAATAAATATGAGATCGTACGGATTTTATATGTCATTTGTGTTTTGATTACTATCTTTCTTTACTTGGATACTTATGATTTTGTACATTATGTGAGACAACCTTATTTCTTATTTATTCTCCAATAAATATAGCATGTTTTTTAGAAAAAAGGAGATGGACAGAGATAGAAATGATAGAAGAGTACCAACTCAAAGCAGGAATAAATAAATCAATACCCGAGCAAAGCCGAGTTTTCAGATAGTTATTAATAAAAACAGTAAGTTGCTCTCCTGAAACCATCCAACATTCCGGAATTTCGCCACAATTTTAGTTCAATGATTTTACGCACCAGTTTCAGATACGATATTAAAGCCACTGTGGTGTGTCTACTTAAGATCACTTTTCTGTACATTAGTCTTGCCTGTTCCAGAAAATATATGCTGTATTCGCAACTGGTTATGATTGTTACGGTCCCTGTAAAACGCTGGTTTTAGTCCGCAGTAGCGCGAATTTGATTTCGCGCCAGGGCACGAGGGTTGCCGCAGAAGGTTCCGTCCGACGCCAGTAGATGGCAGGCAGGGTGCTGTAATCCACCCCGTGGGACTCGCAGACTTCACCCTACGCGCTCTGCGCAGAATCTCGAAAGCGTCAAAGATTTCCACATACAAGGTTCATTCGTTAGCAACAGTACTGCACGATTTCAAACTCTAATTATCTTTCCATTCGGCTTTGTATAGTATATATCCGATTAAACCATTAAGTGAATGGAAAAACTTGTGGAATCCGACCTCGGAGAAGATCCGTTTGGATTTAGGAGAAATGTAGGAACACTGGAGGCAAAACTCACATTACGACTTATGTTAGAAGATAGGCTAAGGAAAGGGAAACCTACGATTTAGCGTTTGTCGATTTTAAGAAAGCTTTTGACATTGTCGACTGTAATACACTCTTCCAAATTCTGAAGGTAGCAGGGGTACAATATAGGGAGCGAAGAGTTATATTCAACCTATACAAACACCAGACAACGGTTTCGAAGTGCAAGAAAGGGACGCAGAGGTTGGGAAAGGAGTAAGACAGGGTTGTAGCCTTTTCCCCAATATTGTTCAATCTGTACATTGAGCAGGCAGTGAAGAAATGGAAGGAGAAATTTGGAGAAGGGCATTAAAGTGCAGGGAGAAGAAAGAAAAACATTGCGGCGTGCCGAAGACATAGTAATTCTCTCAGAGACCGCAAAAGATCTGGAAGAGCAATTGAATGGAGTGGACAGTGTCTTGAAAGGAAGATATAAGATGAACATTAACAGTAGTAAAAAGAAGGTAATGGAATGCAGTGTCAGAAAACCGGGCGATGCTGAATGAATTAGATTAGATAATCAGACAATTGGCATCCATTTTTGTTTACCACTTCCAGAACTTTATAAAAATTAAAAAGTCATTCATAAAAGTGCAGTTTTATTCACGAAAATAGACGCATTTAGCATATTTTGTAGGTAATGTTCCTTCAGTGACCTGTTAAATAAATAAAGAAATCCATTTTAAAAATAATATACTACGAGTACTCTGAATGCAAAGTAGTTGAATACCATTGTATCACCCATTCGTGTAAATAACTGGTGTATTTGCTTAAGTATTTGATGTCTAAATGCCCAAAAATAAGGGTAATAGCACACGCTTCGGCAACACTGATCATTATATAAAAAAGATGTCATAACAAAAGAAAGAGCTCTTTTAGTACCGTTAGCAAAAGCCAAAAAGAGCGGACGAACTAAAAACAACGGACGAACTGCGTACTAAAAGGAGAGCTACCGGTCGCGACTGAAATATGCGCGATCGGTCGTGAACTAAAACATCCATTACCGGTCGCGAACTATTATGCCAAATGTATCTCGCTTCTTAGTTCGTTGGATTCTTTTCCGAAGACCGACGGGCAATAGCGAGAGGGCGCGCAGCAGAATTAAAAATCACGTGTTTGCCTGCTGCTGATGAGAGCCATTTCGAGGTGAGCGTCTGCCTGCTAGATTACAAAGTTCAGTGCTACAAAATTTCTGCTTTGAAGTATTCTGCATTCTGCAATATCAGACTAATAAATTCCATAATGCCAAGCTATAGAGATAACTCTAAACTTAAACGCGAGAAATTATGCACAAACTCTTTTGGTTTGCGTGATATCAGCTTCGTTCGAGTGGCGCTGCTGACGGTCTGGAACGGTTTGAGGCGTTCGAGTGGCACTTTTGACTCTTTCTGACGAAATCTGACTGACCGATCAGGTGTTGAGTGGCGGAGCTGATAGTTTGCGACCGTCTGTTTAAGTCAGCGGATTTTCGTCAAACTGTTTTCTGACTGACTCCAAAGCGTTTAACAAGCCTCCTCCAAAAGACAAGCCCGCATATTGACGAAGAGGTTTGTGTTCTAAGTCTTCGATTTTCTCTTGATTGAGGCTGAGCTTTGTATATTAGACAGGCATTCTTTCAACTTGTGTGGCCTTCTAATACAGTACGTCCCCTTTTTATTACATCCATACATACTATAAATGAAAGGTGTGGAAATTTTCATAACATAGGAGTTTGGATTGTGATGTATTCGCGTGAAAATGAAGTCAAAATAGTCCTACTGAGATTTTCTGTGCTATCTGTAAATGAAGTGATTGACACATGAGGATAATGTGTTGGGCAGTATTTCATTCACAACAGGTATTAGCATTGATAGATTTTTGTAACCGACATGTAGCTTTATATGTGACACTATAGCGTCTCACAATTACTGCTTCCGTCTGTTTCTCCTTGTGATTATTTATTATAGAAATCTATTAGTGCCAATGAGGATGTTCCTACACTAAATCTGTAACTTCTGGGGTGGAAAGTCGTGTACGATGATAATTCTTTTACAACACCTGCAATATTTTTGTATTTTTTGTATATTAATTTGAATTTTTTATTTTTTTTTAAATTTTATTGTAACTCATAATAATGGGACAAAATGCATATGCAGTTGTATGTTACCGGAAATTTCTTGCACACACCACTATCCTAGTTTACCTCATTTTTGTATGCGGTTTTGTTAGGTGGAATTTGCTACATTATTTATAAATGGGGGAAATAAAGGTGAGAAATACTGTAGCTTACTGTTACACATTCAAATGATATATAATGTGAGATTCAGTATGAAGAATTTAACAAATTATCTGCACGGTTTAAAGTTGTTTAATGGGTACGGTGAATAAGACAAACACGTTGGCCGAAGAGAGTGAAGATGCCAACTAGCGCTAATGGGTGGCCAAACTGCGAAACAGGTGAAATAAGCGTTCGAGTTGGAAACTGTCAGAAATCGCGCATGCGCAATGGAGGCCTTCCAAATCGTCAGTAACTATCAGGAACTATCAGCGTTTGGGCAACTCGAACGAACCTATAGTGGGCCGTGCCCCAGCGGCTACCCAGTCAGCTAAGCGCGCGCAACCTACTCTGCCTGACGTCACACCTGAGTGCCGCGGTCTTCTCTCTGGGGTGTGACTTTAGTTAATGTGAACCCGGCCATTTGTTACACTTTTCCATATAATTACGATAGCTATCTGGTTACACGGTTTCTTTGCTTGGCCTGGTGGTCTCGGGGTAAAGCGCTACAAACCAAAGGGTCGTGAGTTCGAAACCTGGTCGGATTTCGGATTTTTCACTTTGCGTTTTACCGCCAGCCAAATCAACGATGTGAGGAATCGCCGCCTATATTCCTGCGTGTTAATTCCTGCAATGCTAGAGTAGTTAGTTCCTGTTTCCCTCATTTCTTTCCTCGTTGATAATCTTGTTCCGCATTTTCCTTGTACTCTGCAACGGGACTGGTTGAAGTGTGTGTAACGGGGCTACTTAATATGTGTGTGTGCGTGTGTTGCCTTCAGTACTAACAGCGATCTACAAAAATGAAAGATCGTATCGGGCTACTAAAATTATGGATCTGACTGCAATACTACTAGGAGAGTAACTTGACGATTAGTGCGCAAAGTAATGCTGACCTAAGTAAGACAATATTAGAAGGATTAAAAAGATGCAAAATCTTGGTTGGGTGATAGTCACTTTACGATAACGATAAAATAATGTCGTAGTGTGATGTACTTGTTGGCCCTGTCTTAGTATTACTATACAATCAGTCTGCATACACAAATAATGAATGCTTGCAAGAAATATTATTTTGTTGTAAAAAGGGAAGTGATACGTCGCTTCACACCAACACACATTCTTCACTTCATATCGTTCATGTCAAAAAAATGTTCAAATGTTTGTTAAGCTTATGGGATTTAACTACGGGGTCATCAGTCCCTAAACTTACAAACTACTTATGAACTACTTACGAACTAGGACGGCACAAATATCCATGCCCGAGGGGGGATTCGAACCCCCGACCGTAGTGGCCGTGCAGACCATGACTGGCGCGCCTCAGTCCCCTCGGCCACCGCGGCCGGAGTTCATGTCACCCACTTGCTACAATGTACTTAATTACCATTAACTTACTCACTTACAGCGTCAAGAATAATCACAAACAAAATTAAACCAATCAAACTGAATAAATCTGTATTAAAGAAAACTAGAAAATTAGCAATCAGCAAATTCGACACGAGTAACGTAAAGTATAAAAATGAAGAATGTGCATATTATTGGGAAGTCGTGCAATGAGACAGTTTCTAAAACAGGGATGCATCCCTACCCTCAGGAAAGGATTAATTATAAAAAATCAAAATTTCAAAAAGTGAAAAGAACTGCTTTTTTATTATTACGTTTGGTTAATGCCCTATCCATGTTACTACAAACAATTACAATGACGAGCCACGAATTAATCAAGGTTGTGTATAGGTTCCTACTGAATGGAAAGTGATATAAAATAAAATAAAATGAGATGAGCGACCTTGCGCATTGCGAAAAACATTTAAAGTGAATTACCAAAAAATTAGCAGCACCATGAAGAACTCCGGCTTTTCTCTTGATTGAGGCTGAGCTTTGTATATTAGACAGGCATTCTTTCAACTTGTGTGGCCTTCTAATACAGTACGTCCCCTTTTTATTACATCCATACATACTATAAATGAAAGGTGTGGAAATTTTCATAACATAGGAGTTTGGATTGTGATGTATTCGCGTGAAAATGAAGTCAAAATAGTCCTACTGAGATTTTCTGTGCTATCTGTAAATGAAGTGATTGACACATGAGGATAATGTGTTGGGCAGTATTTCATTCACAACAGGTATTAGCATTGATAGATTTTTGTAACCGACATGTAGCTTTATATGTGACACTATAGCGTCTCACAATTACTGCTTCCGTCTGTTTCTCCTTGTGATTATTTATTATAGAAATCTATTAGTGCCAATGAGGATGTTCCTACACTAAATCTGTAACTTCTGGGGTGGAAAGTCGTGTACGATGATAATTCTTTTACAACACCTGCAATATTTTTGTATTTTTTGTATATTAATTTGAATTTTTTATTTTTTTTTAAATTTTATTGTAACTCATAATAATGGGACAAAATGCATATGCAGTTGTATGTTACCGGAAATTTCTTGCACACACCACTATCCTAGTTTACCTCATTTTTGTATGCGGTTTTGTTAGGTGGAATTTGCTACATTATTTATAAATGGGGGAAATAAAGGTGAGAAATACTGTAGCTTACTGTTACACATTCAAATGATATATAATGTGAGATTCAGTATGAAGAATTTAACAAATTATCTGCACGGTTTAAAGTTGTTTAATGGGTACGGTGAATAAGACAAACACGTTGGCCGAAGAGAGTGAAGATGCCAACTAGCGCTAATGGGTGGCCAAACTGCGAAACAGGTGAAATAAGCGTTCGAGTTGGAAACTGTCAGAAATCGCGCATGCGCAATGGAGGCCTCCCAAATCGTCAGTAACTATCAGGAACTATCAGCGTTTGGGCAACTCGAACGAACCTATAGTGGGCCGTGCCCCAGCGGCTACCCAGTCAGCTAAGCGCGCGCAACCTACTCTGCCTGACGTCACACCTGAGTGCCGCGGTCTTCTCTCTGGGGTGTGACTTTAGTTAATGTGAACCCGGCCATTTGTTACACTTTTCCATATAATTACGATAGCTATCTGGTTACACGGTTTCTTTGCTTGGCCTGGTGGTCTCGGGGTAAAGCGCTACAAACCAAAGGGTCGTGAGTTCGAAACCTGGTCGGATTTCGGATTTTTCACTTTGCGTTTTACCGCCAGCCAAATCAACGATGTGAGGAATCGCCGCCTATATTCCTGCGTGTTAATTCCTGCAATGCTAGAGTAGTTAGTTCCTGTTTCCCTCATTTCTTTCCTCGTTGATAATCTTGTTCCGCATTTTCCTTGTACTCTGCAACGGGACTGGTTGAAGTGTGTGTAACGGGGCTACTTAATATGTGTGTGTGCGTGTGTTGCCTTCAGTACTAACAGCGATCTACAAAAATGAAAGATCGTATCGGGCTACTAAAATTATGGATCTGACTGCAATACTACTAGGAGAGTAACTTGACGATTAGTGCGCAAAGTAATGCTGACCTAAGTAAGACAATATTAGAAGGATTAAAAAGATGCAAAATCTTGGTTGGGTGATAGTCACTTTACGATAAAATAATGTCGTAGTGTGATGTACTTGTTGGCCCTGTCTTAGTATTACTATACAATCAGTCTGCATACACAAATAATGAATGCGTGCAATAAATATTATTTTGTTGTAAAAAGGGTAGTGATACCTCGCTTCACACCAACACACATTCTTCACTTCATATCGTTCATGTCAAAAAAATGTTCAAATGTTTGTTAAGCTTATGGGACTTAACTACGGGGTCATCAGTCCCTAAACTTACAAACTACTTATGAACTACTTACGAACTAGGACGGCACAAATATCCATGCCCGAGGGGGGATTCGAACCCCCGACCGTAGTGGCCGTGCAGACCGTGACTGGCGCGCCTGAGTCCCCTCGGCCACCGCGGCCGGAGTTCATGTCACCCACTTGCTACAATGTACTTAATTACCATTAACTTACTCACTTACAGCGTCAAGAATAATCACAAACAAAATTAAACCAATCAAACTGAATAAATCTGTATTAAAGAAAACTAGAAAATTAGCAATCAGCAAATTCGACACGAGTAACGTAAACTATAAAAATGAAGAATGTGCATATTATTGGGGAAGTCGTGCAATGAGACAGTTTCTAAAACAGGGATGCATCCCTACCCTCAGGAAAGGATTAATTATAAAAAATCAAAATTTCAAAAAGTGAAAAGAACTGCTTTTTTATTATTACGTTTGGTTAATGCCCTATCCATGTTACTACAAACAATTACAATGACGAGCCACGAATTAATCAAGGTTGTGTATAGGTTCCTACTGAATGGAAAGTGATATAAAATAAAATAAAATGAGATCAGCGACCTAGCGCAATGCGGAAAAACATTTAAAGTGAATTACCAAAAAATTAGCAGCCTCATGAAGAACTCCGGGCTGTGTCCACCACGAGCTCCAGTGCAACCGCCACGCTCCGCTACTACTCTCAGACTCCAACACCGAGCAAATCCCGCCTACCGGCCGCCAACATATCTAACTCCAAAACGTAAGGTAGGAAATTTCCATTCAGTAGCCACCTTACGCCGCGGTGGAGTAGCCGAGCGGTCTAAGGCGCCTCGCTGCAGAGTGCGCGGTTCCTCACCGTCGGAGGTTCGAGTCCTCCCTAGGGCATGGGTGTATGTGTTGTCCTTAGGTTAGTTTACCTTAGTTTAAGTATTTTGCAAGCTACGGACTGATGACCACGCAGTTTGGTCCTATAGATTTACAAACATTTGATTTTTTAGTAGCCACCTTACAACTTTCAGCTCTCCATTGCCCGCAAATTTACCTTGTTTTCCAATACGGACAGTAAGCTTATTTCTTTCCAGTTGAGAAGTGACAATAGAGTTCATCGCCCTCGTTTCCTCCTATTTATGAGTATTATTCCTTTCTGTAACCATCAAGAAACTCTGCTTTCTGCTAGATTTTTATCCGGAGTTTTGAGAAGTCAATTTCGCCCCTCCCATACTTACATCGTTGTTCACGGTGATGTTCAACGGCAGCTTTCATGGTTCCCCATTCGTGAAGACCAACTCCGTGACAAAAAACACGCGAAAAATAAAATATAAAATAAATAATAAGTACTTGTTTGCACCCACTCATCCTTTATCCGCCGGCCGCGGTGGCCGAGGAGACTGAGGCGCTCCAGTCACGGTCTGCACGGCCACTACAGTAGGGGGTTCGAATCCCCCCTCGGGCATGGATATTTGTGCCGTCCTTAGAATAAGGTGCCTGATAAGTAGTTTGTAAGTTTAGGGACTGATGACCCCGTAGTTAAGTTCCATAAGCTATGCAAACAATAAACAATAATCATCCTTTATCCCTTTCCCTTCCTGCTCTCACGAAAGTAGATTAAATAAGTACCTTAGTTTACCATAGGGAAAAAAGTGGAGGTGGCACTTTTGGCAAAAGAGATTAGGTAACGACATGTGGTTCGGATTCCACGTTAACCCTTTCACGCATGACTTTTTATTCGAAGCTATAAAAATTGCCACTATTAACGTTTTGTGCGTATATACTGAGAAAAATATTGAAAAAAAATTCCTTTAAATTATTGCGCTCTACTAGCAACAAAACGTTCATAGCTGACCGGCTATATAGTGCTTCCATTGTGTACCCGATGCAGTAAATGACAGTATTATGCCTCTCATCTTTCCAGAAAAAAACTCATAATGCAACAGTAATATGTGATTGACTACTTTTACAAGCAAAGGAGGAATACTAAACAAACGCACATGAAAGGAGTAACTCATTGCAGCTAACTGTCTAACTGATTCAGTAGCACTCTGCAATTTGTAATTTCTAGGACGAGCTACTTCCATGTGTAACACTATGTATAGAAACAGCTACAAATGTTGATCAGTTTGAGAGACAATCGAAAAAATAGGGTAAGAAGCTGATGAGATACATTATGCTTTGAGGGGAGTCGTACCGTCCGCAATGAAAAAAGTTACACATTTCTACTTTTATGCAAATTATGAAAATATGGATGTTTATGCTTAATTTGGTGTTGGTTTTATTGAAATATTTGATTATTTGAAAGTAATCATGCACTCACATTTCTGAGAATTTTCTTTTCCGCCATTTCGCATATTCGTATCTTTCTCAGGAACTATATAGTCTAGAAGGCTGTGGTATCTTTAATTTTGTAGAGAATTGTCCATTTAGTAAGTTGTCTACACTAGCGGTAATTCGCAATAAACTCTTTGAACTGCACATTTGTTCGCGTTTGACAACAACAGTTATCCACTAGCCGTCTTTCATTTTCTATGTTTCCTGTTATAGTTTGCATCAGGACTAAACCAAAATTGGTGTTTCTACTTTCAGTGATGGCTATTCTACAAGACTACAGGTTTTGGAATATCTTGAAATTCATAAAGGTTACAACACCACTAAAAGTGTGATGGACTTCGACCAACTGCGAATCGTGAAGGCAGAGATTGCAACAAACAGTATGTCAAAATAAGCCGGATCCAAGAGAAGGAAGGCAGCATTGGGCGAGGAAAATGAAGGAGATAGGACTACCATCCAGCAGAATTCTAACATATTTTTTATGTATCAGTTGGCTGTATATAAATTTGTTCTGTGTAAACGCAGTTTTCTGAAAATTACATTTTTCAGTATGAACGTCCCTTCTCAGAAACTTCTGAATCTATATCAATGACCTATTTACCACACAACATAGATAGTACGATGATCGTGTAGCTCTACTTTAGTTGCATTCACTGCAATAATTAAAATTCAAGAAATTAAAATTGTGAAAATTTATACCAAAAAACTATATGTTTAGCGAAAAAATTATAAGTTTTTTTCTTCCAGCTGTTATTTTAAAGTGACTGTAGAGCAAAACACTCACAAAATATGCGAGAACATGTGATAAAAACACGACATTTATATAGTCAACAGTTCCTGAGAATACGGGGCATTTATACCTTGTAGAGATAGGGCGGTACGACTGCCCTCGAAGGGTTAAACCGTAGGTCCCCTTTCGTTTCCCTGATTGGATAACTGGTCCAGAATGTTTGTAATGCCTATGGGACTTAACTGCGGGGTAAATCAGTCCGTACACTTACAAACTACTTCTGAATTTGTCCGTCCTTTTTTGGTATATTGCTGCCCAGTGAGGGATCCTCATCAGGTGGGTTTGACGGACGACATCGAAAGAGTCCAAAGAAGGACAGCTCGTTTCGTATTGTCACGATACAGGGGAGACAGCGTTACGGAAATGATACAGGATCTGGGATGGGAATCATTACAACAACGGCGCTTATCACTGCGGCGTGGTCTACTTACGAAACTCCAATCGCCAACATTCTCCTTCCAATGCGAAAATATATTGTTGACTCCCACTTACATAGGTAGAAATGATCATCAGAATAAAATACGAGAAATAAGAGCTCGAACGGAGAGATTCAGGTGTTCTTTCTTCCCGCGCGCTATTCGAGAGTAGGAGATTATTATTCTGGTTTTACAATGTAAGTACATTTTTCCAGCACCTATATTAGATTACATTAAGTTACGAATTATTGTTCTCCACTCTTCTGTGTCCTCCCATAAGTCCTCAGGAATGTTGTCCTTCCTCATTGCTGACTGAACTTCCTGCATCCGTGTGGTAGGTGGTCGTCCCTTTTTTCTTCTTCCGTTCGGTGTCCAGTCGAGTACGCATTTTGGAAGCCTTTCTTGTCCCATTCTTCTGACGTGTCCATACCATTGTAGATTTTTGTGCTCGATGAATTCAATTATTGAATTTTTACATTTCATTTTTTGCTCTGATTACTTCATTCCTTATTCTTTCTCTTCTTGATATTCTTGACGAAAGTCTCCAGAAATCCACTTCGGTAGCTAATAATTTTGATTTCAGTTGCCATTTTGTTGTCCACACTTCTGAACCATATGTAATAATGCTCCGAACTATTGTTTTATATATCATTATTTTGTTATCTGTAGTTATGTGGCGTGGTGTGGCGAGAGTGGTAGATGAATAGTATAACGGTGGTTCGATGAACCCTCTGCCAGGCACTTAAATGTGATTTGCACAGTATCCCATCGAGATGTAGATGTAGAACTATCTTATAGTAAAGACAACACAAACATCCAGGCCCGACGGAGGATTCGAACCTCCAACGCGGGAAGCCGTGTGATACGCAACGTGGCGCTCCAGACCGCTCGGCTGCTCCCGCGCGACTGGATAACTGGGGTAGGCTAGGGACACGCAATTCGCTGAAGTGGCGTCCAATTGAAAGATTTGCAACAGGCCAATGAGCCACACTAAATTATTATTATTATAGCGATTTCTGTCCCGATTTCCATAGTAAGTATTATCCGCAATTTAGTTATATTTTTGTTTATGTTGGTAGTACTGTCGTTTTACGTTGGTGACGCATGCTTTGTTTATTTGTTGTTATATCTTTGCAATTTTCAAGGTGCTACGTTAGTTTCGTTGTCGCTGCCGTGCTGTTAATCATGGCTGCTCCGCAGTCTATTTGCATCAAAGAAGAGCAACGTTTAGTGATACGTTTTTGTGGGTGGAAGGTGTATCAGGGGCCGAAATTCATAGAAGACGTTCATTGCAGTACGGGAGCAGTGTTTTGCCACAACGAAGTGTGTACGAGTGGATTGAAAAATTCCGAAATGGTCGCAAGAGTGTTAAGCACGATGAAGGAGCCGGACGACCGTTTACCGCCACAAATAAAGAAACCATTGAGCGATCACGTGAAATGATTCTCTTAGATTGACGATTAACTACTGATGAAGTGGCTCATCGTCTTCAAATTAGTCATGGTTCTGCCTACGAAATTATTCACAACAGACTTGGGTTTCGTAAAGTTTGTGCAAGATGGGTCCCAAAACAACTCACACAGTTGCATAGGCAAACGCGCCTCGACATCTGCAAAAAACATTTGGATCGCTATGGTAAGGAAGGGCACAACTTCTTAGAATCATTACTGGTGACGAAACATGGATCCATCATTAGGAGCCGGAGAGAAAACGGTAGCGTATGGAATGGAAACATCCAAATTCGACGTGCAAGAAAAAGTTCAAGACCCAACCGTCCGCAGGAAAACTGATGCTTAGGGTTTTTTTGGGATGCACGAGGTCCTGTACTGGAACATTATGGTGAAAGGGGCACAACAGTAAACAGTGTACGTTACAGTGAGATGCTTACTGACAGGCTAAAGCTTGCAATATTCAAAGCAAGCGCCGAGGATTGCTGTCAGAAGGTGTGTTGTTGCACGACAATGCCCGTCCGCATACTGCTGTCCACACTGCTGAAACGCTCTAGAAACTCAAATTCGAAGTACTGGATCATCCTCCATATAGTCCTGATCTTGCCCCTTCTGACTAACACTTGTTTGGTACACTCAAACAGGCATTAAGGGGCCGTCGATTTGACTCGGACGAAGCAGTGAAGGAAGCGGTGCAATCCTGGATCACAGCTCTACCGAATACCTTCTTTTATGAGGGCATAAGGAAGCATGTAGAGCGATGGACGAAGTGCATTGAAAAGCAAGGAGACTATGTCGAAAAATAACGTTCTTGTAATCATAACGTGTAGACTTTCACGGCCGGCGTCTTCGGTAATTAAAACTTCCGGGCTGAGAGGCCGTGGTCGAACAGTAGAAGTTCCTTCCCCTGACGTTTCGTTACCGGCTGCGGGCGACATCTTCTGAGGTGAGTCGACGACTGGCTGCTGGGCCGTGGAGGTCCTGCATATATAGAGGGCGCCACCACTCGTCACGTGATGTCAACAGTAGAACTCTCTCTGGCTGGCGTCATTACTCTCGATCATAGGTAATCGATTGTCACATCTTTGGTATAAAGTAGACCGCCATATCTTGTCTAACTTCAAGCCTTCTTCCTTCCTGTTAAAATTATTGCGGTGTTTAAAAATCTCTATAGCCTCTCTATTTATACGTGCATAATAATGCGATGTCTTAGCTAGCACGCTTGTCTCACTAAATTTTATTTTGTGGTCACCGTTTTCAAAAACATGTTCCGCTACGACCGATTTGTCCGTGTGTCCCAGTCGACAGTTCCTTTTGTGTTCAGTTAGGCGAGTATTGATACTTCTTTTAGTTGTTCCAATATAAACCTTCCCACAACTACATGGAATCTTATACACACCCGGAGTAGCGAAAGGGTGTCGCGCATCTTTCGTTGATCGTAAGTATTCACTGATCTTTTTGCTGGGTTTGAATATTGCATTGAGAAAGTACTGGCCAAGTTTAGAGTGGAAACAATAATCAAACCCACCAAAAAGATCAGTGAATACTTACGATCAACGAAAGATGCGCGACACCCTTTGGCTACTCTGAGTGTGTATAAGATCCCATGTAGTTGTGGGAAGGTTTATATTGGAACAACGAAAAGAAGTATCAATACTCGCCTAACTGAACACAAAAGGAACTGTCGACTGGGACACACGGACAAATCGGTCGTAGCGGAACATGTTTTTGAAAACGGTGACCACAAAATAAAATTTAGTGTGACTAGCGTGCTAGCTAAGACATCGCATTACTATGCACGTATAAATAGAGAGGCTATAGAGATTTTTAAACACCACAATAATTTTAACAGGAAGGAAGAAGGCTTGAAGTTAGACAAGATACGGCAGTCTACTTTGTACCAACGATGTGACAATCGATTACCTTTGATCGAGAGTAATGACGCCAGCCAGAGATAGTTTTAGTGTTGACATCACATGACGAGTGGTGGCGCCCTCTATATATGCAGGATCTCCATGGCCCAGCAGCCAGTCGTCGACTCACCTCAGAAGATGTCGCCCGCAGCCGGCAACGAAACGTCAGGGGAAGAAATTTCTACTGTTCGACCACGGCCTCTCAGCCTGGAAGTTTTAATTACTGAATGTTCTTGTAAGTTTCGTATTTTATTACAATAAAATTTCAAAACTACTTTGCGGATAATAATTGACTTACCCTCGTATAAGACGTGCCCTGCATTACTCCTAGTACTATGAAGGCAACAATGAAAAACAGGGTATCCCGCAGTACGTACACTACGGGGTCTGACCTTGCTCGCTCTCAGAGTCACACGGAAGCCTTTTAGAGAGGTCAGACTGACGTGTAAATCTCAATTCCGCGTCGCCCCTACCCGCGCGTATTAGTGTCGGCTTGCGCGCGGCCGCCATCTAGCAGAGGTTAATGGCGTGTAAGCTGCACACACGTGTAAGCGCTGCGCGTCACCCGCCGAGAAAGAAACCCCAGAATGTAGTCCTCCCACCGGCGAAGCGAACAGACTGCGCGGGAAAAAAAAAAAAATTAAAAAGGAACATATACGGAAAGAATAATGTAACAGTGGGTGAATAACACACAAATGCCCCGACAGCCGCAGAGGGGCGAGTTTTTCCGAGTGTGTGTGAGGGATGGAAAGGGAGAGTGGAAGAATAAAAAAATAGGGGAGGGTGTGGGGGGGAGGGGATGGACCACAATAGTGGCTAGTTTCACAGCAATCGGGAGCCGCCGGGGGCTTTCTCATGGAAATGGCGGCCGGAGACCGCTGGAGGAGGCCACTGGAGTCGGCTGGAGCGCGGCGGTCTTTCAGCGCGGGCCACCCTCCAGCGCTGGGGATGATGTATGGCGGGGGTGGGAGGGGGCGCGCTTGTCCCCACACTGCCCGGACACCGTAATCCGGAGCTCGACTCGTGTCGACAGAGGTCACCGTTCAGTAAACGAAATTGTTAAATAAAAATAGAAAAATACGAGGCGCGTCCAGAAGGTAAGTTACGTTTGGTAATAAAATGAAATTGTACACCGATACAGAAGAAATTTTTATTGCACAAAATTCTACAACTCTTAAACTACTTCTCCACATAACTGCCGAAGTTTTGTAGGCACTTGTCATAGCGTGCCACAAGTTTTTGCATGCATCCTTCACAGAAGGTTGCCGCCTGTGTATTCAACCTTGTGGTAACAGCTCTTTATCATCGTTGAAGTGTTGACCACCAAGGACAGATTTTAGGTGTAAGAATAGATGAAAGTCGCTAGGAGAGAGGTCCGACCTGTATGGAGGATGATCAAACAGGTGCCATTGAAATTTCCGTAAGAATTGTTTGGTCACATTCGGTGTGTGAGGTTAGGCATTATCGTATATATATATATATATATTTATCTTTTGACACTAATCCTCTTCTTACACCTAAAACCTGTCCTTGGTCGACAACACTTCAACGATTATGAGCCGGAAGAACATGTTACCACATTGTTGAATACACAGGCGGCAACATTCTATGAAAAACGCACACAAAACCTTGTGCCATGCTATGATAATTGCCTACAAATTTTCGGAAGCTATGTAGAAAAGTAGTTTAACAGTACAATCAATATTTTTTTCTGTATCTCTACCCGTTCGTTTTATATAACCAAACGGAACTTACTTTCTGGACGCGCCTCGTATACCAGCCAAGTGAGTTAAATTGGGTTTTATGGGTTTTATTGGTTTTAGCCCACTTTTCGTTATGGTAGTAATACTAAAAGTGTGGCAATGCGAGCTCGAGCTCGAAATTTAAATGAAAATAACACCTTAACTGTTCATTTGACACGAACGTCAAATACACGACTTCGTAGAGGAGACAATTCTCTTCTCTCTCTCTCTCTCTCTCTCTCTTTTATTATACATTTTTGACGACCTTACAGCGTTCTGTTCTCCCTGATGCGGGAATACAGTATTGTGGCTGCGAGCATTACAGAACGAATGGTTCACTGAATTCTGGGCCCAGTGAATTCTGGGCCCAACCAGAAATGTGCGAATTCTGGGCCCAGTTTCCTGGAAACTGCCTGCGCGAGGGCAGAGCCTCCCTGCCCCCCCCCTCCCCCTCCACTGGGAACGCTCCTTGTCAGTCACGGTCGCGAAGGTCTCCTCCAACGCAGTGGCTGGCCGCTTAGACGGTCACTGCCAGTAGACTCTAACTTGCGTAGTGTTCAGTTCGTGTATCTTGGAAGTGTCAACGACCATCCGTAGTAAGCCATATGCGCACTATGACGGCTACTCATGTACCATAAGGAGAACCAAAGCAGATGGGACTGTGATTTGGCGCTGTTCAAAGCAAAGAACAAAGTATTGCCGAGGAATGCTTGAGACGAAAGACTGTGGTGTGCTTAGTTCAAACGAGCATCAATGTGGAGCACCGGATGACGCTCGCATAGAAATACAGAAGGCATTAAATCGGGCTAAGAAGAGATCGAGAGACGAAGAGACTTCGATTTCTAAAATATATACTGAAGAATTAGGTGACCTCCACAATCGAGGGTATCATTTTGTTTCTGAAATGCCAGAAGAGCTATCAATGAAGCGGATATTATACAAGCATCGGTCCAAAGCACGCGGAGATCAGGAAGAGCCAGAGACGAGACAAGAAGTCGATCTTTCGCCTGAGCTACTAAATATAAATGCCGGTAGCAGTTTTCTCTTGAGCGATAACAACATTGGAGATAGGGTGATAGTCTTTAGCGGAAAAGCAGGAAGAGAGGCTTTAAAGACTAAACGAGACTTTTTTATGGATGGGACCTTCAAATGTTGTAGCAAGCAATTTGCCTAAATATATACGATACATGCAGACTTTGAAAGTTCAAAGTATGAAACAAATATCTATCCGGTGGCCTTTGCACTGTTAGCAAACAAAAGAAAGGTGACATATATTCATCTTTTCAGCACTCTTAAAAAAATATAAAAGAATGGAATCCTCAGAATATCACTGTTGATTTTGAAATAGCTGCTACTTCTGCATTAAAAGTTGTGCTCCCGTCGGTTCAAGTTCATGGCTGCCGTTTCCACATGAAGAAATCTCTCTGGAGGAAAGTGCAAGACTCGGGACTTGCTTCCGATACAGAGAAAATGAAGAAGTAAGGTTGCAAATTCAGATGTGTGCTTCTCTGGCATTCCTTCGACCGGAAGATGTCTGCGATGGCTGGCTCGAAATACATTCACAAGCACCAGATATCCCCAAGCTGTTTCAGTTTTTCGACTATTTCCTAGACAGGTGGTTATAAAACGATAATGTCCCGATCAGTGTTTGGAGCTGCTACAGACTGCGCCATCGTACCACCAACGCTGTAGAAGATTGGCACAACAAGATTAATAATTTGCTTGGGAAACCGAATCCTAAAATTAAAGACGTAATCAAGTGCATGAAGACGGAAGCAGAGAACTCGGCACGTGCTTTAATGAGATCAGAGTTAGGTATGGAGGGAAAAGGAAAGAAAAAAACATATATGAAACTCGATGAAAGGATGGCAAAAATAGTACAAAAGTACGAAGAGGATGGTGACATCAGGGCCTGTTTGAAAGCGATCTCTTACCTTCAAAAATTTGAATAAATTCATTGGCCTAGTTTGAGACATCGTATGTGAAAAAAGTGTACAAATAAATAATAATTTAAAAGTTAATAAAAAATAAAATAAAATAACTGATCTTAAAACGCCTGAATGACAATGTATTCTTGTCATTTAGCCAGTCCAAAGCCTGGATAAAATGTGATGGGAGTCTGTTTATTACGAAAATTCCGTTTACATAACATGATCACTTCCTGGAAAAAGCGAATTTCTTATATCGAGCACTGTGACTTTTTGTAATATATTGTCTCTCTGACGCAATCATTTACATCTAAATCTTCAAAAAGGTTTTACTTATGACCAATTTCAGCCAATGTCAACTACCTCCAAAAACAATGGAAAACTTAAAACCTAATTACAAAAATGTAATTTAAAAATCGTATCTATTCTTCTTTACAAAACTTTATATTAAAATAAATATAAAATAATATACTCCTCATACCTCTGGGTGGCATATGTAATGTAAAGAACATAATATATGATGGCGTACGAAAAAAGGGTAGGATTATGCATATAATTAAAGATCATTGGATATAACTCACATACAGTGCGTAGGTGACATAAGCTGTACGTGGCTTCTTCTCTCGCTCCTATCACTTCATGCGCATATCCCCTGCACGTGATTTCAAAACAGAATAACAACTGGCAAGCCGTCAGAAAAACTAAAACATACATTTTTGGAAGAAAAGAGTTAAAACTGCGTTCAGAACGACACACAATCTTAAAGTGCGTTTGCGTGACAATATACCACAAAAGAAGCCAAATGTGCAAATTTCGGGGTTTATGAATGTCCTGTCGCTGAGAAGCCCTCCACTGGCCAGACTCGAAGGTCCTCCATACGTGGCGATTTGAAGAAAATACTTATGGTAGCAAAAAGAAAATTGCATTAGGTTTGCATTTTGACAAGGAGAAATGTGGCATAGATAATATTGAAGATCAAATGGAAATGGTGCACAAAAGGCGACTCTACGTTGGAGATACAGATTGCAAAAAGAAATGAGCAAAATTAATTTTCTCCTAATGCCTACTTTCAGATTTATGATGTTATGTGCCGGCCGCGGTGGCCGAGGTGACTGAGGCGCTCCAGTCACGGTCAGCACGGCCACTACGGTCGGGGGTTCGAATCCCCCCTCGGGCATGGATATTTGTGCCGTCCTAGTTCGTAAGTAGTTCATAAGTAGTTTGTAAGTTTAGGGACTAATGACCCCGTAGTTAAGTCCCATAAGCTTAACAAACATTTGATTTATGATGTTATGCCGTCCTGTCAGAGCCGCGTTAACACCGCCCTTCAAATGACCGCCAACGGAAACAAAATGTCCTGCTGCCGGAAGAACAACGTTGAATGTTGACATAATGTTCAACGATATTCCCGCTTTTAAACGCGTATTGCACTGCCTCTAATTTTTTTCCTGTTTTCCCTTGTTTTACGATGCATTCTCTATCATGGTATGGAAAATCATGTCATTCATTGTAGCCGTAAACACGCAGTCTTATTATGTAAATTATTTTATGGTTCATACACTCTCGTTTTAATGTGTGTCTCAATACGCGAGTTCATATTGCTGATTTTATATATTTTACATTTGGCAATACTAATAACGTTATGCATGATTATAATTACAAAATAGAAAGGGTTTTCCTGTTTCGAAGTCATATGTAGGGGCCATGCACATTTAGCGCTATGAGTGAGATGGGAAGCAATACGCAGATTATTTCACCTATACGTGCACACTCCTGGTTCATGTACATTACATGTAGGTCTAACATTCGCAGGTCGATGGGTGTGGAACAGATTTTATTTTACGTTAATTTAAATGTTCTTTGTCAAACAGACGATATTTTGAAATTCTGTGTTTGTAATTTGGTTTCCAGGTTTTCCATGGTAGCTTCTGAATATCCAATCATACGTAAAAGTTGTCAAACAGACATTACATGACCACTTCCAACTGTATCACTTTTGTTTCTTGTTTGATCATCTCCACACCTCTTTCATCAGTACAGCACGTAAAGCTACGTTTGCACGGGCCATAAAAATTGTTATTGCCGATAACACTGGCCCACAATGTTTTCTGGCAACATTGGAACCACTAGAATTGCAGCCACATGTACTATAACAATGCCGGTCACTGTTGCCTTGTAATGTTTGTAGAAAAGTATTTCAGGGGCGAGTGTGTTTACATGAACCAAGCTACCGGCGCAAAATAATGAAGTCGGCTCGTTTACCTGCCGGCCGGCACCAAATGTTCAAATGTTTGTATAGCTTATGGGACCGCACAATAAACTTAGTTTCGGTGGGGGCAGTGGCGGGTTGGACCAAGACTGTTTTGGCTTCCCTGAGAAAATCAATCGATAGCTTATGGGACTTAACTATGGGATCATCAGTCCCTAAACTTACAAACTACTTATGATCTAGCTAATACTAAGGACGGCACAAATATCCATGCCCGAGGGGGGATTCGAACCCCCGACCGTAGTGGCCGTGCAGACCGTGACTGGCGCGCCGCAGACAGCTCGGCCACCGCGACCGGCCCGGCCGGCACACACCCCGGCGTGAGGGAGGGGGGAGGGGGGAAAGGAGGATTAGTGGCCCGACCTTTTCCGGGCCCAGAATTCAGTGGGCCCAGAATTCACTGGGCCCAAAATTCGCGACACCAGAACGAATAGGCTGTGGTAATAGGAAAGAGACAGCGTCGCGAATGGGGATTTGGATGTGGCGGGAGAGTTCTCTGCTGTCGGGCTGGTCACTGTGTCCTGGTGGCGGAGTGGTCAACGCGTCTGCCTAGTAAGCGGAAGGACCCGAGTTCGAGTCCCGGCCGGGCACAAATTTTCATTCGCCGCACTTTGGTGTTCCATCTAAACCCAGTACAGTGAAGCCATAACTTGTCGCAAATTGCGATTTATTTTTTATATTTTACTTTTATTATTATTATTAGCCGCGGCGGAGTAGCCGAGCGGTCTAAGGCACCTCCCTGCGGAGCGCGCGGTTGCTCGCCATCGGAGACTCGAGTCCTCCCTGGGGCATGGGTGTGTGTGTGTGTTTGTCCTTAGGTTAGTTTACCTTAGTTTAAGTAGTTTGTAAGCTACGGACTGGTGACCACGCGATTTGGTCCGATAGATTTACAAACATTATTCCAGAATGAAACTTTACACTCTGCAGCGGAGTGTGCGCTGATATAAAACTTCCTGGCAGATTAAAATTGTGTGCCGGAACCGCGACCCGAACCTGGGACCTTCGCCTTTCTGGAAACATCCCTTAGGCTGTGGCTAAGCCATGTCTCCACCATATCCTTTCTTCCAGGAGTGCTAGTCTTGCATGGTTCGCAGGAGAGCTTCTGTGAAGTTTGGAAAGTAGGAGGCGAGGTACTGGCAGAAGTAAAGTTGTGAGGCGGCATCGTGAGTCGTGTCGGGATAGCTCAGTCGGTAAAGCGCTTGCCGTGATAGGCATCCCTGTTCCGGCACACAATTTTAATCTGCAAGGAAGTTTCATTATTATTTTTTTTATACCTCGTACTGTTTCAGAGATACGAGTGAGAGTTGGAAAATAAGTTTCTCCTTTCGACAGTGGGCAGAGTTGTGTATGAAAGGAAAAAATAGAACTAGAGGACCCATGCGAATACTTCGCACCGTTAGTTGAATGACAAAAATGTTGGGAAAAAACGGAAGTAAAGTTGAGTGTTCCCGCATAGCTTTCTTCATAATCAATGTGTGTGTGTGTGTGTGTGTGTGTGTGTGTGTGTGTGCATAATGTCAGGTTTTTCATCGTGATCTACTGAAACTCGATATGTTAACTGCCGTGAGGGAGTAGCCGCGTGGTCTAAGGCATCATGCTATGGACAGGGCAGAAGGTTCGAATCCTCACTCAGGCATGTATGAGTGTAATGTCCTTAGCGTAAATTAGTTTGAACATGTTTTGTTTGTTGTTGTGGTCTTCAGTCCAGAGACTGGTTTGATGCAGCTCTTCACGATACCGTATCCTCATCAAGCCTCTTCAACTCCACATGAGAACGGCAACCTACTTCTGTCTGAATCTGCTTACTGTATCCATCTCTTGGTCTTCCTCTGCGATTTTTACCCCACACACTTCCCTCCACCGCTAAATTCACAATTCCTTGATGTCTAAGAATGTGTCCTACCAGTCGATCGCTTCGTTTAGTCAAGGTATGTCAGAAATTCCTTTACTCCCCAATTCTGTTCAGTACCTCCTCATTAGTTACGCTATCCACCCACCTAATCTTCAGCGTTCTTCTGTAGCACCACATTTCAAAAACCTCTATCCTCTTCCTGTCCGCACTATTTATCGTCTATGTTTCACTCCCATACAACGCAACAATACACACAAATGCCTTCAGAAAGGACTTCCTTAGGCTTAAATCAATATTCAATGTTAACAAATTTCTCTTTTTCAAGAACGCTTTTCTGCCCATTGCCATTTTGCATTTTATATCCTCTGTACTGCGGCCATCATTTGTTATTTTACTGCCCAAGTAACAAAATTCATCTACCTCCTTTATTGTTTCGTTACCTAATCTAATTCCTTCAGCATCACCCGATTTTTCTAGACTGCACTCAATTACCCTAGTTTTGCTCTTGTTAATGTTCATCTTATATGCACCTTTCAGCACACTGTCCATTCCGTTCAATTGCTCCTGCAGGTCCTTTGCTGTATCTGACAGAATTACTATGTCGTCGGCAAACGCAATGTTTTTAATTCTTCACCCTGAACTTTAATTCCTTTTCCAAATCTCTCATGGCTTTTCTTTATAGCTTGATCAATGTACAAATTGAATAACATTGGAGAAAGGCTACAACCCTGTCTGACACCCTTCCTAACCACTGCATCCCTTTCATGCCCTTCAACTCTGACAACCGCCGTCTGTTTTTCTGTACAAGTTGTAAATAACCTTACGCTCCCTATATTTTACTCCTGCTTGCTTCAGAACTCGAAAGAGTTTATTCCAATCAACATTGTTCAAAAAATATTCAAATGTTTGTAAATCTATCGAGCCAAACTGCGTGGTCATCAGTCCGTAGCTCACAGACTACTTAAACCTAGGTAAACGAAACTACGGACAAACACACACACCCATGCCCCAGGGAGGACTCGAACCTCCACAGCGAGCAACCGCGCGCTCCGCAGCGAGGTACTTTAGACCGATCGTCTACTCCCCCGCTGCTCAACATTGTGAAAAGCCTTCTACAAAAGCTAGAAATGTAGGTTTGCCTTTTCTTAATCTATGTTCTAGGATAAGCCTTAAAGTGAGTATTGCCTCCCGCGTTCCTACAATTCTCCTGAACCCCAAACTGATCTTCCCCAAGGTCGGCTTCTACCAGATTTTCCATCCTTCTGTAAATAATACGTATTAATATTTTGCAACCATGATTTATTATACTGATGGTTCTGTAGTTTTCACACTTGTCTGCGCCTGCTTTCTTTGGAATGGGGTACTTCGCCTGTCTCATACATCTTACACACCAGGTAAAACAGTCATGGCTGGTTCTCCCAGAGAGCTCTGAGGGAGTATCATCTACTCCAGGGGCCTTGTTTCGACTTAGTGCTTTGTCAAATTCATGTTTTGTTTATGTCCACGTTAATGAGTGACACCAAAGTCCCCATACTGTTTAGGCTTTGATGGGTAACAGTCATGTCGTTGACGCCGCAGGTGAAAGCAACATTTGGTTACGCCATCTTCGGCACCCATGTGTGTCCCGTATTTTGATTTTGAAAATCTGGTCTCTCTAGTCTAGCTATACATATGTATGTTCGTGCGTGTATGCATATAAATGATCTGATGGACAGAGTAAGTTGTAATTTGCGGCTGTTTGCTGACGATGCTGTAGTGTATGGGAGGGTGTCGTCTGTAACTGACTGTAATAGCATACAGGTTGACTTAGACAAAATTTCTAGTTGGTGCGAAGAATGGCAGCTAGCTCTGTGAGAAGCAATATGTGTTCATTTATGTTTGTCTGTGAGAGATTTCTTGGGGGGGGGGGGGGGGGGAAGACAGTTTACCCCTGAGACTTTTCTTGTTCCCAAAACTAAATAGACATACGAGAGGACGAAGATTTGCAACGATTGAGAAAACAGAACTCCATCGCAGGAAGTACTCAAGGCTGTGCCATAAAGTGCTTACTTACCTTGCGTTTCTCGCGAATCTTTAATTCAGCGCAAAGTTCCTAGTGATTGGAGAAAAGCGCAGTGGACTCCCGTTTATAAGAAAGGAAAGAGAACTGACCCGCACAATTGCAGGCCAATATCGTTGACATCAATTTCCTGTAGAATTTTGGAGCATATTCTCAGTTCGAATATAGTAAATTTCCTTGAGACGGAAAAACATCTTTCTATGAATCTGCACGGGTTTAGGAAACATCAATCATGTGAAACTCAGCTTGCTCTTATCTCACATGACATCTTGGGAGCTATGGTTGAAGGGCAACAGGCGGATCGTGTTTTTCTCGACTTCAAAAAGGCGTTCGACGCGGTGCCACACTGCAGACTGATAACGAAGATATGGAATAGGTTCACAGATTTGTGACTGGCTGGAAGACTTCCTAAGTAATAGAACGCAGTACTTTGCTCTCGACGGCGAGTGTTCATCAGAAACGAGTGTATCGTCAGGCGTGCCCCAGGGGAGTGTGATAGGACCGCTATTATTTTCTATCTATATAAATGATCTGATGGACAGAGTAAGTTGTAATTTGCGGCTGTTTGCTGATGATGCTGTGGTGTATGGGAGGGTGTCGTTCAAAATGTTCAAATGTTTGATAAGCTTATGGGACTTAACTACGGGGTCATCAGTCCCTAAACTTACAAACTACTTATGAACTAGCTACAACTACGGACGGCACAAATATCCATGGCCGAGGGGGGATTCGAACCCCCGACCGTAGTGGCCGTGCAGACCGTGACTGAATCGCCTCAGTCCCCTCGGCCACCGCGGACGGCCGGTGTCGTCTGTAACTGACTGTAATAGCACACAGGATGACAGACAAAATTTCTAGTTGGTGCGAAGAATGGCAGCTACCTCTCAATGTAGAAAAATGTAAGGTGATGCGCATGAGTAGGAAGAACAATCCCATAATGTTCGAATACAGCATTAGTAGTGAGCTTCTTGATGCTGTCGCGTCATTCAAATATCTAGGCGTAACATTGCAGAGCGATATGAAATGGAACGAACATGTAAGGAAAGTTGTGAGTAAGGCGGACAGCCGACTTCGGTTTATTGGGAGAATTTTGGGAAGATGTACTTCATCTGTAAAGGAGACCGCGATTACAACTCATATACGACCAGGTCTTCAGTATTGCTCAAGTGTTTGGGACCCGCAGTAGATCGGTTTAAAGGAAGACATTGAAGCAGTTCAGAGGCGAGCAGCTAGATTTGTTACCGGTAGCTTCGACCAATGCGCGAGTGTCACGGAAATGCTTCGGCAACTCAATTGGGGATCGCTGGAAGATAGACGACGTTCTTTTCGTGAATTTCTGTTAAGTAAATTTAGAGGGCCGGAATTTGAAGCTGAGTGTAGTACGATCTTGCTGCCGCCTACTTGCATTTCGCGTAAAGATCACAAAGACAAGATAAGAGAAATTAGGGCTCGTTCGGAGGCATATAGGCATTCTTTTTTTCCTCGTTCAATTTGGGAGTGGAATAGGAAAGGAAATGCCTAGTAGTGGTACAGTGTACCCTCCGCCACGCACCTTACGGTGAATTGCGGAGTATGTATGTAGATGTAGAAATTTGATTCTGTCAGGAGGTGGCTCGCCTAGAACACGGTCCTGACGGAAGCCAGTAAATCCTGCCTAGGCTCTCCAGAGCTTTACCCTGCCCTTCGGCTACAGACGCGACTCAGCGCTTCGGTTACGCAACACTTGTCGCTCTCCCCGTCTGTGGAGTTCTGCCAATAGGCGGTGGGGCAAACGCCGAGGGGTGGACTGTGCTCACTTGTGCGTTCAGCGGGGGTGCGTGACGCAACTTCCGGTGCGTAGGAATGCGTGTCGCTGGCGGCGGGGGTGCGTAGGTTTTGCGTGCTGACGGCTTCGACGCAGAGAAGCCACCCGGCAAGTCAGCGAAACCCCGTGGTGGAACAGACGTATGCCAGAAACATTTAGACTGTTGTAAGACACAAGAATCAACAAGTATGCGACGACAGTCTTCAATAGTAAATTGACACTACAGGAAGCTACCTTACACAAAGAGCCCTGACAATAAATATGAGAGTGATGAATGATCAGATCGACATAATGAACAACTCAATGATCAACACTGGCCCCAAAACAGTGGAAAACGGCGATGAAACATGAAATGCCTCCCTCCATTCTTCTTCTCCTATTCCTTCCCCTCACTCTCACATGCACAGAAACTAACAAAATAGTAACACACACACATACAAAATAACTGTTAAACTCAGAGATACAAGAACACAAAAGACAGTTGAAAAGCGACTGTAACAAACATTACACACTGTAAACAAACCCTCACAAAACCAGTACACAGTGAAGTGTGTGAGATTACCGCCCAACAGAAATACTGGTAATTAATAGCATTTGATAATTAAACAGTATGAAGTTCACTGCAAACATTGACCATGCCAATGCACTAAATGTTACACGATTTTAATCTTATTAATTATGGTAGCAATGTATGTACACAGTTGGGTGACAACATTTATAGTTAGGCCATAGGTAGAAATTCTCCACGTTGAGATTTACTGGGTGCTTGTAGCTGACGGGAGGCCAGCGAGCAGGCCGATGTTGGTGGCTTGTTCCAACTTAGGATTTTACAGTTCGTTTCCGGTGAGGGGAGAGAGGGACAATGGCGAGTGCCAGGCACAGTGCAGTGCACAAATATTGTAATATTACTGGCATTTGAAGTAATACGATGCAGTTAGGAACCTTTAAGGCCCTCATTACAAAATAGCCTGTTGATAAATAAACAATACATTAGCTGATACAGTCACATCTAACGTAATAGGTTTAATTGACAATGAAAAGTAATAAATTACCAACGAAGACAAGACAGTTACACAACTAGCATGGCAATGTTTGTTTATAAAAATAATATATTAACTATTTTTCATTTTATTTTCAATCAATCTTTTGTATTTTACCTTGAAATATTCAGTTAAATCAGTTATCTGTGATATAAGAAATTGCACGATTATGATGAACAGTACAAAGGATGTTTATACTAATATAAAAACGTAAGAAAATATTTGTTTAATGAGTAGTGTAATTATTTTGATTTTAAGTAAAGTTTTAGAAATGTATTGGCTGAGCGCTGTACGTTGGCAAATCGGTTAGAACAGTTCACATGGGGAAGTTGATGACGTAGGGGAAAAAACCCCGGCAGTTGAGCTTTTGGCGCGTGCGCGCTCGAGGGCAGGAAGTGAGGACTCCAGACCACGTGGTGTGGCTGGCCGGGCGGCGTCACTCTGCATCAGTCGGCATGTGGATCTCGAGGTGGTGACTTGGGTTTTGTGTGTGGCAATCGCCACGTGTGGTTGCTCATCGTAGACTGTACCAAGTTAAATCGAGTGCTACTGTGTGTTTGTGAATATTTAACCGGTGCAACAAGGTGTGCATCGCATTGAATTAAAGTGACTGTGATTTGTTAATGTAACACGTGTCGTCGCATAGGCATGAACATAAACGGTGTTTGAGACAGCCACGTGGTGTGAAATCAATTCGCGTCAAATATTCATTTTCTCTGGGGGCTCACGAGCTATAACTTTATTTGGTACATTTACCAACGTACAGACGCGACAGCCACAGGGTTCAAATATTGTGAAATAAACAACATAAAGTGAACTTTCACGTGTTTTCGAAAAATAGTAGTTAGTACACCCTTTTCTCTCATGAACTTTATTTTATTATGAATTTGTTTTGTTAATCATATGCAGGGAAGGAAAGCTGCGAACGTGTGATATCATCCCCTAGAAAACGAGTCAAACAGTCGCAATAACAGTTCCAGTGTTTTTGCATGTTTAGGAATTTGGTTCGCAGCTGGTGGTTGAGAGTTTCAAAAATTAATCTTTCCCTATTTTAAACTCTCACCCCGACCTTCACCGCTCGCATTTGGGGGCTCGTCCGGGATAAGTTCACGTTGGACTTGCTCGGACGGAGAGATTAGGGTGTGTATAGGACAGTGAACAGTTACGAACAGTTGCAAGCAGATACGCAATCGCGTCGCGCGGTTAACGACGGTTAGTGACGCAGAGTTCGGGCGCGGGCATCCGTAACCGGCGATCGACGGCCCATCGAACCGGCAGCAGTGAGCGGTGGCGCGTGGGTTCAACGCACTCAAATTTCATCTTCTGCAACGGACGGCAGTGATCGTGGGGACTTCGCAAGTCGCCAACGGAGCGTCGGGGCCCAGCAGCTTCGATTCTACAAAGGATAAGGGATGCAGTGAGGACATATTCCAGCCACAGCTTCTACAACAGACGGCAGCGTGCGTTGGGGCCTTCGCAGCTCGTTGCAGCAACTTCTGGATTAAAAGATAAGTAAAGCAGCTGGCGCTATAAATTCTTGTGTGTTAATCAAGCTTTCTTGAGGTACTAAATCATGGAGCAGGTGTTCAAAAAGTCGCCAAGCGACGTAGATTCAGAAAGTAGCATACCAGAAAGTCCAGAGAGGGTAAATACTGGGGGAATGTTGTTGACACCGGAGATGTTAGCAGCCCCGTTAGCGAGTTTTAGCTCCAATTTAGAATCAAAAATAGAAAATTCAAACTTACATTTAGAATCAAAAATAGAAAATTCAAACTTACATTTAGAATCAAATTTAAGATCAGAAATAGGAACTGTAAAATCAGAAATAGGAACTGTAAAATCAGAAATAGAAACTGTAAAATCAGAATTGAAAGCAGACTTTAAGGCAGACATTGGGGCACTACAAAATTCAATGCTCGGATTAAAGACAGAAATAATCACAGACATTGACAAAAAGATAGGAAGTCTAACAGAACGGTTTGAAAATAGGGAAAAGGAAATACATGCCAGAATTGGTGCTATTGAGACTGAGGTAGGAGGCAAGTTAGATGCTATGAAACAAATATGTGATCACAGGAATGAGGACACTATGCAAGCGTTGGCTGAGGTTGACAAGAGGATGGTGGCAGGTATTGAGGAAACAAAAACTTTGTTGTCAGGAAAATTAGAGAATATAGAATGTAACTTTAGGAAAAAGATAGAACAAGTAGTGACAGTAAACAATACTGAGATTGAGAAGGTGAACACTAGAATAAATAATCTAGAATTGGGTACTGCATCAGGAAACACTAATTGGTCCATGGTGCAGACACCTAATGGCAAAAAGTTTTCAGGAATGGGTAATTATCATCCAGTAGATTTTTTGGCTGCATGCAAGGACCAATTTGTGCCTGGTATGTCAGACCAGTGTAAAGTGAAGTTAGCAAAGAGAATGCTTGACTGTTCTGCTCAATCTTGGGCAAATCAGTGTGCTGATAAATTTGTTAGTTTTGAGGTGTTTGAAAAATTGTTTTTAAATAAGTATTGGGGGAGGCCAAGCAAGCTAAGATACAAAATGAATTCTTGAACGGGCCAAACTATGTGAAAGGGAAACAGAGCATGAAGGAATTTTGTCAGGAGGAACTTGAGAAACTAGTGCATTTAGATACACCTTTGAGTCTTTTAGCAGTAATTTCCACTTTGTGTAGGAGGTTACCTGCAGATTTGCATTGGCAGTTAATTCACCATCCCACAGATTCCGCTGAGAATTTCATTGAATTTGTAGAAAAGATAGACCAGGGTTTAGTTATGGAACGACAGCTCAGGGGGACACAGCATGTGAACCACAATGAAAACAGAGGCAGTAGAAATGGGGGTCACAACCAGGGAAACCACAATAGGGAGAGGAATTTAAATGAAAATTGGAAAGGTAACAGTAACAGAGGAGACAACTGGGAGAATAGAAGCCAGAGGGGAACATGGGAAAATGATTGGAGAAATCAAAGGCAGGAAGGTGGAAATAGGAATGGGGATAACAGTAGGAGAGAAAATCAGAGACAGAATCAGGGAAACTAAGATTTGTTCCAAATGAGGTCCGTTTTGGGACAAGGAACTATTCTAATAATAGAACCAGAAGATGGGATAATAAGGGATCTAATGACCATAATTACAGTAGGAATAAAGGTGGGGAGAGAAGGGAGGAAAAATTATGTCACATGGACAGAGATAATGATAGGAAAGAGGAAGTAGAAGTTCACAAGGGCAAGGATAAAGAAAAGAGGGAAGAAAACATAAATAGAGTAAACAAGGAAAGGGAGAAAAGAGAGGAAAGTATGTGTCAAATGGATGCTGTTATAGGTAGTGAGGAAATTTTTGGGGATTGGTTTAGGTAACATGACAAAAGAAAGGCAAACAGGAGGAGGAATGATAGAAACAAGGACAATAAAGGAGAGTATAATGTAAGAAATTTATTTCATAATAACATTAAAGAAGATAAAAACAGTGTTGGGTTAGCCTTAGTTTTGGATAAGTCAGAGGCACAAGTGTTGACTGAATGTGAAAGTGAGAATGTAAATATTGATGGTACTGGAGCCAGCATAGATGGTGTTGAGTATGTGAATGAGAATGAATGGAGTTCTGAATTAAAAAAAAATTAAATGTGATCCAGTAAAAACATTAAATGGCACTGGGTCTAGTATGAATAATGAGAGAAGTGTGAATGTTTCTGAAGTAGGTGAAATTGTCAATGCTGATGTACACCCACCTGTAACTGATGATGTGTTGGGACAGGACAGAGGTATTATTGAGAAGATAAAATGGATTAGGAAGTGGGCACCAGATGATTGGCTATTACACAAATATGAATATTTGGACCAATTTGGGAAGCAATGTAATAGGGATCAAACTTACTATAGCCTGTTAAAAGACTTAGTGAGTGGGGAGAATGAATACAATGAATTAAGGGGACTAGGCATGTGTGCTGTATGCCAAAATGAAGTAGATGAAGGATCTGGTGTATTACAGGAGGGGATAGATAATAATAATGAGAGTGTACAAACTTTTGTAGTATACAACAATGAAAATTGTAAGGAAATGGATTGTGATGGTGTAGGAGCAGGGTGGATTGATAAAGAAGTAAGTGAATATGGTCCAGATGATTGGGTCCAACTCCTTAGACATTTAAAATCAGTGGAGCCAGTAACATGGGTAGAAGAGAAATAGGGGTATGCAAGGAAACTTGGGGAGTTGAGTGCAATAAACTCAGAATTTGGGAAAGCATTCAGTGAAATATTTGAAAATGATGAGGACATACAACCATATTGTTATGTAGGGGAAATAAATACTATGGTTAAGAACTGTATGCAAGAAATTGAGGAGGATTTGTTAGCAGAGAATGAACTTGAGGAAGATGTTATTGAAAATGTACAGCCCATTATAAATGTTAAGGTAGAAGAGGTTAGTGAAACTGCATTGATTGATACTGGAAGTTCAATTAGTGGTATTTCAGAGGATTTCTACAATCAAATCAAGAGTACAGGGACAGTAGAGTTTCCAGTTACTGGGGTACGGAAAAAGAATGCTACTGGCAGTTATAGCAAACCAGTGAATAAGGAAGTACTGTTAGACATGATGATTGAGGATGAATTATTTAGTCAAGGTTTACTTTCATAAAGGGACTTTGCTTAAATTTAGTGTTGGGAAATGATTTTTTGTGCAAAAATGGGGCACAACTAGACTATAAGGACAAGGCTATAAAATTGAATGTAGGGGGTCATATGAAGAAGATTAAATTTAAGAACTCTGTTGATAAAAAGAATCTGATGGCATGCCTACAGATAGCACAATGTGTTATGAATGAAGCTGAAGTTGAGGAAGAAATACGGAAGAAGGTAGATGAGACAAAGGGGATAAGTGAAAGTCAAAAGGGGGAATTGTATTATTTATTGTCTAGGTATAAGAATGTGTTTTCTGAAAAGCCAGGAAAAATCTTAGATTTTGAATATGAAATTAGGGTAAAACCACATGAACCAGTTAAAGCTAAGCCTTATGCTATAGCCATATCTGAAAGGGAATCAGTCAGAACTGAATTACAACGGATGCTGGACTGGGGCATAATTGAAAGATGTAGAAGCGAGTACAGCATTCCCATGGTAGTGGTAAAAAAGAAGGACAAATCTGTGCGGTTAGTGTTAGATGCCAGAAAATTAAACAAAATTATAGTTCCTGAAACAGATCATCCAGAGAACATGGATGAACTGATTCAAGGGTTCCATAATGTGAAACTTCTGACCAGCATGGATCTGACTGCCGGATTTTGGCAGGTGCCGCTGGCTGTTGAGAGCAGGAAATACACGGCTTTCTTATTTGAAGGCAGGGCCTATCAATATAAGGTTGTTCCTTTTGGTTTGTGTATTTCTGTTGCTGTTTTCATTAGAGCTTTGAGTTATGTGTTGGGAGATGAACTGATGAGAAGGCTTACAATGTATGTGGATGACATATTGGTTGCTACAGCTACTTGGAAGGAGCATTACCGTTTATTGCAGGATGTTTTTACAGCTTTACTTGCAGGGGGTATGACACTCAAGCTTAAAAAGTGTGAATTTGTGAAAGCCGAGATAAACATTTTAGGTCATGTGTTACCTTCAGAAGGATTTATGCCTAATGGGGATAAGATTAAGGCAATAGCAGAATGTGCAAAACCTAAGAACCGGAAGCAGTTAAAATCGTTTCTCGGCATGGCTAGTTTCTACAGAAAGTACATAAGTAATCAAAGCCTGAATTCTCCAAATTTGTCATGGTTATTGAAGAAAAATGTGTCCTGGGTGTGGTCTGATGAATGTGATAGGGATTTTGAAAGAATCAAAACCAGTCTGTGCAATAGCAGACTCTTACATTACCCAGACATGTCGCTTCCATTTTACTTAGCCACAGACAGCTCAGACTATGGAATAGGAGTTGCTCTCTTTCAAAGAAAAGAAGTGGATGGTGAGATTGAACACAGAAGCATATCATTTGCAAGCAGGGTCCTATCAAAACATGAGCGGAGATACTTTTGGCTATAGTTTGGGGTTTTCTGAAATTCAGAATTTACGTGCAAGGTCATGAGACAATTGTTATGACTGACCATAAGGCATTGAGCTATTTGCAGGATTGTAAGTTACTAAATCAAAGGCTGGCACGTTGGGCACTAATACTCCAACAATTCCAGTATAAGATAGAATACATAAAGGGAACTGAAACCGTAGTTGCTGACAGCCTGTCCCGTTTGCCTATTAAAGGGGATGAATCTATAGAACTTGAGGGTGAAGGCACTGAATTCCACATGATGTACATGAAAGGTGTTGATGGGGAAAAACATATTAGGGACATCTGTAAGGACATGAGACGGATACAGAACACTGATCCGATTCTCAAACTGGTCAAAACAAACATGAGTACAATAGGGCACGAAAAATTAGATAAATATTACAAGATCTATAAGGGGGTATTGTTTAGGAGAAAGAATGTTGACAAAGAAGAATGGCGGGTATGTTGGCCAGAGGAACATGTCCAGTCATTGACAGAATATATACATTTGTCACATGGTCATTATGGACCACAAAAGTGTTTGGAAATATTACAGTATTACGTTATTTTTAACAATATGGATAGAAGTGTTAGGTGCTTGTGATAAATGCCAGCGTGTGAAGCATAGCACTGTGGCTAGCCAAGGTGAAATGCAAAGCATTTTACCTAAGGGTGTGGCTGAGTTGTTGGCAATTGACCTTTTTGGACCATTGCCAGCAAGTAGGGGTGGACAAAAATATGTCATACTTACTGTTGATGTGTTTTCAAAATATGTAAGGCTATACGGTATCAAGAAGGCTACCAGCAAAACAATAATCCGCAAGCTAGAGCTAGATTATTTCAAAAAACATGGAAAATCTAAGGCATTGCTGTCAGACAATGGTTCCCAGTTTACATCTAAGGCATGGGAAGATTTTATGCAACAGTCAGGTGTAAAACATATAAAAATTTCAGTTTACCATCCGGCGAGCAATCCTGCCGAGCGATACATGCGCGAGTTGGGACGGCTATGCTGAACATACTGTAGTAATAAACACAAATCATGGGCAGAGTACATTGTTTCCTTTGAGGATGTCATGAACAGTGTTAAAAGTAAAGCAACAGGATATACACCATATGAGATAGTGATGGGCAAAAAGGCACCGAATCTAATAGGTGAGATTGTAGATTTCCCACCAGGGAATCAGGTGACACCACAGGAACGGATAAAGCTGGCGACCGAGCAGATGGCTAAGGCAGCAACTCAGAGGAAAAACAGACATGACAGTAGGTACAAGCCAACTAAGTACAAAGTACTAGTGAAAACTAAAGAAAAGTCTAGTGACATTGATGGAGAAATAAAGAAACTTTTTGAGTTATATCATGGGCCATTCCGGGTAGCAGCATGTCCGTACCCAAATGCTTACCGGTTGGAATACCGCAGGTCTGGAAAACCGTTGGGGTTAAGAAATATTACTGAGTTGAGGCTATATAAGCAACTGGATTAAGCCAGTTTGCAGCCTCATGTGAATATTAGGTTTAGGATCTGTATGTATTTTTTTTTTTTTTTTTTTTTTTTTTTTTTTGTGACTTGTGTATGTCAAGATTTAAGAGTTTTTGTGGAGTAACTTGACAATTTGATAAACATTTTGAATTGGTTTATTCTCTATTTTTGCCTTGCTTTATTTTTGTTGTTTATGTATGTGTGTTGGTGAAAGGTGCAATTGTTGCCAGGACTCATTCCTAAAAACAGCAGCTGAGAGGGATATTGTGTTTATTGTGTCATCATAATTTATGTATGAGTAGTGACACTATTTATTTAGGTAATTCTAAGAATAATAATTAAATTGTTTTTATTTTTGTTGATACATACTAATCTGAAATCAGGACTAGAGGACGTATATATATTGTATTCAATTGATGTTCACAGGCTGCAGGAGTTGTAGTTACTGTGAAGTATAGACGTGCTAGGATTAACTTAGGATAGTATGGGCCAATTAAATCTCACACCAGCAAAAATAACTTTTTTTGGTGCGAGGGGGTAGGATGTGTATTTATGTTTGTAGGTGTCATTATGATGGAAGAGAAAATTCTCTATGATAACATTCTTTTGGTAGTATTATTTGAGCTTTAAGATATATTTTTGACATGGGGAGGTTGTTTTTTTTTTATTTGATGGAGTAATACTCCAAGTAGGCCATATATTTTCTTGTCTGTTTCATCTGAAGCTATGGCTGATGAGAGTGCAGGCATGGTGGTTTGGGTTAATCTGATAATGACTAACAACAGCCACTTTGAGTTCTTAATTCTGTTGATTTGCATGTTACTGTACATGTCTCAATGCTTAGTTTCAATTGCACCAAGTCTGGATGGCAGGGGGGTGGGATACAAATCCAACCGAATCCTGGTGTCCAGACAAACTTTTGTCTAGGTTGACTCATGAGTGCCTTCTGCTCTTCCTGTTCCATGTAGGGTGCATATGACGTGTGTGAACAAGAACGCTTGATCCAGTGCCATGAATCTAAGCTGCAACAGCATGTTGGTTGAAATGACGGAGACATAGGACCGTACACCATGGACCAGAGTTGCTGCAACGATGACTCTGGGGTTCTCAGTGTCAAAGTGGTGAGAGATTTCCTTCAAACAAGTGGAGTGTACACCGTCAAAAGTTTTTATAGTGACAATTCTAGTTTTTCCATGTAGGACAAGGTTCTCTAAAGACTGAGGTTTAATAATAGTATAAATTTGGTGCCAATTCTGTATATAAACAACAGGCACACTTAAAATTTATGGATTTAATTAGTTATAAGGATCCTTTTCTTAAAAATATGCACACACTATAAGTGGTCTTAATGGTACAAATATTGGGAAATTATCTCACTGCCCTGTTTATTTTTTATTTATCTATTTATTTATTTTTTGCATTAGTTGAGGTCATAATTGGCATAGTGTTTGAGCCAATCCGATTCAATAATTTTGTAATTTAAAAATTTTGTTCATTTGAATGTATTAATTTTGGTGCTACTTGCGCCATCCTGCACATGGTTTGGATGCCGCAAGTGGGAGTATTGTGAGATTACCGCCCAATAGAAATACTGATAATTAATAGCATTTGATAATTAAACAGTATGAAGTTCACTGCAAACATTGACCATGCCAATGCACTAAATGTTACACGATTTTAATCTTATTAATTATGGTAGCAATGTATGTACACAGTTGGGTGACAACATTTATAGTTAGGCCATAGGTAGAAATTCTCCACGTTGAGATTTGCTGTGTGCTTGTAGCTGACGGGAGGCCAGCGAGCAGGCCGATGTTGGTGGCTTGTTCCAACTTAGGATTTTACAGTTCGTTTCCGGTGAGGGGAGAGAGGGACAATGGCGAGTGCCAGGCACAGTGCAGTGCACAAATATTGTAATACTACTGGCATTTGAAGTAATACGATGCAGTTAGGAACCTTTAAGGCCCTCATTACAAAATAGCCTGTTGATAAATAAACAATACATTAGCTGATACAGTCACATCTAACGTAATATGTTTAATTGACAACGAAAAGTAATAAATTACCAACGAAGACAAGACAGTTACACAACTAGCATGGCAATGTTTGTTTATAAAAATAATATATTAACTATTTTTCATTTTATTTTCAATCAATCTTTTGTATTTTACCTTGAAATATTCAGTTAAATCAGTTATCTGTGATATAAGAAATTGCACGATTATGATGAACAGTACAAAGGATGTTTATACTAATATAAAAACGTAAGAAAATATTTGTTTAATGTGTAGTGTAATTATTTTGATTTTAAGTAAAGTTTTAGAAATGTATTGGCTGAGCGCTGTACGTTGGCAAATCGGTTAGAACAGTTCACATGGGGAAGTTGATGACGTAGGGGAAAAAACGAGTCAAACAGTCGCAATAACAGTTCCAGTGTTTTTTGCATGTTTAAGAATTTGGTTCGCAACTGGTGGTTGTGAGTTTCAAAAATTAAACTTTTTCTATTTTAAACTCTCACCCCGACCTTCACCCTCGCAAGTGACGAAATAAATGTGTTCATCAAAAAGAAAAAGAATCCATCCATCTGGAGCATATACATACAGCTCCATGAAGACACCACAATAACGTAAGTAATGGTGAAAAGTCTGATGACGGCCTAATAAGCCGAAAATCGATTCACGTAATAAACAAAACCGCAGAACTAACACAAAATTGTGTATTCTAATCTTCATAACGGTGAAAAATTAAATTTCGCAAACACTTGTGCTACAGAAAATCCTTATTTGATGTTGATGCTAGTCTTCCTTCCGTTCTTGCTTAAATAATAAACACACTACAAAGAAAAAAGGAGCAACTAGACATTAAGAAAGCCACGGTGGAGTAGCCGAGCGGTCTAAAGCGTCTCGCTACGGAGCGCGCGGTTGCTCGCCGTGGAGGTTCGAGTCCTCCCTGGGGCATTGGTGTGTGTGTTTGTCCTTAGGTTAGTTTGTAAGCTACGGACTGATGACCACGCTGTTTGGTCCGATAGATTTACAAACATTTGAACATTTTTTTGACATTAAGAAAAACAAAAAGAATCGTAAGTAGTAACACGAATGACGCGTTTCTCGAACCCAAAATTCAAAAGCAAGAAATGTAAACTGTTTGTTTTGCTCCGAACATGACGAGTTTGTAAAAAACTATTACTACAAAAAAAGTTATAAGTTGACTACTATGATCAATGTTTTTATACGTAGTGTAATATAGGGTGTGTACAAAAGAGTGTGATGTATTTCTAGCTCTAATTTCACGAAACTAAAAAGTTACGTAATTTTATCTGAAAACATAAGGGAAATTCGGAGTGAATGAACCTGTAAAAACATTTTAGATGTATCTCAAAAGACAATTCTACAGTACACTATAATTTTTCAGAACATCATTAAAAAAAAAGAAAAAAAAACACTGATGATAGCACAAAATGTGCTAAAACATGTATGTATGTATGGTATGTATTGTGCTTCAGAAGTTGTTTCTAACTCAGTACGTTAGAATTTGAAAAACTGTAAAATACAAAAAAATTTTATTATACCGTGAAACACAAAAACATGTTATTTATAACTGTATTGCAATATTATACAAAGAAGCAAATATGTATCACAGGCCACTGAAGATGCTTCACAAATAAAGAAGTGAAACGCTTATGGCAATAGACGGAAATACACCTCCACATACTTTCTAAGCAACTAAGGACGACGGAAAACGTAAAATAAAATAATAATAAAAGATGAGTAAATTGCCGCACATAGATGAGAAATTCACCAACCTTTTCTACGTACCCCGACCTTTCCCCAGTGCTTTCCGTATTGAATTCCACTTTACTCTTCCATTTCTCCTGTATTTACAAACTAGCTGAAAACCGTACGTTACCCGGGTATGTATTTACTCCATTCTCATGTTGATTCATCTCCTTCTTACCTCTATGTCCATCATCTTCTGTCTCACTCTGTCCATTTCACTTGTAGGGGCCTACCTGAATTTCGGCCTGTAGTTTCGTTTTCACGTAGCGCATTCCTTATAACATCATTATTACGAAAATGTGACAATAGTGTAATTTTCCAGGCTGGCTAATTTTTGTACTAAAAAGTTGGTCTTTTTCGGGGTAGTTGGCTCCGTGATTTTCACTCCCCCTCCATATATCTTTGCCGAGTTTCGTCTTTTATCAAAAGATACTTTCATGAAAAAAAAAATCATTAGAATCGCTTCACTAATCTGTAAGTTGTTGCAATTTTTCCATTTTAGCACCCTTTTTGTGGGGCCGTTTTACCCTTAAATATGTTTTTGTTTTACCTCCGGTAAAAAAAAAAAAAAAAAAAAAATAAGAAATAAAAAAATATAAAAAAATTACATGTCCCTTAGCTCCGGTTTGTCAATGTCTCGTTAAGTTCCAGTTAAGATTTTAACTTGTCGTTAACGGAGAATTGCGTTTGTCAATGTTTCGTCATTAGTTAACCTGACGTTAAAAGACCTCAAACTGGCCGTTAAGTTACCGAGTAAAATTATGCTCGTTACACGGCTAACAACCAGTTAAGTTAGAATCTGTATGAAAATGGCAGGATTCCACAGCGCTAAAATACCGCAGTATAGGCTATTCACGTTATGAAGACCGATTTATCGAACAAAATGACAGAAGCACTACATTTATGAAAAACTAGTGTGGAAAGCAGGTTTATTGGAAAATTGTATCGTCATATTTCTCGCTCCATCCATGTCAGTAGCGATTAGATGAGTTTGACACATTGCAGATATGCAACATAACCTTAAAATTATTGTTGCAATATCAAAATACAAACTTACGGGTAACGACTAGTTAAGTGAGAATCGGTATGATGAAAATGGCTGGAATAAGAAATTTGGTTGAAAATTACGACGATGACAATATTTTGGACAATCTAGAGGTCATTGCCCCTATAAGGCGTCCTAGACGTATTTATGTTCGTCCAAATCATTTTGAATGCTGAGATGATGCAGAATTTGTTACGCGATTTAGTCTTTCAAAAGCCACTTTGGAAACGCTCCATGAAAAACTCCACGACCGTCTGAAGAGTCCAACAGATAGTTATGTATTTTGTAAATTATCAGTCGTAATGGAATACATTATTTACGCCTGCAAACGTATTAATTCAGTATTTACTTATGCTTGTTGCGCCTAGTGTAAGGCCTAAAGTGTGATTTCTTCCTCGGATGTACAGGAACAGTGAACTTTCGCCTATATGCAAGTTATTGCTTCCACTAAAGTACTACGCAATCAGCAGCATGTTATCGTGCTTAGCACTTTTGCTGTCCTAGAATTAGGAGGTGGTAGAATTATGATCATTTCGGACAACTGTTATTGTAACTGGAAATATCTTGAGAAAAGAAATAACGTTACCTATGGCACTTGTTCTTGGATGTTTAATGAATGCGTTACACAAATATTAGACAATTACAAATATTGGTATAAACACAAAAAAAAGTTTACAGAATTGAGAAAAATCGATCGAAAATGCACCACAATAGGTACAATTGTGATCACTTCTTAGTAAAATTTTGATCACTGGCGTCTTCGACATAAAAATCACTTTTTCCCTCGGGCACCAACGCGTACTTCGTGGTACCAAACATTGCATTAGTGGCAGCGAACCAGTTTCCCTTAACTATAAAAGTTATAAGAGCGCGTTACACTAAGTAGCTTCACTTACCTCTTAACAGGAAAGAAATTATATGTCCGTAGCACAAAGTGATGTATTCTTGGAAAAGATAAGAGGAGCTATAGGAACCTGCTACACTACACGGCCACACAAAGGCAAGTGCTACCAACACTACGAGACTGAAAAATTATGCTGATCGGAATCGTACCTATATCGAATTCGTACCAGATTACCCTACATGTTCCATGGACAGCATTGAATTCATTCCGCCGTTATTTTTATTATTATTATTTTTTATGTTAATGTGTTCTTATATTTCTCTATTAAGGACACAAGTCTCTCGCACAAACTTCTAGTAAAATTCGGGCTTCTTTCACGTTTGTTTTCCGTAGCGCCAAATAACAACTGTCTACTAACCTCTTTCCCGATAGTCAAATATGGCGAACAGCTGTTTATTCAGACGGCTCTTTCATTTGTTTCTATTGCCAACATACTCGAAATATATCGCGCCTTCTCTTTTTCTCCAGGATAAGAAACGAGAGGTGTATCTGCCAATGACAAACGCAGTGCACTTAACAAGCACATTTAACAGGGCGTTAAAGGCATCTTCTCGTTTACTAACGACAAGATTAACGAGAGGTGGACGAACCGGCCCTTAGTATTTCACGTATTACATCATCATTATCATCATCATTACAGACTGATTATGCCTTTCAGCGTTCAGTCTGGAGCATAGTACCTCTAATAAAATTCCTCCATGATCCCATATTCAATGCTAACATTGATGACTCGTCTGATGTTATGCCTTTTACTTCAAAATCATTCTGCATCGAATCTAAGTACTTTCTTCTTGGTCTACCTCGACTCCTCTTACCCTCCACTGACGAGCTCATGAGTCTCTTAGGTAACCTTGCTTCTCCCATGCGTGTAACATGACCCCACCTGTTCGCTCTAACTGCTTCATCTATGGTCTTCATTCCCAGTTTTTCTTTGATTTCCTCATTATGTACACCCTCCTGCCATTGTTCCCATCTATTTGCACCTGCAATCGTTCTTGCTACTTTCATATCAGTAACCTCTATCTTATGAATAAGGTAACCTGTATCCACCCAACTTTCACTCCCATACAACAAAGTTGGTCGAAAGATAGAGCGGTGCACTGCTAACTTAGTCTTGGTACTTACTTCCTTCTTGCAGAAGAGAGTGGATCTTAGCTGAGCACTCACTGCATTAGCTTTGCTACACCTCGATTCCAGTTCTTTCGCTATGTTGCCATCCTGTGAGAAAATACATCCGAGGTACTTGATACGATATATATATATGTGGCGTCTGTTCAGAAAGAACAGACGTCACTTCTGATCCTGCAGTTGTTATTTAATATTCACAGAATATATGACATCAACTGCGATTGGGAAAAGCTGAAAATGTGTACCCAGCCGGGATTTAAACCCGGGTCTCCTGCTTTCTAGGCAGTTGACGCGCAATGATCCTATTGTTAGTGGGGAGGGATGGGCAAGTTTGAAGCCCTTACTCTTACGGGAATTAGTTTAGTAACTACGAGTTTGAGTACTGTGGGCAGGGCGAAGCTGGGAATTTGTATCTGACGGGAGGCGTGCATGGGTAGTCCTTGCAGGTGCGGTGATCACTGTGTCCCCCGTGGTGTAGCGGTAAGCGCAACTGCCTAGAAAGCAGGAGACCCGGGTTCGAATCCCGGCTGGGTACATATTTTCAGCTTTGCCCAATCGTACTTGATACTGTCTACCTGCTCTAACTTTGTTCCTCCTATTTGGCACTCAATCTGTTTGAATGTCTTTCCCACAGACATTACTTTCGTTTCGGAGATGCTGATCTCCACATCATAATCCTTGCACCGCTGATCGAGCTCTGAAATATTAGTTTGTAAACTTTGAATCGAATCGGCCATTACAACTAAGTCATCCGCATATGCGAGACTGCTTATTTTATTTTCACCTACTTTAATCCCGCCCTGCCAGTCTACTGTTTGCAACATAGCAAAATTTCAGAAGAATCGTAGAGCGACTCTTGGGTAGGTGTACTTGTTGGTAGCCACGCCCTTGTGTCGGCGGACCCGTGCCGGAGCACACAATGGCAGCGTCTGCTTGTGCCGGCGGTGTTTTGCCTCGCATGTCCGGCGACCGGACCACAACCCGCTTCCTGGAAGAGACGCCGCTGCGGGGGAGTGGCCGAGTGGCCGAGGCGCAAGAAGCGCTGGACTCCAGGCTGGACGGCCGCCTCCAGCGCCCTGGAATGTCTCTGCCCACGCGGCTCCAGCCAACAGCCCGCTGGAAGCTGTTCAACCTCCGACAGCGTACGCTCCGCACAGCGGCTAAAGTGATGGTGATGGACAACTTTGTTTCGTGATTCAAAAGTATTTGTTAATATTTATTATTTGCCGTAAGTTTTTGATTGAACTTTATTAATTGTGCTATTTTTTCCAATAATAATAACAGCCTCTAGATCGCTAAAATTATATTCGTTGATTACGTCGTTTCGGCATCTGCCATCATCAGTTCGGTTTTACAAAGAGTATTCTGCGGCATTGGCCCCCTACTTAGCATGCATCTATAGCGAATCTTTAATTCAGCGCAAAGTTCCTAGTGATTGGAAAAAGGCGCAGGTGACTCCCGTGTATAAGAAAGGAAAGAGAACTGACCCATACAATTACAGGCCAATATCGTTGACATCGGTCTCATGTAGAATTTTGGAGCATATTATCAGTTCGAATATAGTAAATTTCCTTGAAACGGAAAAGCTTCTTTCCATGAATCAGCACGGGTTTAGGAAACATCGTTCATGTGAAACTCAGCTTGCCCTTTTCTCACATGACATCTTGCGAGCCATGGACGAAGGGCAACAGGCGGATTGTGTTTTTCTCGACTTCAAAAACGCGTTCGACGCGGTGCCACACTGCAGACTGCTAACGAAGATACGAGCTTATGGAATAGGTTCACAGATTTGTGACTGGCTGGAAGACTTCCTAAGTAATAGAACGCAGTACGTTGTTCTCGACGGCGAGTGTTCATCAGAGACGAGTGTATCGTCAGGCGTGCCCCAGGGGAGTGTGATAGGACCGCTATTATTTTCCATCTATATAAATGATCTGATGGACAGAGTAAGTTGTAATTTGCGGCTGTTTGTTGATGATGCTGTGGTGTACGGGAGGGTGTCGTCTGTAACTGACTGTAATAGCATACAGGATGACAGACAAAATTTCTAGTTGGTGCGAAGAATGGCAGCTACCTCTCAATGTAGAAAAATGTAAGGTGATGCGCATGAGTAGGAAGAACAATCCCATAATGTTCGAATACAGCATTAGTAATGAGCTTCTTGATGCTGTCGCGTCGTTCAAATATCTAGACGTAACATTGCACAGCGATATGAAATGGAACGAGCATGTAAGGACAGTTGTGAGTAAAGCAGACAGCCGACTTCGGTTTATTGGGAGAATTTTGGGAAGATGTACTTCACCTGTAAAGGAGACCGCGTATAAAACGCTTGTACGACCACGTCTCGAGTATTGTTCAAGTATTTCGGACCCGCAGCAGATCGGTTTGAAGGAAGACATAGAGGCGGTTCAGAGACGAGCAGCTAGATTTGTTACCGGTAGGTTCGACCAATGCGCGAGTGTCACGGAAATGCTCCGGCAACTCAATTGGGGATCGCTGGAAGAAAGTCGACGTTCTTTTCGTGAATTTCTGTTAAGTAAATTTAGAGGGCCGGAATTTGAAGCTGAGTGTAGTGCGATCTTGCTGCTGCCTACATACATTTCGCGTAAAGATCACAAAGACAATGTAAGAGAAATTAGGGCTCGTACGGAGGCATATAGGCATTCTTTTTTTCCTCGTTCAATTTGGGAGTGGAATAGGAAAGGGAATGCCTAGTAGTGGTACAGTGTACCCTCCGCCACGCACCTTACGGTGAATTGCGGAGTATGTATGTAGATGTAGATGTAGATGTAGATCATATCTAAAAGCCTCTCTGAACTTGTACAGTAAAGTTCAGTATCATTGATAAAATATCTGCCTAGTAGGTACGTCAACTACCTCACCTACTACCTGACGTAGCTTTTAGGCAGATATTTTATCTTATTGTAAAAAGATATAAAATAGCCAGGATCGCTTTGCTTATCATCAATTTTTATTAACGACGACCGGTTTCGCTGAACTATGTCAGCATGATCTGGTCAAATAAAATATTTTACAAGGCCATAATCTTGTAATGTCAAACAGTTGTTATATAACAATTTACAAAAGCAAACTGAGCGACAAAAGTAGTTTGCTTTTGTCACTCACTGTGATAATTATGTTTTATTATAATGACATAGTGCACCTATGCACTGTAAATTGTTATATAACAACTGTTTGACATTACAAGATTATGGCCTTGTAAAATATTTTATTTGACTATATGATGCTGACATAGTTCAGCGAAACAGGTTGTCGTTAATAAAAATTGATAATAAGCGATCCTGGCTATTTTATATCTTTTTACAATATTATAAGTGAATCGCCTCCTAAAACTTAAACCAACTCAAGGTATTTTATCATTGATACTGAACTTTACTGTACAAGTTCAGAGAGTCTTTTAGATCTGATGAAGGCAGGTGCCGAAACGACGTAATCAGTAAATACCATTTTAGCGATCTAGAGTGTTGTTATTCTTATTCAAAAAATGAAGCTACAAAAATTTTGCTATTTGTTGGCACTACGGAATGCAGTGGTACAAAACTCAAAAGTAAACCTTGGTTTGATGAAGAACGTCGGAAATCCGCAGAGATCAGATCAGCGATGAGGTTCAAATGGTCAGAGCAACCTTCAGAACATGCAGAAACAGCTTATTATGAGGCGAGGCAAAACACAAAGCAGCTCATAAGAAGGAAGAAACGGAAACACCAAAAAAATCTGTTGAAAGCCATCGAAGAGTCGAAGTCATCGGGCTCCTTTTTCCAGGCCTCAAGATGTGCTGCAGGTGTCTGTCGGCAACATACATTGGGTTTTAACAAGTGAAACTGGTGGAGTGGTACCACAACTAGAGCAGGCAAACTGATTTAAAATTATTTTGAGAGTTTATTGAACCATGAAAGTCCAAGAATGTTAACAAGTCAGATACGGGTCCAAAATGATAGAGAGGAAATCCCTGAACCATCAGAGGAAGAAATCCGTGTTGCACTAAGGGCCCTCAAGATCAACAAGGCTCCAGGTGGTAGTGGTAGCACAGCTGAGATGCTCCGACTGGGGGCCGAAGCATTGATTGAGGAATTGAAACGGTTGATTCCTAAGATCTGGACAGAGGAAAAAAATTCCTGGAGAATGGAAGACCACCATCATTTGTCCCTTCTTCAAGAAGGGAGATGCCATACAAGTATCCAACTACCGCGGCATTTCACTCCTTGAGATTGGGTAAAAAATATTTATAATGCTGCTCCTAAACCGCTTGAAACCTTTGGCTAAAGAAATAACAGGCCCTAACCAATGTGGCTTCATCTCTGGACGGTCGACTCTCGATCACATTTTTACCTTGAGGAGAATATTACGAGTTTGGTCGATAACTACACTTCATTTTCATTGACTTTAGACAAGCATGCGACAGCACTGACCGTTCGATGCTATGGAAAAAAAAGAGCTCGACATTTCACCAAAGTACATCCGACTAATAGAAGCTTGCTACTCCCAACCAACTTACCAAGTGGGGTTCTGTAACCAGCAATAATCACTATTCAGATTGGACAACGAGATCCACCGGCGCCATTACTATTCAACTTGGCCTTGGAAAAGGTGAGCCGCGATACTGTTCGAAACAGAGAAATGGATATGGTGGGAACAGACGCAATCCTGGTATTTGCTGACGATGTGATTCTTGGGGGCACCACACCCACTGCACGACTCCTCCGCAACGTGAAACAAACAGGGCTCGTAGTGAACGAGAGTAAAACAAAATACCTCGTTGTCTCACGATATCAAGCATTATTGTTGACAGGCATTCTTTCGTCGAGTGACAGAATTCAAGAACCTTGGATCCATATTGCCTCAAGACCCGAAATAAACCGACTTCCGGTGTGGCTCTGTAGGTCGCCGGTTCAATCCCGTCCACCTGCAATTTTATTTATTTTTATTTACTTATTTTTGTAATTATCATTTCCAGAAAGTTCTACATGTTTCTTATGTCACTTGTAATTTCTACATGTATCTTATGTTAACTATTCTTCTAATTTCTGGTACATTCTGTGTATAAACAGCACAGCAGTCTGCCCGAGAGGCAGTCAGTGCTGCGTCTGTGTTTCTGTTCGCAATAAACCTGCTTTCAGTGTAAGTGCTGTGTTCAGTTGACAACCCTGTCTTCGAAGTCAAGCCTGCTTCCATTTCAATGTGACATTATTGAATAGCAAAAATGAAGTAACGAATGAGGTGCATCAACGAATAACCAACGCTAGTCACATCTTCTTCAGCCTAAACAACATTTTCAAATCCAGGCTAATGTCACAGAAAAACAAGATTCAGTTGTACAAGACATTAATACGACCGGTAGTGTTATATGGTTGTGTGGTTGAGAAAAGAGTAAGACAGGATTGAGCCCTTCCCCAATATTGTTCAATCTGTATATTGAGCAAGCTGTGATGTAAGGAGAAATTAAAAAAAAGAGAGGGGATGAAAACCTTGTTGTTTGCAGACGACATAGTAATTCTGTCAGAGACGGCAAAGGACCTGCAAGAGCAATTAAATGGAATGGACAGTGTCTTGAAAGGTAGATGTAAGATGAACATTAACAAGAGTAAACAACTACAGTAGTAGATGAGTTGTATTATTTGGGTAGCAAGATAATTCTCATGACCGAAGTAAAGAAATGCAGAATGCCTCTGAGAAGAAAAGCCTTTCTGAAGAATCGAAATTTGTTGGCATCCAGTATTAGTTTAAATGTTAGGAAGCCCTTTCTGAAAGCATTTGTCTGGAGTGTAGCATTGTATGGGAGTGAAACGTGGACGGTAAGAAACTTTCGAAATGTGGTGCTACAGACGAATGATGAAGATTAGATGGATGGAACACGTAACTAATGAGGAGGTGGTCAGTAGAATTGGGGGAGAAAAAGAGTGCCGTGGCAAAATAGCCGTGCGCACTGAGGCGCCATGCTGCGGTGCGAGCGACGCGCGCCGTCGAGGTTCGAGTCCTCCCTCGGGCATGGGTGTATATGTATCCCGTAGGTTAGTTAGTTTAAGTAATTTATAAGGAGTAATAAGCAAGCATTAAGTGACACAGATTTACAAACATTTGGTTTTGAGAAAACTGTTTCTAGCATATCCTGCCTAAGAGAAGAGATAGGTTGAGATACATCAAGGAAACGTCAACTTAGCATTAGAAGGAAGCGTGTGGGGTAAAAATCGTAGAGGGAGACCGAGGGACGAATACAGTAAGCAGATTAAAAAAAATGTTCAAATGTTTGTTAAGCTTATGGGACTTAACTACGGGTTCATCAGTCCCTAAACTTACAAACTACTTATAAACTAACTAATACTAAGGACGGCACAAATATCCATGACCGAGAGGGGATTCGAACCCTCGACCGTAATGGCCGTGCAGACCGAGACTTTTTTTTTTTTTTTTTTTTTTTTGTGGTTTTAGGGCGCACAACTGCTAAGATCATTAGCGCCCAGACAAGAACAGAGATTCGCTAGATCTCGAAAAAATTGGTAAGAGAAGGCTAAAAACAAAAGATAAAAAACAATTAAAAGGGTTAAATAGCCTTTGATAAATTGGCCAAGTTGATAAAACGCAAAACTCGAACAGCTGCTCGTGTGTCATCAGCTAAAAGTTCCTCCAGAGTAGACGGAAAGTGAAGGGCTACACGGAGATGATTAAAATTAACACAAGACAGTAAAACATGTCGCACTGTCAGCAGTTCACCGCAGGAGCACAGCGGTGCAGGATCGGCGGTTAGCAAATGACGGTGGCTGAAACGGCAGTGACCGATCCGCAACCGGGCCAGGATGACCTCCTCCCGCCGAGAGGGGCGTGAGGAGGTCCTCCAAGCGGTCGGGATCGGTTTTACAGTTCTCAATTTATTGTCGGACGGTGAGAACCACGCACTGTGCCAGGACGACACGATACTCCGGCGAAGAGCCCGTTGAACATCGTCCGATGGGACGCAGAAGGTAGCCATGCGAGACCGTGACTGGAGCGCCTCAGTCCCCTCGGCCACCGCGGCCGGCTAAGCAGATTCAAGAGGATGTAGGTTGCCGAACGTATTCTCAGATGAGGAGACTTGGACGCGTTAGGGTAGCGTGGAGAGTTGCATCAAACCAGTCTGCAGACTGAAGACCACAACAACAACAAAATTAGTTATCGTTGTAATTTTGCGTGCTTCACTACGATATTTTCTTTACTTGAGGTTTATACGGTGTTTTTGTAGAGCGAAGCACTATGGCGCTACCACAATACTGAAAACGTGATACTTGTTGCGCTCCGATATGAGTGTCTCATCACCACGAACGAACAGCACAGTTTTACACCTGCGTGGTAAGGACAGTATGAGGATATTTGACCATCGTCTCGTGAGTGCAATATGCAGCTCTGCAACCGTTGTGGGAGGTGCTGGTCTGGCTGCAGACCGTCCGTCAAATGCATCCCAGACATGATCGATAGGGTTCAAGTCCAGTGAAGAAGCTGGCCAGTCAATTCGTCCAATTCCCTCAGCTTAAAGCAGTCATCCATCAGGTCAGCTGTGTGGTCGTTCACAAAAAAAAAAAAAAAAAAAAAAAAAAAAAAAAAAAAAAAAAAAAAATCATCCCAACCAGCTTAGGGGGACAACAGAAGTTCGAAGAATCTCGTCCTCTGCCGGCCGCGATGGCCGAGGTGACTGAGGCGCTCCAGTCACGGTCAGCACGGCCACTACGGTCGGGGGTTCGAATCCCCCCTCGGGCATGGATGTTTGTGCCGTCCTAGTTCGTAAGTAGTTCATAAGTAGTTTGTAAGTTTAGGGACTGATGACCCCGTAGTTAAGTCCCATGAGCTTAACAAACATTTGAACATTTTTTTTTTTTTTTTTTTTTAAATCTCGTCCTCTATGCCTCAGAGCAACACTGAGTCCTGCTCACACCATCCGTCCACCACGACGATATTGTGCTGTTTCGTTCTCATAAGAACGATTGTTACGACTTTCATAATCAGGAAACGATAGTTCGGTTGAATACAAAATCTTGACTGCGGGCTGAACGGTGTCGTGGTTTTAATGGCACACGCATCATAATCCTCCGTGCCTAGAGGCACAGACAAATATGTTACTCTGTGCTAGAGGCCACATTTCCGAAGGCGATTCTGGACTGCTTGTGTTGATACTGCGCGTCCCGTTGCTGCCTGGAGGGTGTGTTGCAGCTGAGTCGCATTCAGCCCCCTGTTAACCGCAGATAACGGCCATCTCGTGTTGATGTTACCCCTGGACCACCTTGTCCTTGTCTTTTTTCAACGGCTCCTGTTGTCTGAAATCGCGTCCAGGTCCTGGAAATCACACTTTGGGACACTGCAATAGCTGCAGCCACCTCCCTCTGTGTCTGTCCCGCTTACAACATGCCAATGGACGTCCATGCCTTAACTACCCTAAAAATCTTGCTGCTGTTGCATTTCCCTACTTGCTCACTACACTATCCAAACCCAACTGTTTTTTTGTAATTCGTTTGGTAAACACAAGTCAACACCAAGCCACTCTGAAACATCTTTCTGTTGTGGCCAGAGGCACCGACTTTTGAAAATCAGTGGGTTCACAAATGTTCGAAACCATCCCTCCTGGCCGGTCGCGGTGGCCGAGGGGATTGAGGCGCTCCAGTCACGGTCTGCACGGCCACTACGGTCGGGGGTTCGAATCCCCCCCTCGGGCATGGATATTTGTGCCGTCCTTAGTCTCAGCTAGTTCATAAGTAGTTTGTAAGCTTAGGGACTGAGGCCCCCGTAGTTAAGTCCCATAAGTTCTACAAACATTTGAACATTTGAACATCCCTCCTGAAAATCATGTTCATGCATTTTCGAATGAGCAATACTTGATAAAAGTAAATAGGCAGTTGTCTGGACTTTTAAAGCTAGCAGGAAGTAGGAGTAGGATGAAAAGAAAAGCATGGCTGCATTAGGACACAACAATAAAACGATCTAATTGGCCGAAGTGGATATTTCGATATAAGTAACACCCCAAAACTTCTACACGACCAATGAAATATTTTTTCACTGTACACTAACATAATACATTTTGTGCAAGGCTATTCTTTCTGGTAAAAGCGTTTGGTAGAACAACGTCACCAAGGTTTAAAGAAACCTTTGAAATATTTTAAGATTTTGAAGTCCGACATCAAATTTTTTTGGTCAGTTCCAAACAAGAGCTTTATACGTCAACGAAACTTTCATCACTTCGAGATAGCTTCATATAATTTCTGACAGTATTAATGTAGTCCAAGGTTTTTTCTTAAGCCTGAGAGAAAAGCATTACAAATTTCAACTGAATTTATAATTTTAATAACTTAATTTTAATTAACTTTAGCATCAGCATCAAATTCTTCAAGCTAAATTTCTGAAAGAACACAATTGAATGTTCATAAATACGTACACCTGAAAGGTCAAAAGGACCGACGTGCTTCAGGATGAATAAAGCTAGCATAGTGGCTAAAACACGGACACTCATTACTACTCGCTTGGGGACCCGCGTACAAAACTGATCATTTCTTTCACGTATGAAATATCGTGTCTCGCTATGGTCACTTTTTGCATTGCCTCTTGAGTCATAAGGTAGGTTTTGATTTTTCCCGATTTTTTTTTTAATTTATACAATTTTATTTTCCACCTCAATTTTATGTGGGTGCTCAGCACTCGAAAAAAATTCTTCGGGGGTGCACGAGCACCCACGGAGTCGGCGTCCCTGGTTGTTACCACTATATCGATTGCCGTAATGTTGTTGTCTCCACTAAGTAGAACCGACAGAAAGACGACACACCATTTTAGTTCATTTTGCCGATAATAATACTTCAGAACCTAGATATCTCGATTGATCCCCTAACTGTCTTGAACAGGGTAGTTGAGGTAGCTATGCTAGGAAGCGAGTGTTTCTATCGTGTTGTTCGGACAAGAGCGTTGAGCTTGCGGCGAAATGTGAACGATAAATATACGTCGATGAAACGGCAAAGGAGGCAGGATGTAGGGAAAAATTGCGCTTCGTTCTGTAAATAAAGCAAGAGTTTGAATGCTATTTGGTGGAAGATAAGAAAAATGATGGAGCGACTTGGTTTTGCTCCACTCAATGTGTTCTGAGCCAGGTGAGAGAAGGGACGGGGACATAATGTTTGTCCAGAAGGTCTCGGACAGTTCTGCTGTCATTAATCCATGGCGGATCAGGTATCCAACGGAAGACGACGTCGCGAGGGGTAGGGAGGTAAACAGCGCGGATGCCGGACACTTGCCACGCCGGACATTTTCCACACCTGACCCTTCGCCAGGTAGTCGGATTAGCGGCCCCTCAGGCAAGGGACGCCCTTCCCCGTACTCCTGCTGTTTGCTTCCAAACCTCCGTCTCCGATCTTACACGATACAGCCAATACGAAAGAGATATTTATGTTCGACATCTCGCCGAAATGTACAACTTCTTTTCAATATTTAATTCTCGTCCAGTTTGGCCAATGTATGAAGTACCATCCCTTTCAAACGAATTTTGCAGCCTGCATCCAAAAATGATTTTCACCCCTCAGATCATGTCACCCGATTGCTCCATCAACTACTTGGACCTAACTCTCACATTATCCAACAATCACATCACATTTGCGATTTACAGAAAGCCCACAACCAGTGACGCTGTCATCCACTCAACATCCTGTCACCCGTAAGCTTTTTCTCGTCAATGATCGACCGCTTATGCGACCTCCCTTCAAATAGTTGAGCAAGAACTAGCTAACCTGCGGCACATTGCTGGAACCAACGGATACCAGGCGCGCCTGGTCGACCCATTGTACAGCAGAAAAAACTCTAAAAACAACACCTCCCTGCTCCCTAGCACCATCACTACTGAATCCATCTACGTCTCCTTACCATTCATAGGAAATCTTTCTTACAGACTCGCCGGACTTCTTAAAACCACACACATAAAAGTAGCCTTCACGATCAATGACAAGATCCAGTATCGCTTTCACCACAGTAAACGGCTAGTTAAAGACTATTTTACCCAGTCAGGCGTCTACAAAATACAATGTTTGCAGTGCGCCTTATCATACATTGGCAAAACTGGACGAGCCTTCAAAACTAGGTTCCAAGAACATCTCTTAACTGAGAAAGGCGCTGCCAAAAATAATTCGGCCTTTTCCGAGTACCTCAAAAGAAGCAAACACATTCAGGACCCCCTTGACAAATTACAAGTTCTTCACATCGCCCCCAAAGGAAAACAACTCTCACTTCTTGAAGAATTAGAAATCACTAAGTTTGTAAAACGGTCCCCAGAACAAAGTCTCAACGAACAGCTCATTACAAAAATCAAACTTTTTACGACATCATGTTGTCCATCGTTTTCCAAAACGACCCCCCTTCTGACAATTCACAACATCCTTGTTCGGACCCACCCCCAGGCCTCTAATAATTTCGTTTTCATTCATTTATTATTGTTTCACTACCACCATGTATCATTTCACAAGATTCATTCCCCCACGTCACAAACATCTCTAATAATAGCAAGCTACCGCTTGGCAAGCCGCTCATTCTCTAGACTGTTAACTCTGCCCATACCGCTCTGTTTAACGGTCGCGTTTATGTTCCGCAGTTGTTAACAATACTACCAGTTGTAAATGTGGACCTGCCGCGACAGCGACTCCTCTGCTGCTATGGTGAGTTTTATCATATAAAAGCGTTCCATTAATTTCTATACCACACCCCTTTAGTCCCTAGTCATTAGTTCAAATAACCCTTACGTTTACCTCTTTGCAGGCGCCCAATGACAACAATTGTGAAGATTCCTCCTACACAGCTATAGATCGCTCTGTGGCTCCATCTCCGCCCAAGTAAGTCTGAATTTTCAAATCTACTCACCTTAGCCACATTAGATTCGCTGCCCGCCAGGTTCACGGACTGTAACAAAACATTTGTATTTTTCCAGTCTGACGATGCGCTAACAGCGCGAAACGCGTCATTGGTTAATGAAGTATTGCAACAGAGACTGAACAATTTTAATCAAATCTGTAACAAAGATTTTCACCAAAACTAAACACTAAATACCTCTATTAAAAAGGAAAACAGATAAAAATTCGGTTGACATCTTCCTAGGAGACAGTCTACATTTTTTCTAAATAAACTATGTAAGTGAAGACCATATGTGGCTTACATTCAAAGAAATAGTATAAACAGTATTGGAGGGATTGCTGCCAAATAAATTAATAAGAGACTGAACTGGTCCCCCATTGTACATAAAACAGAACAGAAAGCTTTTGCAGAAAATTTAGACCAATTCAAAATCCCCAAGATTGCCGATGTTTTACTGAAGCTCGAAATTTAGCGCGGCCTTCAATGCGACATTCGTTTAATATTTTTCACAACGAAACACTTTGTAGAAATGTGGCGGAAAATCCAAAGAGATTCTGGTCCTATGTTATCTACAGCAGAGGAAAGACTAAGTGAATGCCTTTATTGCCCGATAGGGACGGTACGTTACTGAACAAGTTACTGAACAAGTGGAGTTATTTAATGCAGTTTTCCGAAATTCTTTCATCAAATAAGGCGAAATAAATATTCCACAATTCGAAATGAGAACTGCTGCAAACGTAACATAAAAGTAAATACCCTTGATGGTACAAAGCAAAACAACCTATGAAATAAGTGGTGTTGCAGACGAAATGATAAACTATGTTTTCAAAAGTTTCTAATACATAAAAAAATACGTCTAATACATTTGTTTATGATTTTCCTTTGTAACAATTATTTTTGAATAGTAAGCTACTTGCCTTGTCTCCACCAACAACATGGTGACATACTTTAATTTTTAAGGACTACATCTAAATGTACTTCAAGAGATCTACGTGTACTGTAAAGTTATTTATATTCTTGTCTAATTTACGAGATATGGCAATTTTGAAATAATTCCCATTCCTCCTACAGCTGCCGAATTAGTCAATCTTAAGAGCAGGTCTGTTTTAGGGTATGGCAAGTGTCCGGCCGGCGTGGCAAATCTCCGACCAGCGTGGCAAACCTCCGACCGGCGTGGCAAATTTCCGTCAGGCGTGGCAAATCTACAATCGGCCTGTCAAATCTCCGTCCGGCGTAGCAAATCTCCGACCGGCGTGGCAAATCTCCGGCAGGCGTGAAAATTCTACGATCGGCGTGGCAAACCTCCGGCCGGCGTGGCAAATCTCCGACCGGTGTGGCAAATCTCCGACCAGCATTACAAATCTCCGACCGGCGTGGCAATTTTCCGACCGGCGTGGCAAATCTCTGAATGGCGTGACAAATCTCTGACTGGTGTGGCAAATCTCTGACTTGCGTGGCAAATCTCTGACTGGCGTGGCAAATCTCCGGCCGGCATGGCAAATCTCCGACCAGCATGGCAAATCTCTGACTGGCGTGGCAAATCTCTGACTGGCGTGGCAAATCTCCAGCCGGCATGGCAAATCTCCGACCGGCGTGGCAAATCTCTGACTGGCGTGGCAAATCTCCGGCAGGCGTGGAAAGTCTACGATCGGCGTGGCAAATCTCAGACCGGCTTGGCAAATCTCCGACCTGCGTGGCAAATCTTTGACTGGCGTGACAAATCTCCGACCGGCGTGGCACATCTCTGACTGGTGTGACAAATCTCTGACTGGCGTGACAAATCTCTGACTGGCGTGGCAAATCTCTGACTGGCGTGGCAAATCTCCGGCCGGCGTGGCAAATCTCCGACCGGCGTGGCAAATCTCCGACCGGCGTGGCAAATCTCCGACTGGCATGGCAAATTTCCGACCGGAGTGGCACATCTCTGCCTGGTGGGGCAAATCTCTGACTGGCGTGGCAAATCTCTGACTGGCGTGGCAAATCTCCGACCGGCGTGTCAAATGTCCGACCGACGTAGCAAATCTCCGGCCGGCATTGCAAATCTCGGGCCGTCGCGGCAAATCTCCGACCGGCGTGGCAAATCTCCGACTGGTGTGGCAAATCACTGACTGGCGTGGCAAATCTCCGGCCGGCATGGCAAATCTCCATCCGGCGTGGCAAATCTCCGGCCGGCGTGGCAAATCTCCGACCGTCGTGGAGAAACAACGACCGGTGTGGCAAATCTCCGACCGGTGAGGCAAATCTCTGAGCGGCATGGCAAATCTCCGACTGGCAAGGCAAATCTCCGGTAGGCGTGGCAAATCATCAACCGGCGTGGCAAATCGCCGACCAGCGTGGCAAATATCCAACTGGTGTGGCAAATCTCTGACTGGCGTGGCAAATCTTCGGCCGGCGTGGCAAATCTCCGACCGGTGTGGCAAAAATCCGTACGGCATGGCAAATCTCCAGCTGATGAGGCAAATCTTCGACCGGCGTGGCAAATCTCTGACCGTCGTGGAGAAACTATGACCGGTATGGCAAATCTCCGACCGGTGTGGCAAATCTCCGACCGGCATGGCAATTCTCTGACCGGTGAGGCAAATCTCCAGCAGGCGTGGCTAATCTTCAACCGGCGTGGCAAATCTCCGACCAGCGTGGCATAGCTCCAGCCGGCGTGGCAAAACTCCGACTGGCATGGCTAATCTCCGACTGGATTGGCAAATCTCCGACCAGCGTGGAAATCTCCAGCCGGCGTGGCAAAACTCCGGCAGGTGTGGCAAATCTTCTACCGGTGTGGCTAATCTCCGGCCGGCACAGCAATAATCCGACCGGCGTGGCATCTCTGACCGGCGTGGCAAATCTCCGGCCGGCGAGCCAAATCTCCGACCAGCGTGTCAAATCTCCGACCGTCGTGGAGAAACTATGACCGGTGTGGCAAATCTCCGATCGGTGTGGCAAAAAACCGTCCGGCATGGCAAATCTCCAGCTGACGAGGCAAATCTCCGATCGGCGTGGCAAATCTCTGACCGTTGTGGAGAAATTATGACCGGTGTGGCAAATCTCCGACCGGCGTGGCACATCTCCAACTGGCATGGCTAATCTCCGACTGGCTTGGCAAATCTCCGGCAGGCGTGGCAAATCTTCAACTGGTGTGTCAATTCTCCGACTGGCGTGGCAACTCTCCGACCAGCGTGACAAATCTCCAACTGGCATGGCTAATCTCCGACTGGCTTGGCAAATCTCCAACCCGCGTGACAAATCTCCAGACGGCGTGGCAAAACTCCAGCAGGCGTGGCAAATCTTCAACCGGCGTGGCAATTCTCTGACCGGTATGGCAAAACTCCGACCGGTGTGGCAAATCTCTGGCAGGCATGGCATATCTTCTTCCGGCCTGGCAAATCTCCGGCAAATCTCTGACCGGCGTGGCAAATCTCCGACCAGCGTGGCAATTCTCCAACCGGCATGGCAAATCTTCGGCCAGTGTGGCAAATTTCCCACGGGCGTGGCAAATCCCAGCTTAAGTGGCAAATCTCCGACCAGCGTGGCAAATCTCCGACTGGCGTGGAAAATCTCCGGCAGACGTGGCAAATCTCCGGCCGGCATGGCAAATCTCTCACTGGCGTGGCAAAACTCTGACCGGTGTGGCAAAACTCCAACCAGTGTGGCAAATCTCCAGCCGGCGTGGCAAATCTCCGACCGGTGTGGCAAATCTCAGACCGGCGTGGAGAAACTATGACCGGTGTGGCAAATCTCCGACCGGCATCTCAAAACTCCAAAGGTTGTGGCAAAACTCCGACCAGTGTGGCAAATCTCCAGCCGGTGTGACACATCTCAGACCGGTGTAGCAAATCTTCGACCGGCGAGGCAAAACTCCGACCGGTGTTGAAAATCTCCAGCCAGTGTGGCAAATCTCCGGCCGGCGTGGCAAATATCTGGCAGGTGTGGCAAACCTCCAGCCGGCATGCCAAATCTACGATCGGCGTGGCAATTCTCCAGCCGGCGTGCCAAATCCTAACTGGCGTAGCATATCTCCGGCCGGCGTGAAAAATCTCCGACTGGAGTGGCAAATCTGCGACCGGCGTGGCAAATCTCCGGCCGGCGTGGCTAATCTCCAACTGGCTTGGCAAATCTCCGACCGGTGAGGCAATTATCCGACCGGCGTGGCAAATCTCCGGTCGGCGTGGCAAATCTCCAACTGGCATTACAAATCTCTGACCGGTGTGGCAAATCTCTGACCTGCAAGGCAAAACTCCGACCGGTGTGACAAGTCTCCGGCCGGCGTGGCAAATTTCCGACCTGCGAGCCAAATCTCCGCCCGGTGTGGCAAATCTCCGGCCGGCGTGGCTCATCCCGGCTGGCGTGGGAAATCTCCGACCGGCGTGGCAAATCTCTAACTGGCAAGGCAAACTCTGACTGGCGTAGCAAATCTCCGACTGGTTTGGCAAAACCCCAACCGGTGTGGCAAATCTCCAGTCGGCGTGGCAAATCTTCGGCCAGCGTGGCAAATCTCCGACCAGCGAAGCAATTCTTCGGCCGGTGTGGCAAATCTCTCGCGTGCGTGGCAAATTCCAGCTGGTGTGGCATATTACCGACTGGCGTGGCAAATCTCCAACCGGCGTGTCAAACCTTCGGCAGGCGTGGCAAATCACCGGCCGGCGTGGTAAATCTCTGACTGGCATGGCAAACTCTGACTGGCGTGGCAAAACTCCAACCGGTGTGGCAAATATACGAATGGCGTGGCAAATCTACAGCTGGCATGCCAAATCTCTAACTGGCGTGGCAAATCACCGGCCATCGTGAAAAATCTCCGACTGGAGGGGCAAATCTGCGACCGGCGTGGCAAATCTCTGGTCAGCGTGGCTAATCTCCGACTGAATGGCAAATCTCTGACCGGTGAGGCAAATATCCGACCTGCGTGGCAAATCTCCGACCGGGTGGCAAATACCTGCCCGCCGTGTCAAATATTCGACCGGCATGGCAAATCTCCGACCAGCGTGGCAAATTTCCGACCGACTTGGCAAATCTCTGACCGGCGTGGCAATCTCCGGCAGGCGAGGCAAATCTCCGGCCGGCATTGAAAATCTCTGACTGGCGTGGCAAGCTCTGACTGGCGTGGCAAAGCTCAGACCGGTGTGGCAAAACTCCACAGGGGTGGCAAATCTCCAGCTGGCGTGGCAAATCTCCGACCTGTGTGGCATATCTCAGACCGGTGTGGCAAATCTCCGACCGGCATGGCATATCTCCAACTGGCGTGTCAAATCTCCGGCCAGCTTGACAAATCTCTGACTGGCGTGGCAAATCTAGGGCCGGCGTGAAAAATCTCCGACTGGAGTCGCAAATCTGCGACTGGCTTGGCAAATCTTTGGCCGGCATAGCTAATCTCCGACTGGCTTGGCAAATCACCGACTGACATGGCAAATCAACGACCGGTGTGGCAAATCTCCACCGGCAAGTGAGCAAATATCCGAAAGGCGGGGCAAATCTCCGGCCGGCATGGTAAATCTCAGACCGGTGTGGCAAATCTTCGACCAGCGAGGCAAAACTCTGACCGGTGTGGCAAATCCCCAGCCGGTGTGGGAAATCATCTACCGTCATGGCAAATCTTCAACCGGCGTGGCAAATTACGGCCGGCGTGGCAAATATCCGACCGGCGTGGCAAATCTTCGGCCAGTGTGGCAAATCTCTGACCGGCGTGGCAAACTCTGACAGCCATGGCAAACCTCCGACCGTTGTGACAATACTCCAACCGGTGTAGCAAATCTCCGGCCGGCAAGCCAAATTTATGAACGGGGTGGCAAATCTCCAGCCGTCGTGCCAAATCTCTAACTGGCGTGGCAAATCTCCAGCCGGCGTGAAAAATCTCTGACTGGAGTGGGAAATCTGCGACAGGCATGCCAAATCTTTGGCCGGCGTGGCTAATCTCCGACTGGCTGCGTAAATCTCCGACCAGTGAGACAAATATCCGACCGGCGTGGCAAATCTCTGGTCGGCGTGGCAAATCTTTGACTGGCATGGAAAATCTCCAACCGGTGTGGCAGATCTCCAACCGGCGAGGCAAAACTCCGACCGGTGTGGCAATCTCCGACTGGCATTGCAAATCTCCGACCGGGTGGCAAATCCGTGGCCGCCGTAGAAAATATCCGGCCGGTGTGGTAAATCTCTGACTGGCGTGGCAAATCCCCGACCTGCATAGCAAACCTCCGGCCGACGAGGCAAATCTCTGATCGTCGTGGCAAATCTCCGGCCGGCGAGAAAAATCTCCGACTGGAGTGGCAAATCTGGGACCGGTATGGCAAATCTCCAGCCGGCGTGCTTAATATACGCCCGGCGAATCAAATCTCCGGCCGGCATGGCAAATCTCCGACAGGCGTGGCAAATCACCGACTGACGTGGCAAATCAACGACCGGTGTGGCAAATCTCCACCGGCAAGACAAAACTCCGCCCGGTGTGTCAAATCTCTGACCGGCAAGGCAAAACTCCGACCGGTGTGGCAAATCTCCAACCGGCATGGCAAATCTCTGACCGGTGTGGAAACTCTCAGGCTGGCGTGGCAAATGTCCGGCCGGCGTGGAAAATGTCAGGCCGGCGTGCCAAATGTCCGGCCGGCGTGGAAAATGTCAGGCCGGCATGGAAAATGTCAGGCCAGCCTGGCAAATGTCCTGCCAGTGTGGAAAATGTCAGGCTGGCATGGCAAATGTCCGGCCGGCGTGGAAAATGTCAGGCCGGCATGGAAAATGTCAGGTCAGCCAAGCAAATGTCCGGCCGGCGTGGAAAATTTCAGGCCGGCGTGGCAAATGTCCGGCCGGCGTGGCAAATGTCCTGCCGGCGTGGCAAATGTCCGGCCGGCATGGCAAATCTCCGGCCGAAGTGGATCATGTCGGCCAGCGTGGCAAATGTCCGGCCCGCATGGCAAATGTCTGACCGCGTGGCAAATGTCCGGCCTGCGTGGAAAATGTCCGGCCCGCATGGCAAATGTCCGGCCCGCATGGCAAATGTCCGGGCGGCGTGGCAAATATCCGTCGGGCGTGGCACATGTCCGGCCGGCGTGGCAAATCTCCGGACGGTGTGGCACATGTCCGGCCGGCATGTCAAATGTCCGGCCGGCGTGGAAAATGTCCGGCCCGCGTGGCAAATCTCCGACCGGCGTGGCTAATCTCCGTTCGGCGTGGAAAATCTCTGACTGGCATGGCAAATCTCCAACCGGTGTGGCAGATCTCCAACCGGCGAGGCAAAACTCCGACCGGTGTGGCAAATCACCGACTGGCATTGCAAATCTCCGACCGGCTGGCAAATCCCTGGCCGCCGTGGAAAATATCCGACTGGCGTGGCAGATCTCCGACCGGTGTTGCAAATTTCCGACCGGCGTGATAATCTCCTGCCGTTGTGGCAAATCTCCGACTGGCGTGGCAATTTCCCCAACCGGAGTAGCAAATCTCTGGCCGGCAAGGCAAATCTCTGATCGTCGTGGCAAATCTCCAGCCGGCATGAAAAATCTCCGATTGGAATGGCAAATCTGCGACCGGTATGGCAAATCTCCGGCTGGCATGCCTAATATCCTCCCGGCGAATCAAATCTCCGGCCGGCATCGCAAATCTCCGACAGGCGTGGCAAATCACCGACTGGCGTGGCAAATCAAAGACCAGTGTGGCAAATCTCCACTGGCAAGGCAAAACTCCGCCCGGTGTGTCAAATCTCCAACCGGCAATGCAAAACCCCAACCGGTGTGGCAAATCTCTGACCGGCATGGCAAATCTCCGACCGGAGTGGCAAATCACTGGCCGGCGTGACAAAGAGCCCACCGGCGTGGCAAATCTCCGACCGGCGTGGAAAATGTCAGGCCGACGTGCCAAATGACCGGCCAGCGTGGAAAATGTCAGGCCAGCGTGGCAAATTTCCGGCCCGCATGGCAAATGTCAGGCCGGCGTGCCAAATGTCCGGCCGGCGTGGCAAATGTCCGGCCGGTGTGAAAAATGTCAGGCCGGCATGGAAAATGTCAGGCCGGCGTGGAAAATGTCAGGCCAGCCATGCAAATGTCCTGCCGGCGTGGAAAATGTCAGGCCGGCGTGGCAAATTTCCGGCCCGCATGGCAAATGTCAGGCCGGCGTGCCAAATGACGGCCGGCGTGGCAAATATCCGGCCGGCGTGGAATATGTCAGGCCGGAGTGGCAAATGTCCGGCCGGCGTGGAAAGTGTCAGGCCGGTGTGGAAAATGTCCGGCCAGCGAGGCAATTCCCGGCCGGCGTGGCACATGTCTGGCCGGCGTGGCACATGTCTGGCCGGCGTGGGAAATCTCCGGCCGGTGTTGCACATGTCCGGCCGGCATGGCAAATGTCCGGCCCGCATGGCAAAAGTCCGTATTCGTGGCAAATGTCCGGCCTGCGTGGAAATTGTCCGGCCCGCGTGGCAAATGTCCGGCCGGCGTGGCAAATGTCCGACCGGCGTGGAAAACGTCAGGCCGGCGTGGCAAATGTCCGGCCGGCGTGGAAAATGTCAGGACAGCGTGGAAAATGTCCCGCCTGCGTGGCAAATGTCCGGCCGGCGTGGCAAACCTCCGGCCGGCATGGCAAATCGCAGACCGGTGTGACAAATCTTCGACCAGCGAGGCAAAACTCTGACCGGTGTGGCAAATCCCCAGCCGGTGTGGGAAATCTCCTACCGTCATGGCAAATCTTCAACCGGCGTGGCAAATATCTGGCCGGCGTGCCAAATCTCCAGCTGGCGTGACAATACTCCTACTGGCGTGGCAAATCTCCGACCAGCTCAGTAAATCTCCAGCCAGTGTGGCAAACCTCTGGCCGGCGTGGCAAATATCCGGCCGGCGTGGCAAATCTCCAGCGGGCGTGCTAAATCTACGATAGGCGTGGCAAATCTCCAGTCGGCGTGCCAAATCTCTAACTGGCGTGGCAACTCTGGCCGGCGTGAAAAATCACCGACTGGAGTGGAAATCTGCGACCGGCGTGGCAAATCTCCGGCCGGCGTGGCAAATCTCCAGTCGGCATGGCAAATCTCCAATTGGCATGGGAAATCTCCGACCGGTGTGGCAAATCTCTGACCCGCGTGGCAAAACTCCGGTCGGCGTGGCAAATCTGTGACTGGCATGGCAAATCACCGACCGGTGTGGCAATTCTCCGACCGGCGAGACAAAACTCCGACCGGTGTTGCAAGTCTCCGACCGGCATTGCAAATCTCCGACCGGGTGTCAAATCCCTGGCCGCCGTGACAATTATCCGACTGGCGTGTCAAATCTCCGACCAGCGTGGCAATTCTCCGACCGGCGTGGCAAATCTTCGGCCAGTGTGGCAAATATCCCGCGGGCGTTTCAAATCCCAGCTGGAGTGACAAACCTCCGACCGGCGTGGCAAATCTCCGGCAGGCGTGGCAAATCTCCGGCCGGCAAAGCTAATCTCTGACTGGCGTGGCAAAAATCTGACCGGTGTGGCAAAACTCCAACCGGTGTAGCAAATCTCCAGCCGGCGTGGCAAATCTCCGACCGGTGTGGCAAATCTCAGACCGGCGTGAAGAAACTACGACCGTTGTGGCATATCTCCGACCGGTGTGGCAAATCTCCGACCGGCATGGCAAATGTCCGTCCGGCATGGCATATCTCCGGCCAGCTTGGCAAATCTCCGACTGGTGTGGCAAATCTCTGGCCGGCATGGCAAATCTCTGACTGGCGTGGCAAACTCTGGCTGGCGTGGCAAAACTCTGACCGGTGTGGCAAAACGCCACCGGTGTGCAAAATCTCCAACCATCGTGGCAAATCTCCGACCGGTGTGGCATATCTCAGACCGGCGTGAAGAAACTACGACCGATGTGGCAAATCTCCGACCGGTGTGTCAAATCACCGACCGGCATGGCAAATCTCCGACCGGCGTGGCAAATCTCCGGCCAGCTTGGCAAATCTCCGACTGGCATGTCAAATCTACGACTGGCGTGGCAAATCTCCAAACGGTGTGGCATAACTCCGACTGGCGTGGCAAATCTCCAGCCGGTGTGGCAAATCTCCTACCGTCATGGCAAATCTTCAACCGGCGTGGCAAATTACGGCCGGCGTGCCAAATCTCCAGCTGGCGTGGCAATTCTCCTACTGGCGTGGCAAACCTCCGACTGGTTTGGCAAATCTCCGGCCGGCGTGACTAATCTCCGACTGCCTTGGCAAATCTCCGGCCGGTGAGGCAAATATCCGACCGGCATGGCAAATCTCCGGACGCCGTGCAAATCTCTGTCTGGCATGGCAAATCACCGGCCGGCGAGGCAAATCCCTGGCCGCCATGTCAAATATCTGACCGGCGTGGCAAATCTTCGGCCGGTGTGGCAAATCTCCCGCGGGCATGGCAAATCCCAGCTGGCGTGGCAAATCTCCGACCAGCGTGGCAAATCTCCAACCGGCGTGGCAAATCTTCGGCAGGCATGGCAAATATCCGGGCAGCGTGGTAAATCTCTGACTGGCGTGGCAAACTCTGACTGCCGTGGCAAATCTCCGACCATTGTGGCAATACTCCAACCGGTGTAGCAAATCTCCAGCCGGCGAGCCAGATCTACAAACGGGGTGGCAAATCTCCAGCCGGCGTGCCAAATCTCTAACTGGCGTGGCAAATCTCCGGCCGGCGTGAAAAATCTTGAATTGGAGTGGGAAATCTGCGACCGGCGTGACAAATCTGTGGCCGGCGTGGCTAATCTCCGAGTGGCTTGGCAAATCTCCGACGGGTGAGGCTAATATCTGACCGGCGTGGCAAATCTCCGGTCGGCGTGGCAAATCTCTGACTGGCATGGCAATTCTCCGACCGGTGTGGCAAATCTCCAACCAGCGAGGCAAAACACCGTCCAGTGTGGCAAATCTCTGACCGGCATTGCAAATCTCCGACCGGGTGGCAAATCCCTGGCCGCCGTGGCAAATATCCGACTGGCGTAGCAAATCTCCGACCGGCGTGACAAATTTCCGTCCGGCGAGGAAAATCTCTGCCGATGTGGCAAATCTCCGACTGGCGTGGCAAATCCCCGACCGGCGTAGCAAATCTCCGGCCGGCGAGGCAAACCTCCGATCGTCGTGGCAAATCTCCGGACGGCGTGAAAAATCTCCGACTTGAGTGGCAAATCTGCGACCAGTATGGCAAAACTCTGGCCGGCGTGCCTAATATCCAACCGGCGTAGCAAATCTCCGGCCGGCATGGCAAATCTCTAACTGGCGTGACAAATCTACGGCCGGCGTGAAAAATCTCCGACTGGAGTGGGAAATCTGCGACCGGCGTGACAAATCTTTGGCCGGCGTGGCTAATCTCCGACTGGCTTGGCAAATCTCCGACGGGTGAGGCAAATATCTGACCGGCATGGCAAATCTCCGGTCGGCGTGGCAAATCTCTGACTGGCATGGCAAATCTCCGTCCGGTGTGGCAAATCTCCAAACAGCGAGGCAAAACACCGTCCGGTGTGGCAAATCTCTGACCGGCATTGCGAATCTCCGACCGGGTGGCAAATCCCTGGCCGCCGTGGCAATTATCCGACCGGCGTGACAAATTTCCGACCAGCGAGGAAAATCTCCGGCCGGTGTGGCAAATCTCCGACTGGCGTGGCAAATCCCCGACCGGCGTAGCAAATCTCCGGCCGGCGAGGCAAACCTCCGATCGTCGTGTCAAATCTCCGGACGGCGTGAAAAATCTCCGACTGGAGTGGCAAATCTGCGACCAGTATGGCAAAACTCCGGCCGGCGTGCCTAATATCCAACCGGCGTAGCAAATCTCCGGCCGGCATGGCAAATCTCTAACTAGCGTGACAAATCTCCGGCCGGCGTGAAAAATCTCCAAGTGGAGTGGGAAATCTGCGACCGGCGTGACAAATCTTTGGCCGGCGTGGCTAATCTCCGACTGGCTTGGCAAATCTCCGACAAGCGTGGCAAATCTCCGACTGGCGTGGCAAATCAACGACCGGTGTGGCAAATCTCCACCGGCAAGGCAAAACACCGCCCGGTGTGGCAAATCTTCGACTGGCGAGGCAAAACTCCGATCGGTGTGGCAAATCTCCGACCGGCATTGCTAATCTCCGACTGGCTTGGCAAATCTCCGACCGGCGTCTAAAATCTCCGGCCGGCGTGGAAAATCTCCGGCAGGTGTGGCAAATCTTCTACCGGTGTGGCTAATCTCCAGCCGGCACAGCAATAATCCGACCGGTGTGGCAAATCTCTGTCCGGCGTAGCTAATCTCCGAGCTACGTGACAAATCTCCGGCCGGCGAGGCAAACCTCCGGCAGGCGTGGCAAATCTTCAACCGGCGTGGCAATTCTCCTACCGGTATGGCAAAACTCCGACCGGTGTGGCAAATCTCTGGCAGGCGCGGCATATCTTCTTCCGGCCTGGCAAATCTCCGGCAAATCCCCGACCGGCATGGCAAATCTCCGACCAGCGTGGCAATTCTCCGACCGGCGTGGCAAATCTTCGGCCAGTGTGGCAAATGTCCCGCGGGCGTGAAAAATCCCAGCTCAAGTGGCAAATCTCCGACCGGCGTTGAAAAACCCCATCAGGCATGGAAAATTTCCGGATGGCATGGCAAATCTCTGACTGGCGTGGCAAAACTCTGACTGGTGTGGCAAGACTCCAACCAGTGTTGCAAATCTCCAGCCGGCGTGGTAAATCTCCGACCTGTGTGGCAAATCTCAGACCGGCGTGGAGAAACTATGACCGGTGTGGCAAATCTCCAACCAGTGCGACAAATCTCCGACCGGCATGACAAATCTCCAACCGGCGTGACAAATCTCCGGCCAGCTTGGCAAATCTACGACTGGCGTGGCAAATCTCCGACTGGCGTCGCAAATCTCCAAACAGTGTGGCAAAACTCCGACCGGTGTGGCAAACCTCCAGCCGGTGTGACAAATCTCAGACCGGTGTGGCAAATCTCCGATCGGCGAGGCAAAACTCCAACCGGTGTGGCAAATCTCCTACCGTCATTGCAAATCTTCAACCGACGTGGCAAATTACGGCTGACGTGGCAAATATCCGGCTGGCGTGCCAAATCTCCAGCTGGCGTGGCAATTCTCCTACTAGCGTGGCAAATCTCCGACCGGTTTGGCAAATCTCCAACCGGCTTGGCAAATCTCCAGCCAGTGTGGCAAATAACCGGCCAGCGTGGCAAATATCCGGCCGGCATGCCAAATCTACGATCGGAGTGGCAAATCTCCAGCCGGGCTGCCAAATCTCTAACTGGCGTGGCAAATCTCCGGCCGGCAAGAAAAATCTCCGATCATCGTGGCAAATCTCTGGCCGTCGTGGATAATCTCCGACTGGCTTGGCAAATCTCTGGCCGGTGTGGCCAATCTCCGACTGGCGTGGCAAATCCCCGAGCAGCGTAGCAAATCTCCGGCCGGCAAGGCAAATCTCCGATCGTCGTGGCAAATCTCTGGCCGGTGTGAAAAATCTCCGACTGGAGTGGCAAATCTGCGACCGGTATGGCATATCTCTGGCCGGCGTGCCTAATATCCGACCGGCGTAGCAAATCTCCGGCCGGCATGGCAAATCTCCGACAGGTATGGCAAATCTCCGACTGGCGTGGCAAATCAATGACCGGTGTGGCATATCTCCACCGGCAAGGCAAAACTCCGTGCAGTGAGGCAAATCTCTGACCGGCAAGGCAAAACTCCGACCGGTGTGGCAAATCTCTGACCGGCAATGCAAATCTCCGACTGGTGTATCAAATCAATGGCCGGCGTGGCAAATAGCCGACCGGCGTGGCAAATCTCCGACCAGCGTGGAAAAAGTCAGGCCGGCGTGGCAAATGTCCGGCCGGCGTGGAAAATGTCAGGCCGGCGTGCCAAATTTCCGGCCCGCATGGCAAATGTCAGGCCGGCGTGGCAAATGTCCGGCCGGCGTGGCAAATGTCTGTCCGGGATGGAAAATGTCAGGCCGGCGTGGAAAATGTCAGGCCAGCCTGGCAAATGTCCTGCCGGCGTGGAAAATGTCAGGCCGGCATGGCAAATGTCCGGCTGGCGTGGAAAATGTCCGGCCGGAGTGTAAAACGTCAGGCCGGCGTGGCAAATGTCCGGCCTTCGTGGCAAATGTCCGGCCCGCATGGCAAATGTCCGGCCACGTGGCAAATGTCCGGCCTTCGTGAAAAATGTCCGGCCCGCGTGGCAAATGTCCGGCCGGCGTGGCAAATGTCCGGCCGGCGTGTAAAACGTCAGGCCGGCGTGGCAAATGTTCGGCCGGCGTGGAAAATGTCAGGCCGGCGTGGAAAATGTCCGGCTGGCGTGGAAAATGTCAGGCCGGCGTGGAAAATGTCCGGCAGGCATGGAAAATATCAGGGCGCCGTGGCAAATGTCTGGCCGGCGTGGCAAATGTCCGGCCGGCGTGGCAATTGTCCGGCCGGCGTGGCAAATGTCCAGCCCGCGTGGCTAATGTCCGGCCGGTGTGGAAAATGTCCTGCCGGCATGCCAATCACCGGCTGGCGTGGCAAATATCTGGCCGGTGTGGCAATTGTTCGGGCTGCGTGGCCAATGTCCGGCCGGTGTGCCAAATGTCCGGCCTGCGAGTCAAATCTCCGGCCGGCGTGGCAAATGTCCGACCGGTGTGACAAATCTCCAGCCGGTGTGGCAAATCTCAGATCGGTGTGGCAAATCTTCGACCAGCGGGGCAAAACTCTGACAGGTGTGGCAAATCTCCAGCCGGTGTGGCAAATCTCTTACCTTCATGGCAAATATTCAACCGGAGTGGCAAATTACGGCCGGCGTGGCAAATATCCGGCCGGCGTGCCAAACCTCCAGCTGGCAGGTAATTCTCCTACTGGCATGGCAAATCTCCGACCGGCTTGGGAAATCTTCAGCCAGTGTGGCAAATCTCCGGCCGGTGTGGCAAATATCTGGCCGGCATGGTAAATCTCCGACCGACGTGGCAAATCTCCGACCGGCGTGGCAAATCTCTGACTGGCGTGGCAAAATCTGACTGGTGTGGCAAATCTCCAACTGGTTTGGCAAAACCCCAACCGGTGTGACAAATCTCCAGCCGGCGTTGCAAACCTCCGACCGCCGTGACAAATCTCTGACCGGCGCTGCAAATCTCCATCAGGCATGGCAAAGTTCCGACCAGCGTGGTAAATCTCCAACCGGCGTAGCAAATCTTCGGCCAGTGTGGCAAATCTCCCACGGGCGTGGCAAATCCCAGATGGCATGGCAAATCTCCGACCAGCGTGGCACGTCTCCAACCAGCGTGGAAAACCTTCGGCAGGCGTGGCAAATCTCTGGCCGGCGTGGTAAATCTCTGACTGGCGTGGCAATCTCTGACTGGCATGGCAAATCTCCGACCGGTGTGGCAAAACACCAACCGGTGTGCCAAACCTCCGGCCGGCGTGCCAAATCTACAAACGGCGTGGCAAACATTCAGCCAGCGTGCCAAATCTCTAACTGGCGTGGCAAATCTCCGCCCATCGTGAAAAATCTCCGACTGGAGTGGAAAATCTGCGACCGGCGTGCAAATCTCCGGCCGGCTTGGCTAATCTCCGACTGGCTTGGCAAATCTCCGACCGGTGAGGCAGATATCCGACCGGTGTGGCAAATCTCCGGTCGGCGTGGCAATTCTCTGACTGGCATGGCAAATCTCCGACCGGTGTGGCAAATTACGGCCGGCGTGGCAAATATCCGGCCGCCGTGCCAAATCTCCAGCTGGCGTGGCAATTCTCCTACTGGCGTGAAAAAACTCCGACCGGTTTGGCAAATCTCTGACCGGCTTGGCAAATCTCCAGCCAATGTGGCAAATCTCCGGCCCGCGTGGAAAATATGTGGCCGGCGTGGCAAATCTCTGGCCAGCATGCCATTTCGATGATCGGTGTGGCAAATCTCCAGCCGGCGTGCCAAATCTCTAACTGGCATGGCAAATCTCCGGCCGGCGTGAAAAATCTCTGACTGGAGTGGCAAATCTGCGACTGGCGTGGCAAATCTCCGGCCGGTGTGGCTAATCTCCGACTGGCTTGGCAAATCTCCGACCGGTGAGGCAAATATCCGACCGGCGTGGCGAATCTCCTGTCGGCGTGCCAATTCTCCGACTGGCATGGCAAATCTCCGACCGGTGTGGCAAATCTCTGACCCGCGAGGCAAAACTCTGACCGGTGTGGCAAGTCTCCAGCCGGCGTGGCAATTTCCCGACCTGCGAGACAAATCTACCGTCATGGCAAATCTTCAACCGGTGTGGCAAATTTCGGCCGTCGTGCCAAATCTCCAGCTGGCGTGGCAATTCTCATACTGGCGTGGCAAATCTCCGACCGGTTTGGCAAATTTCCGACCGGCTTGGCAAATCTCCAGCCAGTGTGGCAAATGTCCGGCTGGCGTGGCAAATCTCCGGCCGGCGTGGCAGAGCTCCGCCGGCGTGGCAATTGACCGGCCCGCATGGCAAATGTCCGGGCGCGTGGAAAATATCCGGACGGCGTGGAAAATGTCCGGCTGGTGTGGCAAATGTCCGGCCCGCATGGCAAATGTCCAGCCGGCGTGGCAAATGTCAGTCCGGCATGGAAAATGTCCGGCCGGCGTGGAAAATGTCCGGCCGGCGTGTCAAATCTCCGGCCGGCGTGGCAAATGTCTGGCCGGCGTGGCAAACGTCCAGCCCGCATGGCAAATGTCCTGCCGGCGTGACAAATGTCAGGCCGGCGTGGAAAATGTCACGCCAGCGTGGCAAATGTCCGGCCGGTGTGGCAAATGTCCGGCCGGCTTGGCAAATGTTCGGCCCGCATGGCAAATGTCAGGCCGGCGTGGCAAATCTCAGGCTGGCGTGGCAAATGTCCGGCCCACGTGGAAATTGTCCGGCCGGCGTGGCAATTGTTCTGCTGGCGTTGCAAATCTCCGGCCGGCGTGGCAAATGTACGGCCCGCGTGGCAAATGTCCGGCCGGGGTGGCAAATGTCAGGCCGGCATGGAAAATGTTAGGCCAGCGTGGCAAATGTCCGGCCGGCGTGGCAAATGTCCGGCCAGCATGGCAAATGTCCGGCCCGCATGGCAAATGTCAGGCCGGCATGGCAAATCTCAGGCTGGTGTGGCAAATGTCCGGCCCGCGTGGCAATTGTCCGGCCGGCGTGGCAATTGTTCTGCTGGCGTGGCAATCACCGGCCGGCGTGGCAAATGTCCGGCCCGCATGCAAATGTCTGGCCGGCGTGGCAATTGTCAGGCCTGCGTGGAAATTGTCAGGCCAGCGTGGCAAATGTCCGGCCGGCGTGGCAAATGTCCGGCCGGCGTGGCAAATGTCCGGCCGGCGTGGCAAATGTCTGGCCTGCATGACAAATGTCAGCCCGGCGTGGCAAATCTCAGGCTGGCGTGGCAAATGTCCGGCCCGTGCGGCAATTGTCCGGCCGGCGTGGCAATTGGTTCGCTGGCGGGTCAAATCTCTGGCCAGCGTGGCAAATGTCCGGCCCGCGTGGCTAATGTCCGGCCGGCGTGGCAAATGTCAGGCCGGCGTGGAAAATGTCAATCCAGCGTGGCAAATGTCCGGCCGGCGTGGCAAATGTCCGGACGGCGTGGCAAATGTCCGTCCCATATGGCAAATGTCAGGCCGGCGTGGCAATTGTTCTGCTGGGGTGGCAAATATCCGGCCGGCGTGGCAATTGTCCGGCCCGCGTGGCAAATGTCCGGCCCCCCGTGGCAAATGTCAGGCCGGCGTGGAAAATGTCAGGCCGGCATGGAAAATGTCAGCCCAGCGTGGCAAATGTCCGGCCGGCGTGTCAAATGTCCGGCCGGCATGGCAAATGTCAGGCCGGCGTGGAAAATGTCAGGCTGGCATGGAAAATGTCAGGCCAGCGTGACAAATGTCTGACCGGCGTGGCAAATGTCCGGCCCGCATGGCAAATGTCCGGCCGGCGTGGAAAATGTCAGGCCGGCGTGGAAAATGTCAGGCCAGCGTGGCAAATGTCCGGCCGGCGTGGCAAATGTCCGGCCCGCATGGCAAATGTCAGGCCGGCGTGGCAAATCTGAGGCTGGCGTGGCAAATGTCCGGCCTGCGTGGCAAATGTCCATCCGTCTTGGCAATACATGATAAGTATTATAGCGACTGTGGCACATAAGTACCGGTACATTGTTTAAATGTGTTTGTTACAAAAAAGAAAAAGTAGATGGGTTTTTGTTCCCTGGATAGTAAAATAACTTTCGATGGACAAAGTAAAGAAGATATAAAATTCAGGCTCTCTATGGAAAGGCATACTGAAGAAGCTAAATTTATTGACATCCAAATTTAATTTAAGTTTTAGGTAATCTTTTATGAAAGAGTTTGTTCGAAGTGTAGTATTCTAAGAAAGTCACACGGACGATAAGGAGTTCAGATGGAAGCTAGAAGCTTTTGAAATGTGGCGCTACAGACGAATGATGTAGATTAGATATGTAGATCACATTACTAATAAGGAGGTGCTCAACAGAATTGGGAAGCAGAGGAGTTTATGACACATCCTGACTAAGAGAAGGGACACATTCTGAGACATGAAGGAATCGTCAACTTAGCATTAGAAGGAAGTGTGTGGGGTAAAAATTGAGGAGACCGATGAACGAATACAATAAGCAGATTCTAAAGGATGTAGGTTGTCGTACGTATTCTGAAATGAAGAGGCTTGCACAGGACAGGGTAGCGTCTAGAGCTGCATCAAACCAGTCTGTGGCCTGAAGACCACAGAAAACAACACAAACAACAGGAAATAGATTACCTGTGCGAATACATCACACCGTTGTTGGCCAGAGTTCTTAATCGACTGAGTGCTGTTAGAGCACTTAGACCAAACCAAATTATGTACTTCAATTAGATCCGTAGAAATGTTTGGCGGAATGGCAAGAAAATATTTTGCATGTGCACATATAACTTTCTCGCGATTCATTTGACGTATTTTAATCATTCAATGAGTGTTCTAGGGCTAAAACGAATTGCCTACCTTAATTACGACCGTACCAATCTGCACTCATAGCTTTCTTCAGACTCAATCAGTGAAAGTGTTCATAAGCACAAATGAAAGAAGGTGATCCGCTGAGCGTTCTGAAGCCAAAATTAACTGCAAAGCATAATTAGACTCGAAGATATCGTAAAACAACGCTATTAAAGTATTCACAGCAAGAACAGAAAGATATGAAGTTTGTGTAAAACTAAAGGAAGGCAAGAGTTGAGTGAATTCTGATACTTGAAGACATATTTGTGGATGAATATATTTCGTTTAATACAAAAATGAAGGAAGTCAGCCAGATAGAAGGACCTAGCCGACTTAGTTTTCGTAAAAAGTTTCAATGTAGAACGTAAGGTATGAGGAAAGACGGCTGATGAACAACACGTATATGATACGTCTGCCCATAATCTGCGAAACCTCTGCGAGGACACATGATAAGACATATTCTGAAATAACAAACAAGGATTCGTCGATTCCCTGTCACGGAGGATGACATATTACCCTCGAAATAAGAGACCAATACGCTTTTTTAAGTAAATAGTACTCATTTTTGGATCGTCAGCATGTCTTTGCAAGCCTTACAAGAAAATAGAAACCTCTCATCATTAGAGACTGATTATGCCTTTCAGCGTTCAGTCTGGAGCATAGTACCTCTAATAAAATTCCTCTATGATCCCCTATTCAATGCTAACATTGAAGCCAACTGATGTTATGCCTTTTATTTCAAAATCACTCTGCACCGAATCTAAGTACTTTCTTCTTGGTCTACCTCGACTCCTCTTACCCTCCGCTGCCGAGCTCATGAGCCTCTTAGGTAACCTTGCTTCCCCCATTCGTGTAACATGACCCCACCATCTCAGTCTGTTCGCTCTAACTGCTTCATCTATGGTCTTCATTCCCAGTTTTTCTTTGATTTCCTCATTATGGACACCCTCCTGACATTGTTCCCCTCTGTTAGTGCCTGCAATCATTCTTGCTACTTTCATATGTGTAACCTCTACCTTATGAATAAGGTAACCTGTATCCACCCAACTTTCACTCCCATACAAGTAGGGTGCACAGGCATGTCCACCGCAGGTAGCTTTGGGCGCCATTCTGTCAGTGTGCCACATTCCCTTACACAGTCCGTATTTCGAACATTTACTGGAGATATTTGTAATTCCAATACACCCAAATAGTTTTGCGGTGTAAGGGTAAACATAGCAAACATGTGAAATAGTCATTATTTACTATGTTGTCTCCTGTAGAAAGAGAAGCTGTTTTTAAAGAGATGAGATTAGCATGATGGTTTTGATCTCATCCAGGGTAGGTTGGGGATACTCTGCATTGGCTGTAATTGGGGACTGGAAATCAAACTGCAGTTCAGGATCATCACAGTTTAACAGCTATTGAAAATACTCTTTCCATCTCTCAGCTATATCGCTGTCGTTTTTCAGGATCTTGTCATGGGAATCCTTGATAAATTTCTTCTTGGCCTGATGACCTTTGCTTAGGCACTTCACCTTCAGAAACATTTCCCTGGTCTTGTGTCCTCTAAAGTCCGTTTCTACTTCACTTATGATATCCTTAATGACCACAGCACTAAAGGAGGCCGCAAATTTGGATCCCCTCAATGAAGCCAAGACAGTGTACCTCGTTATGACTCGTGGGCAGACTGCTGGACATCTAGAGTCACTGCAGGTGGGATACATGTCCTGCAAGAGAGTGCTTGAATTTAAATACCTTGGGGCACTTTTCACAGACAACTCTTCTTGTGAAGCGGAGATCAACGCCAGAATTCAAGCTGGAAACCGATCCTACCACACCGTAGTGCAACTGCGTCGCTCCAAATGTCTATCCAGACAGTTCAAAATCCGCCTGTTCAAAACCCTGATCTAGCCTGTTGTGCTATATGGTTGTGAAACATGGAGTATTCTAAAACAGGACTTCCGCAAACTCCTTGTTTTTTAGAGAAAAGTTCTTCAGGAGATCTATGTTCCGGTTTTGGATGCAGACACAGGAGAATGGAGGATCAGGCACAACCAATAGCTTGAGGAATTATACCAACAGCCCAGCATAGCAGAAACCATAAAAGCCAAGCGTATGCAGTGGGCCGGATGGAGGATGGCAGGCGGCCTCAGAAGCTCCTGGATTTCGTTGCTGCAGGAAGGAGACCCCGAGGAAGACTAAGGAAACGTTGGAGGGATGGCATCCATGAAGACTTGAAGCAAGCAGCAATAGATGTGGACAGGTGGCGGATAGCAGCAATGGACAGGAAGCACTGGAGACGGAAACTTATAGCAGCGTGCGGTCCATGAGGCCTGATAACGTGAAAGAAAATGATGGTCGAGGTCTGAAGTACAAGGCTGCCAGACATATCAGCATACCTGTACCCGATGGCTAATATGTTTATTCTATGCGGAGCTGTCGTGTTATGCTCAGTCTTCTAAATGAAATGCTTATGAGAGGTATGCCTGAAGAATCTCATCACCATTTGGTAGCAAAGAAATGAACGTCTCAGTAACAATTTTCATTATGGAAATACACTTTTGTTTTCAGGAGGAACACTCAACGAATTGATCTGTAGTAAGATCCAGTTCCGTGGTTCGGAACCCACGTTAAACTGTAGGTCCCCCTCTAACTGGCTGTGTAAGTCAGTTCGAAGGTCGGAGGAAGGCAACGGCATACCACCTCCAAACAGGACCATGCCTAGTAAAGCACTGTGGTGTTCAAACCAACCTTAGGATTGTTGACTGCTTTGCCTTTTTTTTTTCTTTTTAAGATGAAGTTACTACACTGCTCTTCAGATCCCAAAGGTTTGCGCAGTTTCACTGATTTTTGTGTTATATTGATAATATGGAAAGTAGTCTTCGGCGTAAAGGCCACATTCCCGAAGGCGATTTCGGACTGTCTGTGTTGATATTGCGCTTCCTGTTGCTGCCTGGAGGATGTGCTGCACCTGAGTTGCATTCAGCCTTTTGCTGTGGACGATCTTGGCCTTGCCTTCTTTTAACGGTTGCTCGTCCAGGTCCTGGAAATCACACTTTGCAACACTGAAATAGCTGCAGCCACCTCCCTCTGTGTCTGTTCCGCTTCCAGCCTTCCTATGCATTGCACTACCTGAACACTACACTATCTGATACTTACAGGCTATGTAATTCGTTTGGTAGAGTAAACAAAAGTCACTTAATTTCACTCATCATATCGCTGGTTTTTTTTTTTTTTTTTAATCAGTAACTGTGTCAATTTACTATTCCTATAAAGAAAACGCACCAGGTTGTTGTTTTGAATGGTCACCATTACGTGTTTCGAGTATTTATTCCCATCTTCAGATGCTTTTTGTTACGTGTTTGAATTTATCGTGATGGCAGCAGAAACAAAACACCACGTGTGGAGACATCACAATAAATACAAACATGGAACAGAGAAGCATCTTAAGACGGGAATAAATTCTCGAAACGTGTAATGCAGAGCATTGAAAACAAGCAATTGGTGCATTCTCTTTATATAAATTATCAAAACCCAAGTCAATACCAACCCCCTGTGCAGCAACTTCCTGTTATTACCACTATCTTAGCTACTGTAATGTTGTTGTCTTCACTCCGCAGAGCCAACGAAAAGACCTCGAACCATTTTAGTTCATCTAGGTACAGAAAGCGCAACCAGTCACTTTTATGAAATGGAGTTTGCTTTATCCATGAACCGGTTTTAGAACTTTTTCATCTTCAGATGGCACAGGAAGTTTATAGGGTCATTTCGTAGCGAGATGCTGGATGCTGGCTCTGTGGTAGGTAATTGACATGCTTTAATACTTCGTTATAGGCTTTGTTTACATAGCAATTTGGCACTGGGTTACTTTTTAAGGTCAAGTTCTGTTACTTACTGTGCCTTTTGCAGTAGGCTTCCATTTGTCGGGAGATTTGGTTGCAGTATGGTATCACATCACTCGCTTTTTTAAAAACTTGGTTTGTCAGTATCACTTCACCAGCAGCTAGCATGCGCTTTCACTAACAGTCAAGGGTTTCCTAACATCCAATATGCATAATCATCAGCAGCAGCAGCAGCATTAGAGACTGATTATGCCTTTCAGCGTTCAGTCTGGAGCATAGTACCTCTAATAAAATTCCTCCATGCTAACATTGATGCCTCGTCTGATATTATACCTTTTACTTCAAAATCATTCTGCACCGAATCTAAGTACTTTCTTCTTGGTCTACCTCGACTCCTCTTACCCTCCGCTGCCGATCTCATGAGCCTCTTAGGTAACCTTGCTTCCCCCTGCGTGTAACATGACCCCACCATCTCAGTCTGTTCGCTCTAAGTGCTTCATCTATAGTGTTCATTCCCAGTTTTTCCTTGATTTCCTCATTATGGACACCCTCCTGCCATTGTTCCCATCTATTAGTGCCTGCAATCATTCTTGCTACTTTCATATCTGTAACCTCTGCCTTATAAATAAGGTAACCTGTATCCACCCAACTTTCACTCCCATACAACAAAGTTGGTCGACAGATAGAGCGGTGCACCGCTAACTTAGTCTTGGTACTTATTTCCTTCTTGCAGAAGAGAGTAGATCTTAGCTGAGCACTCACTGCATTAGCTTTGCTGTACCTCGATTCCAGTTCTTTCACTATGTTACCATCCTGTGAGAAAATACATCCTAGGTACTTGAAACTGTCTACCTTCTCTAACTTTGTTCCTCCTATTTGGCAGTCAACCCGTTTGAATCTCTTTCCCACAGACATTACTTTCGTTTTGAAGATGCTGATCTTCATATCATAATCCTTGCACTTCTGATCGAGCTCTGAAATATTAGTTTGCAACCTTTCGATCGAATCGGCCATTACAACGAAGTCATCCGCATATGCAAGACTGCTCACTTTGTTTTCACCTATTTTAATCCCGCCTTGTCAGTCTACTGTTTTCAACATATGATCCATGAATAGTATGAACAACAGTGGTGGCAGGTTACAGCCTTGTCTTACCCCTGAAACTACCCTGAACCATGAGCTTAATTTGCCATCTACTCTAACTGCTGCCTGACAGTCTACGTAAAGCCCTTTAATTGCCTGCAGAAGTTTGCCTCCTATACCATAATCTTGTAGAACTGACAGTAGCTTCCTCCTAGGGACACGGTCATAAGCGTTTTCTAGATCTATGAAACATAGATACAATTCCCTGTTGCACTGTTACCACTTTTCCATTACCTGCCATAAGCTAAATATCTGGTCCTGACAGCCTCTAAGAGGCCTAAACCCACACTGATTTTCATCTAACTTGTCCTCAATTAATATTCGCACTCTCCTATCAACAATACCTGAGAATATTTTGCCTACAACGCTAATTAAAGAGATAATGAATAATCTAAATACATTTTAGTTCATTCTGCTGATGACAGTACTTCATAACCTTATCCCCTAATTGTTTTGAGCAGAGTAAGTTGTAATTTGCGGCTGTTTGCTGATGATGCTGTGGTGTATGGGAGGGTGTCGTCTGTAACTGACTGTCATAGCATACAGGTTGACTTAGACAAAATTTCTAGTTGGTGCGAAGAATGGCAGCTAGCTCTCAATGTAGAAAAACGTAAGGTGATGCGCATGAGTAGAAAAAACAATCCTATAATGTTCGAATACAGCATTAGTAGTGAGCTTCTTGATGCTGTCGCGTCGTTCAAATATCTAGGCGTAACACTGAAGAGCGGCATGAAATGGAACGAGCATGTAAGGACAGTTGTGAGTAAGGCAGACAGCCGACTTCGGTTTATTGGGAGAATTTTGGGAAGATGTACTTCACCTGTAAAGGAGACCGCGTATAAAACGCTTGTACGACCACGTCTTGAGTATTGCTCAAGTATTTGGGACCCGCAGCAGATCTGTTTGAAGGTAGACATAGAGGCGGTTCAGAGGCGAGCAGCTAGATTTGTTACCGGTAGGTCCGACCAATGCGCGAGTGTCACGGAAATGCTCCGGCAACTCAATTGGGGATCGCTGGAAGAAAGACGACGTTCATTTCGTGAATTTCTGTTAAGTAAATTTAGAGGGCCGGAATTTGAAGCTGAGTGTAGTACGATCTTGCTGCCGCCTACTTACATTTCGCGTAAAGCTCACAAAGGCAAGATAAGAGAAATTAGGGCTCGTACTGCGAGGGTGAAGGTCGGGGTGAGAGTTTAAAATTACAGAAAGTTTAATTTTTGAAACTCACAACCACCAACTGCGAACCAATTTCCTAAACATGCAAAAACACTGGAACTGTGATTGCGACTGATTCGTTTTCTAGGGGATGATATCACACATTCTCAGCTTTCCTTCCCTGCATATGATTAACAAAACAAATTCATAATAAAATCAAGTTCATGAGAGAAAAGGGTGTACTAACTACTATTTTTGAAAACACGTGAAAGTTCACTTTCTGTTGTTTATTTCACAATATTTGATCCCTGTGGCTGTCGCGTCTGTACGTCGGTAAATTTACCAAATGAAGTTATAGCTCGTGAGCCCCCAGACAAAATGAATATTTGTCGCGAATTGTTTTCACACCACGTGGCTGTCTCAAACACCGTTTATGTTCATGCCTATGCGACGACACGTGTTACATTAACAAATCACAGTCACTTTAATTCAATGCGATGCACACCTTGTTGCACCGGCTAAATATTCACAAACACACAGTAGCACTCGATTCAACTTGGTGCAGTCTACGACGAGCAACCACACATGGCGATTGCCACAGACAAATCTCAAGTCACCACCTCGAGCTCCACTTGCCGACTGAGGCAGAGCGACCCCACCAGGCCAGCCACCCCACGTGGTCTAGAGTCCTCACTTCCTGCCCAGGCGCACGCGCGCGCGCCAAAACTCAACTGCCGGGGTTTTTTCCCCTACGTCATCAACTTCCCCATGTAAGCTGTTGTAACCGATTTGCCAACGTACAGAGCTCAGCCAATACATTTCTAAAACTTTACTTAAAATCAAAATAATTACACTACACATTAAACAAATATTTTCTTACGTTTTTATATTAGTAGAAACATCCTTTGTACTGTTTATCATAATCGTGCAATTTCTTATATCACAGATAACTGATTAAACTGAATATTTCAAGGTAAAATACAAAAGATTGATTGAAAATAAAATGAAAAATAGTTAATATATTATTTTTATAAACAAACATTGCCATGCTAGTTGTGTAACTGTCTTGTCTTCGTTGGTAATTTATTACTTTTCATTGTCAATTAAACATATTACGTTAGATGTGACTATATCAGCTAATGTATTGTTTATTTATCAACAGGCTATTTTGTAATGAGGGCCTTAAAGGTTCCTAACTGCATCGTATTACTTCAAATGCCAGTAGTATTACAATATTTGTGCACTGCACTGTGCCTGGCACTCGCCATTGTCCCTCTCTCCCCACACCGGAAACGAACTGTAAAATCCTAAGTTGGAACAAGCCACCAACATCGGCCTGCTCGCTGGCCTCCCGTCAGCTACAAGCACACAGCAAATCTCAACGTGGAGAATTTCTACCTATGGCCTAACTATAAATGTTGTCACCCAACTGTGTACATACATTGCTACCATAATTAATAAGATTAAAATTGTGTAACATTTAGTGCATTGGCGTGGTCAATGTTTGCAGTGAACTTCATACTGTTTAATTATCAAATGCTATTAATTACCAGTATTTCTATTGGGCGGTAATCTCACAATACCCCAACTTGCGGCATCCAAACCATGTGCAGGATGGCGCAAGTAGCACCAAAATTAATACATTCAAATGAACAAAATTTTTAAATTACAAAATTATTGAATCGGATTGGTTCAAACACTATGCCAATTATGACCTCAACTAATGCAAAAAATAAATAAATAGATAAATAAAAAATAAACAGGGCAGTGAGATAATTTCTCAATATTTGTACCATTAAGACCACTTATAGTGTGTGCATATTTTTAAGAAAAGGATCCTTATAACTAATTACATCCATGTATTTTAAGTGTGCCTGTTGTTTATATACAGAATTGGCACCAAATTTATACTATTATTAAACTTTAGTCTTTAGAGAACCTTGTCCTACATGGAAAAACTAGAATTGTCACTATAAAAACTTTTGACGGTGTACACTCCACTTGTTTGAAGGAAATCTCTCACCACTTTGACACTGAGAACCCCAGAGTCATCGTTGCAGCAACTCTGGTCCATGGTGTACGGTCCTATGTCTCCGTCATTTCAACCAACATGCTGTTGCAGCTTATATTCATGGCACTGGATCAAGCGTTCTTGTTCACACACGTCATATGCACCCTACATGGAACAGGAAGAGCAGAAGGCACTCATGAGTCAACCTAGACAAAAGTTTGTCTGGGCACCAGGATTCGGTTGGATTTGTATCCCACCCCCCTGCCATCCAGACTTGGTGCAATTGAAACTAAGCATTGAGACATGTACAGTAACATGCAAATCAACAGAATTAAGAACTGAAAGTGGCTGTTGTTAGTCATTATCAGATCAACCCAAACCACCATGCCTGCACTCTCATCAGCCATAGCTTCAGATGAAACAGACTAGAGAATATGTGGCCTACTTGGAGTATTACTCCATCAAATAAAAAAAACAACCTCCCCATGTCAAAAATATATCTTAAAGCTCAAATAATACTACCAAAAGAATGTTATCATAGAGAATTTTCTCTTCCATCATAATGACACCTACAAACATAAATACAAATCCTACCCCCTCGCACCAAAAAATATTATTTTTGCTGGTGTGAGATTTAATTGGCCCATACTATCCTAAGTTAATCCTAGCACGTCTATACTTCACAGTAACTACAACTCCTGCAGCCTGTGAACATCAATTGAATACAATATATATACGTCCTCTAGTCCTGATTTCAGATTAGTATGTATCAACAAAAATAAAAACAATTTTATTATTATTCTTAGAATTACCTAAATAAATAGTTTCACTAATCATACATAAATTATGATGACACAATAAACACAATATCCCTCTCAGCTGCTGTTTTTAGGAATGAGTCCTGGCAACAATTGCACCTTTCACCAACACACATACATAAACAACAAAAATAAAGCAAGGCAAAAATAGAGAATAAACTAAGTCAAAATAATTATCAAATTGTCAAGTTACTCCACAAAAACTCTTAAATCTAGACATACATAAGTCACAAAAAAATACATACAGATCCTAAACCTAATATTCACAAGAGGCTGCAAACTGGCTTAATCCAGTTGCTTATATAGCCTCAACTCAGTAATATTTCTTAACCCCAACGGTTTTCCAGACCTGCGGTATTCCAACCGGTAAGCATTTGGGTACGGACATGCTGCTACCCGGAATGGCCCATGATATAACTCAAATAGTTTCTTTATTTCTCCATCAACGTCACTAGACTTTTCTTTAGTTTTCACTAGTACTTTGTACTTAGTTGGCTTGTACCTACTGTCATGTCTCTTTTTCCTCTGAGTTGCTGCCTTAGCCATCTCCTCGGTCGCCAGCTTTATCCGTTCCTGTGGTGTCACCTGATTCCCTGGTGGGAAATCTACAATCTCACCTATTAGATTCGGTGCCTTTTTGCCCATCATTATGTCATATGGTGTATATCCTGTTGCTTTACGTTTAAAACTGTTCATGACATCCTCATAAGAAACAATGTACTCTGACCATGATTTGTGGTTATTACTACAGTATGTTCAGCATAGCCGTCCCAACTCGCGCATGTATCGCTCGGCAGGGTTGCTCGCCGGATGGTAAACTGAAATTTTTATATGTTTTACACCTGACTGTTGCATAAAATCTTCCCATGCCTTAGATGTAAACTGGGAACCATTGTCTGACAGCAATGCCTTAGATTTGCCATGTTTTTTGAAATAATCTAGCTCTAGCTTGCGGATTATTGTTTTGCTGGTAGCCTTCTTGATACCGTATAGCCTTACATATTTTGAAAACACATCAACAGTAAGTATGACATATTTTTGTCCACCCCTACTTGCTGGCAATGGTCCAAAAAGGTCAATTGCCAACAACTCAGCCACACCCTTAGGTAAAATGCTTTGCATTTCACCTTGGCTAGCCACAGTGCTATGCTTCACACGCTGGCATTTATCACAAGCACCTAACTGTTTCCTAACACTTCTATTCATATTGTTAAAAATAACGTAATACTGTAATATTTCCAAACACTTTTGTGGTCCATAACGACCATGTGACAAATGTATATATTCTGTCAATGACTGGACATGTTCCTCTGGCCAACATACCCGCCATTCTTCTTTGTCAACATTCTTTCTCCTAAACAATACCCCCTTATAGATCTTGTAATATTTATCTAATTTTTCGTGCCCTTTTGTACTCATGTTTGTTTTGACCAGTTTGAGAATCGGATCAGTGTTCTGTATCCGTCTCATGTCCTTACAGATGTCCCTAATATGTTTTTCCCCATCAACACCTTTCATGTACATCATGTGGAATTCAGTGCCTTCACCCTCAAGTTCTATAGATTCATCCCCTTTAATAGGCAAACGGGACAGGCTGTCAGCAACTACGTTTTCAGTTCCCTTTATGTATTCTATCTTATACTGGAATTGTTGGAGTATTAGTGCCCAACGTGCCAGCCTTTGATTTAGTAACTTACAATCCTGCAAATAGCTCAATGCCTTATGGTCAGTCATAACAATTGTCTCATGACCTTGCACGTAAATTCTGAATTTCAGAAAACCCCAAACTATAGCCAAAAGTTCCTTCTCCGAAATACCATATCTCCGCTCATGTTTTGATAGGACCCTGCTTGCAAATGATATGCTTCTGTGTTCAATCTCACCATCCACTTCTTTTCTTTGAAAGAGAGCAACTCCTATTCCATAGTCTGAGCTGTCTGTGGCTAAGTAAAATGGAAGCGACATGTCTGGGTAATGTAAGAGTTTGCTATTGCACAGACTGGTTTTGATTCTTTCAAAATCCCTATCACATTCATCAGACCACACCCAGGACACATTTTTCTTCAATAACCGTGACAAATTTGGAGAATTCATGTTTTGATTACTTATGTATTTTCTATAGAAACTAGCCATGCCGAGAAACGATTTTAACTGCTTCCGGTTCTTAGGTTTTGCACATTCTGCTATTGCCTTAATCTTATCCCCATTAGGCATAAATCCTTCTGAAGATAACACATGACCTAAAAAGTTTATTTCTGCTTCCACAAATTCACACTTTTTAAGCTTGAGTGTCATACCCCCTGCAAGTAAAGCTGTAAAAACATCCTGCAATAAACGGTAATGCTCCTTCCAAGTAGCTGTAGCAACCAATATGTCATCCACATAAATTGTAAGCCTTCTCATCAGTTCATCTCCCAACACATAACTCAAAGCTCTAATGAGAACAGCAACAGAAATACACAAACCAAAAGGATCAACCTTATATTGATAGGCCCTGCCTTCAAATAAGAAAGCCGTGTATTTCCTGCTCTCAACAGCCAGCGGCACCTGCCAAAATCCGGCAGTCAGATCCATGCTGGTCATAAGTTTCACATTATGGAACCCTTGAATCAGTTCATCCATGTTCTCTGGATGATCTGTTTCAGGAACTATAATTTTGTTTAATTTTCTGGCGTCTAACACTAACCGCACAGATTTGTCCTTCTCTTTTACCACTACCATGGGAATGCTGTACTCGCTTCTACATCTTTCAATTATGCCCCAGTCCAGCATCCGTTGTAATTCAGTTATGACTGATTCCCTTTCAGATATGGCTATAGCATAAGGCTTAGCTTTAACTGGTTCATGTGGTTTTACCCTAATTTCATATTCAAAATCTAAGATGTTTCCTGGCTTTTCAGAAAACACATTCTTATACCTAGACAATAAATAATACAATTCCCCCTTTTGACTTTCACTTATCCCCTTTGTCTCATCTACCTTCTTCCGTATTTCTTCCTCAACTTCAGCTTCATTCACAACACATTGTGCTATCTGTATGCATGCCATCAGATTCTTTTTATCAACAGAGTTCTTAAATTTAATCTTCTTCATATGACCCCCTACATTCAATTTTATAGCCTTGTCCTTATAGTCTAGTTGTGCCCCATATTTGCACAAAAAATCATTTCCCAACACTAAATTTAAGCAAAGTCCCTTTATGACAAGTAAACCTTGACTAATTAATTCATCCTCAATCATCAAGTCTAACAGTACTTCCTTATTCACTGGTTTGCTATAACTGCCAGTAGCATTCTTTATCCGTACCCCAGTAACTGGAAACTCTACTGTCCCTGTACTCTTGATTTGATTGTAGAAATCCTCTGAAATACCACTAATTGTACTTCCAGCATCAATCAATGCAGTTTCACTAACCTCTTCTACCTTAACATTTATAATGGGCTGTACATTTTCAATAACATCTTCCTCAAGTTCATTTTCTGCCAACAAATCCTCCTCAATTTCTTGCATACAGTTCTTAACCATAGTATTTATTTCCCCTACATAACAATATGGTTGTATGTCCTCATCATTTTCAAATATTTCACTGAATGCTTTCCCAAATTCTGGGTTTATTGCACTCAACTCCCCAAGTTTCCTTGCATACCCATATTTCTCTTCTAGCCATGTCACTGGCTCCACTGATTTTAAATGTCCAAGGAGTTGGACCCAATCATCTGGACCATATTCACTTACTTCTTTATCAATCCACCCTGCTCCTACACCATCACAATCCATTTCCTTACAATTTTCATTGTTGTATACTACAAAAGTTTGTACACTCTCATTATTATTATCTATCCCCTCCTGTAATACACCAGGTCCTTCATCTACTTCATTTTGGCATACAGCACACATGCCTAGTCCCCTTAATTCATTGTATTCATTCTCCCCACTCACTAAGTCTTTTACCAGGCTATAGTAAGTTTGATCCCTATTACATTGCTTCCCAAATTGGTCCATATTTGTGTAATAGCCAATCATCTGGTGCCCACTTCCTAATCCATTTTATCTTCTCAATAATACCTCTGTCCTGTCCCAACACATCATCAGTTACAGGTGGGTGTACATCAGCATTGACAATTTCACCTACTTCAGAAACATTCACACTTCTCTCATTATTCATACTAGACCCAGTGCCATTTAATGTTTTTACTGGATCACATTTAATTTTTTTTTAATTCAGAACTCCATTCATTCTCATTCACACACTCAACACCATCTATGCTGGCTCCAGTACCATCAATATTCACATTCTCACTTTCACATTCAGTCAACACTTGTGCCTCTGACTTATCCAAAACTAAGGCTACCCCAACACTGTTTTTATCATCTTTAATGTTATTATGAAATAAATTTCTTACATTATACTCTCCTTTATTGTCCTTGTTTCTATCATTCCTCCTCCTGTTTGCCTTTCTTTTGTCATGTTGCCTAAACCAATCCCCAAAAATTTCCTCACTACCTATAACAGCATCCATCTGACACATACTTTCCTCTCTTTTCTCCCTTTCCTTGTTTACTCTATTTATGTTTTCTTCCCTCTTTTCTTTATCCTCGCCCTTGTGAACTCCTACTTCCTCTTTCCTATCATCATCTCTGTCCATGTGACATAGTTTTTCCTCCCTTCTCTCCCCATATCTATTCCTACTGTAATTATGGTCATTTGATCCCCTGCTATCCCATCTTCTGGTCCTGTTATTAGAATAGCTCCTTGTCCCAAAACGGACCTCATTTGGAACAAATCTTAGTTTCCCTGATTCTGTCTCAGATTTTCTCTCCTACTGTTATCCCCATTCCTATTTCCACCTTCCTGCCTTTGATTTCTCCTATCATTTTCCCATGTTTCCCTCTGGCTTCTATTATCCCATTTGTCTCCTCTGTTATTGTTACCTCTCCAATTTTCATTTAAATCCCTCTCTCTATCGTGGTTTCCCTGGTTATTACCCACATTTCTACTGCCTCTGTTTTCATTGTGGTTCACATGCTGTGTTCCCCTGAGCAGTCGTTCCATAACTAAACCCTGGTCTATCTTTTCTACAAATTCAATGAAATTCTCAGCTGAATCTGTGGGATGGTGAATTAACTGCCAATGCAAATCTGCAGGTAACCTCCTACACAAAGTGGAAATTACTGCTAAAAGACTCAAAGGTGTATCTAAATGCACTAGTTTCTCAAGTTCCTCCTGACAAAATTCCTTCATGCTCTGTTTCCCTTTCACATAGTTTGGCCCATTCAAGAAATCATTTTGTATCTTAGCTTGCTTGGCCTCCCCCCAATACTTATTTAAAAACAATTTTTCAAACGCCTCAAAAGTAACAAATTTATCAGCACACTGATTTGCCCAAGTTTGAGCAGAACAGTCAAGCATTCTCTTTGCTAACTTCATTGCATGCATTTAGTGCATTGGCATGGTCAATGTTTGCAGTGAACTTCATACTGTTTAATTATCAAATGCTATTAATTACCAGTATTTCTATTGGGCGGTAATCTCACAGTACGGAGGCATATAGGCATTCCTTTTTTTCCTCGTTCAATTTGGGAGTGGAATAGGAAAGGAAATGCCTAGTAGTGGTACAGTGTACCCTCCGCCACGCACCTTACGGTGAATTGCGGAGTATGTATGTAGATATAGTGGACTACGCAAGCCCTGATATTAATACAGGCGCCGGCCGCGGTGGCCGAGGAGACTGAGGCGCTTCAGTCACGGTCTGCACGGCCGCTACGGTCGGGGGTTCGAATCCCCCCTCGGGCATGGATATTTGTGCCGTCCTAGTTCGTAAGTAGTTGATAAGTAGTTTGTAAGTTTAGGGACTGATGATCCCGTAGTCAAGTCCCATAAGCTTTACAAACATTTGAACATTTAATACAGGCACTTCACGTCGGTTATTTTGTGTTGCAACTGGTTCCTCCTGTGACGGCGGTATGTCCCCCTGGAGGATGACTTTGCAACCCCCATCGTCACCCCCCACAGGCTGAAAAACACTGGAGGCTGTCTTGAAGGTCTCATCGCCCCCGAGACCCGCGGCGCTCATAACACCTGCTCTGCCCCGGACGCCATACTTCCAGGAACGATGACGGCCCTCCAGACACGGCGGCTTACCGCCTCTCCAGCGCCGCTTCCTGGAACCCTGGAGCCTCCAGCCGCTTCTTTCCAGCGCTATGGGACACGGCTTGATCTGCGCGGAAATCGAGTAATTGTCCCTCGTCATAGGCGGCGCGTGAGGCCAGCCCGTAACGTCGACTCACGACCAGCTTCCACATCCCGAAACTTCTTTCATCTCTTCTTCATCTCACCTCCATTCTCAGTGTTCCATCTCGAATACTTGCTGGGGCTCAACTTCGATAAAAAATATAACGCCAAATGAGCAACTGACTGTGCAGATTAGGTATACGTCTAGTAACATGTGTAGCAAAGTACGACTCCACAAGTTTTTCTGATACAACTTTTTTTTGCACCTTCGTTACTCTGAAAGGGAACAGAGAGAACATTTTTCGTCAGAATTCATTCGTTCACCAACGCGTGTGGTAACCGTGGAATAGCCGCTATCGTGTGACAGATTATATGTCACGACAGCCATCTTTAACGTGATACGGTTAAGAGGGAGTATTTATTTTATTTACTTCTTCATTCTATGTAAACAGATCAGAGACTTCAGGTTCTTTCTTACGTTGGATTAGAAGGAATGCGGAGGGAGGAGGGGACGGTTAAAGAGTGTGAAAAATGGACGGAAACAGTGAAGAGTTTGTAGATAACAGAAAAGGAAAGGAGGTGTTTGACAGAGGGACGTCTAGACATGAAGTGATAATTGCCGTCGACAAGGGATCTCAAATCGATTTCATATTTCTGGATTTCCGGAAGGCTTTTGACACTGTACCCCACAAGCGGCTTCTAATGAAATTGCGTGCATATGGAATATCTCCCCAATTGTCCGATGGGATTCACGATTTCCTGTCACAAAGGACACAGTTCGTTGTAATTGACGGTAAGTCATCGAGTAACACATAAGTGATATCTGGCGATCCCCAGGGAAGTGTGCCGCGGTGGAGCAGCCGAGCGGTCTAAAGCGTCTCGCTGCGGAGCGCGCGGTTGCTCGCCGTGGAGGTTCGAGTCCTCCCTGGCGCATGGGTGTGTGTGTTTGTCCTTAGGTTAGTTTATCTTAGTTTAAGTACTTTGTAAGCTACGGACTGATGACCACGAAGTTTGGTCCGCTAGAGTTACAAACATTTGAACAGGAAAGTGTTATAGGTCCCCTACTCTTCCTTCTGTTTATAAACGATTTAGGAGACAATCTCAATAGCTCCCTTAGACTGTTCGCGGATGATGCTGTCGTTTATCGGTTTGTGAAGTCAACAGAGGATCAAAGGTAACTGCAAAGCGATTTAGACAAAATTTCTACATGGTGCGAAAGTTGCCAATTGACACTAAATAAAGAAAAGTGTGAAGTAATACACATGACCACTAAAAGAAATCCGCTGGACTTCAATTACGCGGTAAATCAGTCAAACCTCAAGTTCGTAAATTCTACCAAATACCTAGGAGTTACAATAACAAACAACTAAGACTGGAGAGAACACATAGAAAATATTGTGGGGAAGTCGAACCAAAGGTTACGTTTCACTGGCAGAACGCTTCGAAGATGCACCACCTCCACCATAGAGACTGGCAACATCACACTTGTGCGTCCTCTCCTGGAGTATTGTTGCCCCTTGTGGGACCCTCACCAGGTGGGACTGCCGGAAGACATTGAGAAGGTTCAGAGAAGGGCAGCTCGTTTTGTTTTATCACGTTACCGGGGGAAAGCGTCACGGAAATTGCGGTGGAAATCATTAAAAGATCTGCAGCGTGATCTGTTTGCGAAGTTTCAATCGCCGACTTTTAGTTCTGAATGTGAAAATATTTTGCTAGCACCCATCTACTTAGGGAGACATGACCATCCCAATAAAAAATAAGAGAAATCAGATCTAAAACGGAACGATTTAGCTGTTCCTACTTCCCGCGCGCTATTAGAGAATGGAACGGTAGAGAAAAGTTATGTAAGTGGTTAATGAACCCTCTGACAGGCACTTAAATGTGATTTGCAGAGTATCTATGTAGACGTAGAAGGACGACGAGAAAAAAGAGGGCTAGGAAATGAGAGGGGATAAGGGTGGAGGGGGGGGGGCTCATACGAATTCGGAAACTTTTACCTGCTAGTCGTAAACCAAACACTCGAAGTCGGCAACGTTATACCTGCTACTGAGGGGGTTGTATTCCGGTTTCCCTTCCACTTGCCGGTCGCCCAGTATGACGAAGCGTGACGTAACTGGGGAGGTACGCGTACTGTTTCTGACGTGCCCTCGCGTGTTGTGCGTAGTTCGATATCTACGCTGTCTCCCATTACCTTTTTTGTAATGCTGTGACTGTTCCACATTTTTTGAGAGTACAAGTACTTGTTTCTATAAAGATTTATCAGACAATCTGAGCATCTCTCTTAGAGTGTTCGCGGACGATGGCAGCCCGCACAGGTTAGTGCAGTCATCAACAGTTCAAAAGTAACTGCAAAACGATTTACGACTGTGGTCAGGGGAAAAAAATAGAAGAGACATTAAAGATAAGACATATCTTTATTTTTCTACATCATTTCCAAGTACATCCAGACATTAGTCTCATTGTTTGTTTGGGTGCCATCTCACAACTGTATGAACTATCGCGCTAAAGTTTCCGCTCCAGTTGTCACAATGTAAAAATGTCCGAACGACATGTTTGGGGTCTACATTAGCCCATTCTCAAGTTCTAAAAAGAAGAAAGCCAAGGAAAACGTAAATTAAAACGAAAACACTAATACCTGAAATACGATCCATGTCAATATAACAAACAGTCAACAGTCAACACCTCTTGATTGCCTTACCTTGAATTCTGAAATATAAGTGGCTCCGTAGCACAGTGGTAGAGTGCCAGACTACAAATCCAAAGGTCCCGGGTTCGATCCCCAACAGGTCCTAGGATTTTTATCTGTCACTTTCCACTTCTTTCCCTTCTGGTAGTATTCCTCATGTGAAAAATACCGAGTAGCACCACGGTTCGGAACCCACGTTAAACTGTAGGTCCCCCTATAACTGGCTGGGTAAGTCAGTTCGAAGGTCGGAGGAAGGCAACGGCATACCACCTCCAAACAGGACCATGCCTAGTAAAGCACTGTGGTGTTCAAAACAATCTTCGGATTGTTGACTGCTTTACCTTTTACCTTAAGTCATTCTTAAAACATCAATCTAATACATTACACAATAAAATTCGGATTTTTTTTTCATATTGCCCTACGTTTACTGTTAACGTAAAAAAGGTAAAGCAGTCAACACTCCTAAGATTGGTTTGAACACAACAGTGCTTTACTAAGCATGGTCCTGTATTGTTTGTTGTATAGTCTATGGGACTTAACTACGGGGTCATCAGTCCCTAAACTTACAAACTACTTATGAACTACTTACGAACTAGGACGGCACAAATAACCATGCGCGAGGGGGGATTCGAACCCCCGACCGTAGAGGCCGTGCAGACCGTGCCGGAAGCGCCTTAGTCCCCTCGGCCACCGCCGCCGGCGGGCATGGTCCTGTCTGGAGGTGGTATGCCGTTGCCTTGCTCCATCCTTCGAACTGACTTACCCAGCCAGTTTAACGTGGGCTCTTAACCACGGTGCTACTCGGTATTTTTCACATCAGCAACATCGTCACAGGTGAAAGAAGTGGAAAGTGACATATAAAAATGCCGGATCCTGCCAGGGTTCAAATCCGCGACCCTTAGATTTTTAGTATGGCACTCTACCACTGTGCTACCGAACCACACTCAACGTATTTACTCTAAATTAAGGATTTTGAAAATTCACACATGATATTGGCGTGGGGGGGGGGGGGGGGGAAATGGGTTTGAAGAAACGCCAAAGTCACCAACTTCTGTGAAGTTTGGAAAGTAGGAGGCGAGGTACTGGCGGAAGTAAAGTTGTGGGGCGGCATCGTGAGTCGTGTCGGGATAGCTCAGTCGGTAGAGCGCTTGCACGTGAAAGGCAAAGGTCCCAGATTCGAGTCCTGGTTCCGGCACACAATTCTAATCTGCCAGCAAGTTTCACCATAATGTTTGTAAATCTATGGTACGAGTCCGTAGCTTACAAACCACTTAAACTAAAGTAAACTAACCTAAGGACAACACACATAGCCATGCCCAAGGGAGCACTCGAACCCCCGAGGTCGAGCAATCGCGCGCTCCACAGCGAGGCGCCTTAGACCGCTCGGCTGCTCCACCGCGGCCCAAAATCACCACATGCAGTTAATGGACGTCTCCTAAAATTCACAAAAAATGCTGACAATAGATGAGAACTTTATTACCGGCATCCCGGCTACCCGCTCCTTTACCCCTCGGCACCAGACACAACCTTCCTCGTTGGCTGGGACGCTGGAAATGGTGCGGCAAGGCGAGCGATTTTAATAACGAGGTCTGAGAGCGCCACCTGTTATTCGCGGGCTGTGATCGGATAAGCGCGCGGCAGACGGGGGTTGGAGGGGGTGGCGTAACAGGTGCGGGGGTGGATTTCATTAGGGGCGTCAGATTTGTTTATGATTGGCCCATTAAAAGGCGGTTATCGCTCGCGTCAAGCTTCCCGCCAGCTCCCGCCATCCGAAGGGGAGTCTGAATAACGTAAAACACAATTGATCCACGACTTAAGTCCAGTTTTATCTTTCGTTTTAGTAAAGTATACAGCAAACACACAGACAAGGAAAGTACTTGGGCTCGAACAAACGCATATACATCAAAATCGTGCGAGAGATAATATAAAGATCTCTTATTGGCCGGCCGCGGTGGCCGAGGGAACTGAGGCGCTCCAGTCACGGTCTGCACGGCCACTACGGTCGGGGGTTCAAATCCCCCCTCGGGCATGAATATTTGTGCCGTCCTAGTTCGTAAGTAGTTCATAAGTAGTTTGTCCGTTTAGGGACTGATGACCCCGTAGTTAAGTCCCATAAGCTATACAAACATTTGAACATTTTCTTATTGCACTAGTGACACTCCCGCATCTGCAAAACTCTGCAGTCGTCCGTTAGAGGCCTCTGCGTGTGCTTTGCCGCATTGCACTTTGACCTGTCGGTTCGCCAGTAGGGATGGTGCAGTGTGCCTCCGAAGTTGTGTTTTGTGATGTTATTTGTGTGGTGAAGCGTCAGATGGGGCGGCGATTGCTAATCAATTCTGCTAATGTATTGCGATTGGTTGAGATGAAGTTACGAAAAACCCTTCTTCGTGAAGATGGTATTAGTATAGAAGATGAATCATTTGCATGCTTTCTCGTATCTGTTATGGTACAGAAATATGAGCATAAGTTAGATATTGTTGTTACAAACTCATAATAATGAGACTGAGGCGCTTCAGTCACGGTCTGCACGGCCACTACGGTCGGGGGTTCGAATCCCCCCTCGGGCATGGATATTTGTGCCGTCTTTAGTGTAAGGTAGTTCATAAGTAGTTTGTAAGTTTAGGGACTGATGACCCCGTAGTTAAGTCCCATACGCTTAACAAACATTTGAACATTTTTGAACATAATAATGATAATGGGGATGATAATGACGAACAACTCATAGCAAGCGGTAGTGCTACGGTAAGTGCGGGAAGAGGCGATGGAAGCAGTGGCAGTGAATACCAAAAGTCTTTCGGGAAGAAGGTTAAAGTTGCAAACTATCATCACGGCTTTTGATGACAATTCGCTAGAGAACATGTACGATGATTATTACATAAGTTATAGTTAAGATATCTGCATTACGTATGGCGTCTACAGTTACATCTACAGTGCTATCTAGAGCATGGTTGCGGAGCTTTGCAGAAAAACGACACCCACCAGCACATTGAGGTGTACGTAGAGATACTGTAACCAAACGTTCATACAGATATGTTTGTTCGAGCCCATGTAGTTTCCTTAATCACAATTACTTTCACGAGTTTCACAAGCTGATGCATTCAGCACATCCTTGAAACTGATATCACCTAACATTATTGCAGGCAAGGTATCATTGCATAAAACTGTGACACCCAGTGAGAAATATTGCCATGCTATTCTCTTCAGTCGCACGCACCAGACGTCTTAACATGGATACTCACGAAGATATCAAGTTGCCTGAGATTACGTAAATGTGCTACCTACGAAACAGCGAATCTTCTTCCTATGCATTTTCGATGCATGTCTGATTCACGTGTTCACAAACCTTCAGTCCAAACTCGGTCAATATTGCATTTATTTAGTTTTTCATTTTTTTTTTTTTTCATATGTTTGTTCGAGCCCATGTACTTTCCTTGTGAGATGCACTCTTTCAAATTCTGACATCAGCAGAGGTAAAATACGGGAACGGAAAAGTTATTTACAACGTGTACAAAAACCAGACAGCCGTTATTATATTCGAAGGGCAGGGAAAAGGAAGCAGCGTTGTCGCCTTTAGTTTTTATTTTTATTTTTTCAATGTTATTCAATTTATACATTGAGCAAACTGAGAAATACAGTAAGAAGAAATTTGGAGAATGTTTAAAGTTCAGGGTGCAGAAATAAAAAAGATTGCGTTTTGCCGATGACGTTGTAATTGTGCCAGAGACAGTAAAAAACCTGAATGGATGGTGTATTGAAAACAGCATATAAGATGAACATAAACAAGAGCAATACAAGGGTAACGGAGTACAATGTAAGAAAATCAGGTAATGCAAGGAATTAGATTAGGTAACAGTAAAGGTTGTGAATCAGTTTGGTTACTTGGGCAGAAAAATAACATATGATGGTCGCAGTACAGGGGATATAAAATGCAGAAGTGCAATCAGAAAAAAAACGTTTCTGAGGAAACAAAATTTGATAACATCGACTATTAATTTAAGCGTAAAGCTTTTCTGAAGGCATTTGTGTAGAGTGTTGCCTTGTACGGGAGTGAAATATGGACGATAAACAATTGAGACAGGGAGAGGAAGAGGCTTTTGAAATAAGGTGCTACGGAAGATTGCTGGAGATTAGGTGGGTAGAACACGTAACTAATGAACAGAATTGGGGAGAAAAGGAATTTTGGCGTATCTTAACTAAAAAAAGAAATTTATTGGCAGAACACATTCTTCGCTGTCAAGGAATCGTAAATTTAACATTGGAGGGAAATGTGTGGAATAAAGAGACAAATAGAGTAAGTAGACTCAAAAGGATGTGGGTTGTCGTTCTTACTGATTGGTATCTTCGCTCGATGAAGTGGTGATTTTATTTTAGTTATTCATCACAGTGAAAGTGCAGCATCCATTTTCGTCATGTATTGCAACATATTTTAAAGAGTATGCAGAGGTAAAAAGCACATCACGTAGACTTTCCGAATGGTTCATTTTAGGTCACACATAGCTGCGAATGAACTGTAGATGACATACCGAAACTTTATGTAAAGTTGAGAGCAGAAGGATACGTTTTATGATTCAAGAGATATCCATCCCGCACGATTACACGCGATAGAAATAAATTCGAAAATGCGCTTTTTTAAGAGTCGTATCTTGGTGAATAGTAAATGCCTAAAAAATCAAAAATCGGTTTCCCATTTTAGAAAATCTGTATTCGTTATCAAGCTAGAAAAATCATACTTTTTGCTTTCAAAACTACTAATTGTGTGGTTTGGCACTTCTTTCCTTTTTTTTTTATAACACTATTTTGTGTGTGTTCTACAAGTTTATTTTTGTTTACTTAATCGGTTTTCGGCTTATTAGACCATCTTCAGAGTACTGACTGCTGTGTCAAAGAGGTTACAATGTTTAGATACAGTATGGGTAGAGATGACAAATGTCTCCACTTAGATCAACATACATAGTATAACACTTCTTTGACATTGTGTTATTACAGTTATCAACTTAAAAACTAAACAGTAATAAATGAATAAATTTTTTAAATTTACTTCTATACATGCTATTCATGCCATCGTCGCCGTTTTTACGATATTTTCTTTAGAGGACTATCCCTGGCAGCCTTGAAAATTTTTCCCATATTACTAACCGTTAATGGGATCCGTGCATACCAAGTTACCGTACATGTACCTAAAATATGCACGTAATACTCAGTTTGACGTGTAGTTGTAGTTTTAAGTAAAGTAAGGAACGAACACCAAGCGCTGAGGTTCGGAGATCACGCAACTATCTTCAGTTGCGATTTACTCACCAATAACACAAAAGTCATAAAACATTTAAAATTTTGTCTGTGATAGAAACCAAACAAAAAATCAGTTTTTACTGGTACTCGCCACAGATCGCCGAACATTGTGTATATCTCTTGCGAGAATCGGTATATCGATGGATGATGGCAGTGAAACTTGTAACCCCTCGTTTGTATTTCAGTTAATATTTTTTAATCATTTAGCGACCAGTAGTCAACTTTCGTAATGGGAAAGTTAGAATTGAAACTATTGTGAATATTAATTTAAAAGTAGGTCAAAGTGATCACGGGAGTACCAGCATGGAGGGCGAATAAGATCGTAGTTATTTGTTCCGTGGGGTCATATAAAAGCAAAATTTCCGCATTGTTAAAGTCAGTCTCATGTTTTAGTCGAATAAATCGATGAAATGTGTGTGATACGCGTTACCGTACTTTATTACTGGACTTTGTACGAAAGCTTTGTGATTGGTACTAACAGTATCGAAATCAGTCATTACTGTCGATACTTAACATCATTCGAATGATTGTATGCTGGTTTAGGCGTGGATTTGACTTGATAATTATAGAAACTACATTTTGGGACTAGATCGAACTTATCTTGGATATTAGAAACATTTCATCCATATCATTACATTCAAAAGTGACTGTGAATATATACGAATAATCTGGAAAAAGTTAACTGTGTGTACGTTAATTTATTTACATAATACTACCTTTGATTGAACGAACTGACGTGTGTAAACACTCGAGCGGACTGTTTCCACAGGAATTTGACATGCAGTAATATTAAGTGCAGTACTTTCAAGTTTATGAACTACGCAATATTATTGCAGGGCGTGAAATGTAATCAGAAACTTTTAATTATGCAGATCTCGCGGTTTTATGCACTGGTTGATGGATGTTAGAGTTTTGATAGCCTGTTTTCTCTGGATATAATATATAGTAAATTACGGATATAAGTAATGGAATCTAATACTATTTAAATCCAAACCCGTTCACTAAAAGAGGGAACAGTTAGCTAATTTCGATTCCGAGAAAGCGCCTGTTGTGGTATTCCTGCCAATGGAAGCATTAATTAAAAAAAAAAAGAACATTAACAGCCGGGCATATCACGCTTCGTACACTGGTTTATGTGTGGTTTAACAAGAGGAATGCCACACCTGAAAACTGGCAGTAGTTGGCTGCACAATGCATCTGATATAAAAAACCGCATGTTTTGGGGGTGTCGTATAAATTTCATCACAATCTAAGGAACTGTGTGCTATATACATGTTGTTGTTATGGTCTTCAGTCCGGAGACTGGTTTGATGCAGCTCTCCGCCCTACTCTATCCTGAGCAAGCCTCTTCATCTCCTCATAAGAACGGCAACCCACATCTATTTGAATCTGCTTACTATATGCGTATCTTGGTCTCCCTCTGCGATTTTTACCCCCACACACTTCCCTCCAATGCTAAATTTACGATTCCCCGATGTCTAAGAATGTGTCCTACTAATCGATACCCTCTTTTAGTCAAAGTATGCCATAAATTCCTTTTCTCCCCAATTCTATTCAGTACTTCCTCATTAGTTACACAATCCACCCACCTAATCTTCAGAATTCTTCTGTAACACCACATTTCGAAAGCCTCTATCCTCTTCCTGTCTGCACTGTTTATCGTCCATGTTTCATTCCCATACAAAGCAACACTCCACACAAATGCCTTCAGAAAGGACTTCCTTATGAATGAAACTTTCACTCTGCAGCGGAGAGTGCGCTGATATGAAACTTCCTGGCAGATTAAAATTGTGTGCCGGAACCGGGACTCGAACCTGGGAGCTTTGCCTTTCGCGGGCAAGCGCACTACCGACTGTGCTATCCCGACACGACTCACGATGCCGCCCGACAACTTTACTTCTACATCTACACGGGATACTCTGCAAATCCCATTTAAGTGCCTGGCAGAGGGTTCATCGAACCACAATTATACTATTTCTCTCCCATTCCATTCTCGAATAGCGCGCGGGAAGAAAGAACACCTGAATCTCTCTGTTCGAGCTCTGATTTCTCGTATTTTATTCTGACGATCATTTCTACCTATGTAAGTGGGAGTCAACAATATATTTTCCCAATCGGAGGAGAATGTTGGCGATTGGAGTTTCGCAAGTAGCCCACGCCTCAGCGATAAGCGCCATTGTTGTAATGATTCCCATCCCAGATCCTGTATCATTCCCGTAACGCTGTCTCCCCTGTATCGTGACAATACGAAACGAGCTGCCCTTCTTTGGACTCTTTCGATGTCCTCCGTCAAACCCACCTGATAAGGATCACACACTGGGCTGCAATACTCCAAAAATGGACGGACAAGCGCAGTGTATGCAGTTTCTTTAGTAGTTCTGTTGCATCTTTTAAGGGTTCTGCCAATAAAACGCAGTCTCTGGTTCGTCTTTCCCACGATATTATCTACGTGTTCTTTCCAGTTTAGGTCTGAAGTAATAGTAATTCTTAGGTATTTTGTGGAGTTTACGGCCTTGACATTTGATTGATTTATGTTGTAAACAAAGTTTAACGGATTTCTTTTCGTACTCATGTGGACGACTTCACACTTCTCATTATTTAGAGTCAATTGCCAATTTTTACACCATACTGATATCTTATTCAGATCGTTCTGCATTTTTACACCATACTGATATCTTATTCAGATCGTTCTGCAGTTGGTTTTGATCTTCAGATGATTTTACTAGACGGTAAATGACGGCGTCATCTGCAAACAACCTAAGAGAGCTCCTTAGATTTTCCCCTAAATCGTTTATGTAAATAAGAAACAGCAGAAGACCAATAACACTACCCTGTGGAACGCCCGATACCACCTGTGTTTTAGTCGATGCCTTACCATCGATTACTACGAACTGTGTCCTCTCTGACAAGAAGTCCCCTATCCAATCACAAATGTGAGGCGATATACCATAACCACGCAATTTGATTAAAAGCCGTTTGTGCGGTACGGTGTGAAAAGCTTTCTGAAAATCAGGAAATACGGAATCGATTTGCGAACCCTTGTCGATAGCACCCATCACATCGTGTGAATAAAGAGCTAGTTGTGTTTCGCATGAATGATATTTTCTAAATCCGTGTTGACCTTGGGTCAAAAGATCGTTCTGTTCGAGATAATTCATAATATTTGAATACAGGATATGTTCCAAAACCCTGCTGCAAATTGACGTCAATGAAATAGGCCTGTAGTTTAGTGGGTTACTCCTACTGCCTTTGTTATTTTACTGCCCAAGTAACAAAACTCATCTACCACCTTCATTGTTTCATTACCTAATCTAATTCCTTCAGCATTGCCTGACTTTCTAAGACTGCATTCCATTATCTTTGTTTTGCTCTTGTTAATGTTCATTTTTCAACGTTATTGTTGAGAGAACCTTGCAAACAAGGCGATGTAAACACTGTTTTTATTTTGATGTGGATATATAAAAACGAGTAGAATATATTCAATGCAGCTCCGTTGTGGTTGACATTTCGAAGACGCGAGGGGAATTTCTGCCCCTAGCACAGTGGCCCAGAGGAAAGAGACGCGGGTCTGAGCGTTAATCGTCGCTCACCCTCCACGGATGTAGCGGGAGGGTCTGAAGAATGCCGAGTTAAAAATGCGGAACACGGGGGTTGGGGGTTGAGCCAGGGGGCGTGGCCGGTCGCTGCGAGCATTAATTAACTATCGATTCCCTGGGGGGGGGGGTCTCTCAGAGGACGAAGGCTGCCCGTCTCAGAGCAGACAAGAGTCGGCCGTGATACGGTTTCTCATGAGGCCGCACCTGTCCATGTTTATGGGCACAACACTGAACGAATGCCAGTTCCCGCTGTGCAAGCGGTCACGTTCTTTTAAAACGGGGTAGCTTTTAAGCATATACACACATAGTAAAGGTGACCGGAACTTCGAGTTAACCAGCATATGCACTTTTTTTCCTTCCTTGGCCCAGGCGGATTTTTACATCGTCCTCGTTTTTCGCAAAGTTGAATGTTGTTGTGGTCCTAAGTCCGAGGACTGATTTGATGAAGCTCTCCACACTGCAAGCCTCTTCATCTGAGAATACGAACGGCAACCTACATCCTTTTGAATCCGCTTACTATATTCGTCCCTCTTTCTCCCTCCACGATTTTTACCCCACACACTTCCTTCTAATGCTAAGTTGACGATTCCTTGATTTCTCAGAATGTGTCCAACCAATCTATCCCTTCTCTTACAAAGAAAGTACATGGCCTCGAACAAATATAGCTGTATGAACAGGATCTCTACGTACACCTCAATGTGCTGGTGGGTGTCGTTTTTCTGCAAAGCTCTGCAACCATGCTCTGGATAGCACTGTAGATGTAATTTGTAGACGCCAGACTGAATGCAGATATCTTAACTATAACTTCTATCCCTTCTCTTACAAGGAAAGTACATGGCCTCGAACAAATATAGCTGTATGAACAGGATCTCTACGTACACCTCAATGTGCTGGTGGGTGTCGTTTTTCTGCAAAGCTCTGCAACCATGCTCTAGATAGCACTGTAGATATAATTTGTAGACCCCAGACTGAATGCAGATATCTTAACTATAACTTTTGTAATAATCATCGTAAATGTTCTCTAGAGAATTGTCATCAAACGCCGTGATGATAGTTGCAACTTTAACCTTCTTCCCGAAAGACTTGGTATTCATTGCCACAGCTTCCATCGCCTCTTCCCGCACTTACCGTAGCACTATCGCTTGCAATGAGTTGATCGTCATTACCATCCCTATTATCATCATTATGAGTGTGTAACAACAGTATCTAACTTATGCTCATATTTCTGTACCATAACAGATACGAGAAAGCATGCAAATAATTCATCGTCTACACTAATACCATCTTCACGAAGAAGGGTTCTTCGTAACTTCATCTCAACCAATCGCAATACATTAGCAGGATTGATTATCAATCGCCGCCCCATCTGACGCTTCACCACACAAATAACGTCACAAAACGCAACTTCGGAGGCACACTGCACCGTCCCTACTGGCGAACCGACAGGTCAAAGTGCAATGCGGCATGGCACACGCAGAGGCCTCTAACGGACGACTGCAGAGTTTTGCAGATACGGGAGTGTCACTAGTGTAATAAGGGACCTTTATATTATCTCTCATACGATTTTGGTGTATATGTTTTTGTTCGAGCCCAAGTACTTTCTTTGTTATTCAGGATAAACCAGAAACTCCTTTTCTCCCCAATTCTGTTGAGCACATCCTCATTAGTTACGTGATCTACCCATCTAATCTTCATTATTCGTCTGCAGCACCACATTTCGAAAGCTTCTATCATCTCCTTGTCTGAAATCCTTATTGTCCATTTTTCACTCCCACACAGTGTTAAATTTCAGAGAGCCGGCCGCAGTGACCGAGCGGTCTGCGGCGCGCCAGTCACAGTCTGCGCGGCCGCTACGGTCGGGGCTTCGAAACCCCCCTAGGGCACGGATGTTTGTGTCATCTTTAATATAAGGTACTTCATAAGTAGTTTGTACGTTTAGGGACTGATGACCCCGCAGTTAAGTCCCTTAATATTAACAAACATTTGAACACTTCTGAGAATGATTTCAGAAAGGACTTCCTAACATTTAAACTAATATTGGATGTTAACAAATTTCGCTTCTTCATAAATGCTTTTCTTCCGATAGCCATTCTGATTTTATATCTTCTTTACTTAGGCCATTAGAAGTTATCTTGCTACCTAAAAAATAAAACGCTTCTACTACTTTTATTGCCTCATTACCTAATCTAATTCCTTCAGCATCGCCTGATTTTCTGACACTATATGCAATTACCGTTATTTTACTCTTGTTAATGTTCATCTCATACCTTCCTTTCAAGACAAAGTCTATTCAGTTAAATTGCTCTTCCAAGTCATTTGGTGTCTCTGACAGAATTATTATGTCGTCAGAAAACAGCAATGTTTTTATTCCCTCTCCTTGGACTTTAATTCCCTCTCGAAATTTCTCCTTGCATTTCTTCACAGCTTGCTCTATGTATAGCTTGGACAACATTGGGGACAGGCTACAACCCTGTCTTACTCCCTTCCCAACCACTGCCATCCTTTGACCTTCGACTTCAATAACTGATGTCTGGTTTTTTGTACATTATTTTACCCCTGCTACCTTCAGAATCTGAGAAAATGTATTCCAGTCAACACTGTCAAAAGCTTTCTCCAGGTCTACAAATACTAATAACATAGGCTTGCCTTTCCTTAACCTGTCATATGGTAAGTCGTTTTGCCTCGCGTGTTCCTACATTTCTCCTAAATCCAAAATTGATCTTCCCCAAGGTCGGATTCCACCAGTTTTTTTTTCTATGCGTCTGTAATTTTCACATTTGTCTGCACTTGGATTTCTTCGGGAATTGGAATCACTATATTCTTCTTGAAGTCCGAGGGTATTTCTCCCGTCTCGTACATCTTGCATACCAGGTGGAACAATTTGTTTATGACTGGCTGTCATAACGATAATAGCGTTTCAGACGGGACAACATTTACTCCAGCGGCCTTGTTTCTACTCAAATCTTTAGTGCTCTGTCAATTCTTCTCGCAGTATAGTATCTCCTATCTCATCTTCCTCTACTTCGACTTCCATTAGAATACTGCCTTGAAGTTTATTTCCTTTGTAGAGACCTTCTATATATTTTTCCATCTTTCAGCTTTCGCTTCTTAAAATTATATTTACAGTTAGTCCCGTTTTATTTCCATTTTTCAGTTCGTTTCGGCCTCCTAGGGACCACGAGGCTCGTCTTAACTCTCAGCTAGGGTCTTCTGCTTTTTCTTGGCCCAGTACGCCTTCATCTTCTGCGTCCTCTCACCCGTCCATTTAGGTCTTGTGGTGCCTGCTGTACACTTCTTGCTTGTGAGAGACAGTGGGAAGACTCCATGTAGAATGGCCTGACGGTATTGAGTTCGGTTCTCGGTTGTCTGTAATGGGATCTGCAGTTCCTCTGATCTGATCTAACAGAGGTGAACCACTTTGCTTCGGACGCCTTTCCCCTGCTTGTCACTGTGAGGATCTTCTTGGTGAGCCTCGAGTGCCAATAGGACAGTCGCCTTTTTCTCATACATTGAAAGTAGCTTCACAACCAACTGAGTGCGCGCCATTTCGCGCGTATTAATACACATTATAGTTTCGAGAACATTCTAGAACACGGAAGTTACAATGTTTTATATTAAATAAGTTGTTCATGAAAAATAAATAAATCTTGCTTTATGTAAAGATACACAAAATTATGACAAATGTAATAATAAGTAATAATGTAATAATAAGTAATGCCTACCCTATCAGAGGCTGGGCCACCTGTGAAAGCAGCCACGTAATTTACCAACTGTGCTACAATCACTGTACAGCTTTCTATATTGGCATGACCACCAACCAGCTGTCCATTAGGATGAATAGCCACCGCCAAACTGTGGCCAAAAACAAGGTGGACCACCCTGTGGCACAGCGTGCAGTGGAGCACACCTTGATTTCATTGGCTGCTTCACAACCCGGGCCATCTGGATCCTCCCATCCACCACCAGCTTTTCTGAACTGCACAGATGGGAGTTATCCCTACAGTATATTCCCCGATCCCGAAATCATCCAGGCCTCAACCTCAACCTTACAGTTCCTACCTCTCTATCCCAAACCTCGACCTATTTTGAGTGGTGCGTGAATGTGCGATCGTGTGTGTGTGTGTGTGTATTTGTGTGTGAGAGTGTGTGTGTGTGTATGCGGTCTTGTGTACTTACAGTGTGCACGCATTTTCTATATTTATTTTGTTTATTTTATTATATTTTTTATATTTATTATAAAAAAAAGGTAAAGCAGTCAACAATCCGAAGATTGGTTTGAACACCACAGTGCTTTACTAGGCATGGTCCTGTTTGGAGGTGGTATGCCGTTGCCTTCCTCCGACCTTCGAACTGACTTACCCAGCCAGTTATAGGGGGACCTACAGTTTAACGTGGGTTCCGAACCACGGTGCTACTCGGTATTTTTCACATGAGCAATATTGCCAGAGGTGAAAGAAGTGGAAAGTGACAGATAAAAATCTTAGTACCTGGCGGGGATGGAACCCGCGACCTTTGGATTTGTAGTCTGGCACTCTTCCACTGTGCAAGCGAGGTGCACAGATATTTATTATATTTTGTTTATTTTATTTTATTTTTCTCCCCTCACCCGCCTCCCGACTCCATTCCTAAGCTGCACCTCGTTATTCCCATCCGACCCATCCCCACCACCGTGACGTAACCTTCCTATCCCCTCACCCCTCCCCTCCTGTCCCCGATTGCTGTGTGATTGCGTGAGTGTTCTGTTTTCTGAAGGAGGCCATGGCCGATAGCTGAAAGTGTTGTATGTGTGTGTCGCAGCTCGTCGCCACGTCTTTGTAATGAAATGTAAACTGTCCTACTATATTAGTAATAATAAGTTTCTCATATCGACATAAAACAATACAAAAGATCGTAAGTAAATAACAATTACTGCTGTGATAATATATGTTCACGTTATTTAAAATTGTTAAATTAAAGCAACTATACAATTCTGCAGTCAGCAATATAATATAAATATTGAATATTAGGGCATAATACCACGATCAAATGTGGTATCGTAATTTGCATTAATCCAAACAAACGAGATTTTCCGGGCCATATACATTACACGCTGTACTGAGCTACCTGTGCACGGCTCGAGGCTCCAGTTATACCAGATATCTGGTCCGGCACACACTTTCAATCTGTCAGTTTAGCGCCCGCTCCTTGCTGCGGAGTGAAAATTTAATACCGATTTCATACAGTCGATAAGGATCGATACGTGCAAATACTTGGCTGTGAATAAGGTCGGAGGTAGGTAGTAGGCGGTTCGGGTACACGAGATAATGGAGCCTGGCGTACCAGGCCCGTCCGGGGTTGAAGTGGCAAGGGGTGAAAGGACGGTGGGAGGGGGGAGGGGAGGGGGTTGGTCGGCCGAGCGCATTCGGCCGTCCTCGGCCGGCCAGACGAAGATGGATGGCGGTGACAATTGAATGCCGCGATGGCCGGGTGTCTCGGGCATTGATTAAACCAAAACCGGGCGAGCAGGGGGCAAGGAGGTTATCCGCGGGCCGCGCTGATTAATGACGTCACAGGCGACGGCAGCGCCGCGGTTTTAATCCGCCGCCACCGGCGATGATAGCGCGCCGAGCTTACGGGCTGTCGCGGCGCCATGTTATTTCTGTGGCATTAACTCACGCCGGAGCAGCCTGCTGCAGCATACGCTCTCGTGTAACCACGACGATACTCGACACAGGACTATGTGCTGCATATTAGCGCGCCAATCATATTACAAATGTTCCACAGGGATCATTACTGGGGCCTTTCTAAATGCAAACATACAGGAGAAGTATTAGCTCTGGTGTAACTACGACGACAGTAGACACAGGACTGTACGTGCTGCATATTTGCACGTCGATCGTATTACAAATGTTCCAAAGAATCATTACTGTACTTTGTAATTGCCACCATACAAGAGTAGCTGAAATTCTCGTGTAACTACGACTATAGTCGACACGGGACTACACATGTACTGTATATTTTCACGTCAGTCACGTTTTCATGTTCCACAGGGATCATTAATGGGTCCTTTGTAATTGCGATATACAGGAGAAGTATAAACTCTCGTGTAACTACGACGATAGTCGACACAGGACAATATATGTACTGCATATGTTCACGTCAGTCACGTTATTAATGTTCCACAGGTATCATTAATGGGTCCTTTGTAAACGCAAATATAGAGGAGAAGTATAAAATCTCGTGTAAGTACGACGATAGTTGACACAGGACTATGTATGTGCTGCATATTTTCACGTCAGTCACGTTATTAATGTTCCATAGAGATCATTAATGGCTCCATTGGCATATATACAGGAGAAGTATAAGCTCTCGTGTAACTACAACGATAGTCGACACAGGTTTATATATGTGCTTTTTATTTTCACGTCAGTCACGTTATTAATGTTCCGCAGGCGTCGTTACTGGATCCTTTTGTAATCGCAAATATACACGAGACGTATAAACGCTTGTGTAACTACGACGATAGTCGATACAGGACTACATGTGTCGCATATTTGGACATCAGTCATATTACGAATATTAGTCCGGAAAAAATTTTCTGCTTCGCTGTTGAATATATTTCAATGGTAGAAATGTTTCAAAATTTTGATTTGGCACAATTACGATCGTTCATGTCAACCAGTGGTGTTTTCATCTTTGGAACGTGTTGAAAGAACAGATAGCATGTGGAGTAATTTTCTAAAAACTCTTCTGTATAATTGCAGTTACAAAGGACCCAGTACTGAACCTTGAGGAACAGTCGTAGCGTGATTGTCGTGAAAATATGCAGCACATATATAGTACTGTGTCCACTATCGTCGTTGTTACATTACTGGTTCCTTTGTAACTGCAATTATAGAGGAGAAGCATAAGCACTTGTGTAACTATGTTGATAGTCAACACAGGACTATATATGTGCTACATATTTGCACGCCAATCACGTTACGTAGTTTCCAAAGGATCATTACTGTGTAATTTGTAATTGCAAGCATACAAGAGTAGCTAAAAACTATCCTATAACTAGGACAATAGTCGACAGAGGAGTATATATGTGCTGCATATTTGCACGTCAGTCACGTTATAAATGTTCTACAGGGATTATTAATGGATCCTTTGTAATTGCAAATATACAGGAGAAGTAGAAACTCACGTGTAAATACGACGATAGTCGACAGAGGACTATATGTCTGCTGCATATTTGCACGTGAATCCCTTTACGAATGTTCCACAGTGATCATAACTGGGTCCTTTGTAATGACAACTATACAGGAGAAGCAAAACTTCTTTTGTAACTACGACGATAGTTGACACAGTACTATATATATGTGCTGCATATTTGCACGTCAATCACGTTACGACTGTTCCAGAGGGTTCAGTGCTGTTACTTTGTAATTGCACTTATGCAGAAGAAGCTGTAGAAAATTACTCCATATGGTGGCTGTTCTTGCGGGCATGCCCCAAAAAAAGAAAACACAATTGGTTGACATCAACTGCCTTAATTGTACCAATTCGAAATTTTGAAATATTTCCAATGTTGAAATATATTAAACGGCGAAGCAGAAAATTTCTCCTGGACTGATATTCGAACCCGGATATTCCGCTTCTAAATATTTAAACATTTAGACCGTTTCAAAGCACTGAAATAAACTTAACGGCAAGGTTGAAAATTTGTGCTGCACCAGAATTTGAATCCGTATTTCCCACTTCGGGCCAACGGTTGCATTAACCAACTAGGCTATCCATGAAGGCTTTCCTTCCTGCACAAATTCTCGCCTTGTAGCACAGTACGATGATAGTGCCCCCTGGTCATTAATTCCACTTGCCCGCAGACACAATGAAGTGTCTTCATTGGCACTGTCACCGTATCCTCAATATATTCCTCAAACTTTTGTTCGCCAAGTTTGAAGTATGGTTAGTTTTCCATGTTTCACGCCCATACAGACGTTCAAAAGGAATTTCCAATGATGAACTATGGAGAGCAGTACAGAAGTAACCTTCAATAAAGAACTATGGAGAAGACCCCATCAAAAACCCATTGGTATTGAGGTGCGCCGTAGAAAATGGTAAGTGGATGGGGCATACATTACAGCGTGATAAAGACAACGTGGCAAGACAAGCCCCGGAATGGAACCCACATGGCAGCAGGAGAAGGAATACATGGAGGATGAGTGGAAGGAAGGAAGACCTTGACTGAGATCAAGACATTGGTGCAGAACAGAGTCCGGTGGCGGACAGGAGAACAGGAAATAAATCGCTGAATTTCTGAATTGCCTGTTGGGGCATATATACAGTTTGATATGGACATGTCCAAAAGATCTTCGATAAGGACGCACAAATAACATCGATCCCTTGCGGGAATTGAGTATAGGCAGTAAGCAAACTGTCTAATGGGCATGAGGTACTAGCATCTTAGTGTGCGAATCTGGGTTGGAAGGGAAGCGTACCTGGATAGCCCAATTGGTTAAGAAGCCCGCTAGCCCGAAGCGGGAAATCCGGGTTCCACATCCAGTCCACCACAAATTACGAACTTTGCCACTGAATTTATTTTAGTGCCTTGAATGTATTAAAACGTTTCTTTATTTCGAATTTGAGAAGTTTTACAGATTTAATTTATAGAGGTTTAATAAAACCTGACATTCAGTTACTGCTTTAGTACGAGGTACGTTTCACAACATGAATGGCAGTGGTATTATTACCACATCCATCACTGTTGCCTCTTCCCTTTGACTAATTAGGTCACCTGGAGACAGCCTTGTAAATTTAAGAAAAATTGCATAGTACGTAGTTCGCCGTGCCTTGCTTTCTGAAGCATTCAGCAGATATCGCAGATAGTTTGCTTTCCAGTTATATGCCGTTCTTTCCAGTGTTTTGCTACAGCTGCTGACGAAATACTGATTTGACAGGTAAGTGTCTACATCGAAACGTTGAAAATGCGTCATAAGATAGGTAAAAGTACAGGGAGTCATTGCATGTCACTATTATAATAATCTCGTACTTACACAGTCTCGAATACTTTTTCCGTTTCATGTCTTATTTTGACATTTTCTGCAACAGGGCCTCTTACTCAAACAGGACTACTATACAAATAAAAGATGAAATATAGTACATTTCATGAAAGGGATGCTATGCATACATATATGTCTGAAGAGTCTACAGCAAATAAATATATAATTTTTTAAATATTAGAATACCATGGCAGGCGTATTATAATGTCATGAAATAAGTATTTTCAAGTCAACATTATTATGCAATAATGAGTAAAACGCTTTTTTTTATATTTATTTTCTGAGGATACTATGCCAGTCATATAGAATATATAGTGATTCCTACATTCTTACTAAAGTTTGTACCGCTGTCATAATGAGAAAACTCAACAAAAAGATAAAACGTGCAATGCAACTCAGCAAATCATATTAAGACGGAAGTACGCTTGAATGGCTATAAGGAAGTTTTACAGGAAGACTGGTCAGTTTACGAAGAATCCTAATTTTATTCATTCTCTCTGCCATGAAAGCTACTGAACATTTTGTCTGCAACGCAAATATTTAGGCCTTTTTCATCCTGCTAATATGTTTTAATATTATACAATGCAATGTTAGCAAGTAATAGTTTTGAATTTTTTTCTTGACTCACGGACTTAGAATATTACTGTCACAGATTTAGGACTCTTGTAACGCATTTAGGAGCCTATGTTACTTAATTTATTTCTATACTTTTAGTTATATGTGTACAAATTAACAAAAACTAGCAATATAAAAGAAGGTTATAGAACATTGAAACTGTCTACATGGCATGTTATTTACATGACTTATTGTAAGTTTTGGACACAAATATCACGGATTTAGGCATCCTTACCCTACTTGGAGTGAAGAAGCACATTCAAAATACCATCGTATTTTGAAGACATTTTAATAAATACAATCACCTTTACTGCTGCTTATTCGCTTTATTTAATTGTCCACTACAGCTGTTTCGCCGTATTTGGCATTGTCAAGTGGTTGTCTATTTGTTGCCAATATAAACACAGCATCTGTACCTCTATATGATTTTAATAGGTACTTTCTTAGAAAGTCGTTTTTAGTAATTTTTAAAATAATAACTTTCTTGTTTGACAGCTATGTAGATGCGTCATAAGATAGGTAAAAGTACAGGGAGTCATTGCATGTCACTATTATAATAATCTCGTACTTACACAGTCTCGAATACTTTTTCCGTTTCATGTCTTATTTTGACATTTTCTGCAAAAAATTACTAAAAACGACTTTCTAAGAAAGTACCTATTAAAATCATATAGAGGTACAGATGCTGTGTGTATATTGGCAACAAATAGACAACCACTTGACAATGCCAAATACGGCAAACAGCTGTAGTAGACAATTAAATAAAGTTATAAGCAGCAGTAAAGGTGATTATATTTATTAAAATGTCATACTATGATATACTCACTGCTGCAGGCCCATTTATGAAAAAAGTATTTAGAAGAATTTGTGGCGCTAAAAATCGTAGCAGCTATCGAAAATGTAATCCGGAAATATCTCGTTTGCTGGTACGTAAGAGAATACCGTTAGGAATAACAAGGGTTCATTTACGGTGGTTAGTTACACTTTTAGGCGCGGAAGAAAATCTTTAAGAATTTATTACCCCGAAGCTTCGGCTCTTAATGTGAATAGCAAATGTTTAACCAGCACTTAATAACATTACTGCTGTATAAAATTTATGTTTGAAAACTTCTGATTGGAGTTAATTAACTATTTTAGTAGAGCCTGCTCATGTTGCCCTTGCTGTTCCATAACTTTTCAATTATCTTGATTCTATTTTCTGGTGTTCCCATCAATTGAAAAGTTATGGAACAGCAAGAGCAACATAAGATGGATCACAGAAATCAAGGAAGACATGATAAAACTACAGATAACGATGGAAGATTTGAAAAACAAGACAGACACACTCAAGATACTTCAGGACAAACACGTCACACCAATAAAAATTAACAAACAGGGACTGGGAAGGTTGAGGAGAGAAGGGCACGATCTGAAAGAATGAAAAAGTATTGGGCCAACAAAAAAATAAATAAAAATAAAAAAATAACAGAAGAACCTAATTCATAATATTTATGTTGACCATAAAGTAATAAATAAATTAACCACTGTATTATTAAATTGTCATGTTTATTTTTGAACTAAATTGTGTTAATGCATAATTGTAATAACCTTTTTAATATTGACTAAGTGGTCCAATTACGGCCATAAAAAATAAATAGAGGCTGCTTAGTTTCGTACTTCAGTTCCACAGACATACCTACATGTTTTGGCGGTTACCTACTAGTTTGAAAAAGTGCGTAGCTAATAACAAATATGTCCGTATATATATTGTTAATATATATTCTTGAAGATATTCAGCTGATTCCTGCTGAGTAGCGAAAAGAAATCGTGATAGAAACACTCAAGGCAGGTAAGCATCAACAAAGTGAAAAGAGCTTTCATAAGAAGATTAAGAGCCTACTCTCTAAAAAGTTTACTTTTGAAAAATATTACAATGTCCGAAAACTGCTAAAACAAAACTCATGAAGGTCAAAGTACGCACCGACCAAGCAAATGTTAAAATAATCGGTTCCTTTTGTACTTGCTCACATCAGGTTGCAGTTCATTTCTGCTCTTGAAACGTTTTTGGACTATACGATTACGACTCAGCTATTGTGAGCCGAATGAATTACACTGCACTGACGTTTTTGTTATTCGATACTGCCATTGAAACAACCACTGAATTACTTTTATGACATTTCCATATTTGTATCAAAAAAGCGCCACCAAGTTTCGTGACTAGTAAACATTAAACTAACAGCATAAAACAGAAAAAAAATTGTGACAATTTTTTGAACATCACAATAGTTAACTGCCACAGCGCCTTACAATGTAGGGTGCTTAACATAGTAACTTATACAATTGTGTATATACATGACGTTTGATGTAATGTACTACATGTAACCTTTATATGTCAATGTATATATACATTAATTATATATATAAAATTAAAAAAATAAAATAAAATAAAAAACGACGACCACAAAGGGCAGAGATCATTATATAAATGTACATGTAGAATCTTTGTATATAGTTTTCCCGCCAGCCAGTTAGTGTTATACTGGACTCCAAGTAGTATTGTACTTAGACTTTGAAGTACCTCACTTCAAAACCGTTAGAAGATGGATATATATATTTTTTTACTTGTCACTACTAATTTTATGTTTAACGATGCCTCAACCTGGATGTACTCTTTTAGTATATAAAAAGCTCGTGAAATTATGTAAATTACGACAGGTATGTAACCATACAATTGTAATATAAGTAGTCCCATGGCAATCATGTATATAGATCAATTGTTAAACTTTCTGTAATAGGTCTGAAGATGGCGTCGAGTACGCCGAAACCGGTCACATAATAAATGAAAAATGCTATCTTGGCTGCATAATCATTATTAAAAAAAAAATAATAATAAAAAATAATCGTGTGGTGACGGGAGGATTTCGGAATATATAGAAATTTTCGTCTAAAGGAAACGAATTTCGTATATGACTTCCCAATCATCATTCCAAAATCAATAAAAACCACCTGGATCGCTAAAATTGGTACAGATTTTTTTGACACTGAACTTTGTCTTTTTTTTTTTTTTTTTTTTTTTTTTTTTTTTTTTTTTTTTTTTTTTTTACATTTGGTGATGCCGGATGCCGAAACGAAGAACAGTACCGCTCATTAATGTGAATACACCCTGGTATTTCAGGGTGTATTCACCAATAAGAACTGTCGCTTGGGTGGTGTCACAAACGAGTGTCAACTGTCACTCCCCGCGCGACGCGACGGCTCGATATTCCGCCGATTTCGCGTGCCCTGGCGTCGGACGAGGATAATCATTTCGTGACTGGGCTGTCCCTGGCAGTGCCCACAATATTCCGCGTCATCTTCCGGCGACAGCCATTTGTTTCCAGTAATTAACGCCCACGCAACAGGTCGCCGCCCGACGCGTCTGCCACCTGGCGGACGATCCCCGCAACCTTCTGTTCACCCGCTTCGCGCACAAAGGCACAGCACAGAGTAATATTTGTCTGTGACCACAGACATATATTACTACATCTACATGGGATACTCTGAAAATCACTTTTAAGTGTCTGGCAGAGGGTTCGTCTAACCACCGTTATACTATTTATCTCCCATTTCATTCTCGAATTGCGCGCGGGAAGAAAGAACACCTGAATCTCTCCGTTCCAGCTCCGATTTCTCGAATTTTTTTCTGATGATCATTTCTACCTATGCAAGTGGGAGTCAACGATATATTTTCGCATTCGGAGGTGAATGTAGGCGATTGTAGTTTCATAAGCAGCCCACGCCACAGCGATAAGCGCCGTTGTTGTAATGATTCCCTCCCAGATCCTGTATGCAGTTTCTTTTGCAGTTCTGTTGCATCTTTTAAGGGTTCTGCCAATAAAACGCAGTCTCTGGTTCGCCTTTCCCATGACATTATCTACGTGTTCTTTTCAGTCTGAAGTAATAGTAATTCCTATGTATTTAGTGGAAATGGAAAGGGAAATGGATAGGTTGAAGTTAGATATAGTGGGGATTAGTGAAGTTCGGTGGCAGGATGAACAGGATTTCTGGTCAGGGGAGTACAGGATTATAATTACAAAATCAGTTGGGGGTATCACAGGAGTAGGACTGATAATGAATAAGAAAATAGGAATGCGGGTAAACTACTATGAGCAGCACAGTGATCGCATTATCATTGTCAAGATAGATACGAAGCCAACACCGACAACAGTAGTACAGGTTTATATGCCAACTAGCTCTGCCGATGATGAGGAGATCGAAGAAATATATGAGGAGCTAAAGGAAATTATTCAGACAGTTAAGGGAGAGGAAAACTTAATTTTGATGGGAGACTGGAATTCGGTAGTAGGAAAACGAAGGGAAGGGAAGATAGTAGGTGAATATGGACTGGGCAGGAGGAATGAAAGAGGAAGTCGCCTGATAGAATTTTGCACGGAACATGATTTAATTGTAACAAACACGTGGATTAAGAATCACAAAAGAAGCTTGTATACTTGGAAGAGACCAGGAGACACCGGAAGGTATCAGATAGATTCTATAATGGTAAAACATAGATTCCGGAACCAGGTTATCAACTGCAAGACATACCCAGGGGCAGATATAGACTCTGACCATAACTTGTTAGTCATGAACTATAGGCTGAAACTGAAAAAACTGCAGAAAGGTAGGAAAATAAGAAGATGGGACCTAGATAAATTGAAGGAACGTGAATTTATGGTGAATTTCAGAGGGAGATTTAGGCAACAATTGACAGAAACAGGGGTAAATAAAACAAAAGAAGAGGAATGGGTAACATTGAGAGATGAAATAGTGAAGGCAGCAGAGGACAAAGTAGGTAGAAAGGCAAGACCCACAAAAAATCATTGGATAACACAGGAAATACTAAATTTAATTGATGAAAGGAGAAAATATAAAAATGCAGTAAATGAAACATACAAAGTGGAGTACAGGCGACTAAGAAATGAGATTGACAGGAAGTGGAAAATGGCTAAGCAGGAGTGGCTAGAAGCCAAATGTAAATCTGTAGAAGAATGTATAAGAAGGGGAAAAGTAGATACCGCCTAAAGGAAAATCAAAGAGACATTTGGGGACAAGAAAAGCAGTTCTACGAATATCAATAACTCAGATGAGAAATCAGTTCTCAGCAAAGAAGGGAAAGCTGAAAGGTGGAAAGAGTACATCTACATCTACATACATAATCCGCAATTCACCGTAAGGTGCGTGGCGGAGGGTACACTGTACCACTACAGGGCATTTCCTTTCCTATTCCACTCCCAAATTGAACGAGGAAAAAAAGGAATGCCTATATGCCTCCGTATTAGCCCTAATTTCTCTTATCTTGTCTTTGTGATCTTTACGTGAAATGTAAGTAGGCGGCAGCAAGATCGTACTACACTCAGCTTCAAATTTCGGCCCTCTAAATTTACTTAACAGAAATTCACGAAAAGAACGTCGTCTTTCTTCCAGCGATCCCCAATTGAGTTGCCGGAGAATTTCCGTGACACTCGCGCATTGGTCGTACCTACTGGTAACAAATCTAGCTGCTCGCCTCTGAACCGCCTCTATGTCTTCCTTCAAACCGATCTGCTGCGGGTCCCAAATACTTGAGCAATACTCAAGACGTGGTCGTACAAGCGTTTTATACGCGGTCTCCTTTACAGGTGAAGTACATCTTCCCAAAATTCTCCCAATAAACCGAAGTCGGCTGCCCGCCTTACCAACAACTGTCCTTAGAGCAGCTCTACAAAGGAAGCTCTACAAAGAGCAGCTCTACAAAGGAAATGAACTTAGAGACGATGTTGTAGAAAGGGAAGAGGAAGTAGATCAAGATGAAATAGGAGAGATGAATTTGACTGAGCCCTGAAAAACCTAGGTCGGAACAAGGTCCCAGGAGTAGATGACATACCCTCAGAGCTACTAAAGTCTCTGGGAGAGCCAGCCATGACAAACTATTTGAACTGGTGTGTAGGATGTATGAGGCAGGCGAAATACCCTCAGACTTTAAGAAAAATGTAATAATCCCCATTCCAAAGAAATCAGGCGCAGACAAGTGTGAAAATTACAGAACCATCAGTTTGATAAGACATGGTTGCATAATTTAAACACGAAGTATCTACAGGAGAATGGAAAAGCTGGTAGAAGCTCACCTCGGGGAAGATCAGTTTGGATTCAGGAGGAACGTAGGAACCCGGGAGGCAATACTTACCTTACGTCTTATCTTAGAAGATAGATTAAGGAAACGTAAACCTACATTTTTAGATTTTGTAGATTTGGAGAAAGCGTTTGACAATGTTGCTGGAATACAGTCTTTCAAATTTTGAAGTCAGCAGGGGTAAAATACAGGGAAAGGAGAGTTACTTACAACTTGTACAAAAGCCAGACCGCAGTTATTAGACTCGAGGGGCATGAAAGGGAAGCATCAGTTGGGAAGGGAGTAAGACAGGGTTGTAGCCTTTCTCCGATGTTATTCAATTTGTACATTGAGCAGGCGGTGAAGGAAAGCAAGGAAAAATTTGGAATAGGGATTAAAGTTCAGGAGGAAGAAATAAAAACATTGCGTTTTGCTGATGACATTGTAATTCTGTCAGAGACAGCAAAGGACCTGGAAGAGCAGTTGAATGGAATGGACAGCGTGTTGAAGAGAGCATATAAAATGAACATTAACAAGAGCAAAACAAAAATAATGGAATGCGGTCTTAGAAAATCAGGGGATGCTGAAGGAATTAGATTAGGTAACGAAACAATGAAGGTGGTAGATGAGTTTTGTTACTTGGGTAGTAAAATAACATGTGATGGTCGCAGTACAGAGGATATAAAATGCAGAATGGCAATGGGAAGAAAAGCATTTTTGAAAAAGAGAAATTTGCTAACATCGAATATTAATTTAAGAGTAAGGAAGTCTTTTCTGAAGGCATTTGTGTGGAGTGTTGCCTTGTACGGGAGTGAAACTTGGACGATAAGCAGTGCGGACAGGAAGAGAGTAGAGGCTTTTGAAATGTGGTGCTACAGAAGAATGCTGAAGATTAGGTGGGAAGATCGCATAACTAATGAAGAGGCACTGAATAGAATTGGTGAGAAAAGGAATCCTTGGCATACCCTGACTAAAAGAAGGGATTGCTTGGTAGGACACATTCTTAGACATCGAGGAATCGTAAATTTAGCATTGGAGGGAAGTATGTGGGGTAAAAATCGCAGAGGGAGACCAAGAGACACATATAGTAAGCAGATTAAAGTAGATGTGGGTTGTCGTTCTTATGAGGAGATCAAAAGGCTTGCTGCCGACTTCAGAATTTGAAAGAGTGTATTCCAGTCAACATTGTCAAACGCTTTCTCCAAATCTACAAAAGCTAAAAATGTAGGTTTGCCTTTCCTTAATCTATCTCCTAAGATAAGACGTAAAGTCCTGAATCCAAACTGACCTTCCCCGAGGTCAGCTTCTACCAGCTTTTCCATTTTCCTGTAGATAATTCGTGTTAAAATTTTGCAACCATGACTTATGAAAATGATGGTTCTGTAATTTTCACACCTGTCTGCGCCTGATTTCTTTGAAATGGGGATTATTACATTTTCTTAAAGTCTGAGGGTATTTCGCCTGTCTTATACATCCTACACACCAGTTCAAATAGTTTTGTCATGGCTGGCTCTCCCAGAGACTTTAGTAGCTCTGAGGGCATGTCATCTACTCCTGGGGCCTTGTTCCGACCTAGGTCTTTCAGTGATCTGTCAAATTAATCTCTCAGTATAGTATCTCCTATTTCATCTTTCTCTTCGCTTCCTACAACATCGTTTCTAAGTTCGTTTGTAGAGCTGCTGTATGTACTCTTTCCACCTTTCAGCTTTCCCTTCTTTGCTGAGAACTGGTTTCCTATCTGAGTTCTTGATATTCATAGAGTTTCTTTTCTTGTTCCCAAATGTCTCTTATCTAAAATAAAACAGTCGTTTCGTGAATTACGTAGAAAAGGGTGCGAGAATAAAGTGTCATTGATACGATGTATATGATGTCAAGGGGAGGCGCCCTTGCTCACCGTTTGGAGCCCTAGTGTCTTCTTAGCTGTCAGACGGTATGTTAGACCAGATTCGAACATAAAGAGTCGCGAAACTCGCAGTGATATTCTGCAACTTCGCGACTGCAGCGCTGCCAAGCGGCCGGATCGTAAAATCACATCGCGAAGCGATTGAGTAATGAATGCGTATTTGGACTGAAGCAGCATTTTGAAAATAACTTCGTATTTACGAACTTTTGTGGCGCTATAAATTGTAGCAACTGTCTAAAATATAATCTGAAAATCTCTCATTTGGAAAGGATGCTCAGAAGTAACAAAATAATGTTATTAATAACAGGTGTTTGTTTACTCTGGTTAGTTATACTTTTAGGCGTATAAGTAAATCCTTAACAATTCATTCTCGTCCAAACTTCTGCTGTTAATGAGAATCGCAAATACTTGACCACTATTTCATAATATTACTGCTGAATAAAAGTAATGTATGGTTGACTGCATTAGGGTCGTGCTGGCCGCGGTGGCCGAGGGGACTGAGGCGCGCCAGTCACGGTCTGCACAGCCGCTACGGTCGGGAGTTCGAATCCCCCCCTCGGGCATGGATATTTGTGCCGTGCTTAGTGTTAGCTGGTTCATAAGTAATTTGTAAATTTAGGGACTGATCACCGCGTAGTTAAGTCCCATAAGCTATACAAACATTTGAACATTAGGTTCGTACCTCAGCTTCACAAATATGATAACCCTGTATACTAACATATTTTGTCGGTTACCTACTCGTTTGATAAAGTGAATACGTAGCTACAAATAAATGTGTCCATTTATAAGCTGTTAATCTTAGCACGTCACATTCTTGAAGATATTCAGTTTGATACCAGCCAAGGAGCTAAGAAATTACGGTAGTTACACGAAAGGCACAGAAGCAAGGACGAGGTGAAAAGATGGTTTAAACGACGATGTAGAATCCAGTCCCCTACAATGTGAAAATCGTGTGTACTTTTCAAAACATTACAGTGTCCGAAATTCGCTAAAACGAAACTAGTGCAACATGTCAGTACGCACCGAGCACGCGAACATAATCATAATTAAAAAAATGAAGCTACTTGCACAGTGACTTAGTAATCTCTTCATATATATATATATAAGGTAAAGCAGTCAACAATCCGAAGATTGGTTTGAACACCACAGTGCTTTACTAGGAATGGTCCTGTTTGGAGTTGGTATGCCGCTGCCTTCCTCCGACCTTGGAACTGACTTACCCATCCAGTTATAGAGGGACCTACAGTTTAACGTGGGTTCCGAACCACGGTGCTACTCGGTATTTTTCACATGAGCAATACTGCCAGAGGTGAAAGAAGTGGAAAGTGACAGATGAAAATCCTAGGACGTGGCGGGGATCGAACCCGCTGTAGCGATACATTAATATATTTTTTTTATTGAAAATTATATCTGCGACGCTTGTCACTAGCATCCGTTCTCTCTGCCAATAAATCTCTGATTATCACTGTTTCAAGTAATACCTTCAACTATTTCAAACGATCTGGAGAGAAAACGGAATCGCTTTTCGTCTTTCGTTCTTCTACCTTTGTACTGAGCGGACGTATTTTACTCGACCTCCATAATCATGTAAGTGTGAGCTCTGATTAGCACCCTTTTACTTAATAAACTTTAACTTTCATTTGGAATTCCTATTTCATTTAAATAATGACTATTTATCCCCATCTTGTTACCAATTTTCAGCAATATTAGTAAAGTGATGCTTGGTTATTGTTGCCTATTGCCTCTTGATGACAAAAGAATGCAAAATTTATTTACTCTCATTTTGTGTTAAACATTGAATTCAATGCCTGCAGGAAATCTTCATTCTGTTAAAAGCGAAGTCCGATAATTTCTTTAACTTTCGATAACAATAGTGATCAATATTACACACGGTCTTAAAACTTTAATAATTAATAGTCATGAAACCAAGCATCAGTTTACGAGAACGAAGATATTAATCAATTCATACAGGTTCAACTGCAGTTTCAAGGCTTCCACCAATGAATACATACCAGGTAACTGATTCCGCTATTTTCTTATGTAATGGTGCTTTCTGGTGTTGTCGTAATTTTTAACTTACATTGCTACTGAGAACTGAGAACCATTTCAAAAATTAATATTCATTGCTGATCTTACGGTTATTTAAATTTCAATTCCGGTTTTCAACCTTGATCTTTTGACAACACCAGTGATAATTAAAAAAAAAGTAACATTACACCGCGACCTTTGGATTTGTAGTCTGGCACTCTACCACTGTGCAACCGAGGCGCACTATATATATATATATATATGTGTGTGTGTGTGTGTGTGTGTGTGTGTGTGTGTGTGTGTGTGTGTGTGTGTGTGTGTGTGTTGTGTATATATATGCATATATATGTAAATGATTTCGCAACTTCACAGTACTATGTTTCTTTGAAGTACAATTTGCATCCATATTATTTTGTCTTGACATCACTGCCACCTAGTGGCAACCTGTAGCAACTCTGTTGTGCAGTGTTTTACTGCTCAGTCTCCTGGTTCCTTGGGCCCAGACCACATTTTATTCATTATGACAAACCACCCAGTGATGAAAAATTTTAGCAAGACGTTTACTTGCGTTAGAAGGTTATGTGTCTATCTTTACATATGACGCTAAGGTAATGTACATGTTTTATTAACTGTCATTTTAATGTATACCACAATAACTGTGCAGTTTGTAGACATTATACAACTTTTTGCAGTATTTGTACTGGAACTTCTGATGATGGTGACTGAGCTCATCGAAACCGGTTAAGTGACAAACAAAAAATTTTTGCGCTCTTGGCTCAACGAATTGTTTTATATAATCATAATCAGTTCCTTTTATATACTTCAGCACATCAGGTTACAATTCATTTCTGCTTTCAAAAGGTTTCAGAAGATATTAATATGACTCGGGTATTGTGAACTGTATGAATTACACTGCACTGGCAGTTTGTTATAGACTGCCATTAACAGAAGCAGTGATATTACTTTAATAATGTTTTCGCAATTGTATTAGAAAGTTCACAGCAACGTTCAGTGACTAGGAAATATGAAAGTAACAGCATTAAAAACGGCAATTTCCCAGTCCACAAAGGGCAGAGACCATTATATAAATGTACATGTAGAATCTTTGTATATAGTTTTCCCGCCAGCCAGTTAGTGTTATACTGGACTCCAAGTAGTATTGTACTTAGACTTTGAAGTAACTCACTTCAAAACCGTTAGAAGATGGATATAAATATTTTTTACTTGTGACTACTAATTTTATGTTTAACGATGCCTCAACCTGGATGTACTCTTTTAGTATATAAAAGTGTCGTGAAATTATGTAAATTACGACAGGTATGTAACCATACAATTGTAATATAAGTAGTCTCTTGGCAATCATGTATATAGATCAATTGTTAAACTTTGTGTAATAGGTCTGAAGATGGCGTCGAGTACGCCGAAACCGTCACATAATAAATGAAAAATGCGATCTTGGCTGCATAATCAGTATTAAATGTTTTATGTTATGTGATTCTTAAAAGAGTTTTGTATGTTTCTTGTGTTTCATGTGCTGTGACTGCGATTAAACCTTCGAGAGCAACATCTTCGACGCCGAGCTCACTTTTTTGGCACTGTAATCATGAATAGGGACTGTGATTGCTGTATGCGGATGCAGTCTGAGCTGGTGACACTTCGCTCCCAGCTTCAAGCTGTGTTAACCTCGGTTGCACATTTGGAAGCTGCGATCGTCGTTGTTGTTGGCCGGCGGTGGGGACCCTAACGGACTCCCGTCGTCTCCACCGATCGGCCTGCGGCAGCGACATGCCCTGAAACTGCTGGCAGTGAGGCAGACATCCCACCCGAGGTTGCGTGGGAGGTTGCTCCAGTGCGTGGCAGGAGGCGCAAGACATTCCTGGGGACCGATCGTGAGGCCTCCCCGGTTCGTCTTGCGAACAGGTTTGAGGCGCTGTCTGCTCAGGACGACGTTCCTGAGTCGGATGGTGTCTCTCACCCTGTCACCACCCAGCCTGCAAGATCCGGGCTTTCACAGTGGGTTTACTTGTAGTTGGGAGCTCCAACGTTAGGCGGGTGATGGAGCCCCTTAGAGAGATGGCTGCCAAGGAGGGGAAGAAGGCCAACGTGCACTCCGTGTGCATACCGGGTGGAGTCATTCCAGATGTGGAACGGGTCCTCCCGGATAACATGAAGGGTACGGGGTGCAGCCAACTGCAGGTGGTGGCTCACGTCGGTACCAATGATGTGTGTCGTTTCGGATCTGAAGAGATCCTCTCAGGTTTCGAGCGGCTAACTGAAGTGGTAAAGACTGCCAACCTTGCTTGCAAGATGAAAGCAGAGCTCACCATCTGCAGCATAGTTGACAGGATCGACTGTGGACCTCTGGTACAGAGCCGAGTGGAGGGTCTGAATCAGAGGCTCAGGCGGTTCTGCGACCGTGTAGGCTGCAGATTCCTTGACTTGCGCCATCGGGTGGTGAGTTTCCGAGTTCCGCTGAATAGGTCAGGAGTCCACTATACGCAGGAAGCGGCTACACGGGTAGCGGGGACTGTGTGGCGTGGACTGGGCGGTTTTTTTAGGATAAAGAGCTTCGGGGAAATAGAAAATGGGCAATCTCAAAGGGTTCAGGTGGATCACAGGAGAAACGTAGATTCGGAAACTATCGGTATAACAGTTGTAAATTGTCGTAGCTGTGTCGGGAAAGTTCCAGAACTGCAAGCGTTAATAGAAAGCACCGAAACACACGTCATCATAGGCAGCGAAAGTTGGCTCAAGCCGGAAATAAGTTCAGAAGAAGTATTTTCAAAAGATCTATTGGTGTTCAGAAAGGATAGATTAAACAAAATAGGTGGGGGCCTGTTTGTCGTTGTCAAAAGTAGTATTTCATGTAGCGAAGTTGAAGTTGATAGTTCGTGCGAGCTATTATGGGTAGAGGTTGTGCCCGAAAATCGTAAGAAGTTAATAATCGGTTCCTTTTACCGGCCTCCCGACTCTGACGATACAATAGCAGAAAGGTTCAAAGAAAACCTGAGTCTAATTACAAAATCGTATCCGACTCACACGATAATAGTAGGTGGTGATTTTAATTTACCCTCGATCTGTTGGCGAAATTATATTTTCAAATCATCAGGTAGGCATAAAACATCGTCCGAAATTGTACTAAACGCATTCTCTGAGAATTACTTCGAACAATTAGTTCATGAGCCAACTAGAATTGTAAATGGATGTGAAAACACATTTGATCTCTTAGCAACAAATAATCCTGAGCTCATAACGAGCATCAAAACGGATACAGGTATTAGTGAACACAGAGCTGTGGTAGCAAAATTTAATATCGAAAGTCCCAAAGTTACCAAAAATAAACGCAAAGTATATTTGTTCAGTAAAGCAGATAGAAACAAAATACATTGCTTCTTGAAAGACAGCTTCCACTCTTTTGTAACACTAAACGTAGGTGTAGACCAGACGTGGCTCAAATTCAAAGATGTGGTATCGACAGCAATTGAAAGTTTTATACCTAATAAATTAATAAAAGAAGGAGGCGATCCCCCTTCGTACACAAAACAGGTCAAGACACTGTTGCAAAAGCAAAGGAAAAGGCATACTAAATTTAAACGAACAGGAAATCCCCAGGATTTGCGATCGTACTCAGAAGCTCGAAATTTAGCGAGGATTTCAATGCGAGATGCCCACAATATTTATCACAACGAAACTCTTTCTCGTAATTTGACTGAAAACCCAAAGAGATTTTGGTCATGTGTTAAATATACTCGGGGCAAGTCACAAACAATACCTTCACTACGTGATAGTAATGGCGATTCTGCCGATGACAGCGCTACTAAAGCAGAGTTACTAAACTTAGCTGTTAGAAACTCATTTACCAAAGAAGACGAAACCAATATTCCAGATTTCGAATTACGAACAGATGACGTAATGAGTAACATAGAAGTAGATATCATCGGAGTAGTGCAGCAACTAAAATCACTTAACAAGAACAAGTCTTCTGGTGCGGATTGTATACCCATTAGATTTCTATCTGATTATGCTGAAGCGATAGCTCCTTACTTAACAGTCATATACAAACGCTCTCTCATAGAAGGATTTGTAGCAAAAGATTGGAAAGTTGCACAGGTCACACCTATATTCAAGAAAGGCAGTAGGAGTAACCCACTAAACTACAGGCCTATTTCATTGACGTCAATTTGCAGCAGGGTTTTGGAACATATCCTGTATTCAAATATTATGAATTATCTCGAACAGAACGATCTACTGACCCAAGATCAACACGGATTTAGAAAATATCGTTCATGCGAAACACAACTAGCTCTTTATTCACACGAAGTGATGGGTGCTATCGACAAAGGTTCGCAAATCGATTCCGTATTTCTTGATTTCCAGAAAGCGTTTGACACCGTACCTCACAAACGGCTTTTAATCAAATTGCGTGATTATGGTATATCGCCCCAAATTTGCGATTGGATAGGGGATTTCTTGTCAGACAGGACACAGTTCGTAGTAATCGATGGTATGGCATCGACTAAAACAGAGGTGATATCGGGCGTTCCACAGGGTAGTGTTATTGGCCCTCTGCTACTCCTTATTTACATAAACGATTTAGGGGAAAATCTAAGTAGCTCTCTTAGGTTGTTTCCAGATGATGCCGTCATTTACCGTCTAGTAAAATCATCTGAAGATCAAAACCAACTGCAGAACGATCTGAATAAGATACCAGTATGGTGTAAAAATTGGCAATTGACTCTAAATAATGAGAAGTGTGAAGTCGTCCACATGAGCACGAAAAGAAATCCGTTAAACTTTGTTTACAACATAAATCAATCAAATGCGAAGGCCGTAAACTCCACAAAATACCTAGGAAATACTATTACTTCAGACTTAAACTGGAAAGAACACGTAGATAATATCGTGGGAAAGGCGAACCAGAGACTGCGTTTTATTGGCAGAACCCTTAAAAGATGCAACAGAACTACTAAAGAAACTGCATACACTGCGCTTGTCCGTCCATTTTTGGAGTATTGCAGCCCAGTGTGGGATCCTTATCAGGTGGGTTTGACGGAGGACATCGAAAGAGTCCAAAGAAGGGCAGCTCGTTCGTATTGTCAAGATACAGGGGAGACAGCGTTACGGAAATGATACAGGATCTGGGATGTGAATCATTACAACAACGGCGCTTATCGCTGCGGCGTGGGCTACTTGCGAAACTCCAATCGCCGACATTCTTCTCCGAATGCGAAAATATATTGTTGCCTCCCACTTACATAGGTAGAAATGATCATCAGAATAAAATAAGAGAAATCAGAGCTCGAACAGAGAGATTCAGGTGTTCTTTCTTCCCGCGCGCTATTCGAGAATGGAATGGGAGATAAATAGTATAATTGTGGTTCTATGAACCCTCTGCCAGGCACTTAAATGTGATTTGCAGAGTATCCCATGTAGATGTAGATGTAGAGTAAACCTCTTGCCACTTCAAGTCGCGGGTCGACGGCCACGAGGCAAGAAGATGCTGGCCTCTGCGGTTATCGTCGCGGGTATTGACATTATTATAGAAAATTTCGTGGAAAATCAAAAAGACCATAAAATCAGTCTTGAGTCATGATCTGTATTGTGAGAGCAATAAATGTCATTGTGTCTCGAAAGTTAACCAAGTGTCAACGATAATTATTTTAATCAAAATATCCACGGGTGTACTGCCCGTTGGACACTATAGACCGGCAATACACCCGTGGATATTTTGATTATCAAATACGCCGGGAGAAACTGAAGAATCACGATAATTGTTTTGAGAAATTTTAAAAGAAATTTATTCATTGACAGGAGCTAAAGAATTATTTACTGTCAAACCATTTTACAATTTGAAAGAAGACATTTATTGAAAGTTATTTTGTTTGACAGCTAAAGCAAGAAGACTTTTATCAATTTTTAGTATTTTAATTAATCGATATAATATATCAATCGATCATGAGTGAAAAGGACTTGTAATGGGTCGTATGAATAAAAAAGAGCACATGCTCCACATAAGATTCTCAGAGCAAAGGAACGTTCTCTGAGTAAGTTCTCAATTTCGTATGAATAAAAACTTCAAAGCATACTGTATGCTCAGAGCAGGTAGTTCATTCTCGCTACCTCCCCTCCTTCTTGAGTAAGTTCTCGGCGTGTCATGTCCGCCACAGATCAGCTGTTCAATCGTGTATTTCTTTAAACTAGCCCAATCAGGCAAATTATTAAGTGTACAGATATGGAGTAGGCATCGACGTGTTCAGAAAGAAATGTACTGTGTTTAGATATTAGTTTGTTGTGAAGGAGCATATTATTAAGACTAAATATGCACTTTTTACGAAAATGTATTCTCCTGGCGATACAAAATTTTCGTCACGCGAGAAACTCGTTTGTTAATGAAGTAGGGTTAGCACAATTTGCGAACGATATTTTAAGAATGCATCACATATTCATCTGTTACAACGTGGAATGCTGTCGCAGTGTTCTAACACGAGATAGGCCTTGTTAAATATGACACTAAATGGTTTGCTCATAAGCGTTAGGCCATGCGATTTTGAACAAGAAACACGCTGCTAGGTATGTAATTAATTGGTTATTAATTCTCCTGTCGTGTTTACTTCTAACATGACAGAAGTTACGATTACGAAGTCAGAAAACGCATCATAAATAGGCCAACCGATTTGGATAGAAACAGTACTTCAGTAGGCCTACCTGGTAATGCAGCAATATTTATTTTGTGATAGAAACTGTGAAGTCCTGGGATACTCTTTATTTGGAACTAACAGCATAAGGTCTTACTAATAGACCCTATTTAAAAACAACATTATTTTGCTATGTGGCTGTTTACAACTGTAAATATACACGCCAAACAAACACGCAGCTGAATCCATTTGTGTTTCATTTTTATGTCGGCAATGAAAACACCTGTTACATCACTCTCGTCACTGTTTAAAATGCTGGAAGTGTCACACGATTTTTCCGAAGGAAGATATTCGTCAACAAAATGTTTTTATTTGTATTATCTTTATAGATCCCCTCGTATTTCTTAAAGACTACATACAAAGGAACTTGTTTTTTCCTTCTACGTAACAAAATTGTTGTCATTTTATTATAAACCTCAGTAAAACGTAACCTTAATAGAAGTTACTCGGCACGGAGTATGCCATAGAGCTCACTCCAGAAATCTGAGAATGTTCTCCCGTCGTGAGAAACTTCTGTAGTTTTATTCATACGAAATTGTTGAATGTTCTCTGCTGTGTGCAACTTCTCCCACCCCGTTACTCAGGCCGAGAACATACTCGGCTGAAGTATATTCTCCGACTCCCTTTATTCATGCGAAACTGAGTATGTTCTCTTGAATCCAGAGTATAAAGTAGATACTCCGTTTTATTCATACGGCCCAATATCTGTGTCTATAGCAACCAGAACAACTACGAACTTCTGTTTGACAGTTCGATGTTGAAGGCAACTATAAAACATTTATTTCAAAGTGACAGTTTTAAATAAGTGCATACCTAGAATCATATGCTTCTTCTATCTGCGCAAGGATCTGTCATTGAAATTTCACAATACAGGAAGATTATTGTGTCTCGAAAGTTAACCAAGGGTCAACGATAATTATTTTCATATTTATAGAAATTTTAAAAGAAATTTATTCATTGACAGGAGCTAAAGAATTATTTACTGTCAAATCATTTTACAATTTGAAAGAAATATTTATTCAAATGTTTGTTTGTATAGTCTATGGGACTTAACTATGGGGTCATCAATCCCTAAACTTACAAACTACTTATGAACTACTTACGAACTAGGACGGCACAAACATCCATGCCCGAGGGGGGATTCGGACCCCCGACCGTAGTGGCCGTGCAGACCGTGACTGGAGTGCCTTAGTCCCCTCGGCCACCGCAGCCGGCAAGACATTTATTGAAAGTTATTTTGTTTGACAGATAAAGCAAGAAGCCTTTTATCAATTTTTAGTATTTTAATCAATCGATGTTATATATCAATCGATCATGAGTGAAAAGGACTTGTAATATGTTTGTCTATAGCAACCAGAAGAACTACGAACTTCTGTTTGACAGTTCGATGTTGAAGGCAACTTTAAAACATTTATTTCAAAGTGACAGTTTAAAGAGGTGCAAACCTAGAATCATATGCTTCTTCTATCTGCGCAAGGATCTGTCATTGAAATTTCACAATACAGGAAGATTATATTAATTGGAATTTTTTTCCCCTTAACCCTAGAACGGTCGGGCGAATAATGTTTCATGAATGGTCGGGCTGGGCCTGAGAGACCCAATATATAAAACACTTTTAACAACTGACGAAATGTATATTTTCATAAAATGGCTTTTTTTATTTTATTCAGATAGTACTAAATGATCCAGTGACATTATTTTACCTGTCTGAATTGTACAATAATTACAATAAAATAAAACTGAAAAACATACAAATTTGTAGTACCAAATGTTAATAAACAGAATATACAAGAAAATTTCATTGAAATATAAATATAAATGAGAATACGTACAATAACTATGAAGCAAAAATGTTGAATTATCACTACACAAATGGAAATTGTGAACATATAAATAATTTGTGAGGTATAGGCCTCTAAAATAGTCTCTTTTTAAAACATTAACCGCAAACTATTTCTGCATGCGCCAAGCTTAACCGCACCTTGCAAACTTTGTAAAAGTATTTTGTTTTGCTGTCTTTCTTCTCCCTGGTTGTGGACCTTCAACTACGCCTTGTTCTTGGGTGCCGGAGAGGTTAGAAGCAAGCCTGCGAATTTGGCGCGGAAGGTTTGCCTGGGTTGCGCGCATTTTCAAATATGGTGTTACGAGATACTTCCCTGGCGTTTTCTGGTCACTTTCATGGTCACTGTTTATTTCAAAGTCTGGGTCCGCATCAGAATCATTTACTTCACTGTCATCGTCATATAAAATTTTGTATATTTCACTGTACAAGAGACTTTCTCGTGCCATTTTATACTATAAACTATTGACTGATAGGTTGGTGTTAGGAGGTCACAAATAGTCCGCAAAGTAACTGGTAACTCGACGATACAACAAAATATAAGCGGGATCGCACTGGCAGAAATCAGTTACGTAGACGGTCGGGCTGGGTCTGGCAGATCCGCGCGCTTTTTGAAAGACTGCCAAGCAATGACTGAACAATGAAAAACCTCATTCAAGCTGTCAACGCTTTCTCTCGGGTGTTTCAGGAAGGTTGCGGACCGCTCGAGTCAAACCAGCAATTATAAGAATGTAAAATCAGTGAAACAAAAACTAGTGGGTCTCACAGACCCAGACCGACCGTTCTAGGGTTAATCAAAATATGTACGGGTGTACTGCCGGTCTACAGTGTCTTGTTGACGAGCGGACGACTTTCGGATCCTGAAGTCTGACACGGCACATAAAAAATTTGGTATTTAGTCCCATGCAAGAAGAAGTCGTACCGCCGTACAGCGTCCTATCAGCCTCGCCCGAAGACTTCAGCGACGGGAATTGGAACAGCAGTGCATGAAGGGGTCGCCTCCTGTGCCAAAGCAAGAAGTTGAGTGGAGTGTGGGGATGGGGAGGAGAGATACGAGGAACAAGAAGAGAACGTGCCGGATGAGTAGGCAGCTAAAGAATTCCACAGCCGGCGCGACACAAGCCAAAAAATGAAGAAGAAGGGGGAGGGGGAGGGAATGACAACGAGAACGGCCGCGGGCTATCGATTGGCCCGCTGGGCGGGGCCGCGCCGTCGCCGGCTGCCATTGGACGCCAATTAAGAGGCGACGCGATTGATTCGACCACTCCGGGAACACGGGTTGGGTTTTTGAGCAGCTTTTCCCGGAAAGGCCAGGCGTATCGCTCCGCGCCCGGTCCGGGGTCTCTCTCGCGGAGGTCGGACGTGTCGACTGTGGCGAGGTTTGGTCGGACTGTGGGGCTGAAATACTGGCCGGTCACGAATAGAGGATCAGCAATTACTCAATCTTGTTTATCTACGGCCGGTGGCCACACACGATGAATAAAGTTACACGTGGGCTACAGAGGTGCGATGTGACTACAGTTTTATCAGGCTCGATTCCACAGTGGCACTTCAGTTCAACGACTGTTTATATACGTCATTTGACATGAATATTTTTGATTAAGTAGACTCAATATCTATAATTATGAATAGCAATGAAACTTCCTGGCAGATTAAAACTGTGTGCCGGAACCGGGATTCCAACCTGGGACCTTTGCCTTTCGCGGGCAAGCGCACTAGGAGGCGAAGTACTGGTGGAAGTAAAGTTGTGAGGCGGCATCGTGAGTCGTGTCGGGATAGCACAGTCGGTAGTGCGCTTGCCCGCGAAAGGCAAAGGTCCCAGGTTCGAGTCACGGTTCCGGCACACAATTTTAATCTGCCAGGAAGTTTCATATCAGCGCACACTCCGCTGCAGAGTGAAAGTTTCATTCTGGAAACATCCCTTAGGCTGTGGCTAAGCCATGTCTCCACCATATCCTTTCTTCCAGGAGTGCTAATTTTGCATGGTTCGCAGGACAGCTTCTGTGAAGTTTGGAAAGTACCAGGCGAGGTACTGGCGGAAGTAAAGTTGTGAGGCGGCATCGTGAGTCGTGTCGGGATAGCACAGTCGGTAGTGCGCTTGCCCGCGAAAGGCAAATGTCCCAGGTTCGATTCCCGATTCAGGCACACAATTTTAATCTGCCAGGAAGTTTCATATCAGCGCACACTCCGCTGCAGAGTGAATGTTTTCATTCTGGAAACATTCCTTAGGCTGTGTCTAAGCCATGTCTCCACCATATCCTTTCTTCCAGGAGTGCTACTCTTGCATGGTTCGCAGGAGAGCTTCTGTGAAGTTTGGAAAGTAGGAGGCGAGGTACTGTCGGAAGTAAAGTTGTGAGGAGGCATCGTGAGTCGTGTCGGGATAGCACAGTCGGTAGTGCGCTTTCCCGCGAAAGGCAAACGTCCCAGCTTCGAGTCCCGGTTCCGACACACAATTTTAATCTGCCAGGAGGTTTCATATCAGAGCACACTCCGCTGCAGAGTGAAAGTTTCATTATGAATAGCAGTGTTTGTCCGTCTTTGCGACTACAATAAAAATGTTATTTTTATTCTCTCACCAGACGCGTTTCGTTTCGATGACTGGAAAACATCTTCAGTGGTGGAAATTTTGTCTTCTTTTCGCTTCACATCATGGGAATGCCGGTTTGTTTCGTGCAATACCGCCGGTTCTTCACGCTGTGTCGTTTTTTCCACTAATTCCACTGTCACTTTTGCACTGCTCATAGTTGTTTTCCACAGATCAGAAGCTATAGTCTGGACCGCAAATTTTTTAACAGTGATGATCGGTTTCGACTTATTTCAGAGTCATCTTCGGATCTAAAAGTAACAGAAGATATAATACAATGTGTGAACATCTGTATACACCAAAAACGAATGTTTGTCTGTTTGTCCTCCAAGTGTTCATAAATCATTCATTCGATTACAATGAAACTGTGATGCTGTTCACCGTACGCCCACGAAGGTTCCGACCGAAAAACAAAAGAGCACGACAGATAACTCAAGAGATGTTGTTGTTATGGTCTTCAGTCCGTAGACTGGTTTGATGCAGCTCTCCACGCTACCCTGTCCTGTGCAAGTCTCTTCATCTGAGAATACGTTCGGCAACCAACATGCTTCAGAACCTGCTTACTGTATTCATCCCTCGTTCTCCCTCTACGATGTATACCCCAAATAATTCCTTGTAATGCTAAGTTGACAATTTCTTGATATCTCAGAATGTGTCCAACCAATCTATCCCTTCTCTTAATAAGGATATGACAGAAACTCCTTTTCTCCCCGATTCGGTTAAGAACCTCCTCATTACTTACGTCATCTATCTACTTTTCATCATTCGTCTGTAGCACCACATTTCAAAAGCTTCTATCACCTTTTTATCTGAACTCATTATCGTCCACGTTTAACTCCTAACATTTAAATTAATATTGGATGTTAACAAGTTTCGCTTCTGTAGAAACGCTTTTCTTCCCATGGCCATTCTGCATTTTATATCTTCTTTACTGCGGCCATCAGAAGTTATCTTGCTGCTCAAATAACACAATTCATCTACTACTTTTATTGTCTCATTGCCTAATCTAATTCCTTCAGCATCGCCTGATTTTCTGACATTGCATTCCATTACCTTCGTTTTACTCTTGTTAATGTTCGTCTTCCTTTCAAGACACTGTCCATTCCATTCAATTCTTCTTCCAGACCTTTTGCGGTCTCTGACAGAATTACTATGTCATCGGCAAACCGCAATGTTTTTATTCCCTTTCCCTGAACTTTAATTCTCTTTCCAAATTTCTCCTTCCATTCCTTCACTGCCTGCTCAATGTACAGATTGAACAACATTGGGGAAAGGCTACAACTATGTCTTACTCTCTTCCCAACCTCTGCGTCCCTTTCTTGCCCTTCGACTCTAATAACCGCTGTCTGGTTTTTGTACAGATTGAATATAAATCTTCGCTCCCAATATTTTAGCCCTGCTACCTTCAGAATTTGGAAGAGTGTATTCCAGTCGACATTGTCAAAAGCTTTCTCCAAATCGACAAACGCTAAAAACGTAGGTTTCCCTTTCCTTAGCCTGTCTTCTAAGATAAGTCGTAATGTAAGTATTGCCTCCCGTGTTCCTGCATTTCTACTAAATCCAAACTGATCTTCCCCGACGTCGGATTCCACAAAATTTTCTATTAGTCTGTAAATATTTCGTGTTAGTATTTTGCATCCATGATTTATTAAACTGATAGTTCTGTAATTTTCACAGTTGTCTGCGCTTTCTTCGGAATTGGAATTACGATATTCTCCTTGAAGTTGGAGGGTATTTTTTCCCCTGTCTCATACATCTTGCATACCAGGTGATACTATTTTTTCACGACTGGCTCTCCTAGCGATATTAGCAGTTTTAGACGGATTATCATCTACTCCTGGGGCCTTGTTTCGACTCAAGTCGTTCAGCGCTCTGTCAAATTCTTCTCGCAGTATCATATCTCCTATCTTGTCTTACTCCACTTTGTCTTCCACTTCTAGAATAATGCCTTCAAGTTTATTTCCTTTGTATAGGCCCTCTATATATTCCTTTCACAGTTCAGCTTAATATAAATACACAGACGTATTCCATCTGACAACTTCTTTTGTGTTAAAAATGTAGAAGAAGAGGCCTGGCTATTCTATGGTAGTAATAAGGGCGAAACTGATATATGATTCACGCATTCATGTACCTACGGAACAGCGGCGGACCGAGGGTTCGATTTTGGAGGGGGTCAGAAGTCACTGTTTGTGTTTTCGGTCCCGCTCCCTTCCCTTCTCGAAAAATATACCTTGGTATCATACTTCCTTTCAAAGTATATATTTATACGATTTTCATAACTGTAAATATATAATTTTAGTATAATTATTTATGTTGTTCATAATATATATGGCATTTTAGAGTAATGTTATGCACCAAGGAGGTTTTTATCTCATCCCTGGTGGTATTTTCCTCTTTCGCCAGGAGATTTTTTCATGTTGGCTGAATGCTTCTTTTCTCTCTTCTGACCATTTGCCGGCAGGACGTGGAACTGGTGTAGTAAGAGGTATAAGGTGTTTAGTATTATGACCTTTTCTCTGAAAACTTGTTGATCATGAATGTCCTCGAATGAAATTTCAAATTCCTGTAAATCCTTTTTAACTTGGGTTGTCTATTTGGAACACTTCGTTTTCGAAATTGATGAGTGTATGCGATGAGTAAGTCTTTGGGGGTACATTTTAGTGTAATAATAATAGTAGTAATATCTAATAATTTGTTTGCACGAGTAAATAGCACGTGTGGCGACAAAACTACCACAATTCTTCAGCATAATAATGAAGAAATTGCAGTTCTGTAAAATACTGCTTTTGAAAAATATGTATCCAAATCTTTGCAAACTAAATCTGTCACGTGGTTAATTTACGACCTATAATAGGATTCTTGACAACAGCTGATTTGCACAGTGTGAAATCGAAGTGTGCTTTCTGTGTTTCACTTTGCCGTGAAACTTGGTGCCCGAACTGTGGCTATAAGGAATGTTAAGGAGAGAAATGCTGATTATTTGAGGGGGTTTATGTTGCAGGGGAGGGGGTGAATGTTAGAAAAGGCATGGATATAAGTGAAAATATACAATGAGGATATATGAAGTGGTTAATGTGACCTACAAAAATAAATGAAACTATTTGAAAAAATTACCGAAATATTCCATACAGTCGTAATATGCAAAAACAAAAAATATGTCTAAAAAAGGAAAACAGTTTTCTTTCGGGGAGAGGGGGCGGGGGGGGGGGGGGGTCATAACCCCCATGACACTCCCCCTGGATCCGCCACTGCTACCGAATAGTAATCGATGTTACGAGTTGTAAACTACTATCACGTTGCGATCAGCAATAAACGGTACGAATGAAACGTAAGCAACTTCATTTCTTAGATCTGGATGTCTGTGTATGCCGTATTAGAAAGGGAACTATCAACCTGAAACGGCAACAATTGTACACGGTCAACCTTACATGTCTCTCAATATTTAGCATCAGGGAAAAAACACGCAATTCTTACGCCGTAAACCAGTATTGATGGTGATCGACTTTGATTGCACAATCAATGATCGACATCCCGACGTACTTACTAATGTTTATCTGAGATTTTCTTCTTTTATTCTTACACATTCGGTAACTGTGTCTTGCAGCAAGTGCTCTTTTCGTACCACCAGAAAATCTTTGGGTTTTCTACCGTGATTTGAAACAGCTTCGTTTTAGAACATCTCCATTTACATCACATTTAAGTGCCTGGAAGAGGGTTCATCGAACCACCTTTGTACTATTTATCTGCCATTCCATTCTCAAATAGCGCGCGGGAAGAAAAAAACACCTGAATTTCTCCGTTCGAGCTCTGATTTCTCGTATTTTATTCTGATGATCATTTCTACCTATGTAAGTGGGAGTCAACAATATATTTTCGCATTCGGAGGAGAATGTTGGCAGTTATAGTTTCGTAAGTAGCCCACGCCGCAGCGATAAGCGCCGTTGTTGTAATGATTCCCATCCCATGTCCTGTATCATTTCCGTAACGCTGTCTCCCCTGAATCGTGACACTACAAAACGAGCTGCTCTTCTTTGGACTCCCCCCACCTGATAAGGATCCCACACTGGGCAACAATACTCCAAAAAAGGACGGACACGCGTAGTGAACTCAGTTTCTTTTGTAGTTCTGTTGCATCTTTTAAGGGTTCTGCCAATAAAACGCAGTCTCTGGTTCGCCTTTCGCACTATATTATCTACGTGTTCTTTCCAATTTAAGTCTGAAGTAATAGTAATTCCTAGGTATTTTGTGGAGTTTACGGCCTTCACATTTGATTGATTTATGTTGTAAACAAAGTTTAACGGATTTCTTTTCGTACTCATGTGGACGACTTCACACTTCTCATTATTTAGAGTCAATTGCCAATTTTTACACCATGCTGATATCTTATTCAGATCGTTCTGCAGTTGGTTTTGATCTTCAGATGATTTTACTAGACGGTAAATGACGGCATCATCTGCAAACAACCTAAGAGAACTACTTAGATTTTCTCCCAAATCGTTTACGTAAATAAGAAACAGCAGAGGATCAATAACACTACCCTGTGGAGCGTCCGATATTACCTCTGCTGTAGTCGATGCTTTACCATCGATTACCACAAACTGTGTCCTATCTGACAGGAAATCCCCTGTCCAGTCGCAGATTTTAAATTTTAAAACTGTCTCGCATTTCATTCCGCGCTAAATTTTGAACTTCCGTAGGAAACAGTAAGAACACATCAATCAGCTATATCAATTAAAATGGTTCTGAGTTTCCCATCTTCAGCGGCATTCACGTCATACACCATTGTTTCGTTACTTCATTAATTCGTGTCGCTCTGAAAATCCACGGAGTTAAGACTTGTGTTGGTGAATCACGACACGTTCTTCCCCGCGAGAAGGCAGGACGAATATCGATCGTGAAGTGAAAACGAAAGTTCGGTTCTGAGGAAGCCCTTGGATAGGGGGTGTGGGGGGGGGGGAAGGAGTCTTTCTGATTGGGTGCCAATTAAAAGTGGAAATTCGTTCGTCGGAATACAAGCAAGCAGGGGAGAAGGAAGGGGCGGACTAGGGAGGGGTCGTCTACGATGGTGTGAATAATGTTCCCAGAACTTGTTCCGAGTTTATAATTAGTTGGGCGGGCCCATACTTCCTTTTTACAGGAGGACACAGAGTTTGTTGTCGAGGGGAGTGGCTGTTTTCTTATGCAGCGGTGGAATAAGGGAAGTAATAGAGCGACTTTGGCCGTTTCGTTAAATATAAAACGTGGTAGGTGTTGTAAGCTTACAACATGGATGTATAAAGTATTTTGGAGTAGGTACCGAGATTCGAACCCGGTACCTCCTCACTTACGACGCTGTTGCGCTTAATTCCTGCGCCACCACAGGTAAACAGGCTTAACACATCTTCACGGAATACTCAGCCATGTACGCTGTCTTACCTTTAATGTCCTCCTATTACGAAATGAAGAATATCAAACAATAAATGTTTCTAAATATTTCTATTTAATATCTTTGAAATAAAAACAGTGTTTTTCGTATCCAGAAAGGAGTAAAGAAATAATTTACGTTAGTACATACTAAGGACAGACCGAAAGGAGTCTCTACTTCCGTGTAAAAATTGTGGGTATGTTGTAGTTAAGAACAATATAAACCAATCGTACCTTATAGTGATATACTATGTTAGTGAAAATTTAACTTAATCAGTATTGCAAGTAATGAACAGGTTATCTGTCTTATGCTGTGGAGTTTTACAATAAGAAGCGAGGAGCTTAATCTATATCTATAACTGTGAATGTCTGTTCGGTGTACGTTTTTTACGTCTGAACCACAAGACATAACGAGCTAAAAATTTGTAGTTACTAAAGTCTAGTCGGGGAAGGCTTTAGGCACGGTCTTATGGCGATCGGATAGCCATTTAATGTGAATGTCTGTTCGGTGTACTCTTATCACGCCCGAACGACAAGACGCAAAGACTTAAATATTTGTACAGTAACTAATTTATCTGAAGAAGGTTTTAGGCACGGTTTTATAGCGATCTGATAGATATTCAGTAATTTGAAGAATATAACGCAAAATGTGGAACAATAATTACTCTTTGAAAATTATATTTACTCTTTAAAAATGGTTTTATGGGGTTGCATTGTTGCTTGAGGGTTGATAATAATAAAAGGGTGGAGTATATTGGGATGGAAAGTTATCGGTGTATATAAAATTCTACGTGTGTGTGTGTGTGTGTGTGTGTGTGTGTTAATATTTCGCTCTGCAGTGAAAACCTAGAACTACCATATACGGACTTCTTATCTGCGGTCAAGGAATACGCCAAACAACAGTGGCAACAGATGTGGAACGTTTCCCAAGAAACGAAAGGCGCTTCCTACGCTGTGCTGCAACCTCGGATTTCTTCGCAGCCGTGGTTTATGAGGACTCATCTGGCCCGATCCGCGATTGCTACCATTATTCGTCTTCGCTTCAGTCACAACATCTACATCGGATCAACGTCTAAGATTCGGCGGCATGAGAGTGTGATCCTGAAACGGAAGCTGATGTCAACCACATCCTGTTCAGGTGCCCCAAATTTGACCGAGAACGTTTGAACTTCCTGCAGAGATTAGTGAAGATGGGATATCCTCTTCCCCAGTCAGCTTCTTCCCTTTTGTTTACAAAAGACATTCGTGTATATAAAATCATAGTTACGTTTATTAAGATTACTGTACACAATCTATAAGCATAAAGTGTGTTGGTAATATAAGGTTTTGCTTGTGAATATGTGAAAAAGTTCCAACAGTATTTAAATTGTAATGTAATGCAGTTTTCGCTTTGCTTCCACTTTCCATTTTGACAAAATGTACTTCTGTTCATTTAAATATACGTACATTTCCACTGTGTGTTGTAGATGGCCACATTGAGTTAATACTCAGAAGGCAAAAAAAAAAAAAAAAAAAAAAAAAAAAAAAAAAAAAAAAAAAAAAAAATCAGAATGTTAACGATTGGTCAGTGTGTAATTGTTGTCCGAAGTCTCCCGTTGTACACCATAGCAGTTCCATGCCAGCTATAAGGGGGTGGAAGATATGGTGTTTGAAAGTCGTAAAATTATTAAAAAAATTCAGACTGAAGGCCAGCGATGACGTTTGCGACTCTATAGCAAGGAGGTTACATACAGCGAAACGTGATGCCACAGACCATATCTTTGGTCTACAATGTCTAGCTTAAACCCGCGGCTCCGCTCGAGTGATGGTTGATTATGTTTTTATACCTCGCATTCCCTTAATCCCTTCAGATATGCCGTTTCAGTTCAAAAGACTTCAAGTTTGTCTATCTTTTGCCGTGACAATTAACAAGCTCAAGGAAAATCATTAAACGTCGCAGGACTCCATTTACAGCACTCATGTTTTTCACATGCTCAATTATACGTCGCTTGCTCGGGGGTGGGGAACCCAAAAAGTCTCTACATTTACGCTCCAAACAATACTACAAATAACCAGAATTTCAGCAGGATGACGCACGACCGCATGTCGCAGGTCCTGTATACGGAAAGTGTTCGACTGCTGCCCTGGCCAGCACATTCTCCAGATCTCTCACCAATTGAAAACATCTGGTCAATGGTGGCCGAGCAACTGGCTCGTCAAAATACGCCAGTCACTACTCTTGATGAAGTATGGTATCGTGTTGAAGCTGCATGGGCATCTGTACCTGTACACGCCATACAAGCTCTGTTTGACTCAATTCCCAGGCGTATCAAGGCCGTTATTATGGCCAGAAGTGGTTGTTCTGGGTACTAATTTCTCAGGATCTATGCACCCAAATTGTGCGAAAATGATATCACATTTCAGTTCTAGTATAATATATTTGTTCAACGAATATCCGGTTATCATCTGCATTTCTTCTTCGTATAGCAATTTTAATGGCCTGTAGTGAAAATATAAGAAACATGTATACAGAGTGAATATTTAATATCATTCATGTATGTCAAGACAGAGACTAAAGAAAGTAGAATTTCTATGTGCTGTTTTTCAATTAAAAAGCAATTAAACCTAAAACTTCGTTCAATATCAATAAAACGAAATGATTCTGTGGGTTTCCTTATATGATAGTTGAGATGATACTGCAAAAATTTGAAGGCAATATCGTAAAAACTTTCTTAATAAATGGTACCTTCGTACCTTCATAAACTTAAAAACTTGTAAAAAATTTAAGAATGTCAATTAAAAATACAAAACAATTTCGGTAGATGTTTTGAACTACCATCAACCATTGTGCATAATTTCATTTATGTAACTCAAAAATTGTGGATTTGGTGACATGTTATTTTTTACTTGTATTTCGTGTACGTCCACCTTAAACTGACCTAAGAACAACACACACACACACCTATGCTAGAATGTGGGCTCGAAACCCCAACGGGAGAAACCTCGCAGTCGGAAACAGGGCGCCTAGAACCGTGTAAATTTATTTGTATTTTTCCAAATATTCCGAAAAACTGTTTCAAGTTCCTCACCTTGTACGCACAACAGTGAAACACTCCTAGTACGTTTTTTCCACAATAGACAGCTGCGACCGTTAAAATTTCTTTATTCAGAACACACGACTGGTTTCGCAAAATAAATACTCATCCTCAGGTGCTTATTCCATTCAAATCATAACCATATTATAATTACCTGACATCTTATTCAGGTTGTTTTATAGTAGGCTAATTTTAATATAATGGTTATGAATCTCTTATGGCATCTTTATTTGCCTTAGATCGCTTATTGATTTTACATTGATGACTTGTTTCGACTTGTTAAAGAGTCATTATCAATTCTTAATTGTCCAAGCGCGGTGAGACATATATTTCAGATGAACAAACATCATAGTGGCAAGTTATAAATAGTATGCACATCATTAATCAAATATGCCTTTGAGTCATGTTGTTCAGGAACCTGTGCTATAATGTCCTACATGTCCAAGCAGTCCAACTGGAGATGGTTATGGTATGATAGGGGATTTCCTGTCAGAGAGGACACAGTTTGTAGTAATCCATGGTAAAGCATCGACTAAAACAGAGATGATATCGGGCATTCCACAGGGTAGTGTTATTGGTCCTCTGCTGTTCCTTGTTTACATAAACGATTTAGGGGAAAATCTAAGTAGCTCTCTTAGGTTGTTTGCAGATGACGCTGTCATTTACCGTCTAGTACAATCATCTGGAGATCGAAACCAACTGCAGAAAGATCTGAACAAGATATCACTATGATGTAAAAATTGGCAATTGACTCTAAATAATGAGAAGTGTGAAGTCGTCCACATGAGTACGAAAAGAAATCCGTTAAACTTTGTTTACAAGGTAAATAAATCAAAACTGAAGGCCGTGAACTCCACAAAATACCTAGGAATTACTATTACTTCAGACTTCAACTGAAAAGAATACGTAGGTAATGTCGTGGGAAAGGCGAACCAGAGACTGCGTTTTATTGGCAGAACACTTAAAAGATGCAATAGAACTACAAAAGAAACTGCATACACTACGCTTGTCCGTCCTTTTTTGGAGTATTGCTGCCCAGTGTGGGATCCTTATCGGGTGGGTTTGACGGAGGACATCGAAAGAGTCTAAAGAAGAGCAGCTCGTTTTGCATTGTTACGATACAGGGGAGACAGCGTCACGGAAATGATACAGGATCTGGGATGGGAATCATTACAACAACGGCGCTTATCTCTGCGGCGTGGGCTACTTGCGAAACTCCAATCGCCAACATTCTCCTCCGAATGCGAAAGTATATTGTTGACTCCCACTTACGTAGGTAGAAATGATCATCAGAATAAAATACGAGAGCCGGCCGCGGTGGGCGAGGAGACTAAGGCGCTCCAGTCACGGTCTGCACGGCCACTACGGTCGGGGGTTCGAATCCCCCCACGGGCATGGATATTTGTGCCGTCCTAGTTCGTAAGTAGTTCCTAAGTAGTTTGTAAGTTTAGGGACTGATAACCCCGTAGTTAAGTCCCATAGACTATACAAACATTTGAATTTGAATTTGAAAATACGAGAAATCGGAGCTCGAACGGAGATATTCAGGTGTTGTTTCTTCCGGCGCGCTATTCGAGAATGGAATGGGAGATAAAGAGTACAGTAGAAAACCTCTGCTCTGTCACCTTCGGGACCGGGACCATGGTCGGAACGACAAAAAGGTCGGATTACCCGAAAAATCTAATATTTATCGCAAAAAATATAAAAGAAAGACATTTAGTACAAAAAATTAAACGATTTAAGAACTAAAAGACGTCTAAAGTAATGTAAAATTTTGTTTTTTACACAGTCTTAAACAATATATTAACTAAAAAACGTCTACGCACACTGTAGTATGTTTTGGTTCTAAAAGGAAGAACGACAAACAAATTACTGTACTGACTGTAGAAACAAATCGGACAGCGTGACGAGTTTTCCAACGATCAATCCAGCCTTCGCTGGCAGGAAATTTAATTTCGGCTTCCACTTTCTTGTGTAAAACTATCGCTTTTTCTTTGAGAAATGGCCCGGATATTAAAGTTCCTTTCCTTCGTTCTTTACAAAACCACATCCACAATGCGTTATCAAGCAGTTCAGGTTTAGGCTTTTTTTTTTAATGTTTTGTGATTCTTCAGAGTGTTTTCACCATCAATCGTAACAGTATAGGATTCAATGTCTTTCCGATTCTTCCTCCAACCCTTATTTGTCTTAACATCTAAATTTAGTTCCCATGCAAATTTTTTCAGAGCGATTGTCCTATGTCCAGTCTTTTTAGCACTGCTAATTTTTCATTTAGTGAAAGAGTTCCGTGTTTACGTTTGAATCCAGACATTTTGAAAAACAGACTACTGTACACAATGAATGTAATATGTACTGTAGGGAACACGGAATAAAGTAAACGACGACGTTTTCTAATCCCAACAAAGGATAAAACTGCACAATGACGTGCAGTATAACAATATGCACAGCGACAGACATCGGAACAATGGCCTGACAGTCGTCCAGTCAGCGAAGAGTCGGCAGGGTTGCCAGGTGTGGCAAATTTTCGCATTCTTGGCTTTATTTTTCTTAGAATAGTAGCCATTCTAGCTTTATGGCGACTGGCGATTAAATTTGGTTACTGAAGGAATTAGTTGGCGACTTAATGGCTATTTTTCCTTACTTCAAATACAACGAATGTAAAGGAATCACTCATGAGACATTGCGTCAACGATACCGACTAAACATCGGCAGAATGTTGGGGAAATGTAGTGAACCTACAGAAGTCAGTATAAATGTATGCATGTGTTTTATGTGTGCGAGAGCGTGAAAGATGAAAAAACTCAATTTGCAAACTCTTAAAGATAGAAATAAACTACCTCTTGGAGGCTATTAAAATGGTCCAAGAACAGCCTTTAAAGGATGATTCAAAGTATAAAAAAATTGCAAATGTTTGCATAGCTTATGGGACTTAACTACGGGGTCATCAGTCCCTAAAATTACAAACTTCTTACGAACTAGGTAATACTAAGGACGGCACAAATATCCATGACCGATGGGGGATTCGAACCCCCGACCGTAGTGGCCGTGCGGACCGTGACTGGAGCGCCTCAGCCCCCCTCCCCCCCACACTTAATTGTATGCCGGAACCGGGACTCGAACCTGGGATCTTTGCCTTTCGCGGGCAAGTACTCTACCAACGTTTTTTTTTTTTTTTTTTTTTTTTTTTTTTTTTTTTTTTTGTGGCCTCCATTCACCCCTTATAGCCCGTCCTTCCGCTCGCCATAATTCGCCTTCTTCGGCGGCGGCTTCTTTTTGCATATATATATATATATGTGTGTGTGTGTGTGTGTGTCGGAAATATTCGGTAAAGGAAGTAAATGTTCGTTCTTCTTCGTCGTACAAGTACATGAATTAGTAGAGTTTTTTAACATTGCGTGTGCCGTGATGTCAAAAAAGAATAAGATAAATAAGAAAATAAATTGTAAAGAATTAAAACCTGTAATGAAAAGAAAATCCCTTTTTCGGTGTGTCTTGTAGGAAATCAAGAATCATTTGAATGAATACATAAGTTCGTTTCCTCGTAGATGTAATGTGGTAACATACTTGAGTTCGTCAACGCAATAACATAAGTTTCTGAAATTAAATGTTCCATGGCGGTCTTCTTTTTGTTTCCCTAAAAACCTTCTTTTGTTGGGTGTAAAAGAAAAGTCAAAACAAGAACAGTCTTCTAAATGAAAACTTCTTGTAATACTTTACATTATTGTTCTAGACAAAAAATTTGAAAATGTTTCTTTGAATTTTTTATTACGCATCACCATGTGTGGTGTTCAGCTGTAAGATACACCCAGAAATCCTCCACATTGCTTGATTCTTTATTTAGGATGTAATGAAGAGTTTGCCCTTTCAACCAGTTGACAGCATTTCTTCTAGTTCTTGGATATGGAATGCTATCCGGTGTTAGGAAGTCAGCAGCTGTGAAGGCATTGGGTGTGGATCTGCTGATGCTAGCTAACTTTTGTCTAACATAGAGCCATATGTCTCCAACTTCCTCAGTCCCCTCTGCCACCGAGGCTGATACTACAACGCCGTATGGTTTCCGCAGAGATCGTTAGGATAAGATTATATCAATTATAACGTACACGGAGGCATGTAAATAGTATTATTTTTCCGTACCATATATCAACATAACAGAAATTCGTAATAACTGCTGCTTCACAGTGGTTAACAATGGTTTGCACGGTATAAATGTCGCTGTAGAACACACGGTGATTTCCCTGTCGTTCTCACGGCTTATTTTTCAGTGTTTCATTGCGCTTTCTTCCGAATTATAGTCCATATCACGCCAAAGTATGAAATGCTTAGTGCATTATTATGAATTAGAGCTACCTCACCTCAAAATTTTGTAAGGATTCTGCGTGTATTTAACAAATGTTTGAAATATTCATTAACTCTACTTACCATATGCAACTATCAGTTTTGAAGTACACGAAATTGACTGGTAATCGAAGCTATGTATGAGAACATTCCTCGTGTAAGTTTGGTAGAATGATTCTTGAACAGTTGTTTTTATAAGTTGTGAAATTAATAAATGTGATAGTTAAGTGTATCTGTGTTTAAATTTAGTATCCACTGAATCTCCGGAGTCTCATTACCGCATATTCACAATGTGACCGTGACTGACCTCATTAGTTAGCTCGTGGTGTGTCTCGTTTCAGTTTCTGGCTGTCTCAGATAAATGATTCCATGTACAACGAGGTTCCTTGGAATGTTCAGTCTGGTGTCTGTGAATGTGCGAGTGCCACAGATTGTGTTAGTTTTTTACTCAGTAGGATTATTATTGTCGAGTGACACGCCATAATTACCATTGCACAATAAAGTTAACTGATTAAAAATTGCGATATTTGACTATTTTTACTGATGAAAAAATTGTTATATTTTGGCGTATTATTCATGAAAAGATGGCGATGTTGTGGCTATTTTCTGTTTAGAATTTGGCGAGAAAGCAACGTAAAAATCCGGCAACTCTGCGAGTCGGCACAGGCTGGCGAGCCTGTCCATGGTCGGATTCGATGAACCCTCTGCCAGGCACTTAAATGTGATTTGCGGGAGTTTGTGACACTTGCGGGGAGTGACAGTTGCGGGGAAAGGGAATGTGTAGACACTTGCGGGGAGACCCGGACGCTGCAGGTAGTGGACAGGGTGTTCCACAAGTAGAGATACACCACCCCTACTCCACGCCCTCCAGCCGCTACCTGTGCCGTATTCAGGGAAAGGCCCACCGGACCGGCCGCGCAATTTGTGACACAAATTACATGTTCGATAACATCAATTTAATGCATAGAAGTATGAAATCACATCAAGACTACTTCCGGCAAAAATTTCGACAAAAAAAGTTGGCACTGAGTTTAGAAAAACAAAATTCTGGTATATTTTATCAAAAAATGAATGTTACTACAAGAGGTACAGCCATTCAAATTTACGGGCACCATAACGTTTTCCCTTCCTGAGTAAATGAGCTGGTTCTTTTAGTTTCATCACAGTAGCCTTTTTGAATGTTCTGAATATAAATCTTCACACAGACTTCTTGAGGAGGAGAGTGATACGGATATCTGATTGTAAACCTCTGCCTATTACCTTAGACCTTTTTGACTGTACTGAACAGTAGTTCCACGTATTCTGTAATTTATATTTATACAGTTAACAGGCAATGTTATTTATAACCAGCTATTGGCTTCTAATTTCGCTTCATTTTTCCTGGAAGTCTTGCAACTTGTTTCTCCGTGTTGGTTTATGCCAAGTTCGGAGTAAAAATGGTTCTGTATGACGGTGATAGGAAATAGAATTTATCTTTAGCATTTTTCGGTGTGTGACATTCCCTTACACATTTCGTATTTCATACATTTATTAGATGTATTTGTAAATCGAATACAGCCAAATCGTTTTGGGGTCTCGAATAAACGCATCAAGTATGTAAAATACTCATTGACTTATTATTAACGTTTTTTTAATTGAAGGTTTAAGGTTGCGTGTCCTATTAAAAAGCATAGTAGCTATTTTTAAAGAGATGGAAGTTGCGTGATAGTGGGGTTAACTACATAGCTGTCAATTACATCAACGTATCTGTACAGGATGCCTAATATATATATTGCTAGCGCAGGTGTCTTGATATGCTTAGTGTTCTGAATAATATGCTTTTAGGAGGTACGACTGTTGAAAGTCATCGTCTTGTACTAGCAGAGAATGTCTTAATAACTCTCCACACATTATCACTGTTAAAATACCGTTTTCTTTTCAGCAGGAACACTCAACGAATTAATATGTAGTTAGAACAAGTTTCGTGTTATGTTGACAGTGCTGGACTTGTTGGTGTGCCTGTACCCAGGAAAAGCCATCAGCCGCCCCAAGGGCCCCGCAAGTGTCACTCCCCGCAAGTGTTCCAACCCCGATTTGCAGAGTACCCAATTTAGATGTAGACTATGATGTTAGTTCATCTGAAACATATGTCTTACCATGCCTGGACAATTAGGTAAAGCAGTCAACAATCCGAAGATTGGTTTGAACACCACAGTGCTTTACTAGGCATGGTCCTGTTTGAAGGTGGCATGCCGTTGCCGAGGCAGTTATAGGGGGACCTACAGTTTAACGTGGGTTCCGAACCACGGCACTACTCGGTATTTTTCACATGAAATAAGTGGAAAGTGACAGATAAAAGTCCTAGGACCCGGCGGCGCTCGAACCCGCGATCTTCGGATTCATAGTCTGACACTCTACCACTGTGCAACCGAGCTGCACACCCTCGACAATTAAGATTTGATAATGACTCTTTAACGAGTCGAAACTAGTCATCAATGTAAAATGAGTAAGCGATCTATGGCAAATGAAGATCCCATAAGAGATTGGTAACCATATATTACACGGAGCGTGTCCTGAAGTGGCAGATGATCCCCAGTGGCGGCTGTTGATCTGGGCTGTATGCCGCGGCCGTCCAGTGTTCCCCCCTTCCCGCTCGGCCACCCCCTCCCCCTCCCCTCTGCCAGGGCGGCCTTTTTGCCCCGTCTTCATATCACGCTGCCGCCCGCTCGCGGTGAAGGAAGCAGGCGAGCTCCCCGGTCGTTTACGCTGGAAGATTAATGAGTCGACGAAACCGTGGCGCGGGCACCGCGAGGCGATGCTGGGAGGGGGGGGGGGAGGTCTTGTGCTTCCCTCAGGAGGGACAGAGTAGCATTGCTCCGCAGAAGAGACGGGCGGCGATAGGTGCCTGATAGCGTAGTCGCGGGTACCTGTCCGACAAGGAGAGCACGCCTAATCGTCATCGCCGAATTCGTCCGAATTTCGCCGGCCGCGGTGGCCGAGAGGACTGAGGCGCGTCAGTCACTGTCTGCACGGCCACTACAGTCGGGTGCTCGAATCCTCCTCGGGCATGGATATTTGTGCCGTCCTAGTTAGTAAGTAGTTCATAAGTAGTTTGTAAGTTTAGGGACTGATGACCCCGTAGTTAAGCCCCATAAGCTTTACAAACAGTTGAACATTTCGTCCGAATTTATGGTACATATAGGGCATGGTGGGATACGACGGTGCCCCAAGTGGGAAGTCCAGATGGCCAAGCGTTTGGGAAATAGAAGGAAATTTGATACGGATCTATCACCATATGCACCTTATAAACTGTCCCTGCGACAGCATGTTTAGGAACGGTGTTTGGCTCAAAGAAAAAGCTAGGGCTTCTTACGAGGACCTCGGAAACGTATTGTACCAAGGAGATATTGTTACGACCAAACACCGAATTCCATCCAGGAAAAAAAAAAAGTGATGTGGCTTATTGGACATTAGCTTAAACCCGCGGCTCCGCTCGCGTGTTGGTTGATTACGATAGATAAGCTATCTTTCAGTAGTGTGCTATGAGACTGGTTTTGAAAGATGAAATACAATACCTTCTTTAGAAACAAACATGTACAGAGTTGAAGACATTGTAGCACGCATAGGCAAAGATATGGTCTGTGGCATCATGTTTCGCTGTTATGTAACTTCCTTCCTATAGAGTCGGAAACGTCATCGCTGGCCTTCAGTCCGAATTTTTTGAATAATTTGACGACTTTCAACCACCATATCTTCCACCCCCGTATAGCTATCGGCATGGAACTGCTACGGTGTACAACGACAGACTTCAGACAACAATTACACACAGATCATTCGTTTGCGTTCTGTAGTTTTCGCTGCAGAGCGAAATATTAACACACACACACACACACACGTACAATTTTATATACAACAAATAACTTTCCATCCCAATATACTCCACCCTTTTATCATTATCAACCCTCAAGCAACAATACAACCAACAAAACCATTTTCAAAGAGTAAATGTAATTTTCAAAGAGTAATTATTGTTCCGCATTTCGCGTTATATTCTTCAAATTACTAAATATCTATCAGATCGCTATAAAACCGTGCCTAAAACCTTACTCAGGTCTCAGGTATAAATTAGTGACTGTACAAATATTTAAGTATCTGCGTCTTGTCGTTCGGACGTGATAAGCGTACACTGAACAGACATTCACTTAATATATATAGATCTATAGCTATCCGATCGCCATAAAACCGTGCCTAAAGCCTTCCCCGGGTAGACATCAGTAACAAATTTGTAGCTCTTTATGTCTTGTGGTTCAGACGTGATAAACGTACACCGAAGAGACATTCACAGTTATAGATATAGATTACGTAAATTATGTAGTAAATGGTTCTGAAGGTGACAGCCTCGTAGAATTTACCTCATACATGACTGAAGCGTATTTTCAATGCTAGTTGACTTTTGTTACTCGGCGATATAACATTCCGGGGACTGAACAGTAGTTTAAAAGACCATCAAATACTGTAAAGACAAAAGAAACGCCTTGGTGGAATGATAGGCTGTAGATTGTTATAAAAGAGAAAATGAAATAAGGAAAGCCAGAGAGAGAGAGGGGGAAAAAAAGGAAGTGGAGGAAATATATCCACAGTAAATAAATTGAAGAAGAATTACAAAGATCAGAAGTTACAAGTAACGAAAAGTTTTAGAAAAAGCTATCCTTAAAAAAAAAAAAAAAAAAAAAAAAAAAAAAAAAAAAAAAAAAAAAAAAAAAAATTGTGATTTAAGCTTTACAGCTTAATTGTATGTTTTATTATGTGACTTCTTATATTTTATAATTTCTGATGTAGGCAATCATAGTAAAATAACCAGGTTAAATAATTTTTAATTTTGCGACCGAAGGCTACATTTTTATCCTTGGACACTGTAATCGCTGACAATAGCAGATATAAATATCAACAATAATACATTTCCTTGGGACAACATTGTCTCGTTACACCAAAGGTATTAAAAATAAGGAGAGGTATTGAATTAAAATTTGTGCTGTGGCCGGAATTCGAACCCGGGACCTCCTACTTACTAGGTATGCACTTCAGACCACTCAGCTAACACAGCATTGCACCAAAGCGACTACACGGACTGCCTTAAATTAATTATAATAAATAATTAACTTATTAATTATTAATAAGGTGGAATTAAATTGTGTGATGTGAAGGAAGACGTGCTTTAAGACAATTCGTGTAGTCACTTTGGCTGAATTGCTTTGTTAGCTAAGTGGTCTAAAGCGCCGGGTTCGAATCCCGGCCACAGTACAAATTTTAATTCAGTGCCTCTCCTTATGTTTAATAGTAGGTGTGTTCAAAATTTTATAATAGTCAAGAATCCCTATATAAGATTTTTATTGCCATAGATCGTTTGTTGATTTCTTTATGACTAGTTTCGACTCATTAAAGAGTCGAACTGTTTTTACTGTGATAACATACTACCTAGACATGAGCACAGTGTAGTACCGGGTCTTCAACACCATGACCCAAATGCATGTTCAACTGATGATGTGCATACCATTTGTAACTTTCCACAGTGATGTTGGTTCAACTGAGGTATATTTCTTAACATGCCTGCACAAGTAAGATTTGATAATGACTCTTTAATGAGTTGAAACTGGTCATAAAGAAATCAATAAGTGATCTATGGCAATAAAAATCTTATATAGGGATTCTTGACTATTACATTAAAAGATCGCCTCCTACAAAAAAATCCTGAATAAAATTTCAGGTAATTATAACAAAATTTTATAGTTAAAGTTATTTATTTTTTCAATATATTTTCAAATATTTGTCCGAAATGATCGCAATTGTACCGCCTTACCCTATTCTTATTATCTCTTTAAGCCGTCTTCTCGTTCTCTATTAACTTGATCACTGGTATTGTAAAGCAGTCAACAATCCGAAGATTGGTTTGAACACAACAGTGTGCTTTACTAGGCATGGTCCTGTTTGGAGATGGTATACCGTTGCCTTCCTCCGACCTTCGAACTGACTTACCCAGCCAGTTATAGGGGGACCTGCAGTTTAACGTGGGTTCCGAACCACAGTGCTACTCGGTATTTTTCACATGAGAAATACTGCCAGAGGTGAAAGAAGTGGAAAGTGACAGATAAAAATCCTAGGACCTGGCGGGGATTCGAACCCGCGACCTTTTGGATTTGTAGTCTGGCACACTATCACTGTATAACCGAGACACACGCTGTATCTCTTGTTGAATATTGGCACGTTCTTACAACACCACTCTGTGTACTGAAGAATCTCTCGGCTAGATCGATATGATTGGTCACCGTTTCTTAACCACGTCTCCAGTTCCTTGGGGGGGGGGGGAATCGTCCGTGTGTTCTGCACCGGTACGACAAGTGCTAGCTAGGCCACTCTGCTGTCCCTAGAAAAAGCCAGCGCTCCGCTTTGTCCTGGCAGACTTGTTAACGCCACTGATGGACCAGAAAATAATCGACTAATTTCCACACCTCATTAGGCAGATTGGCTGCCGCGGCAAGTAGAGGTCTAGTTGAATGTTCGCCTGCAAGAACTCCGCGCTGCTTCGACCACTAGCGTTCCTGGCCACTTCTTGTCTTATTGTCACACCTCGTTGAGTCCTTAACAGGGCTTCCCAAGTAGGCTTTCCGACGTCTGCAGTGACGTATACCCGACGCGTGGCTACACTTTCTTAAGCGACGTCAATTTAGTTTAGATGACAAAGGCCTGTGAAACCGTGGGAGGAAATCTGTCCCATGGGGAGCAAGGTCTTGAGACATCGAAACGGAACAATTTCATTCACCACACTGTTCGTGCCTCTTGGAATAGTGTGAGAATTATCTTTATATATAAAAATTAATGTTTGTCTGTAAGTCCTCTATGCGTTCATAAACCATTCATTCGACTGCAATGAAACTTTGGTCATCTGTTCACCGTATGCCCACGATGGTTCCTAACTCCGAAACAAAAGAGCACGACACATAGCTCAGGAGATATGACGTCATAAATAATGAGAGGCCACCGCGTGAGAATACCCAGATTTATGCGACAATTATGCACATTTCCTCGTATATCACTGAACCTATTTCAACCAAATTTGGTACACATCTTACTTACCGTGAGGTACCAATTATGTAATGGTAAGAATCACACACGGCACATGGTTCATGAGATATAAGATCATAAACAAAAGGAATTGCAAGAAACTGCAACATAATACGACGAGATTTCATGAATACAGTATATGAAAACGAGATTACTTAGCGACTTACAACAAACTTTAAAAATTATTTCAAACCTTTATTGAACTGTTTCTCGCTGACAACCATAGGAAAACTATGAAAGGAATAAAGTTCCTCGCTTACAACTTTTCACCCCTACGTCATTCGGTATGACGTTACAATTTATAATTTTTAAACTACAAATTGTAGCCGCAGACAATTTTACAGACAGTATACACACATATATTTGAATGTACCTTCTAAATTGTATCACAGTACTGGGAGTGAGACAGGGTTGTAGCCTTTCTCCAATGTTATTCAATTTGTACATTGAACAAGCTATAAAGGAAAGCAAGGAGAAATTTGGTGAAGGAATAAAAGTTCAGGGGGAAGAATTAAAAACATTGCGTTTTGCCGACGACATAGTAATTCTGTCAGATACAGCAAAGGACCTGGAAGAGCAATTGAACGGAATGGACAGTGTGCTGAAAGGTGCATATAAGATGAACATTAACAAGAGCAAAACTAGGGTAATGGAGTGCAGTGTAAGAAAATCAGGTGATGCTGAAGGAATTAGATTGGGAAACAAAGAAATAAAGGAGGTGGATGAGTTTTGTTACTTGGGCAGTAAAATAACAAATGATGGTCGCAGTACAGAGGATATAAAATGCAGAATGGCAATGGGTAGAAAAGCGTTTTTGAAAAAGAGAAATTTGTTAACATCGAATATTGATTTAAGCCTAAGGAAGTCCTTTCTGAGGGCATTTGTATGGAGTGTTGCCTTGTATGGGAGTGAGACATGGACGATAAACAGTGCGGACAGGAAGAGGATTGAGGCTTTTGAAATATGGTGCTACAGAAGAATGCTGAAGATTAGGTGGGTGGATCGCGTAACTAATGAGGAGGTACTGAACAGAATTGGGGAGAAAAGAAATTTCTGGCATACCCTGACTAAAAGAAGGGATAGATTGGTGGGACACATTCTTAAACATCAAGGATTTGTGAATTTAGCATTAGATGGAAGTGTGTGGGGTAAAAATCGCAGAGGAAGACCAAGAGATGAATACAGTAAGCAGATTCAGACAGATGTAGGTTGCCGTTCTTATGCGGAGATGAAGAGGCTTGCTCAGGATAGGGTATTGTGGAGAGCTGCATCAAACCAGTCTCCGGACTGAAGACCACAACAACAACAACAACAACTTCACGTAGTTCGTGAGATATAAGGACATAAACAGTAACGTTCACGGAAAACCGCCCCATCAGGCACCAAGTTTTAATCTATTACTTCTTTACTACTAATTGTATTCCCAAAAGATTCTACAGGCTTACAGGACTTATACAAATGAATATATACCTGAAAAATTATACAATTGTACAACACAAAATTCAATAAATATGAGAACGTACGAATTTTATTTGTCATTTGTATTTTGATTGCTATCTCTCTTTGTTTGAATACTTTACTTAAAATTTTGTACATTACGCAAGACAGCGTTATTTCTTAGATATTTTCTGACAAAAATAACATGCTTTTAGAAAAAAGCAGATGGACAGAGAGGAGGGATAGGAGAAGTACTAACTCGAGGCAGGAATAAATAAATAAATACCCGGGCAACGCCGGTTTATCAGCTAGTACTACTATACTGACAAGCACACTTACCGCGGTGGACCGGCCGAGCTCTCTAAGGCACTTTTCTGCTGAGTTAGCGTCTGCTCCCCATCGGAGGTTCGGGTCCTCCCTTGGGCATTAGTGTGTGTATTGTCTTTTAGCATAAGTTAGTTTAAGTACTAACACGAATTATTTAAAGACGAATGGAAAGACTGGTGGAATCCGACCTTCGGCAAGATCAATTTGGATTTAGGAGAAATGTAGGAACACGCGAGGCAATACTCACATTACGACTGAACTTAGAAGATAGGTTAAGGGAAGGAAAACCTACGTTTTTAGCATTTATGGGTTTGTAGAAAGCTTTTGACATCGTTGACTGGAAAACTCTCTGAAGGTAGCAGGGGTAAAATATAGGGAGCGAAGAGCTATATTCAACTAGAGGCGGAGCTTACGCTCGGGTTGTTTGGGTAAGGATGGGAAAGGAAATCGGCCGTGCTCTGTGAAAGGAACCATCAAGGAATTTGCTTGGAGTGATTTAGGGAAATCACGGAAAACCTAAATCTGAATGGAGGGAGGTGAATTTGAACCACCTTCCTCCCGAATGCAAGTCCAGTGTGTTAGTTTAAAATGTCAGGAAGTCCTTTCTGTAAGCATTTGTCAGAAGTGTAGCATTGTATGGGCGTGAAACGTGGACGACAAGGACTTCAGACAACCAGAAGCTTTTGTAATGCGGTGCTACAGACGAATGTTGGAGATTAGATGGGTAGATACAGTAACTAAGAACAGAACAACAGAATTGGAGAGAAATGAAGTTTCTGGCATATCCTGACTAAGAGAAGGGATAGATTGGTTCCACACATTCTGAGACATCAAGGAATTGTCGACTTAGCATTAGAAGGAAGCGTGTAGGGTAAAAATCGTAGAGGGAGACCGAGGGATGAATATAGTAAGCAGATTCAAAAGGATGTAGGTTGCCGAACGTATTCTCAGATGAAGAGACTTGCACCTGACAGGGTAGCGTGGAGAGCTGCATCAGACCAGTCTGCGGACTGAAGACCACAACAACAGTTGAAGTAGTTTGTAAGTCTATGGACTAATGGCTACTGCAGTTTGGTCCCATAGATTTATAAACATTTGAACTTTTTATTTATTTATTTTTATTTTTATTTATTTATTTATTACCCATACGCGAATTGCCCATCTATTTCAGAGCATTAGCAGTCGTTTGGTACACAGTCATGCCTGTTTTCTTAGTCTTCCTACCTGATCAAACTTGCACAAGTCCACAATTTACGCATTTTTTTCTTAATTTTTAGATAATTTATTTTTATCCGATTCATAGTCCTGTAGTTACAGGTTTAACATCAGACGAAGTAGCAATCTTAGCGCTGAATAGAGGATCTCGGAGGAATATTACAAGGGAAACTATGCCCTAGACTGAATGTTGCAAGGCACAATTAGTCTTAAATGATGATGGGTGGCCGAGGGACTGAGGCGCTTCAGTCACGGTCTGCACGGCCACTACGGTCGGGGGTCCGAATCCCCCTTCGGGCATGGATATTTGTGCCGTCCTTAGTTGTAGCTAGTTCGTAAGTAGTTTGTAAGTTTAGGGACTGATGACCCCGTAGTTAAGTCCCATAAGCTCTACAAACATTTGAACATTTTGATCATGATGATGATAAAAATTGCGAAACATTAGCCATCTATTTTGAAATTAATTTAGGTAACTGGCTGGGTAAGACAATGCGAAGGTCGGAGGAAAGCAACGGCATACCACCTCCAAACAGGACCATGGCTAGTAAAGCACTGTGGTGTTCAAACCAATCTTCGGATTGTTGATTGTATATTTAAATGAGACCTAACTTTTTTTGTGTCCCAGCCTCGTCGCCGCTTTTCTGTCTCGTTTCCGTCGTAGGTGTCGGTGGCCGAGTAGAAAGACCGACACAGGAATAAAGGATGCACGCTTGTGCAGGTAGGAGGTGACCAGCCAGTGGGACAGCAGAAACTAGAAATACTAGAGTAAATTAGAACGAGATATATATTTGTTAGAGACTTAGTAATACTTAACTTTTACATAGCTCAGTACTGCAGAATGCTGATACATAGTTGAGCTAGAGGCCTGCCTAGTGCCTATCCGATAGCCAAGTCTTCACTGGTGCCTATCTGATTCCGAAGTCTTTACTGGTTGCTATCTCAGTGCCAAGTGAACGATGTCGTTCAGTGGTGGCCACGAGCGGAGTTGTAGCAGAGGGCGCTCGTGGCTGACGTCGTAAGAACGCCGCGCCGTGCGTGCATGGCGAAAGTAGGTGGCGCGCACTTTGGACTTGTGCGACGCCACAGTTTTCATGACTTAAGTCGAATGGACACACACACTAATCAAAAGAGTCTTGCGCACATTTACAGTTGGCGCGGAAGTTTGCCACCATAATGGCCGCCGAGGCGCTCTTCACTTTGCGCGCTTTTCGCAATCGGCCGCTTACGGACGTGTGGGGCTTGTTGACGATGGTGGGGGGAAGAAGACTGTTGTCCAGTCACGCCCCCCGTGGCTCCCTGATGAAGCTGTCTCCAGCCCCATCGCGATACGCACAGCCCCCTGCCTCAGAAACACCTCCTGGCCGGCCTTAGACACACACCTGATGTTTGTGCTGACTCACTGGCTTCCCTCCCACTCAACAAAAAGACACCGACCATTCAGTGGTGTCAGCCAGGGATGAAGACAACTGGCAGTCGCACCGTCTGTGTAAGGAGCGATCGTAATCCGTTCATCCAATGTGGCGCGTACGCCCCTTGTATGCCACGTAGTATTATATATATATATATATATATATATATATATATATATTTAATAATGATTTTGCAGCTAAGATCGCAGTTTTCATTTATTATGCTCGACGCCATCTTCAGACCTGTCGTACTTTACATAACTTCACAACATTTTTAGAGTACATCCAAGTTGAGGCGTATGTAAAAAAATGTGAAGTTACGTAAAATACGACAGGTCTGAAGATGGCGTCGAGCACGCCGAAACCGGTAACATAATAAATGAAAAATGCGATATTGGCTGCATAATCATTATTAAACAATTATAGATCGCCCTATTGAACAATGAGTTCCTTATATACTTTTTTAATTGTTTACAAGTCAACCTTATCCCAAAAATTCAAATGTTTGTATAGTCTATGGGACTTAACTACGGGGTCATCAGTCCCTAAACTTACAAACTACTTATGAACTACTTACGAACTAGGACGGCACAAATATCCATGCCCGAGGGGGGATTCGAACCCCCGACCGTAGTGGCCGTGCAGACCGTGACTGGAGCGCCTCAGTCCCCTCGGCCACCCCGGCCGGCTTTTATCTGTCACTTTCTACTTGTTTCACCTCTGGCAGTATTGCTGATGTGAAAAATACCGAGTAGCATCGTGGTTCGGAACCCACGTTAAACTGTAGGTCCAAGGTCGGAGGAAGGCAACGGTATACCACCTCCAAACAGGACCATCCCTAGTAAAGCACTGTGGTGTTCAAACAAATCTTCGGATTGATGACTGCTTTACCTTTTAATACAAGAGTACGGACTGGTGGGGCGAAGTCTTCTCTACTTACTAGTAGACAGTAGTCTTGCGCATAATACGCGACCGGGAGCGCTACTTTAGTTGGTCGCGAACTAGTTCGTTCTTTTAGTTCGTTCGCTCCCAGTGACCGCTGAGCGGCGTGGTCTGCGCATACAGGTGGAGGGAGAAGTTCCCCCACCTAGCTGCTTTATGCGCTTGCTACTTGAACCGCTAACGATATCACGCAAACCAAAAGAAACAGTTTGTGGATAATTTCTCGCGTTAATATTTGGAGTTATCTTTATATCTTGGTATTATAGAATTTATTAGTCAGATACTGCAGAGGTCAGAATACTTTTAAAACAGAAGTATTGTGGCATTGAACTATGTAACTCTAGCTGGCAGACGCTCACCTCGAAATGGCGTACATCGTCAGAAGGCAAACACGTGATTTTTAATTCTGCTGTGCGCCCTCTCGCTATTGCCCGTCGGTCTTCGGAAAAGAATCCAACGAACTACGAAGCGAGGTACGTTTGGCATAATAGTTCGCGACCGATAGCGCATATTTTAGTTCGCGACCGGCAGCGGATATTTTAGTTCGCGACAGGTTGCTGACATTTAGTTCGCAGCTCCGTCGCGAAGTAGGTCGCTCTGAGTAGTTCGTCAGCTCCTTTTCCCGAGAGAGTTCGTTATTCGTTAGCTCCTTTTGGCGTTTTGGCTGTTGGTCCTCTTCCTTTTGTTACGGTAGCTTCTTTTATAAATGTCAGTGTTTCCCAACCGTGTGCTATTACCCGTACTTTTGAGCAATCAGACATCAAATAGGCATACAAATCAGTTATTTACACAAATGGATGATATAATTGTATTCAACTACTTTACATACAGAGTACTTGTAGTATTTTATTTTCAAAATGGCTTTCTTTATTTTTTATTAGGTAATTGAAGAAACATTACCTACATAATATGCTAAATGCTATTAGCCACAGGTCAAGTATTATATGGCACAAGCAATATTACCTATATAATTAAGAAAACAAACACTACCATTTCTTATATGTTACTTAACAATTAGACACACACAAAATAAATATTCACCATTCTTCTCATTATCAAGTTAAATATCACATAAAATTTACATATTATTATGCAAAAATATTAATTTTGAAACTTTGTTCGTTGATAACAACGTTCTGCGTTGATTGAGGAATTCTCCCGTAGACGAAAAATGCGTTCGCAGGGTACTTACTGATATCGCGAATATGCAAAATCTCTTTAATATAATCGAATACACATGAGGATTCAACTGACAACGCTCATACCACCATTAAGCGCGTTAAGCGGATCTTTTTTTCGATATAAAGAATGAAACTACAGCTGTAGATGCATCTCAGCTCGAAATGACGGTAATTGGCAGAAGGAAATCACGTGATTCTGCGCGCTTCGCGGTTCCCTGTCAGTCTTCGGAAAAGGAAGGAACGAACGAAGACGCGAGGGATCTGGGAACTAGTTCGAATAGTTCGCCTATAGGAGCGCTCTTCCGAACTAGTTCGTTCGCGAACTACACAAGACTAGTAGACAGTGGTCCTTTCGTAATACAACAATGTATTCTGTGTTTTCAACCGGCTGGTATGACGCTGGTTAATTGCCGTTGCTCCAGTATGTCTCTTAGGGCAACCTGATTAATTTTTCGTATTAGAGTGTTGCCAGTCTCATAAGTTCCGATGTCGGAGGTGTAATGACAGTGGCTGCTTGATTACCTGAGCACATGAACCTATCCGTTAAATGGACTTTAATTCCTCTTTGAGTGTTAGAATTTGTTAGAGAGGAAGAACTTAATGCCGGCCGCGGTAGCCGAGGGGACTGAGGCGCTCCAGTCACGGTCTGCACGGCCACTACGGTCGGGGGTTCGAATCCCCTCTCGGGTATGGATATTTGTGCCGTCCTTAGTATTAGTTAGTTCATAAGTAGTTTGTAAGTTTAGGGACTAATGACCCCCTAATTAAGTCCCACAAGCTATTTGAACATTTGAAGAACTTATTGATTTTTTTGTGTTAGTGGGCGGCAAAAATCGGAAGCGAAGTCTATCGACGGTTAAAGGAAGCTTAAGTTTGTAGGCTGCCAAAGACAATTTCCAGGCTGTTATAGTGAAAACTTTAATCTAGTTTATAGTTGTCAGTTTTCAGGCAACCTCCTATTGAATGAAAATCAGTGCTTTGCCGTCGTTCCACTACCTATTTCATGAATTAAATTCTTTTCGTGTAGTGGTAATTGTTTTATACTCAAAAGTCTGCGTTAACCCTCATTAGGACAAAACTTTTATTTCTGAATATTTGAAAGGTAATATTTTTATTGCATCCAAATTGACTTATATAGGTACGTAATATGCTCTGGATTATTTTATTTTTATTTAACTTGGAAGTGAAAGAAAGAAATAGGTGGCTGATGTACAGACCACCATCCATTTTGGTTGGGGCTTAGACTACTGTGGATGGTGGTCATTTAAAACACCGTCTTCTTGTATCTGGAGTAGATAACTAGAAAACGGCATTTGGAATGCAATGACGATAAAATTTATTAACTAATTTAGTGATTTACAATAAAACATTACTATGTTATTGTTGTGGTCTTCAGTCCGGAGACTGGTTTCAAATGTTTGTATAGCTTATGGGACTTAACTACGGGGTCATCAGTTCCTAAACGTACAAACTACTTACGAACTAGCTTATACTAAAGACGGCACAAATATCCATGCCCGAGGAGGGATTCGAACCCCCGACCGTAGTGGCCGTGCAGACCGTGACTGGAGTGCCTCGAGACTGGTTTGATGCAGCTCTCCACAATACCCTATCCTGAGCAATCCTCTTCAACTCCACATAAGAACGGCGACCTACATCTGTCTGAATCTGCTTACAAAATATTACTAAACACTATGAAATATTACAATTTCCAGTGGTAAACTTCTTATTTGGAATGAAACGGGGAAACAAGGAAGGCTAAGAGAGCGGCGGTGGAGCGGCCGAGCGCATTGATGCGCTATGCTCCGATGCGCGAGGCCGTTCCCCGTCTGGGGTTCGAATGTCCCCTGTGCTGTGTTTAATATAAAGTAGTTCATAAGTAGTTTGCAAAATTAAGAACTGATGACTCCGCAGTTAAGTCCCATAAACTTCACAAACATTTTGAAGGCTAAGAGTAACGTACAATGTTTCGCACTTTACGGTAGGTGGGCAACAATCGACCACTATCCTATACAGGGTTAATGAATGACACGAAAGCCGTCATGTCAGTCTGCTTTAAGGAATAACAGGTTGGTGACGCCACACGTGAAGACAAAATTTTGTTCCGCTATCTTCGGTGCTAGACTTGCGCAAAATAGTTCGCAATCGGGAGCGCTCACTTTAGTTCGCGGCTCTGCCGCAAACTAGTTCGTTCTTTTAGTTCGTCCGCTCCCAGTGACGGCTGAGCGGCGTGGTCTGCGCATGCAGGTGGAGGGGGAAGTTCCCCCACCTAGCTGCTTCATGCGCTTGCTGCTTGAGCCGCTAACGATATCACGCGAACCAAAAGAAACAGTTTGAGGATAATTTCTCGCGTTTAAGTTTAGAGTTATCTCTATATCTTGGCATTATGGAATTTATTAGTCAGATATTGCACAGTGCAGACTACTTCAAAGCAGAAATTTTGTAGCACTGAACTATGTAATCTAGCAGGCAGACATCATCTCGAAATGGCTCTCATCAGCAGAAGGCAAACACGTGATTTTTAATTCTGCTGCGCGCGCTCTCACTATTGCCCGTCGGTCTCCTGAAAAGAATCCAACGAGCTAAGAAGCGAGATACTTTTGGCATAATAGTTGGCGATCGGTAACGCGTGTTCTAGTTCGCTACCGATTTCACATATTTTAGTTCGCGACCGATCGCGCACATTTTAGTTCGCGACCGGTAGCTCTCCTTTTAGTTCGCAGTTTGGCCACGAAGTAGGTCGCTCCTTTTTAGTTCGTCCGCCCTTTTCGGCTTTTGCTACCGCTACTAAAAGAGCTCTTTCTTTTGTGATGACATTTCTTTATATAATGATGTGTGTTGCCCAAGCGTACGTTATTACCTGTATTTTTGTGCAATTAGACATCAAATACTTAAGCAAATAAACCAGTTATTTAGTTTACACTATGGAATGAGGGTTGTATTAAAAATAACGTTCAAATGTTTGTATAGCTTATGGGACTTAACTACGGGGTCATCAGTCCCTAAACTTACAATCTACTTATGAACTAACTAAGACTAAGAACGGCACAAATATCGATGCCCGATGGTGGATTGGAAGCCCCGACCGTAGTGACCGTGCAGACCGTGACTGGCGCGCCGCAGAACCCTCGGCCACCGCGGCCGGCGAGTGTTATATTTAGACACTGCTGAATACCTTAGAAAAGAAAATTTGTGGCAGTGAACTATGTAACTACAGCTGAGCTGCAGCTCAGCTCGAAATGACGGCAACTGGCAGAAGGGAATCACGCGATTCTGCGCGCTCTCGCGTCCTAGCGCTGTTCCCCGTCAGTCTTCGGAAAAGGTGCGGACGAAGTAAGAGGCGAGGGATCTGCGGACTAGTTCGCCTAGTTCGCCTGTGGGAGCGCTCTTCCGAACTAGTTCGTTCGCGAACTACACGAGACTACTCGGTACCAATGTGTGTCCTATATTTTGATTTTGGGAAGCTGGTCACCCTAGAGTATCTTCTTATGAAGTTATGACGTTTAATACAATCAATATACAAGAAACTGTCTTGATCGCAGAAATTAACGGGTTTCGACCTGATGTAGGTAATCTTCAGAATTACAAGTATCCCATGTGGTCAGTGCTGCACTCGGCTGGGCTGCGCTGTCCTGGGCTGTTATGCTGCCAGCAGGTGAACTCATGTTGTTTCGGGCCATACCACCATCTCTGAAGACATAGAATAATTTTCCTTTTTTTTTCGACTTTCTCCTTTTACGAACTGTATTCGGGATGTTGCGTGGGAGAAAGAACAATTAACCCGTCCATTCCCCCCCCCCCCCCCGTCATGTTGTATAAGCTTTAACGAATAAACGGTTGATGACGCCACAGGTGAAGTGAACAATTGGTTCCGCTATCTTCGGTACCAATTTTGATTGTACAAAACTGGTCACCCCAGAGTATCCCCTTATGCAGTTAAGAGATGACATTTCCTGGACTCTTATGTTGTTTTGGGCATTACCACCATCTCTGAAGACATAGAATAACTTTTCTCTTTTCTACTTTCTCCTTTTACTAACAGGTGTTGCATGGGAGAAAGAACAATTAACCCCTCCATTCCTCCGCCCATCCCGCCCCCCTACTTCCCGGAACAAAACACGGTAACTCGCCGAGAGATTTCTTCTCCCGCGGCGGTGGGTCTCGCTCTCCGTCCGACCCAACACGACACCTGTTCTGCTGTAATGTGATCCGCGCGCGGCGTATAAGCGGACCGCTGGCGCTGCAGGGCTATCACGAACAAGCGGCATTAAGCTTCACGGGCTCACGTGACGTCACTCATCGCGGCCGGTTAGCGGCTGTTACCGCAGCCGACTCGTCTCCTCAGAGCCCGGCTGGGACCAGCCAGACCGTGTGAGCTGGGGGCATCGCTAGGCCAGTAACGAGCGGATGGCGTGTCGAGGCGCTGCGTGGGCGGACCAGGTGAAGGATGGGCCGTTCCCACTGTCCGGGGCGCTTTCTGATCGCCGCCCCGTCTCCATTTAGCGGAGAGCTCGTATCTCTGCACCTGTATACTGCCACTGTACGGCTGGTAACGGATTACGAGGACTGGACTGAAAGCGAGGCATTGCATTAAAATTTGTGACGCGGCCGGGATTCGAACCCGGGAAGCAGCTGAGAGAACTAAATAGGAACAAGTCTGCTGGTCCTCATGGAATACCATTTCGGTTTTACAAAGAGTATTTTGCAGCATTGACCCCTTACTTAGCTTGCATTTATCGCGAATCTTTAATTCAGCGCAAAGTTCCTAGTGACTGGGAAAAAATGCGCAGGTGACTCCCGTTTATAAGAAAGGCCAACATCGTTGACACTGGTTCCCTGTAAAATTTTGGAGCATATTCTCAGTTCGAATATAGTAAATTTCCTTGAGACGGAAAAGCTTCTTTCCATGAATCAGCACGGGTTTAGGAAACATCGTTCATGTGAAACTCAGCTTGCCCTTTTCTCACATGACGTCTTGCAAGCCATGAATGAAGGGCAACAGGCGGATTGTGTTTTTCTCGACTTCAGAAAGGCGTTCGACGCGGTGCCACACTGCAGACTACTAACGAAGATACGAGCTTATGGAATAGTTTCACAGATTTGTGACTGGCTGGAAGACTTCAAATGTTCATATGTTTGTAAATCTATCGGACCAAACTGCGTGGTCATCAGTCTTCCTAAGTAATAGAACGCAGTACGTTGTTCTCGACGGCGAGTGCTCATCAGAGACGAATGTATCGTCAGGCATGCCCCAGGGTAGTGTGATAGGACCGCTATTATATATAAATGATCTGATGGACAGGGTAAGTTGTAATCTGCGGCTGTTTGCTGATGATGCTGTGGTGTATGGGAGGGTGTCGTCTTTAACTGAGTGTAATAGCATACAGGATGACTTAAACAAAATTTCTAGTTGGTGCGAAGAATGGCAGCTAGCTCTCAATGTAGAAAAATGTAAGGTGATGCGCATGATTAGAAAAAACAATCCCATAATGTTCGAATAAAGCATTAGTAGTGAGGTTCTTGATGCTGTCGCGTCGTTCAAATATCTAGGAGTAACATTGCAGAGCGATATGAAATGGATCGAGCATGTAAGGACAGTTGTGAGTAAGGTGGACATCCGACTTCGGTTTATTGGGAGAATTTTGGGAAGCTGTACTTCATCTGTAAAGGAGACGGCGTATAAAACGCTTGTACGACCACGAGTATTGCTCAAGTGTTTGGGACCCGCAGCAGGTCACTTTAAAGGAAGATATAGAAGCAGTTCAGAGGCGAGCAGCTAGATTTGTTACCGTTAGGTTCGACCAATGTCACGGAAATGCTCCGGCAATTCAATTGGGGATCGCTAGAGGAAAGACGACGTACTTTTCGCGAATTTCTGTTGAGGAAATTTAGAGGTCTGGAATTTGAAGCTGAGAGTAGTACGATCTTCCTTCCACCTACTTACATTTCGCGTAGTTATCATAAAGACAAGATAAGATAAATTAGGGCTCGTACAGAGGCATATAGGCATTCTTTTTTCCCGTCGTGCTATTTGGGAGTGGAATAGGAAAGGAAATGCCTAGTAGTGGTACAGTGTACCCTCCGCTACGTACCTTACGGTGGATTGCGGAGTATATATGTAGCTGTAGACCTCCTGATTATCATCATCATCATTAGAGACTGATTATGCTTTCCGCGTTCACTCTGGAGCGTAGTCCCCCTAATAAAATTCCTCCATGATGCCCTACCAAAAATATAAGGAAGTTAAACATCCTGCAAGAATTTGAGATGTCTAAGCCGGTTTATTATTTTAACTTCCAAACGATCTGTTGACCTCGAAAGACCAAAATATTTCGATACTTTTATGGAAATGTTTAAGTAATATTTGTGTTATATACCTTGGCAGCCTTTCAAATTTGTAAGTGATGTCCATATTTTAAATTAACAACTGTTACTCGACCGACCAAAACCTACAGTGTTGTGGGACACTGGGCTATATTGGCGGGTAATCGCAGATTACGTTTGAACGCTGCCCCAGGCAGTACCAGTACCAATACCGACACAAGTCGGATTAATGAGTTGAAGACAACGTATATCTCTAACTATAAATTATTTCAATAGCCATTCAATAAAACATTGTATCAATTTGTTCAAATGTGTGTTAAGCTTAAGGGACTTAACTGCGAGGTCATCAGTCCCTAAGCTTACAAACTAATGAACTAGCTTATACTAAAGACGGCACAAACATCCATGCCCGAGGGGGGACTCGAACTCCCAACGGGGACCGGCCTTGCGCATCGTAGCATAGCGCCTCAATGCGCTCGGCCTCTCCGCTGCGGCTTTAACGATCAATGTTACCGCAGATCAAGGGATTACATTTTTATTGTCTCTGTAAGATATCCTAGGGCTGCATTTTAATCTAAACATCCTATCACAGAGTACGTAAAACATTAGTACCGTACATTATTACAATCGTTATTACTGATTTCAGCATTGTTTTGTAACAAAAAAATTTTAACTTTTTTTCTGAAATATTGTCATGTTTATTTTTCTTCTTTGTTAGATATCTGATGATGCCCTAACGGAGCTAAACGAGTCATTTAAATAAAAGATATTCTTTTATTCAAGAATCTAAGTACCTTCTCCTTGGCTTACCCTCCGCTGCCGAGCTCATGAGTCTCTTAGGTAACCTTGCTTCTCCTATGCGTGTAACATGATCCCACCATCTCAGTCTGTTCGCTCTAACTGCTTCGTATATGGTGTTCATTCCCTGTTTTTCTTTGATTTCCTTATTATAGACACCCTCCTGTCATTGCTTCCATCTATTAGTACCTCGTATCATTCTTGCTACTTTCATATCCGTACCCTCAACCTTATTTATAATGTAACCTGTACCCACCCAGCTCTCATTGCTATAAAACAAAGTTGGTCGCGGTGCACTGCTAACTTGGTACTGACTTCCTTCTTGCAGAAGAGAGTAGATCTTAGCTGAGCACTCATTGTATTAGCTTTTTATATAAATAAAAGGCATGTTACTAGTTTTAATGTAATTTATTCCCATCTTCTGATGCTTTTGTTACATATTTGTATTTACGATGATGTCCCCATTTGGGTGTTCTGTTTCTCCTGCCATTTGGTTTGCTACAATCGGAGAATATTTTGAACAATGTAAATTAGAATGTTATTTCTACAGTATTTTTGTAAATGTTGTTTCTAAGCTTCTACTTACAGGGATTGTAATAATAATCTATCTATTTATTACAATATTAGCAGTAGTTAAAATTACTAATATTAACCGAGGACCTATTCGCTAAATAAATAAACTAATAGATAAACCGTTACGACTATAAAACCCAATAATCAAAATTATTAACAATTCACTAATTTATTTACCAGCCTTCTTCATTGTACAAAAACTCTTTGTATATCTGTGCTATATTAACATCTATGTAACATCATAACATGTAGGCTTTCACGGTCGCCGTTGTCGTCAAATGAAACTTCCGGGCTAAATTGACGTGGTCGATTGGTAGAAGTTCTTCTCCCTGACGAGACAAATGACGATAATCACAGATAGTACTAGGCAGCACGTGACGTGTCGTGGCGCCCTCTGTCTGTGCTATATAAGCGGGAGCTACACCGCCTAGAAGCCAGTCGCCGACTCACCTCAGAAGATGCTGTCCGCAGTTGCAAACGAAACGTTGGCCACGGAGGCCGAGGGGACTGAGGCGCTCCAGTCACGGTCTGCACGGCCGCTACGGTCGGGGGTTCGAATCCCCCCCCCCCGGGCATGGATATTTGTGCCGTCCTTAGTATAAGTTAGTTCATAAGTGGTTTGCAAGTTTAGGGACTGATGAACCCGTAGTTAGGTCCCATAAGCTATACAAACATTTGAACATTTTCGCAAACAAAACTTCAGGGGGAAGAAGTTTTACCAGTCGACCACGGCAATTCAGCCCGAAAGTTTCATTTGACGATCTATGTAACATGTTTTATTACAAGAACATTATACTGATGTTCTCTGTATGTGTGGGAGTCTGTACAATGAAGCAGTCACAATACCTGTAAGTAGAAAGCTTAAAAACACCATTCATTTTTTTAAGGTGGAAATAACATCCTAATATATTTTATTCAATTATCCAATTGCAGTATCATGTTTAAACCAAATGGCAGGAGAAACAGAACACCAAAAATGGAGACATCGCAATAAATTAAATATGTAACAAAAATCATCTGAAGATGGGAATAAATTCTCGAAACGCGTTATGCTGACCATTAATAACAAGTAACTGGTGCGTTTTCTTTGTATAGATTGTGAATAACACAGTTACAGGCTTTCAAAAAACATCGTTATGCATTATTTTACTACACCTTGATTCAGTTCTTTCACTATGTTCTCGTACAGTGAGAAAATACGTCCCAAGAACTTGAAACTGTCTATCTCTTGTAACTTCGTTCCTCCTATTTGGCACTCAATCTGTTTAACCCACTTTCCCACAGACATTACTTTCGTTTTGCAGATGCTGATCTTCATATCATAATCCTTGCAGCTCTGATCGAGCCCTAAATTTTTAGATTACAACCTTTCAACACAACGAAGTCATCTGCATACGCGAGACTGCTCACTTTGTTTTCACCTATTTTAAACCCGCCCTGCCGGTCTACCGTTTTAAACATAAGATCCATGAATAGCATAAACAACAGTGGTGACAGGTTACAGCCTTGTCTTGCCCCTGAAACTACCCTGAACCAAAAGCTTAATTTGCCATCTACTCTAACTGCTGCCTGACAGTCTACGTAAAGCCCTTTTTCACCTATTTTAAACCCGCCCTGCCGGTCTGCCGTTTTAAACATAAGATCCATGAATAGCATAAACAACAGTGGTGACAGGTTACAGCCTTGTCTTGCCCCTGAAACTACCCTGAACCAAAAGCTTAATTTGCCATCTACTCTAACTGCTGCCTGACAGTCTACGTAAAGCCCTTTAATTGCCTGCAGAAGTTTGCCTCCTCTACCATAATCTTGTAGAACTGACAGTAGCTTCCTCCTAGGAACACGGTCATAAGCCTTTTCTAGATCTATGAAACATAGATACAATTCCCTGTTCCACTCATAGCACTTTTCCATTACCTGCCGTAACTAAAGATCTGGTCCTGACAGCCTCTAAGAGGCCTAAACCCACACTGATTTTCATCTAACTTTTTCTCAATTAATACTCGCACTCTCCTTTCAAAAATACCTGAAGATATTTTCCTCACAATACTAATACCGCGATAGTTGTTACAATCTTTTGTTTCCATGTTTGAAAACCGGCGTGATTACCGCTTTCGTCCAGTTAGACGGAATCTGACCCGACTCCCACGTCTCTCCAATTATCATGTGTAACCGTTTGAGACCTGATATTCTACTGCATTTGACAAGTTCCGGCTTAATTTTATTAATCACAGCCGCTTTATTGCACTGAAATCTACTGACTCTCCACTTCGTCAAACATCATCATGTTTCCATCATAATTCCTATCCCATACTCCTCCCAAATTCTAACACAGCATTCAACGTTCCACCTACATTGAGCAATTCTTCAAAATATTCCCTCCATCTGCCCAAGGCATTCACAGGTTTCACTGACCTGTTCAAAACACTTGATAATTCCTAATTCCCTCCCTTTCGAAGACTGCTAATTGCGCTCCAGTATGGTTTTCCCACGACTTGACCCATAGTTTCTAGCTTATTTTGATGCCTTCTCTTAATTTCTGCTTGGATTGCGCAGTTATCCGTTTGGCTTTTAGTTTCTTTCTTCAACGTAACTTTCTATGTCTATCTGATTTCTTGTATCGACTCAAGTTTTTGAAATGCCTTCTTTTTTCCTTTTGCAGGCTGCTATGACTATGTCATTCCACCAAGCTGTCTGCTTCTTCCTTCCTTTACACACTACTGTTGCAGGACATTCTCTAGCCACTTCTAGTAGGGTGTCCATGTACTTTGTCCATTCCTCTTCCATTGACTCTAAATGACTACATTCAGCTAACTGATATCTTTTTGAGATCATTGATATGTATTTGTGCCCAATATCCTTGTCCTGAAGTTTCTCAACATATTGAGCTGATTTCCTGCAATTTTGAGCTCACAAGACCAATTTTACTTCCTGATTTTTCATTATTATTCTATTCTATATTTTTTCTCTGCGTTTTTTCTTTGTGCATCACATCGTACTTGGTCCATATTGATCTTTGAGGGTTCATATATATATATATATATATATATATATATATATATGCCATACATGCTGAGCCACCGTGCCTGCCACACAATTTTGTCAATACGTGAAAGCGTTATGGACTGCTACACGAATGTGATCTTCGAACTACGTGTCTTCTCCTAAATAAATTTTGCTCCTTCTTAGTAACACATCTTTGAGGCAGTCAGTTTAATTGTGTAGTATTACCTCCTAGTAGTGCTGTAATAAAACGATTTTTATCTGAAACTGTAATGGAAATCAACAAAATAATATATTATTTTCTTATCGATTTCAAATGTGAACAAGTAGCTTTTTTATACACTGATAGTTGACTAAACAGAAAATAATGAGAGGATTAAAAGTACTTCTATAAATGTTATTTTTGTCATTTCAACTTACAGTTTCCTCTATTTAATCTCGTTATACTTTCTTCTTCGTGCGTAGTGCTCCAAAATACTAAGAGGTCGACAACAACTTGTGGTCTTCAGTCCGGAGACTGATTAGATGCAGCTCTCCACGCTACCCTGTCCTGTGCAAGTCTCTTCATCTGAGAATACGTTCGGCAACCTACATCCTTTTGTATCTGCATACTGTATTCGTCCCTCGATCTCCCTCTTCGATTATTACTCCACACACGCCGCGGCGGAGCGGCCGAGAGCATTGAGGTGCTATGCTACGATGCGCGAGGTCATTCCCCGTCGGGGGATCGAATCCCCCCTTGGGCATGGATGTTTGTGCCGTCATTAGTATAAGCTAGTTCATAAGTTAAGGGACTGATGACACTACAGTTAGCTCCCATAAGCTTTAAAAAATTTTGAAAATTTCAATTTACCCCACACAAACACAATCTTTATCTTTCCTCTGTAGCACCACTTTTCGAAAGCTTCTGGCATCTTTCTTCTCTGAAATGGTTATCGTCCACGTTTCACTCCCATACTACACTCCAGACAAATGCATTCAGAAAGGACTTCCAAACATTTAAACGAATATTGGATGTTAACAAATATCGCTTCTACAGAAAACGTTTATCTTCCCGTAGCCATTCTCCATTTTAATCCTTCTTTTATTCGGCCATCAGATGTTATCTTGCTTCCCAAATAACAAAACCCACCTATTACTTTCATTGACTCATTACCTAATCTAATTCCTCCAGCATTGTCTGATTTTCTGACACTACATTCCATTACCCTCGTTTTACTCTTGTTAATTTTCGACTTATATCTTCCTTTCAAGATACTGTCCATTCCATTCATTGCTCTTCCAGGTCCTTTGCTGTCTCTGACGGAATTACTATGCCGTCAGCAAATCCCAAGGTTTTTATTTCCTCTCCTTGGACTTTAATTCCGTCTCCAAATTTCTCCTTGCATTCCTTTACAGCTTGCTCAGTGTACAGACTGTACAACATTGGTGACAGGCTACATCTACATCTACATATCTACATACATACTCCGCAATTCACCGTAAGGTGCGTGCCGGAGGGTACACTGTACCACTACTAGGCATTTCCTTTCCTATTCCACTCCCAGCCCTGTCTTATTCCGTTCCTAACTACTGCGACCTTTTCATGCCCTTTGACTCTAATAATTACTGTCTGGTTTCTGTACAAGTTAAATATAACGCTTCAAATCAAATGTTCAAATGTTTGTTAAGCTTATGGGACTTAACTACGGGGTCATCAGTCTCTAAACTTACAAACTACTTATCAACTACCTTATACTAAAGACGGCACAAATATCCATGCCCGAGGGTGGATTGGAAGCCCCGACCGTAGTGGCCGTGCAGACCGTGACTGGAGCGCCTCAGTCCCCTCGGCCACCGCGGCCGGCTATAACACTTCGCTCCCATATTTTACCCCTGCTACCTTCAGAATCTTAGATAGTGTATTCCAGTCAATATTGTCAAAAGCTTTCTCCAAATCTACAAACGCTAAAAACGTAGGTTTCCCTATCCTTACCCTATCTTCTAAGATGAATCGTAATGTGAGTATTGCCTGGCGAGTTCTTACATTTCTCCTAAACCGAAAGTGATCTTCCCCAAGGTCGGACTCCATTAGTTTTTCCATTCGTGAGTAAATAATTCATGTTAAGTTTTTTGCAACCATGACTTATTAAACTGATAGTTCTGTAATTTTCTCATTCGTCTGTACTTGCTTTCTTAGGTATTGGTATCGCTATATTCTTCTTGAAGTCTGAGGATAGTTCCCCCACCTCATACATCTTGCAAACCAGGTAGAACAATTTCTTCTTGACTTGCTCTCCTATCAGTAAAACGAAGTCTCTACACATGAGTAAAGGGAGGGGATAAACAGGCTACGTCACCAAACTGTCGGCCACAATTAATGCCAGTGCATTTGGATTTTATGTGGGTGTTCGTGGACCTACAAATCACCCTTTCCAAGTAGGTACACGTTTCGTGGCGTGCAGTTGCTACAGACCAGGCCCTTCTACCTGCAGCCTACGGAATGCCTCCAACTGCCGAAAGCAATAAACGTAGGCCGCGATAACGGATGGGTCGTATTCAGCCAAAGCCAGAACAACACCCGAAGAGAAGAGCCAGGGGTAACAACCGACCGCACAGTAAGATACCAGGAGAACAAAAAATCACGTAGGTACAAAGTTTAAAACTAGATCCAGTGGCCGGTTACACACTTGGAACGATATGCATAAGAAATCAACGCATTTTTGTGAAGGAGTTGTGATTATAATCTGTAGGCTGCAGCTAACTGTGTTTATAGCAATGTAGGAGGTTATCTACATGTACATCCACACTCCACAAGCCACCTGAAGGTGTGTGGCGGAGGGTACCTCGAGTACCACTATCGGTTCTCCCTCCTATTCAAGTCACGTATTGTGCTTGGAAAGAAAGATTGTCGGTGTGGACTGTAATCTCTCTGATTTTATCTTCATGACCTCTTCGCGAAATATATTGAGGAGGGAGCAATATACTGCTAGACTCCTCGGTAGAGGAGCCTCTCCAATTGGAGCCGCGGTGTATGTTCGTTTTGCCCTGCTGTGTCCTTATCTGTGAATAAATCGTCTTGTGTTTCTCTTATGAGTATTAAATATTATTACTTTTCGGTCATGTACTGAATGAGTGCTGTTAACAACGTTTTATATAGTATACATAAGAGAACACAAGAATGTTTCGTCACGGATGAGGACACAACAGGGAAACGAAACTATATCGAACATAAAACGAGGCACAGAAGAATGTCAACCATCTGATGATGGTTTTGTAGGGGAAAAAAATCCGGAACTGGTAATGGTTTAAATAAATAAATGTAGTTTATACCAAACTTGTAGCTGGTCGCTTTTTCCATTTATAATTTTATATTTTTGGAAATTCAACAAGTAAGAGGGTAAAATAGAGGATAAAAAATTATTTTTTAAAACTCGTTGCTGTTCAGACAATTCTGAAGCTAGAGCTACAAAAATTATTATATGTATGGTTGGTTAGAATTTAAAAAAATACCTGTTACGGTATTTTTGGAAATTCAACCATAAAGGGGGTTAAATTGGAGAAGGGATTTTTTTTTTTTTTTTCGAAAATCGTTTGCTATTAAGGCAGTTTTGAAGCTACAACCACATAAATTGTTCTATGTTTTCTTGGTCAGAATTTAAAAAAACTGTTTCGGTATTTTCAGAAAATTAATCATTTGTTGTTGTTGTTGTGGTCTTCAGTCCGGAGACTGGTTTGATGCAGCTCTCCACAATACCCTATCCTGAGCAAGCCTCTTCATCTCCACATAAGAACGGCAACCTACATCTATCTGAATCTGCTTACTGTATCCATCTCTTGGTCTTCCTCTGCGATTTTTACCCCACACACTTCCCTCTAATGCTAAATTCACAATTCCTTGATGTCTAATAATGTGTCCTACCAATCTATCCCTTCTTTTAGTCAAGGTATGCCAGAAATTTCTTTTCTCCCCAATCCTGTTCAGTACTTCCTCATTAGTTACGCGATCCACCCACCTAATCTTCAGCATTCTTCTGTAGCACCATATTTCAAAAGCCTCAATCCTCTTCCTGTCCGCACTGTTTATCGTCCATGTCTCACTCCCATACAAGGCAACACTCCATACAAATGCCTTCAGAAAGGACTTCCTTAGGCTTAAATCAATATTTGATGTTAACAGATTTCTCTTTTTCAAAAACGCTTTTCTACCCATTGCCATTCTGCATTTTATATCCTCTGTACTGCGACCATCATTTGTTATTTTACTGCCCAAGTAACAAAATTCATCTACTTCCTTTATTGCTTCGTTTCCCAATCTAATCCCTTCAGCATAACCTGATTTTCTTACGCTGCACTCCATTACCCTAGTTTTTCTCTTGTTAATGTTCATCTTATATGCACCTTTCAGCACACTGTCCATTCCGTTCAACTGCTCTTCCAGGTCCTTTGCTGTATCTGATATAATTACTATGTCGTCGGCAAAACGCAATGTTTTTAATTCTTCACCCTGAACTTTAATTACTTCTCCAAATTTCTCCTTGCTTTCCTTTATAGCTTGCTCAATGTACAAATTGAATAACATCGGAGAAAGACTACAACCCTGTCTTACTCCCTTCCCAACCACTGCATCCCTTTCATGCCCTTCAACTCTGACAACCGCTGTCTGGTTTTTGTACAAGTTGTAAATAACCTTACGCTCCCTATATTTTACTCCTGCTTGCTTCAGAACTTGAAAGAGTTTATTCCAATCAACATTGTCAAAAGCCTTCTCCAAATCTACAAAAGCTAGAAATGTAGGTTTGCCTTTTCTTAATCTGTCTTCTAGGATAAGCCGTAAAGTGAGTATTGCCTCCCGAGTTCCTACATTTCTCCTGAACCCAAACTGATCTTCCCCGAGGTCGGCTTCTACCAGTTTTTCCATCCTTCTGTATATAATTCGTGTTAATATTTTGCAACCATGACTTATTAAACTGATGGTTCTGTAGTTTTCACACCTGTCTGCACCTGCTTTCTTTGGAATGGGGATTATAACATTTTTCTTAAAGTCTGAGGGTACTTCGCCTGTCTCATACATCTTACACACCAGGTGAAACAGGTTTGTCATGGCTGGTTCGCCCAGAGACTTCAGTAGCTCTGAGGGAATATCATCTACTCCAGGGGCCTTGTTTCGACTTAGGTCTTTCAGGGCCCTGTCAAATTCTTCTCTCAGTACAGTATCTCCTATTTCATCTTCATTTACATCCTCTTCCCTTCCTACAATATTGTCTCGAAGTTCATTTCCTTTGTAGAGCCCCTCTATATACTCTTTCCACCTTTCAGCTTTCCCTTCTTTGCTGAGAACTGGTTTTCCATCAATGTCCTTGATATTCATAGAGCTGTTTTTCTTATCTCCAAATGTTTCTTTTATTTTCCTGTAGGCTGTATCTATTTTCCCCCTATTTATACATTCTTCTACATCCTTGCATTTGCCTTCTAGCCACTCCTGCTTAGCCATTTTGCACTTCCTGTCAATCTCATTTCTTAGTCGTCTGTACTCCATTTTGCCTGTTTCATTTACTGCATTTTTATATTTTCTCCTTTCATCAATTAAATTTAGTATCTCCTGTGATATCCAAGGATTTTTTGTAGGTCTTGCCTTTCTACCTATTTTGTCCTCTGCTACCTTCACTATTTCATCTCTCAATTTTACCCATTCCTCCTCTACTGTTTTATTTTTCCCTGTTTCTGTCAATTGTTGCCTAAAGCTCCCTCTGAAATTCTTAAGAACCTCAGGTTCCTTCAATTTATTCAGGTCCCATCTCCTTATTTTCCTACCTTTCTGTATTTTCTTTAGTTTCAGCCTACAGTTCATAACCAACAAGTTATGGTCAGAGTCTATATCTGCCCCTGGGTATGTCTTACACTGTAAAACCTGGTTCCGAAATCTATGTCTTACCATTATAAAATCTATCTGGTATCTCCCGGTGTCTCCTGGTCTTTTCCACGTATACAACCTTCTTTTGTGATTCTTGAACCAGGTGTTTGTTATAACTAAATTATGTTCCGTGCAAAATTCTACCAAGCGACTTCCTCTTTCATTCCTTTTGCCCAGACCATATTCACCTACTATCTTCCCTTCCCTTCCTTGTCCTACTACCGAATTCCAGTCTCCCATAACAATTAAGTTTTCCTCTCCCTTAATTGTCTGAATAATTTCTTTTAGCTCCTCATATATTTCTTCGATTTCCTCATCATCGGCAGAGCTAGTTGGCATATAAACCTGTACTACTGTTGTCGGTGTTGGCTTCGTATCTATCTTGACAATGATAATGCGATCACTGTGCTGGTTATAGTAGTTTACCCGCATTCCTATTTTCTTATTCATTATCAATCCTACTCCTGTGATACCCCCAATTGATTTTGTATTTATAATCCTGTACTCACCTGACCAGAAATCCTGTTCATTCTGCCACCGAACTTCACTAATCCCCACTATATCTAACTTCAACCTATCCATTTCCCTTTTTAAATTTTCTAATTTTCCTACTCTATTAAGGGATCTAACATTCCACGCTCCGACCCGTAGAATGCCAGTATTGTCTTTCCTGATGATCACATCCTCTTGAGTAGTCCCCGCCCGGAGATCCGAATGGGGGACTATTTTACCTCCGGAATATTTTACCCGAGAGGATGCCATCATCATATGTTCATACAGTAGAGCTGCATGTCCTCGGGAAAGGTAACGGCTGTAGTTTCCCCTTGCTTTCAGCCGTTCGCAGTAGCTGTGTGGCAAAGCCACATTAGCTGATGTTACAAGGCCAGCTCAGTCAATCATCCAGACTGTTGCCCCTGTAACTACTGAAAAGGCTGCTGCCCCTCTTCAGGAACCACACGTTTGTCTGGCCTCTCCACAGATACCCCTCCGCTGTGGTTGCACCTACGGTACGGTTATCTGTATCGTTGAGGCACGCAAGCCACCCCACCTCGGCAATGTCTGTGGTTCATGGGAGTGGGGGTGAAATAGGGGATGAAACATTTTTTTTAAATACGTTGCTACTAAGCCAATTTTGAACCCAGAATTACAAAAAATTATATTTGCATACTTGGTTGGAATTTAAAAGCCACATGTTGCGGTATTTTTCAAAATCCAACTATTAAGGGGTGTCGTAGGGGGTTACAAGTAGTAAAATCAAATGTTCAACTTTTTGTAAATCTTAAGAGACTTAACTACGGGAGTCATCAGTCACTAAAACTAACAAACTAATTAAACTAACTTAGACTGATTTACGCGGAGGACAATACAAACACCCTTGTCCGAGGGGCGAATCGAACCCCCGACGGCGAACAGCAGCGCGCACCGCAGCATGGCGCCTCAGTACGCACGGTCATTCTGCCGCGGACTACAAGTAGTATCACATAATTTCATCATGATAGTACTTAAGCTGTATCTATGAAAATTTATATTAAGAGGGGGAAACAACTGGTGCAGACCAACCAGCCTACGCATGCGAAGCAGCGGGCGTTAAGCTAGACGTTTTATACAGCAGACGAATTTTAACACTAAATTAACTCCCAGTAAAATTTACTAAAAAACCTGAAAGGTATAAACACTTGAACATGTAAGATGCATTAGACAATGACGCTTCCCCAGGTGGGAAGCCGAGACGACAAACAGCTTATATTAAAATTTAAGAGAATTAATTACAAAAGAAGTATGCAGATATACAGTAAACAGTCCCTTAAAAAAGCTCGGTAACAGAACGTTATATGAAAAGCCAGTGAAAGATATTGTATATCGTACAGTAGGATGAACAGTACCAATCGCCGCGGTGGAGTAGCCGAGCGGTCTAAAGCGTCTCGCTACGGAGCGCGCGGTTGCTCGCCGTGGAGGTTCGAGTCCTCCCTGGGGCATGGGTGTGTGTGTTTGTCCGTAGGTTAGTTTACATAGGTTTAAGTCGTTTGTAAGCTACGGACTGATGACCACGCAGTTTGGTCCGATAGATTTACAAACATTTGAATTTGAATTGAACAGTACCAATCCTTAAGCTACACGTATCCCCCGGGTGGTGCTAAAGAAGTCACTTCGAGTCACGAAGTCTGGGCCAGAAGTCACGTCAGTCAGACCACTAGTGGATTGTCCTGGCTATCAAACACTAGAGCTGATTAATGCAGCGATGTCAAATGAAACGAGGATATAAAAACAGTTATGAGGAAGGCGAATGGTCGACTTCGGTTTACCGGGAGAATTTTCGGAAGGCGCGATTCTTCTGTAAAAGGAGGCCGCGTATAGAGTGAGCCATTCTTATGTACTGCTCAAGTGCTTAGGATGCCCACCGGGACGGTTTAAACGAAGACATAGGAGCTATTCAGAGGCGGGCGACTGGGTTTCTTTCTGGTGGGTTCGATCAATGCGCGATTGTTAGAGAGATGCTTCGGGAACTCGATGCGGCGTTCCTCTCGAGAAACACTAATGAGATACCTTTCTTCTGGAATTTAGGTACATAGGATAGCTGGATCAGACATAAAGGTGTTCTGAATGAAAGACCGTGGTCTACTGTAGCTGCATTTATTGACGTCTTTCAGACTACACTATCGGTTTCGCAACGTTTATAAGTTGCACTTTCTGGTGCATACGACTACTTCTTCAAGTGACTTATCTACGGTTAACAAGGCATCCTGGTTACTGCGTCATCACAAAGTGCCCACAGGAATTGTGAAGTTAAAATCTGCGAGAACTGCTGTTACTTACATTCCTCAATAACAGAACCATAAAAATCTCCATGCATATTTTCAAGATATTGATATTCGATCCAGCTGAAAGTTCCAGGAAGACGGCCGGCCGCGGTGGCCGAGGGGACTGAGGCGCTTCAGTCACGGTCTGCACGGCCACTACGGTCAGGGGTTCGAATCCCCCCTCGGGCATGGATATTGTGCCGTCCTTAATGTTAGCTAGTTCATAAGTAGTTTGTAAGTTTAGGGACTGATGACCCTGTAGTTAAGTCCCATAAGCTATACAAACATTTGGAACCTTTTCCAGGAAGACGTCTCAATATGTTATCTGTGGTTGCCCTATATTCAAAATTGGAGGGCTGGAAGTTGAAGCAGACTTGAAGAACAATTATACTGCCATTAACTTACATTTCACGTCTAGATCACAAACATAAAATAATAATAATTAACCAAAACGCTGCTATTTAATAATATTTATTTGAACACGACGATCCCGTTTCGGCTTACATTGCCATTTTCAAGAGACTTGCGGTATAAATTCGGTGGTATTTACTTTGAATAAATTATTATGTTATGGTATAGTATTACAATATACGGCTTTACATACACTTGCGGTTATGTATAGATGGCCTGACATACACAGGACATCTAAGCGTATGTATATAGACTGTCAAATTTGGTTGGTAATTTTAATTCTGATTTTGTATTTTGACAGTTACAGTCCCTATGTCGTATGTTTACAAAGCATGTAAACATATTATTATTATCGTTAATTCCCCATTTAGGAGAGCGTTTAAACACAATCAATTTTCACGGCACTTTTTTGTCTCTTTCTTTTCTCTTCCCAAAAACCTCTCATATATTCAGTGTGTTTCTTCTTCCTCTCTTCTGTCCACTTCTTTCCTGGTTTCTTCTCTTTTGGTGTTTCTTCGAATTTCTGTTTCCTGATTTTTTCTCTGTATTTTTCTCAGTTTATTATTTCTTCTGTAGAGATATTCAGTTTGTTGAGGTCTTCCATGGTTTCCTTTGCCCAGTTAGTTTTTATCGTATTACTCATCACAATGTTAAAAATCTTCTTCATCAGTCTATTTTCAATCACCCTATATAATGTGGCCATAGAATTTTGCCCTTCTTTTGCTGATGTTGTCTGTAATTGTCTCTGTTTGTACAGTTCTTTTGTCGGTCTCTTTATCCAGATCCCCTGTCTCTGAACTTGCCCATAGATCTTTCTTAGAATTTTCCTCTCCTGCTTTTCCATTTCCTTGATTTTCGTTCTTTCTCTGATTACTGTTGTTTCTGCGGCATACAAGGCTTCTGGTAAGAGCAACTACTGTGAACGTATTATTTATGGGATAATAATAATAATATTAAATGGGATTGAGTGGGATTAAAGTTGTATTAACTTTGGAAGTATTTTGTGCGCTAAGAATTTATAGGTGCTAAGAACGTGGACCGATTTTTTTTTTTCTTTTTGCTTCATCTATTAATCTTGTGTGTTTTGTAATAGAGCTTTCGATTTTCCTAAGTTGCGTTTATCTTTCCAGAGAATTCATATGCATAGAAAATGACAATGTAAGCAGAAATGGGACCGTTGTGTTCAAATTCATATTTCTAAATACCAGCGTTTTGGTTAATCATTATTATTATTATTATTATGTCACTTGCTAACCTTTACCACGCTGCGGGCCCTACGGAATATGAAACAAAGTTACAAGAAACTATAGTTCGTACAGAGGCATAAAAGAGTTTGTTTTTCCCTCTTTCTGGCTGGGAACGGAACAGAAAATGGAGATAGCTAGTAGCAGTACGATCTACCCTCCATTACGCACCTTACGGTAGATTGCAGAAGAATATGTATATAAGGAACACATTATTGGGACGATCTAGAATTGTTTAATAAGAGGTTTTTCAGCCAAGATCGCTTTCAATTACATGACCAGATTCGGCGTGCTAGACGCCATCTTCAGACCTGTCGTAATACCAATTTGCTACGTTAAAAATTGTCGCAATATCAGTGCTGTAAGAAATTACGACAGGTCTGAAGATGGGGTCTAGCACGCAAAAACCGGTCATGTAATTAAAAGAAGAAAGCGATCTTGGCTGAAAACCTCTTTTTAGAATATATGTAGATGTGTATGTAGATCAGTAAATAAAGCCGCGATATCGGTCGAAACATTGGGCCGTATGAATAAAATGGAGTATCTACTTTATACTCTGAATTCCAGAGAACATACTCAGGTTTGCAAGAATAAAGGGAGTCGGAGAATATACTTCAGCCGAGTATCTCAGCGTGAGTAACGGGGTGGGAGAAGTTGCTCACAGCAGAGAACATTCTCCAATTTCATATGAATAAAACTGCAGAAGTTTCTCACGACGGGAGATTTCTGGAGTGAACCCTATGGCATACTCCGTGCTAAGTAACTTCTATTAAGGTTACGTTTTAGTGAGTTTTATAATAAAAATGACAACAATTTTGTTACGTAGAAGGAAAAAACAAGTTCCTTTATATGTAGTCTTTAAGAAATACGAGGGGATCTATAAAGTTAATAGAAATAAAAACTTTTGTTGACGAGTATCTTCCTTGGGAAAAATCGTGTGACACTTCCAGCATTTTATACAGTGACGAGAGTGATGTAAGAGGTGTTTTCATTGCCGACATAAAAGTGAAACACAAATGGATTCAGCTGCGTGTTTGTTTGGCGTGTATATTTACAGTTGTAAACAGCCACATAGCAAAATAATATTGTTTTAAAATAGGGTCTATTAATAAGACCTTATGCTGTTAGTTCCAAATAAAATGTATCCCAAGACTTCACAGTTTCTATCACAAAATAAATATTGCTGCAATACCAGGTAGGCCTACTGAAGTACTGTTTCTATCCAAACCGGTTGGCCTATTTATGATGCGTTTTCTGATTTCATAATTTCTGTCATGTTAGAAGTAAGTAAACACGACAGGAAAATTAATAACTGATTAATTACATACCTAGCAGCCTGTTTCTTGTTCAAAATCGCATGACCTAACACTTATGAGCAAACCATTTGGTGTGATATTTAACAACAAGTAAGGCCTATCTCATGTTAGAACACTCCGACAGCATTCCACGTTGTAACAGATGAATATGTGATGCATTCTTAAAATATCGTTCGCAAATTGTGCTAACCCTACTTCATTAACAAACGAGTTTCTCGCGTGACGAAAATTTTGTATCGCCAGCAGAATACATTTTCGTAAAAAGTGCATATTTAGTCATAATAATATGCTCATTTACAACAAACTAATATCTGAACACAGTACAGTTCTTTCTGAACACGTCGATGCCTACTGCATATCTGTACACTTAATAATTTGCCTGATTGGGCTAGTTTAAAGAAATACACGACTGGACAGCTGATCTGTGGCGGAAATGTGACACGCGGAGAACTTACTCGAGTAGGAGGGGAGGTAGCGAGGATGAACTTCTTGCTCAGAGCATATGCTTGCAAGTTTTTATTCATACTAAATTGAGAGCTTACTCAGAGAACGTTACTTTGCCCTGAGAATCTTCTGTGGAGCATGTGCTCTTTTTTATTCATACGACCCATTAAGCGTTGATCACATTCACACATGTGGCACCTGAGTTGTACTTACGTTGTTGTTGTTGTTGTGGTCTTCAGTCCAGAGACTGGTTTGATGCAGCTCTCCACCCTACTCTATCCTGAGCAAGCCTTTTCATCTCCTCATAAGAACGACAACCCACATCCACTTGAATCTGCTTACTATACGCGTCTCTTGGCCTCCCTCTGCGATTTTTACCCCACACACTCCCCTCCAACGCTAAATACACAATTCCTTGGTGTCTAAGAATGTGTCCTACCAATCTATCCCTTCTTTTAGTCAAGGTATGCCAGAAATTTCTTTTCTCCCCAATTCGGTTCAGTACCTCCTCATTAGTTACGCGATCCACCCACCTAATCTTCAGCATTCTTCTGTAGCACCACATTTCAAATGCCTCTATCCTCTTTCTGTCCACACTGCTTATCGTCCATGTTTCACTCCCATACAAGGCAACACTCCATACAAATGCCTTCAGAAAGGACTTCCTTAGGCTTAAATCAATATTCGATGTTAACAAATTTCTCTTTTTCAAAAACGCCTTTCTACCCATTGCCATTCTGCATTTTATATCATCTGTACTGCGACCATCATTTGTTATTTTACTGCCCAAGTAACAAAACTCATCTACCTCCTTTATTGTTTCGTTACCTAATCTAATTCCTTCAGCATCACCTGATTTTCTTACACTGCACTCCATTACCCTAGTTTTACTCTTGTTAATGTTCATCTTATATGCACCTTTCAGCACACTGTCCATTCCGTTCAATTGCTCTTCCAGGTCCTTTGCTGTATCTGACAGAATTACTATGTCGTCGGCAAAACGCAATGTTTTTAATTCTTCACCCTGAACTTTAATTCCTTCTCCAAATTTCCACATAGATAGCTATTTGTGAGTGCTCCAACAACAAGGCGCGAGGCAGCACCCGGAAGGGTTGTCGCCCCTGAGTGTGGTTCGTTGACCCGGGCTGAAAGGTCCGACCTTGAGGCTGGTAGGCCGAACCACCGGCAGGGTGTCTTCCTGTGCGGACAATGGCGCGACCAGTCAGTTGTCCAGCCTCAAGGGACGGCCTCCTCACACCATTCTCTCTGGCCGCCAGGACAAAGCGCTCCCGTACGACTGACTCGCTCCGGCCTCGTGTTAAGACGTGTGGCGACCGTGTAAGCTGCCGACTCCACAGCTGCAGGCGTCAGCCAGAACACAACAACACTCCTCTTTCATAGTCGAAAGTCGGTGACCCATCAAGCGATCTTCTCAACAAACTGGCTCAATTTTTCTCCGCCCTCGGCATATCACAGTACCACGCTCCATGTATGGATTGTCTTCTTCTTCAGCATGTGAAGTTTAATGAGACATAGTTGCAAAATTGTTGTTATAGTCTTCTCTCGGCAAACTGGTTTGATGCAGTTCTCCGCGTTACCCTGACCTGTGTATGTTTCTTCATCTGAGAATTCGTTCGGCAGCCTACGTTGTGTTGTTGTTGTTGTTGTTGTTATGGTCTTACGTCCGGAGACTGGTTTGATGCAGCACTTGAACCTACTCCGTCCTGAGCAAGCCTTTTATCTCCTCATAAGAACGGCAACCCACACCCATTTGTAGTAAATGCGTCTCTTGGTCTTCCTCTGCGATTTTTACCCCACACACTTCCCTCCAATGCTAAATTTACGATTCCTCGATGTCTAAGAATGTGTCATACCAAGCGATCCCTTCTTTTGGTCAAGGTATGCCAAAATTTCCTTTTCTCACCAATTCTGTTCAGTACCTCTTCATTAGTTATGCGTTCTACCCACCTAATCTTCAGCATTCTTCTGTAGCACCACATTTCAAACGCCTCTATTCTCTTCCTGTCCGCACTGTTTATCGTCCATGTTTCACTCCCGTACAAGGCAACACTCCACAAAAATGCCTTAACAAAGGTCTTCCTTACACTTAAATTAATATTCGATGTTAGCAAATTTCTCTTTTTCAAAAAGGCTTTTCTTCCCATTGCCATTCTGCATTTTATATCCTCTGTACTGCGACCGTCATATGTTATTTTACTACCCACGTAACAAAACTCATCTACCACCTTCATTGTTTCGTTACCTAATCTAATTCCTTCAGCATCGCCTGATTTTCTAAGACAGCATTCCATTATTTTTGTTTTGCTCTTTTTAATGTTCATTTTATACGCTCTCTTCAACACACTGCCCATTCCATTCAACTGTTCTCCCAGGTCCTTTGCTGTCTCTGACAGAATTACAATGTCATCAGCAAAACACAATGTTTTTATTTCTTCACCCGGAACTTTAATGCCTATTCCAAAATTTTTCCTTGCTTTCCTTCCCCTCCTGCTCGATGTACAAATTGAATAACATCGGAGAAAGGCTACAACCCTGTCTTACTCCCTTTCCAACTAATGCTTCCCTTCATGCCTTCGAGTCTAATAAATGCGGTCTGGCTATTGTACAAGTCGTAAATTTCCCTGTATTTTACCCCTGCTGACTTCAGAATTTGAAACAGTGTATTCCAGTCAACATTATCAAAAGCTTTCTCCAAATCTACAAAAGCTAAAAATGTAGGTTTGCCGTTCCTTATCCTTTTGAATCTGCTTACTGTACTCGTCCCTCGGTCTTCCTCTACGATTTTTACTCCACACACTTCCTTCTAATGCTAAGTTAACTATTCCTTGACGTTTCAGAATGTGTGACACCAACCTACTACTTTCATTGTCAATTTGACTGATTCTTCCGTCACTTCTTGGTAGAACAAAATAAAAGAAAAAACACAATTTTGTGTGTGTTCTACGAGTTCATTTTTGTTTACTTAACCGGTTTTCGGCTTATAAATCCATTTTTAGAGTTCTTAAAATGGCCTTATAAGCCGAAAACCGGTTAAGTAAACAAAAGTTAACTCGTAGAACAACACAAAATTGCGTTTCTTCATTTACTTTCTTGTCTCGTTACCTAATCTAATTCCTCCAGCATCGCCTGATTTTCTGACACAACATTCCATTACCCTCGTTTTACTCGTCTTAATATTCATCTTATATCTTCCTTTCAATACAGTGTCCATTCCGTTTAATTGCTCTTCCAGGTCCTTTGCAGGCTCTCACAGAATTACTATGTCATCAGCAAGCCGCAAGGTTTTTTACACCTTCTTCCTGGACGTTAATTCCCTCACCAAATTTCTTCTTCCGTTCCTTAACAACTTGCTCAATATACAGATTGAACAACATTGGGGAAAGGCTACAACCCAGTCTTACTCCCTTCCCAACCACTGCGACCCTTTCATGCCCTTCGACTTTAATAATAGGGGTCTGGTTTTTGTACAAGTTGAATATAACTCTTGTCTTTATATTCCGGGTAATCAAAAAGTTAGTATAAATTTGAAAACTTGTTAAATCACGGAATAATGTAGATGGAGATGTAAAAATTGACATGCTTCGAATGATATGGGGTTTCATTGGGAAAAAAAATTTAAAAAAGGTTCAAAAACGTCCGACAGATGGCACTTTATCTGATCAGATAAGCAACAATTAGAGTAGGGTGGAGAGCTGCATTAAACCAGTCTCAGGACTGAACACCACAACCACAACATTAATAGTCTAATGAAGACCAGATGCGTTTCGCTTTGTTCAAAACTATCTCTATGGTGAACTGTAAGAACACATCTCTTTCATTTTTTCATATGACATATTTCTCCTATTTTCATCATCAACAGTTGTCATGCTATAGCTTTGTATTGCCCCAAATACAATTACCTATTGAATTAATCATTTTTTCTCGACACTGTCTTTTTCTGTTTTTACTCTGTTACTACATATTTTATATTATCTTCGTTTCAAAATAGCCAGCAAATCGCCATTTATGTGTTCTGTTTGTAGGGTATGATGACGAAGAGTCTAAGATGACGAATCATTAATTCGATTGTCGATACAGAGCATCAAATAAAGGTGTTGCCTCGGTAGCGATTAGCAATATACACGTGCTACAGTGCGTGCTAAACCCGTCCGTCATCATTTACCACTGAGACGCACATGTTGGCTGTGTTATTTCAGTGCACCGTGTGGTAAATTTTTTCATTCTTGTTTCAGTTTTTTCGTAAACCATGTTGTTTCTTTAATGTCTATATGAAATCTTAAAGAGAATTTAATGAAGTCGTGTTCATAGGTTTAAATTACAAATGGCCGTTTCTGGCAAGTCGACCAGTTTACTGGACGGACATAATGACGTCTCGTCATCTTGCCCAAAGAATTCACAAATCATTTTATCGAGCTTTCCATACTAACTTGCAGTATTTGACGTATGAAACAAGTATAAATGAAGAACCAACAGACAGCAAAGGCCACAGGAATCGATGACCATTGTGCAGGAGGTAATGAATGGTGCAGTGGTGTGTGCAACTGCGAAGATCACAAACACAAGTCAAACAAATAAATATAAAAGAAAAATAGCAGAAAATTGGATGACAAATAGAGGACCGAGGGGAGAAGAAAAATCAAAACAAATGTGACGAGGTACTCCTTAAATTCCGTGAAATCAGTCAACTACGCTGAAGACGACTGCGACGATAATGATTTCGTTAGAGAAGAACTTCGTGGAATCATCGATGACTGTGGTAAATTAGACTGTCCTAAATGGACCTATGCTGCTTGTTAGTGTTCCCATCCGTCCCGATTTTTTCGGGACAGTCCCGGATTTTAGTATAATGTTCCGGTGTCCCCAAGACTTCTCTGGGGACAGCTAAATGTCTTTTTTTTTTCTTTTTTTTTTTTTTTTTTTTGCACTAAAATAAAAGTGTATCATAATACATCGCTTTGTTGACCTTAAGTTTAGGTATGCAGGCACAACATTACATTCACAGGAAAAATCTTATTTTTATCGCTCTTCAAGTTCGATACCGTCATCGAATTTACGAGTTTACGAGTCAATACGTGCAAGAAAAATGTTGGGTTGACACAAGGCAAATAACTTCAGCCAAAAACAGTGTCACATACTTGATTACGAAGTATGAGTTGTTCATCGTACGATCGCAGTTTAGTATTTTGAGTGCTTGTAACAGTGGCAGTAGTTGATTATATTTTAGTTTTAATCTAATGTCGATTACGCGGCTATTCATGCGTAGGAAGTGTACGGTGTAAATATGTGTATTTACTAATGTATCATAACGTACAAAAACGTTTTATTACTGGAAATCTACCGATAAAAAAGGAGTTACTTTATTAATGATCGAACTATTCGTCTTGAAGTACTCTACCAGTTGCATATGCACTTTCTTAATTAGAAGACACTAATGAAATACGTTCTCCAAAGGTAGCGTGCCAATACTGACGTATTCGACATTTGATATATATCGATTTCGGCCGCACATGTCCGAGTGTAACTTTCTTGGAAATTATCGAATGTTTACAATAAAAATGCTATGTAGACAGATGAAATAAATAGTTTAAAGTTAGAAACAGTGAAAGTACTAACAATGATAAAAACAACTTTTGCTAACCTTCTTTGTATGGGTATCTACAATTTGATACCTAAGGAAGATAAACTACTAAAACAGTTGAACAGCACTAAAATGTGCCACTCAAATCCATTTGAGCCTGTTCTGTCAACTTCAACAAAAAATGTGTAAGGCTTGTGTTTATATTTAATTTGTAATTGCTGTAATGCTTTTCATCTGCCGTAAATAATGTGGTATATTTTGTGAAACTATATCATTACTTTGCTTATGTGAATGTTATATCCTTTTGTAATCTGGAACACTTAAAATATTAAAGTCCTAAAGAAATTATATACCACTTAAAAGTACTCATTTACCTCTGAACCTCTATAATCAACTTTAAAGAAATGAGTGAAATTTGTGTTTATATTTGAATCTATTAGTAACCTAAGATCAGAAGATTATGCGAAAACAGAAACTTTTTATTAGTTTCACTTTTATTTTTTTTTCTACAATTTTCTACACTACTCATTGAATAGTGTTAAAGCAAACTAACTTTAACTTACGTGAAAAACATATGAAATATGTTGTAATATCCACATAAAATTGTGTACTCTATACTACTAAAACCTGCAACGAATAGTATGGTAGATTACGTTGAAATATATAATTATTAAGTAAAAATGAACGAAAATCCTATAGTGTCCTGAATTTTATTCATTTGTCCTGAAAGTTTTGGGAATTATTTTGAAAATGTCCTCGATTTTATTAAAAACGACATGGGAACCCTATGCTTGTACCGAACTCACTGTGGCAGATACGTAGCGCAAGGCAAACGTATGCCACTTCTTTGCTTAAACTAAAATTATACTTTATGCTTATCCAACTGTGTTTTTCTTCGTCTCGCCTATATTCGTCATCTTTGCCGCAAACGAGGGAAAGACGACGAGTTTTACATGATTTGAAAAAAGTCAAAGTAAAGAATATACATTTTCTACACACTGTGTCCTCTCTGACAGGAAACCCCCTATCCAGTCACAAATGTGGGGCGATATTCCACTTCCACGCCGTTTGTGAAGTACGCTGTCAAAAGTCTTCTGGGAATCTAGAAGTACGGAATCAATTTGAGATTCCTTGTCGATAACACTGATCACTTCGTGTGAGTAAAGAGCTAGTTGTGTTTCACATGAACCGTACTTCCTAAATCCGTGTTGACTTTGGGTGAATCGATAATTCTGTTCGTGGTACTTCATAATACTTGAATACATGATAGTTCCAAAACCCTGCTGCAAATTGACGTCAGTGAAATAGGTCTGTAGTTTAGTAGGTTACTCCTACTGCCTTTCTTGAATAATGGTGACCTGTTCAACTTTCCAATCTTTTGGTACAGATCCTTCGTTCAGCGAGTGGTTGTATATGGCTGCTAAGTATAATAAATAATAATAATGTCGTGTGCCTCATTGGCCTGGTCCAAGTCTTTCAATTGGACGCCACTTCGGCGACTTGCGTGTCCCTAGCCTACCCCAAATATCCAAACAGGGAATGGGGACCTACATCTTAACGTGGAATCCGAACCACGTGTCGTTTCTGTCGACTCCTCACATCGTAGAGAGGTGAAGGATGGGTTAAAGTGCAGACTGAAAAAAAACGAGGTTCGGCCGGGTTTTGAACCCGCGACCCTTCGGTTCCCATTCTAGCACTTTACCCCAAGACCACTTTTTTTTTTAATAACGTTTATTAAAATGTGATGTACAAATAACAACATTTACACTGCTTTTACATGAGTGAGTTTTGTTTTATGTATTACATTTTATCATTTTCAGTGTCCCTGAAAGAGAAGAAAAATATTGTATGAACTATTTTTTTAAATGACAATGCATTAATGAGTTCTTTTATTACTTTGTCTATTTTCACTGATTTAATTTCACTTTATTCTGTCTTATGCGGTAATTTTGCTTTATTTTATTTTATTTTTAATTTTATTTTTAATTTTTTTTCATCCTTTTCGATATTTATGGCGGAAACAACAACACAAGTAGGTAAATAATTGTAAAATAAAATTGTAATAAATTACTTTGTCACCTGTTTGGGTGACGTTTGTGAATTTGGTGTGTCAAGTGTCCATATATAATGTTTTGCAATGAGATGTATGGACAAGGTGAGAATCACAGTGAATGAAAACAACTCAAATAAAATTATATTATGCACAGGTATATGCAGGATGACACATAAAGGAACAAACATGGGCAACACACTAAGAAAATATCATCTTAGCCAGCAATTCTCAGGGCGAGTAATCATCAGTTGTCCACATATAGTGAAATAGCATGGACAACGACATCAATCGCAAAGCTAAAGTTTGAGGCTACAAACAAAATTATTGGGCAAATATGGAGCATACTATTACATTCTCCAGTTCTTTGGCCATATTGTGAGAAGAGACGGAGAAAACCTAGAAAAAGTAATCTTACAAGGAAAGATCGAGGGCACAAGACGAAGAGGAAGAGCAGCGAGCAGATGGACAGACCAAATCAAGAAGATCTCCGGTCTACCTCTTCAGCAGGCACTGAGGGAAGCCGACACCCACTGCCTTCGTGATAAAATACACGCCGTAGCATACACCTGGCGTGAACGCGATCAGTTGTTTCACTGAGTCATTCGAGCGTTTGTTTATCTTTAGTTTTACGGTGTTTTTTACTTGTATAATGCCTAGAAGCTGCTGTGTTCCCTGTTGCCAGTCTAATTGCTACGAAGGGACATATGTTCCAGTGTTTTCTTTTCCTTCTGATGAAGTGAACAGGAAAATTTAGATTAACAAAATTCCGAGGTAAAGATCACAAGCGTTTGCATGCATCATTTTCATGATAATCAAATTATTCGTGAAACCAGAGCAACTCGATCTGAGTATAAGTAATTATTAATAGGTCACTCTTTTATGAGGTGCAACAAGCGCGGTTATTGTTTTGTAGGTTCCGTACTACTCGTCCCACGTAAAAAGTTGGATTTGGAAAGCGATGCTGTCCTGTGTTTATTTCCGAATCTACCACCATATTTGCCCTCTCCTGATCTTTCACAGAGCACTCAAGAAAAGTTTTTACATTCAAAATAATTTTGAAATTTCCATAATGCGTGATAATGTAAACATAATAGCTAGAAAGAAGGTTTGATTCGATTTAGGATCAAAACTTCTCTGTGACACATATTCTAAATTGGAAAATTTATTAAAAACTGTAAAAAAAATATAGAGGGTAAAGAAATTACATTTCAGGAAACCATCTGTAAAATTCAGATAGTATTAACTGATTGTATGGATAAAAGTGGAGATAACTGATGATCTAAGTCCATAAGTGAACAGCTGCTACTTCTCACATTTAAGCAGCTGAGGTTTTGAAGAAAACGCCTACAAAGCTACAAAAAGCTAGCTCATTGTGATGTAGCTGCAAAAAAAAAAAAAATAAATAAATAAATAAATAAATAAATAAACACGAAACGCTTCAATATTTATGTAACTTGTATATTTAGGAATTAATCACGGTAAATTGTAACTTACTGGTACTCTAATAAGGGAGAAACGAAAAGTAAAAGTATTGTCTGGCCTCACTTGAGAAGTGTTTGTTTGCGTTATTATAGAGGGCACAATATAGATTTGAAAAGTTTATCAGTGACGGATGAATCCTCGTAATTTTACCATATTTTGTCATGGACATTTTCCCGGTTTCTTTGTAATGTATGCATTTCTGTATATTCCCTGTATTAATTCCTGCACTATCAAGGCAATTAGGTACTACGAAGTTTGACGTAATGTATGTACATTATGCTAAACATGACAAAGCGAGGTACATATCTCGTAACATTATTAGTTCCTTTTGTCCTGTTTTTCCACAGTTGCTATATTATAATATTATAGTGGAGGTATTTCAGTTATATGTCTATGCAACTGATTTAATAAAATATTTTATTGCCATATGCATTTCGCCTTTATTTGGAAGGCATCATCAGTGGCCTGTAATATATACATGATTATGTTTTACAATATTTTTTTATATTTACATTTCTCAGTATGAACAGTTCTGATGCGTTATTTTGGTATAGTATTGATATCTGGATGTTGTACTTACAATATTTCATGGATATAGCTTTACATCTGGTGCTCATTGGCTGCTTCCAGCTGTTGTGCTTCAATTTCGTGCATTTTGTTGTGTTTGTTGTTCCAGCACTTCACAGTTAGCACCACTAGGCACATGCCATTTTTGTTTGTGTTGTGTTTTTGTTTTTGCTGGTGTTGCCAACTGACACAAAGAGAAGATAGGACAAACATACTCAACAGCTGGCAACACCAACAAAAACACAACACAAACAAAAATGGCATGTGCCTAGTGGTGCTAGCTGTGAAGTGCTGGAACAACAAACACAGCAAAATGCACGGAATTGAAGCACAACAGCTGGAAGCAGCCAATGAGCACCAGATGTAAAGCTATATCCATGAAATATTCTAAGTACAACATCCAGATATCAATACTATACCAAAATAACGCGTCAGAACTGTTCATACTGAGAAATGTAAATATAAAAAATATTGTAAAACATAATCATGTATATATTACAGGCCACTGATGATGCCTTCCAAATCTACATCTACATCTACATGGGGTACTCTGAATTCACATTTAAGTGCCTGGCAGAGGGTTCATCGAACCACAATTATACTATTTCTCTCCCATTCCTTTCTCGAATAGCGCGCGGGAAGAAAGAACACCTGAATCTCTCTGTTCGAGCTCTGATTTCCAGTATTTTATTCTGATGATCATTTCTACCTATGTAAGTGGGAGTCAACAATATGTTTTCGCATTCGGAGGAGAATGTTGACGATTGGAGTTTCGCAAGTAGCCCACGCCGCAGCGATAAGCGGCGTTGTTGTAATGATTCCCATCCCAGATCCTGTATCATTTCCATAACGCTGTCTCCCCTGTATCGTAACAATGCAAAACGAGCTGCCCTTCTTTGGACTCTTTTGTTGTCCTCCGTCAAACCCACCTGATAAGGATCCCACACTGGGCAGCAATACTCCAAAAAAGTTCGGACAAGCGTAGTGTATGCAGTTTCTTTTGTTGTTCTGTTGCATGTTTTAAGGGTTCTGCCAATAAAATGCAGTCTCTGGTTCGCCTTTCCCACGATATTATCTACGTGTTCTTTCCAATTTAAGTCTGAAGTAATAGTAATTCCTAGGTATTTTGTGGAGTTTACGGCCTTCACTTTTTTATTGATTTATCTTGTAAACAAAGTTTAACGGATTTCTTTTCGTACTCATGTGGACGACTTCACACTTCTCATTATTTAGAGTCAATTGGCAATTTTTACAACATACTGATATCTTATTCAGATCGTTCTGCAGTTGGGTTTGATCTTCAGATGATTTTACTAGACGGTAAATGACGGCGTCATCTGCAAACAACCTAAGAGAGCTACTTAGATTTTCCCCTAAATCGTTTATTTAAATAAGGAAGAGCAGAGGACCAATAACACTACCCTGTGGAACGCCCGATATCACCTTTGTTTTAGTCGATGCCTTACCATCGATAACTACGAACTGTGTCCTCTCTGACAAGAAATCCCCTATCCAATCGCAAATTTGGGGCGATATACCATAACCAAACAGTATGATTAAAAGCCGTTTGTGAGGTACGGTGTCAAACGCTTTCTGCAAATCAAGAAATACGGAATCGATTTGCGAACCTTTGTCGATAGCACCCATCACTTCGTGTGAATAAAGAGCTAGTTGTGTTTCGCATGAACGATATTTTCTAAATCCGTGTTGACCTTGGGTCAATAGATCGTTCTGTTCGAGATAGTTCATAATATTTCAATACAGGATATGTTCCAAAACCCTGCTGTAAATTGACGTCAGTGAAATAGGCCTGTAGTTTACTGGGTTACTCCTACTGCGTTTCTTGAATATAGGTGTGACCTGTGCAACTTTCCAATCTTTTGGTGCAGATTCTTCTATGAGAGAGCGGTTGTATATGACTGTTAAGTAAGGAGCTATCGCTTCAGCATAATCAGATAGAAATCTAATGGGTATACAATCCGGACCAGAAGACTTGTTATTGTTAAGTGATTTTAGTTGCTGCACTACTCCGATGATATCTACTTCTACGTTACTCATTCCGGCATCTGTTCGTGATTTGAAATAAAGGCGAAATGCATATGGCAATAAAATATTTTATTAAATCAGTTGCATAGACAGATAACTGAAATACCTAAACTATAATATTACATATATCGTCTTCACGTACGTCTGCATACGAATGGGCCGCCTCAGCGCCGCCTCAACGCGTGACGTCATCAAAGCTATGCTACGGCCTGTATTTATCACGAAGGTAGTGTGACAACCGTCCGGGATGGAGACGCTTGGCTCATGGGGTCACGATGCTCAGCAATGAGCACAACCACTTATGATGATGATTACATTGACAAATTATTATATTCATCATTTTCTTGATTTGCAGCGCTTATTTTTTCCGTGTTTGCAGTAAAAATTACTGTGTATGAGGTCCGCCTGATATGCTAAACGCTGTTTTTATTAAGCACCCAAACTAGTTTCAGCCCCTCTGTGCCATCATCAGTGGACTTTAAGTTTATTTCACGCTGTGAAAACAAATTACATTTATTTTACTATTGTGCTAGTTGTAAATTTAGGCCTAAAAAAAGTCGTCAATCTTATTTTGGTTTTTTACCTTATTTTACATTTTGTGGTCAATGTGAGACCCTTTTTACATACTTATGAAGTGGTAGCGTTGTCATCTGCAACCAAAATTATCTCTTTTAAAGACTTGTGAGGTTTTTAAACCGCTACTTATGGTGCGAAAACGTAATTTTGGCATGTGGGGATATTTCTATCGTCTGTTTACTATCTATTACTTACGATAATTTGTTTTCATAGCATGAAATAAATTGAAAGCCCACCCCACTGATGATGGCACAGAGGTGCTGAAACTAGTTTGGGTGCTTAATAAAAACAGTGTTTGCATATTAGGCGGACCTCATACCCAGCAAATTATTATAATAAAATAATAATCCATCTTCAATGACAAAACTGTTTCCTGCATGACGAAAATTTTGTAACATTGTCAGAAGAATACATATTCGTAAAAAATCCATATTTAGTCTTAATAATACACTGTTATAAACTAACATACAACAATTATCCCTGAACACGTACATGTCTACTCCATATTTGTACACTGAATAATTTGCCTGATTGGACTAGTTTAAAGAAATATACGATTGAACAGCTGCTCTGAGTCTGGCGTGACACACGTTTTTACTTATACGAAATTGAGAATTTAGTGAAAGAACTTTTTTGCTCTGAGAATCTTCTCTGGAGCATGTAGTCTTTCTTATTCAAACGGCCCATTGACTGGGGAGGGATTAAGACAGGGTTGTAACCTTTCTCCAATGTTATTCCGTTTGTACATTGAAAGCGAGGAGAAATTCGGAGAAAATAAAAGTTCAGGGTGAAGAAACAAAAACTTTGTCGTTTCCTGACGACTTTGTAATTTTCTCGGGGGCATCAAAGTACTGGGAAGAGCAGTTGAAGGAACTGGACACAATCTCGAAAAGAACATATAAGATGAAATTTTAAGAACACATCACATTTTCATCTGTTTCAATGTGGTACGCTGTCAGAACTGTCTAACATCAGATAGGTAAAGCAGTCAAAAATCCGAAGATTGGTCTGAACACTACAGTGCTTTACTAGGCATGGTCCTGTTTGAAGGTGGTATGCTGTTGCGTTCTTCCGACCTTGGAACTGACTTACCCAGCCAGTTATAGTTAAAATTCCAGTCAACATTCACTACGTTTACATGTAACACATCTTCCGGAAGACGAAAACCGATTTTCGTAAACCGTTTTAGGCTGTCGTGTTTACTTGGCACAGCCTGAATCGGATTTCCTAATGCACTTAAGATGGCGGCTGAAAAACAGCTGCCGACCGCAGTGGCCGAAGGGACTGAGGCGCTTCAGTCGCGGTCAGCACGGGCACTACGGTCGGGGGTTCGAATCCCCCCTCGGGCATGGATATTTGTGCCGTCCTTAGTCGTAAGTAGTTCATAAGTAGTTTGTAAGCTTAGGGACTGATGACCCCGTAGTTAAAGTCCCATTAGACTATGCAATCATTTTGAAAAACAGCTGATTTAGTACCCGATTTAGTCACAATAATCGCTATTTTTCTTTATTTAAATACACAGGTTTATGTTCACTCTAATATTAATACTTTTATTTCACATTAGGAAACATCACTCTTTCCATATGTGCCGAAAATTCTTACCAATAAAACACAATCTGACAAGCCAAGAACGCTTCAAAAACGGTTGCGATTACATGGGCACGAAAATCGATTGTGGAACTGGAGAACCGCTTTAGAGAAGCGGATTTCCAGAATCGATTTTGGAGTGTTTACATGACCAACCAAAAGCGGAATTGGGAAATCGGTTTACGAAATTCGGTTTTGGGAGCCCATGTAAACGGGGTGATTGTCGAAAGTAGGGATGTAGAGAGGTGACAGTTTTGGTGTCCCTCCCTGGGCACTTGTCCTCGGACAGTACCGTTGGGTTCGCGGAAGGAATTCTCGCCAAGCGGCGGGTCAACGACCGTGGGAGTAGGAGGGCGTGCCGGCCCTTGCAGGAGGCGGGAAGGGACAAAAGGGCCCGCGCCAGCCCTCAGCCCTTGCCGGTGGCGGGTGGGTGGTCTGCAGCCCTCTGCGCGACCTCTCCAGGAATGCCCTCAGCGCGTCCCGCTTAGCGGATCTGGCCCGAGAAGACAGCCAGCAGCTACCGACCGCGCCGACGCCGGGCGTGGGAACGTCGACCTCTCAAGGTGCGAGTCCGAACACGGCGACAGCGACCCACTGCCGCTGCCGACAACAGTCCTGTGAAGTTGGCACCCCTTTTTTGGAAAATGTACATTTTTTTCGGAGTTCTAGACAGATATACAATAGTTCTGGAGTTCTCTGTACAAAATTTAAATAGTTCTGCAGAATTTCGCCGAAAAAATAGTAAAAATTACCACAAACTTGAGTTTTTTTAGTTTTTTTTAAATAATTATTTGCCTATTAGCGCAAACATAGTTCTGATCACAGTTTTAAATAGCTGTCAAAGAGTTCTACAGGAAATCCTAATAGCATTTTTCTGTGAAGATTATACTTTATGAGATAATTACAATAATGGAGTATTCATTTATATGCTACTGTGGAATTTGCACCCGTTTTTTCTAAAAAATTAGACTTTTTTTCCAGAGTTCTAGGGACATGTGCAATAGTTCTTGTTTACGATAAGCAGTAATCACTCATACGTAAAAACAACAAATTGAATGTGCAGCGGATAGAATATCTGTCAAGACCTAAGAAAAATGTATATTTCTCGAATAACGGGCACAAATAAGACAGCTTATCAGATATTCCAAATTTTTTTTTCGGGCAATTACATAGAAATATTCACATGAACTCTAGAACTATAGTATATGTACACAGAACCCCAAAAACAATGTGTATTTCTAAAAAAAAAAAAATGGTGCCAATTTACAGTAACGTGATAATGGATTCCACATTAATGCATTTATCTGATAAAGTATAATCTGCACAGAAAAATATCATTAGGATTTCCTGTAGAACTCTTTGACAGCTATTTAGAACTGTGATCAGAACTATGTTTGTGCTAATAGGCAAATAATTATTTTTTAAAAAAACTCAAAAAACTCAAGTGTGTGGTAATTTTTACTATTTTTTCGGCGAAATTCTGCAGAAATATTTAAATTTTGTACAGAGAACTCCAGAACTATTGCATATCTGCCTAGAACTCTGAAAAAAATGCACATTTTTGAGAAAAGGGATGCCAACTTCACAGTAGCGTGTAAATGGATTCCCCATTATTGCAATTATCTCATGAAGTATAATCTGCACAGAAAAATGTCATTAGGATTTCCTGTAGAACTCTTTGAGAGCTATTTAGAACTGTGATCAGAACTATGTTTGAACAATTAGGCAGAAAATTATTTTGAAAAAACTAAATTTTGTGGTAATTTTTCATATTTTTTCGGCGAAATTATGCAGAACTATTTAAATTTTGTACAGAGAACTCCAGAACTATTGTATATCTGTCTAGAACTCCGAAAAAAATGTACAATTTCCAAAAAAGGGGTGCCAACTTCACAGGACTGCCGACAACGACCGAGACGCAGCCGCCTCCGCCTGCTGCCGACCCGTTGCGGAACGCAGCGGCAGGCGAGCAGCGTGGTCGCCGCTGAGAGGCGAGGCGGGGTGGGGTGTCTGCCGACTGCCGCGGTTGTTGCGCTGTAGTTGGAGGGCGAAGACGATGACGTTGCTTTGTTCCATACTAAGAAAACACGATAGCTGGTAATGCCTTTATGTAAACGTACAGCTGCCGAGGGAAGTTACAGGCCGCTGATAAAATAAACAAAGTTTAGTGACGAATTTATTTAGGAGTTATTGTGGTTTAAATAAAAGACAGTTCAACTTCGTACAGATTTCTATTTTGGATGACATAAAACTACAGTGCCTAAGAAATGCAATAACTGAAGAGGAAAAATTACATTTTACACTTAGAAGTACGCAAAAACTCGTGCATTATTTACTATCTGCTCAACAACTGGTACAGAACAGTCCCAGCGATGTGAATGTTGAAGGTGTGTTATTATCTCTTGATTGCTGATTTGTGTTGCACTGTGGGCCCATCATTTCGTAATCAGAAGCAATGCGACTATTATTTTTCTTTCGGTACTGCTTTATATATTGGAAATGAACTCCGTAAAACTGCTCTGATATGTTCAGAAAATAATTCAACATGATATCTGCGTCGCATAAAAGCCTTTAGTAACTTTTGCCTCTTTTCTTTCCTTTCCTTTCACACTTTTAATATTGTACAATCGTTAGTTTTATTTTCTTTGTTGGTACGTAACATTAATCTATTGTCACCTCTCGTGAACTTGAAGTAAATAAACCTGTCCTGACAGTATTTTACACAAAACGCTTTATTACTCTACATAATCATTTTTAAAAACACGATTTACGTAATTACTGACAGTTAATTTCTTAATTCTTTTAAACATAAACCACCGTTTGTGTTTAGTTTTTACTTTAATAGTTAAGTATTGAGGAAACTGCACTAAGTTGCTACAAAAATGAAGCAAAACGTGTTACAAAATATTAATGAGTGCAGCTTCCTCTGAGTCTTCATTGATATGCCACGTCAAACATTTACAGGCATACATCCGTACTCATAATTAAATAGTTTATCAGAATTTACAACAACAAAAAATCCCTACTGATTAAGCACAGTTCCAGGCCTATTATATATTTATTCGTGGAACTTGACAACTCTTCTACCCTGTTACAAACAACAAATACAAGTTTTAATCCGATCTGGTGAAGAGACAAGGCAATTATGTCTTCTGCTTTTAATTACATCCAATGCAATGATGTCTCAATAAATTAAAACGAACAATATCTCAATTTACAGTTTCTTGAGGACATATCCCCAAGTGCTTCAGTGGTTATAAACAATCTTGCTTGTGGTGGCCATTTGAGCAGCAGCTGAATACTATGTATTTCACTGTAGTAAGTAGTAAAAGGCGTTTTCTTTAAAAACACTAGAGTGAAAATACATAGTTACAAACAATGCACATATGAATCCATTCCTTGATAAATAAGTTTCGTGCACTTACTCGTCCTGTTCAAACACTGTGCTGTAGCTTTCCAGATATCTTTTACTAAAACATTTCTGTATTCGTTATTTCCTGCGTCAAATATTACAGGATATGTTGCTACTCTGTTTACGGACTTCTTTTCGTCAGAGTTCAAACTTTCAAATGTTTGTAGAGCTTATGGGACTTAACTAAACGGTCATCAGTCCCTAGACTTACAAACTACTTATGAACTAGCTTATAACAAAGACGGCACAAACTGCCATGCCCGTCGGGGAACAGCCTCGCGTATCGTAGGATAGCGCCTCAATGCGCTCGGCCACTCCGCCGTCAGAGTCTGAAGAGCTCGTTTCTCTTGGGTGTTGTCATAAAACCGGTCTCCGGCGGGGGGTCGGGTCGGCGGCAGCGACACCACTGGTTCGGGACCGGATGGCCGCCGGTCGCCGGAGCAGGTATACGGCGACCGGTGTCGCCGCCGCCGCGTTCCGAATCGCTCGCATTGCAAACAACGGGGACCAGTGGTGCCGCCTGTCGCGGCCCAGCGACGACTGCCGCTTGCCGCCGGGTTCGGAATCGCACCTTCAGGCGGCAAAAGACGGCCACGGAAGCGTCCTGCGTGAGCGCCGACTGTGGCGCTGCCTGTCGCTGCGTGTCGCGCGCTACAACCAGACACGTTTCAGATTCAAACCTGTCTGAATCTTGTCGCTGTCGCACGCGCTACAAAGTGTCCAGTTTCATTGAGAGTCGACTGCTTTTAGAGGTTATGAAGGTTGTCGCAAGATTTCTGCGAGCCAATAATCCCTGAAGTTTATGAAACGGGAATTGTTCGTGAAATAACAGACAATAAAATTCACCTTGCACATATAACGAAGTATTTTGCTTTGGATAACTATCTCCTAAATTTTCTTTTGGCTTTTATAAACGACTAAAGTTAAATTTTTAAATTGTTTCTAATATATCAGTCTTCTGTATTTTTATTCCGAGTGATAGTTTCATTTACACCACTTGGAACGTGATTTAAAGAATTACTCGCATTTGTGTGCTTTCTGCATTTGCAGTACTGGTAACAACAAAGTTACAGTACTCCTGAGAGAGAGAGAGAGAGAGATAACTATGGGATGTCAAAGGAGATGCCTGTAATTTACGTTTCTGAGTAAAATGTCAGGATATAATGTTTCAGTAGCAATTTAATGTGTTTGGTAGGTGTACAGTCGGGTACGTGTGTTTGCAATAAAGATGAATCAGGGGTACAAAAGTTTTAAAAAATAATTTGTGGTGCTTTCTAAAGATAATACATAAAACCTTGCACAAATAAAAGGTGAAAGGATTGTAATTACAGTAATTAAAATTTAAGATGGAACCGGAACCGAACCAGCGACCGCAAAAGTTACTTACACTACGAGCTTACAGCCACGATCGCAACCCGTACGCTATGCCGACCCATGACGAAAGATTACCAGCTAAGCGACTCACTATCGCCTTTGAATAAGACATATTTCAAACTTATTCAGTTGTTGATGGTTTGTAATCACAAAACTCATTGAGAACGTAGTCGAAAGTAGCTGTACTCGTCGTTGTACTTTCGAAGAATTTGGCCGGTGATATTCCTAGTCTGTTTTCGCATTTGAAGTTCCGAATGAAATAGTACACGAACATTCCTCGCTTCGTAAATGTAATGCACAGCATTTCTTTTACGCCTTATTTCCCAAAGTTAATAAAACTTTATTGCCTTACTCTACAGCTATCGTTATTCTACGGTTTACGGACGGCAAACTTTAGAAACAGCTGATCGGTTGTAGCGGCCACCTTGTAGAGAGAAGTTGTGGCGCTCACGTCGGACACCCGGCCACGGCCGAATGTCGCCGCTTGTAGCGGCAGGTCGCGTCGCTGGATGTCGCGCGTTTGAGTGAATTCGGTTATTCATTTACTTTGTACTTTGTAGTGTGTGTGCCATTGTGCGATCATGTGTGCTGAGCGGGAAGTAGGTGCTTGTTGTTGTTATGGTCTTCAGTCCGGAGACTGGTTTGATGCAGCTCTCCACCCTACTCTATCCTGAGCAAGCCTTTTCATCTCCTCATAAGAACGGCAACCCACATCCACTTGAATCTGCTTACTATACGCGTCTCTTGGTCTCCCTCTGCGATTTTTACCCCACACACTTCCCTCCAATGCTAGATTTACGATTCCTCGGTGTCTAAGAATGTGTCCTACCAAGCGATCACTTCTTTTAGTCAGGGTATGCCAAAAATTCCTTTTCTCACCAAGTCTGTTCAGTATCTCTTCATTAGTTATGCGATCTACCCACCAAATCTTCAGCATTCTTCTGTAGCACCATATTTCAAAAGCCTCTATTCTCTTCCTGTCCGCACTGCTTATCGTCCATGTTTCACTCCCGTACAAGGCAACACTCCTTACAAATGCCTTCAGAAAAGACTTCCTTACACTTAAATTAATATTCGATGTTAGCAAATTTCTCTTTTTCAAAAATGTTTTTCTTCCCATTGCCATTCTGCATTTTATATCGTCTGTACTGCGTCCATCGCATGTTATTTTACTACCCAAGTAAAAAAACTAAGCCGGCCGCGGTGGCCGAGGGGACTGAGGCGCTCCAGTCACGGTCTGCACGGCCACTACGGTCGAGGGTTCGAATCCCCCCCTCGGGCATGGATATTTGTGCAGTCCTTAGTCTTAGTTAGTACATAAGTAGTTTGTAAGCTTAGGGACTGATGACCCCGTAATTAAGTCCCATAAGTTCTACAAACATTTGAACATTTGAACAAAACTCATCTACCACCTTCATTGTTTCGTTACCTAATCTAATTCCTTCATCATCACCTGATTTTCTTCAGCATCACCTAATTTTCTAGATGCTTATAGGAAGCTATTTCTGGCAACATTACAGGAATACAGACAGCTCTAGAAGGCAGAGAAATGGCGTGCATAGTTACAGCACTAAAGAAAAAGTAGTGTATGCTCACAGTTTAAGGTGAAGAAAATCAAAGTACTTTTAAATAGAGTGTGATAGAGGTGACTATGTAGGCTTTCCCGGCGTAATGATTCATAATATTCTTCTCGGGTTTGCTGCCGGATCAAAACGTCATCTGGACATCTGCGCCGCCAGTGGTGGAAGCCAGCGTAAACGATAGATCGCTATTCAGTAGAGACCGTTGTTTTCTGTTGTCAAACAATAAATGGTTCCACATTCTACTCAAAGGAAAACCCTTATCTCTGTTTATAATATTGTCAGAAAGACGAATAGCGATCGATTCTTTTAAAATGCAGTCCCAATAGCGAGACGCAGAAGCAACCATTTGTGTTTCATCATATTTCATTTTATGTCCCTCAGTAAGACAGTGCTCAGCTACTGCAGATTTCTCTGGTTGAAGCTATCTTGTGTGTCGATGGTGTTCAGTACATCGATCTTGAATTGTACGGATTGTCTGGCCGATGTAAACTTTTCCACAGTGACAAGGAATTTTGTATACGCCGGGTTTCCTCAATCCTAAGTCATCTTTCACTGAGCCCAGGAGCACTCTAACCTTGGCAGGTGGACGAAAAATGCATTGGATGTCATATATTTTCAAAATCCTTCCTATTTTTGATGAAATGCTTCCAGCAAACGGGAGGAAAACCAGCGACTTGCAAGTTTCTTCTTGTGGTTCCCGCGACAGTCCGAACTGGAAAGCACGGAAGATCTGTTAGTCCGTGTACCCATTCTTCTAGAATACCGTTTTGAGATGGTCCATCTCTTTACTCAGACTATCAGCGTCTGAAATGGCAAAAGCTCTTTTTGTCAGCGTACGCATGACATCAGTGCGCTGGTAAGGTGGATGACAACTAGTTGCATGCAAGTAGCGGTCCGTGTGCGTGGGCTTTCTGTAAACACTACGTCCCATTCTTCACATGAAGTGATAAGTGCCATCGACAAGGGATCTCAAATCGATTTCATATTTCTGGATTTCCGGAAGGCTTTTGACACGGTACCCCAGAAGCGGCTTCTAATGAAATTGTGTGCTTATGGAATATCTCCCCAATTGTGCGATTGGATTCACGATTTCCTATCACAAAGGACAGAGTTCGTTGTAATTGACGGTAAGTCATCGAGTAAAACAGAAGTGACATCTGGCGTTCCACAGGGAAGCGTTATAGGTCCCCTACTCTTCCTTGTGTTTATAAACGATTTAGGAGACAATCTGAATAGCTCCCTTAGAATGTTCGCGGATGATGCTGTCGTTTATCGGTTAGTGAAGTCAACAAAGGATCAAATGCAACTGCAAAGCGATTTAGACCAAATTACTACTTGGTGCGAAAATTGGCAATTGACACTTAATAAAGAAAGTGTGAAGTAATACACATGACCACTAAAAGAAATCCGCTGAAGTTGAATTACGCGATAAATCACTCAAACCTGAATGTCGTAAATTCTTCTAAATACCTATGAGTTACAATAAAGAACAACCTATACTGTAGAGGATACATAGAAAATATTGTGGGGAAGGCGTACCAAAGATTTCATTGGCAGAACGCACCAGCTCCACCAAAGAGACTGCCTACATTACACCTGTGCGTCCTCTCCTGGAGTACTGTTGCCCCTTGTGGGAGACATTGAGAAGATTCAGAGAAGGGCAGCTCGTTTTGTTTTATCACGTTACGGGGGGAGGGGGGTCACGGAAATGTTGTAAGAATTGGGGTGGAAATCATTAAAAGAAAGACGTTATTCATTGCGGCGTGATCTGTTTGCGAAGTTTCAATCACCGACTTTTACTTCTGAATGTGAAAATATCTTGCTAGCACCCACCTACTTAGGAAGACATGACCCTCCCAATAAAATAAGAGAAATCAGATCGAAGACGGAACGATTTAGGTGTTCTTTCTTCCCGCGCGCTATTAGAGAATGAAACGGTAGAGAAAACTTGTGAAAGTGGTTAATGAACCCTCTGCCAGGGACTTAAATGTGATTTGCAGAGTATCTATGTAGATGTAGATATATGTATACTAGTATGATATCTCACTTGACCCCGTAATCGTTTTGAGCAGTAAACACGCTTCTTTACCCATATTTGGACCAAATCGGCGAGACACATCCCGACGCCTGCCATTCCACGATGCCACTTCCGGACAGGCTGTTCCGCGCCCCGCATGAAACCGCGCTCGGACTCGTCCCAGAGTCGTCGCTGGCACTCTCCGTCATTCGTCGCGGCGCCAATTATGAGGACTTGTTTTGACGCGTCGCACATTAGCAGCACAGCTTTCGGCGCACGGCATGACGAACGGCACCGTGAAGCCACCCCTAGCTCACACCCCTTGTAACGGTGGCCGGCCATTCGTCTATTTCCTCCCCCTCCACACGTCCAGTATTCACCAAACAGCGCCCGCATAAACGTCTCACTTACGGGACAATCGGCACGAGGCACAAAGGCCAATGCGCCCCATTGTTAGCTCTAGGCGAACCGGCTGTCTCTGCGAGACAAAATTTATGTCGCCTGGCGGGTGGCGAGTGGCGAGTATTAAAAGTACTGCGGTCCAGCCTACACCACGAGCCCAGACACACACAACCCCTGTCCAGAAAAGTTCAAAAGATCGAAGCTCGTGTATGAGCGTCTGGCATTTTTGGCCGAGAGATCCCGTTTGGAATTGTTCGGCCACCTAGTGCAAGTCATTTTAATTTACACCACTTTGGCGACATGCATGTAGATGAAAATGATGATCAGGACAACAAAGAACAGCCAGTCCCCTGCCAGGAATCGAACCCGGGCCTGCTGCTTGGTTATCAGCGACACCGCCATCTGAGTTACAGGGCGGACAAAGTTTGTGTAACAAAGGATCGTCAGTCGCTAAACTAACTTACCGGGTGATCAGAAAGTCAGTATAAATTTGAAAACTTAATAAATCACGGAATAATATAGATACAGAGGTAAAACTTGACACGCATGCTTGGAGTGACATGGGGTTTTATAAGGAAATATATATATATATATATATATATATATATATATATATATATATATATATATATATATATATAAATTAAGACAAAGCAAAGATGATTTTCTTTACAGGAAATGCTCAATATGTTCACCATCATTCCTCAACAATAGATGTAGTCGAGGAATAATGTTGTGAACGGCACTGTAAAGCATGTCCGGAGCTATGGTGAGGCATTGGCGTCGGATGTTGTCTTTCAGCATCTCTAGAGATGTTGGTCGATCACGATATACTTGCGACTTCAGGTAACCCCAAAGCCAATAATCGCACGGACTGAGGTCTGGGGACCAGGGAGGCCAAGCATGACGAAAGTGGCGGCTGAGCACACGATCATCACCAAACGACGCGCGCAAGAGATCTTTCACGCGTCTAACAGTATGGGATGGAGCGCCATGCTACATAAAAATCATACGTTCCAGCAGGTGTTTATCAGCCTGGCCGGGGATGATGCGATTCTGTTAACATATTGGCTTACCTCTCACCCGTTACAGTAGCAGTTAAAAAACCAGAATCACTCAGTTCCTCGAAGAGGAAAGGCCCGATAACGGTAGACGTGGATCTAATATATCTATATATCGTTCCAAGCATGTGTGTCAATTTTTACCTCTCTATGTACAATATTCCGTGATTTATAACATTTTCAAATTTATACTGATTTTTTGATCACCCGGTACACGAATAACAACACATACAGACACACACAACACACCGATGTCTGATGGAGGACTCGAACTACCGACGGGTGCGGCAGTTCAGTCCGTGACAAGGCGCATCCGCGAAATACCCTTTATTTGACAATGTTGTTCTCTGCCAACATCAAAATTGAGCGTTTGACGTTTCGTCCTTGAATGGGTAATAGTGCTTCAAACCAATACTTAAACTCTCAAATAACAACAATGTTTCGTTCTCCTATGCGAAAAGTTTTGCAATAATTTAAATCTTTAGCATACGCTGCAAATACAAGTTGAGACGATACTTTTTTTTCTGATACGTGGAAAACTGTTTATAAAGGGAAAGAGGATGGCTCTAAGGTGATTTATTATCGGAAAAGTTTTGACAGATTTTTATGAGTAACATTAAAAATGGACTAACGTTTATTAGGAAGATGAATTCTTGTAGACCACTACCAAATGAACAGCCAGACCAGAAGAAGAAGAAGAAGAAAATTGCGTCAGCGCTACCAGTGAATGATGTACAGTGTGACAGAGCTGACAATTATTGTCACTTGCCGATTTATGGGCCAAAAGGAATGTACTGGTACTGTCTTCACAGGTACTTAATTGTAAAACGTGGAAATTGTGGGATTGTCCTGGAGTTTGTACCAAAAAGGACTTGTAAACGGACACTTCATATGAAATACAACAAAATACAAAAAAATTTACGTCATAGAAACAACACTGGTGTATATGTATTGTAGCATGCATGCGCTTTTTTGAGCAACGTTACTTAAGGAGAAAAATATATTTTTAAAAAAAATTTGTAAAATTGTTCACATGGGACTACATGTCTGATTTTAGTAACTTGATAATTTTTTCCAGCCTGATTTCTGTGTGTGTCAAACAAATGGTAAAACTGGGATTTAAATACAAAATCCAAGTTCTTTAAAATTTCTTTATTTCAAATATGAAATACGAAATATATTTCTGATTTGGTACGTAAAAACATAATACAAAAAGTGACAACTTGTAAAAGTGTCGAACACTATTAATAGGTACCCTCCTTCATGCACCATACGAAATGTTTTGTAACTGTATTGAAGGTCAGCAGCTCACAATGTCGTAATTGTAAGTTTAATAAGCCTAACAAACACTTGGGAGAAGTGGTTTAAATCAACAGCATGGTTATAGGGAGTGCGGAAGGAAGGGAGGGGGTGAAGGAGATGGCGATGGAGGAGGCGGACAAAGAGAAAAGGAACGAGGAAACGGACAGAAAAAGGAAGGAAGGGAGTAGTAGGCAAAGTAACAGAGAGTGGAATATTCTCCTCCTTTTTTCCCATAAGGATACAAGCTGCAGAGGTCGTCCGCCCCTAACTTTATACATTACTTTAACTTATTCTAAGAACAACAAACGAACACTCACACACACACTGAAGCTCGAGGAAGAACCTGCGGCGGGAGCGACCACGTAATTCTTGTCATGGCAGTTCTGACCACGCGGCGATCCGCGCGTGGCAGACTGCAATAAGTATTGGGTTGTTATTGTTTGGGAACAACAGCAACTACAGAGGAATATAAATATTTAGGGGTGAAAATTACAAATGATGGGAAACAGGAAGAAGAAATTAGATCAAGAATAAATGCAGGAAAGACGACATTTTCTTTGTTGAATGGAATTCTCTGGGACAAACACGTAACTACAGATAACAAAATTAGGATATATAAAACAATAGTTAGGAGCATTATTACATATGGTTCAGAAGTTTGGACAACAAAATGGAAACTAAAATCAAAATTATTAGCTACAGAATTGGATTTCTGGAGACGTTCATCAAGAATATCAAGAAAAGAAAGAATAAGAAATGAAGTAATCAGAAGAAAAATGAAATGTAAAAATACAATTATTGAATTCATCGAACACAAACATCTAAAATGGTACGGACATATCAAAAGAATGGGACAAGAAAGGCTTCCAAAATGCATACTCGACTGGACACAGAACGGAAGAAGAAAAAAGGGACGACCACCTACCACATGGATGCAGGAAGTTCAGTCAGCAGTGAGGAAGAACAACGTTCCTGAGGACTTACGAGAGGACAGAGAATAGTGTTGAGCAATAACTAGTAATTTAATGTAATCTAATATAGGTGCTGGAAAAATGTACTTTACATTGTAAAACCAGAATAATAAAATAAAATTGTTTGGTTGGGATAGGGGGACTAAACTACTGAGGTAAGAAGTGAGGATAGGAAAGGAGGGGAGGGGAAAGGAAATGCAGTCCGGGAAGGAAGGAAGACTGCATTAGCTCGGGGCCCCGTGCTTGCCACGCACGTACTCACCATAGAACCGTGAGCCCCCCCTAGGGGGAGGAATAAATGTCATATCAACGACGCTAGTCGTTTATTATGACACGGGAATTTTTTTCAACAATTGGATTGGACATTCTTTTATTTCTTAATACCACAGCAAATAAATGCATCATCTGTTCTTCTACATCTACGTACGTACTCCGCGATCCACCGTAAAGTGTGTGGTGGATGGTACACTGTACCACTACTAGGCATTTCCCTTCCTATTCCACTCCCAAATAGAACGAGGGAAAAAACAATGCCTATATGCCTCTGTACGAGCACTAATTTCGCTTATCCTCTCTTTGTGATCTTTACGCGAAATGTAAGTAGGCGGCAGCAAGTTCATTCTAATGTCAGCTTAAAATTACGGCCCTCTAAATTTCATCAACATAACTTCTGGAAAAGATCGTCTTTCCTTCAGCGGCCCCCAAATGAGTTGCCGGAGCATTTCCGTGACACTCGCGCATTGGTCGAACCTACCGGTAACAAACCTAGCTGCTCGCTTCTGAACTGCTTCCATGTCTTCCTTTAAACTGATCTGCTGCGGGTCCCAAACACTTGAGCAATACTTAAGACGTGGTCGTACAATCGCTTTATACGCGGTCTCCCTTACAGGTGAAGTACATCTTCCCAAAATTCTCCCAATAAACCGAAGTCGGCTGTCCGCCTTACTCACAACTGTCCTTACATGTTCGTTCCATTTCATATCGGTCTGCAGCGTTACGCCTAGATATTTGAACGACGCGACCTTACATTTCTTTTATTTTGAGAGCTAGCTGCCATTCCTTGCACCATCTAGAAATTTTGTCTAACTCAACCTGTATGGTACCGCGGTGAAGTAGCCGAGCGGTCTAAGGTGCCTCGCTGCGGAGCGCGCAGTTGCTCGCCGTCGGAGGTTCGAGTCCTCTCTGGAGCATGTGTGTTGCGTGTTGTGTGTGTTCTCCGTAGATTAGTTTAAGTAGTTTATAAGCTCCGGACTGATGACCACGCATTTTGGTCCGATAGATTTACAAACATTTGAATTTGAACAACCTGTATGCTATTCCAGTCAATTAATGACGTCACCCTCCCATACACCACAGCTTCATCAGCAAACAGCCGCAAATTACAAGTTAGTCTGTCCAACATCATTTACAAAGGTAAAGCAGTCAAGATTGGTTTGAACACCACAGTGCTTTACTAGACATGGCTCTGTTTGGAGGTGGTATGCCGTTGCCTTCCTCCGACCTTCGAACTGACTTACCCAGCCAGTTATAGGGGGACCTACAGTTTAACGTGGGTTCCGAACCACGGATATAGATAGAAAATAATAGCGGTCCTATCACACTTCCCTGGGGCAAGCCTGACGATACAATTGTTTCTCATGAACATTCGCCGTCGAGAACAACGTACTGCGTTATATTACTTAGAAAGTCTTCCAACCAGCCACAAATCTGTGAACCTATGCTCGGAGTTTGTATCGGACGGGGTACTGTTTGTGTAGTCCTTGCATGTGTGTTAAACTCTTGTGCCAGGGTTGATGTAGAAGCTTAGCGCAATGGTTCAGTATGCAGGAGGTCCCGGGATTGAATCCCGCCCCCACTACAAATTTTCATAAGTCCATTTTGTATGATTGCATCACCAAAGCTGAGACAAAAGTGTATGTAAACAAAATGTTAAAAACATATGGTGCTATTGTGATACTTATGTACATAGGGAGCTGATGATATTGCCTTTAATCACTGAAACTGCCTCATAGGAATGAAGAAATTTAACAACACTTGGTCTGACCACCTTAGTGTGTCAAAACCGGTCGTCTTGAATAAATAAATTTTACAAAATGCCATTTTGGCACCTATCCTTCCATTTATACAATACTAGATGTAAACCGGCGTTGCCCGGGTGTTTGTTTACCCTACACTCTGGTAGTCCACATCCCCTTCCCCCCTCTCTCTGCATCCACCTCTTTTCTCCCATCTCTCCGTTAGTTTCCACCTTTCCCTCTCTCGGCAAAGTTTCAAAGATAATTTTTGTAAAAATTCATAAAGATTGGAGCAAAACTATGCATTTTGTAAAATTCCGTAAGTTAAGTACCCTCCACCATGCACCAAAAGAAATTTTATACAGACAGTAATTTCCCTTTTCTTAAGATAGAATGTGCAAAATTTCATCAATATCGGAACAAAACTATAGATTTCTATGCAATAGAAACGCACTTTGTTGTTCTCAAATATTCCAGTTTTATTTCATACAACCCTTTTTTTTCTGAGAATAACGAAAACAGGAAAGAAACTTAAGAGAGACAGTGACCTTCCTCTTGTTTTCAAGGTCAAGCGTGCGAAATTTCGTTAAGATCGGAATGAAAATGTAGAGATTGCCGCGGTGGAGCCGAGCGGTCTAAAGCGTCTCGCTGCGGAGCGCGCGGTTGCTCGCCGTGGAGGTTCGAGTCCTCCCTGGGGCATGTGTGTGTGTGTGTGTTTGTCCTTAGGTTAGTTTACCTAGGTTTAAGTAGTTTGTAAGCTACGGACTGATGACCACGTAGTTTGGTCCGATAGATTTACAAATATTTGAACTTAATTATTCCTGTCATTTTCCAGCTGTATATTCATTTGTATAAGGGCTGTATTCTATAAAATCTCGTAGCAATACAATTAGTAGTAAAGAAGTAATAGATTAAAACTTGGTGCCTATTGGGGCGGTTTTCCATGAACGTTACTGTTTATGTCCTTATATATCATGAACTACCTGTCGTACTGCGATACAATTTAGAAGGTACAATCAACTATATGCGTGTATACTGTCTGTAAAATTTCCTGTCGCTACCATTTGTAGTGTTCAAATTATAAATTGTAACGTCATGCCGATAGCCGTAGTTTTACTCCATAAACAGCGAAAAAGTAGTAAGCGAGAAACTTTTATCCTTTCATCATTTTACTATGGTTGCGAGCGAGAAAAAGTTTAATAAGGGTTTGAAATTATGTTTAAAGTTTGTTGCAAGTTGCTAAGTACTGTGTTTCTCATACAGTGTGTGAATAAAGTCCCGTCGCATTATGTGGCACTTTTTGCTATTTCTATTGGTTATGACGTTATATCTTTTGAACCATGTGCCGTATGTGATTCTTAACGATGTAGCAATTGTTACCTCGCGGTAAGGAATGTGAGTACCAAAATTGGTTGAAATCGGTCCAATGGTTTACGAGAAAATGAGCAACATTGAGCAACCAATGAGCAAAATGCAGCAGTTTTTCGCGCGAAATCATTGTTTATGACGACATATCTCGTGAACCATATATCGTATGTGATTCTTACACTTACGGCGACCGTCCTCATGAAGCTTACGTGTACAAAATTTCATAAAGATTGGAACGAAACTATAGATTTGTATGCAACACGTACAAACATACGGACACTCTGCTTTATATATTAAGGTACGTTTAGACGGGCTATAAAAATTGCATGTTTTCGGCAATATATTCCGACAATGTTGTTGAGCAACATTGCAGCCAAACGAATTGCAGCCACACCAACGACAACATATCGGCAACTACTGCCCTGCAATGTTTGCGGCAACAAATTTCCGAAACAGAAATATTTGCGCATGGCCACACTAGTTCACACAAAATGGATGAACGCGAGGTTATGGAAGTGAGTGCGGTTTCCTACTTTTAAATGAGACAAGTAATAATGTTATTAGAAACAGAAACAAGAGAATCCGGACTTTATGGATGCGTCCTTTTTTGAGTAGGCGGAATGGTTTGGATTCCGAAAATTTAACTCGTGAGTTAATTCTAGATACCTATCTGTTCCAGAATTTTACTCGAATGTCGAAAAACGATTTTGAATATCTCGCCCAGACAATTGATCCAATAACAGCTAAATCCAATACAAACATGAGAGACTGCATTCCAGTAACAACACGACATGCATCACACTTCGGTTTTTAGCTACTGGAGACTCATATAGAAGTTTGATGTACCTGATACACTGTGAATAATTCTTCAATAAGCATCTTGGTGCCAGAAGTTTGCAGTGCTTTAATAGAAGGACTGAAGGATTTCATTAAGGTGTGAAGTGTGTCTTCTAAGTTTAGAGAGTTGTCAAGGCCGTAGATGTATCGCATTTATAAATGAGACAGTTTTATCGTTTGTCCATTTCTCCATTTCTGATATATGAAATAAGTACGCTACACGAAACAACAACTTGAAGCAATTCAAAACATGCGCGTAAACGAGCGAAACAAAGCGAAACGAAACTGTTTCGCTCAGACACTTGCCAGCAGCGCTGTTCGCGAGAGAAGTTGGAAACAAAGGTGAGAGCGAGAGAGGAATATTTACAGACAAGGACAGAGATAGATATTGCTCTGCAATACGATATATTCTCCACCCTTCGTGGACAACACAGCAATCCCTCGGCAATACCCCGACAACTCCCTGCAACATCAGTAATATTGACCAGCCATACCGAAATATTGATGTGTATTGCAGTCATATTGCAGCAGTGTTGACAGCAACACCATTTCAGCTAAATATTTAGGTAAAATGTTGCCCGTCTAAACGTACCTTTAGAAGAAGAAGATCGCCCCCTAAGACTAGTAAATTATGGAGTTACACTTTCTATGCAAAGCTGAAGAAGAATCCAGCAGTTCGGCGTATTTAAGGTATAGCCAGGATTGCAGATACTGTAGGTACCAGGGCCTACCAGCTGTGTGTTGGCCATCTGGCCACATGGATCGGATAGGCGGAACAGCCACGGCTGACCCTCGCTAGGGGGCAGTTGGCTAGCCTCACACACACACACATACACAGGGCCATCGGCTCCCAATTAGCGAGTGGAGCTGTGACCCCTAGCACTGGGGTGGACACGATTTCACGACCAATTTGCACGCGCGGCGTAAATTTTTCACTCTCCTCTGTCTGCCCTCGTCGCGCGTCCATTCTGGACCATTTGACTCAAGGCCACCCACCATCCTAGCAGGGGGACACGCTGAGACGAGTCGGGCTACACGTCCCTCGTTCTCTGTTTAATCAATATTAAATACGGTATGCATAACACGAATCAATTTAATCGCGAGTGCGTGACGTGTTTATTCAGTAGGTGAGCATCCACGAGTACTTCCAATTGGGATGATTCATGTAATTTCTATTTTTCTGGGGTAACCTGGAAAGATGTAGACTGGCAGTTTGGTGTATGGTAGAAACAGCTTGTGGCTGGAGAGCGGGCAGGAGGTCGTTGCATCAGGGAAGCAGGCAGGTGACCTTCCCTCGCAGAGTCGGCAGGGCGTCCAGTCTAGGGGTTGAGGCAGAGTCGAACAGAAGTCACGAAACTCCCAGCGACTTTTGGCAACGTCGCGATGTAGCGCTGCCTAACGACTGGGCCGTAAAAACAAACCACGCAACGATTGAGTAACAATTGTGTATTTCGAGTGAAACATTCAAAATGTTGTTGCTGTTGTGGTCTTCAGTCCGCAGACTGGTTTGATGCAGCTCTCCACGCTACCATGTCCTGTGCAAGTCCATTCATCTGAGAATACGTTCGGCAATCTACATCCTTTTGAATCTGCTTACTGTATTCATCCATCTCTCTCCCTCTACGATTTTTACCCCACACGCTTCCATCTAACGCTAAGTTAACAATTCCTTATGTCTCAGAATGTGTCCAACCAATCTATCCCTTCTCTTAGTCAGCATATGCCAGAAACTCCTTTTCTCCCCAAGCACCAACTCAGTCACGTGATCTACCCATCTAATCTTCATCATTCGGCTGTAGCACCACATTTCAAAAGATTCTATCATCTTCTTATCTGAACTCTTTATCGTCCACGTTTCAATCCCATACAATGCTACACTCCAGACAAATGATTTCAGAAAGGACTTCCTAACATTTAAATGAATATTGGACGTTAACAAGTTTCGCTTCTTTAGAAACATTTTTCTTCCCAAAGCCATTCTGCATTTTATATCTTCTTTACTTCCGCCATCAGAAGTTATCTTGCTACCCAAATAACAAAATTCGTCTACTACTTTTATTGTCTCATTACCTAATCTAATTCCTTCAGCATCGCCTGATTTTCTGACATTGCATTCCATTACCTTCGTTTTACTCTTGTTAATGTTCATCTTATATCTTACTTTCAAGACACTGTTTATTCCATTCAACTGCTCTTCCAGGTCCTTTGCTGTCTCTGACAGAATTACTATGTCATCGGCAAACCGTAATGTTTTTTTTTTTTTTTTCTTTTCCGTGCACTTTAATGCCTTCTCCAAATTTCTCCTTCCATTCCTTCACTGCCTGCTCAATGTACAGATTGAACAACATTGGGGAAAGGCTACAACCCTGTCTTACTACCTTCCCAACCTTTGCGTCCCTTTCTTGCCCTTCGACTCTAATAACCGCTTTCTGGTTCTTGTATAGGTTGAATATAACTCTTCGCTCCCTATATTTTACCCCTTCTAACTTCAGAATTTGGAAATGTGTATTCCAGTCTACATTGTCAAAAGCTTTCTCCAAATCGACGAACGCCAAAAACGTAGGTGTCCCTTTCCTTAGCCTATCTTCTAAGATAAGTTGTAATGTGACTATTGCCTCCCGTGTTCCTACATTTCTCCTAAATCCAAACTCATCTTCCCCAAGGTCGAATTCCACAAGTTTTTCCATTCGTCTGTAAATACGTCCGTAAATTTATCCATGTTATTTGGATTGTTCTGAGGTCTGCTACTGTATTATAATTTTTTTAATAATTTATACTGCAGCAGTCACTTTTTACTAATATTTTTATTAGCACGACGCGTTTCGGCAGCAAGCTGCCATCATGAGGTGCATTTTACAGTTACAGGTTCATTATTGTTTTATTATGTTTTGTATTGTGGGTGCCAGTGAGGTTATGGTTGAACATTTTGTTCAGGAAGATATAGCTATTTTTAGTACTGTGTTCATGATTATAGCTTGTGGATTGTTGTAGTGTTGTATTTACTTATAGTTTTGTTGATAATCTTGTTGTCTGGCACACACAACACAAGAACACAGTAGACATACACTACATGTAGACATATTGTATTAAATGTTTACACCGTACAAAGATCCTTAAAAGCTAGGATAACCTACTTACATCAGTATTTACAGTGAATATGCCATAAAAATGTATAGGTAGATAGCATGTGTTGAAACAGATGTTGCTACATTTTAAAGAATTATTCTATCAGAGCTAGGATTTTCATTTTAATGAAAAATGCATTCAACACTGGAGAAATTTTTAAAGAAAATGGTATTGTTCCTTTCAATTTATCATTTAGCAGAAGCTCACCATGTACATTTTCATGGTTGAAGATTTCTAGTTCTTGATACTGGTGATCTGATTTTCATATGCTACATAAAATGGGCAAGGGGCACATAATGGACCTCTATGAGGAACTGGCTACTCCTCACATCGTTGAGAGGTGAAGGATGGGTTAAAGTGCAGACTGAAAAAATCCGAGCCTATAGTGTGTGTCCCATTAAAACCAACACTCGTTTAGGCAGCAGAAACATGGCGGAAGAACGTGAGGATTGGAGTTAGTAACAAATAGCGCCCGGTTCTGTTCACAGACTAGTCAAAATTTTTGTGTTCATTTGGGAAATCATCCCCATCTGGAGAGAAGGTCCAACTCTGAACAATCCTGCTTATGAGCAGCAAATATCGTGATATCATGGAGGTGAACGAATGGTGTGGGCAGGAGTCAGTTTTGGCGGACGTAAGGACCTCTATGTTGTTCAGAATGGCGCTTTGGTTGCTCACAGGTAGAGATATCCATCGACCTTTCGTGCCATAATAGATGGGTTCCTTCTGCTAGACGATAACGATCGTCCCCACAATGCTGTAAATGACTATATCCCGCTGCCCAGAGCATGACCCTAAAATTTTAGTACATTTTCAAGTCCATACAGGCAAAGTTTCCTTTCTTTCCTGCCCTGCACTATTGGCCCACCAATCAGAGAGCTCCTTGTAATCACGTGGTCGCCGGCCCGACGCCTTGCCTGATTCCTTCTTCGATCTCGAGCCTCCGCCCTGATAGAATGTCCTGAATATTAGCTCTCTACCTTTGACCAAGCTCCACAGGGGCAGCTATTTCTCTTTCCTTATTCACACTGCCTTCCCAAAAATGTACATTATAAGTCATTAAATGCAAAGTTAACCTACATCCTCCTGTATTTATTCCACATGTTGCCGCATGCTCACACACCATCAGCCTTTCTGTTACAGTACTGCACTGGTGGACAATGTGCTTGGAGCTTGTTCACCGGACATACATCGGATTTTTAGCGGCTCTGAGATGCACTTGGCAGACGGAATACAGCCAGACCAGCACCTCCCACATCGGTTGTGCCTTATTGACCATATCCCTGCTCAACACTCCTCCTCCATCGCTCCCAGTTGCGAGCCTCTTGCAACCAACCACCTGCTGCTAGTCTCTTGTCATCGGTGTCTCTGTCAACATTGTCTGTCCATCTTGTCCGTGGTCGTCCCAGGTATCTGCTTCCAGCTACCGCTCCCAGCAACACAACATGGGGTATCCTCCTTTGTCCTTGCTACATGTCCAGCTCAGGTCAACCTTCTTCTCTTCGTTATTTTTTATAATGCCCGGCTGTGCGTAAAGCTCTTTTAATTCTTGGTTGTTGTTGTTTTTTTTTTTTTCGAATTCTCCATTTTCCTGTTTGTGGCTCTGTCACAGGACCATAGATTTTTCGGAGTATTTTTTCGTTCGAAAACCAGTAGTTTGTGTTCATCTGTTCTTCTGAGGCTGAGGCTTTCACAACCGTACATAACCACTGGCATAATCATACTTTGATACAACCTGGTCTTGAAACTTCTTGTCAGGGACCTTTACCACGTCCTGAATGCTAAAGTATGCTCTGTTGCCTCCAACAATTCTTGCATTTATTTCAATTTCCCAGAGGGTCTGATCACTAAAGAGGCTACCAACATATTTGAAAGTACTCGTCCTTTTGAATCGGAGATCGTCCACCGTGAGCGGGTCCCCATCACTAGCCGACTTGCTTAGGACAATGTACTGCGTCTTGTCTTCACTGACTTGCAAGCCTGCTTTACTGGCAGTCTGGTAGTACGAGCTTGCCATTCTTTGGACGTGAATCAAAAATTAGTAGAGAGGGCATCAAGCCTATATTTCGCAGCAACAATAAAATAAGAGATGTCCTAGGCTCACTGAAGGACAAAACGGATAAGTTGCACACAGCTGGAGTCTACGAAATCGGCTGTGAGTGCGGCCAGGTGTACATTGGCGAAACTGGGCGGCCGATTAAAACAAGGATAGCCGAGCACGAGAGGTACATTCGGCTAGGACAGCATACAAAGTCGGCAGTAGCTGAACACCAAGAAGAGTGCGGCAAACATATGGATTTTCGGAAAGTCGCTGTACTGGCAAAACAGCCCTATACTTTGAAGAGGAAAATCAGGGAAGCAATTGAAATAGCTAAGCGACCCGGAAATATGAACAGGGAAGACGGGTACAGACTTCCCGCGTCTTGGTTGCCAGCAGTAGCAGCGCTTCGCGACGACACCGCGCGCAGTGCAGTCCATAGGGGCCCGCATAGCCCGCAGACAACAGCGGCCGCGCGTACACAGAGCAAACAGCACGCTCTAGCCGGCGCTAGGCGTCACTGCTACGTCACTGCTACCACCGCTCCTCATTCGCCAGGTTCAACCAATGGCAAACATTAATATAAACACCAATCCTGGACTTCCTTTTCCACCAATAGGAAGAAATAAAGTAAACACCAATGAAAGAGAGCTGAAACCACCAATAACAATCTAGCAACATTTAGTATTTAAGACACCAGCTTTCCGTCACCCAGCAGTAAATGTAACACCCAGAAGATGGCCACTTGCAATAGTGGCCGGAACGTCGGTGAAGTGTTTGATATTTTGACGATGCGGTCCAAAACCCAGAAGAGTTTTATATACAAAAACAGATAATTTGTTTTAACCCGAAATAATCATTTCTCCACATGCACTGCGTCTACAACAAATGCGGAGTCAACTGGAGAACTCCAAGAGGGTGATCTGATTTTTATCTCCGGCAATTTATATTATTTCGACCTTTCCAGCCTTCATTCGCAGTCGTATAATTTCGCCGGCAGCGCACGTACCACGTCTTGTTTACCGTTCTCGTGCAGCGTGGCGTGGAGTCCCGATGTGTTGGTGGGCCTGGCTTCGCCCCGCTGCTAGAGTAGGCTGTGTGTCGCGTCCATTACGGCCTCCCGGCCAATCATTAGGGGCCGCGGTGGCATTGTGGGCCCCGCAGATCGGCCCCCTGTATCCGTGCCCCTCCCTCGCCCCCGCCTGTTTTTCGGCCCTTTCATGCTGTCAGTCTTCAGTATTCCCGGAAACCCGCTATCAATAACCGCGGCGCTGTGAAGCTTCTGGGAGGCACAGCGGTCCCCAGCTGCCGTATTCTGCGGTCGCAAGCGCGCGCTACACGAAAAAGACTGACGACTAGTCTGTGCCGATGACACATTTGTTGTGTGGCCTCACGGTGAAGATAGGTTACAAGCATTTTTAAATCACCTGAATTCCAAATCCAGTTTACAATGGAAGTCGAAAAAGAGGGATGCCTTCCATTTCTGGATGTAATGGTACGACGTAAAGACGATGGTACCTTAGGACATTCAGTATATAGGAAACCGACGCATACTGATTTATACTTACATGCAAATAGCTGCCACCATCCATTCCAGACGACGAGTGTTCTTAGAACACTGGTCCATAGAGCACACGTCATTGCTGATGAGAGCAGTTTGCAGGACGAGCTTCTGTACCTGAAGAGAATCTTTGAAGCAAACGGGTTCTCTCCACAACAGATAGATAAGACACTACGTACGAAGACAACGGTACGTGTAAGGAATACAGAAGATGACGCAAAAAGTTTTAAATCTATGGCTTGTCTGCCATATGTTGGGAGCCTGTCGTCGAAAATCGGACGGATTATGAACAAACATGATGTTAAAGTAATTTTTCGACCCCCACCAAAGACATCAGCACTTTTCGGTTCCATCAAGGATGATTTGGAGCTCCGGAAGGCCGGGGTTTACAAGATCCCATGTGTTCATATATGTTCATATGTTTGTTAAGCTTAAGGGACTTAACTACGGGGTCATCAGACCCTAAACTTACGAACTACTTGTGAACTACCTACAACTAAGGACGGCACAAATATCCATGCCCGAGGGGGGATTCGAACCCCCGACCGTAGTGGCCGTGCAGACCGTGACTGAAGCGCGTCAGTCCCCTCGAGATCCCATGTGAATGTGGCCTTTCGTACATAGAACAGACGACACGTACAGTCCAGGAAAGATGCACGGAACACAAGAGATATACCCGTCTTTTACAACCAAATAAATCGGCAGTGGCAGAGCACTGTATTGATACTGGACACTCCATGACGTGCCAGAAAGTCAAAATTTTAGCTTCCACTTCATCTTTCTGGGACTCAGTAGCGAAAGAAGCAATAGAAATTCGCTTGGGGACGAATTTAATTAACAGGGACAGTGGCTTCAGTTTAGATAAATCATGCAATCCGGCACTTTCTTTAATAAATTTACAAAGACGCCGCCACAGCACAGATCATAATACATCGATTTCTCCGCAGTAATCGACCGTGCAGCCACAGACATAATTTACTCACACGTCTACTTCCTTGCCGCCGAGTAACGTCTTTGGCGCCTTGTTGTATCTCTGGCCGCATGCGCAGTAGCGCGGCCCGCGCCTTTATAACCACGAAGCGCGTGCTGGAGCGTCAGTCTTCGACTCGTCTCTAAAGATGGCTGAACGTTTCTCAGCCGAAATATTAGAAGAAGTAAACTTTATGCTGCTGCACGCCCGAAACTTCTTTGAATAGTCTTCTATAGTTCGCGAGCGAACTAGTACGGAAGACCACTCCCACAGGCAAACTACGCGAACTACTTCGCACATCCCTCGCCTCTTAGGACGTCCGCTCCTTTTCCCAAGACTGACGGGGAACAGCGAGAGGACGCGAAAGCGCGCAGAATCGCGTGATTCCCTCCTGCCAGTTATCGTCATTTCGAGATGCAGCTCTGCTGCCACAAATTTTCGTTTCTAAGGCGTTTAAAAATTCATTTATGAAAGTGCATTTTCATTCATGAAAACAGACGCATTTAGCATACTTTGTAGTTAATGTACCTTCACTGACCTATTAAAGAAATCCATTTTAAAAATAAAAAACTACGAATATTCTGTATGCAAAGTAGTTGAATACCATTGTATCACCCATTCGTGTAAATAACTGGTTGGTTTGCTTAAGTATTTGATGTCTAATTGTCCAAAAATACGGGTAATAGCACACGCTTGGACAACACTGATCATTATGTAAAAACGCTGTCATAACAAAAGAAAGAGCTCTTTCAGTAGCGGTAGCAAAAGCCGAAAAGACCGGACGAACTAAAAAGAACGACGTACTTCGCGACCGAGCTGCGAACTAAAAGGAGAGCTACCGGTCGCGAACTAAAATATCCGCGATCGGTCGCGAACTAAAATATGCGCGATCGGTCGCGAACTAAAACATGCGCGATCGGTCGCGAACTAAAACATGCGCAATCGGTCGCGATCTAAAACATGCGCGATCGGTCGCGAACTAAAATATGCGCAATCGGTCGCGAACTAAAATATGCGCAATCGCTCGCGAACTAAAATATGTGCAATCGGTCGCGAACTAAAACATGCGTTACCGCTCGCAAACTATTGTGTCAAAAGTATCTCGCTTCTTAGTTCGTTGGATTGTTTTCCGAAGACCGACGGGCAATAGCGAGAGGGCGCGCAGCAGAATTAAAAATCACGTGTTTATCTTCTGCTGATGAGAGCCATTTCCAGGTGAGCGTCTGCCTGCTAGATTATATAGTTCAGTGCTACTTTCTGTTTTGATATGTTCTGCACTCTGCAATATCCCACAAATAAATTCCATAATGCCAAGATAAAGAGATAACTCTAATCTTAAAAGAGAGAAATTATCCACACACTGTTTCTTTTGGTTTGCGTGATATCGTTAGCGGCTCAAGCAGCAAGCGCATGAAGCAGCTAGGTGGGGGAACTTCTCCCTCCACCTGCATGCCCAGACTACTACGCTCAGCCGTCACTGGGAGCGGATGAAATAAAATAACGAACTAGAGTGAGCGCTACCGATCGCGTACTATTATGCGCAAGTCTACTGCTGACCAATCCACTGTCGACGACGTGCTGAAAATCTGGTTCGCTTATGAGCGAACTACACTGTTGCTGTTATGGTCTTCAGTCCGTAGACTCGTTTGATGCAGCTCTCCACGCTACCCTGTCCCGTGCAAGTCTCTTCATCTGAAAATACGTTCGGCAATCTACATCCTGTTGAATCTGCTTACTATATTCGTCCCTCGGTCTCCCTCTACGATTTTTACCCCACACACTTCCTTCTAATGTTAAGTTGACAATTCCTTGATGTCTCAGAATGTGTCCAACCAATCTATCCCTTCTCTTAGTCAGGATTTGCCAGAAACTCCTTTTTTCCCCGATTCGGTTAAGCACCTTCTCATTACTTACGTGATCTACCCATCTAATTTCCATCATTCGTCTGTAGCACCACATTTCAAAAGCTTCTATCATCTTTTTATCTGAAGCCCTTATCGTCCACGTTTCACTCCCATACAATGCTATACTCCAGACAAATACTTTCAGAAAGGACTCCTTAACATTTAAATCAATATTGGATGTTAACAAGTATCTCTTCTTTAGAAACGCTTTTCTTCCCAAAGCCATTCTGCATTTTATCTCTTCTTTACTTCCGCCATCAGAAGTTACCTTGCTACCCAAATAACTAAACTCATCTACGACTTTTATTGTCTCATTACCTAATCTAATTCCTTCAGCATGGCCTGATTTTGTGACATTTCATTCCACTACCTTCGTTTTACTATTGTTAATGTTCATCTTATATCTTCCTTTCAAGAGACTGTCCATCCCATTCAATTGCTCTTCCAGATCTTTTGCGGTCTCTGACACAATGTCGTCGACAAACTGCAATGTCTTTATTTCTTCTTCCTGCACATTAATGCCCTCTCCAAATTTCTCCTTCCATTCCTTCACTGCCCGCTCAATGCACAGATTGAACAAAATTGGGGAAACTCTATAACCCTATCTTACTCTCTTCCCAATCTCTGTGTCCCTTTCTTGCCCTTCGACTCTAATAACCGTTGTGTGGTTTTTGTATAGGTTGAATACAACTTTTCGCTCCATATATTTTACCCCCGATACCTTCAGAATTTGGAATACTCCAGTCGACATTGTCAAAAGCTTTCTCCAAATCGACAAACGCTAAAAACGTATGTTTCCCATGGCTCAATAATTTTAAGAAACGCTGTTATTTCAGATTCAAATATAATCATATTAACTTACACATATATCACTGTATTTTACTTCCACCCCCCAGGGGGCTCACGGTTCTTTCGTGAGTATGTGTGTGGAGAGCACAGTGCCCCGAGCTAATGCAGTCTTCCTTCCTTCCTTCCTTCCTTCCTTCTTTACTTCACGGACTGAATTTCCTTTCCCTGTCCTCCTTTCCTATCCTCACTCCTTCCCCTCCTCACCGTGGGACTGATAACCTTAGCAGTTTCGTCCCCTTATCCCAACCAAACAACCTAACCCAACACCACCTATAGAGAAGGCCGCGGCGGTCTCGTATGACGTCACGCAGAACAGGTCACGATCGCGTAGTTGACTGGCCGGCCGCTACGGCATAGTGGGCCGTGCCCCAGCTGCCACCCAGTTAGCTACGCGATCGCGACCTGTTCTGCGTGACCTCACACGAGACCGATGCGGCCTTCTCTATAGGTGGTGTTGCGTAATCCCCTGTTTACTTCCACCAAAGTATCCTTTTCGGATTTAATGTCTGCTTAACTCTACATGATTCCACAAGTCCTTAAAAATATACAAGGCACGACCCTTGCTGGATATATATCCCCTGATACCGCCACTTTAGCCCAGATCATTTCATTGGGATTACAATCGGGTCTTTGAGACGACCATACGATATCTTTCAGTACTTTTTTTTTCTCGATAGATAGGGTTTAACATGCAAGGCTTATGAACGTTTCATATGCAGCCAGTCGTTTTCTTCAGTTTCATAGAGTTTCATTCTACCATTAACTGCCCTTGTAGAACAGATACGGATCAGCAGACATAAAATCCGAGGCATTCGTCAGAGTATGAAGAGCTTGTATATAGCTGCTGAGGGAGAGAAATTAAACACTGAATCGAAATATTTTAACATTTGGACCGTTTCGGGGGCTTGAAATAATGCAACGACGAAGTTGAAAATTTGTGCTGGACCGGGGTTCGAACCCAGATTTTCCGCTTGGGGCCAGCGGTCGCCTTAACCAATTAGGCTATCCAGTCACGCTTCCCTTCCAACCCAAATTCTCAACTTCTAACCCCCTGCCCTTTGATTCCACTTGCTAGCAACCTGTACTGGGTTCTGAAGGTAATACGCTTAAAATATAGGGACCGAATGCGGACCTTTAACTTTTACAAAAACCATACAGTACTGATAAGAGTTGAAGGGCAAGAAATGGAGCAGTAGTTGAGAAGAAAGTAAGGTTTGTAGACTTTCCCCGTAGCTATTCAAACACTACGTTGAGCAAACAAGGAGAAATTTAAAAAAAGGTATTAAAAGTTCAGATAGAAAAAAGAAAAATTGCGGTTTTTAGGTATTGTAATTCTGTGAGAGGCAGGAAAGTACCTGAAAGAATAATTGAACGGAATGGACAGTGTCATAAAAAAGAGGGTATAAGATGGATAACAACTAGAAAAAATCGCACTGACGTGTGTTACGGCCCACTTTAGATTTGAAGTTTTATAAGTTTTGCAAATCTTCTGGACCAAAATAATAATCTAAATAATAAAAAATCAATTAATAAGAGTCTCTGGAACCCTTTTAGGAAAAAAAATTGGGTAGTGGCCGGTTCCGAACCACTGACCTTCAGCGTCACAGTGCAACGCATTGCTCACTACGCTACGGATAACAGAATTTGCTTTCTTTAATCTCGTACTATTGATGGCCGTTGTTAACTGATGCTAATACGGCATTTGTAGACACTAGATTATCATTTATCGTACGATGAAGGACGTGTTTTTTTAATTCTTCAGTGCGCCATTATTTTGAAATGACAACGTGTAAGTTACAATAAGAAAATCATTAAATACGCAACGCAAGATGGCGTATGCCAGAGAGAGTTCTGGGCGAGGAATGTCACACATCTCCAAACGGCTGGTTTTCGTTAATTCAATGGAGGGTGTCAAATCTCCGATATTTTTGTAAATATCTCTCAAACGATACGATATGAAAAAAACATAGGGAAACAAAGCTGTAGAGAATTTTCTCGTCTACAATTTCGTTTACTCAATTTGCGCGTCAGATGAACGGTTTATTTGCAATTAAAATTACATTACAAACGGCTTTTTTTTGGGATTACTAACGTATTTCTTGTCTGAAATATTTGAAAAAGCGAGGTTCTGGTCTCTGGTAGCCAAAATTATGTCTGTAAAATTTGGTGCCGATCGGTTGACCGGTTCGATCTAAAAAATGGGTACACGTTACAGCCAGACAGACATCGTCAAATCGCCGTTATGTTTTCAAATATCTCTACAACGATGCAAGATATGAAAAAAAACTTAATAGAGCAAAGTTGTAGAGAATTTTCCCCTCTACCAATTAGGTTATTCAATTTTCGTGTCAGATTAACGGTTCGTTTGCAATTACAATTATAATACCAACGACTTTATTTAGTATTACTACCGTATTTTTTGTCCGAAAATTTTGAAAAAGTGAGGTTCTGGTCTCTGGCGGCCTACAATCATGTCTGTAAAATTTGGTGCTGATCGGTTGAACGGCTCGTCTTAAAAAAAAGGGAACTCGTTACAGACAGACAGAGAGAAACATCCCAAAATCGCCGTTATTTTTGCAAATATCTCTGAAATGATACGAGATATGGGAAAAAAAACAAGAGAGTAAAGTTGTAGAGAATTTCCTCCTCTACAAATTCGGTTATTCAATATTCGAGTCAGATGAATGGTTAATCCGAATTTTGATTTAAATTTCGAGCTGTCAAAAAACGATCGCAAAGGCCCACTTCTACTGTTACCACGGTAACCTAAAGTGGGCCAAAAAACCAAGGCTTTGAAATGAAGTTTAAGAAAATCAGGCAGTGCGGAAGGAATTGGATTAGGAAACGGAGCAATAAACGTGGTAGATGAGTTCTGTTATTTGGGTAGCAAAATAACTTGTCATGACCGAAGTAGTGAAGATGTACTATACACAATGGTAATGTAAAGAAAATCATTTCTCAAGAAGTGAAATTTTTCGACATATAAGACATTTGTCTGGAATGTAGCCTTGAACGGTACTGAAACACGGACGATAAGGGGTTCAGAAAATGTTGATTGAAGCTTTTGAAGTGTGGTGCAACAGATGAATGTTGAAGATTAGATGGTTAGACCGCGTAACTAATGAGGAGGTACTGAACAGAATTAGGCAGATAAGTAATTTCTGACACATACTGACTAAAAGAACAGATCGTTCATTAGGACACTTTTCCAGACATCAAGGAATCATTAATTTACCATTGGAGAGAAGCAGTGGCGTAACTAGGACTTGGTGGCTTTGGGGGGGGGGGGATAGATCTGCTTAACGAGCAAAATTTTAGTCAGTTTCCAGACAGACTACCATCTACCACTCCCGTTGAAGAAACTAATTCACTCCCATCCAATGAAAGCTTATGGTAAAAACATCCCAAGTTTCCAATCTTTACCTTTACCAGATTACTGTTATACGATTTCTTTTTCTTCTCCCTCTCTCTCCTTTTTTGTGGCCGTGGGGGGTTCTGGGGGGAGGGGTTCTATCCCCCTCATCCTCCCCATAGTTACGCCACTGGAGAGAAGTGTGTGGGGTAAAAATCGTAAGGGGAAACCGGAAGACGAATACAGTAAGCAGATTCAAGAGGATTTAAGTTGCCGTTCGTATTCTCAGATGAAGAGACTTGCACAGGACAGGGTAGCGTGAGGAGCTGCATCAAACCAATCTGCGGACTGATGACCAGAAGAACATAGAACGTAAAAAATGTATTGTAAATGTAATTTTTTTTATTTACAAAGAATTCAAGTAACTTTGCCGGCCGCGGTGGCCGAGGGGACTGAGGCGCTCCAGTCACGGTCTGCACGGCCACTACGGTCGGGGGTTCGAATCCCCCTTCGGGCATGGATATTTGTGCCGTCCTTAGTTGTAAGTAGTTCATAAGTAGTTTGTTAGTTAACCCCGTAGTTAAGTCCCATAGACTCTACAAACATTTGAACATTTGAACAAGTAACTTCTCTTACACAAGTATTAAAATTATATATATCTTCTAAACAGAACTCGTGAACTTGCGGATCAACCTCCGAACTGGTGATTCGGTTGAAGCAGCATTGCGTCGAAGTACCACAGGCAATTTACGTTGGGTTGCCAAGGGCTTTCACTGTTTCTTGTAATAACTTTTTATCTGGATACGTGGCTCAACCGATATATACTCCATTACTAAAATAAAAATGAAACAACAATTCTCACCACTGAAAGGGTGTCAGATTTCTAATGGAAAAGATCACAAACAAGAAACTTTTTGAAAAAAAAAAAGAAAAACTTCTGCGAAACGCCTTTTTCAGTTTTCCAATACACAGAGAAGTACTTCTTTGACAAGTAAGGAAAAAAGACCATGTGACATCTAGTCTGACAACCAAGAGTCTGTTGCTAGATGAAGTATTAGCACAGGAAAATAGTGTGTAATCGATGTAGTTCCACGTTATATTGGAATGGCACTGTGGCTGGTCTAGTTTGAATTCCAAATAATTAATGTAGCCACCAACAAAATTTAGGTTGTTTTATTTAACGATCGGTTTCGGTATTACATAAATTTCATCTTCAAGCTATGTCATAAAATACATTTAAGGGGTTTGTCGTAATGGCCGTATATACCGGTTTACTTAACAATTCCCCAGATATTGAATAAACATGTGTCACCTCACACTGTTACATGTGTCAAACAATAAACAGGATTTCGTGTTCTTCATGGTAACATTATCCAAACAGACATTTTATGAATTGTAGTTCTAGCTGCAGCACCTCCAACATACCCTGGACCGAGTTTGAATAAGTTTTGTGATTCAGATTTTAATGAAATTTAAATAAGAAGGTCTAGCGTCTAAACGGAGGGAAAGTGAAATAACGTGAGATTTTAATATACAAATACTAGTATTTGTCGAGAGGGGAATCCTAGAAGTGTTTTTTCAGATTAGATTAGATTAATACTTGTTCCATAGATCATGACTACGACACTTCGTAATGATGTGGAACGTGTCGGTTAAATGAAGTGTGTCTATACATAATATTACATGACACTCAATATTTGAATTTTTTTTATTTTTATTTTATTTTTTAAGTTTTTCCTAAAGTACTAACTTTTATCTAGAAATTCATCTAATGTGTAGAAGGAATTTCCATTCAGAAATTCTCTTAATTTATTTTTAAATGCTAGTTGGCTATCTGTCAGAATTTTGATACTACTTGGTAAGTGACCAAAGACTTTTGTGGCAGAATAACTAACCCCTTTTTGTGACAGAGCTAAATTTAACCTTGAATAGTGTAGGTCACCCTTTCTCCTAGTGTTGCAGCTATGCACACTGCTGTTACATTTGAATTCAGTTGGATTGTTAATAACAAATTTCATAAGTGAATATATATATATTGTGAAGCTACTGTGAAGATTCCTAGATCCTTAAATGTCTGCAGGATGATCTTGGGTGGGCTCCAGCAATTATTCTGATGACCCGCTTTTGGGCAATGAATACTTTCTTACTAAATGATGAATTGCCCCAGAATATGATGCCATAAGAAAGCAGAGAATGAAAATAGGCATAGTATGCTAGTTTACTGAGTTGTACATCGCCAAAGTTTGCAATCACCCTAATAGCATAAGTAGCTGAGCTCAAACGTTTCAGCAGATCTTCAATGTGTTTCTTCCAATTCAACCCCTCATCAATGCATAAATCTAATTTTTGAATATTCTATTATTTTATTATTATTGTGGCGTACAACAGATATTGAGTTAACAACAATTAGATAACTAATAGGCAATTTTCATGCTTAAGTAACCAGTGATTACTGAAACCGTTTTTTTTTTTTTTTTTTTTTTTTTTAATTTTTTAGTACAAAGTTTCGTAAGCATTTTACGTATAGTCTACGATAAAGGACACCTTTAAATATTTCTTATTAATATCAGTTCTTTGACTTATACAATATGTGTATAGTAAAAACAATGTCGGAATTTAATACAGGCAATAATGACTCACATCAGGAAATTGCACTTCAAGTAACGTAGAGTACAGTTAGAGTTTTTTATTTTCGTTTTTTTCTTTTATTTGCTAGGAGGAAACATCTATCTTCCATTCTTTTCCCTGTGCGCTCAGTCCTGGTAAAAATCTCAATAGACCATCAGGGCAACATCATCCGTCGAGTTGCGGAGGACTCCCGTATCCGGATGAGTTATAATACTTACATTACTTACACTGGTGATCAATATCGGAATAATGGTAAAGGAATCTTCCATCATCAAGAGAGTTTGGGAAAAAAGGAGGCATCAGAAATACTGTGCCGCAGATTTCTGTTTTGACTCCATCGGTGAAGCGGATACTTCTTTTAAGGGGAAGAGAGGGGGGTAGTTCATATTACGTTCAGACATTCATTCGGATCAACACCTCGAACTTAAATGATGAACTGTCAAAGTGTCTTAACGTTTGCAGATTGAAGATGCAACAAGAACTAAATAAAACTGGTACGATGGCTGGGGGGGGTGAGGGGGTTGGACTTCCTAAAACTCTCCCCCCTTTTTCTACACCCCTGAGGTCCTTTATTGTTCTGACGTACGTAAATGTTTCACTACTTGTAAAGGACGCAAATGTTGCGACCGTTTTCTAGCTGATGTATAGGGATAATAGCAGTGTGTACTGTTACTGATGTAGAAGGTGACGAAAAGCTTGAAACTATCGACTCATGGTTTGAATCAAATACATCGTAGTTAAATGTTGACAGGCCTCATTACTCATACAACTCATGAAGGAACACAATAGGCTGCTCAAACATTTAAATATGAGGTTCATTTTTAAACTACGAACCGATTTCCATCTGAGTGAGAGAATGTAAATAGTGCCCTTTTTAACTGTTCGAGATAGTCACCGTGAACATTTAAATATTCGTCAAGTCGTGGCATCACTATTTGAATCCCAGCATTAAAAAACTCTGCCTTCTGAGCTTCACTTTTTTTAGTCGAATTTGCTCAGTAACAAAGTGATAAATTACTAATCTTCAAACTTGTAGATTTTCGATGCAACTAGTCAATAGTGAAGCGCATTATTTTGGCACTCCTTCATGACAATCGGCCGTGCACATAAGAACGAGTGTTTCAGTATTGACGAGCTGCGTCGGAATTGTTACTGACAAACTTCACGACAAGAAAGAAAAACAGTGAGGGTCAGGCGATTAAATTTTTCGATGCTGGCATGCAAACTTGACATATGTTTAAATGTTCATGGTGACTATGATGGAAAGTGAAAAATGTGCATATTGTAGTATGTCATATAATTTACGTTCATAAATAAAGTTTCTCTTAGTCCACCGCAAATCGAAATGCCCTTTGTGCGAGAAGCAAATATTGGAATTGTAATGTTTTGTAACTACAGGATATAACTTCGCTTGGAAGACTCTGTAGGTACAATTAAGTTTCGCAGTTCAGCTACATTAAAATAATGCTTTATTATGAATGAAACAAACAAGATAACTGAGATATTCTGCAAATTTATTGGTTTTCGAACCGGTTTTCTGCTCTTAAGCAATATCAGGTAAACATTACAAGTTTATGTTTAAAAAATCGTACGTTGGTGGATATTCAACTTTTAAGGAAGACTAGTGCTTTGGTTTATAACTAACCTGAGAGAAATTATTGCAATTCAAGTAGTGGTGTAAATTCCTGACATTGATAAAATATGTGACAATATAATGAATTACGACATTATCCTAAGAAATATAAATTGAAACAATAGAAATTGGCTGCAAAAATTGACCAATCAATTATCTTTAACAGGTTCAATGTCCGTAACATGGAAGCGTGCGACAAAGTTGAATGAAACGTCTTTGAATAGATGTTAAAATTTTAACTGGTTAAATTTAACTATGGTTACAAGTAAATTAAGGCATTACAATTTACATCAGGTAAGCAACCAAACAGTTGTGTTTTTGCAGAATATCTTACAATTATCTCGTGTGTTTCAATCATAATATATAACATATTCAGTCAAGAAAAAAGGGAACAGTCAGTGAATAAGAACGCTTTATTACTGCTGTAATTTACAACTGCTGAAACTAGTGTGTTATGCATACTTTCTATTCACTAATAGAATACGTGAAAACTTTTAAGGAAAATTTAACTAAGAAGAAGAGACCTTTACGTCACGTACTACTTGTAATACGAGGGTCGTCCCCAAAGTAAGTTCCGTTTCCATTTCTACCCGCGGCAGCGCTACGATCGCAGTTCCGAGCAAGCACAGCATTTACTCTGACTCGATGAGAAGACATGTACGCCATTTTCAGATCGCTGCTGCTGCAGTGCTTCTTTATTATGTCAGCCGTGATTGAAAATGCCGCCGCGTATGAAATCAGTTCTGTGATTCGTTTTCTAAATGCAAAAACAGTTAACCAAAAGAAATGCATCGGCAAATCTACAAGGTTTACGGACAAAATGCTATGAGTGATTCAATTACTAGAAGATACGTCAGACTGTTCAGTGAAGGACGTGATCAAGTGCACGACGAAGTACGAAGTGGACGCCTGTCTGTGGTTACTGATGAACTGGTTCACACAACTCAAGTTAAGATTAAGCACAACCGTAAGTTTACGTTTAGTGCCTTGGCTATGGAAATCCCGCAAATCTCACGATCACTAATTCATGAAATTGTTACTGAAAAACTGAAATTTCGAAACCTTTGCTCACGTTGGGTACCCAAAATTCTCACTTAAAAAAAAAACGAATGGGCTGTGCACTTCAGTTTTTGACACGCTACAATGAAGAAGGCGATGGTTTTCTTTCTCGGATAGTCACGGAGGATGAAACTTGGGTATCGTACGACACCCCTGAAACAAAACGGAATGGAGGCACACTTCATTCCCAGTGAAGTTTAAGACAAAGCAAATCTTGACACCTCGAAAAGTCATGTGCACCGGTTTTTGGGACATAAAAGGCTTTTTTTTTTTTTTTTTTTTTTCCACGATAGCGCCCGGCCTCCCACGGCGAATGTGAGCAAACAACTGTTACGGGTGGGACGTGTTTGGTCATCGTCCCTACAGCCCGGGCCTCGCTCCTAGCCACTTTCATCTCTTCTTACACCAAAAATCTGTGCTCGATGATCAACACTTCAACGATGATGAAGAGCTTAAAACACATGTTACCACATGGCTGAATACACAGGCGACGACCTTATGTTAATAAGGCATACAAAAACCTTTGCCACGCTATGACAAGTGCCTACAAAATTTTCAAAAACTACCGTAAGCGGGAGTGACTTTGTGACTGCTGGGGTGACATTGTGACATGTGAACTTTTTTGAGGAGTTTAAATACTGCGCCATTTCTGCGCTTGCCACAGGACTATGAGCAATTCTGTCAAATGCCTAACAAGTGCTGTGTGTTGTTCATCACTTACACTTCTACGCGAACTGTCGTCGCTGCTACATTGGTTTAGTTATGTTGTGTTGTTATGGTCTTCAGTCCGGAGACTGGTTTGATGCAGCTCTCCACCCTACTCTATCCTGAGCAAGCCTGTTCATCTCCTCATAAGAACGACAACCCACATCCATTTGAATCTGCTTACTATACGCGTCTCTTAGTCTCCCTCTGCGATTTTTACCCCACACACTTCCCTCCAATGCTAAATTTACGATTCCCCGATGTCTAAGAATGTGTCCTACCAAGCGATCCCTTCTTTTACTCAGGGTATGCCAAAAATTCCTTTTCTCGCCAATTATGTTCAGTACCTCTTCATTAGTTATGCGATCTACCCACCTAATCTTCAGCATTCTTCTGTAGCACCACATTTCAAAATCCTCTATTCTCTTCCTGTCCGCACTGCTTATCGTCCATGTTTCACTCCCGTACAAGGCAACACTTTACACAAATGCCTTCAGAAAAGACTTCCTTACCCTTAAATTAATATTCGATGTTAGCAAATTTCTCTTTTTCAAAAATGCTTTTCTTCCCATTGTCATTCAGCATTTTATATCCTCTGTTATGTTATTTTACTACCCAAGTAACAAAACTCATCTACCACCTTCATCGTTTCGTTACCTAATCTAATTCCTTCAGCATCGCCTGATTTTCTAAGACCGCATCCATTATTTTTGTTTGTCAAATGTCAAATGTTTGTCAAGCTTAAGGGACTTAACTACGGGGTCATCAGTCCATAAACTTACAAACTACTTATGAACTACATACAACTAAGGACGGCACAAATATTCATGCCCGAGGGGGGATTCGAACCTCCGACCGTAGTGGCCGTGCAGACCGTGACTGTAGCGCCTCAGTCTCCTCGGCCACCGCGGCCGGCATTATTTTTGTTTTGCTCTTGTCAATGCTCATTTTATATGCTCTCTTCAACACGCTGTCCATTCCATTCAACTGCTCTTCCAGGTCCTTTGCTGTCTCTGACAGAATTCGATGTCATCGGCAAAACGCAATGTTTTTATTTCTTCCTCCTGAACTTTAACCTCTATTCCAAATTTTTCCTTGCTTTCCTTCACCGCCTGCTCGATGTACAAATTGAATAACATCGGAGTAAGGCTACAACCGTGTCTTACTCCCTTCCCAACTGATGCTTCCCTTTCATGCCCTTCGAGTCTAATAACTGCGGTCTGGCTTTTGTACAAGTTGTAAATAACTCTCCTTTCCCTGTATTTTACCCCTGCTGACTTCAGAATTTGAAAGAGTGTATTCCAGTCAACATTGCCAAATGCTTTCTCCAAATCTACAAAAGCTAGAAATGTAGGTTTGCCTTTCCTTAATCCATCTTCTAAGATAAGACGTAAAGTGAGTATTGCCTCCCGGGTTCCTACGTTCCTCCTGAATCCAAACTGCTCTTCCCTGAGGTCAGCTTCTACCAGCTTTTCCATTCTCCTGTAGATATAACGAGGAGAAAACCTGCAAATTTTGGATTCCACAACGTTCAACTCACTTGTGTTCCCACAGTTAATTATATTAATAACCATGCTTGTTAGCAATCATTTAATGTTTAAATAACTTAAATATATTATTTTGGTGTAAAGTTATACAGACGTTACCAAAATTCGAAGGATTTTTTTTTAATTTATATTTTTTTTTCCAATTTATTGTCGGTTCAGCCAACTACATGAACAGTCCAGCATGACGAGGACATATGTGAGGAGGACTGGAAGTCGTTCTTACCGCAAGTATAGTGAGGAAACTCTGGCAGAAGCTGTCAAACAAGTTTTGGAGAAACGCCTATCACTGAGAGAGGCTCTCTGCGGGTCTTTAACATACTCATAAATGGAAATACTATGAAAAGATGTTATTACAATGCAAATATATTAATTTATCTGTTCTTCTCAGAGACACCATTCATAAGAACACGCTGTGACTGAAAACAAATGAGGCCCGAAATGTTCCAGTTGCCACACCAGTACCAGTGAGAAAACCATGTGGTCAACCAGTTTTTATAGACGATGAGGAAATGGGATTTGCAGTATATGCACTTTCAATGTCTGCAAATGGATTTCCAGTTACCTGTTTCGCTTCATTGCATAGCATTTAAAATTCATTTTTATGATTTTCTTACTTGTCCCTAATGTTAGAATAAAGTTTTATGGGGTTACATTGTGACTGTATTATTTCCCTATTAGTTTTGGTAGGAAACCAGACTGTCACATTGTGGGGTGCCATTGTGACAGTTATTTTTAACTGTAATTAGGTCATACTTTGATATTTAGTTTGTGCTTGTTTGTTGTCATGTAACGAAAGAATATAGCTACACATGGTAGAAAATATATCAGAGATTAAATCATTTTTATCTGGTTTACATGGAAAATAATGACCTGAGGGTCCCAAAGTAATCCCCGCTTACGGTATGTAGAAAAGTTGTAGATTTTCTTACAATAAATAAGTCTTTTTTCTGTATCTGAACACATTTGCTTTATGTAACCAAATGGAACTTACTTTGTAGGCATACGTCGTATTTGATTTTCCTTGTTCTTAACAATGTTTCTTCTTTTAAAATGGTACAGCGACATTTGCAAAGTCATGAAAATGAAAAAAAATTAATGTAATTGAAATTTATTGAGCACTGCAAATTTATAGGTTTTATGTGAATGCTATGAGAACAGGTGAAAGAAAGAGCAAAGAGGAAACACGAGAGAATGAAAGACTCAAATGAGGGAATTAATTGCTTTATTTCACAATTTAGCATTGCAGAACTTCAGTAAGAACAACAATTTTCGTAAAAATCCTTTCATCATTCGCTAAATGTCCTTGTTCTCTATGTTCACAAATATAAAATTTTCAAACCATCAAATGGTCGAACTCTACTTGCTGCAACATATAGCTGCCCATGTGTGAAAATTTGTTACCGTAATAGAATCCCAACTTTTTCAAATGTTTGACCTTGACTTATTAAAATACTGCATTCATAAACTAAATTGTTTGATTATATTTAAAAGTTAAGAATTGAACATTGCGTAAAATTAAAAAAAAAAAAAACCTAAACGAGGACAGTGAAAAAATCGAAACCAGGACTTTACGACTGGAACTCCAAGCGCTAACTGAATGAGCTAATTTTACCTATGCGAACATGCCACCCACAGCGGGATATAATATAGTGGCAGAATTGGAAGTATCATCCTAAAATTTCATTATCTTTTTAGCACTCTTAACGGCTAGGTGCATACATAATTTTTTATTCGCATCTATGACAAACCACCTTTCAAATTATAAACGTTTCATTGGCCTTCTTGTATGATTAATATTAAAAATCTGTACCCTCAGTTTCGAGTTAGTGTATTTATATAACGACTAGTAAAAGCCCAGTAACCAACAGAATTGACTGTTGTTCTAGATATTATGAATTGTGACTAAGAATTGCAACCAGCTGCCTTTTTGGATATTTTTTTTTATTTAATCCAGAACTAGTTTTCGAGCCACTGCAGGCTCATCTTCAGTGGATAACTTTACAGGAAGATTTATCTTCCGCTAAGTGTAGGTTATGCTGTCATGGTGGTTTGTGCTCTTATTGTAGGTGTACGTGTAACCAAGTTATGCATTGGGCCCTGTGTACATTCAGTGTTTGTATTTTGTAAATGTGTAACGCTAAGTGTAGCAAAATGCTCTCATGTGTAATAAACGTCAGTGCCCAATGCATAACTTGATTACACGTACACCTACAATAATAACACAAACCACCATGGCAGCATATACCTACACTTAGCGGAAGTTAATGTTCCTGTACAGTATCCACTGAAGATGAGCCTGCAGTGGCTGGCAAACTAGTTCTGGATTAAATAAAAAAACATCCAAAAAGGCAGCTGGTCGCAATTCTTTTATAAACCGTCAATGATTGTGAATAATTATATCACTTTATAATACAGGAAACTAATTACTAATATACTTATTGTTTTATTTCACAATACTTTAAAAAAATTAGTGGAAATTTTAGCGATTGTGAGAGTAGGGACTTTTTTGTTAGTGGTTTTCTGGTGGTTTTTGCGCTTCAAATTGGTGAAGAGCTCACTTTAACTGTTGGCAACACTGATAACAACTAGTACATACTTCTTTGTCACGGTCGACAGGTTTCCTAATAGAACTCAGTCTCACGCTAGTATTACGTCTTTTGCTTTTACTCTGTGCCGCAAACGTAGCGTTTGAAAAAGCAGGCGCCTCCTTTTTATTTATTTTTCTATTCTTTTTTTCCCCTTTTTGCAGAGTTGCCGGTGCCAAACCGCGGAGGCTTCTCAGTGTAAGACGCATGGCACGCGTCACTCATCAGTCTATGAGGAGGCGATGAGGAGGCGCTCTCCGCGACTGACAGGACGCGACCACTACACGAGGCCAGCTATGCTGACTGGGTCCATTCATCGCAACCGCCTCATTCACACGCAACGTCCAGTCTCCCAAGCGCAGCGTGATCAAAAAAAAAAAAAAAAAAAAAAAGTTGAAATGTTTGTATAACTTATGCGACTTAACTACGGGGTCATCAGTCCCTAAACTTACAAATTACTTATCAACTAGCTAACAGTAAGGACGGCACAAATATCCATGCCCGAGGAGGGATTCGAACCCCCGACCGTAGTGGCCGTGCAGACCGTGACTAACGCGCCGCAATCCCCTCGGCTACCGCGGCCGGCCGTGATCCAAACGACGACGGTGACAACCCTTCGGAAACTGACACTTTTCAGGCGCCACTGCATTCGAATTAATCCTAAAATATAAGCGTGTTTTATGCATGAGTAGCTGAAAACCCGGCGTTGGCCGGGTATTTATTTATTCCTAACTTGAGTTAGAACTTCTCCTATCCCTTCTCTCTCCGTCCATCTCTCTCTCTCTCTCTCTCTCTCTGTTTTTTAAATTTTTTTCCTGACATGACATATTTATCGGAGAATAAATAAGAAATAAGATTGTCTCGAATCCATCTATTTCTTTAGTCCTTTTCCCGCACATGCAGGATCGGCACTGTGTTAGACGCGGATTTGGCGTGTGTTAATATATACAGGGTGGCCGCCACCCCATGCCCTCCAGTAGGAAATGTGTACCCCAAATGTCTGCGTATAGTGTTATATGTGTGTGAAAGTGTAAAGTGTTACGAAATGTTTGCGAGTCGTGTAACTGAGGGGGGACTTGGGGACCAGCCCGGTATTCACCTAGGGGGAAGTGGAAAACCGCGTAAAAAGCAGATCCAGGCTGGCCGGCACTCCTTCGTTAATCCGCCAGGAGGATTCGAACCGGGGCCGGTACGCCTCCCCGTCTCGGAAAGCCATGCTTTAGACCACACGGCTAACCGGGCGGGTAAATAAGATTGCCTCGTATAATGTACAAAATTATAAGTGCTGTGCAATGGGACTGGTTGATGTGTGTGTGCGTGTGTTGCCTTTAGTAATAACAGGGGTCTACAAAATTGAAAGATCGAATCGGGCTACAAAAATTATGGATCTGACTGCAATACTACTAGGAGAGTAACTTGACACTTAGTGCGCTACAAATGCTGGCCTATGTAATGCAACTTTGGGCAGGTCGAAACTAACGCTATCTGACTGCAATATTAGAAGGATTAAAAAGCTGCAAAATCTTGGTTGGCTGACAGTCACTTTACGAGAACAATAAAAAATTGTCGTACTGTGTTGCACTTGTTGGCCCTGTCTTAGTATTACTATACAATCAGTCTGCATACACAAATAATGAATGCGTGCAAGAAATATTATTTTGTTGTAAAAAGGGAAGTGATACCTCGCTTCACACCAACTCACATTCTTCACTTCATATCGTTGTCACCCACTTGCTACCATGTACTTAATTACCATTAACTTACAATCACTAACAGCGTCAAGAATAATCACAAACGTAATTAAACCAATCAAGCCGGCCGCGGTGGCCGACGGGACTGAGGCGCTTCAGTCACGGTCTGCACGGCCACTACGGTCGGGGATTCGAATCCCCCCTCGGGCATGGATATTTGTGCCGTCCTTAGTCTTAGGTAGTTCATAAGTAGTTTGTAAGCTTAGGGACTGATGACCCCGTAGTTAAGTCCCATAAGTTCCACAAACATTTGAAACCAATCAAACTGAATAAATCTATATTAAAGAAAATTAGAAAATTAGAAATCAGGAAATTCAACACGAGTAACATAAACTATAAAAATGAAGAATGTGCATATTATTGCGAAGTCGTGCAATGAGGCAGTATCTAAAACAGGGATGCAGCCCGACCCTCAGGAATGGATTAATTATAAAAAAATCAAAATGCTTTTTTTATTATTAAGTTTGGTTAATGCCCTATCCATGATATTACAATAATTACAGTGACGAGCCACGAATTAATCAAGGTTGTGTATAGGTTCCTACTGAATGGAAAGTGATATAAAATAAAATAAAATGAGATCAGCGACCTCGCGCAATGCGAAAAACATTTAAAGTGAATTACCAAAAAATTAGCAGCACCATGAAGAACTCCGGGCTGTGTCCACCACGAGCTCCAGTGCAACCGCCACGCTCCACTACTACTCTCAGACTCTCTCGCGGCAACACTCAGCAAAAACCCCGCCTACCGGCCGCCAATGATAATCCTTGCGGACCCAACAAATATATGTCGTTGCCAACATACATAATTCCAAAACTTAAGGTAGGAAATTTCCATTCAGTAGCCACCTTACACACACGGCTAACCGGGCGGGTAAATAAGATTGTCTCGTATACTGTACAAAATTATAAGTGCTGTATCCAGAGAGCACTGGTGCAATAGGAAGGAAGGAAGATTAGAGTTTAACGCCTGTCGACAACGTAGTCATTAGCTTACGCTCGGATTGTATGGGTAAGGATGGGGAAGGAAATCGGCCGTGCCCTTTGGAAGGAACCATTGCTGCATTTCCCTGGAGTGATCTAGGAAAATCGCTCTCGCTGGCAGTATCCTAACAAAGATAGATGGTAATCCCCACAGACGTTTAATGAACAGAGTAAGAGCATATGGTCTATCAGACCAGTTGTGTGATTGGATTGAGGAGTTCCTAGATAACAGAATGCAGCATGAAGTATTTTATCAATTTCAGCAACTGTTCAGATTATGAATTAATGAAATGCAGCAACCAGTTGCTTGTGATTATTTATTTTTAACGACCTGTTTCGGGCGCTTGAGTGCCCTTCTTATGGTCTCTATAAAGACAAACAAGTGCATTGGTATACAGTAAAGGCTATAAAATGTACAAAAGTCGGTTACAGAATTTTGAAGCAGTTTTGAACCAAATAGGCTGTAAAAAAAGATTGTTAACGTAATGGGATAAAAGTAAGTGTTAATTTTATCCCATTACATGAACATATCTTTTATTACAATCTATTTGGTTCCAAACTGCTTCAAATTTCTGTAACAGACTTTTGTACGTTCTATAGCCTTTACTGTATACCAATGCACTTGTTTGCCTGTATAGAGACCAGAAGAAGGGCACTCAAGCGCCCGAAACCGGTCGTTAAAAATAAATAATCACAAGCAACTGGTTGCGCAATTTCATTAATTTATTTATAGAATGCAGCATGTCATTCTCAATGGAGAGAAGTCTTCCGAAGTAAGAGTGATATGAGGTGTGCCACAGGGGAATGTCGTGGGTCCGTTGCTGTTCACGATATATATAAATGACCTTGCGGATAACATCGGAAGTTTACTGAGGCTTTTTTGCAGATGACGGTGCAGTATATAGAGAGGTTGTAGCAATGGAAAATTGTAATGAAATGCAGGAGGATCTGCATCGAACTGACGCATGGTGCAGGGAATGGCAATTGAATCTCAGTGTAGACAAGTTTAATGTGCTGCGAATACACAGAAAGAAAGACCCTGTATCATTTAGCTACACTATAGCATGTCAGCAACTGGAAGCAGTTAATTCCATAAATTATCTGGGAGTAGGCATTAGGAGTGATTTAAAATGGAACGACCATATAAATTCAATCGTCGGTAAAGCAGACTTAGATTCATTGGAAGAATCCTAAGGAAATGCAGTCCGAAAACAAAGGAAATAGGTTACAGTACACTTGGTCGCCCACAGCTTGGAAGAAAGGATATGGTGGAGACATGGCTTAGCCACAGCCTAAGGGATGTTTCCAGGAGTACTAATCTTGCAAGGTTAGCAGGAGAACTTCTGTGAAGTTTGGAAAGTAAGAGGCGAGGTACTGGCGGAATTGAAGTTGTGAGTGTAGTGGGACAAGATAGTCGTACTACATTTTCTTATGTAAGCCCTGTTTTGAAGTTATAAATAAAAAATGAAAGAAAAAACTTTTATTTAGAAGGCATACATATTTGATGTTTATGTAAATATTGTTATTTTTTATAATATGATACTTAAAATATTTTGTTTCTGTATGTTTCGTGTACGATCGAGGCGCCGCAATCAACAAGGGCAGTCGTCGCCACCGCAGCCAACATTACAGCAGAAGGCCGCTATTAAAATTTAACCGACAGTTACGGGGCTACGAATGCTGCTGCGCCTTCTTTATTGCCGCTCGTCAATCGTTTCAAAGAAGAAAAGAAAAGAATATTAAAAATTATAGTTAGTCTTGTTTGAGATTCAGTCCAAGCTAGTTGTCCATGTTCACGTTTCTTGCTAAACTGACGCTGTATTAACATCGAGAAGAGTAAATATTTGTTAATGTTGAAAGATATCTTGCATTTATGAAGATTTATTTATGATCAAGAATATTTTATAGCAAGAGAAATTTGATTCTTGTGAAAAATCTCGACTTATTTAAGAAAACAATTTAATTCTGATTGAATCACTACTGATTAGCTTCGAATGTGACATTATATTTGTATTTAGTGTGAATGTGGAAAACCAGTGTTTAGAAGGCAGTGGATTATTAATATTTTTCAGTACGAGCTAAAGACAGCAAATGCAAGTGCCTGCGTTTAACTTTGATGAAATTTTAGTAACGGCTACAGACTACTTTCCATGCCCCGCTCGTACAAGAACCTTATTTATTTTTGATGAACTATTTAAAGGAATTATTCATACAAATTTTAATTTATGTTGTGTTGCGGGACGCGTCGGACGAAGTCTAGAGAATTTACACGGTCAGCTTATGACAGTTGGTGTCGCTAGGGAACTGTAAATAAGTGATCAACAACGTCCTAGCAACTGATAAAAACCTTTCTAGTGTCAGAATAATTTCGTGATTAGGGACTAAAGAAGAACGTGAATGACAATATTAAATACCGCAGTTATCCTGTCGCCGTTCCACCACATGAGGCGGCATCGTGTCGGGATAGCACAGTCGGTAGTGCGCTTGCCCGCGAGAGGCAAAGGTCCCAGGTTCGAGTCCCGGTTCCGGCACACAATTGTAATCTGCCAGGAAGTTTCAACGATTAAAGGCTAGTCTACACGACGACACCAGGTTGCGACACTCGTTGCATGAAATGAGTTCGCGCAACTGGTTTCGTGTATGTCTGCAGACACGGCGCCAGTACTATGCACTTCAGTTTCGTTGTTTTGTGAGTGCCGTAGTCGCCGTAGAATGAAAGTTTTGGTAGCTGTACGAGTTGTGGTGGAGCTATTGCTTCTCTGTGAGAAGTCACTAAACATAAAAAAGAATAAGGAACGTGTTTGGGTTCGTGACTGAATTTAAAAAGAGACGTCAGCTTGGTTACTCAGCGACCTTGCTGAAAGGAATTGTGATTGAAGATTCTAGAAGTTATTTTAATCGACTTAGAATATCACCAGAACAGTTCACGTTCATTTTAAACAGAGTTAGTAATGCAATAAAGAAACAAGATACTGTTATGCGTGAAGCATTGTTACCAGAACTGAAATTACAAACTGGATTACGTTTCTTGTCAAGTAAATATTCGTCTGTAGAATACCTGTACCGTGTTCCGAAATCCATAATTGCCATAATTCGTTTGTATAGGTATTTCAAATTGAATGTATTTTAGTCTGCAATTCACTAATTGTCAACCCATCAATATTTAATTCACGAATAATTGCTTCAAGAGCACTAACACGCCGCTGCTTATTCCTGGAATTTTCATCGTTAAAATGGCACAAAATTCTTTGCATCGCATATATGTTCAAAAACCGAATTATTTCTTCCGTCCCCCCCCCCCTTTATGTTGTGTTTTGTTCTGTATTGGTCATCACCTAACATAAAAACACGCGCAATCAGTTTCGCCAAAGGTGCAAGGTGCCGAAACTGTTTAGTTTCGCCAACGAGCTGCGCGAACGCCTGCCGCGCATGCGCACTGGCCAGTAGCGCAGTTTCATGGATCGTAGTGTCGTCGTGTAAACTAGACTTTACGGATTAACGGACTTGTGCTCAGCTCTGGCGCTCGGTCCACACAATTTTGTCTCTCGAGTACGAACATGTCTCGGGAGCGCGGCTGACCGAGCACGACAACAGTGAGATTCCCAGTCGTGCGGTCGTCATCCGCTGCCGATTGCGTTCCTCACGCATCGCACGCATTACGCACGCGTCACGCATCGGGGAGATATCGCAGCCAGGCAAAACGCAGCCCGTGCCGGATCGACGTCTGAGCGGGCGCCGATACCGCACAAAGCCGCGCGAACAATAGGCGGGCCGTCATGGCATGGCCCTCCAGGGCTGCCAACAGCCACCTGACTCATCTAATGATGCGAGCGAGCTGCGTCTGGCCAGCTTCACCACACCTCCCCAGACCGCATCTCTAGAAGCAGGCGCCGGTGCAGTCACACACTGGCGTTGTCCTACGGCCTGGTATGACAAGATGCAGGAGGATCTGCATCGAATTGACGCATGGTGCAGGGAATGGCAATTAAAGCTCAATGGAGACAAGTGTAATGTGCTGCGAATACACAAAAAGAAAGATCCTTTATCATTTAGCTACACTATCGCAGGTCAGCAACTGGAGGCAGTTAATTCCATAAATTATCTGGGCGTAGTCATTAGGAGGGATTTAAAATGGAACGACCATATAAAATCAATCGTCGGCAAAGCAGATGCCAGACTTAGATTCATTGGGAGAATTCTAAGGAAATGCAGTCCGAAAACAAAGGAAGTAGGTTTCAGTACACTTGTTCGCCCACAGCTTGAATACTGCTCACCGGTGTGGGATCCGTACCAGGAGGGATCGATAGAGGAGGTGGAGAAGATCCAACGGCCGGCCGCGATGGCCGAGGGGACTGAGGCGCTTCAGTCACGGTCTGCATGGCCACTACGGTGTGGGGTTCGAATACCCCCTCGGGCATGGATATTTGTGCCGTCCTAGTTCGTAAGTAGTTCATAAGTAGTTTGTAAGTTTAGGGACTGATGACCCCGTATTTAAATCCCATAAGCTTTACAAACATTTGAACATTTGAAGATCCAACGGAGAGCAGCGCGCTTCGTTACAGGATCATTTGGTAATCGTGAAATCGTTACGGAGATGATCGATAAACTCCAGTGGAAGACTCTGCAGGAGAGACGCTCTGTCGCTCGGTACGGGCTTTTGTCGAAGTTTCGAGAACTTACCTTTACTGAGGAGTCTAGCAGTATATTACTCCCTCCTACGTATATCTCGCGAAGAGATCGTGAGGATAAAATAAGAGAGATTAGAGCCCACACAGAGGCATACCGACAATCCTTCTTTCCGCGAACAATAACATGCAGTAACTGCATGGCAAAGCCACATTAGCTGATGTTAGAAGGCCAGCTCAGTCAGTCATCCTGACTGTTGCCCCTGTAACAGGTTTCACCCGTACCGCCTGTCACTGACCCAGGAGCTGCATGGGAACGATATCCGTGCAAGAGTGACATTCTGTGAGTTGGCCATGCGTAATTTCACGCTGGAGTCTTTACAAAGTGTTATGTTCTCTGATGAGTCCACGTTCACAAATTATGGTGCAGTGACTCGCCATAACATGCACTACTGTGCCGCAGACAATCCTCGGTGGGTACGACCGTCAACGTAGGTGGTCTATTAACGTGTGGTGTCGAATCCTTGGGGATGAAATCATCGGTCCACACTACTTCCCAGGTACACTGACAGGTGAGTTATATCACGCTTTTATAACCGACAGTTTGGGTGGTCTCCTTGAACATGTGTGTCTACACACGAGAGTCCATATGTGGATGCAGCACGATGGTCACCCAGCCCATTCTGCGCGTGTTGTTGTGGAAGAACTAAACAACAAGTTTGCAGGAAGATGGTTGGGGTGCCATGATCCTCATTCGTGGCCCGCAAGGTCGCCCGATTTAACATCAGTAGATTTCTTTTTGTGGGAATATCTAAAGGATCGTGTTTATGTCACTGAGCCCACATCCCCTGATGATCTAAAACGGCGCATCGAGGACGCATGTCACTTCGTCACACCGGCGATGTTACATCTCGTCCGCATATCCTTTCGACGGCGCATTGCATTACGCATTGAGGAACATGGAGACACATTTGAACATCTCATGTAAATCAACTTCCCACCGCCATAACATCCATCACCCACCACACAGCTATGTATTATGTACAGCGTGTGGTATCTGCCCATGAAACTTTGATGGGTTGTAGCTCCTAAACTAACAGTGATAGCAATGTAGTTTAAATTGATTTGGACACAGCTGGTTTTAACGATTCCAATGCACGATAGAAAAAACTATTGTTCGATTTAAAAAAATATATCTTTGTGCTGTAACTCTGTGGAAAATGATACAATAAACTATGTTCATAGCTCCGCAGAAAGTGTAACATTTCTTGTGTTGACCTACCGCATTAAAATTTCCCATCACCTATTATTTTATTAGTTACAGAGGCAAACACACTTAGTGAAACACCCTGTATATATATAAAGGTACGGCCAAACTTTCAGGAAACATTCCTCACTCACAAAGAAAGAAAATATGTTATGTGGACATGTGTCCAGAAACGCTTAATTTCCATGTTAGAGCTCATTTTAGTATTTCTCTTTAAATGTAAATTGAAATAATTCGTGCAGAAAATTGTCAAAATACCCAATTGTTCCGTTAGTATGTACTGTACTTCCTCGATTCACCGCCAGTTGGTCCAATTGAAGGAAGGTAATGTTGACTTCAGTGCTTGTGTTGACATGCGACTCATTGCTCTACAGTACTAGCATCAAGCACATCAATCAGTGCGTAGCATCAACTGGTTAGTGTTCATCACGAACGTGGTTTTGCAGTCAGTGCAATGTTTACAAATGCAGAATTGGCAGATGCCCATTTGATGTATGGATTAGCACGGGGCAATAGCCGTGGCGCGGTACGTTTGTATCGAGACAGATTTCCAGAAAGAAGGTGTCCCGACAGGAAGACGTTCGAAACAATTAATCGGCGTCTTAGGTAGCACGGAACATTCCAGCCAATGACTCGCGATTGGGGCAGACCTAGAACGACGAGGACACCTGCAATGGACGAGGCAATTCTTCGTGCAGTTAACGATGACCCTAATGTCAGCATCAGAGAAGTATATGCTGTACAAGGCAACGTTGACCACGTCACTGTATGGAGAGTGCTACGGGAGAACCAGTTGTTTCCGTACCATGTACAGCGTGTGCAGGCACTATCAGCAGTTGATTGGCCTCAACGGATACACTTCTGCGATTTCCATGATTAATGTGATTTGAAGAGAAGTAATAAAATGAGCTCTAACATGGAAATTAAGTGTTTCCGGATACATGTGCATATAACATATTTTCTTTCTTTTTGTGTGCGAAATGTTTCCTGAAAGTTTGGCCGTACCTTTTTGTATATATGCGCCTCGGTTGCACAGTGGTAAAGTGCCAGACTACAAATCCAAAGGTCGCGCGTTCGATCCCCGCCGGGTCCTAGGATTTTTATCTGTCACTTTCCACTTCTTTCACCTCTGGCAGTATTGCTCATGTGAAAAATATCGAGTAGCACCGTGGTTCGGAACCCACGTTAAACTGTAGGTCCCCCTAAAACTGGCTGGGTAAGTCAGTTCGAAGGTCGGAGGAAGGCAACGGCATACCACCTCCAAACAGGACCATGCCTAGTAAAGCACTGTGGTGTTCAAACCAATCTTCGGATTGTTGACTGCTTTACCTTTATATATATATATATATATATATATATATATATATATATATATAATGAAAATGACTCACGTGGAGCACGCCAAACAACACATTCACGACTGTTGTCTCCGTTGGGAAGGGCCGCACAAAAATGGCCGTGAGCTCTAAGGCGTCTTGCACTGGAATGCGTAGTTGCCCCCCGTCGGAGGCACGAATGAGTGTATTGTTCTTAGCGTAAATTAGTTTAAGTACTTTGTAGGTCTAGGGCCTGACGACCACGGCAGTTTTGATCCATAGTTTTACAAAAACTTTTGGCATGTCGTAGAATATAGACAGGGTGTCTCAACTGTTTCACCCCAGATACCTCTGAAACTACGAGAGACATTGAAAAATGACTTTTACGGAGGGGCTTATGAAAGTAAGTACTGTGAGACACTCTAAAACGCGAAGAAATATAATTTTCAACACAAACGTATGGTTTTTTTATTTATTTTTTTTTTTAATTGAAAACCCCGTATTATTTCTTAAGCAATCGATAGGATGAGAAATCACCAAGAGAATGGCGTCGGTTGCATCGCGATGCGTCAATTACATCTGGAGAAACTGCGAAGCGAAGATGACGTTTGAAACACATGAGGCGCGCTGCTAGCGCGTGTCCGAGGCTCAACCGTGAGTCTCGCTTGAGCCTCATATTTCAAACATCAACTTCGCTTCGCAGTTTCTCCGGGTGTAATTGACGCATCGCGATGCAATCGACGCCATTGTTTTTTGTGAATTTTCAGCCTGTCGATTGCTTCAGAAATAATACAGGGTAAGGTAAAGCAATCAACAATCCGAAGATTGGTTTGAACACCACAGTGCTTTACTAGGCACGGTCCTGTTTGGAGGTGGTATGCCGTTGCCTTCCTCCGACCTTCGAACTGACTTACGCAGCCAGTTATAGGGGGACCTACAGTTTAACGTGGGTTCCGAATCAAGCTGCTACTCGGTATTTTGCACATGAGCAACACTGCCAGAGGTGAAAAAAGTGGAAAGTGACAGATAAAAATCCTAGGACCTGGCGGGGATCGAACCCGCGACCTTTGGATTTGTAGTCTGGCACTCTACCACTGTGGAACCAAGGCACACCACCATTAAAAAAAGAAAAAAATTTTGTGTCCCAACTTCGTCGCCGCCTTTGTGTCCCAGCCTCGTCGTAGGTGTCGGTGGCCGAGTGGATGAGACCGACACAGGAATATAGATAGCACGCTGGTGCAGGTACGGAGGGGAGCAGCCAGAAACTATAAACACTCGAGTAAATTAGAAAGAGATATATATTGCACAGAATGTAACAATACTTAACTTTTACATATTACTGCAGAATGTTGATACATAGTTGTTAGAGGTCTGCCTAGTGCCTGTACAATAGCAAAGTCTTCACTGGTGCCTATCTGATTACGAAGGTCCTAACTGGTTGCTATCCCAGTCCCAAGTGACCGATGTCCTTCAGTGGTGGCCACGAGCGGCGTTGTCGCAGAGGGCGCTCGTGGCTGTCGTCGTAAGAACGCCGCGCCGTGCGTTCATGGCGGCGCGCGGCGAAAGTAGGTGGCGCGCACTTTGTACTTGTGCGACACCACAAAAAAACATAAGTTTGCGTTGGAAATAATATTTCTTCACGTTTTAGAGTATCTCATAGCACCTACTTTCATAAGCCCCTGCTGTATGTTCATGATCTTGAAAGTGATTTTTCAATATCTCTTGTAGTTTCAGAGGTGTCTGAGGTGAAACAGTTGAGTGGGACACCCTGTATATATCTGGGAGCATAATCCCCAATATGGAAACATGGTAGCTGCTGTGTCTCGCTATGGGTCGCTTTCTTCGCTGACGCAAGACGTCGCCTAGACGGGGGACCCTGCCACGGGCTGCCCGGAGAGAAAAGTAAGCTACGGCGACTGCGACGGCGCTAGGCGGCGCGGCGTTGATGGATGGCTCCTTCTCGTCAGCGCGGCCGGCCTGGGGTGGAGTTTTTCGGCCGCGATTTCGCCGATGTGCGAGCACACGCATGTGCGTGCGTGCGTGGACGGTGGGGGCGCTGGAAGATGAATGGAAGCGCGAATAAAACTCGATCGACAGCGGCGCGAGAGATCGACGGCTGCGCTTTGCCTCGATACCGCTAATGACGGCGTGGGTCGGCGGGCCGGCGAGATAGGCGGGAGGCCAGCCCCACGCTAGAGGCGTCTGGGGCTGAACACACTCGGCCCGAATTTCATTATCGCCGGCGACCGCGAGGGGCGAGGGGCGAGGCCTACCCCCGCATGCGGGCCGCGGGGGTGGATTTCTGACCCCCTCCCCCAACCCCCTGTGTGCGTGTGGGGGCCCGGCGCATACGACAGCCCAAAAGCCCGCCAATGCTCGGAATGAGACGTTACACACCTCTGCCCGCCGCGGTTGCAAACCACCGTCTGCTCTCTCTCCCAGCAGGCGCTGGCGATACATTCAGCGGCGGAATCCGAAAAAAAAAAAAAAAAAGATACTGAATTCGACGAATTTTAGACCGAAGCGTTGGTCGAGTTCACTTCTACATATTCACTAAGCGGACTAAGTGCCTGGCATAGGTCACATCGTAACACATTCATAATATTTTATATCGTCTCTGTGACATTCATAATATTTTTAGACCATGATTAGGTAGTACTGCTGTGAAGCTGGTTAGGTCGCAAATTCTTTGTTATTGGTCACACTTCATGTACAGCGTGCTCTCAAAAAATGACGCGTTTCAGAATTACCATCATCAGATTAGCATCTCTTCCGTGCCATGTGCACACGTGAACAGATGGAAGTTGTTCTTCAGTATACATACAAAAGCAGACTACCTGTTTTTGTATGTATATTGAAGAACATCTTCCATCTGTTCACGTGTGCACATGGCACGGAAGAGATGCTAATCTGATGATGGTAATTCTGAAACGCGTCATTTTTTGAGAGCACGCTGTACATGAAGTGTGGCCAATAACAAAGAATTTGCGACCTAACCAGCTTCATAGCAGTACTACCTAAACATTTCATCTTGGTCGCCTACCTCCTCAGTGACTTTATGTCGCATTTACATTATTAGACCAATTTTTGAAAATTTTAATCCGACGCGTTGGTCTACTTCTACATATTCACTAAGCGGACTAAGTGCCTGGCATAGGTCACATCGTAACATATTCATAATAATTTTAATATTTTATATCGTCCCTGTGATATTCATAATATTATTTCATCAATTTTTTGGTTAAATAGGAAGGTAGGAAATAGGGTTTAACGTCCCCCCGACAGCTTGGTCATTAGAGATGGCATTATATATTATTATTTTCGATTATTCCCTTTAAAGAGAGCGATCGAACTTGAGTAATTATGACTTCTTCCTTCGTTCTTCCCAAATTCTCTTCATGCGTTCAATGTGTTCTCTCTTGCGTTCTTCTCACCACTTTTTTCCTGTTCTGTTCTCCATGTGTTCTTGTTTAAGTTTATGTTTCTTTATAATGTTCCTGAACTGTTCTCTATTGTTTATGTTGTCTTGTGTGATTCCCAGTTCTTTAATATCCTCTTCTGTTTCAGTGATCCACTTCGTCTTGTTTTTGCTCTTGTTTGCCTTGTGAGCCTGGTTTCATTCATCCTGCTGATATGTCCATAAAATTTCATCCTTTTTCTGATGGTGTCCGTTGTTTCCACGTCTTTGTAAATCTCTTTAGTTGGCCGCTTTATCCAAATTCCTTCCCGAAACTCAAAACCATATATTTTCCTCAAAATTTTTCTTTCCTGTTTTTCAATCTCTCTGATCTTCGTATGATCGTGAATCACTGCACCGTAGTTTCTGCAGCATAGAGTGCCTCTGGTAGGACTACTGTGTTGTAACGCCTTATTTTTGCATTAACAGAAACAGATATCTTATTGTAATGGTTCGTAGTTAGCTCATATGCTCTTTTGTAATTTTGAGACCCTTTCTTGATTGGCTATTGAGTTCAGTCCTGATGGTTGGAGCCGGTCGCGGTGGCCGAGCTGACTGAGGCACTCCAGTCACGGTCAGCACGGCCACTACGGTCGGGGGTTCGAATCCCCCCTCGGGCATGGATATTTGTGCCGTCCTAGTTCGTAAGTAGTTCATAAGTAGTTTGTAAGTTTAGGGACTGATGACCCCGTAGTTAAGTCCCATAAGCTTAACAAACATTTGAACATTTTTGATGGTTGGATCATCTCTCGTATACATAAAATATGTTACCAAGTATATATATTTTTATTCTAAATATAACGAAGTTTTCTTGTTTGTATTGTTTACACTTGAATTAAGATTATGTCTATTATTTTTTTCATTACAGCCATCTGTGTGGTACGTTTACAAAACTTCCTTCACTTTCTAAAGTTCTCTTCCTTTCTATTTCGCCAGTACTTCATCCGTCTGCTTTCTCTCCCAGTAGACGCGGGCGCTATATTCAGCGGTGGAATCCGAAAAAAGATACTGAATCCGACGCGCGGAATTTTCGTCCGAAGCGTTGGTCCAGTTTACTTCTACATATTCACTAAGCGGACTAAGTGCCTGTCATAGGTCACATCGTAACACATTCATAATATTTTATATCGTCCCTGTGACATTTATAATATTATTTCATCAATTTTGACCCACTTTACGGTGGTAACACTAAAAGTGGTCCTTTGCGATCGTCTTTTGACAGCTCGAAATTTAAATTAAAATAACGGCTTAACGATTCATCTGTCACGAACATTGAATAATCGAATTTGTAGAGGAGAAAATTCTCTACAACGTTGTTACCTTTTTTTTTCACATCTCGTACCGTTTGAGAGATATTTGCAAAAATAACGGAGTTTTGACTCCCTCCATTGAATTAACAGAAACCAGTCGTTCGCAAATGTCACGTGACATTCCTCGCTCAGAACTGGCAAACGCCATCTTGCGTTGAGTATTTGATGATTTTCTTATTGTAACTTTCAATCTCTGAAGCAAGCAGGAGTAAAATAATGGGAGCGTAAGGTTATTTACAACTTTTACAGAAACCAGATAGCGGTTGTCAGAGTTGAAGGGCATGAAAGGGATGCAGTGGTTGGAAAGGGAGTAAGACAGGGTTGTAGTCTTTCTCCATTGTTATTCAATTTGTACATTGAGCAAGCTATAAAGGAAAGCAAGGAGAAATTTGGAGAAGGAATTAAAGTTCAGGGTGAAGAATTAAAAACATTCCGTTTTGCCGACGACATAATACTTCTGTCAGATACAGCAAAGGACCTGGAAGAGCAGTTGAACGGAATGGACAGTGTGCTGAAAGGTGCATATAAGATGAAGATTAACAAGAGCAAAACTAGATTAATGGAGTGCAGTCTAAGAAAATCAGGTGATGCTGAAGGAATTAGATTACGTAACGAAGCAATAAAGGAGGTAGATGAGTTTTGTTACTTGGGCAGTAAAATAATAAATGATGGTCGCAGTACAGAGGATATAGAATGCAGAATGGCAATGGGTAGAAAAGCATTCTTCAGAAAGAGAAATTTGTTAATATCGAATATTGATTCAAGCCTAAGGAAGTCCTTTCTGAAGGCATATGTATGGACTGTTACCTTGTATGGGTGTGAAATATGGATGATAAACAGTGCGGACAGGAAGAGGATTGAGGCTTTTGAAATGTGGTGCTACAGAAGAATGCTGAAGATTAGGTGGGTGGATCTCGTAACTAATGAGGAGGTACTGAAAAGAATTGGGGAGAAAAGAAATTTCTGGCATACCTTGATTAAAAGAAGGGATAGATTGGTAGGACACATTCTTAGACATCAAGGAATTGTGAATTTAGCGTTGGAGGGAAGTGTGTGGGGTAAAAACCGCAGAAGAAGATCAAGAGATGGATACAGTAAGCAGATTCAGACAGATGTAGGTTGCCGTTCTTATGTGGAGATGAAGAGGCTTGCTCAGGATAGGGTATTGTGGAGAGCTGCATCAAACCCGTCTCCGGACTGAAGACCACAACAACAACAACAAACTTACACGTAGTCATTTCAAAGCAATGGTGCACTGAAGAATTAACAAAAACACGTCGTTCTTCGTACGATAAATGATGATCTACCGTCTACAAATGCCATATTAGCATCAATTAACAACGGCCATCAATAGTACGAAATTAAAGAACCCAACTAGCGTAGTGAGCAGTGCGTTGGACTGTGACGCTGAAGGTCAGTGGTTCGGAACCGGCCACTACCTAATTTTTTTCCCTAAAAGGGTTTATTATTTTTTATTATTTAGATTATTATTTTGGTCCAAAAGGTTTGCAAAAACTTATAAAACTACAAATCTAAAGTGGGCCGTAAAACACATCAGTGCGATTTTTTTGGTTAAGAAGGGAGGAAGGAAACTTAGGGTTTAACGTCCACTCGACAGCTTGGTCATTAGAGACGGCCTCATAAATATATAAATCATGTTCCCAAATACATACGTTTCTATCCTAAATATAATAAAGTTTTCTTGTTTGTATTGTTTACACTTGAATTAAGAGATTACGTCTATTATTTATTTATTTATTTTCTTTACTGCGATCTGTGGGTTAGGTCTACACAACTTCCCTCACTTTTTTCAGTTCTCTTCTTTCCTCTTGCGCCAGTAGTCCTTCATTCGTTGGCTCACTCGTGCACGTTCTTCTGCCGAGAATACTCTGTTCTTCCTCGTTTTCTCCTTGAGGAAATCCTTCACCCCCGCAGTCTTTTTCCTAAAGATCTGCCTGTTCACAATTTCTTTTGCCGTGATCTCGCTTTTTTTCTACGTGTCTGTGGACTTCTCACACGCATGGAACTTGTGTCTTCCTGTTCTCCTGGTATAGAAGAATACCTCTCTGATTCCATTCGTTTAATATGTCCATAGAAAGACAGTCCTCTTTTCTTAATCGTGGAGCTGATATTTTCAAATCGTTGATAAAGTTCTGGATTTGATTTTAGGCCGAACGTAAATTCATTTGATGTTCTTCTGGGCCCCAGAATCTTTCTTAGGAATTTCCTTTATTTCCTTTCCAAGTCTGAAAGTCCCTTCCTGGCTATTGTCTCAGATGCATTTAAACATCCAGGTTTGACAACTCTGCTGTAGTGTCGGAATTTGGCCTGATATGGGAGTGATTCAGATTTGTATGTGTTCTGACACAATCTGAATGCTATTTCCATTTTTCTGGCCTGTTCTTCAATTGCTGCCTTTTCATTGTTGTCTGGAGTCAAAATCTCTGCTAAGTACTTGAACCTCTGAATTTTGATGTCGCCATACTTGGTATTCATAGTTCAGACGAGATCAGTATCTTCTAAAAAGATATTTCTAATCCTGCTTTGACTGCTGTTTCCTTGAGGACTTCAATCTCTTTAGTTGCAATTTGTAGATTCTTTAAAAATTCTATATGATATTCTATATCATCTGCAAACGCGAGGAATTTAAATGTAACCCCAGAGTTTTGTGGCCTAGCCTGATTCCATTTGGAAAGTTGAACTGACTCATTTCTTTTCGCCATTCAATGATAACTTTCTTTAAAACACTGTTGAACAAGATTGGAGAGAGACTGTCTCCTTGTCTTAAACCTGTTGGCTCTGACAGTTCTCCTAATAATTTAATTTGTGATTGGGCGTTTGTTAGTGTTTTCTGAATAAGTCTCGCTGTCTTATCATCTACTCCAAATTCTTTCAGCACTTCTATTAATATGTCTCTATCTACGGAGTCGTACGCAGTTTTAAAGTCCACAAATGTCGTGATCACTGTCTTATGAGTTGCTAGTGCCTTTATTTTGATTGTTTTGGTGGTAAAGATCTGCTCTGCACACGATATTCCTGTCCTAAAGCCAGCTTGAAAATGCTTAAATGTTTGTTAAGCTTAAGGGACTTAACTACGGGGGTCATCAGTCCCTAAACTTACAAAATACTTATGAACTACCTTACACTAAAGACGACAAAAACATCCATACCCTATGGGGGATATGAACCGCCGGCGGGGCCTTCAGTTTCTGTATGTTTGTCCGTCCACCACGTCCGAACAACATTGCTGTATTTCACTCCGAAACCCCTGGAAACTTCCCTGGTGAGAATGCCTCCTGCCACAAACTAAAAAAGCGGATACGGTTACTTAGCTTACATTTATCGCGAATCCTTCATCAGCGCAAAGTTCCAAGAGACAAAAAAAAAAAAAAAAAAAAAAAAAAAAAAAAAAAAAAAAAAAAAAAAAAAGCGGATGTGACTTGCGTGTATAAGAAAGAATGGACCTAAATAATTACAGATGAGTAACTTCACTAACATCAGTTTGCTGTAGAATTGTCTAACACATTCTCAGTTGTAGACATCTCCATCTGGTGTCTGGTACAAAGCGAAAAAAAAAAATCTGCCTGTAGATGTGAAATAACAAAATTAAGAAACGTAATAGACAATACGCGGACGTATAAGCCATCACAATATGAAGAGAAAAGTACAACATTTTCAGATGTTATATTTGCTTAGAGAGCTATGACAACTCTTGCATTAAGTTACTGATCAGTTAGACAGAGGGCGCACTTGGTCCATTTTTCCGTATTGTGTTTTTCTTACAAGGACAGTACTTGGGCTCGAACAAACACATACACACCAAAATCGTATGAGAGATAATGTAAAGATCCCTTATTGCACTAGTGATACTCCCGCATCTGCAAAACTCTGCAGTCGGCCGTTAGAGGCCTCTGCGTGTGCCATGCCGCATTGCACTTTGACTTGTCGGTTCGCCAGTAGGGACGGTGCAGTGTGCCTCCGAAGTTGCATTTTGTGACGTTATTTGTGTGGTGAAGCGTCAGATGGGGTGGCGATTGGTAATCAAGTCTGCTAATGTATTGCGATTGGTTGAGATGAAGTTACGAAGAACCCTTCTTCGTGAAGATTGTATTAGTTTAGAAGATGAATCATTTGCATGCTTTCTCGTATCTGTTATGGTACAGAAATATGAGCATAAGTTGGATACTGTTGTTACAAATTCATAATAATGTTAATAGGGATGATAATGACGAACAACTCATTGCAAGCGGTAGTGCTACGGTAAGTGCGGGAAGAGGCGATGGAAGCAGTGGCAGTGAATACCAACAGTCTTCCGAGAAGAAGGTTAAAGTTGCAACTATCATCACGGCTTTTGATGACAATACGCTACAGAACATGAACGACGATTATTACATAAGTTATAGTTAAGATATCTGCATTACGTATGGCGTCTAGAGTTACAACTACAGTGCTATCTAGAGCATGGTAGCAGAGCTTTGCATAAAAACGACACCCACCAGCACATTGAGGTGTACGTAGAGATCCTGTAACCAAACGTTCATACAGATATGTTTGTTTGAGCCCATGTACTTTCCTTGTTAGTTGTAATGAATATTAGTTCATTCGCAAATGATTCTTCCTACTTATGTACTTTCTGTTTATATATTTTTTCTAATTTTTACTCTTTTTAGTTAAGGCACTTTCTGCATAATGTTATAGAGGGCAACACTGCACATTGTATAACTTTTAAATTTTAATGTGGATTTTATTTTACACTTTCTTTCATACACTACACTGTGTGAAAAATAAAAAAATAAAAATAAAATAAAACCACACACATTTTATTTCCTTGCTGACCATATCCTGTATCTCAGGTTAAATTTTGTATTATGTCGTCTAAAAAGTATGGCTTATTGTAACTTACATTTTGTATAGAGGGTGTTGGGTGCTGGGTGCCATCCGCACACACGCAACTAGGTTTGTAGCTAAGAAATCAGTTTATGATTGCCACTGGATACATGTCTCGGTCACCTCTTGTTCGCATCGACGGCTCTTTGAACAGTGGCCGTTACATTTCAGATGTGTTACGACCCGTGGCTCTACCCTTCATTCGATTCCTGCGAAACCCTACATTTCAGCAGGATAATGCACGATCGCATGTTGCAGTTCCTGTACGGGCCTTTCTGGATACGGAAAAATATTCGACTGCTGTCGTGGCCAGTACATTCTCGAGATCTCTCACCAATTGAAAACGTCTGGTCAATGGTGGCTGAGCAACTGGCTCGTCACAATACGTCAGTCACTACTCTTGATGAACTGTGGTATCGTGTTGTGTACCTGTACACGCCATCCAAGCTCTGTTTGACTCAATGCCCAGGTGTATCAAGGCCGTTATTACGGTCAGAGGTGGTTGTTCTGGATACTGATTTCTCAGGATCTATGCACCTAAATTGCTTGAAAATGTAATCACGTGTCAGTTCTAGTATAATATATTTGTCCAATGAATACCTGCTTATCATCTGCATTTCTTCTTGGTGTAGCAGTTTTTGTGGCCAGTAGTGTAGTTCCAAGTATATAGTTGAATTTACGGCCTTTTTGAGAGATAAAGCAGTAAAGGCCGCAATTGACTATGTGGATAGGAAATACTGAACATAATTGATGGAGGAAATATAAAAACGGAGTAAGAGAAGCAGACCAAAGGGTGTACTGACACAAAACTAAAATAAAATATATATTTATAAATAAAATAAAATAAAAAATAAAAAATTAAAAAAGTAAAAGAAAGAAAAAGCAGCAATGGCTAGAAGACAATTTCAAGTCCGTAGAAGAATATATAACTAGGGGAAAGGTAGAGAGCGCCTACAGAAGATACTGTTGGAGAAAATAAACGAAGCCGCATCAGTATCAAGAGCTCAGACTTATGATAGAGAAGAAATACCCTCAGACTTCAAGAATAGCATGCTAGCATGAGACATGAGGTCATAAACAACGCATGGTTTCCAATTTACAACGTCTGTACTAGTAACTGTTGTTGGCTGCTTCAGTCTGAAGACTAGTTGGATGCAGCTGTCAACGCTATCCTTTCCTGCTTACTGTATTCGTCTCTCGGTCTCCCTCTGCGATTCTTACCACCCCCATTTCCCTACAATGCTAAACTGGCGATTCCTTGATGTCTGACAATGTGTCCCACCAATCGATTCTATCATTTAATGAAGGTATGCAGGAAATTTCTTTGCTCCGTAATTTTGTTCAGCACCTCCTCATTAGTTACGTGATATGCCGATCTAATCTTCAGCATTCGTTTGTAGCACCACATTTCAAGAGCTCCTACACTGTGTAGGACAGCTGGCTGAAACTGGCTTACAAGTTCGTGGCACTCTCTGTCAGTAATGCTGGAGTTCAATGTGCCTTGACGACTGCTTCCACTGTCGCAGGCATACGTTCAGTCAGGTGCTGGGAGGTTTCTCGGGGAATGGCAGCCATTCTTCACGGAGAGCTGCTCTGAGCAGAGGTAGACATGTAGGTCGGTGAGGCCTGGCACCAAGTCTCAAAATATCCCAGAAGTGTTCTATAGGATTCCGGTCAAGACTGTGCAGGACAGTCCATTACAGGGATGTTATGGTCGTGTAACCACACTGCCAAAGGCAGTGCATTATGAACAGGTGCTCGATCGTGCTGAGAGATGCAATCGCCATCCCCGAATTGCTCTTAACATTGGGAAGCTAGCACGTGGTTAAAAACTTCAGTGTAGGCCTGTGATAGTGCCACGCAAAACAACAACGGCAGCAGGCCCCCGGCATCAAAAACACGACCACACGATCACCTCCGAATTTCACTGTCGACACTATACTCGCTGTCAGATGACGTTCACCGGGCATTCGCCGTACCCACTCCCTGCCACCGGATCGCCACACTGTGTACCGTGATTGGTCACTACACACAGAGTTTTCCGCTGTTCAGTCGTCCAGTGTTTTTGCTCCTTACACCAAGCGAGGCGTCGTGTGGCACTGACCTGCGTGATGTGTGGCTTAAGGGCAACCGCTCCAACATGAAATGCAAGATTCCTCACCTCCAAGCTAACTATCGCAGTACTTGGAATGGATCCTTATGCAGTTTGGAAATCCTGTGTGATAGTCTGGACTGATGCCTGCCTGTTACAGTGTACGACCCTCTTCAGCTGTCCGCGGTCTCTGTCAGTCAACAGACGAGGTCGGCCTGTACGCTTTCGTGCTGTACGAGTCCCTACACGTTTCCACTTCACTGTCACATCACAAACAGTGGACCTAGGGATGTTTAGGAGTGTGGAAATCTCGCGTACAGACTTCGACTCAACTCACACCCAACCACCTGACCACGTTCGTGAGATCGTGAGTTCCATGGAGCACCCCATTCTGCATTCTCATGATGTCTAAGGATGTCGCTAATGTGGAGAACATGAATGTTTTTTTGGAGAAGTCAGGGTACTTTTGATCACACAGTGTATCCTTTTTCTTTTTTTCCTTTGTCTAAACACCTTAGGCCTATCGTCCACGTTTCACTCCCGGTCAGTGTTACACTCCAGACAAATGTCTGTAGAAATGACTTTCTAATTTGGTGTATATTAATATTGTAAATATGCATTTCTTCCAAAAGCCAATTTTTACCTCGCCCATTAGAAGTTATTTTGCTACCCAAATAACAAAACTCATCTACTACTTATTCCTTCAGCATCTCCTGATTTCCTAAGACTAGATTCCATTACCTTGGTTCGTTCATACCTCCTTTTCAAGACACTGTCCATTCTGTTCAATTGTTCTTCCAGGTCCTATGCTGTCTTTTACAAAATTACTATGCCATCGGCACACCGCAAAGTTTTTATTTCTTCTCCATGGACATTAACTGTTTCTCCAAATTTCTTTTTTCATTCCTACACACCTTGCTCAATGTACAGATTAAACAATATTGTGGAAAGGCTACAGCCCTGTCTTACTCCCTTCCCAATCAATGCTCCCCTGTAATGCCCCATGAGTGTCTCGTTTTTGTGCAAGGTATATACAACTTTTCGTTCCCTATATTGTTCTCCTGGTGCCTTCAGAATCTGAAAGAGAATATTCCAATCAACACTTTCAAAAGCTTTCTCCAGATCAATAAATGCTAAATACGTAGGTTTGCCCTTCTTTTAATCAAGGTATGCCAGAAATTTCTTTTCTCCCTAATTCTGTTCAGTACCTCCTCATTAGTTACGAGATCCACCCACCTAATCTTCAGCATTCTTCTGTAGCACCACATTTCAAAAGCCTCAATCCTCTTCCTGTCCGCACTGTTTATCGTCCATGTTTCACTCCCATACAAGGCAACACTCCATACAAATGCCTTCATAAAGGACTTCATTAGGCTTAAATCAATATTCGATGTTAACAAATTTCTCTTTTTCAAGAACGCTTTTCTACCCATTGCCATTCTGCATTTTAATCCTCTGTACTGCGACCATCATTTGTTATTTTACTGCCCAAGTAACAAAACTCATCTACCTCCTTTATTGCTTCGTTACCCAATCTAATTCCTTCAGCATCACCTGATTTTCTTACACTGCACTCCATTACCCTAGTTTTACTCTTGTTAATGTTCATATTATATGCACCTTTCAGCACACTCACTGTCCATTCCGTTCAATTGCTCTTCCAGGTCCTTTGCTGTCTCTGACAGAATTACTATGTCGTCGGCGAATCGCAATGTTTTTAATTCTTCACCCTCAACTTTAATTCCTTCTCCAAATTTCTCCTTGCTTTCCTTTATAGCTTGCTCAATGTACAAATTGAATAACAATGGAGAAAGGCTACAACCCTGTCTTACTCCCTTTCCAACCACTGCATCCCTTTCATGCCCTTCAACTCTGACAACCGCTGTCTGTTTTTTGTACAAATTGTAGATAACCTTACGCTCCCTATATTTTACTCCTGCTTGCTTCATAACTTGAAAGAGTTTATTCCAATCAACATTGTCAAAAGCCTTCTCCAAATCTACAAAAGCTAGAAATGTAGGTTTGGCTTTTCTTAATCTATCTTCTAGGATAAGCCGTAAAGTGAGTATTGCCTCCCGTGTTCCTACATTTCTCCTGAACCCAAACTGATCTTCCCCGAGGTCGGCTTCTACCAGCTTTTCCATCCTTCTGTATATAATATAGAGATATATGTGTGCTAAAGTGTAAAGTGTTGTGAAATGTTCGCGAATCGTGTGATTGAGGCAGGAATTGGGCACCAGCCCGTTATTCACCTAGGGGGATGTGGAAAACCGCCTAAACACCACGTCCAGGCTGGCCGGCACTCCGACCCCCTTCGTTAATCCGCCGGGCGGATTCGAACCGGGGCCGGTACGCCTCCCCGTCTCGGAAAACGGTGCTTTAGACCACACGGCTAACCGAGCGGGTCGGCGTCCTGAAATATGTATTATGATCAATTTAATTGATTATAAACATGTGGGCGAACTGAAATGTTCGGTCGCCCGTTCTCAAACAATTTTAGTGATTATGTTTTGGTAGTGTAGGTCATGAAGTACTTTTGTGCGACCACTTTTTATCTTTACCTCTCGATAACTACGGTTTCATTAAAATTTGTTTTCATTTTTCATTCGACGAATGCAGTCGCGAGATACATTACATTAAATGCTACAACCTACATCTACATCTACTTGGATACTCTGTAAGTCTCATTGAATCGAAGCACTTTTATGATATTTCTCTATAGTTCCATTCTCTGATAGCTCCCGGGAAAAAGGAACACAAAATACTTTGTTTTCGATCTGATTTCTCTCATTATTATGATCATATCTACCTTTGTAGGTGGGTGCAAAAAATATATGTTCGCATTCTGAAGAGAAATTTGGTGAAAGAAATTTCGCAAATAGATCTCGCCACAACCCAACTCGTGCATCCTAGCCTGTACCGCGATAATTCAAAACGAGCTGCCCTTCTCTGAATTCTCTCTAAATAGTCCGTCACTCCCACCTGGTGTGGATCCGACAATGCGTATCAATACTCCAAAATTGGACGCACAAGTGTAGTATAGGCAGTTTCTTTAGTAGAACTGTTGCATCTTGTAACGGTTCTGCCAATAAGACGTAGTCGTTGGTTCACCTTCCGTACAGTATTTTCTATGTGTTCTTTCCAATTTAAGTTGTTCGTACCTGTTATTCCTAGGTATTTAGTACAATTGTCTGATTTATCGTGTACCTGAAGTGTAACGGATTTCTTTTATTGGTCATATGGATGATTTTCATTTATCATTATTAAGGGTCATTGCCAATTTTTGCACTATGCTGATATCTACATCATCATGCAGTTGCTTTTGATCTTCTGGTGACTTCAATTTGCCATAAATGACAGCATCATTCGTGAACAGTCTGAGAGTTACTCAGATTGTCTTCTAAACCATTTATAAAAACAAGGAACAGTAGGGGTCCTATGACACTTCCTTGGGGAACTTCTGTTCTACTCGACGGCTTTCCGTCAATTACAACGTGCTGTGTCCTTTCTGACAGGAAATCACGAATCCAATCGCACAACTGTGGCGATATTCCATAAGCACGCAATTTGATTAGATGACCTTGTGAGGGACAGTGTCCAAAAGCCTTCCCGGAAGTCTAGAAATACGGAATCTATTTGACATATCGATAGTACTCATCCCACCAGACGAGCAACTAAACGCAGTCTTTTCCGAGCAACTCTGACGAAAAACTTTACGCTAGAGCAGTGGTTCACAATGTTCTCTCGCTAGTGAGAACATTGTGAACCACAATGTTTCTGTCAAATTTATCGCGACCCAGTATATATATATATATATATATATATATATATATATATATATATATATATATATATATATATATATATATATATATATATATTCACAATGTTCTCACCCAGTATATATATATATATATATATATATACTGGGTCGCGAAAAATTTTACAGAAACATTATATATATATATATATATACTGGGTCGCGAAAAATTTTACAGAAACACGGGGTGAATCAGCTAACACTTGCACCGCAAATATTGCGGAAACGAAAAATGCGATTGATGTGCGGTATTCACAGAATGGATTGGTAGTCAAGGACTCGTATTGTTAGCCAATAAAAAGATTGTAAAAATACCTAGAAAGTGTATTTTTTATGCAAACATACAATTTTTCAAACGGAAAATCGTGCACTGGAATTTTTGACACCAGCTGTGTACAAAGAATTTGGATGACGTTTTTATCACGTTTAGTTTGGCAGCTACAACCATTCAGTTTTGAAGGCGGCAGCTATGACAGCGTAGCTGACTGGCTGGTGGTCATGAGACAGTGGGCCGTGCCCCGGGGGATAGCCACTCGTCCAGTCAGCTACGCTATCGCAGCCTCCGCCCCCGAAACTCTGAACGGTTGTAGCTGCCAAACTAAACGTGATACAAAGGCATTCAAAATTCTTTGTACACAGCTGGTGTCAAAAATTCCAGTGCATGATAGAAACAACCATTGTTCCAATTAAAAAACTGTATGTTTGCATAAAAAATACACTTTCTAAGTAATATTACAATGTGTTTGTTGGCTAAAAGTACGAGCTCCTGGTTATCAATCCATTCTGTGAAAACCACACATCAATCGCACTTTCCGTTTCCGCAGTATCTGCGGTGCAAGTGTTAGGTGATTCACCCCGTATATATTTATGGATTTAAAAGGTCAATATTTTGTTCATTTAGGATCAGTGTGTGAGTTTCTTAAATCTTGGTATTAATGTTCCTTTCCATCTCTCAACCGAAGCTTGTTGATTTTAGGCGTAAATCAGTTTCAGCACATTTGTTCTTTTTATATAAAGGATAAGAAAAAAGCATGTGAAATTACTTGTGGATTCCATTAATTCCTTGAAAAATATATCTGCATGCATTATGTACTTTTCAATTGAGATTAGGCTATAGTCTATAAATACGCTGTTCAAAGAATAAACACAGGTTTGTTCCACCAGGAAGTCTTACTCGGTGGTTGACAGTTTTAGCTTTTTAAGGTTGTACTCTACAAACGGATTCGTAACCCATAACAATTTCCTTGCCAATTGTTGTCAATCAAAATAAGAACCAATATTGAACAATACTCCTAGAAAAACAGTCAAGTTCCGCTTGGAGTAACTTGAAAATATTAATCCACAAGAACTTTAAACTTTGGTGCATCACCATTCACTACGTTTACATGGAACACATCTTCCGGAAGACGAAAACCGATTTTCGTAAACCGTTTTTCGCTGTCGTGTTTACATGACACAGCCTGAATCGGATTTCCAAATCCACTTAAGATGGCGGCTGAAAAACAGCTGATTCAGTCCCTGATTTAGTCAGCATAATCGCTAGTTTTCTTTACTTAAATACACAGATTCATGCTCTCTCTAATATCAATACTTTCATTTCATATTAGAAAATATCACTCCGTCCATATGTGCCGAAAATTCTTACCAAAAAAACACAATCTGACAAGCCAAGTACGCTTCAAAAACGGTTGCGTTTACATGGACACGAAAATCGATTGTGGAACTGGAAAACCGCTTTAGAGAAGTGGATTTCCAGAATCGATTTTGGAGTGTTTACATGACCAACCAAAAGCGGAATTGGGAAATCGGTTTACGAAATCCGGTTTTGGGAGCCCATGTAAACGGGGTGATTGTCATTTGAAATAAGGAAGGAATAGAGCTTAATTGTGATTTTTCTTTGAGGGATGGAAAATGAGTATTATAAAACACATTTTCTCTTGAAGTCCGTAATGTATGCTGAGCTCGCCTGGTGACCTACCTGGACAGACAATGCAATGCACTAGTGGGTCCCGACCAGTGATCTCTATATAACCTGCATGTATAACTCTGGTCTCTGAGCACAGAACTGTAGCGTGCCTGCACATTCATATGTATTGCACAAGATTTTGCATAGTCCGTCATTTTGTAACTAGCCAAACTAATTTCCATCAGTTAGTACGTGACAGATAATTGCTTGATTGTCTCTGGATTTGAATTTTATGTCAATATACGAAGTAACAGACTTGCCTGAGTACAGAATCGGAAGACATTTCTTTTTCGTTTTCCTGTAATACTTCATAGCAGTCGTGTTTGTGGTGTCGCACAAGTCTAAAGTGCGCGCCACCTACTTTCGCCGCGCGCCGCCATGCCCGCACGGCGCGGCGTTCTTACGACGTCAGCCACGAGCGCCCTGTGCTACAACTCCGCTCGTGGCCACCACTGAACTGTATCGGTCACTTGGGATTAAGACAGGCACTGGGTAAGACTCTCATCCGTAGGCGGGCTTCTACCTAGTCAAATTACGTATCTGCATTCCACTAGTCTTCAGTTAACAAAGCTAAGTATTCTACCATATTTCTACGAAATGTAAATCTTATACAAATCTAGGTTAGTGTTTGTAGTTTTTGTGGTTTCCACTGGCTGGTCACCTCAAAATGTTCAAATGTTTGTATAGCTTATGAGACTTAACTACGGGGTCATCAGTCCCTAAACTTACAAACTACTTATGAACTAGCTAATCCTAAGGACGGCAGAAATATCCATGCCCGAGGGGGACACACGCGTGCATCCTATTTCCCTGTGTCGGTCTCTCTCTACTCGGCCACCGACACCTAGGACAACCGGCGGCAACGAGACACAAAAGGGTTGAAATTAGTCAAGAAGCAGAATATGAACATCTTTGGCTGGCACGCTCAGAAATCTGTAGTCGAACAACCAGGTTATATAAAGATCTCTGGTCCCGACCCACAGACTGGGAACTACTGCGCTAGAGTAATAAGCCTCCAGTGAAGTAGTTTGGTCAAAGGTGTTGGAATAAATGTTTGACAAAAATCTCTGCCAAAAATGTTTCGCAGTATTTTACCGGCCTAACACGCTACTCGGCACGAGTAGTCGACTCCGACCACAAACCTACTCGTGTGAAATCGGATTTCAGGGCCGTGGCTTTGCGCGAGCGGCAAATTTCGCCGTATCGGTCCTCGCCGTTAATCGCGATCGCTAAAGGAGTAAAAAAGAAATTTATTTTAATACATCTCTTTAAAAAAAAATCGATTTGAGGTTTCGCGCATTATCTACCATAATCAACCAACACGCGGTCGGAGCTGCGGGTTTAAGCTAATGACATATATGACGCAGTGGGCCCAGAGAAATACAAAAACCAGTGAAGTAGTTTGGTCAAAGGTGTTATCCCTCTCATGCGTCGCTTTCTCAAATGAGGACACTTATATTTTGTCTTGTTTCTGTCATCTTTTACATCTGAGGTGATCGTAAAAACACAGGTACGTTATATGAGTCCTAATGATGAATGCTACAATGTCTCCTAGACGGCAGTGTTAGTCGTTGGGCTAACAAAGAAACGGAACGTAGAGATTACAAGAAACAGTAGAGGCAGGCCTTCACATGAAAGTACATTGTTGTCTGTACATCTAAAAACAAGAAAGCATGTCATTAGGTACCCAACGATTTATGCTTTAATGGGCTATAACACTGGTCATACAAGACAGGTGATCCCAATGCCAAGAGGTGCCACGATCGGGACTACCGACATAAAACGCGTTACATTTGAGAAAAGTGTAAAACTTTCTGTGCGCCCTGAGTGCATGAAACAATTTCATTGTACGAAAAATGCAAAATAGTGGACACTCTTCATGTGTTCTTTGATATTCTTAATAGATGTTCCATGTAAAATGTAGCAGTTTTCGTACTCATTGCCACTTTTGAGGACACCTCTATACTGGTCTATGAAACTCTCTTTTTTTTTTTTTTTTTTTTTTTTTTTTTTTTTTTTTTTTTTTTTTTTTTTTTTTTTTTTTTTTTAGATAAATTATGATGAAATCAGTACAAAATAGGTCTTAAGTTACCAAATAATGTATCAGAAATTTTGTTCATTGTCGGGTTGATAACTCGTGCATGAGAGGGTTACAATAAATCTTTGACAAGAATTTTTGCCACAAATGTTTCGCAGTGTTATACCGGCCTAACACGCTACTCGGCACGAGTAGTCGACTCCGACCACAAACCTACTCGTGTGAAATCCGATTTCAGGGCCGCGTCAAATTTCGGCGTATCGGTGCTCGCCGTTAATCGCGCTCGCGTGTGGGTTTTCGCCCCCCGGTTCGGGGGTGAGCCGCTGCCGCGGCCGCATTCATGGCCAAACACACCCCCCGGAGCCGGCCGCACCCCCCGGCCGGCTGCGACCACCCCTCCACACACACGCGCGCGCACCCCTCGCGAGATTTGGCGGCGCACAAAAGTTTTGGGTAGAAAATTGCGGAGCCTTGGCGGGCACAATTGGCGGCGGGCGGGGGTGCGCGCCCCCGGGAGCCACCCCCTGGCCGCCACTGGCCGCGGGGGCGCCCCACCCTCCCACCCGCGGTAGCGGGGTTGACAGTTCGCCACGAGCGGCCAGCCGTCACGTCGCTTTCGTCAGTAGGCCGCTGTGGGGGTAGGTCAGCAGTCAGCAGTCAGCAGTGGCTGCCACGCGACTCGACACCGTCAGGGCCCGAGCATCCACACACCCAGGACCGCTAGTCAACGGGACACACCACGCCGCGTGACAGGTAAGCCAGTGTCTTTTTCCCTCAAATTCTTCAAATATTTGTAAATCTACGAGACTTTACCGCTGTAGCATATCTGCCAACTCTCCACATTTAGGCATGAGTCTCCTGATTTTTCACTTTTTCTCCCGCCTCCTGATTTGACTTACGAAGTGCGATTTGTTCCTCGTCATGGGAAAGTATTTTATTGGTTTCTGTTGTCGTGAGTGATTAAAAAGGTAAAGCAGTCAGCAATCCGAAGATTGGTTTGAACAATTTACTAGGCATGGTCCTGTCTGGAGGTGGTATGCCGTTGCCTTCCTCCGACCTTCGAACTGACTTACCCACCCAGTTATAGGGGGTACTCGGTATTTTTCACAAGAGCAATACTGCCAGAGGTGAAAGAAGTGGAAAGTGACAGATAAAAATCCTAGGGTGCTGGCGGGGATCGAAACCGGCGGGACCTTAGGATTTGTAGCCTGGCACTCTACCACTGTGCAACCGAGTCGCCGATATATATATATATATATATATATATATATATATATATATTCTAAGACGTCGAACAAATCGCACTTATATATATATTGCACTTCATTAGTCGGGCGTCAATGGCCAAATAATAGATTTAGAGTTGCACATTCTATATATATATATATATATATATATATATATATATATATATATATATACACGTAAAAAATAAGTGAAGTCCACTTACCAGGAGAAGGAGCACAGGCAGTGATAGCAACAAATAAATAAATAAACACACAGACACACACACACACACACACACACACACACACAAACTCAAGTTTTCGCAGCCTAGCTGCTTCGTCAGGCAGAAGGGAAGGAGAGGGAAAAGGAAATGATGAGGGTTTTAAGGGAGTGGGTAAGGAGTCATTCCAGTCCCGGGACAGGAAAGACTTACCTTGGGGGGAAAAAAGGAGGGTAAACAATACACACACACCCACACATTTACACAGACGCAAGACTTGCAAGACGTGTTTATTTGTTGCTATCACTGCCTGTGCTACTTCTCCTGGTAAGTGGACTTCACTTATTTTTTACGTATATTTTTCCTGTTAGGAATTTTTCCTCTATATACAGGCTGAGCTACTTCGATGGGAACCATTCTTAGAAATAATATATATACATTTACTTGATCATCAAACAAATGTAGTAAATACCTCCGTTTATATACATATATAACACTTCACCGTCAGTCACGACAACAGACACCAATAAAACACATATATATAACACATTGCATTCAAAGCTTCGTAAAGGAAAAAAAAACTGTCACAATCATTTAGTAAATGGTTCTACATGTACTTATCTGACATTGCTACTACAGATTATCAGAAAAGTAGATCGAGAATGAGTCACTACGTGGAGGTGGCAGTTTATTTTTCTTTGTGTAGCTTTGACTGCGAATTGTATTAAATGTTTAGAAATCAGTCTTATTGGCCTATGGATTGTGCTCAGTTTTCATTGATTAAAAAAACTGCCACACACATGAAGTGACTGATTTTTGACGTACTTTCCTGAAGATATTCTGCTGTGACTTATTCTTTGATGAAAGTCGTAGGCCTATGTAAATTTTCGTTAATTTTTTGTACGAATAAAACTATTGGTGTTTTGTCCTCGATCAACTTAGAAATATACACTGTATATGGATACCTAACGCATGTTCCAAATTACATTACAATGTTATGTACATCGTCAGAAACATTAAACAGTTTTCCAAGAAAGTCACGATTTTCGAAATGCTGTTTCTTATGTACACAAAGCTTCAGTTTACGTCCATGACATTTGCAGCAATGACATTTACACTTAAAAAGTTTGTCCATAAACATTGAGCTGTTTCCTGCGATTGTCTCACAATTCAGCTCTAAAAATATTCATGACAAAATGATTTGTAGGTAATTAAACGTTCGTAAACATTCGTATTTTGTCATCTCGTGCATCGGAGCACTCCGAATCAATCTAGAGTTGCACTTTCGTTAGATATCGCTTCAGACCGAGCTACTTAGATTGCAAGCATTCTTCGAAATTATCCTGTTTGGACGACACTTTTCATATTTACAGTTCCCATTGAGTGGAAGGACAAAAAAGCTAGGGAGGGTAGGTTTAACGTTTCGTCGCCATACGGTAGTGGATTGACCACACGAAGTTTTCGAAGTACATAAACTGTGCATTTTCCTTTCGTCCTTTATAACTCTACTAGCTGTAAACCCGGCGTTGCCCGGGTGTTTATTTATCCTACACTCTCGCAGCCCACATCCCCTTCCCCCCCTCTCTCTGCATCCACCACTTTCTCCCCATCTCTCTGTTCGTTTCTCCGTCTCTGATGACCACGCTGTCGGCGGGAAGTAAAACCCTAAGATTCCTTCCTTCATTCTGTTCGTTTCCATCTTTCCCTCTCTCGGTAAAGATTTTTGCAAGGTACCCTCTGCTATGTACCAACAAATATTTATGTACCCAGTGACCTTCACCTTAGTTTAAAGGTCATATGTGCAAAATTTCGTCAATATCGGAACAAAACTATAGATTTCTATGCAACAGAAACACAGAGTCACACTGGAAAACGCACTTTGTTGTTCTTAGATCTTCCAGTTTTATTTCATACAACCCATGTTCTCAGAACATCCCATTTTTATGTTGCAAGGTACCTTCACACATGCACCGTATGAAACTTTAGGTAGACGGTGAACGGTGACCTACCTCTTGTTTGAAGGCAAGCATGCAATTTTTCGTCAAGTTTGGAATAAACTGTATATTTCGTCAGGGAAACGTATCCTCCGCTATGTACTTTAATTCTGTCCTATCGCAAAATACTTAGCTGACGTCTTCTACCTATAAACTAAATAGCGGCAACATTTCGTCTTCGTAGCTGCAGTAGTTTTAGGGATTTCGTGTTTAGTCAGTGAGTGACCATTTGCTTTTATATACGAGGCGCGTCCAGAAAGTAAGTTCCGTTTGGTAATAAAATGAAATTGTGCACAGATACAGAAAATTTTTTTATTACACGTAATTCTACAACTCTTAAACTACTTTTCCACATAACTGCCGAAATTATGCAGGCATTTGTCATAACGTGGCACCAGGTTTTGTATACCTTCTTCATAGAAATCTACCGCCTGTGTCTTCAACCAGTTGGATCCATAGCGAGAGCAGTAATTGTAAACCTACGGTTTTCCTGGATCTTGTCATCAATCGCGTGAACCAGTTCTTCTGTAACCAAAGGTTGACGCTCACTTCGTTCTTCATCGTGCACATCACTACGCCCGCCATTGAACTGTCGGACCTTTCTTCTCACCATCGAATCACTCATCGCATTTGGTCCGTAAACATCGCAAATTTGCCGATAAATTGCACTCGGTTTCACTTTCCTCGCATTCAGAAACCGAATCACCTGATTTCACAGGCGGCGGGATTTTCAATCAACGCCGACATTTCAAACAAGCACAACAAAGCGTACGTAACTGACAGCGATCTCCAAATGGCGCACGTTCTTCTCCTTGATACACATCGTCTACAGCGCATGTGCGGAACTGCAATCGCAGCGCTGCAGCGGAGATAAATTGAAGCGGAACTTACCTTCTGGACGCACCTCCTATATAGAGATATCTCCTGAATTATGTGTCCTACAAAAACATTATTTACCAGGTTCGTAGTGTGGAATATTAGGAAACTTCCTGAGAAATGTGTTTTAAATGGCGTTTGTAGTAAATACGTAGTTAATTACAACCTCATGCTTATTAGGTGGAATTTTCATGCATTTTATTGTCTCTGAAGTCATAGCACCTGAACTATATGTCGTAATACGATATTATTTCGAAGATACATCCATCCAATGACTGCAAAATACGTCGCGAATATTGTTAGTAGAAAAGACGAGATAAATGAAAACACCATTCGTGATGAGGCGGTTTGTCATTATCCTAATTTTCTATGACTCCGTATACCATTAACTGTGTGTCGTACTATGATAAAATTTGGAACGTACGTTCAGTGGTATGTGCGTATACTGTCTGTCACATTTCTAGGGAATATTATTAATAGTGTACGACTAATAATTTGTAACGTCATGCCAATGGCCGTAATTTTACTGACTGAAATTATGTTTAAAGTTTGATGCAAGTCGTTCAGTGCTCTTCTTCTCAAATAGTGGACTGATAAAGTCACACTATCACGTTCCGCAAGACGGGGAAGTTTTCATTGTTTATGACGTATTATCTCCTGAACTATCGGCTGTATCGCTAAATTCTTTCTTAGATGACTAGAAATAAACAACTTTCCTGTCAAATTTCAGCTTCATAGGTGAGTTACTTTTCGAGATTTCGTGTTTAGTGAGTGAGTGAGTTTATATAGACAGAGATTACCACTTCTTGCTCCCATGTAAGAAGTGCCCTCACAACATCACTTCACCGTTCAGGTGAGAAACTATACGGACACAGACAACTGCACAGTTTTGATGATGATGTCTCAATGAAAGCGGCCTGTGAGCTCAATCTGGAGTCAGTATTGTGTATTGTGAAATCGTGACGTTCGACGCCATATTGGTGAAAGTATGTCTCTCACTCTATCCAGTTGTTATCAGCATTTGCTTACAACGAATTTAACATTCTGACACATGTAATCGTTTCTTGTAGTTGCTTTCAAAGAAACTAACTCAAATACAACGGCAGCTACTTTTCACAAAATAGTTTGAGACATGGATTAAACCGTACTCATGAAAATAAACATCAGAAAATGGCATGAGCTGTATAAAAGATATATCTGAGTTAGATTTTGATTAACAACTAGTGTTTCTAACAGATTTCGTTTAATGACTACATTGTTTTACTATAGAAAGATAAATTTGTAAAAACGACCAATTCGATATTCTGCTACAACATTTTCCATACAGTAATTTCTAGTAAGTGAGCTCAAACGGGAATCAGTATGAACAAGAGGCAAATAGAGAACTCAACACGAGAACTAGCGTTGGTCCTCTGCTATTCGTTATTTACATAAACGATTTAGGGGAAAGTCTAAGTAGCTCTCGTAGGTTGTTTGCAGATGACGCCGTCATTTACCGTCTAGTAAAATCATCTGAAAATCAAAACGATCTAAATAAGACATCACTATGGTGTAAAAATTGGCAATTGACTCTAAATACTGAGAAGTGTGAAGTCGTCCACATGAGTACGAAAAGAAATCCGTTAAACTTTGTTTACAAGATAAATAAATCAAATGTGAAAGGCCGTAAACTCCACAAAATACCTACGAATTACGTTTACTTCAGACTTAAACTGGAAAGAATACGTAGATAATGTCGTGGGAAAGCCGAACCAAAGACTGCGTATTATTGGCAGAACCCTTAAAAGATGCAACAGAACTACTAAAGAGACTGCATACACTACTACTTCTGCCCAGTGTGGACATCGAAAGAGTCTAAAGAAGGGCAGCTCGTTTCGTATTGTTACGATACAGGGGAGACAGCGTTACGGAAATGATACAGGAGCTGGGATTGGAATCATTACAACTACGGTGCTTATAGCTGCGGCGTGGGCTACTTGCGAAATTCCAATCGCCAACATTCTCCTCCGAATGCGAAAATATATTGTTGACTCCCACTTACATAGGTAGAAATGATCATCAGAATAAAATACTAGAAATCAGAGCTCGAACGGAGCGATTCAGGTGTTCTTTCTTCCCACGCGCTATTCGAGAATGGAATGGGAGTTAAATAGTATAGTGGTGGTTCGATGAACCCTCTGTCAGGCACTTAAATGTAATTTGCAGAGTATCCCATGTAGATGTAGTGTCTACAGCAATGTAGCTTATTCGTTAAATTAAATGTGATAGAAACACTAGTTCTGAATAAAAATTAGCCGGCCGCAGTGGCCGAGCGGTCTGCTGTGCGCCAGTCACAGTCTGCACGGCCGCTACGGTCGGGGGTTCGAATCCTCTCTCGGGCATGGATGTTTGTGTCGTCTTTAGTATAAGGTAGTTAGTAAGTAGTTTGTATTGCGTGGGCCACATTGACGCATGCAAGAGCCTCTCATCCAGATACACTTTTCTGTAACGCTTTCTTCGCCGTTAGACGTGAAAATTAAAGATAAATCATATTAATGCGTAAGGTGCAAAACAGTGCAAGTAGAAAAAGGGATGTGAGCTGATTTTAACAAAACGATATTGGGTTGCAGAAGTCATATTTTATTTCATTTACAACCACTGTAGAGCAGCTTGTTTAAGTGACCAGCTCAAGGGACACCAACGTTTCAGCCCATCTTCTCAGTCCCCCTCCTCAATTCTCTTTCAGTTCGTCTCCTCCTCCCCTTGTACATGTGTATTTCTAACAGAATTTACTGTAAAGTATCATGTACAGATCCAAATCTTTTACCAGATTTGAGGAAACAACAGGGTTTTCGAATATTCCCTGTACAATTTCTGAGCGCTAGTACGGGGGAATGAGTACATAATAGTTAATAAGGAACCCACGTCCGGCAATGTCATCCATTGACGCTGATAGCTTTTCTTTCTTTTTTTTTTTTTTTTTTTTTTACACTGTGAAACAAATCTATACCGTTGTATGCTCTTTGTTTTGCATAGCTTAAAAGGACACGTTGTTGTTATGGTCTTCAGTCCGGAGACTGGTTTGACGCAGCTCTCCACCCTACTCTATCCTGAGCAAGCCTTTTCATCTCCTCATAAGAACGGCAACCCACATCCATTTGAATCTGCTTACTATACGCGTCTTTTGGTCTCCCTCTGCGATTTTTACCCCACACACTTCCTTCCAATGCTAAATTTACGATACCCCGATGTCTAATAATTTGTCCTACCAAGCGATCCCTTCTTTTAGTCAAGGTATGCCAAAAATTCCTCTTCTCACCAATTCTGTTCAGTATCTCTTCATTAGTTATGCGATCTACCCACCTAATCTTCAGCATTCTTCTGTAGCACCACATTTCAAAAGCCTCTATTCTCTACCTGTCCGCACTGCTTATCGTCCATGTTTCACTCCCGTACAAGGCAACACTCCACACAAATGCCTTCAGAAAAGACTTCCTTACATTTACATTAATATTCGATGTTAGCAAATTTCTGTTTTTCAAAAATGCTTTTCTTCCCATTGCCATTCTGCATTTTATCCTCTGTACTGCGACCATCGCATGTTATTTTACTACCCAAGTAACAAAACTCTTCTACCACCTTCATTGTTTCGTTACCTAGTCTAATTCCTTCAGCATCGCCTGATTTTCTAAGACCGCACTCCATTATTTTTGTTTTGCTCTTGTTAATGTTCATTTTATACGCTCTCTTCAACACACTGTCCATTCCATTCAACTGCTTTTCCAGGTCCTTTGCAGTCTCTGATAGAATTACAATGTCATCAGCAAAACGCAATGTTTTTATTTCTTCCCCCTGAACTTTAATCCCTATTTCAAATTTTTCCTTGTTTTCCTTCACCGCCTGCTCGATGTACAAATTGAACAACATCAGAGAAAGGCTACAACCCTGTCTTACTCCCTTCCCAACTGATGCTTCCCTTTCATGCCCTTCGAGTCTAATAACTGCGGTCTGGCTTTTGTACAAGTTGTAAATAACTCTCCTTTCTCCGTATTTTACCCCTGCTGACTTCAGAATTTGAAAGAGTGTATTCCAGCCAACATTGTCAAATGTTTTCTCCAAATCTACAAAAGCTAAAAATGTAGTATAATATTATATTGAAGGTACTTCACTTATCTGTCTATGCAACTGATTTAATAAAATATGCTATTGCCATATGCATTTCGCCTTTATTTTGGAAGGCATCATCAGTGGCCTGTAATATACACATGATTATTTTTTACAAATTTTTATATTTACATTTCTCAGTATTTTTTAGGTTATCAACAGTTCTGACGTGTTATTTTGGTATAGTATTGATATCTGGATATTGTACTTACAATATTTCATGGATATTGCTTTACATCTGGTGCTCATTCATTGCTTCCAGCTGTTCTGCTTCAATTCCGTGCATTTTTGCTGTGTTTGTTATTCCAGCACTTCACAGTTAGCACCACTACGCACATGCCACTTTTGTTTGTGTTGTGTTTTTGTTTTTGTTGGTGTTGCCAACTGTTGGGTATGTGTTTGTCCTATCTTTGCTTTGTGTCAGTGTGTGTGTGTGTGTGTGTGTGTGTGTGTGTGTGTGTGTGTGTATGTGACTGCATAGACAACAGCACCAGATACTGATTTATTAATTATTAAAAAAATCAATAATTAATAAATTAATAAATCAGAAATATTGTAAGTACAATATCCAGATATCAATACTATACCAAAATAACGCGTCAGAACTGTTGATAACCTAAAAAATACTGAGAAATGTAAATATAAAAATTTGTAAAAAATAATCACTTATTAAAATAATTCCGACCAAATATAATCTCACGAGCCTGTCGATAACCACCAAAAGGTCCGAAAATGCCCTTTATACAACCTCTGATAATAAAATTCGGCGAATAGTCCACAAGATGAACTATGAATTATAAAATAACCACTTCTCGTAAGTATGGATCACTGTCCTTGAAACTTTGCGCGAAGTCTTGGTTGTCAGGAATATCGTCAAATCTGTTTTAAAGGGAAGTTCGAGTCGAAGGAATAGGAAGAAGTCTCGAGGATTGAGATCCGGAGAGTATGCTGCATCTTCAAGTTCCAACATTTCTTTTTTTCCAGGAACGCTTTGATGATATTGGCTGTGTTGTGAACAACAAACGAGGAACCTTGTTGTGCGAAAGACTGAATCAGGTGGATGGATAAAGGAAGGAAGAGGAGGATGTAGTTAGGGAGGAGGAGAAAATGGCAGAAAGAACGGGAAAGATAGAAACTGACAGGAAGAGAGACAAAGGGGGCAGGAGATGAAAACTGAGCGACCGGAAGATAAGAAAAACAGATAACTGGAACAATACCGGGGGAACGCCGGGGTTTCATCTAGTGTGAGTATATGTCTGTATAAAACTATTGATTGACATCCAAGCATACAGTGCCAAACGACTTACTAACTGTCAACCAGATTTTAGTCACCAGCCTCTCCTTCGTAAGCTTAATCATCTCAAGAGCAGTACTTTCACGCCACGCCCTCAATTATTTCCTGGATGTTTTCCAGTTCCTGCATTCCTATACCCTGAGTATTTATTCTGCTTGGGTATGGGCGACACAAAATAAAAACAATTCTATAGATTAAAAAAAAAAACATTAAAAAAAAACAAGAAAAACTTACAGAAATTCTAGAAATACGCAATCTGGGCGAAATGCATTGTTCAATGTTGACTTCTTTTCAAAAGTTTGGACAATCCATATAAAGCAAACAACACGTAATCTTCAGCGAAGAGCAAGCTGTGAAACGTTATACGTAAAACGACTCTAAACTGAAATGAAGGAGACACACTACAGGGATTATTCCTGTCGTATCTACAATAGTCAGACCTTTTCCAGTAATTCTGCTGGGATTCAAGTCCTTTTGACCATATTCTGAAGCAGATTATTCGCAGCAAAGTTCTAAATTAACAGACCTCATTTTTTTCTCAACCTCACAAAATGAACGTAGAATTTATGACTCCTCAATTTCTCCCGGCGTACGGCGTATTAAAAAAACTTTCGGGTATCCTGGCAGGTATAAAACTCTCCATCGACCGATACTGCCTTGCGAATGGCAGGGTGTGATACAGCCAAAATATCGAACGATGCAGAGTTTTATACCTAGCAGAAAAAATCCTACGTTTTTTCAAAACAGTTTTTTTTTTTTTTTTTTTTTTTTTACTTCCTACAAATAGTATATTTGGAGCTTCATTGCTGTTGTTGTTGCGGTCTTCAGCCCGGAGACTGGTTTGATGTAGCTTTCCACCCTACTCTATCCTGAGCAAGCCTCTTCATCTCCTCATAAGAACGGCAACCCAAAGCCATTTGAACCAGCTAACTGTATCCGACTCTCGGTCTTCCTCTACGATTTTTACCCCACACACTTCCCTCCAATGCTATATTCGTGATTCCTTCATGTCTACGAATGTGTCCCACCAATCTATACCTTATTCAAGATATGACGGAAACTTCTTTTCTCCCCAATTCTCCCCAGTACCGCCTCATTAGTTACGTGATCTACCCATCTAATCTTCATCATTCGTCTGTAGCACCACATTTCAAAAGCCTCTACCCTCTTTTTGGCTGAACACCTTATCGTCCACGTTTCACTCTCATACAGTGCTACACCCCAGAAAAATGCCTACAGAAAGGACATCCTAACATTTAATCTAATATTGGATGTCAAAAAATATCGCTTCTTCAGAAACCCTTCTCTCTCCCACTGCCATTTTACATTTCATATCTGCTTTACTTCGGCCATCACAAGTTATTTTGTACGCAAATAACAAATTATTGCCTTATTGCCTATCCTATTCCTTTATCTTCGCCTGATTTTTCTGACACTGCATTCCATTACCATTTTTGTACTCTTGTTAATGTTCATCTTATAATCTCCTTTCACGATACTGTCAGATCTGTTCAATTGCTCTTCCAGGCCCTTTGTTATCCCTGACAGAACCATATTATCATCATCAAACCCCTGAACTTTAATTCCTTCTCTAAATATCTGCTTGCATTCCTTCATAGCTTGCTCAATGTGCAGACTGAATAACATTGGCGAAAGGCTACAACCCTGTCTTACTCCATTCCCAATCACTGCTACCCTTTCATGCCCTTCTATTCTTATAACTGCTGTCTAGTTTTTGTACAAGTTGAATATAACTCTTTGCTCGTTATATTCTACCCCTGCTACCTTCAGAATGTGAAAGAGTGTGTTCCAGTCAACATTATAAAAAAATTTCACTAAACCAACAAAAGCTAAAAATATAGGTTTGCCTTTCCCTAACCTACCTTCTAACATACAGTAAGTCATAATGTGAGTACTGGCTCGCGTGTTCCTACGTTTCTCTTAAATCCAAACTGATCTTCCCCGATGTCGGATTCCATCAGTTTTTTCCATTTGTCTGTAAATAATTCAGGTTAGTATTTTGCAACTATGACTTCTTAAAGTGATAGTTCTGTAATTCTCACACTACTCTGCACTTGCTTTCTTGGTAATTGGAATTATCATACTTTTCTTTATTTCTTGGTTACTTCTCCTATCTCATAAATCTTGCATATAAAGTGTAACAGTTTCTTCATGACTGGCTTTTCCAACTGACTTTTATCTTCCGATAAATTTGTTTAATATGCATTGCTGTTAATTATCCTGTTTCATCATTCATTATGTGCATGTTTGAAAAATGCAAGTCAATAGAATTTCGGAGTTTAAGTAATAATATGGCTTACCGAAAGGTACTAGCAAGTTTTCCTCGTGGTGTTACTGAGCAAAAATTTCTGTTATTTGATTTTTTTAAATTTATGTATTTATTTATTTACTGATTTCGTCTTCGGTAATTCTAGAACGAGGTCATATTTCAGAACAGAAAGACGGGAAAATTCGGAGAACTTTTCGTTACGCCGATGGGTGATGCTCGCTGTTTAAAAAGGTCCGGTTTTATGTTTGAGTTCAAACATGAGTTTACTCTGTCTCTTTTCGCCCCAAGCACGTGGAAAAGTTTTTTGTCGTCTCAGATCTCGTCAGTAAAAAGGCAATGCTTACTGCATTTTAAATTAATGTTATCAACCTTTACTTGAACAATATGACAGAACCGGAAAACAGACTAATGTGAAACTTGAGTAGATTTTCGTTTATTTCGATTCGGTAGTTACCGTACTTGCCAGTCGTGGCTGAAATCAATACATTTACCTTCTAAATCATTCCTTAATGTGCATAACATCATTAAGAAATCACCCTGAATACTCAGTAAAATTGACTAAGTCATATGGTGAAAAGACGTAGCTACCTCAGCTTCACCCAACTTTAGTACTTACAGTGATAACACGTACTGGTATATGCTCGAAATTTCGTCGATTTCAGACCATTTCTTATAGGTGCTTACGTTTGTCCTGTCATTGAATGCACTGTAAAGATACAGTGCCAAATGTTTATTATATCTCTATTGTTCTCTCATTTCCAGGTAGTTGCTGGTTCAACAGGCCCAGCAGTGGTCTTCACTCATCGTCCTCTTAATGTGGTGAAGAATCCATCGAGAGAAGTGATCTCAGCACCCAAGTGACTGTGAACTAGTCAGTTATAGAAAACATTCGAATACTGGGCATTGTGGAGTGTTCTGTTAAGAAACAACTAACAACTCAACTGTGTGAAGTGATAAATGAGTCAATAACAGCAAGGTGTTCCAGATGTCACTGGTCAGACCTATGATCGGCTCATACATAAGGACTTGTTTTGACTGAAATGAATGTGCTCTTTAATAAATTCATGTTATTCACTGTAATTGGAATTTAAGGTGAATAGTCTCCTTTAGGTGTACGAAAATGTCCGGATCTGCCACCTCATATTACCCTGGTGGTTCTCCTATGCCAGTTCACAGTGGGGTCCATATCAGTACATCGCCTCCGGTACAGCAATGGCCAGTACAATATCATGCGTACCAGGCCCAGAGGTTCCAACAGCACGAGGTCAGACCCCAACCACAGGTTCATCAACTGTCTAGTCACCCCCATCACCACCAGAGCCAGCCTCAAGATCTGGGGGCGTATGAACACAGCCACGTTGCACCAGCCTCAAACAGTCAGCATCAACCACAGGCCCACCAGTCGAGACACGTTCCAGCTCCCCCCACATACCCATCCCAGATCCCAACGAGGCCTCCCTCTGGTGGAAGAGAGGGGGATGCGACTAACGCTGGAACCTTCGATATCAGATACGCCACCAACTTCTTTGCCCAAATGCATTACGACGTTGCCAGCAATGGTGAAGATATCTCTAGAACAGTCGCCCCATTTCCCTCACAAAAGGACAGGGCATGTGAGACGTTCAAGGGCGTGAGTAACAGCCGTTCGACACTGGCAGCGCAACCGAATGTTTACCTTCCACCAGTAGGGAGTGTCAACAACAAAGTGAACGCACCGGAGACTCCAATTGGAATGGCAATGAAGAGTTCGGCAGTGTTAGAGGCGCCAATGACACGAGACGTGAGCCCACCTCAACTTGCCGGACAGACACCGTTCAGGGACCACTTCAGCAGCATGCAGCGTTTTGGGGAGCCCTTCTCGGACCTGCAGTCGTTCAGGAGGAACGACGAAGCGTCCAGCAACTGCCACATGAGCTCGCCACCATCGACAGCCACTGCCTCTTTTCCGTCGTGTTTCCCGAAAGTTCTGTGCAGCCCAGAGACATTTCAAAAAGAGGAGAAGAGCCCAAAATCAGAAGGTGGCTCCTATCCGGACGGTGCGAATACGACGTCAAGTCCATCGCCACCTGTTCAAGACCGATGTCCACCCGTACCAAGTGTGGAGATGGATGTGCGACCGCAGTGCGCTTTCTTCTACCCGTGGATGAAGACGCAGTCTGGTAAGTACCAAAAAATCTCGTATTTTTGCTCGTCATCTGAGAGTAGTTCTTTTAATGCAGTTTCATTCATCCTAAAAAAAGAGGCTCATATTCACGATTTCATATCCCTGAAAAGGGTCTGCTTTCAACGGTACTAACCTCTTGTCATCCACCTGTAATATTCTTGCCTCTCGTGGTTCTTCCTGAAACCGATTCTCATACCGAAGTTCAAACACACCTCTCTGTCTGCAGATTCCAGAATTAAATGTTTACTCTAGAACTGTGTGTAGGGTCACGATTCGATCCCAAGCCCTTTGCCTTAAGCAGGTGAAGGCAATGGCCCTGAGTTTGAATCCTGGCCTGGCACAGTTGTAATCTGCCAGGAAGATTCAAACCGGTCCACCGCCCAATGTAGGGTGAAAATTTCATTCTGGAAAAATTCTCTAGGCTGCTGCTTAATAACGCCTCTAAAATATTCCTTCTTTCTTTATGTTTAAATGTTTGTTAAGCTTATGGGACTTAACTACGGGGTCATCGGTCCCTAAGATTACAAACTACTTATGAACTACTTACGAACTAGGGCGGCACAAATATCCATGACCGAGGGGGGCAGTCGAACCCCCGACCGTAGTGGCCGTGCAGACCGTGACTGGAGCGCCTCAGTCCCCTCGGCCACTGCGGCCGGCTATTCTTTCTTCCAGAAGAGTTAGTCTGATAACTTTCGCCGGAGAACGTTCGTTGTTTTCAGGGTAGGCTGAACTAGAGCTGTGAGGACGGGCATGTGGGGTGCACAGATAGCTAAGTTGATAATCAGTAGTCTTCAAAAGGGAAATGTCTGCGTATTAAAATCCAATTCTGCAACACAGGTCTGATACAGCTGTGCACGCAACCATGTCCTGTGCAAGCCTCTTTATATAAGAACGACAACATACATCCTTTTCAACCTTCCTAGGTTATTCGTTACTCCGACTACCTCTGGAAGGAAGGAAGGAAGCTTGGAGTTTAACGTCCCGTCGACAGCGTAGTTATTAGAGACGGAGCTTACACTCGGAAGGTTTTGGGTAATGGTGTGGGAGGAAATCGGCCGTGCCCTTTCAAAGGAACCATTCCGGCATTCGCCTGGAGTGATTTAGGGAAATCGCGGAAAACCTAAATCTGGATGGCCGGAGGTGGATTTGAATCACCGTCCGACCACCTCTGCGAGATATACAGATATACGCCACACACTTCCCGCCGATGCTGTACAGACAATTCCTTGATGGAGAATGAAACTATCACTCTGCAGCGGAGTGTGCGCTGATATGAAACTTCCTGGCAGATTAAAATTGTGTGCCGAGTCCGGTACTCGAACCTGGGACCTTTGCCTTTCGCGGACAAGCGCTCTACCGACTGAGCTATACCGGCATGCTTCACTGTCCGTTCTCACAACTTTACTGCCGCGAAGGAGTAGCCGAGCGGTCTGGAGCGCCCCGTTGCGGATCGCGAGGCCTTCCGCGTCGGAGGTTCGAATTCTCACTCGGGCATGGATGTGTGTGTTGTCCTTAGGTTAGTTTAATTTAGTTTAAGTAGTTTGTAAGCTACGGACTAGTAACCTAGTAATTGAGTCTGATACATTAACAAACATTTGAAACAAACAACTCTACTTCATATGCCTTCTCAAAACCGATAAAGGCCATATGCATTTCAGCTTGTACTTCTCTTTGCCTCTCTGTCAGTTGCTTTAGTACAAATATTGCGTCGGTTGTTCCTCTTCCCAGCATAAATCCAAACTATTCTTTACATACTTCAGTTTCTAGACGCGACCTCTTGTCAATTCTACCCCTTCTAACCTAATATAGCGTGAAAGATTTTGTATGAACTATTAAAAAATACTTTGTCTTCAGAGAGGAACCCGCGCACAATTTGTATTGAGGACAGGCAAGCTTGCAATAATTTCGTCAAAATGACACAAACAATTTTTGAGGCAAGAATGTACTGTTTTCTCATAATGGTCCACTTCGCCGGCCGCGGTGGCCGAGGGGACTGAGGCGCTCCAGTCACGGTCTGCACGGCCACTACGGTCGGGGGTTCGAATCCCCCCTCGGGCATGGATATTTGTGCTGTCCTTAGAATTAGCTAGTTCATAAGTTGTTTGTAAGTTTAGGGACTGATGACCCCGTAGTCCCATAAGCTATACAAACAGTTGAATTTGAATTTGGTCCACTTCCTTTCACATTCCACAAACGGAACATCAATTTTATTCAATACCCATAGTTTATACTCACCCAGCTTTCACTCTTATACAATAAAGTTGGTCGAAAGATTGAACGGTGCAACTGCTAAATTAGATATGGTACCTGACGTCCTTCTTCGAGTTACTAAATAGTATAGATGGCTGCTGAACTTCGCGTCAGATCGATCGGTGTATTTTATTGTACGACCGCGCGGCTGCTCCCACCGGAGTATCGAGTCGTCCTTCGGACATGGGTGTGTGTGTGTGTGTGTGTGTGTGTGTGTGTGTGTGTGTGTTGTCCTTACAGGGGACAAGTTTGACATCCAACGGACGAAACTATGCTTAGCAATCATAAACAAAACAGTAGTGTGCGTCATTTTAAAGCAAAGCGCCGCACTTGTCTCCTAGCGCAATTAGATGGTGGCATAGTGTAGCTGCAAAAAGAAAAAAAAAATCTAACGTTCTAATGTTTATAAACCTATGGGACCAAACTGCGTGATCATCAGTCCGTAGCTTACAACTTACTTAAACGTAGGTAAACTAACCTAAGGACAACACACACACCCATGCCCCAGGGATGGCTCGAACCTCTGACGGCGAGCAACCGCGCGTTCCGCAGCGAGACGCCTTAGACCGTTCGGCTACTCCACCGCGGCTGCACTAACGAGTCATCTAGTTGCCTGAGTGGTATAGCTGCAGTAAGTATTTGTCTCTTGTACTGACAGCAAGCGAGTTACTTGGTAAACTGTGTACTGTGCAGCGATACCATGAAGAGAGTTAATCATAGCCGGCCGCGGTGGCCGAGGGGACTGAGGCGCTCCAGTCACGGTCTGCACGGCCACTACGGTCGGGGGTCGAATCCCCCCTCGGGCATGGATATTTGTGCCGTCCTAGTTCGTAAGTAGTTCATAAGTAGTTTGTAAGTGTAGGGACTGATGACCCCGTAGTTAAGTCCCATAGACTATACAAACATTTGAACATTTGAGTTAATCATACACTATAGTGAAAATATTACGGACCAAGTTGCGACGTGCTGAATATGGAAATCACATCGGGACCGAGGATGTTAGCGGATATATTATATAACATTTCAGAAATATAATGGTGACGACAAAGAAATACTCGACGTTACACAGGATAGGTGCGCCTCGGTTGCACAGTGGTAGAGTGCCAGACTACAAATCCAAAGGTCGCGGGTTCGATCACCGCCAGGTTTTTATCAGTCACTTTCCACTTGTTTCACCTCTGGCAGTATTGCTCATGTGAAAAATACCGAGTAGCGCCGTGGTTCGGAACCCACGTTAAACTGTAGGTCCCCCTATAACTGGCTGGGTAAGTCAGTTCGAAGGTCGGAGGAAGGCAACGGCATACCACCTCCATACAGGACCATGCCTAGTAAAGCACTGTGGTGTTCAATCTTCGGATTGTTGACTGCTTTACCTTTACCTTACGCAGGATAGATATACGGAATTTGAAGGACAGGAGGAACGTGAACACGAAGGCGGCTCTTCAAACAGTACACGACATACATCTCGAGAGCAACAGGTCCGATCACAGTGAGTACCAAGCCTCGCCACCCAAAAAGATGTGGCCCAGCGTATTAAAATATAATGACGACAGCGTACTAGAGAACATTTAAGAGTAGTTCATCGAAATCCCGCATCTGCACTTTGAGGACTAATATAAGCACTCTCCGGTGTGTGGTATTGTCGTACGTGTGTGTTTTCGCTCTTATAAGAACTTTGGGCAGAGAGGTTTTGACGCTGCTGATTGAATATGTAATGATACAATGACGCCATTAGATTGCATACAATTTTCTTGCTCTGCTATTCATGGCTTGTTACTTTGTTTCTCTCTGTCAAAATGTTACTTGCGGTACAATGCACCGTTTGGTATGTAAATTACTGTTCTGTTTATGTTTGCTCATATTGCAAGCATGGTTTCGAGCGGTTTCAAGCGTTCAAGGTCAAACGCGTGCCTTTTCTTTATTATTATCTACCCTCCTGGTCATTAAAATTGCTACACCACGAATATGACGTGATACAGACGCAAAATTTAACCGACAGGAAGGAGATGCTGTGATACGCAAATGATTAGCTTTTCAGAGCATTCACACAGGGTTGGCGCCGGGGGCTGACATAAGGAAAGTTTCTAACAGATTTCTCATACACAAACGGCAGTTGACCGGCGTTGCCTGGTGAAACGCTGTTGTGATGCATACCATAACGTTTCCGACTTTGGTAAAGGTCGGATTGTAGCCTATCGCGATTGCGGTTTATCGTATCGCGACATGGCTGCTCGTGTTGGTCGCAATGCAATGACTGTCGGCAGAATATGGAATCGGTTGGTTCAGGAGGGCAATACGGAACGCCGTGCTGGATCCCAACGGCGTCGTATCACTAGCAGTCGAGATGACAGGCATGTTATCCGCATGGCTGTAACGGATCGTGCAGCCACGTCTCGATCCCTGAGTCAACAGATGGGGACGTTTGCAAGACAACAACCATCTGCACGAACAGATCGACGACGTTTGCAGCAGCTCGGAGACCATGGCTGCAGTTATCCTTGACGCTGCATCACAGACAGGAGCGCCTGCGATGGTGTACGTAACGACGAACCTTGGTGCACGAATGGCAAAACGTTATGTTTTCGGATGAATCCAGGTTCTGGTTACAGCATAATGATGGTCGCATCGGTGTTTGGCGACATCGCGGTGAACGCACAGTGGAAGCGTGCATACGTCATCGCCATACTGGCGTATCACCCGGCGTGATGGTATGGGGTACCATTGGTTACACGTCTCGGTCACCTCTTGTTCACATCGTCGGCACTTTGAACAGTGGCCGTTACATTTCAGATATGTAGCGACCCGTTGCTCTAGCCTTCATTCGATTCCTGCAAATTTCTACATGTCAGCAGGATAATGCACGACCGAATGTTGCAGGTCCTGTACGGGCCATTCTGGATACGGAAAGCTCTGGCCAGCACATTCTCCAGATCTCTCAACTACTGAAAACGTCTGGTAAATGGTGGCCGAGCTGCTGGCTCATGACAATACGCCAGTCAGTACACTTGATGAACTGTGGTATCTTGTTGAAGCTGCATGGGCATCTATACCTCTACACGCCATCCAAGCTCTGTTTGACTCAATGCCGAGGCGTATCAAGGCATATATTACGGCCAGAGGTAGTTGTTCTGGATACTGGTTTCGCAGGAACCATCCACCCAAATAGGGTGAAAACGACACATTCATCAGCAGATACGACTTCATAATCACAGAGCTGGGGCGAATTTCGCTAATAGATTCAAGCGTTCCGCAAAGGTGTTCATAATGGCGATGGTGGAGCTGATGGCGAACGTCTGTCAGCCTCTACAACTCATTCATTTTCACGGGTTTAATGAATTATGCAGTACTACATAAAGAAACAAACACGAAAAATTAATAGTATCTTGGAAAACGCACGCCGCGGTGGAGTAGCCGAGCGGTCTAGGGCGCCTCGCTGCGGAGCGCGCGGTTGCTCGCCGTGGAGGTTCGAGTCCTCCCTGGGTCATGGGTGTGTGTGTGTTTGTCCTTAGGTTAGTTTACCTAGGTTTAAGTAGTTTGTAAGCTACGGACAGATGACCACGCTGTTTGGTCCGATAGATTTACAAACATTTGAATTTTGAACATTTGAAAACGCACGATTTTTAGGGATAAAAGGAGCCAAGACGAAGAGTACTAACTCAAGGCAGAAGTAAATATATAAACACCCGGGCCACGCGGGGTTTTCTGCTGGTTGGTACATATTAGTACAAATTAGTTAAGTAGTAATTCGATCGCGACCAACGCGAGCAGCAATGTCGCGATACGATAGAGCGCAATCGCGATAGGCTACAATGCGACCTTTATCCTTACACGAGGCATCACAACAACGTTTAACCAGGCAACGCCGGTCAACTGCTGTTTGTGTGTGAGAAATCGGCTGGAAACTTTCCTCATGTAAGCACGTCGCAGGTGTCGCCAGCGGCTCCAACCCTGTGTGACTGCTCTGAAAAGCTAATCATTTGCATACCACAGCGTATTCTTCTTGTCGGTTAAATTTCGCGTCTGTAGCACGTCATCTTCGTGGTGTAGCAATTTTAATGGCCAGTTGTGAAACAAAAGGAGAAAAGAGGCTTTTTTTTACTGTAGACTGTTGCATACTTGCCAACTCTCCCGATTTAGACAGGAGTCTCCTGATTTTTCACTTTTTCTCCCGCCTCCTGATGTTGCCATTATTTCTCCCGATTTTTAGCTAATATCCTGAAACTCAAGATTTGTTTTTTTTTACCAATGGTCAAAAGTCCTTTGTTCATTTATCACTCTAATCTAAATAAGTAAAGAAATTCATAGAAATTAGGAGTTGCGTGTGACTTGTATAACGATTATTTCTGCTGTTTCCGTGTATTTGCAAATAAACTTGTAGTGTTTCGATGTGCTCTTTTTGAATGTTTTGTTCTGTCATTGTACGTAAGTGAAATCACTTCAATTGTTTATAATTGAAGGAAACCTTTTGAGTGGATAGTTAGGAGCACTCGTTTCATACGTGAATTGCAGAAAGTCAGCTTTTGTGTAAATAGTCTACGTGACTATGGGATTTCAATTTTGTGGTATGTGTTCTAGGATGGCAAAAAATATGATTCTTTTTTTAAGCATTCTCGGAACATTATTTGTATTTTGTACTCTTTGTCGATGTGATATTTCCACATCACATGGTGGAAAAAGCGATATACCGGAATACGCGCAAAGAAAATTAAAAGTGTGAGAGTAAGAGTAAAAGACCGAAATTGCTGAGAAAAGTGCAAGTGATGATGTGATACATGCAGAGTGCTTATTTGTATTGTTTATTTTAGAGTACTGTTTACCACTTTACTGCGATGAACATGTGGGTCACTTGTTTCACAAAATGTTCCCTGGTAGCAGTATAGCACAAAAATATAGCTGTGAACTTTTTTGTTTTAGTAAAAAAAATCAGTCACTTTACCTAGACTGACTACAAATAATGATGTATTCAACATTTGGCTCAATGCAAGTGTCTTTTTGTAGTCATTATGTAGTGTTGTGAGATGACAGGAAAAGCAAGGTTTATAGTAAAGGGCGCTGCAGTTTTTGACAGATCTCCTGATTTTTTAAGAATCTCCCGATTTTTTAAACTGGATCTCCTGATTTTTAAGTTTTGAAGGTTGGCAGGTATGCTGTTGAGTGCTTCAAGTACTTAGGGAGTCTTTTCAGTAAACCAATGCAACAGATATTGAAACAGATGCCCGTTTAGTAATAGCGAACAATATGGTGATTAGTTTCTACAAAATTTTAAGGAAACGATCATTCAACCATTATATCGGTGACGCTATACGCATGTGAAACATTAACATTTAGAAAGAAAAGAGAAGAAAGACTGTAAACATTGGAAAGAAAAGTACTAATGAAACGTATTGGACCTGTATACTATGAAAATAACATGGAGTGGAGTAGTTGGCTACGGTTTCATGGTTTCGATACACACAACAGTTTCAGTGTTTCAAAATCGGCATATTTCACGGTTTCGAAACCATGCGGTTTCATTCCGTTGTTTCGGATCACAGTCGCGGTCGATTGTTGATACACTGAAACCGTTTCTTCCTGTCGGTTTCACGGTTTCGTGTCGGTTTCACAACACCGGTGTTTCAAACCACTAATGCAGAAAGACGGAACAGACTAATGGTCTCGAAATGTGGTGTTTCATTTTACTGAAGAGTGTCAAATAGTAGTTGACACTCGTGAGTCTGCAGCTTATGATTACTGAAATCAAGATTCGTTTGCAAGAGACTGCTGTATTCCGAAATGACATAATGTCTGCTTTATAAATGTAAAAGAACAATAAAACAACGTTCACTATTTGCATTGAAATAACCACTTAAATTCTAGGTTTATCTACCATATTAAAAACACGAGTGAAACTACATTTTTTAAAAAAATAAGATATAACACGAAGCCTGAAATGACATTTTTTATACCAACAAGGGTACATCGCATATTTAATCTCGTGTAAAGAGGTAGTTTCTACGAGTGAAAACGATGTTACCTCCAATCGTTATAATTTTTAGACTGTCATGTTAAAGGAATTGCGGCGGTGGTGTAACGGTCAAGACGTAGAAGTGGTGAACTTCTTATTTTATTATTTTTGTAATTCCATAGCATTATTTGTGATTATTTAGTGTGCCCTTTATTCCCTATAATTTATTTAGTATGTATAGAAAGTAGCATTTATGATCCATCACCGTAATATGCGTACCGTATTGCAGTTTGTGAGTTCCTAGCGGGGTAAACTTTTACCTACCATACCGGCGGCCTCGTGTGACTATGTTGGCAACATCAACAACACGGGAGAAAATCTTTAGCCGGCCGCGGTGGCCGAGGGGACTGAGGCGCTTCAGTCACGGTCTGCACGGCCACTACGGTCGGGGGTTCGAATCCCCCCTCGGGCATGGATATTTGTGCCGTCCTTAGTATAAGGTAGTTGATAAGTAGTTTGTAAGTTTAGGGACTGATGACCGCGTGGTTAAGTCCCATAAGCTTAACAAACATTTCAAAACCTTTATCAACATGTTTCGTACAGACCAAGAAGTAAATATATACTCTACGGTTGACAGGTTCTTGTATGTATCCTTGTCCACATAGTGAAAAATTTTGCCCTCCTAGAATGAAGATTTCAGGATATACATTGCTTTACGGTTTCATGGTTTCGAAACCACAGATGGTACGGTTTCATTGGTTTCGAAACCGTCAGATGTATCATTTCTCCCATCCCTAGTACTTTAGAACATTTCAACATTTTGAGTAGGAAGCGTAGAAACGGGGAGAAGTTGCGAGATCTTGCAGCCGCGCTAGAGGGGGCGGGGGTGGGGGTAGGTTGTTAGGGAGAAAGTCGGCTCAGGTAAGAGAGCAACCCTCACCCCTGGGGAGTTCCATTGTACGCTTTAAGGCGGCATCTGCCCGCCGCCGGGGTCAAGCGCTTTCTCCACACCTGTTGCCGGCGAATACGCACAGTCACAGAGTAACATATATTTGTCTGTGGCACAGTCCGTGGAGTCCTAGCTGTAAGCGCAGGCGTCCGCGGCCGCTGCAACAGGTTCGTTCGAGCAGCGAGGTGCAACTGCAAACGCCAACTCGAACGCTTCTTTCTCGTCTTTCGCGATTTGCCCACCTGTAGCGCTAGTTGACTCATTCGCTCTCTGACACCACAGACATATATTACTAGACTGGCAAACTTGCCTCTCTGACTGAAGCCTGATGCCGCCATCTTGCCTCACCTCACGTCAAAAGTTTCCATACGGTAAAATTATGATCTCTGACATGGTTTGATGTTGTAAGCTTTAGCCTACTAGTTGGTTTGAACACGATTTGCATTTCAGCCAACACATCTGCAATAGTTGAATTTAACAGATAGGCCTACATTGTCGAATCTTTTTTTGAGAAGAACGTGTTATGTACGCTTAAATTTTACTTACGTGATTATGTTCTCAGTCATGTGACGTTGGCATTTGCCTGTTGCGATAAGATGTATTTACTTAATCAGCAACATTTAATTAACGTATCACAAGTACAAAGATATGAGACATACTGGTATAAACAAAAGAGTAATTATTTGAACGGTTGCGTGTTCATATCACGTCGGGGTCACCAAAAATGTTGCGATAAGATGTATTTACTTAATCAGCAACATTTATTTAACGTATCACAAGTACCCACCCCCATGAACCACAGACATTGCCGAGGTGGGGTGGCTTGCGTGCCTCAACGATGCAGATAGCCGTACCGTAGGTGCAACCACAGCGGAGGGGTATCTGTGGAGAGGCCAGACAAACGTGTGGTTCCTGAAGAGGGGCAGCAGCCTTTTCAGTAGTTACAGGGGCAACAGTCTGGATGATTGACTGAGCTGGCCTTGTAACATCAGCTAATGTGGCTTTGCCACACGGTTACTGCGAACGGCTGAAAGCAAGGGGAAACTACAGCCGTTACTTTTCCCGAGGACATGCAGCTCTACTGTATGAAAATATGATGATGGCATCCTCTCGGGTAAAATATTCCGGAGGTAAAATAGTCCCCCATTCGGATCTCCGGGCTGGGACTACTCAGGAGGATGCATACCTGCCAACTCTCCCGATTTAGGCGGGAGTCCCCTGATTTTTCGCTTTTTCTCCCGCCTCCTGATTTTGCCATTATATCTCACGATTTTTTAGCTTTTGTCCTGAAACCCAATATTCGATTTTCCGCCAATGGTCAAAAGTCCTTTGTTCATTTATCAGTTAGAAATAAATACGTATCGAAAGTCACAGAAATTAGGAGTTGCAGTTGACTTATATAATGATTGTTTCTGCTAATCAAAATATCCACGGATGTACTGCCGGTCTATAGTGTCCAACGGGCACAATATTTCGGCGATCATACATGTCGCCATCATCAGGTGAACTGACGGACTGAGCTCCTGGAAACGCGCCGGCACGGAGATCCGCACGCTACGGCTGCTCGAAGGGAACTGGGTTCTAGCCCGGTAGCGGGCCATTTAAATACCCTCGGCCTCGGTCCGCGCAGTGGAACCGATTGCGCCGGCGTCTGAGAAGACGTCGGTGAGAGGGCTCTGTCCGCCGTGGTCGTCACTTCGTTACGTTTGCTAGATTTACTCTTAATTAACGTTATCGCTGGTTCCCAAGCTTTGCTAAGGTTATAGCCAGAGTCACGGTTTATGAGGTCGTCACTTGTGCGAATTTCAATGGCCTCTCTAACGACGCAGTCCCAGTATCTCGACGTCTGTACCAAAATCCTAGTGCCTTCATAGTCCATCGCATGATTCTCCGACAAACAATGTTCAGCGACCGCCGACTTGCTCTGATACATCATCTGGTGTTCAACGCATCGATCCTCGACGGTACGCATCGTCTGTCCAATATATGACTTTCCACACACGGAATCTGGTACACGCCGGCCTTCCTCAAACCGAGATCATCTTTGGCGCTCCCCACCAGTGCACGAATTTTATTCGGCGGACCAAAAACAGTTCCAACCTGGTGTTTTTTCAAAATGCGGGCGATCTTCCCCGAGAGTGTGCCGGTATATGGAACGAATGCAGTGCCTACATCCTCCCTCGTGTTTTCATCCGTTTCCACAGGTTGTGATGTAGTGGTTGTTGACGCAAGTTGGTGTGTTTCACGCATGAGAACATGAGACTTTGCTTTTATCCTAGATTTTCGTTATCCGAACCGGCCGCCATACCGATCATTTCGGATAAACGTTAGTTTACTATTTTGAATTTTATCCTTTTTTTTTTTTTTAACAGCGGACAGTTCTTAAAAGCGGACAGTTATATTTTCCCCATTGGTGTCCGTTATTCAGAAGTTTTACTGTACTAACTAAACATGACCTCGATACACGCCGGTGGTGCCATCTCTCAGACTCTGTATGGACTTATCAAACGCCCCATATAACACACATAGGGTCCTCTATAAACCTTGACCCACCAACTTCTACCCTAAATCAGTGGCGGACTAAGGCTAAGTTTTGCGTTTTGGAGACCCTCCCAGGACGAGAGGTAAAGGACAGTCGAGATTCGGAGGGCCCAGAACGAGAGACGCAGCTAGCTCTTTCGGGGTATTTGTAGCCCCCCAAGACGAGATGCCGGCCGGGGCGGTCCGCCCCCACACCCCCTCCCCTCCCTTAGTCTGCCACTGCCCTATACCACCACAAAATCTCTCGATTTTCTTGATGTTCACCCTGAACATTTAAAGGATTCCCAGTGGCCGTAAGCACTGCGCTACCAGCTTTGTCTCGGTGTGTTCACAGGCGAGATTCCAGGACGCGAGACGGCCAAGCGCACCCGCCAGACGTACACGCGCTTCCAGACCCTGGAGCTGGAGAAGGAGTTCCACTTCAACCGCTACCTGACGCGCCGCCGCAGGGTCGAGATCTCGCAGGCGCTGTGCCTCACCGAGCGCCAGATCAAGATCTGGTTCCAGAACCGCCGTATGAAGCTCAAGAAGGAGAACGGTGGCACGCTGCCCGCACCAGTCCTCACCCTGGGGCAGACCCTGGCTGGCAGGATGGCCCTGCCCTCCATGGGACCTCTGGTGTCCAAGTCACCATCGTCTTCACCACTGAGGTCCTCGCCAGATGCCGGCTCCGACGGTGGGGACTGATGACCTCACCGTGCCCGTGGTAAGCCCACTGCCTTCGACGTTGAGCAATCCATCCCAGGACGTCTAGTGTTGGAAACGTCACCAATGTCTTCACCACCAACGATAAAAACCTAATATGTCCCAGTCCCTGCCTGGCAGGGTACCCTTGACCACCATGGGGCCTTGGATGCCCAACCCCAGTGTGGTCTCCACCAGATGCAACATTTCAGACTGATGACAAAACTCTACTGTGACCTGTTTCTTACCATGGTGCTTTTCATGGTCCTGGCGCATCCCAGGCTCTCTGATGGTGGAATTATCATAGATCACCATTAAGTTCTCGCTGGATGCTGTCTCCAATGGTGCTATGCCTCTCTGGAACAGTCTGTACCATGATGTCTTGACTCTGGTGTCTCCTGTAGTTAGTTTCCTCGAATCTTCATCATTACAACTGAGGTCAGATGGTGAATTTGACAGTGCACACTGATGAAAAAGTCTCACTGTGCTTCGATTATGGCTGTGATCATCTTCCCGTCCCAGGGCGTCCGATGTTGGAACCATCTCGGATGTCTTCACCACTGAGGGACTCACCAGATGCCATCTCCAGTAGTGTGGACTAATAGCAAGCGTGTCCTACCCAGATTAGTCTAAAATGGTCCCAATGTCTGTCATCTCTATTATCGCCATAATCATCATCTTCACTACAGAGGTCTTCATCAGATACCAGTTCTGATTATGTGGGTTCTTGTCAACCTGGAATAGTTCCTGCCTGGGAGGGTCGCCATGCTTTCCATTCGAGCTGTAGTGCCAGCATCCCAAACTGGAAGACTTTACTGGATTCAACAGTTATGCGGACACCACCATCGAGATGCCAAGGTAACAGCAGGTTTCATCGAAGAACTAGTCCCCAGAAGTGTTTTAACCACATCAGGATCACAAACACAGTACACTTGATTTTACTGGTCAGAGGTATTCTGTAAATATTAACTTCTCGTATCTCGCTCGATATGTTCTGCAATTTTGTCATCTGGCAGTGAAAGCACTCAGACTCCTGAAGTGCTCACTCCGTTTTGTAACAAATATCAATAGGGACAGTGTTTATAATATAGAAGTATAAAAGCAGTGGAAGGAAATCTATAGCGATTAGAGTGTACAAATAGGTTTTATGTTGTTAATACTACACTTCTGCTGTGATACTATAGAAATTGGAACATTGCTGTTAGGCAATGACACTGTATTACAGAAACACATATTCTTTAAAAGTAGCTAGAGACACATTGTTCAAGTTACGCGCATTTTGTACATATTAATAACATACTGTACTGACATTCAGGTGTGAATCAGACGGTTATAAGCAAATAATTTCTATAATGTTGTCGTAATGAATTAGTAGAATATATTTGCAGCTAATATATTTTTGCTAAGAAACATATATGAGCTCCTGATATAAAATATAGTGTATATATTTTTTATGAAAACTATATGTTATATGTACTAATATTAAGATAACTTTTTTTTAGATGTGGTATATGTCAAATAGTTCCTAGATTAACAATTTAAAGTAAGTTTTATGTGCTGTTACGAGACCTGGTGATCAAAGGTCGAGTTTCCTTACAAGGCTGTGAAGCCCTTCCTGAGTGCAAAATCAAAATCTATTTATTATATTATATACATTTTATATGACTGAAATACACATATTCTGACGTGAAAACTTTTCATAGGAATGCCTACAAATTTAAATCTCCTTAATACTGACTGGTACTATTTGAAAATCTCGCAGTTCCAACGGCTTACACAGTGGGGACACTTTTGCCGTAGTTTTTCAGTTAATTTATTGATCGCCAGTACTAGGAATTCAGTAAAATTGACAGGAGTTTGGACCGTCATTAAGGAAATGTACAAAGGCTGGATAAAAAAATTATAATCATAATTTGTGTTCGGAATAATTTTATTGACAGCGGTTCTCACGGTTGCAATATCAACGCCTCAGTCAGTTATGACCTCTTGCCAAATGTACAGAACAGAGAGTGTTATTCCAGGATCCAGAACCGTTTTCAAGTCCCCGAAATCTAAGGACTGGGGATTTTGATAGTCTCGGAATTTTGGAACTACAATTTTCAATGTTACTGAATTTGCCCATTTCAAATATATTTCTACTCCACTAATTGTTATTTTTTTACTAACAGTTATCGTATCGATCACTTTTACGTAATGATGCACACATATTGTTCAAGCTGGTCTGATAAATGCTGATAAGGAAATATACAATAATTTTGTTTCGTAAACACATGTTTAAATCTCGGTATTTCTCTTATCTCCCGTTCTGAAAGGCCGGAAACTCAAAATTCCTTGTCGTAGATAAATTCTTCATTATTACCGCTATGAGTACTGTAATGTGTTTCAAAAATATTTCACGTAAACGTTGACAAGTAAAATTTTAAAGTTCGTTGCTTGCAAACTTATTTAACCGCTGTTTTGTGTAATCTTTGTTGACATAATGAGCTGTCGCCATTTCACAATATAGTCTAGACCAGGGGTTCCCAAACTTTTTCGTCTCGTAGACACCTTTCCAACTCTTTTTACCTGTGTAGACCTCTGACTTTTGTGTATTTAATACTTTACGAACTCCTAACTTGGAACTTTTAAGATTTTAAGTATTATAAATTTATTGATTTATTTAAACGACACAAATGTATTTTTAACAAAACTGATAAATACAGGCTTTTAATGGGACGGATGTGGCTCATGCTTTTTTACTAAATTATTAATGTTTGGTTTCAGTTTTGTTAGGTTTAATCGTAAATCTCGTCTTTCACTGATTTCCAGCCTGTTTATTCTTGTTTTGTAAGATGATTGGTAACAGGATTGAAACCTCAAAAGCCGGCCGCGGTGGCCGAGGGGACTGAGGCGCTTCAGTCATGGTCTGCACGGCCACTACGGTCGGGGGTTCGAATCCCCCCTCGGGCATGGATATTTGTGCCGTCCTTAGTCTTAGCTAGTTGATAAGTAGTTTGTAAGCTTAGGGACTGATGACCCCGTAGTTAAGTCCCATAAGTCCTACAAACATTTGAACATTTGAATGGAATCTAGGTTAGGATTAAAAAAAAAAAAAAAAAAACAAAAAAAAAAAAAAAAAAACAAAAAAAAAAAAAAAAAACAAGAGTTTCAGTTTTCATTTTTTGAAATCTCAAAAATGTTCAAATGTTTGTAATGCTTATGGGACTTAAGTGCGGAGTTATCAGTCCCTAAACTTACAAACTACTTATGAACTACCTTATATGAAATACATCACAAACATCCATGCCCGAGGGGGGGAATCGAACCCCCGACAGGGAACGGCCTTGCGCATCGCAGCATAGCGCTTTAATGCGCTCGGCCGCTCCGCCGCGGCTACTGAAACCTCTTTCCACCAGATATGAAGTTGGGAAAGATATTAAAAAAACGTTCTTTCGTTAGTCAATAATGATGATAACTAACAGGTAGGTAGTCTCTCTGGAGCCAGAACTGCTGACATTCACTTGTAAACTAGACCTTCAGTTATCATCTTGTGATTGTGCAGTTCTTGTGTCTTCCGTGCTTGCAGTATTAGATTTGTGGTTGATTCCGCCTTATGCAAGACACTTTTTTTGTTTTAATACCCAAACTAGTTTCGACACTTATTGTGTCATATTCCTTAGGTTTCTGGTGTTTACTTTATTGCTTCATTCGCAGAATTTACATGTGCATTAAATGTGGAATGACAAGTTTTGACAGCCTGTCATGTTTGAGCTGTGGCGTTGCTGCTTGTTTGTTTGTGGCGCGTTCTGAAGACTATAAAACATAACATTGACTGACCAGTCTGTACCACTTGACAATGACCAAGGAGTGCTTGGCCGAAAGCTCGTGGAGTTTTAACCACCTGGCGCGGACGGAAATCCGAGAACTTTTTATTCAAAGTTATCGCCGCGAGGCAACGCAATCCTACACAGGGACTGGTGTCTGTTTGAGTACGGTGGATGGTCCGGAATCTGCCAAGAGGCCCTGGACCAGTGTTGCCAACTATCAGTCAGAGAAAATGACAAAACAGACCAACAAAAATGGCCAGAAATGGCTAAATTATAATTTATATGTTTTATGCATAAAAATTAAAATGTGAAAAACACTCACCTAGCAAAAATAAATATCATCGTCCTCATCCTCATTTCCTTTGCTACTGCTGCTGCAGATTTCACTGGTCTCCCTCGTGTATGTAGCATTCGTACCAACGAGCTTCAGTATTTCTTCTGGGATTTCGTATGAACAACAGCACTTCTGTTCGCGTCTCAATTCATACCTTACACTAAGAATAGCAGAGAGTGTATTCGTTTTAAGTCTGTTTCTGAGTTTGTTTTTCACCAAGATCACTTGGCTAAAAATTCTCTCGACTTCCGCATTAGAGTATGGTAAAGTTAACACTGAAAATGCGAGTGAGACTAACTCCGAAAAAGGATTTTCTGCTCCTGCATCACTGTTATGACTAACCTCTTGCCAAAATGGAGAAGTCGATGTTTGATTCGTCCATTTTATGAAATTAACGTTTCGCCACTGGTTTTCAATTTTGTCGGCATTTTGCTCAAACCCCATTGCTAATACCAAAGCAGTAATATGCTGTTTCAAAACAATGAATCGATATGCGGAACTGTTTCATGGTCTCGAAACTTCCAGGTATCACTGTTTCGATACAGTGGTGTTTCATTTGTCGTACTTTGGAGGAACGTTAAAAATAATAAATCAATAAATACATTTCTATTCATGATAAAAACTTCAGAATTTTGCATTTTTGTTGTGAAAATTATCGAATAATAAAAATGGCTAGAAATGGCTATATAATATCACCAAAATGGCTAGGAATGCCAGCAGTAGCTTTTTCCAAAAACAGTGGCTAGACGCTGCTTCAAAATGGCATCTCTGCCTGGACAGCAGCAGCCGTATGGTGTGGTGCATTGTCGCGTTGAATGATGGAGTAATGAAACCACCTTTGTTGAGCGTTCAGGCGAAACTGAGTACAGTTCCTGCAGCTGACAGTAGAAGATTCTCGAACATACGTCGTAATCACCAGACATGAGTCACCTGTGATTAAGATACGTTTGCTGGAGTGAGAGAACTACTTGTTAGAGATCCGGTACAACAACAGAGGAGGCACTATCCATGTCGTAGGGCGGTTAATCCGGAACACCAACAGAAACAGACGATTTTGTGACCCATATGGATCTGTGGCGTTTGATAGCAGCACTATCACATCAAGCAATAAAACATGTTTCACCTTATTATGTCTTACATCTTCAGTGGTATACAAAATTAAATTATTGTTCTAATGATTATTTGGAGAAAAAAAAAAAAAACATAACTGGACATGTTCGAAGTATCAGATTCGCGCCGCGGTGGAGTAGCCGAGCGGTCTAAAGCGTCGCGCTGCGGAGCGTGCGGTTGCTCGCCGTGGAGGTTCGAGTCCTCCCTAGGGCATGGGTGTGTGTGTTTGTCCTTAGGTTAGTTTCAAATGTTCAAATGTTTGTTAAGCTTATGGGACTTAACTACGGGGTCATCAGTCCCCAAACTTACAAACAACTTACGAACTACCTTATACTAAGGACGGCACAGATATCCATGCCCGAGGGGGGATTCGAACCCCCGACCGTAGTGGCCGTGCAGACCCTGACTGGAGCGCCTCAGTCTCCTCGGCCACCGCGGCCGGCTTAGGTTAGTTTACCTAGGTTTAAGTAGTTTGTAAGCTACGGACTGATGACCACGCAGTTTGGTCCGATAGATTTACAAACATTTGAACATTTTTATCAGATTCGCGTTTGTCTTTCCTTGGAATACCTTTTGTAGTTACTGATGCTAATAAATAACTTATTGCCTAATCTCCGTATTGTATGTTTTTAGCAGTGAAGACTTGCCGACATTGTGTAGTGACAATTAATTATTGTACCTCGATAATTTATGTCATCGATTCTTTACTGATAACAGTCTCATTTTTATTTATTTATTATCTGACATGACCCCATTACATAGTAATATTACATGTTTGATGGTTAGATTCAGGCGGTTAAATGAAGTATTTTTGCAAACACAAGTACAGTACATAAATTGACAGGGTTTACAAAGGAACAAACGATTTCATACATCAGGAAATCTTATTGAATTACAAAAATTGTAAAAGTCTGTAGTGAATTTATGTACCAAGTCATATTTACTGACGCGCCATCCTCCTTATGTGTTTTTTTTTTTTTTTTTTTTTTTTTTTTTTTTTTTTTTTTTTTGTCGGTCCCTCTCTTTCAGTAAGGTTCAGTAGTCAAAAAGCACGTGATCAATAGTTTGCACAGTTCTGTTACATATGCACGTTCCGTCTTCAATTATTTTGAATCGCTGATAGTAGGCTTTCAGTTTCCCATGACCTGTTAACATAGCTGTAAAATTCGGAGTTATTGGGTGTTTAATCATTAAACGCTGCCGGATCGTAGGAAAATACGGTTTAGTAATTTCCCCGTTTTTTGTTCTTTGCCACTCAATGTCCCATTTGTTCCTAAACTCCTCTCGAAGTTTCTTGTTTACGGCACTTGTAGGTATTTTGCTGTAGCGTATCGATTGTCGTTATCGAGCTGCTTTTTTAGCGAGCTTGTCAGTTAGTTCATTTCCCCATGTCCCTCGATGTGCTTTAACCTATTCGAAATGCACCAACCAGTTGTGTGCCTGCAACCTTCTGATTTTACTTCTTATTTCTTCAAACAAGAAGTTGTGGTTCTTCGGATTCCAAAGTAATCCTGCTCTCGGTGTGAATTACTGCAGTTGTATCAGTATTCGAGAGATTGTTTCTGAACTCAAGAGCATTGAGAATGGCAAATGATTCCGCTTGATTGTTTGAGCATTCATTAAGCAGTTTTTAAGCCGTATCTGGTAAATAAGCTTCTTATTAACAAATATTGCTATCCCCGAACCCACTCCGTCGTCTGACTTGCTTTCATCTGTGTTGAGATGTTCCGAATACTGCTATTTTCTAGGTAGGTGTTGCTAGTAATGTGAAAGAGGAGGAAGAAATGAAAAAAAAGTTCAAATGTCGGTAAATCTATCGACCTCCACGGCGAGCAACCGCGCGCTCCGCAGCGAGGCGCTTTAGACCGCTCGGCTACGCCACCGCGGCGAAGAACTGAATTCTGTCTGCTCGTTCAGTAGTTTAATAATTTCGAATGTTTCTAATTGGGTCAGTTTTGCAGATTTACCTACTAAATGTAAGGCTTCTACAACTATTGGGTATTAGTTCTCCTGATTTAAGCAATCTAGCTTATTTAGTCTCCAGATCTTGAGATGTTCTCTACGACTCAAGCGTACCCCATCCTACCCAAATTCCAAAATGTCCTACAAGTTTTTCAATTGTACTTCATGGTTCGCCGCTAACTTTGTATTACAATCATAACTTTCAATTTCGATCACTAATGGTGATTTCATTCTGGATGTACACGCAGACCTAGCTAATATTCCTGGCGATAATATACGTGCTAGGGTAGTCCGTGCAGCTGCGTGAAGCCAACACGTCAGGGTTGTGCAAGTGTTAGAATCTACATCTACATGGGATACTCTGCAAATCACATTTATCAAATCAAATGTTCAAATGTTTGTATAGCCTATGGGACTCAACTACGGCGTCATTAGTCCCTAAACTTACAAACTACTTACGAATTAGGACGGCACAAATATCCATGCCCGAGGGGGGGTTCGAACCCCCGACCGTAGTGGCCGTGCAGACCGCGACTGGAGCGCCTTAGTCTCCTCGGCCGCCGCGGCCGGCTCAAATCAAATCACCACAATTATATTATTTATGTCCCATTCCATTCTCGAATAGCGCGCGGGAAGAAAGAAACACCTGAATCTCTCTTTCGAGCTCTGATTTCTCGTATTTTATTCCGATGATCATTTCTATCCATGTAAGTGGGAGTCAACAATATATTTTCGCATTCGCAGGAGAATGTTGGCGATTGTAGTTTCGTAAGTAGCCCACGCCGCAGCGATAAGCGCCATTATTGTAATGATTCCCATCCCAGATCCTGTATCATTTCCGTGACGCTGTCTCCCCTGTATCGTGACAGTAAAAAACGAGCTGCTCTTCTTTGGACTCTTTCGATGTCTTCCGTCAAACCCACCTGATAAGGATCCCACACTGGGCTGCAATACTCCAAAAATGGACGGACAAGCGTAGTGTATGCAGTTTCTTTTGTAGTTCTGTTTACATGTTTTAATAGTTCTGCCAATAAAACGCAGTCTCTGCTTCGCCTTTCCCACGACATTATCTACGTCTTCTTTCCAGTTTAAGTCTGAAGTAATAGTAATTCCTAGGTATTTTGTGGAGTTTACGGCCTTCACATTTGATTGATTTATCTTGTAAACAAAGTTTAACTCTCCAGTTAGTAGGACACCCGGGTTCGTGCCCCGGAACAGGCACAAAATGTTAATGTGCCTGATTCATCTACCAGCAACGAGGTCGTTTGTAGTTCGCTGCGAGAAAGTATCGATGTGCGAGTATTAATGTCGCGTGCGTGAAAGAGAGAGAGAGAGAACCAGAGACGCAGAGAGCGATAAACAAACACGGCACTGCCACGCCCGTCGCGCCACGCTCACACGAAAGCGACCGCTACGCTACCGCGGTACGCTCACCGGTCATCAGTTAATGCGCTCCAAATTATATGCTAGAGGCCCGGCATCGCCGCACTCAGACTAATGGCTTCATCTCTCTCCCGCGCTGTCGTTAATAACAATATTATTCCCGCTGTTACGCTTCCGGTCGCATTTGGCTGGCGGTATGTTTAAAAAGAAACGCACAGCGCTCCGGAAACAACTTATAGGAGGTCGAGAAAGCTCGCGTGTTCTCAGAAAACGTTACCGACGGGAAGTTCGTCCGATTACGGAAACGAGGTTGGCGAGGTAGATCGTGTTAAGGTGATTGCCTCCGCAGGATAATGATTTATGTAGCATTACTCAAAGCGAGTCGCTCGTAATACGATTTCGTACGCCTGGAACGTTGTTTACAAACTTCGGAAGATTGAAGAGTGTTTTTACAAAACTCAACATCTACCAAAAAAAACCTAAATTTTCAGGAAACACACTTTATTGAATTAACTGAAGAGTATACATTACAATGACGAAGCCATGTCATGCTAAGGCTAAGGACAACACACACACCAGTGCTCGATGGTGGACTCGAACCTCCGAAGGAACTAAATGAAATAAGAGACGACCCAGCTACCGTGTAGTGAAACTGAATGATACTGTTAACAGTCATACGCCGAAAAAGGTATACGCACAATCTACAGTCAACAAAGCCATCTATAGATTTTAATTATCGATACATCGATAACAGCATCGGCTATTGCCCTGTCCTCCTTGAGCCGCAGCGTTGCCAACTTCACGGATTCCCCGTCAAATTTGACGGAATTTCATGTTGTATGACGCATAAAATTTAGCTTTGACGGTTGGCGGATTTTTTGACGGAAATTATTAGAAGTTTACTTTTTTATTGACGGATATTGTTGGTTTAATAAAATTTTGAAAAGAATATAACATTTTCTTTGAAAGAGCTAATACGGATGCAAATATTTCTGTGCCTGAAAAACGGTAGCATAATACATTAACGAACTGTTGCGCTGAAACTCAATAATAAACCTATCAGATGACTGGAAAAGTAAGTAAAATAAACATTACAGTGGCATATGGCTCTGATTCGTCTGTATGCAAAGATACAGCACGTGCTTTAGCAGCAGCAGGATAACAATTAATGTGCTTTGCTTTACGAATAAGTTTGGGGAATTCTGCATAGTGAACTCAGTACGTTGACGGAGTTTGAGGATTTTTAAATGCTTCTCCGTCTCTTACACACAGTAAGAAATATTATGTTTCGCATAAATTTTTTTATCTTTATATTGGCAAGAAAACGGGAAACATCTAATTTTGACGGATTATTAAATATTTTGCTGACGAATAAACAAAGTAACGGGTCTCAAGTTTTAAAATACTCGTACGTTTATTTTTTCTTTATTTTGCAAGAAAATACAGGGATATCTAATTATGACGGATTTTTGTGTGTTGGTCTGACGGAAATTTTTTTCTTGAGTTGGCAACACTGTTTAGCCGTTGTCCATTGTTGGTCTTACCCCGTTATTGCTATGTTAAGCACTACAGTGGAATGCTGCCACTGCCGTTTATTTCTTTTGTGCTGTTAAGATAATTTCCAATTATGAATAACTTCATAACGAGAAAAAAGAGAAAAACCGACTCATTTGTCCATTAGCGTCATGGTAAGTTAAAATACGTACGACTATAACAGCTTATTTATCTATTTACAGCAGTGGAGTCGTTATTTGGAGTGGCAATATTTCAGTATATCATAAGGCACCTCACTCAGTATATGTAATACTTTTTAAAGTTACATTTAAGAGTAATATTTTATCTAGAGGATGGATACGCTGCAATGACAACAAGAGTAAAAGAAACAATAATCGTGGAAATAAAATTATAGACTTACACTTCCTAAATCAATATGCAAGGTATTTATACTGATGCAAAAATTAATGTAGATTTTGCGAAACTCTAAGCTACAGTCGCCTTTGTAAATTTCTCTTTAACTATTCGGAGCCCCCCTTTGACAATATCCTGGCTAAGTCACTGTACATTGCTGATGTCTTACAAAATTATATTGCAGACGTAGCGTCTACATACATAATATAAGGGTGAAATAACTTTTCTATCACCTTCCAGTTGCATATAAAAATACGTACAAATCATGCATTTAGTCCAAAACTGAACATCTACAGATCAATTACGTCACAACAGTAGTATCATGAGTTCTTTTCACCAACTGAAATAATAACAATTTAATAAATTGGTTCATTTAGGTACTGCACTTCATTATTGTCATTATCATTTTGATCACAACACTCTAGAGCCATTCCATAGAACTCTTGTACTTCTTCTCATGATGATGTATCAAAGAACCTAAATAGTTTCTTTACGTCTTCAGCTTTCTTGACGCTCACATGGTTTCTAGGTGTTATTAAACCTAAAAAATCAACGTCCTTGAAATAGTTATGTCTTTTCTTCATTTCAACTAAGATTGGAGACGAGAAGTATGTTGTTCTGACTTTGCAGATGGCACTACCTTTGTCTGTTTTCTTATAAAAAAGAACTCTGGCTTTAGACAGTTTGAATGGTAGCTTGTTTTTCATTAATCTGTTAGCAGTGGTCTTAAAATCGTAGACATGCCAGTCCTCACACAACTAACAATCACAAGGAAACAAAACCTATAATTTGTTGTACGCATTATTGAGCAATAAGCCGACAATAATGACCTTCAACTGCACCCAACCTTTAAAGTTAAAATAAGCGAATTCAACAATAAAGACTTAGCACTAAACCTAACAGTAAAACAATATCTCTGACAAGCAAAATGAAGATGTTCAGTTTTGTCAAAACTAGGTTTCTGTAGATGTCGAGTTTAAGAACAATTTCACTGTTTTGTGTGCAAGATTACACGGGCAAATAGTAAGTTTCGATATTGTCCGTATCCTGGAATGGATGCATCTCATTTATAAGTACATGGATATGCATGTAACTCATTACTGCAAATTTGTAGATGTTGAGATTTGTGAAAACGCTCCTCAATTCCGCCTCATGCAAGGAACTTATTTTTACTTAATCAGTTTTTTTACCTTCAATTTCTAAAAAATCTTGTTACACTTTACAGTTTCGTGAGGGTTGTATAAACAAAGCTGAAAACCCGGTGTTGCCCGGGTATTTATATATTTATTCATGTCATATTTCAGGTATATATTCATTTCTATAAGGGCTGCATGTCTGTAAAATCTCATGGGAATACAGTTAGTAGTAAAGAATTAATAGGTTAAAACTTGGTGCGTGACAAGGAGGTTTTCCACGAACCTTACTGTTTATGTGCTCATATCTCATAAACTACGTGTCGTACTGTGCTACTATTTAGAAGGAATATTCAACAGCATATGTGTATACTGTCTTTAAATTTCCTGCGGCTTCAATTTGTAGTGTACAAAATTTCTATACTAATTTTAATTATAAATTATAACGTCATATTGAATGCCGTAGGTTTACTCCACGAACAGGGGAAAAGTAGTACGCGAGAAACCTTTTTCCTTTCATCTTTTTGCTTCGGTTCTCAGCGATAAAAAGATTATGATAGTTTGAAATTATCTTTAAAATTTGCTGCAAATCGCTAAGTACTCACATTCTCAGACAGAGTATTTATAAAGACTCGCCGCATTATGTGGCAGTTTTCTGCGATTCCTATGGTTTATGATGTCTTATCTTCTGAAGCATGTCTCCCATGTGATTCTTAACCCTACAGCAAATACTAACGCACGGTAAGTAATGTGTCTAGCAAATTTGGTTGAAATCGGTCCAGTAGTTTGGGAGAAAATGAGCAGAATTGTCACTTTATGCACCAGTTTTTATCGCATCTGTTTATGACGTCATAGTTCATGAATTATGTATTACACTTACGGCGACCGTCCTCATGGATTGAAGCTTACGTATACAAAATTTCATAAAGATTGGAATAAAACTGTAGATTTGTATGCTATACGTACACATAAACATACGACATTCTGTTTTATATATTAACAATTCTTTAATCTTTATGCATAAAACAGAGTGTCCGTATGTTTGTATGTAGGTATTGTACACAATCTAGAGTTTTCTTTCGTTGTTTATGAAATTTTGCACACGTAAGTTTGAGTCCATAAGGACGGACGCCTTGATTGTTAGCATCACGTACAACACATAGTTCACGAGATATGGCGTCATAAACAATTAGATGCGCAAAGAAGTGCTGCATCAAACCAGTGTTGCACATTTCCTCCTAAAGCACTGGACCGGATTTTAACCAAATTAGGTCCACATATTCCTTACCGTGCGGTAACAATGCTGTCGGGGTGAGAACCACAAATGACACATGGTTCCTCAGAAGCAGAAGAAACCAAATTTATCTGTATGCCATTTCTCGGCAACATCTCATACAAACTGGCTAAGCTGTTTAAACCACACAAGGTCAATGTAAGCTTTCACACTAAAAACCAAATAAAAGACAAAATAGCTCATAACACTAAAAGAACCATCACACCCTTTCACAAATCCGGTATATATAAATTAACATGTGACAGCTGCTCCTGCTACTACATAGGACAAACAGGAAGAAGTTTTAATATCCGATAGAAAGAACATACAGACGCACTCCGTTTAAACAGCTTTCAGAAATCCACATTTGCTACCCACCTTGCAGAAAACAAACATTCAATTACAGGCATCAATACTAACCTCAATATACTACACTCTGAAGACAAGGGACTAAAAATGGAACTCCTTGAACAATTAGAGAATTTCATCCACAAACATAAATCACCAAACACAATTCTAAATGAGCAGACAGAATTAGCAAATACCTCATTCTTCCAGTATTTTGAAGACTCTTTAAAATTGAAGAATTAGACAATCATTCACAAATACCCCCCCCCCCCTTTTACACACACACACACACACACAATGCACTTACACTCTTTCTTTCGTCTTCTTCTACTTCATCCCACTCTATCTCACCCCTTTCACCACCACCCACACTACTCCCTACCAAAGCCCAACATTATTTTGTAATTTTCGAATCAATGAATAACACACAAATTCAAATGTCTTATACGCCACCTAAAACAACACATGTGACGCATGTAAACAGATGTTATAGTAATCACAAAATCAATACTCCTAATATTAACGTAACTATCATTCTGAAATCATATTATATACATATGTTAACTTTGAATACAACTTTTGATCTTATGTAATCTAAATTGGCATCATATTTATATTCTATAATAAGATAAGCTTTAGTCAGTCTTTGGTTTCACATAGTTCTTATCTTGTGGTATAAACATACCCTTTGGTTTGTTTACAAGCTGAAAGTTGTGGTAGTGGCTGTAAAGTCGCAATGTGTGTGAAGTGTTTGTTAATTTTACCACTTAAAAGTCGTGGGAATTGCTGTGGTGTGTTGATGGAAAGAAAGTGTAGTGAAATCCTATCGCCGGCCGCGGTGGTCGAGGAGACTAAGGCGCTCCAGTCACGGTCTGCACGGCCACTACGGTCGGGGGTTCGAATCCCCCCTCGGGCATGGATATTTGTGCCGTCCTTAGACTTAGCTAGTTCATAAGTTGTTCGTAAGCTTAGGGACTGATGACCCCGTAGTTAAGTCCCATAAGTTCTACAAACATTTGAACATTTTTTTTAATCCTATCCATAAGCAGACCAAATATGGACAAATTAAATATGAAGCGAATAACTGTAAGTAATGTCTTGAAGACAGACTTATATTGTAATTATTCAGGATAGCCTACCAAAATTAGTGTTTACTTTTTTTCTCGTTTTCTGCCCTGCCACAGATACAAATGTAATTTGAAATAAATGTATACCATCTGTAGATGAGCTGCTAGGCAGCTTGAAACCGGTAATGGTTTAAATAAATCTTCATTAAGAATACACAAAATGCGACTGGTTGTAGTAATTTCTGAAACCTAATGTAACTCATTGCCATAAAAGTAAAACACTTTCCCTGTGAACAATTCAACGCGGTGGCCGAGGAGACTGATTCGCTTCAGTCACGGTCTGCACGGCCACTACGGTCGGGGGTTCGAATCCCCCCTCGGGCATGGATATTTGTGCCGTCCTAGTTCGTAAGTAGTTCATAAGTAGTTTGTAAGTTTAGGGACTGATAACCTCGTAGTTAAGTCCCATAAACTATACAAACATTTGAACATTTTTTGAACAATTCAATTTGTCTCTTCTGTAATAATAACATCTTCGTAAGTTGCACGTCTATGAACGAATATTAGCGACAATTCAGTTGTTCCCTGATGATGGCCAAAGAAGCCGGAAGCCTTTCGTGACTCAGCACATAATTTTTTCCTTTGTGATAATATTATCACGTTCTTTCAGGCACCGACGGAAAATAGAATTAATGTTAAAAACGGCATATGTTTATTGGAAGATTGTTTTGCCGCGGCGGATTACCCGTGCGCACTGGGGCGCCGTGCTGCGGTGCGCGCGGCCGTACGCCGTCGGTGGTTCGAGTCCTTGCTGGGAAATGGGTGTATGTGTTGTCCTTATCAGTGTACCTTAGTTTAAGTAGTTTGTAAGCTAGGGAATAATAACCAAGCAAGCTGTAGATCCCCTTTTCTTTCCCCGGTTGGATAACTGGGGTAGGCTAGGGACACGCAAGTCGCCGAAGTGGCGTCCAATTGGAAGACTTGCACCAGGCCAATGAGCCACATGAAATTATTGAGTCCCATAGATTGACGAACATTTTAACATTTATTTTTTTAAGTTTGATTTGTTCAGAATCACCAGTAATGTGTGTTGTTGTGGTCTTCAGTCCGGAGACTGGTTTGATACAACTCTCTACAATACCCTATCCTGAGCAAGCCTCTTCAAAAATGCTCAAATGTTTGTTAAGCTTAAGGGACTTAACTACGGGGTCATCAGTCCCTAAAGTTACAAAATACTTATGAACTACTTACAACTAAGGACGGCACAAATATCCATGCCCGAAGGGGGATTCGAACTCCCCGACCGTAGTGGCCGTGCAGACTGTGACTGAAGCGCCTCAGTCCCCTCGGCCACCGCGGCCGGCCAAGCCTCTTCAACTGCACAGAAGAACGGCAACCTACATCTGTCTGACTCTGCTTACTGTATCCATCTCTTGTTCTTCCTCTGCGGTTTTTACCCCAAACACTTCCTTCTAACGCTAAGTTCACGATTCCTTGATGTCTAAGAATGTGTCCTACCAATCGACCTCTTCTTTTAGTCCAGCTTTGCCAGAAATTCCTTTTCTCCCCAATTCTTTTCAGTACCTCCTCATAGGTTACTCGCCGGCCGCGGTGGCCAAGCTGTCTGCGGCGCGCCAGTCACGGTGTAAACGGCCACTGCGGTCGGGGGTTCGAATCCGCACTCGGGCATGGATATTTGTGCCGTCCTTAGTGATAGCTAGTTCATAAGTAGTTTGTGAGTATAGTTAAATCCCATAAGCTCTACAAACATTTGAACATTTTTTTCATTAGTTACTCGATCCACCCACCTAATATTCACGAGTAATATCACACTCAAAGTATGTACCTTTTGTCCTGATTCGCTATGTTCTTTGAGATGTTTGTTCCGTTCGCCAATGAAGCGAATGCAAGCGCGTGGAAAATTCTTTCGCCTGAAGATGATGGAGACGCATTCCATCGAAACGTTGCTACGAGACGACGACGAAGCAACTCGGCTGATAACCCGCGAAGACTTCATACGTGAAATTCGCCGAGAAAGCCTGCACTCGCATAAAATTCAAGTTATTGAATTGTACGGAACTTTACGAGAAGCTGTTCGTCGGGTGATCTTTTATTTTGTCTGGAGTCAGCATGAAATGCCAGACGGATCCGGGCCACGTGGGAAGTGCTGCGCCGTTGGCTGGTTCACTCCCCGGCGTGTTGTTATCCCCCTGGGAGTGGGCGATTTCTGGGAAGGACTGGCCTGCGTCAAAACATAGCGGCGTGTTGGGACAACGACCAGCGCGTTCTGCAGAGTCCCTGGGGAGGTAACGGCCCACACGCCGACCACTGTGCTGCACGGGCAGGTAGGGGCCGTTCCTGGAAACCGCAGCCTCCACAAAAGGCGCTGCCCGCTCAGCCACTAACAGGATTTCCGGCGTTTAGCCTGGCCAGAGCGGCCCCGTTACTGACTGCATCGACAGCGGTCACCCGTCACATCTGACAGCTCCCATCTCTAAGGCCCGGCGCACACTTGACGCAGCAGAGGCAGAGGCGAGGCGCAGGGCCTCTGCTGGTCAGCGCACACTTGACGCAGCGCAGGCAGAGGAGGGCAGCGCAGCTTGCAATAGCACGTGCTGCATGTCCACTGCAAACCTTTCGGTGCAATCAGATTTAATTCCTGGATCTTCTTCAAAACCCAGTTAATTTAATTTGTGTGTGTTTGTATGTGTGTGTGTGTGTGTATTCTGATAGAATATAAGAGCACTGCAAGGTCTGTTGAGCAATAGGCAAAAGAGACGAATACATGCTGAACTTCTCTGGTTCATGGAAGCTCATTTTAAGCTCTTGAGCTATTCCGACTAAACAGACGACAGTTCAAAGAGGGTCACATGCTGAGTAAGAAGGACTTAAAAGAGAAGAAAAATAATATATGACACGTCATAACCGCTAAAGAAAAATTAGGGATATATTTTAAGCATTTAATTAAGTCAGATTTATTTTTCTTTCATTTCTTTTATAATTCAGTGAAACAAGTGTCACAGCAAATAATTGAAAGAACCTTTATACAACTGACATATTTAATCATGATTGTGGCGCAGTATATACGATCAGAAACACTTTTCTTCTCGGTGACACCTGGTATGCTTTTCATATGTCTTAGTTTGAAAAATATAAAGATATGAAAAATTTTGCAAATCATAGTTTCCTTGTTTAAATGCATTTGCACGCAAAGTGTTTCATTACTTAGGTCTTTATTCGTAGCTCTTCCATGCTTCTGTGTACTAAGATACTGACGTTTGCTTTTTTCCTTCTTCTATGACGGCAGCTGTGCATGACATGCAGTATTTTATTACATTGCATTCCTATTTTGTCTCTGTCATCATTTCTAATGATAATTACCATCAGCAGCCATTATATTTGTTAGTAATTAGTGAAGCTAATACTTTTGCGAATGTTGAATTTCTGAACGTAGTATAGAATTCAGGTTGAGAAATACTGACGAGAGACGTTTCTAGCATCATCTATGGTTTAGCAGTGAGCTGAAGCTCCACGAAGGGGTGGACATTGTGTTTCAAGAAATTGAAGAAAGTCCCTGACAGTAACAAAATCGTTGCGCGTCCCTTCTGGTTTCGCCGAACTTATTATTCAGTAGCAACGGGAATTTTAGCTTATATCGTGCTTTCATGCTTGCCACAAAGTTTACTGAAACCAGGGCCTATAGACCGTACAAACACACAATCAGCATCTTCGGTTTATAAATCTCGGTGCCTTTCTATTTCAGTAAGTTGTTCGTTTCCAGTTTGGGTGTGTATCGGCAGCGTACGAAGAAGAGAGACACGAGGCAGCTCCGCACTCGGCACAGCAGGCGGCAACAGCCGTGCCTGTGCCGCGTAGCTGCCGACCGCGGCGCGTCAAAAGTGTATCTAACGTACTTTCTCGAGAATCGAAAGAGATATAGCTCTCCTTCCACCGTTAAAAACAATTTCGATATATTAGCTACATTTCGTTCGCAGTAATGTATGGTGTAAAACGCACCAAACGCAAACTAGCCAGCGACTACTTTTTCCACTGCAAACTCTTCAAAATATGCGCGGCGTTGTACTTTATTTTTTAGTATAACAATAACTATGTACAATAACGGAAAGAAAGCCTCCCCAACGTCATGCGGTGGCTTTTGCCTATATGATACAGAAAAATAATTTTTTTCTAGCGAGTAGTTTCTGCAAAATCGATTGTGGAATCTGAGTTAGCGCAAAACAAGCACAAATCGGAAAATAGTATTTTTAATTTTTTTCCGCAGAAAGTAAAAGCATTACAAAGAAACTAAATACAGGGAAGGTTGAAGCTTATATTCGTCTACATAAAACAATTTTTTTCGAAGCATATTCGATGACTTGAAATTTCACTTTACGACAGAGGTGGAACAGAGGCGCAGGAAAACTGTGCGCCTCGGACAACCGGACAGAGGCGTGACCGAGGAAACGCCTGCCCTCCACTGCGCCTCGGCTGCGCTAAGTGTGCGCTGCCCCATTAGAAAGCATGCGTTACAGACGGACGGAGGCCTCGCCTCTGCCTCTCCTCTGCCTCTGCTGCGTCAAGTGTGCGCCGGGCCTAAAGGCAGCCGGCCGCGGTGGCCGAGGGGACTAAGGCGCTCCAGTTTCAAATGTTCAAATGTTTATATTGTTTATGGGACTTAACTACGGGGTCATCAGTCCCTAAACTTACAAACTACTTATGAACTACTTACGAACTAGGACGGCACAAATATCCATGCCCGAGGGGGGATTCGAACCCCCGACCGTAGTGGCCGCGCAGACCGTGACTGGAGCGCCTCAGTCTCCTCGGCCACCGCGGCCGGCGGCGCTCCAGTCACGGTCTGCACGGCCACTACGGTCGGGGGTTCGAATCCCCCCCTCGGGCATGGATATTTGTGCCGTCCTAGTTTGTAAGTGCCGCGGACGAGTAGCCGAGCGGTCTAAAGCGTCTCGCTGCGGAGCGCGCGGTTGTTCGCCGTGGAGGTTCGAGTCCTCCCTGGGGCATGGGTGTGTGTGTTTGTCCTTAGGTTAGTTTACCTAGGTTTAAGTAGTTTGTAAGCTACGGACTGATGACCACGCAGTTTGATCCGATAGAATTACAAACAAACAAACAAACAGTTCGTAAGTATTTCATAAGTAGTTTGTAAGTTTAGGGACTGATGACCCCGTAGTTAAGTCCCATAGACTATACAAACATTTGAACACTTCTCTAAAGGTACATCACACCTGTCCACCTGCGCCGTTTCTTTCACATGCGTTTATCAAGCCCCCACCAAGTAGACTTGCGCTTAATAGTTCGCGATTTGGAGCTCTCACATTAGTTATTTTAGTTCGTCCGCTCCCAGTGACGGCTGAGCGGCGTGGTCTGCGCATTCAGGTGAGGGAAGAAGTTCCTCTAACTAGCTGCTTCATGCACTTGCTGCGTGAGCCGCTAACGATACCACGCAAACGAAAAGAAACAGTTTGTGGATAATTTCTTGCCATTAAGTTTTGAGTTATCTCTAAAAAAAATGTTCAAAGGTTTGTATAGCTTATGGGACTTAACTACGGGGTCACCAGTCCCTAAACATACAAACTACTTACGAACTAGCTAATACTAAGGACGGCACAAATATCCATGCCCGAGGGGGGATTCGAACTCCCCGACCGTAGTGGCCGTGCAGACTTTGACTGGAGCGCCTCAGTCCCTCCGGCCACCGCGGCCGGCAGTTATCTCTATATCTTGGCATTATGGAATGTATTAGTCAGATATTGCAGAGTACAGAATACTTCAAAACAGAAATTTTGTAGCACTGAACTGTGTAATGTAGCAGGTAGACGCTCACCTCGAAATGGCTCTCATCAGCAGAAGGCAAAAATGTGATTTTTATCAAACAATGTAAGCTTTCACGGCCGGCGTCAACTTCATTTAAGACTTCCGGGCTCATAAACCGTGGTCGATTTGTAAAACTTTCCCCTAACTTTTCATCTTCGGCTGCGGAAGACATCTTCAGAGGTAGAGTGACGAGTAGTTCGCCACTCTACCTCTGAAGATGTCTTCCGCAGCCGAAGATGAAACGATAGGGGAAAGTTTTACGTGAGTGAATTTTATCCATTTCAGGTGTTTACATTCAGTGTTGTTGACTCTGAAGAAAACGTAAATTACATTTTGCTTAACATACAGATATACATACACAATTATCATATAAATATACATATACATAAAACAAGTGTGGTATTTGGTGGCGTGATTTGTGTTAAGGTTATAAGTGTACTCACATATTAGTAGGGTATCCAGTTCGTGTTTTACAAATCGTTTTAATAGCGTGATTTTTAATTCTGCTGCGCGCCGTCTCCCTATTGCCCGTCGGTCTTTGGAAAAGAATCCAACGAACTAAGAAGCGAGACACGTTTGGTATAATAGTTCGTGACCGGTAACGCATGTTTTAGTTCGCGACCGATTTCGCATATTTTAGTTCAGAACCGATCCTGCGTTTTTTTAGTTCGCGACCGGTAGCTCTCCCTTTAGTTCGCAGCTCGGTCGCGATGTAGGTCGCTCTTTTTTAATTCGTCCGCTCTTTCTGACTTTTGCTACCGCTACTAAAAGCGCTCTTCCTGTTGTTATTACAGCTTTTTTATATAATGATCAGTGTTGCCCATGCGTGTGCTGTTACCCGTATTTTTGGGCAGTTTGACATCAAAAAGCAAATAAACCAGTTATTTAGTTTACACTATGGAATGGGCGTTATATTTAGACACTGCTGAATATATTAGAAAAGAAAATGTGTGGCATTGAACTATGAAAGTACAGCTGAGCTGCATCTCAGCTCGAAATGAAGGCAACTGCCAGAAGGGAATCACGCGATTCTGCGCGCTCTCGCGTCCTCTCGCTGTTACCCGTCAGTCTTCGGAAAAGGAGCGGACGAACTAAGACGCGAGGGATCTGCGAACAAGTTCGCCTGTGGGAGCGCTCTTCCGAACTAGTTCCTTATGCGAACTACACAAGACTAACCTGTAAAGCTGCACCGTTTCTATCACGTGCGCTTATCAAGCCCCACCAAGCCGCACAATGGCGTAAGCTGCCGACTCCGAACTGCGGACAAATTGAAGAGCCCCTCAGCGGCCATTGTGGTGGCAAAAGTCCGCGCCAACTTTAAATGTGCGTAACACTCTTTTGACTAGAGAGAGCATTCATTTGAGTTAAGTCGCGAAAACTATGTCTACTGAAATATATAACTACAAAACAGCTTCAGAATCCTTGAATATACAGCAACTATCGGTTGTGTGTAAATTAATTACACATACGGTGTAGAAATTGGCCAACAGCGTTTCCTCTTCCTAACGAAACCGAACTATAACATGTAGATTTTTAGCCTACTAAGTGCTACTTATCGTCTGACACGATTTTTCGGCACTTTCTCAGTATACCCTACGATTGTGAAACTTTTATACAAACACTAATTTCGGAAGAGTTTCACACCTTACGTTTTTGCTGTAGTGCTGTATTCTCCAATATTTAGATATTTCATAGCATCAAATAAATAAATAAAACAGGGCTGCCGGAAACAGCCAATGTTAAAAGTCGATTGTGAAAGTGAAATATACCATCAGACACATAACTGGAAAATAGCGTCTTTACCTTGTGAATATAGCAATCAGCCACTACCAAATTCTTTTAAGAACACGAAGTACGCCATAACTTTTTCTTAACTAGAGCATCTAACATTATCATTAGAGTACCTAGCCAAAATACTAGCATTTTTAATGTTGTAAGCCAAATATTTTACAGTAGCGTGAACTGCTCATATGACCTATTGTCGTAGGATTTAACTTCACAAAGTGCATATAGTGTGGCTATGTATCATTCATATATGGAAATATACACAGTTCTGAAAAACCCCTTTCAGTTGTTATGTGTAAAGCAGATTACCTTTAAATTCTGAGTTACAAGTTGCTAATATTAATTTCATAACAAAAATTCGAAATGCAGTGAGGCAACTAATCTCGTGCTCCCAATAGACATTTTACCCATCATAAAATGAAACCTTTTGAAATTCCTGTCCACCAGTACTGCGTAAAGTAGCTCCTTTTTAAGAGCTGCCAGTATTGTAAAAGCCTGTTATTTATTTCATTCAATCCTATATTAAGACTACCTGACATAGTCGGGTCTGGAGGCGATCTAATCGTTTTACAGTTTTGAAAATGACAAGCCGAGATCGCACTAATTAAGTGACGACCGGTTTCGGTGCACTGTGTCGCCATCATCTGGTCGTCACTTAATTAGTGCGATCTTGGCTTGTCATTTTCAAAACTACAATCCTATATTGTCTTGAATAACAACCTGTTAAGCAAGAGTAACTATCTCTAAAATGTTCAAATGTTTGTAGAGTCTATGGAACTACGGGGTCATCAGTCCCTAAACTTACAAACTACTTATGAACTACTTACAACTAAGGACGGCACAAATATCCATGCCCGAGGGGGGATTGGAACCCCCGACCGTAGTGGCCGTGCAGACCGTGTCTGGAGTGCCTCAGTCTCCTCGGCCACCGCGGGCGGCTAACTATCTCTGAACACAAGTAGTAGGGCTACTTGTTTTCTTGAGAAATATAAATGAGGTGAATGTATTTGTTCTTTTTATTCCTTTCTTAAATTGATTTATGCATTTAAACGCTTAGCAGCCATTCACCATCGTGTTTCATGTATAATGCAATAGTCAAACAATACTGACGTGACTATCAATTGAGTACATATACCGCAGTATGTTTGTGTATATGTGTTGCATACAAATCTACAGTTTTGTTTCAATCTTTGCCATTTATCCCACGTAAGCTTCAATCCACGAGGACGGTCGCCGTAGGTGTAAGGATCACGTAGTTCACGAGATATGACTGCATAAACAATGAGATGCCAGAAAGACTGCGGCTTTACGCGACAATGTTGCACATTTCCTCCTAAACCACTCGAACCACTTCAAACGAATTTGGTAACAAATATTTGTTAAGATCATGGGACTTAATTACAGGATCATCAGTCCCTAAACTTACAAACTACTTACAAACTGACTTATACTAAAGACGGCACAAACATGCATGCCTAAGGGAGGATTCGAACCTCAGCCGCGGGACGCCGAGCGATCCGCGCTCCAGACAGCTCGGCTACTTCTGCGCGACGAATTTTGTACACTTCTTCCTTAGCGTGAGGTACCAATCCTGTAATGGTAAGAACCACATACGACACATGGTTCAGGAGATATAACGTCATAGACAATAGGAGTTGCAAGAAAGTGCCACATAATGCGACGTGACTTTATGAACACAGTCTACGAGAATGAGATTACTTAGCGACTTGCAACAAATTTTTAAACATAATTTCAAACCTTTATTAAACTTTTCCTCGCTAACAACCATAGTAAAATTATGAAAGGAAAAAAGTTTCTCGCTTACTACATTCCCGCTGTGGACGGCATTTGATATTACGTCACAATTTATAATTTCTGCACTACAAATTGTAGCCGCAGGAAATTTTACAGACAGTATACACACATATAGTTGAATTTACCTTCTTAATTTATCATAGTACGGCACATAGTTCGTGAGATATGAGCACATAAACAGTAACGTTCATGGAAAACCACCCCATAATGCACCAAGTTTTAATCTATTACTTATTTTACTACTAGTTGTATATTCAAGAGATTTTGCTGACATACAGCCCTTATACAAATCGATGTATACCTGAAAAATTGTACAACTGTACAACATATAATTCAATAAATATGAGATCGTACGAATTTTATATGTTATTTGTATTTTGTCTGCTCTCTCTCTCTCTCTCTCTCTCTCTTGGTTTGGATACTGCACTTATAATTTTGTACATTACGCAAGACAGCGTTATTTCTTATATATTCTCCGATAATGATTATAACAAAAATAAGGAAAGGAGATGGACAGAGGGGGAAGGGGTAGGAGAAGTTCTAACTCAAGGCAGGAATAAATAAATAAATACCCGGGTAACGCCGAGTTTTCAGCTCGTATCGTATAAATCCGTATTGTGATGTATCCTCCATTTTCCACTCTCATTATCGTAAACTGGTCCAAACATCTTCCGATGGACTTTCCTTTGAAATATCATCAGTCTGGCCAGATACTGCTGGTTGTACTCCAGGTGGCTGTAGGAGCGTCTTGTAGATGTTTATTTTGACATGTCTGGACGAACGTGTAGTTTTGAGGAGAACATTAAGGCCACGGTAACAGCGATAACCTGTCTGTAGTCTTGCCTGTATTTCAATTTTACTGGATGGTTAATTCCTGAATACTGCGGCCAGATTTTTGAACTCCCTTACTTGGCGATAAGAACCTTCACTTGTTTGTAAGGATGAAAATGGTTCTTGAGTTCCATTATGTCTACGGTGTAGAACCACGTATTCCGTCTTCTCACGATTGATTTGAAGTCCAATTTCCCTCGCTGTTGTTTCCAGAATGTCCGCCATTTCTCCTAATTCTTCTTGTGATCCAGATCAATAAATCATCGGCATATCAGAGGTACTTGATGTTCACAACCCCGATCTCGACTCCTTTGAGTTCATTAGATGCCAGATTGAAAAGAACAGATGATAGTCCATCTCCCTGTAGTAGCCCAGATTTTATTTTGAATGGTTCAGTCACCTTATATCCAATGTCGGGCCCGGTGGTGTTGGGGTAAAGTGCTCGACTGGAAACTGGGAAGGGTCGTGGGTTCGAAACCCGGTCGGACCTCTGATTTTTTCAGTCTGCGTTTTAATCCATCCTTCACCTCTCAACGACGTGAAGAGTCATCAGATTCCACGTTAAGCTGTAGGTCCCCTTTCACCGGTTGAATAACTGGGGTAGGGTAGGCTAGGGACACGCAAGTCACCGAAGTGGCGTCCAATTGAAAGACTTGCACCAGGCCAATGAGCCACACGAAATTATTATTATTTCCAATTTTAACCTTTGATGTGGTATCCATAAGGCAGGCCTTCGTGAGGCTTATTAATTTCTTAGCAAAACCGAAGTCTTCCAGACTCCCCAGCTTACTTTCCCGAGGAATGCAGTCGTATGCTTTTGTGAAGTCGACGAACATGTGTACTTCTTCACTACACCTTTTTCTACGATCTGGCGTAGGCCAAAGATTTGCTCGACAGTGGATCTCCCGTGATGAAATCCTCCTTGATATTCTCCATTAATGGTCGCTGCCAATGGTTGGATTCGATCTATAAGATAGTTTGAGAAGATCTTAGATCAAATATTGAACAGAGTGATACCACGGTAGTTTTCTCATACCATTCAGTCATTCTTCTTGTGGATGGGACAGATCAGTGCAGTCCTCCAGTCTTCTGGAATGTTTTCAATGCTCTATATGGTCTCTCTATTAATTTGTAGATTCTTGCGACAAGGTATTCACACTCTTCCTGAATTATTTCAGAACTGATGCCCTCCCAAGCAAAAACAGAGATCCTACCGTTCGTTAAATACGGATGTAGAGAGGGTATTATTCTTTCCACAAGGCTTTTTCGGTGAACGAGACGTCACAAGCAGTAATAGTGCTTAGTATCGAAGACCACAGGAACTGCTATCGCTTTTCGTTACCGTTCGAAGTGGACCCCTCTTAACGTGAATAGCAAAGCAGCTGCTCTTTTTACTTATGACCCAAGATTAAAATTTTCAAGACACCAGTACATTGAGGTTCTATCGAAAGCACATACATATTAATCCAATTTGATGAAGTTAAATTATGGAAACGTCATAATGTTAGTTGAAGATTACTTCAATTGAAGGCTTTGTAGATACTTCCTAAAAGAACTAACGGTTGCACACATATATATATATATATATACCACAGATGGCCTACGTCAGGCCCCTATCTTTCAATTCTTCTCTCAGAGGTGTCAGTCTTCTCCAAGCTGTTTATTCGGTGTGATGTTTTACACAGATAATCAACGAGTATTGAATATTTACTCGCATTTGCATGTTTCATTCATATTTTTTTAATAATAAATATTTGTAATTTCTGCTACCAGTCACTTTATTTCTTTATGCTTAATCTAACATAAAGCTACGCGTTTCGAACATTTTCTGCTCATCATCAGACGTCGATTACATACAGAAATCATTAGAATACGAGGTATGTCCATAAAGTAAGTTCCTTTTGGTTATATAAACGAAACGTGTACATATACAGAAAAAATATTTATTGTACAAAAATGTACAACTGTTAAACTACGTTTCTACATAGCTTTCGAAATTTTGTAGGCACTTGTCATAGCGTGCCACAAGTTTTTGCATGCATCCTTCACAGAAGGTTGCCGCCTGTGTATTCAACCATGTGGTAACAGCTCTTTACCATCGTTGAAGTGTCGACCACCAAGGACAGATTTTAGGTGTAAGAAGAGATGAAAATCGCTAGGAGAGAGGTCCGAGCTGTATGGAAGATGATCAAACAGGTGCCATTGAAATTTCCGTAAGAATTGTTTGGTCACATGCGGTGTGTGAGGTCAGGCATTATCGTGAAAAAAAATCTTTTGACAGTAATCCTCTTCTTACACCTAAAATCTGTCCTTGATGGACAACATTTCAATGATGATGACGAGCTGAAAGAACATGTTACCACATGGTTGAAATACACAGGCGGCAACATTCTATGAAAAAGGCACACAAAACCTTGTGCCATGCTATGACAATTGCCTACAAAATTTCGGTAGCTATGTAGAAAAGTAGTTTAACAGTTGTAAATTTTTGCACAATCAATATTTTTTCTGCATCTGTACCCGTTCGTTTTATATAACCAAACGGAACTTACTTTGTGGACATACCTCGAACTTCATACATTCTAATATAAAGTTCGTCTGTTGTTGTTTGTTGGAGGTGGTAGTTGGTGGGCAAGGGGGAGGGGAGGGCAGCGATACCTCTAACAAAACAAATCCGCCATCTTGTTTAGATTCAGTGTTTACATATCTGTGAACAGTTTGTGTGTGGAAGTGTGTGTGTGCTGCGACATAAACAGTGAAAACCAATAGTGTACAAGTGAAACGCCATGCATCAGCAGCTTCACCAACCTAAGAGTGACGCAAACAATATTAAGGAACACGGAAATCGTAAGTGTAAAACTGACATGTAATGCAAGTGAACCTCACGCCCATTTCATCATAACATCTGTCTGTACCAGACACAGGTGCTGACACGAGACATCAGAAGACACCTCTGCACTTTATTTTATGGCCATTCGCTGCCCTCCCCTCCCGCGTGCCCCCCAAATACCACCTTCAACAAACAACGACAGACAAGAATGAAATTTTCACTCTGCAGCGGAGTGTGCGCTGATATGAAACTTCCTGGCAGATTAAAATTGTGTGCCGGAACCGCGAAAGGCAAAGGTCCCAGGTTCGAGTCCCGGTTCCGGCACACAATATTAATCTGCCAGGAAGTTTCATATCAGCGCACACTCCGCTGCAGAGTGAAGTTTCATTCTGGAAACATCCCTTAGGCTGTGGCTAAGCCATGTCTCCACCATATCCTTTCTTCCAGGAGTGCTAGTCTTGCGTGTATGCAGGAGAGCTTCTGTGAAGTTTGGAAAGTAGGAGGCGAGGTACTGGCGGAAGTATAGTTGTGAGGTGGCATCGTGAGTCGTGTCGGGATAGCACAGTCGGTAGTGCGCTTGCCCGCGAAAGGCAAAAGTCCCAGGTTCGAGTCCCGGTTCCGGCACACAATTTTAATCTGCCAGGAAGTTTCAACGACAGACAACTTTAGATTAGAATATATGAAGTATTCTAATGATTTCTGTATGTAACCGACGCCTGATAATGAGCAGAACATGCTCGAAACACGTAGCTTTATGTTAGATTAAGCATAAAGAAATAAAGTGACTGGTAGCAGTAATTACAAATATTTATTATTTGACACAGTCACGGTTCCTTAACGAGCCATCATGGGCACAATCAATTTATTTTAATTATTGGCAATGACAACTCCTTCCTGAAAGAGCACCAGTATATCTACCTAACATCAAATACGGCTCCTGGTATTACAGAACTCACTCCTGTTGCATTAATAAGGAAGTAACATAAATTTCTACAGTGGAAGCCGTGACAGGGGGGGGGGGGGAGAGAGAAACTGGAAGTAGCATGACATAACCACAAATTTAATTTAACACTTCGTATGCAATTCCTTCTCATAACTCTCGTAATACTATAATAAATAAAGCAATTACACACTTTTATGATGTAAATTGATCACATATTAAATGGCGTGGTTTTTTCGTTTATTATTATTATTATTATTATTATTATTATTATTATTATTTAATACCAATGCATAGCACTGAAGCCAACGAGGACTGAAATCTGCGATCTTCGATACTGTGCGTGGCATCAAATGACATTGTATTTGCCGAAAACCTTGTAGAATGAGCATTACCAAAGTGTTCTCGTGTTTGGCAATAACTACTGAGGTTATCAGTCCTTAGCTTTACAAACTACTTAAATTAACCTTAGGATAATACACACACACACACACACACACACACACACACACACACACACACAAAACCATGCCCGAGGGAGGACTCGAACCTCCGACGGAAAACAACAAGGCGCCTTAGAGCGCTCGGCCAAGCATTACTCCTTCTTTCACCAGCGCTCATATCCAAAGAGAAATAAAAAATTCCTAGAGATACTACCTGTTGCAATTACGCGAAGATCTATAACGTCCATTAAGTACGGATGTAGAAAGCCGAGGTGGAATGGTCTAAGGCGCCTTGCTGCGGAGCGCGCGGTTGCTCCCCGGGCATGTATGTGTGTGTGTGTTGTCGTTACGATAGACTAAGTTAAAGTAGTTTGTAAACCTAGCGACTTGATAACGTTAGTAGTTAATTCCCTTATATTTACAAAGATTTGAAAATTTGGATGTAGAAATGTCGACAGACTACGCTGTTCCGAGTATGCTGCATACATTTGCAAAAACAAAGTTATCCTGTTAAGATCATCGTTAACTACACACTCGTGACACACGTGACATGTTCAGAAATAAACTAACAAATATTGCTGACCCCACTCTCGGAGATCGCAACATATTCGAAATTAAGGAGCCAAATATTTTGGGGACAAGCAAGGAATATCGGCCTAACCACATCCTCTGAAATCACGAGATATACGAGAATAAATCTTCAAATATTTCCGAATAGCGAATAACGTAACCAGCCTTTTTTAATTCTTTATTGAAAGTATGTTGTATATTTAGCCTTTCAGCTAATTCAAATGCCATACTCCTTACCGAATTTCTACATGGCGCAAAGACTCACTCTTGAAGTTTCTTAATGTGAGCGATGACTTTTCGTTCATTCTCAATATCCAGTAAAGGCTACCCTTAGAATAATTTTTCGACTGCAGTCTTCTTTTCAATGTAGTTTTAGGTATACCAAAAGCTTTAGTTGCTGTATTGACACCCGCACAGCATGTATATATAGCCTGCACCAATCCATCCTCGGTCGATTTGCCTCGTTCACAAGATCCGGTCCTTTTGTAATTAGTTGGCATTTTATCTGAAAGAGAAAAATATCAACTATGAAAAAACATGTTATTCTATCAATTTTTAAAACAGTACTGTAATTTCCATGGTCACTTAAGATATGTTTAATTGTGATCCATCTACACCGATTGTCTGGGAGAGATGGACCAGCCCGATTTCAGTCTGTAGTTGTAGAGCTCGGTGGCCATTTTAGGTTAGGTACATGCAACACATTTGTCAAACTTTTAGTAATAAGAGTGCAGAAATAATGTGCAAACTGTGCCATAATACTAAAAGAACGTAACTACATCATACCTGCCAACTCTCCCGATTTAGGCGGGAGTCTCCTGATTTTTCGCTTTTTCTCCCGCCTCCTGCTTTTGCCAGTATTTCTCCCGATTTTTAGCTATTGTCCTGAAACCCAAGATTCGATTTTCCGCCAATGGTCAAAAGTCCTTTCTTCATTCATCAGTTACAAATAAATACGTATCGAAATTCACAGAAATTAGGAGTTGCGCTTGATTTATATAACTATTGTTTCTGCTCTTTGCACGTATTTGCAAATACACATGTAGTGTTTCGAAGTTGTGCTGTTTTGGAATGTGATGTTTCGTCAGTGTACGTAAGTGAAATCACTTCAGTGGTTTTTTAATCGCTGGTAACCTTTTGATTGGATAGTTAGGGGCATCAGTTTCATACGCGAATTGCAGAAAACAGGCAACTTTCGTGTAAACAGCTGTTTTACGTGATTATGGGATTTCAATTCGGTGGTAGGTGGTCCAGTATGGCAAGAAATATAATCAATTTTTAAGCAGTTTTCGGAACATTTTTTTCTTCTATTTTGTACTCTTTGCCGATGTGATATTTCCACATCACGTGGTGGAAAAAGCAGTGTACAGAAATAGTGCAGAGTAACAATAAAAGACTGAAATTGCTGAAAAAATTGAAAGTGACCATTCGATACAAGCAGAGAGCTTATTTACGTTGTTTATTATAGAGTACGGTTTACCAATTAAATACGACTGTGGGTCATTTATTCCATAACATGTTCCCAGGTAGCAGTGTAGCACAAATATACAGCTGTGAACTTTTTTGTTTTGATCTAAAAAATCAATCACTTTACTTCGACTGGCTACAAAATATAAGGATGTAATCAACAATTGGGTTAACGCAATTTTTTTTTGTAGTCATTAAGTAGCGTTATAAGATCATAGGAAAAGACTAAAATCAGTTATCTTAAGGCTTATAGTAAAGTGCACCGCAGTTTTTGATAGAACGTATCTCCTGATTTTTTTAAGAATCTCCCCATTTTCTAAACTGGATGTCCTGATTTTTACATTTTGAAGGTTGGCAGGTATGCTACATGATAAAACTTTCGACTTACCAAAACAGAAAATGGGATTTTTCTCCTGAACTAAGACGATAAAGACAACAGCACTTTAGTACGGCGTACGTTCAACAGACAGATTACTTACAAGTGAACGGTGCTGCTTTCATCCAGTGCTCAAACTCACCTCGAGTTACCCTACATGACACGGAAAAAATAATTACAGATTTGAATTTAGGAGGTATGTTTTTTTGTAGTTGTTGTTGTTACGGTCTTCAGTCCGGAGACTGGTTTGATGCAGCTCTCCACCCTACTCTATCCTGAGCAAGCCTTTTCATCTCCTCATAAGAACGGCAAGTCACATCCACTTGAATCTGCTTACTATACGCGTCTCTCGGCCTCCCTCTGTGATTTTTACCCCACACACTTCCCTCCAATGCTAAATTTACGATTCCTCGATGTCTAAGAATGTGTCCTACCAAGCGATCCCTTCTTTTAGTTAGAGTATGCCAAAAATTCCTTTTATCGCCAATTCCAATCAGTACCTCTTCATTAGTTATGTGATCTACCCACCTAATCTTCAGCATTCTTCTAACAGTGGCATTTCCAACATCAGCTCCAAACGGCACCTGAGCGTGAGAGCGACTTGTGCATATCTTTTCGGTCAGTAGACTGGATCTTCTAATCTCCTGGCTGCTTATTTCCGTGGACGTGTTGGAGAGTGTTTAGCACGGTCAGGGCTGGCTGCGGGGGAGGAAGAGAGAGTTGGATGCCGTGGGAAGGGAGGGGTTGGGACCTGGCCGCGATTTCACGCTGCGGCAGGTACACAGGGCGCGGGCATTGTTAGCGGGGGTTGTGTGTCCGTGAGGGGGCGGGACCGACTTTCTCTCGCGGCGTGGAGTCAGGGCTGGCGTCGACTCCGCTGCTGTGTCTAGTCGCTCCGAAGATGGGCTGCGGAAACGACGTCCGCAACAGCCGTCGGAACACCGCACAACTCCTCTGCAGTCGCGACCTAAGGTATTTCTGCATTGCCGACGATCGCGACCCTGTCTTATCTGTTTGTATCTATGCGCCCAGTCCACGTTTCTTCTTCCCGTTACAACTAAAGCTCTGTATAGGGAAAGTATGGCCAGCTTGCCAGCATCGCCCATGCTGGGCCTATTCCGCTGCTGCTTACGCACCGATCGCTACAACGTTCCCAGCGCTTAACGTGTTCCTCCATCTACATGGGATACTCTGCAAATCACATTTAAGTGCCTGGCAAAGGGTTCATCGAACCACCATTATACTATTTATCTCCCATTCCATTCTCGAATAGCGCGTGGGAAGAAAGAACACCTGAATCTCTCTGTGCGAGCTCTGATTTCTCGTATTTTATTCTGATGATCATTTCTACATATTTAAATCGGAGTCATCAACACGTTTTCGCATTCGGGGAGAATGTTGGCGATTGGAGTTTCGTAAGTAGCCCACGCCGCAGCGATAAGCGCCATTGTTGTAATGATTCCCATCCCAGATCCTGTATTATTTCCGTGACGCTGTCTACCGTGACATACGAAACGAGCTGCCCTTCTTTGGACTCTTTCGATGTCCTCCGTCAAACCCACCTGATAAGGATCCCACACTGGGCTACAATACTCCAAACATGGACGGACAAGCGTAGTGTATGCAATTTCTTTGTAGTTCTGTTGCATGTTTTAAGGGTTCTGCCAATAAAACGAAGTCTCTAGTTCACCTTTCCCATGATATTATCTACGTGTTCTTTCCAATTTAAGTCTGATGTAATAGTAATTCCTAGGTATTTTGTGGAGTTTATGTCCTTCACTTTTGATTTATTTATCTTGTAAACAAAGTTTAACGGATTTATTTTCGTACTCATGTGGACGACTTCACGCTTCTCATTATTTAGAGTCAATTGCCAATTTTTAGACCATGCTGATATCTTATTCAGATCGTTCTGCAGTTGGTTTTGAACTTCAGATGATTTTACTAGACGGTAAATGACGGCATCATCTGCAAACAACCTAAGAGGGCTACTTAGATTTTCCCCTAAATTGTTTATGTAAATAAGGAACAGCAGAGGACCAACAACACTACCCTGTGGAACGCCCGATATCACCTCTGTTTTAGTCGATGCTTTACCAACGATTACTACGAACTGTGTCCTCTCTGACAAGAAATCCCCTATCCAATCGCAAATTTGGGGCGATATATCATAACCCTGCAATTTGATTAAAAGCCGTTTGTGAGGTATGGTGTCAAAAGCTTTCTGGAAATCAAGAAATACGGAATCGATTTGCGAACCCTTGTCGATAGCACCCATCACTTCGTTTGAGTTTGAGAAAACTATTCAATGAAATAATTTAATATTTTCACGTGTTATAGTGTGATATATTAGCTCGATAATTATCTGATTTTGTATTCATTATTACGTACAGTTTCCGTGCTACATCTAAATAAAGTTTGTTGTTGTTGTTGTGGTCTTCAGTCCGGAGACCGGTTTGATGCAGCTCTCCACAATACTCTATCCTGAGCAAGCCTCTTCATATCCACGTAAGAACGGCAACCTACATCTGTCTGAATCTGCTTACTGTATCCATCTCTTGGTCTTCCCCTGCGATTTTTACCCCACACACTTCCCTCCAACGCTAAATTCACAATACCTTGATGTCTAAGAATGTGTCCTACCAATCTATCCCTTCTTTTAGTCAAGGTATGCCAGAAATTTCTTTTCTCCCCAATTCTGTTCAGTACCTCCTCATTAGTTACGCGATCCACCCACCTAATCTTCAGCATTCTTCTGTAGCACCATATTTCAAAAGCCTCAATCCTCTTCCTGTCCGCACTGTTTATCGTCCATGTCTCACTCCCATACAAGGCAACACTCCATACAAATGCCTTCAGAAAGGACTTCCTTAGGCTTAAATCAATATTCGAGGTTAACAAATTTCTCTTTTTCCAGAACGCTTTTCTACCCATTGCCATTCTGCATTTTATATCCTCTATACTGCGACCATCATTTGTTATTTTACTGCCCAAGTAACAAAACTCATCTACCTCCTTTATTGCTTCGTTTCCCAATCTAATTCCTTCAGCATCACCTGATTTTCTTACACTGCACTCCATTACCCTAGTTTTGCTCTTGTTAATGTTCATCTTATATGCACCTTTCAGCACACTATCCATTCCGTTCAATTGCTCTTCCAGGTCGTTTGCTGTATCTGACAGAATTACTATGTCATCGGCAAAACGCAATGTTTTTATTTCTTCCTCCTGAACTTTAATCCCTATCCCAAATTATTCCTTGCTTTCCTTCACCGCCTGCTCGATGTACAAATTGAATAACATCGGAGAGAGGCTACAACCCTGTCTTACTCCCTTTCCAACTGATTCTTTCCTTTCATGCCCTTCGAGTCTAATAACTGCGGTCTGGCTTTTGTACAAGTTGTAAATAACTCTCCTTTCCCTGTATTTTATCCCTGCTGACTTCAGAATTTGGAAGAGTGTATTCCAGTCAACATTGTCAAACGCTTTCTCCAAATCTACAAAGGCTAAAAATGTAGGTTTGCCTTTTCTTAGTCTATCTTCTAGGATAAGCCGTAAAGTGAGTATTGTCTCCCGTGTTCCCACATTTCTCCTGAACCCAAACTGATCTTCCCCGAGGTCGGCTTCTACAAGCTTTTCCATCCTTCTGTATATAATTCGTGTTAATATTTTGCAACCATGACTTATTAAACTGATGGTTCTGTAGTTTTCACACCTGTCTGCACCTGCTTTCTTTGGAATGGGGATTATAACATTTTTCTTAAAGTCTGAGGGTACTTCGCCTGTCTCATACATCTTACACACCAGGTGAAACAGGTTTGTTATGGCTGGTTCTCCCAGAGACTTCAGTAGCTCTGAGGGAATATCATCTACTCCAGGGGCCTTGTTTCGACTTAGGTCTTTCAGTGCTCTGTCAAATTCTTCTCTCAGTACAGTATCTCCTATTTCACCTTCATCTACATCCTCTTCCCTTCCTACAATATTGTCTCGAAGTTCATTTCCTTTGTAGAGTCCCTCTATATACTCTTTCCACCTTTCAGCTTTCCCTTCTTTGCTGAGAACTGGTTTTCCATCAGTGTCCTTGATATTCATAGAGCTGTTTTTCTTATCTCCAAATGTTACTTTTATTTTCCTGTAGGCTGTATCTATTTTTTCCCTATTTATACATTCTTCTACATCCTTGCATTTGCCTTCTAGCCACTCCTGCTTAGCCATTTTGCACTTCCTGTCAATCTCATTTCTTAGTCGCCTGTACTCCATTTTGCCTGTTCCATTTACTGCATTTTTATATTTTCTCCTTTCATCGATTAAATTTAGTATCTCCTGTGATATCCAAGGATTTTTTGTAGGTCTTGCCTTCCTACCTATTTTGTCCTCTGCTACCTTCACTATTTCATCTCTCAATGCTACCCATTCCTCCTCTACTGTTTTATTTTCCCCTGTTTCTGTCAATTGTTGCCTAAAGCTCCCTCTGAAATTCTTAAGAACCCTAGGTTCCTTCAATTTATCCACGTCCCATCTCCTTATTTTCTTACCTTTTTGTAGTTTCTTCAGTTTCAGCCTACAGTTCATAACCAACAAGTTATGGTCAGAGTCTATATCTGCCCCTGGGTATGTCTTACACTTTAAAACCTGGTTCCGAAATCTATGTCTTACCATTATAAAATCTATCTGGTATCTCCCGGTGTCTCCTGGTCTCTTCCACGTATACAACCTTTTTTTGTGATTCTTGAACCAGGTGTTTGTTATAACTAAATTATGTTCTGTGCAAAATTCTACCAGGCGGCTTCCTCTTTCATTCCTTTTGCCCAGACCATATTCACCTACTATCTTCCCTTCCCTTCCTTGTCCTACTACCGAATTCCAGTCTCCCATAACAATTAAGTTTTCCTCTCCCTTAATTGTCTGAATAATTTCCTTTAGCTCCTCATATATTTCTTCGATTTCCTCATCATCGGCAGAGCTAGTTGGCATATAAACCTGTGCTACTGTTGTCGGTGTTGGCTTCGTATCTATCTTGACAATGATAATGCGATCACTGTGCTGGTCATAGTAGTTTACCCGCATTCCTATTTTCTTATTCATTATCAATCCTACTCCTGTGATACCCCCAACTGATTTTGTATTTATAATCCTGTACTCACCTGACCAGAAATCCTGTTCATCCTGCCACCGAACTTCACTAATCCCCACTATATCTAACTTCAACCTATCCATTTCCCTTTTTAAATTTTCTAATTTTCCTACTCGATTAAGGGATCTAACATTCCACGCTCCGACTCGTAGAATGCCAGTATTGTCTTTTCTGATGATCACATCCTCCTGAGTAGTCCCCGCCCGGATATCCGAATGGGGGACTATTTTACCTCCGGAATATTTTACCCGAGAGGATGCCATCATCATATGTTCATACAGTAGAGCTGCATGTCCTCGGGAGAATTAACGGCTGTAGTTTCCCCTTGCTTTCAGCCGTTCGCAGTAACTGTGTGGCAAAGCCACATTAGCTGATGTTACAAGGCCAGCTCAGTCAATCATCCAGACTGTTGCCCCTGTAACTACTGAAAAGGCTGCTGCCCCCTCTTCAGGAACCACACGTTTGTCTGGCCTCTCCACAGATACCCCTCCGCTGTGGTTGCACCTACGGTACGGCTATCTGTATCGTTGAGGCACGCAAGCCACCCCACCTCGGCAATGTCTGTGGTTCATGGGAGTGGAAAAGGTAAAGCAGTCAACAATCCGAAGATTGGTTTGAACACCACAGAGCTTTACTAGGCATGGTCCTGTTTGGAGGTGGTGTGCCGTTGCCTTCCTCCGACCTTAGAACTGACTTACCCAGCCAGTTATAGGGGGACCTACAGTATAACGTGGGTTCCGAACCACGGTGCTACTCGGTATTTTTCACATGAGCGATATTGCCAGAGGTGAAAGAAGTGGAAAGTGACAGATAAAAATCCTAGGACCTGGTGGGGATCGAACCCGCGACCTTTGGTTTTGTAGTCTGGCACTCTACCACTGTGCAACCGAGGCGCACTTAAATAAAGTACTACGCAAAATTTTGAAGAGTTTGCAAAGGAAAAAACGCATTGCGTAGACTTTGCGTATGGTTGATTATAGCACATAAAATGCCCGAGGATGAAATGTAGGTAAGATATCGAAATTTTATATAAGGTTGAGAGCAGAAAGATAACTCTTTTCATTCTCGAGATACAGGCTGTTATATCCGACGGACAGATGCGGGAACTTGGCGTAGTTCTGTCCCTGCGGATTTTAAGAAAACTGCTAGGTTTGTGGCTCCAGATCTAAAGAGTTCTCGAATAAATTCAGACTGACCTGTACCGTAGCCAAATATTCGAATAGACCGCGCACATGTCATCGGAGAATAGCGTAAATGAAGAAAACCATTTAGTTTATGGATAAGTCTTTGATGAGTATTTTCTTGCGTATTACGTACTTATATGTTACATGAACTACGAAAAATGCAAGGGGATACCCAGTACATGACTTTTACCAAAAATAGAAATTAAAGGTGCCTTTACAACGCCAATTACAATTGAATGTCTAATATTTGTCTTGCTTCAATTCAACGTTTCCTTTGATGATACGCATGAAAAAGAATGAGAAAATCTTCCTTCAGGAACTATATATTAATTTCATATCTAAACGAGAATCTAGTTCACTCACTAATATGTTCAAAATTTGTATGTTTTCGGCAACTACCAGCAGATACGGTTGCACAGTGGTAGTGCCAGACTAGAAATCGAAAGGTCGCGGGTTCGATCCCCGCCAGGTCCTAGGATTTTTATCTGTCACTTTCCACTTCTTTCACCTCTGGCAGTATTGCTTATGTGGAAAATACAGAGTAGCACCGTGGTTCGGAACCCACGTTAAACTGTAGCTCCTCCTATAACTGGCTGGGTAAGTCAGTTCGAAGGTCGGAGGAAGGCAACGGCATACCACCTCCAAACAGGACCATGCCTAGTAAAGCACTGTGGTGTTCAAACCAATCTTCCGATTGTTGACTGCTTTACCTTTACCCGCAGATAAAACCAACGACGCGTGAATAATTTAACCTCACGACATTATGCAGGAATTTTCTTCACAAATTTATTCAAGTTAAAATCATATAGACATCTGCTGCGTGATCCATTCGTCAGTGAATCTTTAATCTATTAATTTATATTAATAATTAGTAAAAGAACCGAAGGTCGCTTCTGGACTCCTAGTTTTCTCTGACGACTTCCATCAGTCAGACTGTTCACATTCCTGCGTTTCTGATACCTAATGGAAGTACTATAATGTTTACCTCCCTTCTTCGCTTCTTCGCTTCTTAAGAACGCCCAAAAGTACAACACTGTGGCATTATTCAAACCCAAACATACGAATATTCACAAGACTTCTCATGGCAGCCAAGCAACGTACGGGACCAAGATGGCGGAAAGAACCACGTGACGCGATTTCAGCCAATCACGAACCGCAGACGGCGGCTAGCGGCACGAAAAAGGATGGCCATACCTTCCTTATACAGAGCTTTAGTTACAACAAGCGCGGTGCACTCTCGAAAGTCTACATCGGCATCTACAGCACCTCCAGCTTCATCTGCATTCCGCAAGCCACCTTACTGTCTGCGTGGTGTGTGACAATTCTTCGCGCACCGATCTAAATTACCTCCTTTTCTCGTTTGGGGTCACTCCACGTCAAATCACCAAATTTATTAAATTATTAAACCTCGACCATCTTCATTTTCTTTTCATATTTTACCGGGATGTTGATAAATGTCTTAAAGGATGTTATACGAAATTTTAGGCCGATATCTAAAGTGGTCGAGGCTCAAGGGCCGCTTTTGTGGTAGGGTGTCATGCGTCCAAGTTTACGCTTTCGTTTCTCAGCATCTAAGGTACTTCACAAATCTGTGTTTCTAGATCAGTATTGTGCAGAAAATTGAAAAATAACATTATCACGGGTAAAAAATTAACTAGTGCTTAAAAAAAATGGACAAAATGAAGATAGTCGAGCTTCCACCCATTGGTGATTTGACATGGAATGACCTTTCTACTGACACCATGAGTGAGATGCATACCTGCAAAGTCTACCGATTTAGGCAGGAGTCTCCTGATTTTTCGCTTTTTCTCCCGCCTCCTGATTTTGCCATTATTTCACCCGATTTTAGCTTATATCCTGAAACCCAAGATTTGGTTTTTGGCCAATGGTCAAAACACCTTTGTTCGTTTATTACTTTAATCTAAATAAGTATAGAAATTCATAGAAATTAGGAGTTGCGCGTGACTTGTATAATGATTATTTTTGCTCTTTCCACGTATTTGCAAATACACTTGTAATGTTTTGATGCGCTCTTTTTGAATGTTATGTTTCGTCATTGTACATAAGTGAAATCACTTCATTGGTTTTTAATTGATGGAAACCTTTTGAGTGGATAGTGAGGAGCATCAGTTTAATACGTGAATTGCAGAAAGTCAACTTTTGTGTAAACAGCTTGTTTACGTGACTATAGAATTTTAATTTTGTGGTATGTATTTTTTTGTACTCTTTGTCGATGTAATATTTCCACATAACATGGTGGAAAAAGCGATGTACCGGAATACGAGCAAACAAAATGAAAAGTGTGAGAGTAACAGTAAAAGACCGAAATTGCTGAGAAAAGTGAAAGCGATCATGTGATACATGTAGAGTGCTTATTTGCATTGTTTATGCCGTTTACCAATTAAATGTGATGAACATGTGGGTCACTTATTTCATAAAATGATCCCTGATAGCAGTACAGCACAAAAATACAGCTGTGAACTTTGTTTTAGTATTAAAAAAAATTCACTTTACCTGGACTGGCGACAAGTAAAGCTGTATTCAACATTTGGGTTAATGCAAGTGTCTTTTTGTAGTCATTATGTAGTGTTGTGAGATGACAGGAAGAGGCTAAAATCAGTTATCTTGAGGTTTATACTAAAGTGTGCCGCACTTTTTGACAGAAGATATCTCCTGATTTTTTGAAGAATCTCCCGATTTTTTAAACCGGATCTCCTGATTTTTAAGTTTTGAAGGTAGGCAGGTGCAAGTCTCTTCTTCTGACCATACGTATGACAACCTACATCCTTTTGAATCTGCTTATTGTATTCGTCCCTCGGTCTCCCTCTACGATTTTTACCACACACACTTCCTTGATATCTCAGACCTATCCCTTCTGTTACAATACGCCAGAAACTCCTTCCCCCCCCCCCCCCCCCAGTTCTGTCGAGCACCTCCTCATTGCTTACGACACCTACACAGCTAATCTTCATCGTTCGTCTGTAGCAACACATTTCGAAAGCTTCTATCGTCGTTCTGTCTGAACACCTTTTTGTCCACATTTCACTTCCGTAACCTGCTACGCTCCAGAGAAATGATTTCAGAAAGGACTTCGCAACATTGCATTAATAATGGATGTCAATAAATTTCTTTTCTCATAAGTGATTTCCAAATGTTCAAATGTTTGTAGAGCTTCTGGTACATTACAACAGGATCATCAGTCCCTACACTTACAAACTACTTATGAACTACCTAATACTAAGGACGGCACAAATGTCCATGCCCGAGGGGGGATTCGAACCCCCGACCGTAGTGGCCGTGCAGATCGTGACTGGCGCGCTGCACACCGCTCGGCCACCGCGGCCGGCAAAGTGATTTCTATCCAATAGCCATTCTGCATTTTGTACCTTCTTTTTTTCCGACCATCACAAGTTGCTACCCAATTAACAAAACTCCTGTACTACATCCCTTGCCTCGGAACCTTATATAATTCGTTCATCACCGTCTGATTTTCTTAGACTACATTCAATTATTCTTGTTATGTGTTTGTTCATGTTCAACTTAGAGTATCCGTTCAAGACACTGTCCATTCCGTTCAATTGCTCTTCCACTTCCATTGCTGTCTCTTGGCGAACGGCTGCAATCCTGTCTAACTTCGTTCCCCACTACTACGTCCCTTTGATGTCCTTTGAAAGGCTTTGATTCTTATAATTTTTGTCTCTTTTCTGTATAAGCCGAATACAACTTTTCTTCTCGTATATTTTCGTACTACCTTCTAAAATAAGTTATAATGTTGTTGTCGTTGTGGTCTTCAGTCCGCAGACTGGTTAGATGCAGCTCTCCACGCTACCCTGTCCTGTGCAAGTCTCCTTCATCTGAGAATACGTTCGGCAACCTACATCCTTTTGAAGCTGCTTACTGTCTTCGTCCCTCGGTCTCCCTCTACGATTTTTATTTCACACACGTTCTTCTAATAGTAAGTTGATAATTCCTTGATGTCTCAGAATGTGTCCCACCAACCTATCCCATCTCTTAGGACATGCCAGAAACTCCTTTTTCCCCAGCTCTGTTGAGCACCATCTAATCACTTTCTTGACATACCCATCGAATGTTCATCATTTGTCTGTAGCACCACATTTCAAAAGATTCTGTCATCTTTTTGTCTGAGGGTACATCCCCTGTCTCATACATCTTGGTTAGCAGGTGGAACAATTTCTTCATGACTGCCTCTCCTGACGATATCAGAAACTCAGATGGAATATCATCCATTGCAGGGGCCTTGTTTCGACTCAAATCTCTTAGTGTTCTGTCAAATTCTTCTCGCAGATCGTATCTCGTGTATCGTCTTCCTTTACTTAGTCTTCCATCTCTTGAATGCTGCCTTCAAGTTTATTTCCTTCGTACGAGCCATCTACATATTCATTCTACTTTTCACCTTTTCCTTCTTTACTGGTTTTCCTTTTGAGATTTTGATAGTCATACAGCTGCTTGTCTCCAAATGTCTCTAATTTTCCTGTAGGCGGTGTCTGTCTTTCCCCTAGTCATACCTTCTACGGTCTTGCATTGCCCTCTAACCACTCCTACCTAGCCAGTCGGCTCTTCCTCCCAACCTCATTTCTCTGACATCTGTACTCCTTTTTGCTTGCTTCACTTGATTCATTTGTTATATTTTCTCCTTTCATCAATTAAGTTCAGTATCTCCTGCATATTTCTATTAGGCCTTTCTTGCTACATGATCCTCTGCGGCCTTCACTATCTTTAAGAGCTACTCATTTTTCTTCTGCTCTATTACTCTCCCCTGTTTCACACAATTCGTACCTAATGCTTCCTCTGAAACTCTCAACCACCTCTGGTTCCTTCAGTTTGTCCACGTTCCATCTCCTTAATTTCTACCTTTTTGCAACCGCTTAATTTTTAATCTACAGCTCATAATCAATAGGTTATGGTCACCGCCTACATCTGCCCATGGATATGTCCTATAGTTCACGTTTATAAATCTATGCATTACCATAATGAACTTAATTTCAATCTTCCATTGCCTCTTGGTCTCTGCCGGCCGCGGTGGCCGAGGGGACTGAGGCGCTTCAGTCACGGTCTGCACGGCCACTACGGTCGGGCATGGATATTTGTGCCGTCCTAGTTCGTAAGTAGTTCATAAGTAGTTTGTAAGTTTAGGGACTGATGACCCCGTAGTTAAGTCCCATAAGCTGTACAAACATTTGAACATTTTCTTGGTCTCTTTCACGTATAAAAACTACTTTCATGTTGATTAAACCTGTTGTTTATGAACATTAAATTGTATCTACACTCTAATCTCCTCCTCTGCCTCTATCCTCTCCTCCTCCCCACTATGTTTCCATCTTCTTCTTCCCCCTCCATCTTTCTCCCTATCTCTGTCCAAGTCAGATAGACTAACACAGAGGGGCAACTCCGCAGCCAGAGTGACGCGTTTTGAACAGCCGTCCGCCATATTTTCGGAAGTCAGAGAGGGGGACAGGGCGCATGATACAGTGAAAGAATATTATGAATATTCGCTTAGCGATTTTGTCAGATACAATAATACCTATGAGCATGTGTCACTAACACTTCATATACATCGTTTCCAGAAAGTGGCAGCAGCTTTCACTTAAATACAGTAGCCAGACGATCAGTAGTATTTACTATTACAGGTCATGGTTTGAAAAGCGTGAAGACCCACCCACGTCTGTTTCAGTGACCTACCCTAACCTAACCCAACTTTTAACAACACACTACACTGTTACGAAGAACGCCTTTCTTGCAACGTCTGCAATTGGAATTGACCAAGCAACGCCATGACGCTTTCGCAATGAAACGCGCATCTCTTCTTTGAATATTCTCCGCTTCATCTTGTGATGGTCAGGATATTTTTTTCTGCGTTTGCTATGATAAGCTGGAGTGGAAACCGTCTAATGCGAAACACAAAACACCTTATATATATCTGTGGCGTCTGTCCCAAAAGAATAGACGTAACTTCTGATCCTGCAGCTGTTATTATTTAATATTCATAGAATATTAAGTGGGAATTTGTATCTGACGGGAGGCGTGCATGGGTAGTCCTTGCAGGTGCGGTGATCACTGTGTCCCCAGTGGTGTAGGGGTCAGCGCAACTGCCTAGAAAGCAGGAGACCCGGATTCGAATCCCAGCTGGGTACACATTTTCAGCTTTGCCCAATCGCAGTTGATGTCATATATTCTATGAATATTATACAAAACACCTTGTTTCATTTATTTTTATCACCCAAACATGTTTCGGCACTTATTGTACCATCTTCTGTAGATTTTTGCCTTTAATTTCTATACGACATTGTTGGCAGGGTTAACAAATTGCTTTAATTAAGCATGACAGCTAGTCATTTTTGAGCTGTAGTGTTGTGCACTCGTGTTAGCGGCATGTAATTTAAAAATTAAATAAGACAGAAAAACGGCTAAACGTAATCGCACACCACTAACAAGAGAGAATACCACAGCTCAAAAATGAGAAGCTGTAAAGACCCGTCAGGCTTAAATAAAGCAACGTGTAAACCCTGCCAATCACGCCGTGTGAAATTAAAGGGAAACAATCCACAGAAGATGCCACAATAAGTGTCGAAACATGTTTGGGTGACCAAAATAAATCAAACAAGGTGTCTTGCATCAGGCGGATGCACACAACTTTTATTCTTTATTTCTTATATCAGTCCTCTCTGATAGGCATCTTATACAGACATGAAATATTCGAGGGTTTTCTGAGCTACCTCGGTGGACTACATTTCCCGAGGATTCATCCCAGAGCAACTTAGTTTGTAATCTGCTTTTTCTAATTTCTATATGGTCCTTCCGCTTCAGATTGCTTCGTACGCTCACTACTAGCTATCTCATGAACAGGCCTGCTTCCTAAGACTGGTCTGCAATTATGAGTCTTTCTGTCGGTTTATCGACGTTATTTTCCATTTCTTTTTGTGAGATCTAACAGCTAATCCCTGTGCCATTTGCCGTCTTACAGCTTTTCGCTACAATTTCCTTTCGTAAACACACAAAAGCACCTTCAGCGAAAAGTCTCGTGGACATTCGGACGGTATCCACAATGTAATTTAGAGGCTACTTACAAGGAAAGTACCAGAGCTCGAACAAACACAAATACACCAAAATCGTGTGAGAGATAATGTAAAGATCCCTTATTGCACTAGTGACACTCCCGCATCTGCAAAACTCTGCAGTCGCCCATTAGAGGCCTCTGCGTGTGCCATGCCGCATTGCACTTTGACCTGTCGGTTCGCCAGTAGGGACGGTGCAGTGTGCCTCTGAGGTTGCGTTTTGTGACGTTATTTGTGTGGTGAAGCGACAGATGGGGCGGCGATTGCTAATGAATCCTGATAATGTATTGCAATTGGTTGAGATGAAATTCTTCGTGAATAAGGTCTTGATGTAGAAGATGAAACATTCACATGTTTTCTGGTATCTATTATAGTGCAGAAATATGAGCATAGATTAGAAAGACTATAATAGATACCAGGTAACGAATGATTCGTCTTCTACACCAATACCATCTTAACGAAGAAGGTTTTTTCGTAAATTCACCTCAACCAGTCACACTAAATTAGCAGGATTGATTACCGATCGCCGCCCCATCTGACGCTTCACCACACAAATAACGTCACAAAACGCAACTTGGGAGGCACACTGCACCGTCCCTACTGGCGAACCGACAGGTCAAAGTGCAATGCGGCAAGGCACACGCAGAGGCCTCTAACGGACGACTGCAGAGTTTTGCAGATGCGGGAGTATCACTAGTGTAATAAGGGACCTTCACGTTATCTCTCACACGATTTCCGTGTATTTATATTTGTTCGACCCCGAGTACTTTCGTTGTTAGTGGAGATAATATTGGTTCGACGGCATTCCTGTCAGGTACACAACCGTCCGTAAGTTTCGAATCACCTAGTAATTATAGACAATGGAAAGGAAATACAGTATAAACATGCATTTTGTTGCTTTCCAAATGTTTATTACGCCTAAATAATCCACAGGAAGATGCAGCAATTACGTTTTCGATTCCTCAAACTAGCCACCCTTTGTTTTCTTAACTGCCTTGCACACTCTCGGCATGCGCTGCCTCAGTCTTGCCGAGGTTTCAGTTGGAATTAATCTCCAGTCTTGCTGCAGGAACTCCCTCAATTGTGTTCCACTCGTGATTTCCCGTTTTCGTATCCTCATATCCAATTCATCTCATAGCTGCTCGATTGGGTTACAATCAGGGGATTTGGGCGGCCATTCCTTGCTTTTCATTATTATGAGGCAAACCACCTACGGCCGAACCCTTCCAAGACTCAGGTCTGTGCTTTCCATTTAAAGAACGCGGAGGCAAATAGGGAACTGAATGTTACATGGAGAGGTGAACGACTCGCGCATTGTCCGACGCCCAAATATCTCGGTGTCATGCTGGACCGCACACTGACCTATAAACATCATTGCAATGCCACAAGGCAGAAAGTCTCAGCGAGAAACAACATCATCAGGAAATTAACTAACGGATCCTGCGGTGCAAACCCAAAAGTCCTGAGAGCCTCAGCCCTTGCGCTTAGTGTGTCAGCTGCGGAATACGCCGCTCCAGTATGGAGTTCGTCAACAGACGCGAGGAAAGTTGACATCGCGGTGAATGAAATGGCACGGATTGTGACTGGATGCCTGAAACCAACACCAGTACAGAAGATTTACTTAATTATGGGGATCGCGCCGCCCAACATACGACGTGACATTGCTGCCGAAGCTGAAAAAACGAAGCAAGAAAAGGACATGCGTCACCCTCTACATGGACACCAGCCTGCTGACCGACGGCTTCGTTCGAGGAAGAGCTTCCTGTCACGCACCCGAGCACTGGAAGGGTCGGCCGCTGAAAACCGTATTGCAAGGTGGGAAATGGATTTGAGAAGCCCCCATAAAGCAGCAAAAGAAGAACTGGCACCTGGTGGAGACCTGCCATACACAGTCTGGAGAACCCTGAACCGTATGAGGGTAGAAGTGCCGAAGTGCAAGACAAACATGCAGCGATGGGGCTTCCTAAAAGAGAATGAGAACACTCTGTGTCTTTGTGGTGCTGTGCAGGATCCTCAACACCTGCTTATCTGTCCATATTTAGAAAAGCCCTGCACAATGGAACACTTATGGGAGGCTAACGACAAAGACATATCGGCTGCTAATTTTTGGAAGTTAGAAGTCTAGTTCCGGACACAGAAAGTAAGTAATATTTTACGAGCCTTTAGAGACTTCACATTTGACAGAAGCGCGACATATGTTTCGGATCGTTGTCTTGCTGCGAGACAAACCCTTTCCCAATCAGATGCAAACCAGATGTCTTAGCATGTCGCTGGAGAATGGCATGATAATCATTTTCGTTCATTTTTCCATCTATTTTCACCAAATCTCCGACTTTATTCCTTCCAAAGTATCCCCATACCTTCACAGAACCTCCTCCATGCTTGACATTTGGAATTACGCACTGAGAATTCATGCGTTCATGAGGTAAACGGCGTACAAATTGACAGAGTTTACTTCCAAATATTTAGAACTTGGATTCATCAGTCAATAAGACACTTTCCCAATGCCCCGCTGTGCAATATTGGTGTGTCTTACTCCACTGAAGCCTTTTCTTCTTGTCAACAGGGCGCAACAGTGGTTCCCTTGTTTCTACACGACCTCGGACGTGATTGTCTGCCAGGCGTCGTCTCACTGTTGACTCACTCATCGGTGTATCCCTCGTTGCGTTTAGTTCAGCAGTCAATTCACGGACAGTTTCTAATCTGTTACTTTTACTGGTCACTACCAAGTACTTTTCCTGGCGTTCTGATATTTTCCTGGATGCTCTTGAGCGAGGAAGATCTTCGTAGGAGCCTGTTTCTCGATGTCGGTGCATGGTTTTGACCTCTCCGCTGATGAAAATCTTCAGTTTCTTTGTTATTTGTCGGACACTATTGCTTTCTTGGTGCACAGTGATTATCATCACCTGTGATTCATATGGAATCTAGCACTTTAGGGCCATTTTCAATTTCTTTCGCGACGTTTTATACCTTTATGCAAAGGAAACTACAAGTGATCAGAACTGCAAACAACGTACCTCTACATAACCATGTGGTCTACTCGCGCCCCCTGGCGTGTTTAGTAGAACTGAATGGACAGGCAACGTCGATTTACATAAAACGGAGCAACACTAGTATGTTCCAATATGCATGTATAGATACAATAATTAGTGCACAATACTGAGTCATTATTAACCGTTATTTGAGCTTGCTGTTCCATATTCTAACCAATAACTCCCATAGATCACTTCAACCTTGCTCCGTTGTAATATGCAGCATGGTGTTTCCAAACTTATGGAGGGCACTGTATGTTAGAAATTACTGTTACACTTCGAAAATCTGTGAAGTGTGTGAGACTATTTACCTCCCGTTGTGCAATGTTGTTGTGGTCTTCAGTATACAGACTGGTTTGATGCAGCTCTCCACGCTACCCTATCCTGTGCAAGTCTCTTCATTTCGGCACAACAACGGCAACCCATATCCATTGAAACCTCCGCGGTTTTTACCCTCAAATTTTATTCTTTAATGTCTCAAAACGTATCCCATTGATCGAACCCTTATTTCAGTCGAGATATGCCAGAAATTTTCTCCCCAATTCTGTTCGCTACTTCTTTAAACGTTACGCGATCTACCCTTCTAATCTTCCACTGTTGGTCTGCAGCACCACATTTCAGTATGATATTTAAAAAAAATGCAACCAGTCCCTTTGACTTGAAGTGATACTGTTTTATTCCATTAACCGGTTTTCGAACCTTTTCAGGTTCATCACAAGCGTCATGTTGGTGGGAAGACGAAAAAATAATAACTCGACTTGCACGTTCTTTCGGTCGTGATTTGTATCTGGAAATTTACATGAAATGTGTCCATTTATATACTGCAACTAAGTGGCCGGCTTTTTATAATTAATTTCCATTTCACGGGTCTCCTTGTGATTAGTTGATGGTACCACAACAGTCGAGTTTTCTCTGTTGGTCTCTATAATACACTGTCAAAACTACTTCATCGTGTCCAACATGTGCTTTTACAACTGATATTATTTACAAACGTCTTCATTCGAAGATATAACACTCTTTGAACAGTAAGTTTGTTTTGCTTGTGTATGATATCCATGAGTTACTATTAATTCGGCTAATATTAAAGTGCAAAAGTGAATAATAAATAATGTCTATATTGTTTGCATAGGTTTTTAGCCTTACGTATATTATCACTTAAAAGGACAAGAATGAAATTAATACTATTGTCTATATTTATTCATAGACTAGTGTCTTCTAAAATATTAGTAAACACTAGGTTCTGTTAATTGTGTTTAAATGACAGTAGGTATATGGTTATTCTATTAGGGTAAGGTGGTACAAATTCGATATAGGTACAATTCTGATCAACATAAATTTTCGTGCCATTTGTCAGTCTCGTAGTGTCTCGTTGTGTGGCATTGTAGCGTAGCAGGTCTCTACAGCTCCTCCTGTCTTCTCCAAGAATACACCGCTTTGCGGTAAGGAGATATAAATTTTTTCACGTTAGGAGGTACGTGAAGCTACTTAGTCTAACGAGCTCTTATAAATTTTCTATTTAAGGGTGACTAGATTCTCTACCCAAAATGCAATGTTTGGTACAACGAAGTATGCGTTGGTGCCTGACGGAAAAAGTGCTTTTTATGCGGAAGATGCCCTTAGTCAAAATTCTGCTAAGAAGTGATCACAATTGTACCTAGTGTGGCACATTTACGATCGATTTTTCTCAATTCTGTAACTTTTTTGTGTGTCTATACCGACATTTGTAATTGTCTAATATTGTGTTACACATTAGTTAAACATCCAAGAACAAGTGCTATAATTAAAATTACATCTTTTCTCAATATATTTCCAGTTACAATAACATTTGTCCGAAATGATCGAAATTGTACCACCTTACCCTAATGCAGAATGTAAACAATATAGACATAATTTATTTCTCAAGTTTGTACTTAAATATTAACGAAATTATTTGCTAACTGATCGATTGTACGATACACAAACAAAACAATCTTATTTGCGCAAAGAGTGTTATATCTTCGAACTAAGACGTTTGTCAATAACTTCAGTTGTAAAAGTACATTTTGGACGCTGCTGACGTGGTTTAACAGTGCATTATAGAGGCCAAAAGTGAAAAATAGAGTGATGTGCTACTGTTATCTCATCAAAAGGAGAGCCGAGTTATGGAAATTAATTATTTAATCCGACCATACAGTCGCATTACGTAAATAAAAATTTTCACGTATTATTTATTTATTTTGCGTTCGATATGCCACATGCCTTACAGTACTAGACACATTCAAAACGAGAAACTAAATTAACATACAAATCTAACAATACATTATTCATTATGAAATGAGTTATACTTATTACAATGCTTATAAATTAAGAATTAAAGGGAACACAAATTTGTGTAAACAATTTACAACTAAACGGAAACTCTTAAATTATAAAGCCAAGAAATGGCAGTGTCTGTAAGTCTATGCAGATCCTCCAGCGAACCGTCCCGAAAACCATGAATTTCACACTCAGTTATACGCTGCATCGTCCGTATTTCGCCGCAGTCACAGTGAGGATCGTCCACGTAGCCCCACTTGGCCATCAGCTCGTTGCACCGTCCAACACCGGTTCTCATTCTGTTTAATGCCACCCAGGTTCTTCGAGGGAGGTTGAAGCCAGGAACACTATCAGCCGGGTTCTTAATGAGGTGTCCATTGTGAACATTTGCTTGCTGCCATAGGTGGTTCCATTCTGTTACGGTGTTTCGATTGTTCGACGAGTGGTTCCAGAAGGGCTTTCTAGACATTAATCGTGTCGGGCCATGTAGATCAGCGTGTATGGGAAGTGTGATGTCAGCAGCAATTTCTTCCATTTCAATTTGGATTGCATGTTGTCTGCGCAGTGACGGAGGTTCAATATTTGCTAGCACAGAGAGCCATGGTGTAGGAGTAGGTCTCAACGTTCCAGTTATTGTTCGCAAGGTGTCATTTAGGCGAACATCTACTTTGTTGGCGTGCGAACTGTTAGCCCATACAGGTGCGCAGTATTCTGCAACGCTGTAGATTAGAGCCATGGAGGAAGTGCGAAGTGTCGTAGCATTGCTTCCCCAGGTAGAGCCTGCGAGTTTCTGAATGATATTGACTCTGCCTCTGAGTTCTTGGCTGACGTCATGCAGGTGTTCTTTGAACGTTATGCTGCGGTCCAGTTTAACACCCAGGTATTTCGGCGCTCTTTCGTGTCTTATGTTCTGGCCTGCTATATTTAAGCACAGCTTCCTTTCTGCTTGTTTGTTGTTCAGGTACATCACTGTGCTCACTGTTTTTGATGCGTTACGGTTCAGATGCCAGGTCTTGTAGTAGTTATGAAGCTGCACCAAATCAGAATTTAAGCTTGATTCTAATTGTTCGAATGACTCAACCTGCAGGACAATGGCCAGATCGTCGGCATATGCGAACTTCCGTGATTTGAGTTCCGGCATATCGGAGATGTACAAATTAAACAGTAAAGGAGCCTTGTGGGAGTCCATTATTAAGTATGCGGGCTTTGCTTCTTTTAATATGTACTCTGTACTTCCTTGTGGAGAGCATATTATAGAAGAGCTTTACTGCCTTCTTACATTTGACTGCTGTAGCAAGCTTATACAATAATCCGCCGGCCGCGGTGGCCGAGGGGACTGAGGCGCTCCAGTCACGGTCTGCACGGCAACTACGGTCGGGGGTTCGAATATCCCCTCGGGCATGGATATTTGTGCCGTCCTTAGTGTAAGGTAGTTGATAAGTAGTTTGTAAGTTTAGGGACTGATGACCCCGTAGTTAAGTCCCATAAGCTTAACAAACATTTGAACATTTTGAACAATAATCCTTTAAGCCAGACCTTATCACGTAAATTCCCAGATACAAAACACGACGTGCAAGTCGATTTATGAAAGTATGCTTCCATCTTACCACCACAGAGCCAGAAACCCAACATCACATTTAAAAAGATCCTGTAACACATGCACCGTCTAACAATGAACTTAAAAAAATTCGGAAACCAGCTAATGGAAAAAAAAAACTATAATTTAAAGTCAAAGTGACTTGTAGCATTTTTCCTCCTACATTTTTGTCTTACATAGCTAGAAGGCTAACCACGGTTCTTTGGGGACGTATGATCTTTTTTGTTGTATCTTAATGGATGAGTTTTCCGCTCATCCTATCAGCTCCATGAACTCAGGTCAGGCACCAAGGCGCAGATACATAAGCTAGGTAACTCACGTGTAAAACTTCTCTTGTGATTTGCATGTAACTAACAGAGCACTAGTTGCACTTTACACGTGAAACGGCCTACGAAAAGTATAGAGAGTTTGAAGTAAATCCGTGTGGCCTCCCCTCATATGCTGGTTACAGCGATACATTTACAGTCTCTCACGGTGCGCATGAGTAGCATTACAGATGGCTTTTACGGACCAAGTCAAGATTATTTCCCGGCTTAAAACAACACAACGTACTACGGCACGATGTAAATAATCATCGTGGAGACCATGTATAATATCAAAACTGAATCTATGCGTCTCATTGAACAATTTCTGTTATAACCGACTAGTGGTATTTCGAAGGCTTTATATAGCTTTGTGGGGGGCAAAACAATCTTTAGTTTGATGACCGTATTGCGCATAACATTGATCGGCCTTACGGACGTTGGATGATTATAAAAAGACACCTCATTGGCATACTTCCCAGATTTCTTTTCCAGGCCGGTTCTTCACAAAACTGCTGTAGGCATCTGCGTTAGACATGCAACAAAAAAAAAAAAAAAAAAAAAAATAAAAAAAAAATAAAAAAAAAATTGTTGTTGTTGTGGTCTTCAGTCCAGAGACTGGTTTGATGCAGCTCTCCACCCTACTCTATCCTGAGCAAGCCTTTTCATCTCCTCATAAGAACGACAACCCACATCCACTTGAATCTGCTTACTATACGCGTCTCTTGGTCTCCCTCTGCGATTTTTACCCCACACACTTCCCTCCAACGCTAAATTCACAATTCCTTGATGCCTAAGAATGTGTCCTACCAATCTATCCCTTCTTTTAGTCAAGGTATGCCAGAAATTTCTTTTCTCCCCAATTCGGTTCAGTACCTCCTCATTAGTTACGTGATCCACCCACCTAATCTTCAGCATTCTTCTGTAGCACCACATTTCAAAAGCCTCTATCCTCTTTCTGTCCACACTGCTTATCGTCCATGTTTCACTCCCATACAAGGCAACACTCCATACAAATGCCTTCAGAAAGGACTTCCTTAGGCTTAAATCAATATTCGATGTTAACAAATTCCTCTTTTTCAAAAACGCCTTTCTACCCATAGCCATTCTGCATTTTATATCATCTGTATTGCGACCATCATTTGTTATTTTACTGCCCAAGTAACAAAACTCATCTACCTCCTTTATTGTTTCGTTACCTAATCTAATTCCTTCAGCATCACCTGATTTTCTTACACTGCACTCCATTACCCTAGTTTTACTCTTGTTAATGTTGATCTTATATGCACCTTTCAGCACACTGTCCATTCCGTTCAATTGCTCTTCCAGGTCCTTTGCTGTATCTGACAGAATTACTATGTCGTCGGCAAAACGCAATGTTTTTAATTCTTCCCCCTGAACTTTAATTCCTTCTCCAAATTTCTCCTTGCTTTCCTTTATAGCTTGCTCAATGTACAAATTGAACAACATTGGGGAAAGGCTACAACCCTGTCTTACTCCCTTTCCAACCACTGCATCCCTTTCATGCCCTTCAACTCTGACAACCGCTGTCTGGTTTTTGTACAAGTTGTAAATAACCTTACGCTCCCTATATTTTACTCCTGCTTGCTTCAGAACTTTAAAGAGTTTATTCCAATCAACATTGTCAAAAGCCTTCTCCAAATCTACAAAAGCTAGAAATGTTGGTTTGTCTTTTCTTAATCTATCTTCTAGGATAAGCCGTAAAGTGAGTATTGCCTCCCGTGTTCCTACATTTCTCCTGAACCCAAACTGATCTTCCCCGAGGTCGGCTTCTACCAGCTTTTCCATCCTTCTGTATATAATTCGTGTTAATATTTTGCAACCATGACTTATTAAACTGATGGTTCTGTAGTTTTCACACCTGTCTGCACCCGCTTTCTTTGGAATGGGGATTATTACATTTTTCTTAAAGTCTGAGGGTATTTCGCCTGTCTCATACATCCTAGACACCAGTTCAAATAGTTTTGTCATGGCTGGCTCTCCCAGAGACTTCAGTAGCTCTGACGGGATATCATCTACTCCAGGGGCCTTGTTTCGACTTAGATCTTTCAGTGCTCTGTCAAATTCATCTCTCAGTATAGTATCTCCTATTTCATCTTCATCTACATCCTCTTCCCTTCCTACAATAGTGTCTCGAAGTTCATTTCCTTTGTAGAGCCCCTCTATATACTCTTTCCACCTTTCAGCTTTCCCTTCTTTGCTGAGAACTGGTTTTCCATCAGTGTCCTTGATATTCATAGAGCTGTTTTTCTTATCGCCAAATGTTTCTTTTATTTTCCGGTAGGCTGTATCTATTTTTCCCCTATTTATACATTCTTCTACATCCTTGCATTTGCCTTCTAGCCATTCCTGCTTAGCCATTTTGCACTTCCTGTCAATCTCATTTCTTAGTCGTCTGTACTCCATTTTGCCTGTTTCATTTACTGCATTTTTATACTTTCTCCTTTCATCAATTAAATTTAGTATCTCCTGTGATATCCAAGGATTCTTTGTAGGTCTTGCCTTCCTACCTATTTTGTCCTCTGCTGCCTTCACTATTTCATCTCTCAATTTTACCCATTCCTCCTCAACTGTTTTATTTTCCCCTGTTTCTGTCAATTGTTGCCTGAAGCTCCCTCTGAAATTCTTAAGAACTTCAGGTTCCTTCAATTTATCTAGGTCCCATCTCCTTATTTTCCTACCTTTCTGTAGTTTCTTCAGTTTCAGCCTACAGTTCATAACCAACAAGTTATGGTCAGAGTCTATATCTGCCCCTTGGTATGTCCTACACTTCAAAACCTGGTTCCGAAATCTATGTCTTACCATTATAAAATCTATCTGGTATCTCCCGGTGTCTCCTGGTCTCTTCCACGTATACAACCTTCTTTTGTGATTCTTAAAAAAAAAAAAAAAATTATAATATATATATATATATATATATATATATATATATATATATATATATATATATATATATATATATTGATGTCTAACGCAGATGCCTACAGCAGTTTTGTGAAGAACCGGTCTGGAAAAGAAATCTGGGAAGTATGGCAATGAGGTGTCTTATTATAATCGTCCAACGTCCGTATATATATATTACTTCAGAAAACTGCTGTAAGCATCTGCGTCCTACCTGCAAAATAATAATAATTCGGATTAATCTTAGAAATGTTGTGTAAAATCCAGCGGACATCTTTGTTGTTACGGACTGAGGAATAAAAGCATAATGGGGCTGGAAATAGGCGAATTATTGACCGAGGTACTATGCTGCCATTAGCACTAAGTGATTCTAATCGTGGAAGAAGTATATCGGGATGGCCAGTTCTTTGCTCCTTGTTAGCTATGAGCATCATTGTATAGTATAGTTAAATAAGTTTAGCTTTATATATTAATTAAACAAAAAAGTTGAGATGAGAAGGGTATTAATCGATTCATTAAAAGACCGTTAAATATTTCGTCGATTTACATTATGAATTTATTTTCAGGTTTCGAAGAATTTATGTTGTGCCTTACGCATAAATGCCAAAATCATATCCGTGTTGTTCCTCTTGATTCAAACACCAGACGAAACTTTGCTTTTCGTATGTTCTGCCTCCTATGTATTTACTCCATTAGCCTATGTAGATCTTAACACAAACAATCGATAGGTACTTTCTATCAGGTGAACGGACTACACAAATTGTGCTAGATATTTTTTACAGGCATTTCCTCATCCATCGCTATCTATATTTGCTCTCCACTGGGTTTGCGTGAGAAAAACGTGATCCGACTTTTAAGAGGTTTCGTCGTTTAACAATCGCTGTAAACTTACAGCTCGCAATCAGTTTAGATAACATTGTTACGGGAGTTTAGCAATCTGTTACTACACGGTCAATTAATTTGACAGTCTAAGATCGCAATATTTTATTTAAAATGACCTGCCAAGAAAAAAAAAAGACATCTTTACATATAGTCTAACATTCGGCTGTTGCTGGTGAAAGGCACAGTCAATTTTTGCTAAAACCAGGCAATTTATATAAAATATTCCGATCTGAGACTGTTTAAATAATTAAAGTACATCTATCGATTCACACGAATATCGAGTTACAGGGAAAAGGAAACGTAAGTTTAGGTGAAATAACAGCCAACCAGTTGCAAATGATTAGATGTATTAACATTTTAGCTAGGTTTCGACAAAAATAATTTTGTCTTGCTCGTAAAGACTTGTCGGAATTGCGAAATTCTGTAATCCTAAGAAATCTTCTGAAAATAGAGCCGAAGGCTCTTGTCAAAATGCAACTTATGTCGTACGTCATTCTTGACGATAAAACAAAAGTATAAAATACAAAAATTCAAAATCATTTGTTCAATGGATACACATTTAATGAGCGACTTTCACTATTTTCGGAATAATTCTCATGTAATTTCACAAACCTGACTAGTCCTTCCGAAGGAGACAGAATTATTTTTGTTGTAACCTAAGTAAAGGTTTAAAAAACAATTATTTGGCTGTCATTTTACCAACAATCTCGCAACGGAAGCCTTTGCTGTAACGAAGCCATGCTTAAAATTTTAATAGGAAGTTGATTCCAATGTGAAAATGAAAGTATTCTCTTCCAAATATGTCAGTGGTTCGGGAAAACTTCCAGTCTATAAATTCAAAGGAAATAAAATAGCAATAGACGGCAACACGTTTTCTACTGTTACATTGGTTTCGTTACGTCCAGCCTTATCCAAACAGACATTTTTGTTCTCTGTTTTCGAAGCAAGCGTCGAAGTATGATATTCCTAATTTTAAAATTTTCGTTTGATGGCAGTGAAATGAGACTAATAACGAAATCAAATCTTTCAGCAAACCGCGCAAGATGCACACTGCCAAACTATTATTAGTTGCGATTCCGTTTGCGCCTTACAATCTTGCGTAATGCCATTCTTAAATTAACGCGTGTTCTCTGGTTGCAGTATGTTGTACAAAACCTGTTTTCACTACCGCAAGCAACTAGAAACACAATTTTCGAGTCACCCGGTAGACCCACGAAACCGTTGCGTGCGGTCCCGCTCAACCTTGAAGAGCGACGGAGAGAGAAGCAGAGAGCGAAAGCGAAAACTGCGAGACAGAGAGAGAGGGGACGAATGGGAGAGGGAGATGCCGCGAAGCCGACTCGCACGCGAAGGGCTGTCAGTGGCGAAGTTACGCAACTGTGGCGCTAGCATCGGCACGAACAAAACACAACAGCCGCGCGGTGCGACCTGTCTTGTGCTTCTGCGGTTACGCAAATCGAACTATTTGTGATCGTAAATTGAAGGTTTGGTTAGTTCTTTTACCGGTGCGTACTATTTCGTCGGTTACGGGGAATGACAGGGCGCTCTGGAAGCAGTATTTAGGGATTCTCTTTTCCGGCGATGGCGTCCGGGCGAACTGCCGTCAAAATGGCGGCTGGTTGAGCGATGCGCTACGGACCGGCGAGAAAACGGGCGATTTCTACCATTTCAGCGAGGAAGTGATGAGCGGTTACTACCGCACAACGAAGGTAAAAACTTTCTTTACCTATTGAGAGTATAAAAGGTCGTCAAAGAGTTCATTTTTAGTTAAAATTATCATTCATATTTCGATGATTGTACTACCGGCTCCTTGTATTAGCGTCTGTATAATCGAGTGGTTTTTTTCCAGTACAAAACGATAAAACAGCTTTCTAAATAACAGTGTCGCAAGACGAAAATATCCTCTATCATATTAATATACAATTGATTGTATAATGGTATTTATTGTTCAGTTTAACACGTACAGATTTTGTCCGATTGCATTACTAAATTACTGACGTATATTTCGAACACCCTGATGACTCTTTAAAAGTAATAATTAAGCATCGATTGTTAAAAGGAAATCAGTAAGAGAATGAATTAAATTATTTTTGTTAAATGTATACAAGTAATTTTCTCAGACGATCGTAATTTCGCAGTGCTTTTCGTGATCAACGGGAATAAGCCTACCTTTTGTTTACGTCTTATAGCAAACAATAAGATTGTCTAAAGATCTATGTTTAAGTATTCAAATGTTTTTGCAGCTATATAGTTTGTTTATGCGTTGGAACTGCGAGGCAAAGCGTTCTATTGAAAAGTTTTCACGTGCATCTGTCAATTCAGTCATCTATTAATCTAAGTTACCAGTACTGTTTATAGTCCTATTATCTGATACTGTACAATGTGCTAGTCATAATAGCGCGATATATATTTCGTGTTTAGTCAATTAAAAAGTATTTTTATTGCCATAAATACGGGTATGATAAACAGAACTTAACTTTCAGTAAGAAGAGTGTGACTGTAGAATTAAAGAAATATGTTATTTATTCTTGAACAGACTTTATATGCGTAAAAAAGATTTTCAAATAAGAATGCATAAAAAATTGTATTAACTATTTAATGGAATTATAAGTGTTTATACTGATGTGTGTAGGCCTACACAAATGGCAATGTGGAAAAGTAATACTTGATCTCAGGGGTACTTATGTTCCTAAAAGTGTTTCGTTTCAGTAAATATATGATTATCAGATACATATCGTTTTTATGTAAGGACATATTTTATGTGTACATGATTCTAATACTTGTGTAATTATATTTTCTTCTAAAATAAATTATATTCTCTTAATGTGTTTGTCACTTCCATTAATAATCCATAGTCAGAGGGAAACATTTGTGTCTGGAAGACGTACTTGCTACATACTCATCTCAATATGTTTTACTTTTTTTCCTTGTGCCTAGGGGTATTTATTCTAACCTTCATGTTCTTCCCAATATAGATACGCTTTCTACAACATAGGTGTGTGTGTGTGTGTGTGTGTGAGAGAGAGAGAGAGAGAGAAAGAAAGATTTTAGATAAAAACTGTAAAAGCCAGTAATGTGCTAGAACATTTTTAGTGTATTTCAAGAATACTAAATCATTACATAGTGGGCCTATACATTCTAGTGCTGTTACGTTTTGGAACAAAGTTATGAACACTACTCTGAAGTAGTAAGGAAAATATCTCAAAATAATATAAGATACATAATGTTGGAAAGTGGGTGTGAAGTTACTATCAAGTTTATTACCATTGATTTTTCAGAAGCAGCTGATGCAGATATGGAAAGCTACAAACAAAATATTTTTAAATAGTTCAGTACCACTACTTAGAAAATGCCTTCATGGTAATTAGACGTATTAATTCACTTGATTGTAATGTAGCTATTGTGCATGTTATGTATTTCTAGTAGAGAAATGACTATTTTAATATGTGATTATTGAAACAATAGGAATTAACCAATATATATCTATGGACCACCAGCATACAGAATGCTGATGCAATTACAATTGCTTTCAGATGAGTTCATTAAACTTTCGACTAGGTGCTCCATATCGCATATCTTTCGTTTTGTTTATGTAGTATAACCACTAACACAGTAATCATCTGACATATTTTAAAAATTAAATCTCAGTGCTAAATGGTATTTTTGGCAAAAGGCATTTTTGTGTTAGGCATTTAACCGTCAGACCTTTTAATAATCGAAAAATCAATCTTCAGTCAGAAAACGAAATTCTTACATTTGTTTTATTTATAAGTTTTTATTACATTCGTAATTATTTAAACATGCTTACCGTTTCTGCTCTACACTCCAATATGACAGCTTTCCGATTTTATTCATAAGGTCTGCTTGATCTTTCCATGTTGATCAGCTGTTCTGACAAGGTGATTTTGCCGTTACGGTAAAGGCGTCCACATTTATCTGACGGTTGTTACAATAAGAAATATTTCTCTCTTCAAATTTAGTCTCCCTCACCAAGGCCACAGAGATAAATGATCACAAAATGAAAACATGTGTTTGTTTGTGTATCCGCCTCCTATAGGTGACAGGTGTATTAATTACTTTTTCCGTCTTAAACGTACTGCAATTAACGAGTATTTTTCACTAGACCTGTGGTCGTTCTGTAAATATGGATACATGTCTGTACATTTTTGTTACGTATGGATTGAAAGCAGCCTGTCTTTATAAAACTGGTGCACAAGCTACTTGTGATGATTTTCCGCTGTTGAGAATTCCCGTGGTTTTTGTTTCGTTGTTAGTAGAAACTGAAAACGAAAAAAAAAGGTTGTTGTTCATTAACTTCTAGTAACGAACTTTAATTTTCTTCCGCCGCATTTCTCCGTTTTCCACTTCATTCAACATTTATAAATTTCGCGAGAGATACAGAACAGTAGTATGTTTATCTCGTATTCCCCACTCATCGTAGAGTTTATTTCCTGTGACCACCCTGAATGTGCTAGTTTTTCCCTTTCTCTATTTCACACACACACAAAAAATGTACTGTATGCAAAAAAAAAAAAAAAAAAAATGAAAAAAAAATTCTTCATAAAGTCGACTATATTCAAAATAAACGCAGAAAATAAAAGGCAACTGCTGAGTGCGGAAATTCACAAAATTAAGGTGAAGAAAACAGAAACCATGGCCACAGAGATAAATGATCACAAAATGTAAACATGTGTTTGTTTGTGTATCCGCCTCCTATAGGTGACAGGTGTATTAATTACTTTTTCCGTCTTAAACGTACTGCAATTAACGAGTATTTTTCACTAGACCTGTGGTCGTTCTGTAAATATGGATACATGTCTGTACATTTTTGTTACGTATGGATTGAAAGCAGCCTGTCTTTATAAAACTGGTGCACAAGCTACTTGTGATGATTTTCCGCTGTTGAGAATTCCCGTGGTTTTTGTTTCGTTGTTAGTAGAAACTGAAAACGAAAAAAAAGGTTGTTGTTCATTAACTTCTAGTAACGAACTTTAATTTTCTTCCGCCGCATTTCTCCGTTTTCCACTTCATTCAACATTTATAAATTTCGCGAGAGATACAGAACAGTAGTATGTTTATCTCGTATTCCCCACTCATCGTAGAGTTTATTTCCTGTGACCACCCTGAATGTGCTAGTTTTTCCCTTTCTCTATTTCACACACACACAAAAAATGTACTGTATGCAAAAAAAAAAAAAAAAAAAAATGAAAAAAAAAATTCTTCATAAAGTCGACTATATTCAAAATAAACGCAGAAAATAAAAGGCAACTGCTGAGTGCGGAAATTCACAAAATTAAGGTGAAGAAAACAGAATGCAGTGGAAGAAGTAGGTTCTTATAGTGCAAACATTTGCAACGTGAATCAAATTTCACTTTGAGTAGGCCTATCTCTCAAAGTGGCTAACACGTCGCTACCATAATGCAGAGTGATCCGAATCTCAATTAGGCCTATTTGTTTTCAGAATAATGCTTATAGGACTTATTAAATTACACTGCCTAAAATACTGGAACCACCGATGTACCATTACTAGTTTCGAGCCTGAGTCCATCATGAAATATTAGTTTTGATTTCTTTGGAATGTGTCTTGAAACAGTTACGTTTTGTGGTTACATAGTACAGAATTGTACTTATATAGTTGGGAATAGGTATTACATCGTATGCCAATTGAATCGTTGATTAGAAAAAGGAAGAAATAGATCTATATTTAACTGGACTGATAGAAGACAATTCACCTGTTCAAAGGAGAAGGAGCAGAAAATAAAATCCATAATCAGTTTTATTGCTACCATGAAGGGCAAGGTAATCGATGTCCCAATGAAGTGTGTACTTTCCTCAACGACTACATAAATGAACAGCTATCCGACTCAGTGCATGTACTCCATGTGCGGTACCTGATATATCTAGCTATGACTGGCAAATCTCAAATAATTCATCATTATTATCCTATACTATCACTCCTTCCTCCCATGCCATAGGGATTTTTCTGTAATAAAGAGTGATACGACAACAAGACATACTCTATTCTGTCAAACAGGATGTTGAAATGATAGCTAATCCAAGAAAAACACTGAATTCGTTTGAAGTCAAGATTGTTGAACATCAAGATATCATTGACATTAAAGAATGGTGGCCACAACACTTCACAAAAATCCTCATTTGCCCTAAATTGTCAAACGAACAGGAGGTTTTCACTTGCTAAATTCCGGCATTTGACCTACAAACATCAAAACCCAAGATATTTGGTTTGTATGAAACGAGTAGATGGACTGCGTCGCAATACATAGGCATTTTAAGCGAAGAAAAGTACTCGATTATCAGAAAAATGTGGCATCGACAAGAAAATTCCTATTAATAAAAAAAAATGGTTTTAAGATGTTGGACTAAATTGAAATCAGTATTATCAGTTTGTAACAAAAATGACTATATATAGTAGTTTAAAACCTGTGTTACTGCGAAATTCTTTTGCGAGCTACCCTCAAGAGAATAGTTTATTGGAAAAAGGAAGAATGCCCACTAACTTCCAAAGAGGCCTGCTTCAAAAACATTTATCGAAGGCGCTCGAAAGACTCGTCATTTAGTGCAAATAATTTAGTTCTTCAAGTTTGTAATAGATCATAAAACTGTCGGAACAATATTTTAAGTGTTAACAAGTTTTTCTTAGTTTCCTCAAAACAGTGGTGTGTGGGACTTTCTTCCTTTTTCCAATCAGCGATTCAATCATATACACTGCGTGCACATCTTGAAAAGCTCTCCTTTACGTATTACAATACAGAAGTCTGTATTATCTTTTTAATCATGCTGATCTAGAGTTGAACTATATACGATATGGTGGGTGGGCTTCCTTACATTGGCATCTGTTTACGTGTGCCAAAAAACAAAATTTGTGTTCAGATACGGATGTTTCTGGACGTACACTGTACAACTGCATAGATACCATTCCATATTATAGATCATTGTTTAGCTGTGCATCTAATTATTTTGGTCTGAAAGCTGCTGTTAATGTCCAGTGATAAACACCTGTCACTTAAATATAATTTCTGTTAGGTCGAAGTTATGAGTACGAAATGTTGAAGGTAAGTTTTATTTGTTGAGAAATATATATGCCAAGATCGGTGGATCAATGTTTTATTTCTGGTAACCGGTTTTGATAAACTTCCGATATCTCTACATTAAAAAAAATTGCACCTCTCCACACGTTATTTATGTGTTGTGTCATGATTTAATGCGACTGAACTGTGCATCATAAATAATGTTGAGATTCGAAGATAACAATTAAGTTTGTCGAAACCGATTATCTGAAATAAAATAGTGAACAAGCTATGTCGGCATATATATTTCGCAACAATTACCAATTTAGATCGTTCCTTACTTTGTAAAATGTCAAGCATATACAAAAAATTTCGTAATTCTAGATGATCGTTTTGGATAGGTGGATGCGTGGGAAACTCCTAGAATACGAATTACCATTCAGGATAAGTCAGAGGTTTACCGTTAATATAGTATTGTATTTTTCATTCTTCTAACAAATTTATTGTACTCCTTCTCTTGCAAAATATAACTTTTCCAGGTTGTCTTCGAAATAGACACTGTTTATTCACGGTGGGATAAGTGGATACATAAAATTGACTTATTTTTAGGTTGTTGTGCCCGAGCATGAACTATGGATATTGTAGACCTATGTAGACTTTTTTTTTTTTTAATTTTGCCTCAAAACATAATAGATAAAAATTTACTTTATGGTTTTTTTTGTATTGTTTTGTCGCTTATCACATCCTGCAACAATAACATATACTTTGCTTTTAAAACATCCTTAATTCTTTAACCACTTTCTTCATTGGATCTCCAAAGAAGTGATCAACAGTTACACCCACGTAGTATACCAGACCACACAGAGACTGAAAATGCTGATTTTTTCAGAAGTAACAAATCCATATAGTCTTTTTTCACATCTGTTGTGTACTTGGTTTATTTTCTTTCTTGAAGCTAGGGAGAAATTCCTCAACAAAATAGTTTATTTTTAATAAGAACCAGTTTAGATACCTGGCGAGACGTTTTCAGGTGTCGAACGAACCTGAACACAGATATTAGAGGTAAAACTTTTTCTGTCCAGACACTCCTCTTGATAAGAGCTAAATTTCTTCCCTAATGTGTATTGTATTTCCAAATACTGAAAAAGTAAAAAAAGATGTCACACGACTTCTCTTTTTCTCTTTTTTTCTTGGCATCTCCTTTCTGGCAAGTTAACATGAACTATTTATTAGCTGAAATATCGCCAACGTTCGCACAAGAGTAACACAATAACCGAGACAAGTTCAAATGTTTGTAGAGCTTATGGGACTTAACTATGGGGTCATCAGTACCTAAACTTACGCACTACTTATGAACTAGCTTATACTAAGGACGGCACAAATATCCATGCCCGAGGGGGATTCGAACCCCCGACCGTAGTGGCGTGCAGACCGTGACTGACGCGCCGCAGAACGCTCGGCCACCGCGACCGGCACGAGAATGCCACAAAATAAAGAAGAAAGATGAGGTATATTGATGCATCCAGACAATTACATAGATATATGTACAACAATTCTACTCTAAATAAAATTCACTTGACAATTTTCTTGGGAAGGTCTTAGACAAATGAGCCTCAGTCTAGAATTTAGCAGAAAGTAACATTAATTTGCAGAAAACAACATCCAGCGATACTGTAAACCCTGCAAGCTGCAAATACCTTGCAAGCAGGGTTGAGAGAAAAACCGTTTTTTTTTTTTTTTTTTTTTTTTTTTTTTTTTTTTTTTTTTTTTTTTTTTCGTACTGTGAAATTCTTGTGATGAAGCCAGAGTCACTTTATTGAGGATACATGGACGTACAAATTGGACAGTTAGGCTCATCCTTAAAGTGTGACTTAGTGTCCTTTTATGTTAAATTGGTACATTCATTTCAGTTCTGAAAGTAATTGTTGCCTTTTCTCTCACTGAATGTGAGAATCTGCTAACTACATACTCATTGTTTATATCTATTACGAAATTAAATGACAAAAATGCGACAGCTTTTAAAAGAAGACCTGTCTGACTTGTTAACATATGGTTGTTCGGCCCATTATGTTAATCTACTTGAAGCAGAAGTAATACCTTCAAGTGTGAAGTTCATAAGTACTTTAGGAACCGCCATCAACCACATGGTTGGTTAAAGAGAAAAAAGGCCCTATGCCGCAGCCCCCAATTCTACTAGATGGAATTCCCAACATGATTGCCTACTAACCTTTATTTATAATTACTCGAAATATGTTGAAATTTTAACAAAGCACTCTGAGGAAGTCCCTGCTAACATTAGCAAAATTTTGGATAATGTGGTAATTTATAAAGATGCCACTCATCTTCTCCGACAACTGTCAGAGGTTTGTAGAGTCCTGGACCTACTTCAGGCAGACAGCACAAATATTGCCCAAGCTGTCGAACTGTGGACTGACCTATCAGAAAGTCTCGATATGGAACCACATAAGAAAGTGATAGAAAAACGAAAGGAACAAGCACTTGAACCATTTCATTATCTAGCCAACTTGTTAGATCCAAGATACAGAGGCAGCAGATTGACTGCTGGACAAGAAGAGTGTGCAGAAAACTGGCTCATGGAGGTGCATCCAGAGTGGATTGCAGCTTTTCTAACTTTTCGAATTGCTGATAAGGACTATTTTCCTGCCACTATATTTTCTGAGGCAGTGATAACTCAGTTCCATCCAGTCAAGTGGTGGAATATAATGGAACTGAAAACAACAAAACAAGGAAATTTACCAAGAGGTTTCATTAGTTTCTTAAAAAGCCTTATTTCTTGCCCTGCCAGCACTGCATCCATTGAAAGGATATTCTCCACATATGGACTTGTTTGGTCTAAACTTAGAAACAGACTAAATTGTATGTGGCTGAAGGTGAAAGATTACTTTTTTTTTACTGTCAACTGTAATGTGTTAACTGTACCATTTTTAAATAATTATTGTAAATATAATACTGAAATAAATTGTTGTGCCTAATAGTTGCTAAAATAAATATGGTTCCTCTAATTTTCAATTCGTGTCATTAAATGTTCATATGTGTTTCAGTTGGTTTTTTTTTTTTTTTGGGTTTATTGGTGGGTTTGTTAAATGGGTTTTTCTTTAAAAAAAAAAAAAAAAAAAAAAAAAAAAACACGTTTTTTTTTGGGTCGGGTTAAATTACAACAACCCTGCTTGAAAGTCACGGCTTTATAGACCCTCAAATCAGTTCTTCTTTCAAATAACCCAGTTGTTGGAGGGTGCAATGAACCAACTGTGGCTACTCTTCATTGTATTAGATTTTCTTTGTGTTTCTGCCGTATACAGAGCTTGGGTATGTCCACTGCTTCATAAATGTCTTAATTTCGTGTTCCGTGGCATGGATTTTTTGTTACAAACATTTTTTGTCGTATGAACCACCATTTCCATTTTGAGTACTCTGGTTTCTAAAGCTGCCTTTTCTCTTGCATTCTTCGTTATCCACTCTGAAAGGTATTTGAAGCGTCTTGTTACGTGTACTGTGTTGTTGTGAATGGTGATAGTTTGAGGAGCATCACGGATGTTTTCTCAAATGATGTTTTTAGTCGTTCTTTTTCTGCTTATGAAGATTAAAATACACAACTTTGTGTTTGTTCTTCGGTTTTGTTTATTTAGTGAATCTATTTTCGGCGTATTAGGCCACCATCAGACATTTACTGAAGTTCAGTCAAAGAACTTGTGTTGTCAAACACAAACAGAAGATATGTTACACACAGAAAAGTAAATTAACTTCTTTGATGGAGCAGTTGCAGTGTATATAAATATTTGAATGAAATCTGTAAATTAATAGTACTGGAAAAAGGAAACACAAATACAGTACATAGAGAAACAGTGCAAACATAAATTCTTACAACATGACTACAGTGAATAAGAATAAAATTAAACAAGAATCTGATGTTTCCAGGGTTGTTCAAAACACAAAGTGATGTAAATATTAGAAACCTGACACTCTATTAAAACTAAATAAATGTAGGTGGGGTGCATTGGAGAATTGAGAAGCTTAACAAATCAGAGGTATACACTCGAACAGAAAAATGGTGTAGATAAACATATTCAATTATAGTGTTCACGATTAAAAAAGAATTGCTGTAAGGACAGAATATTAGTACTAACAAAGAGAGATACAAAGCTTGGGTAATACAATGGGAGGCTAGAGTGGTAGTAACACAGAAAGTAGATGAACAGTGGTTGTACAAAATTTAAATTAGATATATAACTTCATATCAGTAAAGTAAATGTTAGCCAAAAGTAGTGGGAACTATTACAAACATATGCTGACTCCAAAATAGAGTAAGGTAAAATATGAAGATACAAGAAGTGGAGGAATAAAATTGAACAGGCCTGGATATTCTGTGGATTGGAGTGGGTTCAGAAATGGTGATTTAATGTGGACTGTTTGGTCATTTAATATTTAGCCTGGACTGTGAACTAGATGTTTATTTCTAAGGCCTCTAGTAGATTTAGTTTCTGGCCATTGCTGGATAAGTGGAGTACTTGGGACTGTGGTTGGTATCTGTGGCCCTCACTCAGAACATGTTCCACAAAAGCGGTGTCATGATTTTGTAACCTCCAACTACGTTCATACTCTCTTGGCCTACTTGCTATGTCCCTTCCTGCTTGTTCTGTTGTAGTAATGTCATTTCAGCCGAATTTCAGACAAAAATACCGTTTTTAACACTGACTATAGGTCGAACCTGAGCTGCAACATTGTACTAAAAAGGAAAATGCAGGAAATTGGGCCAGTTATGTCCACCACTCAGTAGTAGAACAAAATCTTGTAAAACTTTTGATACATCTCAAAACTGATGTTACCCGTGAACGACATTGGCCTTGATTTCTCTTAGCGGTTCCTGTGGTCTGAGACCGTGTCCAGGTCCTGGAAATCACACTTTTGGACGCACCAGTAGCTGCAGCCACCTTCTTCTGCGTCTTTCCCGCTACCTACCTTTCTATGACACTCCATGCCATAGCTTCGGGTAAGTCACGATGTTCTTGCATTCCACGACCTGCTCACTATACTGTCTGAACGCTACTGCTTGTGTAATTCGTTTGGTAAACACAAGTGAACAGGAACCCACTCTGCAGGAACTTTCTGTTCGTAGAAGCAACTGATAGGCATCGAACCATTTTAGATCATTCTGCCGATGACAGAATTGCAGAAACTAGATATGGTATATCGCCCCAAATTTGCGACTGGATAGGGGATTTCCTCTCAGAGAGGACACAGTTTTTAGTAATCGATGGTAAAGCATCGACTAAAACAGAGGTGATATCGGGCGTTCCACAGGGTAGTGTTATTGGTCCTCTGCTGTTCCGTATTTGCATAAACGATTTAGGAGAAAATCTAAGTAGCTCTATTAGGTTGTTTGCAGATGACGCCGTCATGTGCCGTCTAGTAAAATCAAAAACCAACTGCAGAACGATCTGAATAAGACATCACTATGGTCTAAAAATTGGCAATGGACTCTAAATAATGAGAAGTGTGAAGTCGTCCACGTGAGTACGAAAAGAAATCCGTTAAACTTTGTTTACAACATAAATCAATCAAAACTGAAAGCCGTAAACTCCACAAAATACCTAAGAATTACTATTACTTCATACTTAAACTGGAAAGAACACGTAGATAATGTCGTTGGAAAGGCGAACCAGAGACTGCGTTTTATTGGCAGAACCCTTAAAAGATGCAACAGAACTACTAAAGGGACTGCATGTACTAAGCTTATCCGTCCTGTTTTTGAGTATTGCTGCCCAGTGTGGGATTCTTATCAGATGGGTTTCACGGAGGACATCGAAAGAGTCCAAAGAGTCCAGAAGCTTATAATAGTTTCCACAACGACATCCTGTCTCGTAATCTTTCAGAAAATCCAATGAAATTCCGATTATATGTGAAGTACACTAGCGATAGCAACGGTAATACTACCGATGACGGTACCGCTAAAGCAGAATTATTAAACACAGATTTCCGAAATTCGTTCACCAAAGAAGACGAGTGAACACTCCAAAATTCTATCCAAGAAAGGCTGTCAGCATGCGAAACTTAGAAGTAGATGAGAGTAGTAAAACAACGTAAGTCACTAAACAAAAACAAATCTTTCGGGCCAGATTGTATACCATATAGATTCCTCTCAGAGTATGCTGATGCAATGTATCCATACGTAGCTATCACATTCAACCGACCACTCAGCGAAGGACCCGTACCGGAAAAGTGGAAAGTTGCGTAAGTTACTCCAATATTCAAGAAAGCCAATAGGAGTGATCCCCAGAATTACAGGCCTATCTCATTGACGTCGATTTGTAGTAGGATTTTGGAACATATACTTTGTTCGAATATTATGAACTACCTCGAAGAGTACGACCTATTAACCAATAGTCAACACGGATTCAGAAAGTATCGCTCTTGCGAAACACAGCTTGCCCTTTACTCAGATGAAGTGATAAATGTCATCGACAAGGGATCTCAAACCGATTTCATATTTCTGGATTTCCGGAAAGCTTTTGACACTGTGCCTCACAAGCGGCTTCTAATGAAATTGCGTACATATGGAATATCGCCTCAATTGTGCGATTGTATTCACGATTTCCTATCAGAAAGGGCACAATTCGTAGTAGTTGACGGTAAGTCATCGAGTAAAACAGAAGTGATATCTGGCGTTCCCTAGGGAAGCGTTATAGGTCCCCTACTCTTCCTTGTTTATATAAACGATGTAGGAGACGATCTGAATAGCTCTCTTAGACTTTTCGTGGATGATGCTGTGGTTTATCGGTTAGTGAAGTCAACAGAGCATCAAAAGCAACTGCAAAGCGATTTGGACAAATTTTCTACATGGTGCGAAAATTGGCAATTAACACTAAATTATGAAAAGTGTGGAGTAATGCACATGACTACTGAAAGAAATACTCTGAACTTCAATTGCGCGATAAATCAGTCATACCTTAAGGTCGTAAAGTGTGCCATATACTTAGGAGTTACAACCACGAACAACTTAGACTGGAGAGAACACACAGAAAATATTGTGGGGAAGGCGAACTAATGGTTACGTTTCACTGGCAGAACGCTTAGAAGATGCACCACCTCCACCAAAGAGACTGCCTACATCACACTTGTGCGTCCTCTCCTGGAGTACTGTTGCCCATGTGAAACCCTCACCAGGTGGAACGACGGAAGACGTTGAGAAGGTTCAGAGATGGGCAGCTCGTCTTGTTTTATCACGTTACAGGGGGGGAAAGCGTCACGGAAATGTTGCACCATGTGGGGGTGGAAATCATTAAAAGAACGACGTTATTCGTTGCGGAGAGAACTATCTGCGAATTTTCAATCACCGACTTTTACTTCTGAATAAATTTACAAACCTTTGAACGTTTGGAAGTGATTAGTAGGGAGAGGAGATCCCCGTGGATTTTGGCACATATATACATTACATGGAGGAGGTATTGTGCAGGGAGTACCGTACAATATATTTCGAATCCGTTGCACCAGTTACGAATGCGGTGGCTATAGCTTTCAAATTAAGTACAGTAAATGTATTCGAAATTGCGAAGAGGAGTCAGCATCAGCTATACGATCTACTGACGACATACTGAAATTTGTTTAAATGAGTTACAACAAGTTTTTTTACAGTTGCAGTAAAAGCTTTTCCCTGGCTGGGACTTACACATAGTGAACTGTACGAGTACTCATAGGCAGGAGGCAGTGCCTAGCATATGGTCGTTTGGGTCGGTCCCCGAGGCGTGCACGGATAGCTTAATGGCTAGCTCTGCCGCAAGCGAAATATGAAAAATCCGAGTTCGAGTGCGGGACCGGTACTAATTTTCATACGCCACCATTAAATAATGTAGCTGATGCTCATTCATATCAGCCACACCCAATACATTTGTTGTATTTAATCTTGCATTACTCCATTTCCTCCTGCTACTGCCTATTCTTTTTGTCCTCCTCCACCTCCCTCTCTTCATCTTTTATCAGATGCCAATCATTTCCTCTGTCAACTTCCTCCTCTCCCTTCAATTCTTCTCTGGCTTTCGACCTCTCCTCCATTACTATTGATCTTCTCTTTTTCTTCTTATTCCTCCTCCTCCATATCCTCAAACACCTTCACATCTACTCATCCACCCCATCCCATATTTGCGAAAGTTACATTCATATATATACGCCTGGAAAATGGAAGAACACCACCATGAAGTTCTCAACCCAGCAAAGCGAAATTTTATTGACATAATCTTGAAGATGTATGCAACACACGATCACGCAGTCAGAACCATACGTACGTCAGTATAGTGACCAGAGCGTACACAATGTCGACGTTAGTATCGTGTATACCCTCCTTTTGCAGCAATGCAGGGTGCAACCGTCTCATAAAGACGATTGCAGAGGTGCCGAAAGAAGTCTTACGTTATGGCCTGCCATGCAATTTCCATCTGATGCCTCAGTTGGACCAGATGTCGTGCCGGTCGTGAAGACCGCGCCAAGATGACGTTTCATCCGGTCCCAGACATGCTCAATGGAGGACAGATCTGGGGATAATGATGGGCAGGGTAGTTGACGTACACCTAGAAGAGCACGTTGGGTTATACGGGATTCGTGTGGACGTGCACTGTTCTGTTGAAAGAGCACATCGCCTTGTTGGTGCCTGAACGGTGGTAAGACGGGTTGAATTATGGTTTCAATGCATCGTGTACTGTTTAATTTTCCCTCGACAATCACCAGAGGAGAACGGCCAGTATAGGATATGGCTCCCCACACCATGATGCCAGGTGTCGGGCCCGTTTGCCTCTGTCGCGTACACTCCAGATTTTCGCACTCCCCAGTACGACACCACACATGCGTGCGACCATCAATGGCACCGAGGCAGCGACGACTCTCATCACTGAAGACGACACGTCTCCATTCGTCCCTTCACAAGCGCCTACCATGACACCACTGTAGGCGGGGTGGACGATGTTGGGGCGTGAGCGGAGGACACTTAACGGCACACATGATCGTGCATCATTGTGAGGGGAGCGACATTCTACACTCGTCATTCTCCTCTAGTGATGGTCTAGAGAACACTGAACAGTGCACGGTACACTGAAACCATCATTTAACCCGTCTTGGTACCACTCCTGCCCCAACAAGGTGATACGCTTTTCCAACAGGACAGTGCAGATCCATATGTATCCCGTACCACCCAACATGCTCCTCAAGTGTACGTCAATTACCCTGGGCAGCACGATCCCCACATATCTACCCCATTGAGCATGTTTGTGACCGCATGAAACGTCATGTTGGGTGGTCTGCATGAGCGGTACGAAATATTGCCCAACTGAGGCACCAGGTGGAAATTGCATGGCAAGCCATCCCACATCACATTCGGAACCTCTAAGATCGTTTCAACGAAAGAATTACAGCTTGCATTGCTGTAAAAGGAGGGTATATACTAACACCAACATTTCTGATGCTCCGGTGACTGTACTCACGTGTGTAAGGCTCTGCCTGTGTGATCGTGTGTTGTAGACAAACTCAAGAATGTGTCAATAAAATTTCCCTCTGCTGGGTAGACGAATTCATGGTGTTCTTTTTTTATTTTTCCAGGAGTGTATATTACAACCGTTACATGTTGTGTAGAACCCGTTGCCAGCGACGTGGAAGGCGTGGTACACCGTCAGCAGAGCCTGTTCTGTTGATGGTGCGAATGGAGCGGTCTACTGCCTGTCGAATCTCTGGAACAGTTTTGAAGCGAATGCCATGAAGTGGTTCCTTCGTCTTCATATTCAAATCAAAATCACAAGGACTTAAGTCCGTGGAGTCTGGCTGATGGTACAGTACTTCCTATCGGCCGAACAGAGCAGCCACAGCTTGCGCTGTATGCGCCCGCGCATTGTCGTGCTAAACGATGGGTGGGTTGCGCAGAAAGTGTTGCCGCTTCTTTCGCAAAGCTGGTCGCAGGTGATGCTCCAAAAACGAACAGTAATACTGTGCAGTGACGGATTGCCGTGGAGGAACGTAAAGCATTAGGATAACACTATAAGAGTTGTACACGAGAATCACCAGGAACTTTCATCATACTGGGACTCTGACGTACTTTCGACTTTCGCGGCGATCCTAATGACGCCATTCGTTGGATTGGCGTTTCAGTTTTGGCTCGTACGATGTGGCCCATGTCTCGTCCAGTGTTACGATACGGCGTAAGAAAGCCTCTCCTTCGCGCTCATAGCGCTACACGTGCGTCTGAGCAGCGTCGTAACGCATCCACTTATGAATTTTCGTCAATTCATGCGGAACCTATCGTGATGCAATTTTCCGCATGCCCAGAAGCACAGTCGTATGCGCTAATCCGGTTTCATGTCGAGCTCAAGAATCGTCTGGCGTCGATCACTGTCCAGTAACTCGGCAGCAGTATGCACTTCTTCAGAGACGCTAGGACCTGCCCGTTGCATGTCTGCCACAGTTTGTCGACCTTCGTTGAAGGCTTTTACGCAACATGCCACTGTTCTGTACGGCAATGCCAGTTCCCCGCACGCCTCTAAAAGGCCTTAATGACACTGTCTGCTGTACGACCTCTGGCACATCCAATCTAGATCCATCTCCGATGTTCCTGTTTCGAAAACATAATGACACCGCTACGTTAGACCGCTCGCTCACAAGTGACTGTGTTACCCTCGAAGATGTCAACAACGTGTGCTATCAGCGACAATAGTAGATTCAGTTGCACAGTGTCTCGACAGCAGCTTTACCACTAATTAAGTTCCAACCCTTGTATATAATATTGCCAACTTCCATGGTGATCCTTCAAAGGCAGTCAAAGTCTCCGTATCATCTCCTGTCATCTGCCAGTCACCTCCTCTACCTTTCTTCATCTTCCGTTTCTTTTGTCTTCTCTTGACCGAGCCCCCTTCACTATTCATATCCTTTTCTTCCTTCTCTCTCTTTCCATTTCCTCCTCTTCCCATCCACTCTCATCCCATTACACATACCTGTCAACTTACTTGGTCACAACGTCTCGAAGTATCATTATATAAACACGCTAACACGAAAATTGTGGTACAGATTACTAATTTATTCGTACAAGAAGGCCAATGAAAGTTACATAATTCGAAAGATTGTTTATCTTAGATTTCACGAATATAAATATTATGTGTGCAAGTAGAAATTTTCCTATCCTTGGATCAAGTTCTACATTCTCTAACAATCAGCTCACTGATTGGCTATTCGCCTCGACCACAGACGCTGTAATGCAGCGCATCTGCAGTATTAAAATAAGTTAATATCGAAACATGGAGTGCTCCCAACTCACTTTCTTGTGCCGTTCAAATGCTTCATTTTCGCAGTGATTAAGAGTGGTTAAAGGAAATGGATGTTTTCATATGAATGTCGATATAAAGGATGATGCACCGGGAGAGGCATCTAGCGGTGCTCGGGCGGAACTACGAAGTCGACATGTTGTCAGCTCTGGAATTGAATATCGCAGTATCGAAATAACATTATTTCTTGGCGATGTATAAATATACGAACACCGAAATTGTAGTTCCATTTCAAATATTAGGCTAATGAAAGTTATATAATTCGAAAATGGCATGAAAAGTATATACTTCCGTTTTTATTTGTTGTTATTGTGTCCAGCATTTTCCTTAACACGTAAAAGATACCGTTTCATACCTCCCAGTGGCAGTTAAATTTTACCAAATATCCCAGCGGCCTCCTATGATAATGTTGGCAACAGATGCTTAATAGTGAGAATCCTGTGAGTCTTCACTTTAGCCAATCGCTTGACAACGCTGATGTTTTCTCATGGAATCTTCGCTTTACGAGGGCAATTATTTTTACTGAGCGGACGAGGGTACATACAAGAACCTGTCAACCATAAAGCAGGAACAGCATTATTTGTTTACTTCAAGGTCTGTACGATACACTAATAGAGTCATTCTATGTGGTTCGTACAAATGGGCAAAGATTTTCTATCGTGTTGTTGATGTTGCCAACATAACCACGCGAGGCTGCCGACATGATACGTAAAATTTTACTCCCACTGACCATTGTAAACACAATTGGTCGATTTTCCACCACAGGCAATACTAGTATTTCAAAGTATCTTCCGCCATGCACCATACCTTCTCCATGAAAAAGTACACACGTGCAAACGTTCATGGTCATCCGTCAGTGGGTATCGAAGTATGTTACAAGGTACCTTCAGTGATACACTCTGTAAAGTCTTACGTGAACAGTGTGTTTTGATCTGCAGTCCGGCCTCTTCATTTCCTCATAAGAACGGCAAACCACATCCATTTCAGCCTGCTTACTGTGTTCGTCCATCCGTCATCCCTGGGTGATTTTTACCCTACACACCTCCCACCAATGCTCTGTGTCCCAACAATCTATCCCTTCTCTTAGTCAGGATATGCCAAAAACTTCTTTTCTCCCAAATTTTGTTCAGCACCTCCTTATTAATTACATGATCTACCCATCTAATCTTCAGCATTCGTCTGTAGCACCGCATTTCATAAGCTTCTATCATCTTTCTGTTTGAACATATCGTCCACATTTCACTCCCGGAACATGCTACACTCCAGACAATTGCCAACAGAAAGGACTTCCTAAAATTTAAATTAATATCGGATGTCAACAAATTTCGCTTCTTCAGAAATGCTTTTCTTCCTGTAGCCATTTTGAATGTTAGGGCCTATATCTTCTTTACTTTGCTCATCAGATTTTGGTATCAAATAACAAAACTCATCTACTACTTTTGTTTCGTTACCTAATCTAATACCTTCAGCATCGTCTGATTTTCTTACGCCACATTCCCTTACCTTTGTTTTTCTCTTTTTCATCAGCATCGTATAATCTCCGTTCAACGCTGTGTATATTTCATTCAGTTGCTCTTCCACGTCCTTTGCCGTCTCTGACAGAATCACATTGTCATCGACGAACCAATTTTTTTTTACTTCTTCTCTCTGGACTTCAAATCCTGCTCCAAATTTCGCCTTGCATTTCTTCACATCGTGCTGAATACCATTGGAGAAAGTCTAAAACCCTGTCTAACTCTCCCAACCACTGCGTACTTTCATGCCCTTCTGCTCTTATAACTGCTGACAGGTTTTTATACTAGATGTATATAGCATTCCGTTCCCTGAGCTACCTTAAGAATTTGAAAGGGTGTATTCCAGTCCACAATGTCAATAGCTTTCTTCAAATATACAAAAGGTGAAAACGTAAGTTCGCATTTCCTTAACTTATCTTCTGGGATAAGTCTTAAAGAAGTGAACCGTTTTGATCTTATTTTGAAAGTCAAGTGTGAAAAACTTTATCAAGATCGGAGCAAAAGCGTTTCTGAAGAAGCGAAATTTGTTGACGTTTAATATTAATTTAAATGTTAGGAAGCCTTTTCTGAAAGCATTTATCTGCAGTGTAGACTTGTATGGGAGTGAAACGTGGACGATAAGGAGTTCAGACAAAAAGATCATAGAACATTTCGAAATGTGGAGCTACAGACGAATGTTGAAGATTAGATGGGTAGATCACGTAACTAATGAGGAGATGCTCAACACAGTTGATAAGAAAAGAATTTTCTGGCATATCATGACTAAGCGAAGGGATAGGTTGATAGAACACATTTTGAGACATCATGTAATCGTCAGCATTAGAAGCAAGTGTGTAGAGTAAAAATCGTAGAGGGAGACCGAGAAACGAATACAGTAAGCAGATTAAAAAGGATGTAGGTTCCCGTACGTATTCTCAGATGAAAAAGCTTGCACTAGACTTGCGCGTAATAGTTCGCGATCGGGAGCGCTCACTTTAGTTCGCAGCTCTGCCGCAAACTAGTTCGTTCTTTTAGTTCGTCCGCTCCCAGTGACGGCTGAGCGGCGTGGTCTGCGCATGCAGGTGGAGGGAGAAGTTCCCCCACCTAGCTGCTTCATGCGCTTGCTGCTTGAGCCGCTAACGATATCACGCAAGCCAAAAGAAACAGTTTGTGGATAATTTCTCGCGTTCAAGTTTAGAGTTATCTCTATATCTTAGCATAATGGAATTTATTAGTCTGATATTGCAGAGTGCAGAATACTTCAAAACAGAAATTTTGTAGCACTGAACTATGTAATCTAGCAGGCAGACGCTCTCCTCGAAATGGCTCTAATCAGCAGAAGGCAAACACGTGGTTTTTATTCTGCTGGGGGCCTCTCGCTATTGCCTGTCGGTCTTCGGAAAAGAACCCAACGGACTAAGAAGCGAGATACGTTTGGCATAATAGTTCGCCTGTTTCAGTTCGTGACTGATATAGCATATTTTAGTTCGCGACCGATTGCGCATATTTTAGTTCGCGACCGATAGCTGTCCTTTTAGTTCGCAGCTTGGCCGCAAAGTAGGTCGCTCTTTTTAGTACGTCCGCTCTTTTTGGCTTTTGCTACTGCTACTAAAAGAGCTCTTTCTTTTATTATGACAGCATGTTTATATAATGATCAGTGTTGCCCAAGCGTGTGCTGTTACCCGTATTTTTGGGCAATTAGACATCAAATACATAAGCAAATACACCAGTTATTTACACGAATGTGTGATACAATGGCATTCAATTACTTTACATACAGAATACTCGTAGTACTTTATTTTTAAAATAGATTTCTTGTGGCAGTGAACTATGAAACAACAGCTGAGCTGCATCTCAGCTCGAAATGACGGCAACTGGCAGAAGGGAATCACGCGATTCTGCGCGCTCTCGCGTCCTCTCGCTGTTCCCCGTCAGTCTTCGGAAAAGGAGCGGACGAACTAAGAGGCGAGGGGGCTGCGAACTAGTTCGCGTAGTTCGCCTGTGAGAGCGCTCTTCCGAACTAGTTCGTTCTCGAACTACCCAAGACTACCTTGCACATGACAGGGTAGCGTGGAGAGCTACATCAAACTAGTCTGTGGGCTGAAGACCACAACAACACAACGGAGCTAAATCTGTTCCGTCCACCTTGGACAATACAAAGTTTAATGTGTAATGTCGTTTCAAAGTGCTCAAATTACGAAGAAAGCTGACCCTCTTCTCTTTACAGGCCTCTAAGGAGACATAAGGTAAGTGAAGAAGCAATGTAACTATTGGCGTTGATGGTGTGTATTAAGTAACCTCCCCACATATACATCTGTTTTCAGTATCGTTGGGAGTACAGTATCCGCCACACCGGCAGAGCTGCGGTAAACAGATTGTGGTAAACTGTTTGCCTGAACATGTGAGAAGCTGAAAACTGAGAAAGAGGGAACATCATTTAGGAGGTAACCGCGGAAATTGTGACTTTTTACGTACTTACTGTTAAAGCAGTAAGATGAGTACACTGTAGATACTTCATTGTATTTATTCGAAAATTTATTGACAGGAAGGCTCTTTCACTTGCTCTTAATATCATGAGCACTATCTGTTTAAATTAGTACGAACAGTCGTTATAGAAATCTTCAGAGGATTTTTACTACAAACTAATTGTTTATATGTGAGGCAAACTTCGGTAGCTTACATAGCATGATATCTGACAAACTTATTCATCACTGTTTTCAGAATCAACAACAGTCACGAAACATTGCTTTTCTTGCCCTGTCTATCTCATGTGTATCTGCAAATATTCGTGGATAACACGTATCTTTATTCTATTGGGTGTTCTTACGAAATCTACATTCTGATATGACACATACATTAATGAGTAGCGTTATTTGCTGTTTTTAATAATCTATTACCAGTTTCGATTAACTTCGGCTTTTCTTTCAATAGTATGACCTATACACTGTTCTAGTTGTCATGGATCACACATCTTAATTATTCTGAGAGTGTTTACGGTAAATACAGTCTGCTTCAACTGTATGTAACACGCTTTTACGATAAATGAGTTAAATACGTTTACTAGGGAAGTATTAGCTCAAATGTAGAGCATGTTTAAAGCAACTAGTAGAGCTCACAACGTCATTTCGCGTTAGAAGATGGTAGTAGTACCATACGGAAACTTGTTGTCGGGAGATTATGTAAGATGGCGGCGTCAAATTTCAGTCACAGAGACAAGTTTGACCGTCTAGTAATGTATGTCTATGGTTGTATCAAACTACAGTCATTATACTATCAGAGATATTTGTGGCGGCCGCGGTGGCCGAGGGGACTGCGGCGCGCCAGTCATGGTCTGCACGGGCACTACGGTCGGGGGTTCGAATCCCCCCGCGGGCATGGATATTTTTGCCGTCCTTAGTGTCAGCTAGTTCATAAGTAGTTTGTAAGTTTAGGGACTGATGACCCCGTAGTTTAGTCTCTTAATCTATACAAATATTTGAACATTTTTGAGCGATATTGTGAATGATCCACAATCTTAGTCACTATCATCGTTGCTGTCACTGATCAAGAAATCGCCAAGCCAGAAATTTTTGTTTTAGTTTGAGGTCTTAATTTAGAGTACACATCGTCAGTAATCTGTATGCACTGTAATATAAATTACATCCGACTTTTAAAAAGAATTTGGGTATGCTCGTCGCGCAGTTAATCCATTTTGGTTTGGCAATACTGGGTGATATGAATGAGAGATTCTTTTAATAAAGTTTATAGTCCAGACTAGCAAAAAAATCAGGTGCCCGAATTACTTTCTTTTTCTCTTTTACTGCCCCTATAACTGATCCTAACAGACAGCATTGGGAAATTAACAAACAGAACTTCCTAAAACTGAAAGATTACCGAATTCAGATTATTCCACTGAATTCAGTTAAATGAAAACATATTTCCAGTAGCGGGAAGCAGGAGCAATCAGTTTTTTGTTTCATCATATAACATCTTGTGTCCCTCATTCAGACATTGTTCAGCAACAGCTGACTTTTCAGTTTGAAGTAAACGAGTATGACGGTGATGTTCCACACACCGATACTCCATAGTCGCATACCTTTTTATGGAGGACTTTGAAGACATGGCTCTAAGGACGTCGTTTCGTAAGCCTACCTGTTTTTGGAGATACGTCGATGACATTTTTATGGTGTGGCCTCATGGAATGGATGCTTTAAATCTTTTTTAGGTCATGTTAATTGTCTCCATCCCAGTATTAAATTTACGATGGAGGTGAAAAAGATGGGAAACTTCCTTTTCTGGACGTTTTGGTTCAAAAGAACAGTGATGGGACCTTAGGACATGGCGTGTATCGCAAGCCCACACATACCTATCTTTATTTTCATGCGACGAGCTGTCATCCGCCACACCAACGTATGGGGGTCTTGCGTACTCTAGTGAAAAGAGCGTACGTCATCTCTGATGCTGAACATCTGGTGAAGAACTGGAGCATCTCAAAGTTGTCTTTAAACAGAATGGGAACACTGCTCAACAAATTTGTCGTGCGTATCAATTTGGTCCAAAAGGTGAACCAGTAGAGGACAATTACAAGTCTATTGCCTTTTTGCCTTTCGTCGGCAATATTTCCTCGAAAATTTCAAGAATTTTAAGAAGATTTGACATTAAGTGTTTTTATGCCACCACCAAAAGACTAGGGCCCTCCTTGGGTCAGTCAAAGGTGATTTAGAACTGAGGAAACCCGGTGTTTTTAGAACTTCATGTTATTGTGGCAAAACTTACATCGGCCAAATGATCCGCAAAGTTCAGGATCGGCGTGTAGAACATCACCGGCATACTCGTTTACTTCAACCTGAAAAGTCAGCTGTTGCTGAACATTGTCTGACTGAGGGACACAAGATGTTATATGATGAAACTAAACTGATTGCTCCTGCTTCCCGCTACTGGGAATGTGTTCTTAAAGAATCCATAGAAATTCGTATGGCCGATGACATTAATGGGGACAAGGGCTTTCCTCTAAGTAAAACTTGGAACCCAATCTTATTTGATATTAAGCAACAACGGTCTTCATTTCGACCTGCAGTTTCTTTTAGCTAGTCTTATTTCGACCCATCGTTTTGTCGATTTTCTCCACCGGCGCGCTACTAATTCTATTGCGCCTATGTGGCCAGTTGGTCTGACGAAATATTGTGTTCAGTTGACGATGGTATCCGGCTGCAAACCCGAGATGAATATTATTAGCGCCAGCTGTGTTCCGCATGGTCGTTGCTTTCGGAAACCATATTTATTCCTACAAAGAAGATTTCTGGCCTCCAGAAATGGCATAATATTCGAACATATAATGTGTTCCTAACTGCTACAACTGACGAATGTCAGGGTTATAAGCCTGTAGTTTCGCGCATCTCTCGACGACCCTTCTTCTAAACGGCACTGTTACATCATAACGGCTGTACCTCTGTTCTCAATCAAAACTGCAAACGATGATTGTAACTTAAATAGTGGCAACTATTTATTCACAACCGATACAAAAGCTTACATGTTTGCCCTTCAAAGTAGTCACCAGCGTTGTATAGAACCCGTTGCCGGCGATTTGGAATGCGTAGTATATCGTTAGCAGAGCCTGTTCTGTTGATGGTGCGAATGGAGCGGTCTACTGCCTGTCGAATCTGTGGAACAGGTCTGAAGCGAATGCCACGAAGTGGTTCCTTCATGTTAAGAATCAAATCAATGTCCCAAGGACGTATGTCCGGGCAGTATGGTGGATGGTTCAGTACTTCCCAGTCCCATCGACCGAACAGAGCAGCCACGGCTTGCGCTGTATGCGCCCGTGCATTGTCGTGCGAAATGGTGGGTGGGTTCCACAGGAAGCGTTGTCGCGTGTTTCACAAAGCTGACCGCAGTTGATGCTGCAAAAACGAATAGTAATACTATGCATTCACCGTCTGACTTGAGGAACGTAATGCGTTAGGTTAACACCATCAGAGTCGTACACGAGAATCACCATAACTTTCACCATACCGGGGTCTGACGCACTTTCGCCTTTCGCGGCGTCCCAAAATGACGCAAGTCGTTGGATTTGTGTTGAAGTATTGGCTCATACGATGTCGCCCATGTGTCTCCTTCAGGCTCATAGCGCTCCAAGCAGCATCGTAAAACATCCATTTCTGCATTTCCGTCAATTCATGCGCAACACATCGTGATGGAATTTTTCGCATGCCCAAGCGTTCCTTCAAGATGCGAAGCACTTTTGTATGCGCTAATCCGGTTTCGTGGGCAAGCTCAGGAATCGTCTGGCGTCGACCACTGTCAACTAAAGCGGCAACAGTACACACTTCTTCTTCAGAGACGCTACGACGACCTGCCCGATGCATGTCTTAATGCCGATCTTCGTTGAAGGCTTTTACCCAACGCGCCACTGTTCTGTACGGCATTGCCGATTGCCCGCACGCCTCTTGAAGACCCTCATGACACTGTCGTGCTGTACGACCGCTGGCAAATTCAATCTCGATCAAACTCCTTTGTTGCTGTTTCGAAAACATAGTGACAGCTTTACGTTAGACCGGTCGCTCACAAGTGGCTGTGTTTCCCTCGATTGTGCGCTCGCCGGTGACGTGGGACGGGCGAGTCCATTTGCTCGGAGGTGAGGCAGGTATGTCAACAACGTGTGCGTTCAGCGACAATACTAGATTCTTTAGTAATAAAAGACGGTTGTGGTTGCAATTTTTTTATTGATTTATGACGCGTTTCACCCTTGTGGAGCATTCCCAGAAAGTCTTAAAATATCACATTAGATGAGTTGAACCAAAACTCCTGCTAGCCACAATCTGGCAACGTCAAATCATCAATACTAAGGTACGGTCGCCGAGTTTTAATGTTTTGATAAAATGCATTTTAAAAAATCACAGAACAGATAGTCTGTTCTTACCTTTTATGCTGCGTTTACTGATAGGTTTTTATCTAAGATGACCACTGTATTTTTAACACTTTTAGTTATACTGACTCCTGTTTGTCTTCTCAGTTGGATGTATTTTATTTGATGTTTTTTATCATTCAGTTTTAACACCGTTTTATTCATGAAGATGGTCTATTGACAGAAACTGGTAGATATATAATATTTTTAATAAACAACCGATGGTTTTTAAAAATGCATTTTATGAAATATATTACGGCTGTTGACACTCGCCTCACCAAAGCATTAACGTTTTTACGCTGCAAGATTGTGGCTAACAAGGGTTCTACTTTCTGATGATGTCCCACAAGCGTGAAACGCTTCAAAAATGAATAAAAAAGTTGCAGCCACGGCTGTCTTTTATTACTAAACAATCTTACTGGTTGCTGTACCAACCGGCCCATAATGGAGTGGAGAGTATTTTATGAATCGCAAATCCCTTTGCATTGTGTCTCCACAGCACACTCGTATACGGCATTTTTTTTTTTTTTTTTTTTTTTTTTACCGCCAACTCGTCACTCTGAATGTTTCATCTAATTGTAAATTGATACGATGCCTGCATCCTCAGGAAAACTGACCACCACCATCGCATTAATGCGAACTAAGAAAAAAATCTGGAGCATGTAGAACGTCGGTTTCGTAACATATTTATCCCAAGATTTCCAGCGACCAGACAAGCGAAAGATTGATGGACACTACAGCGTTAAACACAATTGTGGAATCCATTTATCATCCCGTGTCGGCGCGGTCCATAAGAAAGGAGGTTATGAATTAAGATCTGGGGGGAAGAAAAGGCGAGAGAGAGAGAGAGAGAGAGAGGAAAAAATAAAATAATAAAGCGAAGATCGCGCGCGCACACAGTCGATGTGAAAATGTAGGACGAAATAATAGTAGCGGAGAGGGAGAAAGATAGAGAGAAGGAGAAGAATAGAAAAGGCTGGCGTCTGAAATGAAAGTTTCGCGTACGAAAGGAGAGATCGGCTGGGGAGTATTCAAATAAAAATTTCTAATGGCACGTTAAAAGCCTCGGCCATCGAGGGCAGGGGGTTTGGAGCGGTCCCCCCTGCTTTAGACTCGAGGACAGGGGCAGGGTAATATATGATGGAGCGCAGCTTTCGGCTCTTATTAATATCGGAGTAAACACAGAGCCGTGAGGCCGCTTTGGCGCTAGGGGGAGGAATCGGGCGGTGTTCTTGTGGGTAGCGGGGTCCGACCGGGAGGAAGTGGGGGAGAGGGAGGTGGTGTATCGGGGAACCCCCTGGCGGCCATTTATCAGCGCCGGGCTGCCCGTGATGAGTCAGTTGGCTACAATGATTCACGCGGATTAACCGGGCGTACGTCACTGGAGGACTGTGCTGGCCCGGGCGCCTTCTGAGAGGTCCCACGGGGCAGTGTGGGTCGCTGACTAGAGGCGTATGTCCCGCGACCGCATCCATCAACACCGACCCCGGCTGTGTATTCACCCTCCTATCAAGGTCGCCGGATATGATCTTCCCTGTGCTAAAGATCATAAGGGGGGAAAAATTTTGATATTTCAAAACTTTCCCCACGTACTGTGCTAGATTGGTGACAAACAAGAGGCTCAGAAATGTTTTACTATATACAGGCTTGTACATCCATTCAGCAAATCACATTTAAGTGCCTGACAGAGGGTTCATTAATCACTTTCATAACCCTTGAATAAAAAATTTTCTTGGATGCAAAAACTTTTATTGAAATGACGCGTTTCTCCCGGTTAGAGCATCTTCAGATTTCTGACAAAGAAGAAAATAATGAGCCACATCTTACAATTTATACATGGCAATTTTAGAAGTGTTTCACTGTGTTTGCCTCTGTAACTTATAAAATAAAAGGTCACGGGATATTTTAATGCGGTAGGTCAACACAAGAAATGTTACACTTTCTTGCAGAGCTATGAACATAGTTTATTGTATCATTTTCCAAAGAGTTACAGCACAAATATATAATTTTTTAAATGAAACAATAGTTTCTTCTATCGTGTATTGGATTCGTTGAAACCAGCTGCGTCAAAATCAATTTAAACTACATTTCTACCACTGTTAGTCAGGCTGCGATAGCGTAGCTGACTGTCCGAGTGGCTATCCCCTGGGGCACGGCCCACTGTCTCATGGCCACCAGCCAGTTAGCTACGCTGTCGTAGCCGCCGTCCCCTAAACTTTGAAGGGTGGTAGCTCCCAAACTAACAGTGATAGGAATGTAGTTTAAATTGATTTGGACGCAGCTGGTTTAAACGAACCAATGACCGATAGAAGAAACTATTGTTCCATTTACAAAAATTATATCTTTGTGGTGTAACTCTTTGGGAAATGATACAATAAACTATGTTCATAGCTCCGCAGAAAGTGTAACATTTTTTGTGTTGACCTACCTACCGCATTAAAATTTCCCGTCACCTATTATTTTATAAGTTACAGAGGCAAACACGCTTAGTGAAACACCATATATATATATATATATATATATATATATATATATATATATATATATATATATATAATTTTGTTAGCTACAAAGCAATGTTGAAATCTCAGTAATAAGGGGTTGTAATAACGTAGGTACTGATGTTTTACCTACTCTGTGATAGACGGTCTTTAGGTCAAAATGCAGCCATAGGATATTACCGAGATAATATCAATATAATCCGTTGATCAGCGGTAACACTGATTGGTAAACAAATTGATATAACGATCAACTGAATGGCTACTGAAATAATTTATATTCAGAGATTTACCTTGTATAATGTCTCTGTACCACAGAGTAGGTCTTCAACTCATTTATACGACTTGCGTCGGTGTTGGTACTGGTACTGCCTGGGGCTGCGTTCAAACGTCTACTGCGAGTAACCGCTCCACGACACTGTAGCTGTTGGGTCGGTCAGACAACAGTTGTTAATTCCAAATATGGGCATCATTTACATAACATATTCAATATCACATAAACAAATTTGAAGGGATGCCAAGTTATATAACAGAACATTACTCAAAAATTTCCATAAAAGTGTCGAAAAGCGTTTGGTCTTTTGAGGTCAACTGATCATTTAGAAGTGTCGGGTGTTTAAACCCGCTTAGAAATCTCAAATTCTTCAAGGATGTTTAACTTCCGTCCTTTTTGGACATAATGTAAAATTTCTAAATTATCTAGGGTGGGAGCTTTCATAACCTTTCTTTACCGTTCCATTCTCTAATAGCGCGTGGGGAGAATGAACACCAAAATCGATCCGTTTTCGATCTGATTTATTTTATTTGGACGGTCATGTCTCCCTATGTAGGTGGTTGCTAGCAAAATATTTTCACATTCAGAAGTAAAAGTCGGCGATTGAAATTTCGCAAATAGAACTCGCCGCAACGAATAACTTTGTTCTTTTAACGATTTCCACCTCAAACGTGAAACATTTCCGTGACGTGATAAAACTAAATGAGCTGCCCTGCTCTGAACCTTCTCAATGTCTTCCGTCAGTCCCACCTGGTGAGAGTCCCACAAGGGGCAACACTACTCCAAGAGAGGACGCACAAGTGTGATGTAGGCAGTCTCTTTGGTGGAGATCCCGGGTTCGAATCCCGGCCGGGCACAAATTTTCATTATTCGCACTTAAGTATTCCATATAAACCTAGTACAGTGAAGCCTTAACTGATCGCAAATTGCGATTTATTTCAAGATCGCGTTTATTCATCCGGATGACCTGTTTCGACGTGTCTTAGACGTTATCTTCTGATCTCCTATATGTCTCGATGCTACATCTCATGTTGGCCCTAGCTATTCCCTCTTATTACAAACATCTTGGTACAATTTCATGCATCCATTATATTAGAAATACAAACAATGAATTTGTAATAAGAGGGAGTAGGTAGGGCTGACTTGAGATGTAGCATCGAGATCTCCTGTAAAGAAGATGACGTCTAAGACTCGTCGAAACCGGTCATCCGAACGAATAAGACGCGATTTTGGCGGGAATCTGTATAAATTAATTCTAGATCGCCGCAACTAACCATGAGTTCCATATACTTTTACTATAGTTTGATTATAATTAGTTGCTGAATATGTTCTTCACACAGTGGAGTAGCCGAGCGTTCCAAGACGCCTCGCTGCGGAGCGCGCGGTTGCTCGTTGTCGTAGGTTCGAGTCCTCTCTTGGGCATGGCTGTTTGAGATGTCCTTAGCATAAGTCATATCAAGTTTAAGTAGTTTGTAAGCCTAGGGACTAATGACAAACATAGTTTAGTCCCTTTGATACAGAAAAATTTCATTTTTTGAAGATATTCTTCTCGGGTCTGCAGCCAGATAACGTCGTCATGTCGACACGATCTTTTAGCCATCTTCAGGCGAGTAAGCCGAATGAACTGACTCGCCGGAAACGTGAGTGTAGGACTTTTTTTTAAATGTAATATTTGTTTTAGCACTTTTCATTTCGACATCTGGTGGGAGTGGGCGGGATATTTTAGTATCTCCATCGCACTTTTTACCCAATGAAAGGTTTTACAATTTTATTTTCTTTGTTACAAAATTATATTATAGGCTTGCTTTAAGTGATCTTCTAATTTTCAAATGTTTGTTAAGCTTAAGGGACTTGACTGCGGAGTCATTAGTCCCTAAACTTACAAACCACTTATGAACTACCTTATACTAAAGACGACACAAAAATCCATGCCCTAGGGGGTATTCGAACCCCCGACCGTAGTGGCCGTGCAGACTGTGACTGGCGCGCCGCAGACCACTGGTCCTCTGCGGCCGGCTAAGTGTTCTTCCTTCGTTTGTTGAACTTTCAGAATATCTTATTTTTACGTATTTTTGCAAGTGAATTCATAATTTCAAAAATTTTGATTCAATTTGAAGGCGAATTATTTAAGTAAGTTTACTGCTTATTTATTTACTTCTTGTTCGATCTGCCAGATACATTGTACAAAGAACAGATAAAATTAATATCAACTGACTTGAGCTTTTGGAAGTTTCAATGTGAAAACAAAATTACTTCATTTATTACAATTAAATGTGAATGTAGTCTTTCCCGGCGTATACAGCTGATGAAAACTTCTCGGGCTGCCATCCGGGTAGCAGCGATAAAATTCCGCGAAGTTTCGATGAGAGTCATTCTCATCATCTTATGGAGAAGTGTCGATGACGGGCGGGCGTGCCCTAAATACAGGGTGTTTCACTAAGTGTGTTTGCCTCTGTAACTTATAAAATAATAGGTGACGGGAAATTTTAAAGCGGTAGGTCAACACTTACACTTTCTGCGGAGCTATGGACATGGTTTATTGTATCATTTTCCAAAGAGTTACAGCACAAAGGTATAATTTTTAAATGGAACAATAGTTTTTTCCTATCGTGCATTGGATTCGTTTAAACCAGCTGCGTCCAAATCAATTTAAACTACATTCCTATCGTTGTTAGTTTGAGAGCTACAACACTTCAAAGTTCCGGGGGCGGAGGCTACGACATCGTAGCTGACTGGCTGGTGGTCATGAGACAGTGGGCCGTGCCCCAGGGGATAGCCACTCGGCCAGTCAGCTACGATGTCGTAGCCTCCGCCCCCGGAACTTTGAAGTGTTGTAGCTCTCAAACTAACAATGATAGGAATGTAGTTTAAATTGATTTGGACGCAGCTGGTTTCAACGAATCCAATGCACGATAGGAAAAACTATTGTTCCATTTAAAAAATAATTTTTATCTTTGTGCTGTAACTCTGTGGAAAATGATACAATAAACTATGTTCATAGCTCGGCAGAAAGTGTAACATTTCTTGTGTTGACCTACCGCATTAAAATTTCCCGTCACCTATTATTTTGTAAGTTACAGAGGCAAACGCACTTAGTGAAACACCCTTATAAGCACTGATACAGTGCACAGTGTCGTGTGTAACACCTACTTTCTTTTTACGTCTTCCTTGTTTTGTGTCCCAGCCTCGACGCCGCTTTTGTGTCTCTTTACGGCCCAGACGGACGCATCTGATGTGCTGTTGGCAGCGCTGCGAGATGCATCGCTGTGTTTGCCCAATGTACTGAAGGCCACACTCACAGGCATTTGTATATGCAGCTTGTCTTTCACTAAGCCAAGTAACTCTTAAGTTTTTGGTGGTGGTCGGAAGACTGCCTCGATGTTGTTTTTCCTCAGGATTCGCGCTATTTGGGCAGAGGCGCGTTGACCGCCGACGTCCAGACATGCGCTCCGAGTGGCCACGGCGTAACGCTTGCGCCACACACCTGTTCTATATACTCATCGCCGATCACGGCGCCGTCGACTGTTTCACATCACTGTGTTTGCATACACGTACGTTCACCAGTTTCTTTGGCTCTCAAGTGTATGCGGTTGGAATTTTGACTCCGAATGGACGTCGAATGCTGGCCGCGGTGGCCGAGGAGACTGAGGCGCGCCAGTCACGGTCTGTACGGCCACTACGGTCGGGGGTTCGAATCCCCCCTCGGGCATGGATATTTGTGCCGTCCCTAGTATTAGCTAGTTCATAAGTAGTTTGTAAGCTTAAGGACTGATGACCCCGTAGTTAAGTCCCATAAGCTCTACAAACATTTGAACATCGAATACCTGACGATATCACCCACTTATGCTGGAGAAATCATCAACAAACATTGGCCGAAGAACCCGAGATACCGCGGTGGAGTAGCCGAGCGGTATAAAGCGTCTCGCTGCGGAGCGCGCGGTTGTTCGCCCTGAAGATTCGAGTACTCCCTGAGGCATGGGTGCGTGTGTGTTTGTCCTTAGGTTAGTTTACCTAGGTTTAAGTAGTTTGTAAGCTAAGGACTGATGACTACGCAGTTTGGTCCGATAGATTTACAGACATTTGAACATTTTGAAGTGATACCGCCGCCAACTGTCGTTAGAGCGCGCTGCGGTCACGTGTAGCTCGTTGAGGTTCACGTCTCGTATGCTCAAGTTGCGCCGTCTCCGAGCGTTGAGCCACACGGTGGACTCGGCACGTTGACCGCACACGTTCAGACACACGCTCCGTGTGACGACGGCTTAACGCTTGTGCCACACACCTGTTGTCTCATATAGTCATTGCCGAGTACAGCTCCGTCGTTTGCTTACAAAATGTTCAAATGTTTGTATAGCTTATGGGACTTAACTACGTGGTCATCAGTCCCTAAACTTACAAACTACTTGTCAACTACCTTATACTAAGGACGGCACAAATATCCATGCCCAAGGGGGGATTCGAACCCCCGACCTTAGTGACCGTGCAGACCGTGACTGGAGCGCCTCAGTCCCCTCGGCCACCGCGGCCGGCGTTTGCTTACATGTCTCTGTGCATACACGTACGTACACCAGTCTCTTTGGCTCTCAAATGTATGCGACTCTAAAGGGCGGTTTGTCAATGTCTCTTTAAGTTCCAGTTACGATTTTAACTTGTCGTTAGCGGAGAATTGCGTTTGTCAATGTTTCGTTATGAGTTAACGTGAAGTTAAATGACCTCAAACTGGCCGTTAAGTTGACGAGTGGAATTCTGCTCGTTACACGGCTCACTATCAGTTAAGTGGGAATCTGTATGGAAATAGAAAGATTCCAAAGGGCTAAAATACTGCAATATATGCACATGATAAGGCCGATTTATTAAACAAAATAACAAAAACACTATATGTATGAAAAACTAGTGTGGAAAGCAGCTTCATTAAAAACAAATTTTATCGTCATATTTCTCGCCCTATCCATGTCTGTAGCTAGCCGATGTGTTTGATACATTGTAGATACGCAACATAACCTTAAAATTATTGTTGCAATATCAAAATACAAATTTGTGGGTAAAGACTACTTCAGTGAGAATCGATATGATGAAAATGGTTGGAATAAGAGATTTGGTTGACAATGAAGACGATGTCAATACTTTAGACGATCTAGACGTCATTGCTCCTATAATGCGACCTAGACGTATTTATGTTCGCCAAAATCATTTTGAATGCTGAGATGATGCAGAATTTGTTACGCTATTTCGTCTTGGAAACGCTACATGAAAAACTCCACGACCATCTCAAGAGTCCAACAGATAGTTACGTATTTTGTAAGTTATCTGTCATAGAAAAACAGAATACATTATTTGTGCCTGCAAGCTTATTAATTCAGTATTTAGTTAAACTGTAGCAAGCTTCTCGCCGGGCTGCAGTGGTTATATTGGCACCAATGTTAATGACGGCAACTCAGACAACAAATAAATGTTTTTTCGTGACAACTTCAATTAAAACGAAAATTATTATTATTATTATTATTATTATTATTCTTTTTTTTTTTTTTTTTTTTTTTTTTTTTTTTTTTTTTTTTTTTTTTTTTTTGAATGGACAAGGGTACATACAAGTACCTGTCAACCACAGAGCAGGTAGAGTATTAATTTTGCTTCTCGTTTCACTAGCAGCAATAACATTTTACTCTGTAGCTCGTGAAATATATTAACACAATTCTACACTTCATTGTTTATCTGTTGCCAACATAAGCACTGGAGTCCGGCGAGAAGCGTCGTAAAATTTTACCCAGTATTTACTTATGCCTAGTGTGAGGCGTAAAATGTGATTCCTTCCTCCGATCTACAAGAACAGTTTACTTTTGCCTATTTGCAAGCTTGCACTAAGATACTACACACTTGGCATGTTATCATACTAAGCCCTAAACATTTTTACTGTCCTACATTTTCCGTGGAAAACACTGAATTCATTTGCCGCACGCGATCATGTCGCTTTCTTCTTCTCCTTCCATGTCGTAGCGTCCGTTTTTTTTACCTTTCAATGCACCCTAATATTTCTCTATTGAGGACACAACACACTCGCACTAACTTCTTATAAGATTCGAGTTTCTTTCACGTTTGTTTTCCATAGTGCCAATTAATAAATATCTGCTAACCTCTTCGCTGATAGTTAAATAAGTGAAACAGCTGTTGATTCAGACGCCACTTTCATTTGTTTCTATTGCCAACCTAGTCGAAATATATTGTACCTTCTCCTTTTCTCCAGGTTAGCAAACGAGGGGTGTATCTGGCTATGACAAACACAATGCATTTAACGAGCACATTTAACTGGGCGTTAAAGGCATCTTCACGTTTACTAACGAGAGATGGACGAACCGTCCCTAAGTCTGACTTCGAATGGACGTCGAATCTTTTGTGTCCCAACCTTGTCGCCACTTTTGTGCGTCTCGTTTTCGTCGTAGGTGTCGGTGGCCGAGTAGAAAAGTACCGACACAGGAATAAAGGATGCACGCTTGTGCAGGTACGAAGGTGAGCAGCCAGTGGGACAGCAGAAACTAGAAACACTAGAGTAAATTAAAACGAGATATATATTTTTCAGAGACTTAGTAACACTTAACTTTTACATAGCTCAGTAATGCAGAATGCTGATACATAGTTGAGCTAGAGGCCTGCCTAGTGCCCGTGTGCCGGCCGCGGTGGCCGAGGTGACTGAGGCGCTCCAGTCACGGTCAGCACGGCCACTACGGTCGGGGGTTCGAATCCCCCCTCGGGCATGGATATTTGTGTCGTCCTAGTTCGTAAGTAGTTCATAAGTAGTTTGTAAGTTTAGGGACTGATGACCCCGTAGTTAAGTCCCATAAGCTTAACAAACATTTGAACATTTTCTAGTGCCTGTCCGATAGCCAAGTCTTCACTGGTTCCTATCTGATTCCGAAGTGTTAGCTGGTTCCTATCTCAGTCCCAAGTGAACGATGTCGTTCAGTGGTGGCCACGAGCGGAGTTGTAGCAGAGGGCGCTCGTGGCTGACGTCGTAAGAACGCCGCGCCGTGCGAGCATGGCGGCGCGCGGCGAAAGTTGGTGGCGCGCACTTTAGACTTGTGCGACACCACAGAATCCCTGACGATATTACCCACTTGTGCCTGGCGAAATCACGAACAAACATCGGCCGAAGAACCCGAGACACAAGTCTACAGGCACGCTCCTCAGTCGGGCCTGGATTGTCCCATCTAGGGGCACAACGCGGAGCTCAGCTTTTCGTTCTTACGTGAGCAACAATGGCATCCAAATCGAGAGCAGATCGGGCTACAGCTCAGAGGCTTCTACGTAGCCTGCAGTAGTCCGCCTGCTCTCACCGCCTCAGGAAAATATGACTCTGCGGCTACCGTTGCTAGGTGGTCGTTCACCTCGGGCCCTCGTTAGGAGGGCCGCTTCGGAGAAATCACTTTGAGGGGCATCGTAAGCGCCTGCTTCAGCACCTCGTACGTCACAAGCCGGGTCGGGCCGACCAGCGAGCTGAACAGTAGTCGCTCGTTAAGTCGCCGCTCTCCGCTCCAGCCTCACAACAGAGCGCGCGGGGGAGTCTCCGACAATGGCCGACGCGCGTGTGTGTGCCGATGAGTATCTGATCTGCCACGGCGCCAGCCATTCATCACCCGAGTCGCGCGGCCATCAATTGCTTCATTAGGGGGAGCGGGGAGTCCCCCGGAGCAGTGCGGCCAGTGGCCGGCGGCAGGGCTGCCAACCGCGCTCCGCGAATGCCGCCGCACCCGCCTATCGCAGAGGATCTACGCGTGCGCGCGCGCGCTTGGAATGCTATTCAGCGCTCAGATTGTAAGCCTCGTCTCCTGCAGGAATCACGCTGTCTCATTACGGCTGTTCTGTTCGACAGCCGAGCGGGGACGAGGGGGCGGAGGGGAGGGAATATTATTTTAAGTGGGAGAGCCCCCCTGTTAAAGACGTCATCATCATATGACACATTCTTATCCCTAATTAAGTGAATATCGTCAAAGATATTTGATTGCATCAGTTTAAAAATGTCAGTCTATAGATCATCAGCTTTGTGTTCGTCCCCCTACACCGTGATTCCGTAATATTCTTCTTCGTTTCCTATTGGGCGGATGAAATTTGTCTATCTCCAACAACTGTAGATCCTTCAACTGAGCAGATATCACATCTAAAGTCTTGATCACAATTTTTTTTAACTGAAGATTGCTAGTTTCAGGTAGATGTCTGCACGACCGCTACGGTCGAACATTAGTGCCGTTTTTAGTATAAGTTAGTTCATAAGTAGTTTGTAAGTTTAGGTACTGATGACCCTGCAGGTGTCCCTGCCCCATACAAAATGTCAACACAGAACGTGAGTTTTCTCTTGTGAACACACAGTGGACAAAAGACAGGAATAGATTTAAAATAGAAAATATAAAAACTATTGTATGTGTACAGTATAATTTCAAACATTTGAAATGGCTGAGCTTTTATCAGTACTTGTTGAAAAACCAAAAAGCTCTTGAGAGATATTTCATCGTCCTCCAAATATAATCGGTTCAAAAGTAAAAAAGACAAGAATGAGACAATTGAGTCTAGTGATGATAAATGAACTGTCAAGGTTCATAATATTTTGTTTTGCAATAACCACACAAGGTTACTGTTTTAGTTTGAAGTAGTTTTACGTGGTTCATTAATAAAGTTGTAAATTACATTATGTTAACAATAAAGTGTTCTTATTTTATTATATGAACTGTCCTCTTTTTTGATGATGAACCTGTGGTAACCCTTTTTTGATGATGAACATATGGTAACCCTAGAACACTGACAACGATAGACGAGATGGTAGAACCATTTCCTGGACGCTTCAAATTCAGGCAGTATATAGCAAACAAACCTGCCAAATATGGCATCAAGATATATGCGCTCTGTGATGCCAGAACGTTCTATACGCTAAATATGGAAGTATATGCAGGCAAACAGCACACTGGGCCATATCAAGTAGCAAATGATGCAGAGCATGTGGTGCTACGATTGATTAGACCGACTGACCAAAAAGGCAGAAACGTGACGATGGACAATTATTTCACATCTGTACCACTGGGTAACAAAATTAACGCCAAACATCGATTCACATTAGCAGATACTCTACGGAAGAATAAAACAGAAATTCCACTGGAACTTCTGGACGTAAAACATAGGCAACTAAATAGCAGAAATTGGAGAAAAATCAAGCAACTACTGTTTCATTTCCTCATACGTCTCAAAAAAGAAACAGACAACGATTCCTAGACGCTGACAATGACAAAGTGAACAAACTTGAAGTAATTACATTTTACAATCTCAAAAAGAGGTGTGTATATGTTGTCGACCGTTCGAAATCGGAATACACTGGTTTTCAGTTTTCTATACTTCCATATCCGGCAGACGATGTCATGTGCTCTGTATAAACAAATGCTTCATTCAATTCGTAAAACTCAATATTTACTTTGCTCATAAAAGACGTAACATATGCTGAACACTTTCAGGAGAAGACAAAAAGCCGCATGTTACAAGTACAAGAAACAGACTAAAAATGATGCAAAGTGTTTTTCCACAAAAGGACAAATAATTGTTCCCTTAAGACTCCCGTGTTAGGAAAAAAATTAACACTGCGCACCACTTCAAGTAATGCCACAACTAGCAGGCTATTGTTGAAATTTGACTGTCGAGTAACAGATTAATTGAATGACGAGATATGAATGCATTGAAGCTTTGAAAGGTGATGGAATATTCAACTAAAATCATAAACGTTAGATTTTTTTCTAACAACGCGAGTCATCGCGTGTTAACCGCCAAAAACTACGAACATCAATAGTCTCATTTTACTTTTCACACGTGGAGTCTCATGTTAATTAAACAGTTATAACATTGGCGATCTTCTTATATTTCTGATAGCGAATGATAATATCCCTTTTACACACAATTTTTAATATTAAATGGCAAAACTATTTTTAAAGATAAATCTGGACCATTGAATTAAGATTTGTGATGCGTCCGGGAATCGAACCCGGACCTTCTTGCTCACTCGGAGACGTCTTGCTGTTTTTATTTTTATTTTTTTAATTCATTTTTTTTAAATTTATTTTATTTTATTTATTTATTTATTCGGTTCTTCTGTCGTTTTAGTTCGCTTGGGGTTGTTCGTTGAATATTCGGCTCAGCGTTTTTATTACAGAGGATGTTTAGGCCCCTGACCTGGTGCGCTGAGCTACGGCGCCCGGCACCGCTAGACCACCGCATCACCATCAATAATGGCGCCTTGGAGTAGTCTAAGCACGATTTCCTTCACATTACAAACTTTAATTCAGCTCCCGTGTTCCGAATGTCTATAACATATTCGAAACGAAAAACCATCTCGGGAAATGTATATTTCTATTTACATTGAAAACTATTTTTATTACTTAATAAACTAGGAATCCAGATACGGCGGGGGCGGAGATAGAAAAAAAATTAAATCTATAAACCATTCAATGTTATGGTTAAAGTTTATGTTATCAAGTCCACTTGTGACAGTTTCCTGTCTTCCCTTTACCTCACTCACGTTACCGCGAGCAGCGTGCTAACTCTTCTAGTTGTGATAGACAGAACGTTGCACGCGAGGCCCGTAGGCGGTTGTCACTTAACATTTGACTAACCTGGTGTCGTCTCTCTCGTAGATGTCCCCAGCGCAGAAGCAGCACACAGGTCGTAGACTCGAGGTTTTCGTGAATGCGAGGCTGAAATTGAAAGTGGTGAATACTGTGGCTGTCTAACTGCCATTAACGAAGTCGATGAATTACTACAGAGATGCCAGTGGCTCTTATTTTTACCATTCACACGAATACAGAAGCCACAAACTGCACGTTGACGTCAATATTAGTCACAAAAGTAACTGTTACAGTTAGCCGGCCGCGGTTGCCGCAGGGACTGAGGCGCTCCAGTCACGGTCTGCATGGCCACTGCGGTCGGGGGTTCGAATCCCCCCTCGGGCATGGATATTTGTGCCGTCCTTAGGATTACCTAGTTCGTAAGTAGTTTGTAAGTTTAGGGACATGACCCCGTAGTTAAGTCCCATAAGCTATACAAACATTTGAACATTTTGTTACAGTCATAACACACTTTGACATACATTCCATGCACTTTACAAATATTTTTAGCCCCATTATCGACCGATTAATACAAGGCTGGTTATCGCAAGTGCCCCTAGATGTTCGCCGTGTCGGGCTCGCAGTGAACTGACTAGCAGTGGAGCTGGGCTCCACGCTAGCGCCTACAGTTTTGGCGCCAACCGACACTTCTAGAACGCTACACTCACACTATACCTAAAATACTTAATCTAATAAATCTACAAAACAACAGTGTAATCATAAACAATTAATTAACACACATTATAATAATAAAATTAATAACTGAATTTTTATTTATTAAATAAATTAATAAAATAGCTGGGTGGTTGTGGCGCGTAAAGATATAACAATAGCCAATCAAATGTTCAAATGTTTGTAGAGTCTATAGAACTTAACTACGGGGTCATCAGTCCCTAAACTTACAAACTACTTATGCACTACTTACGAACTAGGACAGCACAAATATCCATGCCTGAGGGGGGATTCGAACCCCCGACCGTAGTGGCCGTGCAGACCGTGACTGGAGCGCCTCAGTCCCTTCGGCCACCGGGGCCGGCAACAGCCAATCAGATCACTGTTAGAGAAAGGGGCGGAATTTTCCCACGGGACCGTACTTACAGTACCATCTGACTACTATCTGGCACAGCCTCTTCCTACTATTCCATACAAGTAAATGAAATTATGAAATAAAATAAAAGAAATGGCTGCTGGCTTAGAAGCCAGTACCGCCACACAGGACCTAACACGTCGAGGGGGTGGGGATGGTCGCAGTTTGGTGGCGTGGGGAGGGGGTCATTGTGCAAGGGGGTAGCACCTCAGCGGACTGTGTTATTTATTTTTAATGATGCCTCTCCTCCTCCCCCCTTCAATAACCAAATTCTGACTGCGCCACTGCATGAGTACAACAAAATATTAAAACAAACACCAAGGACAACACACATATGCCCAAGGGAGGACTCGAACGTCCGCCGGGAGCTGCCACCCGGTCCGTAGCATGAAGCCCTGAACAACGCGGTCATTTCACGCGACTCCATACATCCTATCAGTTCTTTCAAAGTTTTATGTGAGTTAAATTCATCATGTGCAGCTTGCAGTTGGCCAGTCTGTTTTCTTTTAAGATACGGCTTTGTGGGAAACAGCTCGTCGCCCTGTTGTTTGTGCCTCGGAAGGGAAAGGGCTGGACCACAGCGGCTGCGAAGGGCGGGCACACGGTAGCCATTATGTTGGCTGCGCACGTAATGGCCGACACTCGATGCCCAATCCGCTGTCGACGCTGCATCTTCCCCACTAAACGACCTTCACATCTCGCACCTACTCCCCTAGTGACGTTGCAAACTTCTGCCCTTGCATGAGGTTCAGTAGAGTTTCTTTGTACCTAGGAATCTTAACAGTATCGCTACCGCTGGGATATACCCTAGCTACACTGGAAAGGAAGTGGGAGAAACAACATGGTTTCCACTCGATACTACAAAATGAAGCCTACCTTCCACACAGTGTGTTCGTAAAATAATACATAATACTGCAGTTTTAACCGACGACAGAAAATCCCGATACTGACAAGATCATAAATGACTCAGACGGGAGCACGCGTATTTTCTGTATCTGCCAGATACAGCGCGCCTACTCGCGTAACGCATTGTCGCCGCTAGTAACGGCAGCCGTAGCATTGTTAGTAGCGTACTCAAGTTGGCAATTGCGTTGTTGCCTTCTAGATGAGGCAACGTTTCGTTGTACCTACATGTACTCTTTCAAAATAAGTAAACGATATGATTTAGAAAATCCTAAGGATTTGGAAGAAGTACATCGCCTTCTTTTCGACGATGAGGTATCAATTGAAGATGAACTTGTAGAAACTGATTCGGAAACCGAAGATACACTCGAAACAAGATATGTAGACTCGACACAGATCATGAATTTGATGAGGAGGAAAATAATGAAGTGCAACAAAGTGATGAACATTACTATTTTTGTGAGTAAAAAAGACAACTAAAAATGCTTTCAGTTGTAATAATAATAAATATTGCAGTTATCAACTCAAGAGTCCTTGGGGAACAAGAATAAATACTCACATAGGCGCGACTACCTCAAAAATTTGGCTCTGACTCTACTACAAGAACATCTCAAAAGAAGAGCTCTTATTACGACTCTAACAGATGATATAAAGTCAATGCTGGTAAAGTAGAAACCTCAAGGAAAAGAGCAAGAAAACGCTGAAATATCTTTGCACTCAGGAAGACAAAAAAAAAAAAAAAAACTGTCCCCATGTGTTGACTCAGGGATCGAGACGTGGCTGCACTATCCGTTACAGCCATGCGTATAACATGCCTGTCATCTCGACTGCTAGTGATACGAGGCCGTTGGGATCCAGCACGACATTCCACATTGCCCTCCTGAACCCACCGATTCCATATTCTGCTAAGTCATTGGATCGCGACCAACGGGAGCAGCAATGTCGCGATACGATAAACCGCAATCGCGATAGGCTACAATCCGACCTTTATCAAAGTCGGAAACGTAATGGTTCGCAATTCTTCTCCTAACACAAGGCATCACAACAACGTTTCACCAGGCAACGCCGGTCAACTGCTGTTTGTGTATGAGAAATCGGTTAGAAACTTGCATCATGTCAGCACGTTGTAGGTGGCGCCACCGGCGCCAACCTTGTGTGAATGCTCTGAAAAGCTAATTATTTGCATATCACAGCATCTTCTTCCTGCCGGTTAAATTTCGCGTCTGTAGCACGTCATCTTCGTGGTGTAGCAATTTTAATGGCTAGACTAAAGGTAGTTTCCTTGCAGTACTTTGCTTGGAGTGCCTGAAGTGGCGTTGGCAAGTAAGTTTCTTTTTTTTTTCTGTGGTTTTATTTCCCCGGGAAGAAGTATAATCGTCGCACTTTTACCTGAGCTCTGAGCGGAGACTGCTGGTTGTTTACACTCGGCTCGTAGCGCATTGGCTGTTAGGTTAGACCCCGCCTCCTTCTCCCAGTGCAACCAGCTCCTACCGTATAGGTTACAGCTTTTAAATGGAAGTGTAATGGCTTAAAGTGTCACATAAGGGCCAAGAAATTAATAAGCATCACTTTAATTTACGACTAATCGAAAATATAAGCTTGTGCTACTAATCATGAACATTATAAGTAAAAACTTACCGAAATTACGAGTCCGCAGGCAGCAGTGGCCGAACGGTCTGCGGCGCGCCAGTCACGGTCTGCACGGCCACTACGGTCAGGGATTCGATCCCCCCTCGGGCCTGGATATTTGTGCCGTCCGTAACCTAGTTCATAAGTAGTTTGTAAGTTTTGAGGACTGATGACCCCGTAGTTAAGTTCTACAAACATTTGAATATTTTAGTAGAGAGCGTAAACATTCCGGAACTGTCCGGCGGCAGGCCGCGAGTATAAACAAATGACAAAATGTTCATTATGTACAAGAAGACTAATCATCTCACCGCCAAAGCCAAACGAACGACTCTAGCGAAGGTGGTTTAGCCACTTTACAACGTAGTACGTGATTAGACCTCATTTTTTTAGGCTCGCAGCTGAGTGCCAGGATAGTGTCCGAGTAACACTGGTTTTTATTTATACTCAAAGTCCTACTTAAAGTTGCTCAACCAAACATTGTTTTTATGTCAGGGTAATATGTTTTATTTATCTGTTCACTTCATTAACACAACAACCGAATATATAAATTTGGAGACTGAAGGCACGTTTTCGCGGATACACAGTACTTTTACGTGTTAACGATTAACATTAAAGTAACGCTTTAACGTTTAACGAAGTTAACTTTTTTAGTGACGGATTAATGATTTGACGAAGCTAAATTTTTGATTAACAGTGCCCAGCTGTGCTTAGAAAGGGAGTGAGTTAATCAGTGAATAAACTCATAGAGACGTAAAAAAATTTCTAAACTATACTCAAGTTATTCACGTGGTGCATTGTGTGGAATGACAGGACATATTAAGAACAAATTAGGCCGTTTTATTGCTTTAAAAAAGAAGACCTGGCGAGCATTAATAATTGGTAATATTACGACAAAGATGATGAAAACGTTCACTACGAAAAAATGTAACTGTAAAATCTGAACCCGAAAGGCGATAAACTAAACCAACGACAATAACTTACGGTGAAAAGGTGAAACGCTGCTGGGAACGATAAATACGTTACAGAAAGAAAATGTCGTATCTTGATTTAAAAAACGAATTATTTGGCGCTTGCTGCAGACGAAAGCCACACAAACGTCGTAGTAATACTGTATGTTTGAACTTGGGGTGGTCTACATGATGTTAATGCCTGCTATTTCCTGGTGAACAATATTTTTTTTTAATCCGATTTGTAGTTTTCCAAGTACTCCATAAAACAGTTCAAAATAAAACTCAAATGTTTGTGGAGCTTATGGGACTTAACTACGGGGGTCATCAGTCCCTAAACTTACAAACTACGTATGAACTAACTTATACTAAAGACAGCACAAACATCCATGCCCGAGGTGGGATTCGAACCCCCGACGGGGAACGGCCTCGCGCATCGTAGCATAGCGCCTCAATGCTCTCGGCCGCTCCGCCGCGGCAAAACAGTTCTTCGCCCTATATAATTACAGAATACCAAGACAAAAACTGGAAGCAGGTACTTCCATAAAATATTCTGGAATAAAAATATGGAGCGATTTGAAATGGAACGACCTGGGTAAAGCGGGTAACAGATTGAGATCATAATATCAACAATAATTCAATCTCCTGAGATATGTATTGTCTCATTATATCAAAGATATTGACTATAAAGAAAGGCGATGAATTAAAGTTTGTGAAATAGATGGGCCGGCCGCGGTGGCCGAGGGGACTGAGGCGCTTCAGTCACGGTCTGCACGGCCACTACGGTCTGGGGTTCGAATCCCCCCTCGGGCATGGATGTTTGTGCCGTCCTTAGTTGTAGCTAGTTCATAAGTAGTTTGTAAGTTTAGGGACTGATGACCCCGTAGTTAAGTCCCATAAGCTTAACAAACATTTGAACATTTTTGAAATAGCTGGGATTCGAACCAAGGAACCTACTAGGCAGACGCTTTAAGCACTGAGCTACCATAGCTCCATATGACCGCTAAAAGATCCAATAAACTTCTGTTACACGATAAATCAGTCAAAACTTAAGGCCGTAAATTCAACTAAACACCTGGGAGTAGTGATGGGTCGAAAATCGCGTATCTGTTAAGAGTCACAGTGATTTGGAAGTAGCAGTATTCACAGTCGCAACTTTACGGATTCTGACTGCGATTTCAGTCGCAGTTTAGAAGCGCAGTAGCACTAAAAGTAGCAAGTCGCAACTAAGAGTAGCAAGAAGCAGTTTGCAATCTGCCATCTGTTGGTCGAAGTTTGTACTAATATCTTTGCATTGGGCAGGCTATAGAGTCTACCTGCGATTTCAGTGACAAATCGCGTTTAAGAGTCACAAGTAGCAACTAAGAGGCGCAGTTTAGACTTTGCCGGCTGCCATCTGTTGGCCGAAATTGGTACTTCTAGCTTCCCGCTGTCTGCATCGTGTATGTGTGGCTTTTTGTGTATGTGTTGGTCGAACGCCATCGACTCAAACCAGTGAGCTCGAACGTCCTCACTGGTCCAAACTGCGATTTCAGTGAAAAGTCGCGATTTAAGAGTCGCAAGCAGCATCTGAGAATAGCATTTAATATTCCGCCTTGTGCTACTTGTTGGCCAACTGTCGTACTTTCACTCGTGTGTTGTTTAGGGATGTTGTCGAATTAATGAGCAAGAATATAATTTTCTTTGTGAAAATGTTTCCACTTGGTGGCACTATTTTACCTGGCGGCAGCATTTACATGTTCTGAAGCAAAGCTTGGCATGTATGTTTTTAGGTTATAGTTGCTAAAGACAACAAATGTGAATGCCAAATAAATATTGTCTTACGGACTTGACCCCTGTTTAAAATAATTTTTCGTCATAGAACCTACAACTATTATGGGAATTCAGAATACGTATGTTACATTGCAAATCTGGTTTCGACGAATATTTTTGCTTGCGTTATACATCGTACATAAAATAAATATTCCAAGGGGGTGGTATCAAGTGGTCAACTAAGTACAGGTAATTTTACGAAATGTTTAACAGTAGGCCAACTCCATTTTCAATGTGGACAGTGTTAAGTAGTGCTATATAGGAGTAAACTTGTATCTTTGAGGATTCTATAAAAATATTACACCTGAAAATAAACAAGTTTTTCGCGTAATGGAAAGTTTTATTTTATCAGATTTGTTTTAGGTTTAGGAATGTTGTTTTCCGTCTTTTTCTTTTTCGTACATTCCGTCCTGTGATGACATGAGTGAAAGCAGATGGGTGGTATCGGATCCTTCAGTATTATTAACACTTTTGTTTACTGCAGTGGTGGCATAGTGTGCTTATGTTGGCAACGACCGATGAATGATCCTAGAAATCTAAATCATACAGAATGATTGAAATAATATTTTGTTTATCATAAAATAAATAATTAATGTTATTCTTAATCTGTGGTTGTAAGATTTCTTGTGTGTAACCCTGTACAGTCAGTAAGTTAAAAATTCTTATAAAATGAAGCTTTAGTTGCCAACATGAGGACACTAGGTCGGCACGTCGATTAGTAAAATATAACGCAAGCTCTTATCTATAGTTATTTGGCAGAATATGTAGTGATACCGAAACGTTTTAAAGAGAAAAGGGAATTTTCAGAAGTCACTCACGTTGTATTTCACATTTACTTATCTCTTTCAAATTGGTAAGTGACTTATATCACACAATGTTAAAAAAATCTATTCATTCATTCTACAGGCAAGAACATAGCACTTTCGTTGCACTGTTATAGTTGCTGTGTGCCTAATCTACCAAATGTTTCTGTTAAGGTAGACTATAGGCCTACTTGCCGATTTCGCTTACATATTACTTGCGAATAACCTCACTTTTAACTATACATTACACACCAAACACTGAAATAGCTTTTATAAGACTAATTGACATTTGTCGATGTGTAAATAATCCCAACATTACACGTAAAATGAGCATCAATATTCTTTTTTTTGTATATATTTACACGTAGGAAGAGGATCTGTTATGGATGATATATATATTGCATTCGCCACACACATCGCATAAGTCACGGAAGTAGCAGATATCACGGAAGTAGCAGAAATCGCTGAAGTAGCAATATCAGTAGCAGAAATCGCAGAAGTAGCAATGTAGCAATATCAGTAGCAGAAATCGCAGAAGTAGCATTCAGAGTCACCGAAATCGCAGTTTGAGTGCGGAGGGATACATGTCGAGGATTTGTACAGTGCGATTGTAAACAGTGACAAATCGCAACTAAGAATCACAGATATATAAAAGTAGCAGTCACAGAAATCACTGATATCGAAAAATCGCAGTTTAGCCCATCCCTACCTGGGAGTAACAATTACAAACAACTTAAATTGGAAAGAACACATAGAAAATATTGCAGTAAAAGCAAACCGACGACAACGTTACGTTGACAGAGCATTTAGAAGGTGCAGCAGTTCTACTAAAGAAACTGCCTACACTACACGTGTGCGTCCTGTTCTGGAGTATGGTTGCGCATTGTGGGATCCCCACCAAGTGGGACTGCCAGACGATTATTTTAGAGAAAGTGCAGAGAAGGACAGCTTGTTTTGTATTATCGCGATGTAGGGGAGAGAGCGTCACGGAAATAATAGACGGGTTAGTGTGGAAATCATTAAAACAAAGACGTTATTCGTTTCAACGAGATCTATCTGCTAAATTTCTTTCGCCAACTTTCTTATCCGAATGCGAACCCACATACATAGGAATACATGATCAGTAAAATAAAAAAAGCGAAATCAGATGGAATACGGAAAGATTTAGGTGTTCCTCTTTTCCGCGAGAAAAAGCGGTACGATGAACCATCTGCATGCACTTCAATGCGAGCTGCAGAGTAGCTCCGTGGATTTACATACCAGGTAGGGTTCATACGAGACATAGAAAAGATCAAACGGAAAGCAGCATGCTTCGTTACGGGTTCATCTAGTAAGCGCGGAAGTGTTACAGTGATCGTCGGAAACTCCAGTGGGAGTTCTGTATCACAGTATGGTCTCCGATAGACTTGCGCATTGTAGTTCGCGATCGGGAGCGCTCACGTTAGTTCGCGGCTAAATTATTCGCTTACGTGGGGGTATTAGACAATATTGTATACAATACTGGAACATATGTCGGTTACTGACATGAAATTACAACAAATAATGCAAAGAACAATTCGTGTTGATAGATCTTCAGTCCGCCTTGCTTTGAAACGGCAGATCACAGTAATACGAAAATTTTTTTAACCACGTATAAGCCGTTTCCAGTCATTTATCCCAACAAATAGTACCTTAATGAACGGTTTTCGAGAGATTCTCAATTTATTCAGTCACTATTATTGCTTTGAAATGTCATACATTTATAAGACCTAAATTATATACATAAACCCATGATATACGACGGCCAGTATTGCGTGTTCGTGTCTCTACCAACGATAATTTTGGAAGGAATGTCATTACTGCAGCCTAATAAAGCTGTTATTAAAACATTACTTCTATTGTAGAATACATCATTTTTATAAAGCCAAATCTGCGGAGGAAAGAGGTAAGCAGATTAGGCAAACGTACACGAAATTAATATTGTTTAAAGGACAGTCAAAAGAAATGGTTTTTGTATGAATGAGACGACGTTTAGTCGATCCAGAACATGTGACATTTGTAATTAAAGTTTCCGATTTGTCTATCACACACTTGTTGTCTATCATTTGTGCTTAATCCATATTAGCTTGGGTATAAAATAATAATAAGCAGGCAGAGAATGGTTTGTTACGTCATTGCACAAAGTGAAAGTGATATGTGGTAATTATTTCAGCAATCAGTCGTCAAAAAATAAATTTTTATTTGGTTGCAAATCCAGATTTCGACCACTGTGTGGTCATTATCAACGCTAAAATAAATACAAAAGGGCCATTTAGAATAACATACATGTCACATTATACGCCAATTGTACAAGTTTCAGTTAAAGTGAATGATAAAAATACATACCCTAAAACCAATTAAAATACTTAAAATATCTCGACCTCCATGTTGGAGATGCGTTTGTACTGACGCAGCTGTTACAATCCTTACACAGTTGACGTCAGCGTGAAAATTTATTTTTTGACGACTGATTGCTGAATAATTACCACAAATAAAATACAGTCGTGGAGCACCCATTCCAATATGGAATCAAGCCTGATGAAAGTGATATGATTTAGTGCTATAACAAACGACTGGCTACGCCTACGTGACGTAAAACGTGGCGGCCGAACTTTCAATTTACCTCAAGTATGGCAGCACCTTAGCCAGTCTATGTTGTTTATATAGGTCGTTGGTCTCTACCGAAAATAGCTGCCCCTCTCCCCGGATAGCCACGTGGTGTGACGTCGGTGGCGTTCTCCCACCTTATTGGCGATCGTTCAGACGCTCGTTGAGAATATCTGGCATGCCTGATACTGGGAAAGCCTCGCCAACGTACGGTTAGTACGTTGTGACGTCAGAAACTCGCCACGTTGACCACACTAGTTCAGATACAAGCTCCGTGTGCCGACGGTCTTACGCTCAGATATTCGGGGGACGATGTAGGAGGAAATCGGCCGTACCCCTTTGACAGGAACCATCCCGGCATTTGACTGGAGCGATTAAGGGAAATCAAGGAAACACTAAATCTGAACGGCCGGATGTAGATTTGAACCGCCGTCCTCCCGAACGCTGGTCCATGTGCTGTGGTGCGCTATCCGGCTCATACCGTGAAAGGAGTTTCTGGGTCGGAATCCTTTAATAACAGAGATGTAATTGCTTTCCGTACGTATCATGTTGGAGAAGTATTCAATAAGGATGTTGGAGCGTCTTATTTTACATCTGGTAATGCTTTTACTTTACGGACACGTAATCACAGGAAAATAAATGAGCAAGAAAATGTTTGTGTTTGGGTTAAGGGTGCTGGTAGATGTGCCACTTCAGCTGTAAAGTCCCAGAGATTTACAAACATTTGATTTGAAGTGATAATGCCGCACACTCTCTGCGACATACCTGGAGGTAGTATGGATGTATTCTTCAGAACGTATTATCTCGAGCCGCCAGTGACCTAGTCCCCCTCGGCATAATCGTTTCTCAGCTGTGTCGCCGCTCGCTAGACTGCCACGCGCCCGCGCTATGTTTGCCTGCGGTGCATAATCTGTCGCCGCGCGCGCTACTCCTCAATGACGCATACGTTACGGCTGGTCGCCGCCGGCAGTGCAACACGCGGCATGCCTAGGTGGGGTGGAGGATAGAATACCTAGGTGGGGTGGGGATGCCTAGGTGGGAGGGGGCCCCGCGGTGGCACAAAGAGCCTGACCCCCCCCCTCCTCCCCCCGGCCGGCCTAGAAGGGCCAGGCCGCCGCCATGATGGATTGCTTTCAGCTGTCAAACGCAAGATGGATAATCAGGCGAGTTTTTCCCCTCCCCCCCCCCTTCCACGTCTGCGCCGTCCGGCCCGCCATTCTCTGAGCCGCGGGTTTCTTTGCTCTGAGGCGCTCCCACAAACTTTCCCCGACGACTGCGAAAAATCTGGAAGTTTGCGCTGGTGTCTCTATTCCATCTCTCAGATACGATGATCTGAAGGTCCTTTCGCACCGGCGTAGCCAAGTTTCGTAAAACAAGGTTGAGTAGTATGCGTTTCTTGCCGCTATTGGCTGAGGATAGGGTATAGACGGGCATGCACATGCGCTTATGTGCCAAGCAAAAACAATCTTTCACAGAGATACTACCTGTAGTAGGCAAAGATCTAAAACGTTCATGTAGTAGGAAAGCCAGATTAGATTAGATTTTCGTTCCGTAGGTCCATGTTGAGGAGATCTTCGTGGATGTGGAACATGGCAAGAAATAAAATTTACAAGCTGAATGATAGATAATACTAATAATATAAATACAGATACATACTTTTTTTGAGCTGATTTATTGTTAACGTAATGTAATTTACAACTTTATTAATGAACCACGTAAAACTACAACAAACTAAAACAGTAACCTTGTGTGGTTCTTGTAAAACAAAATATTATGAACCTTGACAGTTTATTCATCATCACTACACTCAATTGGCTCATTCTTGTCTTTTTCACTTTTGAACAAACTATGGTTGGAGGACGCCGAAATCTCTCTCGAAGGCTTTTTGTTTTTCATCAAGTACTGAGAAAAGCTCAGGCATTTCAAATGCCAATATTAACCCTTACGATACTTATACGAATTACCTCTGTTAGCAACGAATATGTACGTTCCAGCAGGGCAAATCAAACATTCTGCTTCATGTTCGTTTCTTCCTCTCTTGAATCATTTGTATTTCTCCAAGAGCACATCATTTGACTTTATTTTCGGCATTTTGAATTTGTATTTAAGTTCGTAATTTATTTTGAAGCTAAAGACTACCTACGATCTCGAACACACAATACAGCTTTAACCTAAACCACAAAGTACCGATATATCAAAAGCAACACAAAAGAATGCAGAAGACAGAAAACACTGGTTGAATTCCGGATAGACAATGCGGGTTCCTTCGCAGAGAAGTTCCGAATCATTTGCAACTGTCCGACCCATGGGGAGTGCGAAATTGTGAACTGCAATTTCGCTCTGTATATGCGCATGATAGTTGCGAACAGTTTGGAACTGCAGTGCGAACGAACTCGTTGTCGCCAATGACGCAAAAATAAATTTTCTTTCTCGGAACACAAAAAAGAGGACTTTTGTTGAATTTTATAAATTCCGACCGGACATATAATTTGCCAGAAAAAGAGGACGTCTCCGGGAAAAAGAGGACCTGTGGTAACCCCATCCATTTTTCGGTCACAAAGAAATCACAAAATCGATTTTACTAATTCCTGAGGCAGCAGTCTCGTACAAGTAACATCGAGTATGAACGTATATTATATGGATAAGAAAAACTCACAATTTGTTGTGGATTAGTAACTCCTACAATGTAATGTGTTACAAAGTTTACGATATAAAAGAATTTCATATAGAAGGAGTTTTGAACTCAGAACTTCTTGTCTGGCAGTCCATTACACTACAACTACTTCCCTCTATCCTTGCTTTTCTGTTGTATATACTTTTGTTCTCACAGTTTTGTTGTTGTTTACATGAGTTTATTTACATTTTGTTATAATAAATTGCGCCAAAGATTGATTTTTTATTAATCTTTAATGCCCTATTGCCCTTAAACGGTTTACTGCGAATTATGAAACCAAAACTATGAGGGATATGGCGTCTGTGACATGGAAGGAACAACTGAATGTCGTTTTGACTTCACTTTCCAGATCGTCGCCCATTGGCTAATTTCATTGAAGGGGGAAAAATTGCTTGGGATATAAGAACTCCTCCGGCATACACATCCGTCATTTTTGTTCCTTCTCGTCGGTGCAAGAAGGCAACATAGGGCAATCAGTTGTGCAGCTCCGAATTGTTCTAAGTGTTGGTTTTGTTTCTGCGTGCACCCCGAAAGCCGCAAAATACAGTACTGATAATCAACTGTCATTGTGTGAAATAGACACCAATAAGGGCTTCCAGACAATGTGAAGTGGATTAATTCAGTAGTAATTACGCACGATTTTGACACATTTCTAAACGGCAGGTTTCAACTCTTGTTTTTTAGTGAAGGGTCCGACGTAACTTTGTTACCGACTTTTATTTATACATATAATGACGATACTAAACAGTACCAAGACATAGACTAAAACAATATACATTAATTTCAAACTGCATACTGTTTTTACTGATTAAAATGGCTCATACGGCTCGTACTTGTAAACCACGTTTGAAATTACTACAAGCAGTCAACAATCAGAAGTTTGGTGTGAACACCACAGTACTTTACTAGGCATGGTCCTGTTTGGAGGTGGTATGCCGTTGCCTTCCTCCGACCTTCGAACTGACTTACCCAGCCAGTTATAGGGGGACCTACAGTTTAACGTCGGCTCCGAATCACGGTACTATGTTGAAAAGCACGAACTTCTGTAAGTCTACGTAATAGCTATGTTGTAGATTAGAGTCTTATCTCCAAATTGGACCTTTCTTATTTGCCTATTGGAAGCAATGGTTTTTAACTGACTTAATTAGGTGCTTTTTGCCGTAAGTCATGACTACAAACCTTTTTCACATGTACGTTGCTTCATATGAACTTATTAAAAGAACTATAATAATAATTTCGTGTGCCTCATTGGCCTGGTGCAAGTCTTTCAATTGGACGCCACTTCGGCGACTTGCGTGTCCCTAGCCTACCGCAGTTATCCAACCGGGGAAAGGAAAGGGGACCTACAGCTTAACGTGGAATCCGAACCACGTGTCGTTTCTGGCGACTCCTCACATCGTTGAGAGGTGAAGGATGGGTTAAAGTGCAGACTGAAAAAGTCCCAGGTCCGACCGGGTTTCGAACCCGTGAGTCCTTCGCGTTCCACTCGAGCGCTTTACCCCAAGACCATCAAGCCAGACATTAACTAATCTTTAGTTTCATTTCGAAGATAGCCAGTTTGTAAAAATAGGGAGAATGGTTGGAAACAATTGAATTTAACAGCAGTAACAACTATTTTTAGTTATCCATTCCTCTCTTACTCAAATATCTTTTATTGTACCCTAGTTTCATAGCTTGTGCATTGAGAAAGCATTTTATGTGATTTTTTGAAAAATATTCCGAAAAAAAAAGCATCTTAGACCTGGGATTCTATTCTGATCAAATTTATCACATCACATTCGAAAGTATAGAGTTATCGCTATGGAAGTGCACCTGGCACGCAATAAAATTGAGTTGTCCAGTGCCAAAAAATTGCTCCTGATGCACACCGACGTGGAAAAATTCAAAAAACAAGCTATATTAAAATAATTTATCATGCCATGATTTAATTTTAATGTAAATCTTCATTTACTTCTTGATATATATATATTAGAAGTGAAGCAAGCAATAACAGGCAAGAACTCCGCTTTTGAGAAGCTGACGCTATCGCCTCTTGGAACAAAAATGTCGGCGGAAGCTGCTGCTACAGCAGTTGACGCGCATCCCATCTATTTACAGAAGCTGCCCTACCTGAGGCTGTGACGTCACGGTTGTTACGGGAACGGCACTACAGCCTGTGGTCCCAGTATTTGAGTGGCGTATTTGTGCTGTATATCAGTTTTCACTGAAGTAGTTAGTAGATTTATTGTTCTGCTATTGCCAGAATGTCATTGCTAAATTCTCTAGCTTGTCTAACCTTCAGACAGACACGGCAATCATTTGCAATGATTGCAGTGTCACGTTTTAGTAGCCTAACAACGCCAAAATACAAAGAGTAGCTTTTCAGATTTTTTAAAACATCAAAGATTATATTATTTCCGTAATTTTTTCGTAGGCCTATTTCCAGTAACTTTGTAACTAGGGTGATAAACCCGTAACAGTTGAGAACAATCCGTAATTGTTGGCAGCCCTATGGGTGGTTGTTGTCTTTTGCCTATGTTAGTTCGTAAGTCTAGGGGACCGATGACCTTAGTACCGGTAGATCAGTCTCTTGCGTTTAAAGTAAATCCGGCACAGACAGCCGGAATTTTTCCAAAAGCCATTACCACAAACCTAATACATAATAACAACCTAAAACATTTCATCAATTGCATTTTCACTTAAAAAAACAAAACAAAAGTCGACTTTGATTACAAAGATATAATAAATTTCATACTAGCTATAAACATTTTTAAAAAATATATCAAGTGGCCATCTGACCCAAATATCAGGATTAGATGGCCAGACATGTAAGGGTTAGATGGCCATCGGAGTAAACACTTTAAATAAAAATCGGAGAGAAAACTGAAATGTTCAAATGTATGTGAAGCTTAAGAGACTTAACTGTGGGGTCATCAGACGACAGAACATCCATGTCAGAGGGGGGGATTCGAACCCCCGACCGTAGCGGCCGTGCAAACTGTGACTGCCGCGCCGCAGACCGCTCGGCCATTGGTGCCGGCAGAGAAAAAAACTATTAAAAAGAGTTTGTAACACATTGAACTTGTTTTGTTCACTCTCTTGATATAAATAATGTTTTACTGATATTAATGTAGTAAACTGTATCGCGTAAACTGTACGTCATTTGCAAAAAGTGGCCGCGCGGGAGTAGCTGAGCGGTCTGGAGCGCCACGTTGCGGATCGCGAGGTCTCCCGCGTCGGAGATTCGAATCCTCCCTCGGGCATGGTTGTGTGTGTTGTCCTTAGGTTAGTTTAACTTAGTTTAAGTAGTTTGTAAGACTAGGGACTGATGACCAACGTAATTTGGAACCATAGGACTACAAACATTTGAACTTTTTTTTTTTTTTTTTTTGTAAAAAGTTATGTACAATTCGTGATTGTTTTTACATTTTTATTAGTCGTTGGAACATCCTAGTTTTATATAGGAAAATAACAAGAAATCACCCCAGTTATTCATTTAGTTCAGAGCTATACTTAATGTATCAACAGTAAGTGCCGCGGCGGAGCGGCCGAGTGCATTGAGGCGTTACGCTACATCGTGCGAGGCCGTTCCCCATCGGGGGTTCGAATCCCTCCTCGGGCATGAATGTTTGTGCCGTCTTTAGTATGAGGTAGTTGATAAGTAGTTTGTAAGTTTAGGGACTGATGGCCCCGCAGTTAAGTCCCTTAAACTTGTTTGTTAAGTTTAAGGGACTTAACTGCGGGGCCATCAGTCCCTAAACTTAACAAACATTTGATTTGAAACGGTAAATTCTCCTCCATATATTTAGATTTTGTTTTTAAAATGGTATCGCCACATCGCTGGCACACATCCACGTACGCTGTGCAGGATTCATGTAAGTAACGCTCACACCTGATACACTCAGTCCAGTCACAGGTTTTGTTTGTTTTCGAGTAGTCTTCCCCGCACCCAGGGCACTCTTCATCATGAAGACCGTCACTTGAGATGAACTTTCAGAACCGAACATTTTCCACTGCCTTTCTGTAACTCTTCAATTTTCTATTTTGACGTTGTTTGTTTGAGTTTCGTTTCCAACTGACAAAGATGAAATATTGTGGCCATCTATCCCAATGATGGTGTGGCCGTCTCTTCGTATCGGTCTGGAGAGATGGTCATAGCTCGTAGTCAAACATGCTCGACGTGAACTCAAAACAATACCTACGTACAGGTATGCAGTTAGACCTAAACAACTCTTATGTGTAAAATTCCTTCGCTGCTCACACCCTTTGTTATGTTTAAAAGAAAAGGTTATCATATACCACATACTAGCAAAGTATTCTGAAAACTAAAAGTCGTGAAAATTGAGATATAAAGATTCATGCAGAGAAGCGACAATCTCTGACGTTACGTACTCACTACCAACTGACCGGCTGCTGTGTACAGTGGATTGTGCAGGAATTACAGGCGTTGGACATCTCTTTTCCGTATGTCTGTCTACCCGGAACTACCATGCACACACTTGAACATTTGTCTCCCCCCCCTCCCCTGGTGCAGTACGCAGCGTTCTAGATTGCCACGCAGGGGGGCCGGATTCGATTCCCTGTCGGCTTGGAGTTTTTCTCTGGGAAATGAGTGCTGTGTCATCATCATCATCATCATCATCGACCCGCACGTCATCCATGTGGCGTCACCTAAAGACTTGCACCAGGCAGACCGAACACGATCCCAGCTGGGGTCTAATGGCCAACAATGGCACACGAAATCATTATCATTTGAAAATTTCACAAAGAGGAAAGTAAAATATAGGCATAGGGATGGGGAAGTCGATGGGCCCAGATATTACGGGTAATTCTGTAGTATGTATATCCAATTCCTATGAGTATTTGGCAGTTGAATAGCATTGCCGAGCTGGGTAGTAAATGTTCAAAGGTTTATAAACCATTTGGAGCAAATTGTTATTGTCATCAGTCCCTAGACTTACAAACTACTTAAACTAACAACACATACGCACACACACACACCCATATGCGAGGGAGAACTCGAATCTCCGCCTTGAGAGTCCGCCCAGTCCACAGTATGGCGTCTTACAAGGAGACCACATGGGTGGCGGATTTTACAATTTTTTGTTATTTATGATACGTGAAGTTCCACAATCTGCCAAAGCCAATCCACGCAATTCTAAAAAATTCTCGAGAAAATCGACTTTGAAGTTTTGCAAATATATGTAAATACCTATACATCTGTTGGTGTTGCTTAGGTGGTAGCGTTTGTTAATTCGTAATTTTCTATATTTTATAAAAGGTTGTTGATAATGATGGTTTCAATAAAAAAACGTAATAAGTTTCATTTTTCACAGTATTGGCTTCAGTATTACTTCTATTTGACGTGGTAGCCTTTGATTCTTCAGGTCCATTTTTGGGCCAAGAGTAGAAAAATTGGTCGATGAGTGTATCAAAACATAGACAAACAACAAATAATCGAAATCTGGCAAGTTCACTTCAAAGATATATAAAGACTTTTTAATCAATATTGTAAAACCAGATAGTTATTATACTGATTGATTCTTGGAGTGGACAAACCGACCCCGTGTAGCACCGTGCATAGAAAAATTGCGACTGTAAAAATGCAACACTTTTACGATGTGCTAGATGCCGTGGTAATGATTGTTTTGCTTGTTTTTACGATGCTTATCACCCTGGCATGTGTGAGACCACATCGAAATGAGGGATATTTTTATTGACGCGACGGAGTGGCTGAGCGCATTAAGATGCATGATCCGATGCGCGAGGCCGTTCCCCGTCGGGGCTTCGAATCCTTCCTCGCGCATAAAGGTTTGTGTCGTCTGTAGTGTAAGGTAGTTCACGAGTAGTTTGTAAGTTTAGGGACTGAGGACCCCGCAGTTAAGTCCCATAAGCTTAACAAAAATTTGATCATTTGAATTTTTATTTTTCAGTATTGTCAAAACTATGGAATTTACAATGTTTTTTTTGTGTTTTCCTTTTAACCCCTTTTGTTCCCATTGTTCTTCCTCGACAACAACGTATTAAATGTTCATTTATACCGTATTTTGTGCATCAATCCTTAAAGATGCATTGTCGTTGATGAACAACATTTTGCCCCTTGGTACGGAGTGTAGCCACTTCTGTAGTTGGCTGAGAGTGTGAGCGTCAGTGTGGTTCCTTTTATTTTATTCCAGCAGTGAACTGTCTCGTCTTTGGTGCTGTGGCGAAGATTACGCTAGCATTATTGATCTGGCAGTGTTAACTACCAGCAAAATAATGTTGAAGTAATAAAATGTCTGTTTGGCATATATGACATAAAAAAATTAATAGTTCGACAAAAAATTTTAGAACATATATTTTAATGTTTACTGCACTGTATGAATATAGAAAAAGCCGAATTTTAATTTTTCCAAAGCTGATTTTATGATGTAGACCTGAAAGTGTTAATATGCGTGCATTGCTTTTTATATAAAAAATACTATTATGTATTAAAATGGTTTAAGTATTCGAAAACAAAGAAATCTGTCACAGCGGGATTCGAACCACGGACTCTATGGTTGTGAGTCGAGAACGCTACCGCCTCGTCTACACCAACAAATACTACAACTTTTTTATTTACTGGTACTTGCACTATGTCATTGCAAAAGTTGAAAGTTGATTTTCTCCAGAATTTTTGCTTTGGATGATTGTTATTTGTGTTGTGAATTGACGTACCATTCACAACACAAATAACAATCACCCAAAGCAATATATACAGGGTGACCCAGCTATCTTGTCCACCCAAAATATCTCTGGAACAATAACAGCTATTGGAAAACGACTTTCACCGGTATCAATGTACCAATGATGGTGTGGCCGTCTCTTCGTATCGGTCTGGAGAGATGGTCATAGCTCGTAGTCAAACATGCTCGACGTGAACTCAAAACAATACCTACGTACAGGTATGCAGTTAGACCTAAACAACTCTTATGTGTAAAATTCCTTCGCTGCTCACACCCTTTGTTATGTTTAAAAGAAAAGGTTATCATATACCACATACTAGCAAAGTATTCTGAAAACTAAAAGTCGTGAAAATTGAGATATAAAGATTCATGCAGAGAAGCGACAATCTCTGACGTTACGTACTCACTACCAACTGACCGGCTGCTGTGTACAGTGGATTGTGCAGGAATTACAGGCGTTGGACATCTCTTTTCCGTATGTCTGTCTACCCGGAACTACCATGCACACACTTGAACATTTGTCTCCCCCCCCCTCCCCTGGTGCAGTACGCAGCGTTCTAGATTGCCACGCAGGGGGGCCGGATTCGATTCCCTGTCGGCTTGGAGTTTTTCTCTGGGAAATGAGTGCTGTGTCATCATCATCATCATCATCATCGACCCGCACGTCATCCATGTGGCGTCACCTAAAGACTTGCACCAGGCAGACCGAACACGATCCCAGCTGGGGTCTAATGGCCAACAATGGCACACGAAATCATTATCATTTGAAAATTTCACAAAGAGGAAAGTAAAATATAGGCATAGGGATGGGGAAGTCGATGGGCCCAGATATTACGGGTAATTCTGTAGTATGTATATCCAATTCCTATGAGTATTTGGCAGTTGAATAGCATTGCCGAGCTGGGTAGTAAATGTTCAAAGGTTTATAAACCATTTGGAGCAAATTGTTATCGTCATCAGTCCCTAGACTTACAAACTACTTAAACTAACAACACATACGCACACGCCGGCCGCGGTGGCCGAGGTGACTGAGGCGCTCCAGTCACGGTCAGCACGGCCACTACGGTCGGGGGTTCGAATCCCCCCTCGGGCATGGATATTTGTGCCGTCCTAGTTCGTAAGTAGTTAATAAGTAGTTTGTAAGTTTAGGGACTGATAACCCCGTAGTTAAGTCCCATAAGCTTAACAAACATTTTTGAACATACGCACACACACACACCCATATGCGAGGGAGAACTCGAATCTCCGCCTTGGGAGTCCGCCCAGTCCACAGTATGGCGTCTTACAAGGAGACCACATGGGTGGCGGATTTTACAATTTTTTGTTATTTATGATACGTGAAGTTCCACAATCTGCCAAAGCCAATCCACGCAATTCTAAAAAATTCTCGAGAAAATCGACTTTGAAGTTTTGCAAATATATGTAAATACCTATACATCTGTTGGTGTTGCTTAGGTGGTAGCGTTTGTTAATTCGTAATTTTCTATATTTTATAAAAGGTTGTTGATAATGATGGTTTCAATAAAAAAACGTAATAAGTTTCATTTTTCACAGTATTGGCTTCAGTATTACTTCTATTTGACGTGGTAGCCTTTGATTCTTCAGGTCCATTTTTGGGCCAAGAGTAGAAAAATTGGTCGATGAGTGTATCAAAACATAGACAAACAACAAATAATCGAAATCTGGCAAGTTCACTTCAAAGATATATAAAGACTTTTTAATCAATATTGTAAAACCAGATAGTTATTATACTGATTGATTCTTGGAGTGGACAAACCGACCCCGTGTAGCACCGTGCATAGAAAAATTGCGACTGTAAAAATGCAACACTTTTACGATGTGCTAGATGCCGTGGTAATGATTGTTTTGCTTGTTTTTACGATGCTTATCACCCTGGCATGTGTGAGACCACATCGAAATGAGGGATATTTTTATTGACGCGACGGAGTGGCTGAGCGCATTAAGATGCATGATCCGATGCGCGAGGCCGTTCCCCGTCGGGGCTTCGAATCCTTCCTCGCGCATAAAGGTTTGTGTCGTCTGTAGTGTAAGGTAGTTCACGAGTAGTTTGTAAGTTTAGGGACTGAGGACCCCGCAGTTAAGTCCCATAAGCTTAACAAAAATTTGATCATTTGAATTTTTATTTTTCAGTATTGTCAAAACTATGGAATTTACAATGTTTTTTTTGTGTTTTCCTTTTAACCCCTTTTGTTCCCATTGTTCTTCCTCGACAACAACGTATTAAATGTTCATTTATACCGTATTTTGTGCATCAATCCTTAAAGATGCATTGTCGTTGATGAACAACATTTTGCCCCTTGGTACGGAGTGTAGCCACTTCTGTAGTTGGCTGAGAGTGTGAGCGTCAGTGTGGTTCCTTTTATTTTATTCCAGCAGTGAACTGTCTCGTCTTTGGTGCTGTGGCGAAGATTACGCTAGCATTATTGATCTGGCAGTGTTAACTACCAGCAAAATAATGTTGAAGTAATAAAATGTCTGTTTGGCATATATGACATAAAAAAATTAATAGTTCGACAAAAAATTTTAGAACATATATTTTAATGTTTACTGCACTGTATGAATATAGAAAAAGCCGAATTTTAATTTTTCCAAAGCTGATTTTATGATGTAGACCTGAAAGTGTTAATATGCGTGCATTGCTTTTTATATAAAAAATACTATTATGTATTAAAATGGTTTAAGTATTCGAAAACAAAGAAATCTGTCACAGCGGGATTCGAACCACGGACTCTATGGTTGTGAGTCGAGAACGCTACCGCCTCGTCTACACCAACAAATACTACAACTTTTTTATTTACTGGTACTTGCACTATGTCATTGCAAAAGTTGAAAGTTGATTTTCTCCAGAATTTTTGCTTTGGATGATTGTTATTTGTGTTGTGAATTGACGTACCATTCACAACACAAATAACAATCACCCAAAGCAATATATACAGGGTGACCCAGCTATCTTGTCCACCCAAAATATCTCTGGAACAATAACAGCTATTGGAAAACGACTTTCACCGGTATCAATGTACGGCTGGGGCCCATGAATGTATATATTTGCAAACATCCTGAGCAGCATTAGGTTCTCGCCTGAGTCTCTGGACGTGCGCTAGCCGCGCGTTTCGCGTATTTCAAGCGTCAACTTCGCGTCGCAATATCTCGGGATGTAATTGGAATATTGCGATGCAATCAACGCTATTGTTTATGTGATTTGTCATGCTTTGGATCGCTGAAGAAAAAACATAGGGTGTCCATTAAAAACAACATAAGTTTGTGTTAAAAAAACACATTTGCTTTCGATTTAGAATGTTTCCAAATATGTACATTCATGGGCCCCAGCCGTACATTGATACCGGTGAAAGTCGTTTTCCAATAGCTGTTATTGTTCCAGAGATATTTTGGGTGGACAAGATAGCTGGGACACCCTGCCCGGAACAGGAAATTTGAAATAGTACACACGTATTAAATCACAACGCAACTAAAATCTGCGAAGCACAAGTGAACGTGACAGTGCTGGTGTCACTGTGAGCGGTTTTAATGCCGCCGCTGTTGTCACGGCTGTGCTGAAGTTAGGAGCCGGCTGTTCATACGCGGCGACCCGCTGCTTAGCAGGTCAGCGGCGCCACCGAGTGGATTGTTATGAAACTACGAAGAACGTTTTATTTTTGTACAGTTTTTGCACGTCATGTTAATTAAACAGTCCTAATGACATCGGCGAGCTTCTTATATTTCTGATAGCGAATGATAAGAGCTCTTAACCATTAATAAACTCAGTAGGCCAGTGGTGCACACAAGGGGAGGGGGGGGGGGGGGAATGAGTACTTTTGGCCAGCGTGGAGGGTTTATAAAATAATTTACAAAACGTGAAATGAAATATGTTTACTTTTAATATTAAATGGAAAAATCATAAATATTAGGTAATAAACTAGGAATCCATTTCGCGTAAAGATCACAAAGACAAGAGAAATTAGGGCTGGTACGGAGGCATATAGGCATTCTTTTTTTCCTCGTTCAATTTGGGAGTGGAATAGGAAAGGAAATGCCTAGTAGTGGTACAGTGTACCCTCCGCCACGCACCTTACGGTGGATTGCGGAGTATTTATGTAGATATGTAGATGTATCTCGGGTTTCGGGAGAGGGGGGGGGGCGGCATCTCTGCAGTAGGCTTTCCTTTCTAAATAATGATATAATAATTCCCTCCCAGTACCAAATCCTGGCTGCGGTACTGCATACCACAGATGTCAAAAATTCTAAAATCCGGCACCCATGTCGTCTCCTTGTTAGACCAGCGGCCATTCTGCATGGCATGACTAGTCAGATATTTTACTAAGCTAGTGACTTGTAATGACCGAAGTGACGAAAAGAAACAGGGAAAGAAAACACGTGCATTGCGAGGCAAGCATTTATACTGAAAAGAAGACACATATCTGAGATAGGTCTTTCTCAGTATTGTCCAAGCGGCACACGATTAGCGAGAGCGAGTCGTGGACACCCCTGCGCTGCTCCCCCACGCCCCACCCCCTGACTACACACACACACACACACACACACGTGCGCCGGCAGCTGTGCTCAGCTCTCAATAGCCGCGCCTCCTGGCCCGTGACGTCATCAGACACGCGTCGACCAATAGCGGCCCAACGAACGAGTCCGTCATGTCGGTCGCACAGGATTCCTTCCTTTCTGCCCCTGCGAAATTAATAGACGCTCAGCGCTGAAGGCGGCGGAAACGTAGTCACCACTTCATTCTTTAGCTGCATAACATACGACGAGGATCTCGATTAAAAAGGGCCGCGGTGGAGTAGCCGAGCAGTCTAAAGCGTCTCGCTGCGGAACGCGCGGTTGCTCGCCGTGGAGGTTCGAGTCCTCCCTGGGGCATGGGTGTGTGTGCGTTTCTCCTTAGGTTAGTTTGTTGTTGTTATGGTCTTCAGTCCGGAGACTGGTTTGATACAGCTCTCCACCCAACGACAACGCACATCCACTTGAATCTGCTTACTATACGCGTCTCTTGGTCTCCCTCTGCGATTTTTACCCCAAACACTTCCCTCCAATGATAAATTTACGATTCCTCGATGTCTAAGAATGTGTCCTACCAAGCGATCCCTTCTTTTAGTCAGGGTGTGCCAAAAATTCCTTTTTCGCCAATTCTGTTAAGTACCTCTTCATTAGTTATGCGATCTACCCACCTAATTTTCAGCATTCTTCTGTAGCTCCACATTTCAAAAGCCTCTATCCTCTTCCTGTCCGCACTGCTTATCGTCCATGTTTCATTCCCGTACAAGGCAACACTCCACATAAATGCCTTCAGAAAAGACTTCCTTACATTTAAATTAATATTCATTGTTAGCAAATTTCTCTTTTTCAAAAATGCTTTTCTTCCCATTGCCATTCTGCACTTTACATCCTCTGTACTGCGACCATCACATGTTATTTTACTAGCCAAGTAACAAAACTCATCTACCACCTTCATTGTTTCGTTACCTAATCTAATTCATTCAGCATCACCTGATTTTCTAAGACCGCATTCCATTATTTTTGTTTTGCTCTTGTTAATGTTCATTTTATACGCTCTCTTCAACACACTGTCCATTCCATTCAACTGCTCTTCCAGGTCCTTTGCTGTCGCCGACAGAATTACAATGTCATCAGCAAAACGCAATGTTTTTATTTCTTCCCCCTGAACTTTAATTCCTTCACCAAATTGTTCCTTGCTTTCCTTCACCGCCTGCTCGATGTACAAATTGAATAACATCGGAGAAAGGCTACAACCCTGTCTTACTCCCTTCCCAACTGATGCTTCCTTTTCATGCCCTTCGAGTCTAATAACTGCGGTCTTGCCTTTGTACAAGTTGTAAATAACTCTCCCTGTCATGCAGTGAAGGCTTTCACGACCGGCTGAAATAATCGCTGTTGTATCTTCCGGGTTATGCGGTCGTGGTCGAAGAAACATATCTGCTCCTGACGTTTCGTCCAGAGCTGCGCTGGACATCTTCAGAGGTACTACTGGTAGCGGTGAGTCTTGCCGACTGACGAGTCGGGCGTCGGAGAGCGGTATAAATACTTTCCAAAAGGTGGCGTGGTCAAGTGTTCACGTGCGCAGCAGAGATAAGCCTTGTCAAAGATAAAACATAACTTTCGATAGTCGATGGTCAAAGATAAAAGCGTAACTACCTACTCTGAAGAGCCACAGTCCATATGTCATTAAGTTTCATTGTTTCTTCCTTTCTATTAAAATTATCCCTATGTTTATATATTTCTATTGCTTCTCTGTGCAGTCGTGGATAATAGTTTGTCGTTGTGAAAGCCTTCACTGCATGATTAGAAGACTCTACGGGGAGGATGTCTCAAAATCAGTCAAAAGTCTGGAACAATTACGTAAGAAAAAAACACACTTAATTTGTACTTTAACATTTCTGTTACGTTGCAGAGATTCGTCTTGTACACCAAACTTTTTAAAACAGAAGAGAATATTCCCGACTGCCCGAGTTCAAAGGATTTATGGTTATACAGAATCAGCATTACTCAGAGAAAGGATTCATTTTACAAGACGGGAAATGGATATTGTTGACCGTAAGTTGTTGCAACTTCATTTACTCATTTCTAGTACTGTAGAAATTGATCTCTGGAATAAAATAGATTACCTCACGTTTAGCTCCATGGAAACCATAATGGAAACAACTACTAACAGGCATAAGAAGAAGTTCGAAAAATTACAATCTAAGGTACAATGTAGTAACAATATTGTGATGTCCAGCACTGTTGTTAATAAGTCAGCAAGAACCTTATCTCAAGACGAGATTTCAGTCCTTGCAAAAGGAGGAAACTATGCCATAGCACCTATGAAAATACCAGTTGAGGAAATTATCGCAAACGTTGAAGCAGGGACTCGAACCCTCCCCAAAGAAACTGCTAATGCAATTCGAATCGAAACCACTAGAGTTCTGTGCCACAGTAAACCTTTGAACAGTAATTTAACGAAAGGAGAGAGAAAGGCTCTAAAGGATTTAAATACAGATGAAGAGATAGTAGTTCTTCCCGCTGACAAGGGCAACGCTACTGTTGTTTTAAATAAGGAGGATTATCGTAGCAAAATTTTGATCCATTTAACCTCAGGACGCTATAAAAAACTGAAGAAAGACCCTACAGCCAGCGTACTGAAGAAAACAAACGCACTGATAAAGTCATCCACTTCGATTCAGAAAGAGGATAAGAAAGCCCTATTGAAATCTGAAGCAATGTGTCCCAGACTTTATGGGCTACCCAAGATACATAAAACTGATTTTCCTCTGAGACCGATCGTCAGTGCTATCAATTCACCAACATACGAAGTAGCAAGATATCTGGCAACTCGTCTACAACCATACATTGGTAAGACTGACTCTTGTATAAGAGACTCACGTCATTTTATTGAGAAAATTGAAGGACTAATCCTGGCTCCTGGAGACATTCCTGTAAGTTTTGATATAGTGTCGTTGTTCACTATGATTCCTATCAACGAAGTTATGGTTTATATAACGGATCTTTTCCCAGGAGATTTGACCCTCTCTCTTTCGACACTGCCTTACTTCGAGTCAGTTTCAATGGGATGATGAGTTTTATGAGCAAATTGACGGTGTCGCAATGGGTAACCCGTTAGGTCCTGCAATCGCTAATTTTTACATGGAAAAATTCGAAGAGTCAGCTCTGAAAAAAGCAAATAAGAAACCGAATCGTTGGTTTCGATATGTGGATGACACATTTGTCGTTTGGTCACACGGTAAAAAAGCATTGGAAGACTTCTTTAATTATCTGAATAGTGTAAATCCAAAGATCCAATTCACTATGGAGATGGAAAATGACAATGAAATATCTTTCTTGGATGTTTCAGTTATGCGACAGACGGATGGAAGTTTGAAGCATAAGGTTTTCCGAAAAGTCACGCATACGGAGGGCTGGTTACAGTTGAATGCACACTGCTCAAAATAATTAGGGCATCGGGTCAGATTTCATACACAATACGCATGGTAACATATTTTACTCAAATATTGGTTACAGTAATAATTTGCGTATCATTCTGTTCGGTGGTTTGCTGTCTCAACACCTTGCTTAGGTTAACGTGAATAAGATATCACTATGGTGTAAAAATTGGCAATTGACTCTAAATAATGAGAAGTGTGAAGTCGTCCACATGAGTACCAAAAGAAATCCGTTAAACTTTGTTTACAAGATAAATCAATCAAAAGTGAAGGTCGTAAACTCCACAAAATATCTAAGAATTCCTATTACTTCAGACTTGAACTGGATAGAACACGCAGATAATGTCGTGGGAAAGGCGAACCAGAGACTGCGTTTTATCGGCAGAACCCTTAAAAGACGCAACAGAACTACTAAAGACACTGCATACACTACGCTTGTCCGTCCTTTTTAGGACTATTGCTGCCCAGTGTGGGATCCTTACCAGGTGGACACCCTCTATTACCTTTGTGCGCCTACGTAATATTATGGCGTACTCGTGGTAAATGGTAAAGGGGTAAAGAACGGATTGGACTTAGAGGGAACAGTAACCTGATCTCTAAACGTACAACACGTGGAATGCTGCGTGGTCTAATATTACGGCGTCCACAATTACTTGCTGTGCATTTCTGTCGTAATAATGATTTCATGGCAAGTGTTATGGCTCTTAGTGGGGATGGTGAACTTACTTGCCTCGGCTGATTAGCCGTGCGTCCTGGGGCGACGTGCTGAGGTGCGCGCGGCCGTTCCCCGTCGGGGATTCCAGTCCCCCCTCGGGCATGGGTCTTTGTGTTGTCCTTTGGTTAGTTTACCTTAGTTTAAGTTGTTTGTAAACTGCGGACTAATAAACCAGCAGTTGAGTCCGATAGATTTACAAACATGTGAACATTAAACTTACTTCTGAAACGTACAAACATTTGGAATGTCGCGCGCAGTAATATTACGACGTCCGCGATTACTTTATCTGTGCACCTGTTGTAATGTTACGCCAACGGTAAGGTATATGTTGTTTAAGTACAGCTGTTAGATAAAACAGTAAAGAACCTTTGGGTCTTAGTGGGAACAGTAAACTTACCTCTCAAAAGTACAAACAAGTGCATTATTGCACAATGTAATATTACGGCGTCCGCATTTACTTTCTTTGCACACCTGTCGTCATATTACGCCAACGGTATGGTATATGTTTAAATACAGCTGTTAGTTAAAGCAGTAAAGAACTTATGACTCTTAGTGGGGATGGTAAACCTAATTCTGAAACGCACAAACACATACAAATTAGCGCGACGTAATATTACGGCGACACGCGCCTGACGTAATATTACGGCGTCAGCGCCATGACGTAATATTACGGCGATGGCGTGATACTATGCTTCTTAGTGGGGACAGTGAACTTACCTTTGAAAAGTACAAACACATGCAAATTGCGTTACGTAATATTACGGCGTCGCGCGCCATGACATAATACTACTGCGTCAGTGCCATGACGTAATATTACGGCGATGGCATGATAAATGTGTAACTATAGCTGTTAGTTATATCAGTAAAGAACCTATGCTTCTTAGTGGGGACGGTGAACTTACCTTTGAAAAGTACAATCTCGTGCAAATTGCGTGACGTAATATTACGGCGTCGCGCGCCATGACGTAATATTACGGCTTCAGCGCCATGACGTATATTACGGCGATGGCGTGGTAAATGTTTAACTGCAGCTGTTAGTTATATCAGTATAGAATCTATGCTTCTTAGTGGGGATGGTAAACTTACCTCCCAAACGTACAAACACATACAAAGTTGCTCGACGTAATAATACGGCTTCCACCTTCCTGACGTAATATTACGGCGTCTGCCCATACGACGTAATATTACGGCGACGGCGTGGTAAATGTTTGAGTACAGCTGGGACGGCAGTGTAAGAAGGATGAGTGGCCGCTAATTTGGCAGAGCCGCAGAGCGAGGATCAGCAAATCGCGGCAATGGTCGCGGACAGGCGCCATTTGTCAGGCGTCCAGTGGTGCTCTCCAGCGCGCCTCCAGCCGACCGCTAACCCAATTCCCAGCGCGGGCAATCTGGACCACCGCCGAGCAGGCTGGCTGGACGGCTGGTGGTGACCGCGCCAATTGGCCGGGCCAAGGCCGCGCTATTCCAGAGGCCGCGGACGCAAATAGCCGCTGAGCCGCTGTCCGTCAGGCCGGCTGTGACGACCCGTCCACTCCGGGGGAGTGCTTCGGCCTGGCTTGTTTTCCCAGTGTCCGTTACTCGGAATGCCAAGTCAGTTACGTCTGCTGGTCAGAGGACGACAGTCTTGAAGCCATTGGTAATGACGTCAAACCTCCTATGTTGTCTACTGTGTTGGAAGACATATACAGTGCTGGCCGTGCAATATGAAGGAGGACTGGAGATACCACAGCTGTATTTACTTGGGACATAACATCTTGTACGACGACTGTATGACTGGAAATATAGTTGCTCGGGTACTTTTTTGAATGTTCTATTAGACCATCTCTTCTTTCATTCTCTGTCCATTTTGGTCCCCATCATCTCCCACTACTCCTACTCCTGTCTCCCAACTTCATCCTCCGTCAACACCTCACTTCCATCTCTCTATCTCCTCCTTTCATCCTTCTGATCCCGACTATGATGACCCCTCCACTTTGGGAGAGTTCTTTGGCCTTGCTTGTTTACCGAGTGTCCGTTTCTCGGAATGCCAAGTCAGTTGCGTCTTCTGGGCAGAGGACGACGGTCTTGAAGCCATTGGTAATGACGACACATCCCCTCTGTTGTCTACCATGTTACTAGCCATATACAATGCTTACCATGCAATATGAAAGTGGACTGGAGTTGCCACAGCCGTATTTACTTGGGAGATAACATCTTGTACGACGACTGTCCATTTTGTGCTTCTTCATCTCCCACTCCTCTTCCTCCCGCCTCCCCTCTCTCTCATCTTCATCCTCCATCACCACCTCACTTCCACCTCTTTATCTCCCAGTCTCCTCCTCCCATCCTTGTGATATAAGCTGAGCCCGACTGTGATGACGCCTCCTTTTTGGAGGAGTTCTTCGGCCTGGCTTGTTTTCTGAGCGTTTCTCGGAATGCCAAGTCAATTGGGCATAGGACGACAGTCTTGAAGCCATTGGTAATGACAACACAACACCTCTGTTGTCTACCATGTTGTTAACCATACCGGGGGCGGGGGGGAGAGAGTTTATTGCAAAGTAATCTCTGTCATGCACGATACAGTGGTTTTCACAGCAATAAAAACCTTCACGGAAGAAGTATGAGCCAATTGTCATGATGATCAATCAGATGCTGTAGATTCCGTTTCCCATGCACTTAACGATATCATAAGTAGACTCCAACATTCCTCTATTTCTGAATACCATTTGTCCAATATTTCATCAAGATGCAAATAGATTGCTGCGGAAGTCCGTCATAAGATACCCTTTCACCATGTACCTCAAGAAATCTTACACAGCTAATGATCTTCCACTTGTCTGAAAGTCATGACTCATGTGTGATAAATTTCATCAACATCAGATCAACAATTAATACTTGGTAAATAAATATTCGACTATTTCTGCTACCACTCATCTTATTTGTTAGTGTTTAACATAGTACAACGCGTTTCCAGCATGTTTTGCTCATCGTCAGGCGCTTTTTATACGTACAGAACTGTTTATATTACTTATAATTTACTTATTGAAAGTCTATTTATTCTTATGTTAGTTGGATGTAGTTGGGGGGGGGGGGAGAGCAGTGGATGGCCATGAACTAAAACGAAGTGCTTCTGTATGTATAAAAAGCGCCTGATGATTGGCAAAACATGCTCCAAACGTATTGTGCAATGTTAGATTAAACTCTAACAAGTAATGTGGCAGAAATTAGAATATTTATTTATTGTATCACACAGTCACGGTTTCTAAATTTAGTCGTCATGGCTACAATTAATATTTGCTACTTGAAAATGCTGTAATGTAGCTTTCATACCTAATATGAAGGCTTTAGTAGAGCTCACAAAACCCATCTATCAGGGCATTTGCATACTTGATCAGTCCAAAAACCACATGTACTGGTTCCACTATGATATTGCCAAACCTCAATTTGTAGAAGCAAAGTTACTGTCTATGGATACAGATGGCTTCATCTACTGGATGAATCCATATACAGTAACGAAATATATTGCTGAAGAATTCAGTACAGTACTTCCGATTGCAGAAATGATAATTCTTACGGCGTTGTATTCTGGAGGACGGTGGTTCAGATCCACCTCCGGCCATCCTCATTTAGGTTTTCCGTGATTTCCCTAAATCACTCCAGGCAAATGCCGGGATGGTTCCCTTGAAGGGCACGGCCGATTTCCTTCTCTATTCTTAACCAAAAACCCGAGCACGAGTGCCGTCTCTAATTATCACGATGTCGACGGGACGTTAAACCATAAAAGCTGTACGTGTGTTGTGTGGATGTTGAACCTATCGTTAGATCAGACAACAAATTGTTCCTTAACACAGCAATTTGGTTTAATTATGGCCCTGATACTGATGTATATGCTATTAAATGAGAAATAGTGCATTAAACTGATTATGTGCGCAACGGATATTTTTAACAAAACAACTGTGACATGTAGCCTTTTGAAACAGACACTGACTATACTCAAAAATTTTGACTGCGAGAAAGATATTAAAAAACCACAAATCACTTTCTTAATGCTTGACTGTGAGAATTTTATGCAGATCAGTTTCTAATTATTGAAATTTAGTATCAATTTAGTATCATAGTCAATTAACTATCACTTACTATGGCACCAATAATGAAATCCGTTCAACAATATTATTCAAATCAATGCTGCACTTTAAATCCACTAATAATTAATTATCAAATGAAGGAAGTAGGTTAATTTTCTTACTACGTAAATGAAAGATGAAAGAAAGTTTAAGTTACTTATTATTAATAATCAGCATTACATTACCTACATAATACAACTTCTGACTTGCTGGCAAAGCAGCCTCTGCTCTACATCGGAGCCATACACACAACCCAACCGCTCTCTAAGCGAGCTGAACCACTAGTAGTACTCTCTCTCAGTGCGAGCTACAATGCTATGCAATACATGATCTTTGCCAAAGATGAAACTTCATAAAGGACACATATCGATACATACAGTAGAAACGATATTATACATTTTCTTGCAAGCAAGTTACTCGATACAAAACAGGAGGCACAATATTGGACATTTTCTTACAAAATAATTTTTTATGGACACGTTTCAACCATAATCTTCCTTTTTTACTACATTGTACGCCAGAATATGAAGATTATCGGTCTTATGAGGGACGAATCGAACGGATCACCAATTGTGGAGATTGTAGGCCCCCGGCGAAGACGTACCGATATCGTACAATAGGCAGGGACACTCAGAGGACAAATGGTGTTAGTCGACCTGCATCTCAGGTACCAATAACCCAAGGTTACGTGCGCTACCCGAACAGAGGTTTTCACAGTGGACCACCGCAGTCTACACGACCGCGAGACTAGCGTTCGATTGGTAGGACACGAGGTGTAAACTCCACTTCAGTCTAAAGTCAAGTTGTTGCATGATGACGACAAAAGGGTGATGGTATCGAAACCCCAGCGTACTCACATTATTCAATAATGGAGAAAGAGGGGGGAAATGTTTGTTAAGCTTAAGGGACTTAACTGAGGGTCAGTCCCTAAATTTACAAACTACTTATGAACTACTTACGAACTAGGACGGCACAAATATCCATGCCCGAGGGGGGATTCGAACCCCCGACCGTAGTGGCCGTGCAGACCGTGACTGGACCGCCTCAGTCCCCTCGGCCACCGTGGCCGGCAGGGGGAAAAAGATAACATGAATGTGAAGAATAGCATGGCACTTTTAACATCATGTACATAGGTGGGTTGTGAGTGTGATGAGTGGGGTGAGTATGTGTGTGATTCTGTTGGTGAACTGATTGTGTGCACCTGTGTGAATTTGTATGCATGTTCGGGCAGAGACCTATAGCTTTTTTTCTTATATATATCGTACTGAATATGCAAAAATTCGAAAAAAAGTTGATACAGTAGACTAAAAAAATATATTCTCTCAAAAATTAAGTTTATGTAAGCACTGTTGTTGTTGTTATGGTCTTCAGTCCGGAGGCTGGTTTGATGCAGCTCTCCACCCTACTCTATCCTGAGCAAGCCTTTTCATCTCCTCATAAGAACGGCAACCCACATCTACTTGAATCTGCTTACTATATGCGTCTCTTGGTCTCCCTCTGCGATTTTTACCTCATACACTTCCCTCCAATGCTAAATTTACGATTGCTCGATGTCTAAGAATGTGTCCTACCAAGCGATCCCTTCTTTTAGTCAAGGTATGCCAAAAATTCCTTTTCTCACCAATTCTGTTCAGTACCTCTTCATTAGTTATGTGATCTACCACCTAATCTTCAGCATTCTTCTGTAGCACCATATTTCAAAAGCCTCTATCCTCTTTCTGTCCACACTGCTTATCGTCCATGTTTCACTCCCGTACAAGGCAACAATCCACACAAATGCCTTCAGAAAAGACTTCCTTATACTTAAATTAATATTCGATGTTAGCAAATTTCTCTTTTTCAAAAATGCTTTTCTTCCCATTGCCATTCTGCATTTTATATACTGCGACCATCGCATGTTATTTTACTACCCAAGTAACAAAACTCATCTACCACCTTCATTGTTTCGTTACCTAATCTAATTCCTTCAGCATCGCCTGATTTTCTAAGACCGCATTCCATTATTTTTGTTTTACTCTTGTTAATGTTCATCTTATATGCACCTTTCAACACACTGTCCATTCCGTTCAACTGCTCTTCCAGGTCGTTCGCTGTCTCTACAGAATTACTATGTCATCAGCAAAACGCAATGTTTTTATTTCTTCCCCCTGAGCTTTAATCCCTATTCCAAATTTTTCCTTGCTTTCCTCCACCGCCTGCTCAATGTACAAATTGAATAACACCGGAGAAAGGCTACAACCCTGTCCTACTCTCTTCCCAACTGATGCTTCCCTTTCATGCCCTTCGAGTCTAATAACTGCGGTCTGGCTTTTGTACAAGTTGTAAATAACTCTCCTTTCCCTATATTTTACAACTGCTGACTTCAGAATTTGAAAGCGCGTATTCCAGTCAACATTGTCAAATGCTTTCTCCAAATCTACAAAAGCTAAAAATGTACGTTTGCCTTTCCTTAATCTATCTTCTAAGATAAGACGTAAAGTGAGTATTGCCTCCCGGGTTCCTACGTTCCTCCTGAATCGAAACTGATCTTCCCCGAGGTCAGCTTCTACCAGCTTTTCCATTCTCCTGTAGATAATTCGTGTTAAAATTTTGCAACCATGACTTATCAAACTGATGGCCCCAGCAATTTTCACACCTGTCTGCGCCTGATTTCTTTGGAATGGGGATTATTACATTTTTCTTAAAGTCTGAGGGTTTTTCGCCTATCTCATACACACCAGTTCAAATAGTTTTGTCATGGATGGCTCTCCCAGAGACTTTAGTAGCTCTGAGAGTATGTCGTCTACTCCTGGGGCCTTGTTCAGACCCAGGTCTTTCAGGGCTCCGTCAAGTTCATCTCTCAGTATCTACTTCCTCTTCCCTTCCCACAACATCGTCTCCAAGTTCATTTCCTTTGTAGAGCTGCTCTATGTACTCTTTCCAGCTTTCAGCTTTCCCTTCTTTGCTGAGAACTGGTTTCCCATCTGAGTTCTTGATATTCGTAGAGTTGCTTTTCTTGTCCCCAAATGTCTCTTTTATGCCTACTTTTCCCCTTCTTATACATTCTTTTACAGATTTGCATTTGGCTTCTAGCCACTCCTGCTTAGCCATTTTGCACTTCCTGTCAATCTCATTTTTTAGTCGTCTGTACTCCATTTTGCCTGTTTCATTTACTGCATTTTTGATATTTTCTCCTGTCATCAATTAAATTCAGTATTTCCTGTGGTATCCAAGGATTTTTTGTAGGTCTTGCCTTTCTACCTATTTTTTCCTCTGCTGCCATCACTATTTCATCTCTCAATGCTACCCATTCCTCTTCTACTGTTTTATTTTCCCCTGTTTCTGTCAATTGTTGCCTAAAGCTCCCCCTGAAATACGTGTTGTATAACCTGTGAAATTTCAGAAAAAATTTTATATCAGCATTATGTGCTGTATATAGGTTCATCCGTTTGTGTGAGTGAGTACAATAATCTTGAATGAAATTTTCACTCTGCAGTGGAGTGTGCGCTGATATGAAACTTCTTGGCAGATTAAAATTGTGTGTCGGAACCGGGACTCGAACCTGGGACCTTTGCCTTTCGCGGGCAAGTGCACTACCGACTGTGCTATCGCGACACGACTCACGATGCCGCCTCGCAACTTTACTTCCGCCAGTACCTCGCCTCTTCGTAGATAGCACAGTCGGTAGTGCACTTGCCCGCGTAAGGCAAAGGTCCCAGATTCGAGTCCCGGTTCCGGCACACAATTTTAATCTGCCAGGAAGTTTCTTTACAATAATCTTGTTATAATAAGTTTCACCTACCACTAACCATCTCAATATTATGTGACTTCCGCCCATTTTTGTTCTAGTCATTGTATGTGAAGATAGCACCAGTTTATTGTTTAATTTATTTGTTTCTATCTGGAAACCTTTTGTGTCCCAGCCTCGTCGCCGCTTTTGTGTCTCGTTTCCGTCGTAGGTGTCGGTGGCCGAGTGGAATGAGACCGACACAGGAATAAAGATAGCACGCTGGTGCAGGTACGGAGAGGAGCAGCCAGAAACTAGAAACACTAGAGTAAATTAGAACGAGATATATATTGCACAGAATTTATACAATACTTAACTTTTACATAGTACTGCAGAATGTCGATACATAGTTGAGCTAGAGACCTGCCTAGTGCCTAACTGATAGCCAAGTCTTCACTGATGCCTATCGGATTCCGAAGTCTTTACTGGTTCCTAATTCAGTCCCAAGTGAACGATGTCGTTCACTGGTGGCCACGAGCGGAGTTGCAGCAGAGGGCGCTCGTGGCTGTCGTCGTAAGAACGCCGCGCCGTGCGTGCATGGCGGCGCGCGGCGAAAAGTAGGTGGCGCGCACTTTGGACTTGTGCGACACCACAGAACCAGGTGACGTCCAGGTACATACGTGGGGGAGTTGGAACATAAGTTTCTCCTGTCGACTGTTGGCAGATTTGTGTGTGGAAGGGGGGAAAATACAATGAGACATTAAAGATAAACATATCTTTATTTTTCTACATAATTTCCTAGCATATTGAGACATCTCCTAATAAGCTTCAAAAAGCCGTCCAAGAAAAAATCTGGGCGTTGCATACGGCAGAAACGTTGAACGGCTATGGAGTGGAAACATCCGTCACCAGCTGTCCGAAAGAAGTTCAAAAGCACTGTGTCTGCAGGTGAAGTGCTACTCACCGTTTTCTGTGACGCCCAAGGAGTTCTGGAGGATGTAATCATCAATGCTGCGCGGTACTTTGCCACTCTGTCGAAATTGGTCGCGGCGGAGTGGCCGCGCGCATTGAGTCGCTATGTTCCGATGCGCGAGGCCGTTCCCCGTCGGGCGTTCGAATCCCCCCTCGGGCATGGATTGTTTTGTCGTCTTTTGTATAAGCTAGTTCATACGTAGTTTGTAAGTTTAGAGACTGATAACCCCGCATTTAAGTCCCTTAAGCTAAACAAACATTTGAACATTTTTTTGTCGAAACTGAAAGAGGTGATTCGGGAAAAGCGGCCTCAGATCTGTCGTTCTGCTGTTGGATGACAATGCGAGACCACACTCGGCGACGGCAACGCAGAACCATAATGGAACGCTTGGTTGGGAGCGCCTATACTAATCCGCCATTTTGAAGCTTATAAACCGGAATGACAAATGTCTCAATGTGCTTGGAAATTATCTAGAAAAATTCTGTTTTTTCCTTTCATACGCACCTCTGACCACAGTCTACAGGGGAAACGTATTTTGCAACTCCCCCTCGGACGTTTGGAATATTCATCCATTGCGTCTCTCTCAGTCCACCATCTCTTTCCTACTCCCTCTGTCCCTCTCTTCTTCTCCCCTCCATTTGTTCATCTCCTCCTATCCCTCTCATCTTCACCTTCTCCAATTTCGGGCAAAAATCTGTTAACATGCATGGTGATCTGTAAAATAGTGTATAAATTTATTGCAAAGTATCCATCGCCATAATCCGTATAAAATATTAGGTTGATGATGATGTGCGCCGGCCGCGGTGGCCGCGGGTACCGAGGCGCTTCAGTCACGATCTACACGGCCACTACGGTCGGGGATTCGAATCCCCCCTCGGGCATGGATATTTGTGCCGTCCTAGTTCGTAAGTAGTTCATAAGTAGTTTGTAAGTTTAGGGACTGATGACCCCGTAGTTAAGTCCCATAGACTATACAAACATTTGAACATTTTTGAGACAGTGAGTGAATGACTACTCCATTACTGATGTTTACCCTTCTTGTTACAGATTAAATTATGGACGTCGTAGTAAACGGCTCATACCAAACACCTGACGCGGTTAATAACCGTAAGTACACATTTTTATTACCTGCTATGACCACGAATTTTATTTGTCTTTAATTTTACTAGAATTCAATCTACAGATCAATGGTTACTTAGAGACACACACACAAAGTTAGTAGCTGTTCTCCAGTTGAACGAACGCTCATTCTCTCTCTCTCTCTCTCTCTCTCTCTCTCTCTCTCTCTCTCTCTCTCTCTCTCTCTCTCTCTCTCTCTCTCAGTATTGATAGGGATCAGGGCTACAGTATTGAGTTTGACCTGGTGAAAATAGCATCTGCAGCAAACCATACGAATGTTCGGATGGTGGCTGCCTTCATGCGGTATGATCAGCCTCGGTTGAACAGCTCTGTAAGGAGGGTCAACATGGAGTTAGATCAGCTGCGCAGGGCGGCCACTCTGTCGGACATTGGTTTGGTCGCTGTTGATGCTATTGATAGGTGGGACTTTACTAGGCATGGCCTGCACCTCAATAGGAAAGGGAAGGGAAAACTGGCTGGGTTGATAGGAAAATCTATAAGGGGGGAAAACTGCAACTCTTGGGAGTACCTCTTTTTTAGGATGAGTTCAGTGTCCAATGAGAAGCCCAGACAGGCAGGTAATAAAGCTGTTAAAATATCACAAGATTCTAACAATAGTAAATTAAAAAATAATGTTTGTATTTTTCATCAAAATATTGGGGGTTTAAAGAATAAAGTAGATGAGCTCCTGATTTGTTTAGAAACTATAGAAGCTGACAATGTAATAGATATACTATGTCTGTCTGAGCATCACATTATCACTGATATGAATAAAGTTAATATTAGTGGGTATAAACTAGCAGCACATGTAAGTAGAGAAAAGAAGGTGTGGGGAGGAGTTGCCATTTATGTCAAAAATTGTCACAGTGTAAAAAATTTAGAAACAAAAAAATTTTGTATAGAGCAGCACATAGAAGCATGTGCCTGTGAGCTTAAACTGAAGGGCGGTTCTTTTATAATTGTCACAGTGTATCGGCCCCCCTCAGGAAACTTTCATTTATTCCTGGAATACTTGGATGCCTTGTTGTGCTATCTGTCAGATAGGGGGAAGCAAATTATTATCTGTGGGGATTTCAATGTTGATTCACTGCAAGAGTGTAATAAGAAGAATGACCTGGAAGTCTTACTCGGTTCTTTCAATTTGACATCTGTTATTGATTTTCCTACTCGGGTAGTAAAGAACAGCAGCACACTGATAGACAATTTTTTATAGACCAAGATAGGTTTAACAACATTAGTGCATCTCCTGTTGAGAATGGTCTTTCTGATCATGGTGCACAGCTAGTTACATTATATGATATAGCTCCTTTCTGTAATTTGAATCAGTCCTCCAAAGTTGTTCGTACAATTAATGAATCGACAATTAGAAATTTCACGGAAAGTCTTCAGCAGTTAGATTGGGATGAAGTCTACAAGGAACCTGATGCTAATTTAAAATACAATTTATTTCATGATACTTTTGTAAGGGTATTTGATAACTGTTTCCCCAAGAAATTAGTCAAATTTAATTGTAAGGAACCAAGCAAAAAACCATGGCTCTCCAAAGGTATAAAAATATCTTGTAACCGGAAAAGGGAACTGCATCTGACAGAAAGAGAGAGTAGTGACCCAGAAATACTCAACTATTATAAAAACTACTGTTCTGTATTAAGGAAAGTTATTAAAAAATCCAAAAGCATGTGCATCATGTCTGAGATTAGTACATCAAATAATAAAATAAAAACAATCTGGAATATTATAACAAGGGAGACAGGGCAACTAAGAACACAGGAAGACAGCATTACCATCAAAGTAAATGAAAAAATTACAAACAAAAAGTCAGAAGTTGAAAACACTTTTAATAATTATTTTTTAAATGTTGTGGAGAATATAGGATCCAAATGTTCATTAGAAGAAGCTAGGCAGTTAATGGAACAGGGCATACCTAGACAGTATGATACAATGGAAATCCCACCCACCTCTCAAACTGAAATTAAGAAATTAATAAACTCTCTCAAGAGTAAAAGCTCTCATGGCATTGGTGGCATATCCAGCAGGATATTAAAAGCTTGTTCCCAAGAAATATGTAGGATTCTTAGCCACATTTGTAATAGCTCACTGGAGCAGGGTATTTTCCCTGATAGACTGAAATATGCTATTGTCAAACCACTTCATAAAAAAGGTGATACATTGGATGTCAACAACTACCGCCCAATCTCACTTCTGACTGCTCTATCAAAAATTCTTGAAAAAGTAATGTATTCCAGAGTAACTTCATATATTAATAAAAATAAAGTTCTAACAAAATGTCAGTTTGGTTTCCAGAAAGGTTTTTCAACAGAAAATGCAATTCACATTTTCACTAATGAAATATTAAATGCTCTGGATAACCGTAAATCACCCGTTGGGATTTTTTGTGATCTATCAAAGGCCTTTGATTGTGTTAACCATGGAATTCTTCTAGATAAGCTTAAGTACTGTGGTGTGAGTGGGAAAGTGCACAAATGGCTTAAATCATACCTAACTGGAAGAGCTCAGAAAGTTGATATAAGTAATTCACATAATATACAAAAAACAGCCGAGTCCTCAAACTGGGGAACTATCAAGCATGGGGTGCACAGGGTTCGGTACTGGGACCTTTGCTGTTCTTAATATATATTAATGATTTGCCTTTCTATATTCATAAAGATGCCAAGCTAGTTCTCTTTGCTGATGATACAAGTATCGCTATCACACCCGAATCACAGGAATTAACTGATGAAATCGTCAATGAAGTATTTCAGAGAATTATTAGGTGGTTCTTTGTAAATGGACTCTCTTTAAATTTTGAAAAAAACACAGTATATTCAGTTTCACACAATAAATGGCATCACACCATTAATTAATATTGACTTCAACCAGAAATCTATAGCTAAGGTAGAATATTCAAAATTTTTAGGTTTATGCATTGATGAGGGGTTGAATTGGAAGAAACACATTGAAGATCTGCTGAAACGTTTGAGCTCAGCTACTTATGCTATTAGGGTGATTGCAAACTTTGGTGATGTACAACTCAGTAAACTAGCATACTATGCCTATTTTCATTCTCTGCTTTCTTATGGCATCATATTCTGGGGCAATTCATCATTCAGTAAGAAAGTATTCATTGCCCAAAAGCGGGTCATCAGAATAATTGCTGGAGCCCACCCAAGATCATCCTGCAGACATTTAAGGATCTAGGAATCTTTACAGTAGCTTCACAATATATATATTCACTTATGACATTTGTTATTAACAATCCAACTGAATTCAAATGTAACAGCAGTGTGCATAGCTGCAACACTAGGAGAAAGGGTGACCTACACTATTCAAGGTTAAATTTAGCTCTGTCACAGAAAGGGGTTAATTATTCTGCCACAAAAGTCTTTGGTCATTTACCTAGTAGTATCAAAATTCTGACAGATAGCCAACTAGCATTTAAAAATAAATTAAGAGAATTTCTGAATGGCAATTCCTTCTACACATTAGATGAATTTCTAGATAAAAGTTAGAACTGTAGGAAAAACTTAAAAAATAAAAAATATATAAAAAAATAAATAAATAAATAAAAAATAAAAAAATAAAAATTCAAATATTGAGTGTCATGTAATATTATGTATAGACACACTTCATTTAACTGACACGTTCCACATCATTACGAAGTGTCGTATTCATGATCTATGGAACAAGTATTAATCTAATCTAATCTAATCTCTCTCTCTCTCTCTCTCTCTCTCTCTCTCTCTCTCTCTCTCTCTCTCTCTCTCACACACACACACACACACACATACATACACACACACACGCGCGCGCTAGTTGAGTGCAATTAATTAACTACATGTGAATGAATGCTTCTTGTTGTTGTGGTCTTCAGTCCGCAGACTGGTTTGACGCAGCTCTCCACACTACTGTCCTGTGCAAGCCTCTTCATCTGACAATACGTATGACAACCTACATCCTTTTGAATTTGCTTACTGTATTCGTCCCCCGTTCTCCCTCTACGATTTTTACCCCACACGCTTCCATCTAATGCTAATGTTGACAATTCCTTGATGTCTCAGAATGTGTCCAACGAATCTATCCCTTTTCTTAGTCAGTATATGCCAGAAACTCTTTTTCTCCCCGATTCCGTTGATCTCCTCATTAGTCACATGATCTACCAATCTAAACTTCGTCTGTAGCACCACATTTCAAAACCTTCTTTTTGTCCGAGCTCCTTATCGTCCACGTTTCATTCCCATACAATGCTACACTCCAGGTAAATGCTTTCAGAAAGGACTTCCTAACAGTTTAACTAATATTGGATGCCAACAAATTTCGCTTCTTCTAGAACGCTTTTTTTTCCCATAGCCATTCTGCATTTTTTATCTTCTTTGCTTCGGTCAACAGAAGTTATCTTGCTATCCAAATAACAAAAGTCGTCTACTACTTTTATTGTCTCATTACTTAATCTAATTCCTTCAGCATTGCCGGATTTTCTGACATTAGATTCCATTACCCTCGTTGCTTATAGATACATAAATTTTGTATTAGTCTGTCAAATTGAGGATCACACATATATATAAGAGATTAGTTTTTGCTTTAGTATTAAGTTAGCTAATAGCCCTTCAGCTGAATGAAATTGACAAATTGGTGGACAGTTATACTTAAATTTACTTTTACTATAATTAACAAACTACGTGATTGCTCACACAAAGGAGATAAAGTAATGAGAAGTGGAATGTCACCAATCATAAGTTCAAAACTTGACAGTACTGAGCCAAGCAACTGCGATCTGAAAGAATGTTTATGGTGAACCATAAGCATATGTACACACATAGACTGGTAAGATATAATAAGAAGGATGTTATGGGAGACAGTGGTCTGAAGCGCCTTATGTTGCAACCCTGGCAAGGACAACCGCTGAAACTACGGCTGCGTAATGAACTCATTTTCTGTAGGCGGATGATCACTGTAGCAGAAGCGACGAGAGAATAAGACTGAGGCTCTGCTTGTAGGTCCTTATACAGGGCGAATCACCTAACACTTGCACCGCAAATATTGCGGAAACGGAAAGTGCTATTGATGTGCAGTTTTCACAGATTGGATTAGTAGTTAGGGGCTCGTATTTTTAGCCAACAAACACATTGTAATATTGTGGTGTCGCACAAGTCTAAAGTGCGCGCCACCTACTTTCGCCGCGCGCCGCCATGCACGGACGGCGCGGCGTTCTTACGACGTCAGCCACGAGCGCCCTCTGCTGCAACTCCGCTCGTGGCCACCACTGAACGACATCGTTCACTTGGGACTGAGATATGAACCAGCTAACACTTCGAAATCAGATAGGCACCAGTGAAGACTTGGCTATCGGATAGGCACTAGGCAGGCCTCTAGCTCAACTATGTATCAACATTCTGCAGTACTGAGCTATGTAAAAGTTAAGTATTACTAAGTCTTTATGAAATATATATCTCGTTCTAATTTACTCTAGTGTTTCTAGTTGCTGCTGTCACACTGGCTGGTCACCTCCATACCGCACAAGCGTGCATCCTTTATTCCTGAGTCGGTCTTTCTACTCGGCCACCGACACCTACGACGGAAGCGAGACACAAAAGCGGCGACGAGGCTGGGACACAAAAAATATTACTTAGAAAGTGTATTTTTTATGCAAATATTCAGTTTTTTTAATAAATGGAACAATGCCTGTAGACATTAAGAAACTAAAAGTAGGGTGCACTAGAATATGATTAGTGTTTGTTGCAGGATTCTAGTGCAAGTCGATTACGAGATATCGTCTTTTGAAATGTGTTTTCTTATTATATAGTCCCTGTTCTTTTAAAATTTTGATGAGAGATGTATGATCAACTGAGTCGTAGACCTAGAAATCCTTCGGTGTCTAAGGGTTAGTTTTAAATCAAGAATTTGTTGTGGATAGGATCTGTTTGGTGTAAACCTAGCTTGGTATTGACCAGGTGGCGCAGTGGTAACACACGGGACACGCATTGGGAAAGGCAGTGGTTCAAATCCACGTCTGGCTATCCTGATTTATGTTTTCCGTGATTATCCTAAACCATTACAGACAATTGCCATTATGATTCCTTTCAAAGGACAAGTCCGATTTCCTTCCCCATCCTTTCCCAATCAATCCGGGCGTGAACTCCGTCTCTTCAAATGTGTTTGTTCAAATGTTTCTCAAGCTTAAGGGACTTACCTTCGGGCTCATCAGTTACTTACGAACTGCCTTATACTAAATACGACACAAACATCCATGCCCGAGAGGGGATTCTAACCCCCGGCCGTAGAACTCCGTCTCTAATGACCATTCTGTCGACGGGGCGTAAATCCTTAAGCTTGCTTCCGTCCTTTGGTATTCACGAAGTTTACGTTTCAAGTTTAGGTTGTAGCTCTTACGACTTACGTTACTCGTTGAGGTACGAAGTTGTTAGAATTAATAAACTTGTCTAATTTCAATACCCCAATTAACAGGTAGGCTTACTTGATAATAGTATTTTATGGAACATTGTACCTAAGGAAAATAGCAGCGATCTAAAAATTTTGAATACTATACTAATTGAAGCAGTCTTGATAATATTTTGGCCCACTTTTGGTTACAGTAGTAACACTAAAAGTGGGCCTTTGCGATCGTCTTTTGGCAGCTCGAAATTTAAATGAAAATAACGGCTTAACCAGTCATCTGACAGAAAATTCTCTACAAATTTTGATCTCTTATGTTCTTTTCATGTCTCGTAACGTTTCAGAGATATTTGCAAAAATAACAGCGATTTTGGGATGTCTGTCTGTGTGTCCCTAACGTGTTCCCTGTTTTTAACACGAACCGTTCAACCGATCTGCACCAAATTTTACAAACATAATTTTTGGCTACCAGAGACCAGAACCTTGCTTTTTCAAATATTTCGGACAAGAAATAAGTTAGTAATACCAAAAATGCCGTTTGTAATGTAATTTTAATTGCAAATAAACCGTTCATCTGACGCGAAAATTGAATAGAAAATTCTCTACGACTTTTTCCCTTTTTTTTTTTTTTTTTTTTTTTTTTTTTTTTTTTTTTTTTTTTTTTTTTTTTTTTTTTCTCGTATCGTTTGACATATTTACAAAAATAACGGAGTTTTGACACCGTCCATTGAATTAACAAAAACCAGCCGTTCGCAGGTGTCACGTGACATTCCTCGCCCAGAACTCTCTCTGGTATACGCCATCTTGCGTTGCGTATTTGATGATTTTCTTATTGTAACTAACACGTTGTCATTTCAAAGCAATGGCGCACTGAAGAATTAACAAAAACACTCGTTCTTCGTACGATAAATGATAATGTAGTGTCTACAAATGCCATATTAGCATCAGTTAACTACAGCCATCAATAGTATGAGATTAAAGAACGCATTTGTTAACTGTAGTGTAATGGGCAGTGATTTCGCGGGTCAGTGGTTCGTAATCCGCGACCACCTAATTTTTTTTCCCCTAAAAGGGTTTCAGACACTCTTATTGATTTTTTTATTATTTAGATTATTATTTTGGTCCAAAATGTTTGCAAAAACTTAATAAAACTACAGATCTAAAGTGGGCCATAAAACATGTTATTGCGATTTTTTTATTTTATTACGATTGCCGGTTTCGATCTAAATGGATCATCATAAGCTCATGTCCTTGGTGAGGAGCTGGCCCATCTCTTGTGGAGCAACATTTCTTATGTGCTTTAATCGCCGCTTTATTTTATCGACTTTTACAATTTTAATCGGGTCGTTGGCCTTTTGTGGCATACGGATCGAGTAGTAATTTTACTTACTGATTGAATCCACATTCAAAAACTCAATAACTAATTAATGCACTCTCTTTTTCTCATACGTAAATACTACGCTAATCACATTGAAGTGCATGGTGGAGGGTTCATCGCTTTCATGACATTTCTCTACAGTTCCATTCTCTAATAGCACATGGGGAAAAAAAAGGTTCAAATGTTTGTAGAGCTTATGGGACTTAACTACGGGGTCATCAGTCCCTAAACTTACAAACTACTTATGAACTAGCTTATAGTAAGGACGGCACAAATATCTATGCCCGAGGGGGGATTCGAACCTCCGACCGTAGTGGCCGTGCAGTCTGTGACGCGCGCCGCAGAACGCTTGGCCACCGTGGCCGGCACATGGAAAAAAGGAACACCTAAATCCTTCCGTTTTCGATCTGGTTTCTCGTATTTTATTTTGACGATCATGTCTCCCTATGTAGATGGGTGCTAATAAACTTCTTATTCGGAAAAGAAAGTTCGTGACAGAAATTTCGCAAATAATCACGCCGCAACTAATAACGCCATTTTTTATTATTATAATATATTTTTTTAAATGATTTCCACCTCAACTCGTGCATCATTTCTGTGACACTGTCTCCCCTATATCGCGACAATACAAAACGAGCTGCCCTTCTCTGAACTTTTTCTAAATTCTCCGTCAGTTCCATTTGGCGGGTATCCCACAATGCGCACCAATACTCCAAAATAAGGACGCATAAGTGTGGTGTAGGCAATTTATGTAGTAGAACTGTTGAATCTCTTGAGTGTTCTGCCAATAAATCGCAGCCTTTGGTTCGCCTTCCTTACAATACTTTCTGTGTGTTCTTTCCAAACTAAGTTGTTCGTAAATGTTATTCCCATGTATTCAGTTGAATTTACACCTGTAGATTTGACTGACTTGTCGTGTAAACATAATTTCACGGAATTCTTGCCGGCCGCGGTGGCCGTGGAGACTGAGGCGCTTCAGTCACGGTCTGCACGGCCACTACGGTCGGGGGTTCGAATCCTCCCTCGGGCATGGATATTTGTGCCGTCCTAGTTCGTTAGTAGTTTGTAAGTTTAGGGACTGATGGCTCCGTAGTTAAGTCCCATAAGCTTAACAAACATTTGAACGGATTTCTTTTAATGCTGATATGCATATTGATCTTATGGTGACAGTAACTGGTTGCACTGTTACGTGACTGCAACAAAATGAATCCTTTACAATGAAGAGGCAAGCTACCTTCGTGTCACGTGACACTGTAAGCAGCACCTCCTCCTAACCTTACGCATGCGCAAAGGCTGCTCTCCTCCACGTCTTTTAAACAGTTAAATATTTGTTACAACAAATAGCATTAATGTCATTTACCCGCAAAATCGTGATACATTTGCAAGAAATGTCCAAAGATATGTAGCAACTAACAATGGAAAAGTCATTGTTCCCGTATCTCGTAAAACGAAGATTATTTAAAAAAACAAAAAAAAGTGCTTGTAGTGGGTCTCGAACTCACTACCTTCGACACCACAGCGCGATGCCACTAACCACACGGCTATTCTCGCTAGGTGGGCAATTGTGTCCTTTTTTTTAAAATTATTATTCATGATCGGATCTTCTGAAGGCTTTTGCAGTTGATGACGTGTTTTTGTGCCAAAAACAAATGTGGTGGCCGAATTTGCCTTCATGGAGGATTTGCGCATGCGCAAGGCGAGGTGTGCAGTAGCTCCATTGCCTTTGCTTCGGGACCATTCGTGCGTAACCGCCTGAGCTCGAGTAGCCAGGAGCTGGCGTCTCTACCAGCTCCAACGCCAGTGTTAAAAGCGTCGTTTCCCCTCGCCCCTCCCTGCCGCGGGAGCGCCCATATGCTGCCTCCAGGGGGTTCAGGAGAGAATCTGAACCTCAGCCGCGCATGCGCATTGCAACGCTGCGGCCACTGCCGCCTATATTAGGCGACCACGCTACAACTCGTATACGTGCTATATAGGCGACATAAAATGTTTCTCTCGCGATAAAATATTGTGAATATGCATATAAAATGATATGATAGAAGAAGGAGACGAAGAATGTTAGCTTAGAAACATTATATATATAATCAGTTCGTTTCGGCCTACTACGGACCACGAGGCTCATGTTAACTCTCAGCTAGGGTCTTCTGCTTTTTCTTGGCACAGTACGCCTTCATCTTCTGACTGTGAGCCTGATTCCTTTCATCTGTCCATTTAGATCTGGTGGTGCCTGTACAATTATTGCTTGTGAGAGATACTGGGAAGACTCCCTGTAGAATGGCCTGACGGTATTTCGTTCAGTTCTCGGTTATCTGTAATGGGATCTGCAGTTCCTCTAAGTCTGATCTAACAGAGGTGAACCACTTGGCTTTGGACGCCTTTCCCCTGCTTGTCACTGTGAGGATCTTCTTGGTGAGTGATTCAGTCGGGTCATGTGCCCGTAGAAGGCCAGTCACCTTTTCCTCATACATGTGACTATGTCTTCCTGGTGTCCATACAGCTCGTTATTGTGCCTGATTCTGTAAGTACCGTCTTCCTCTCTTACGGGCTCCAATATTCTCCTCAGGATCTTCCTCTCTTTAAGATCTAGTTTCCTGAGTGGGCCCTTTCCATTTGTCAAGAGGCACTCGGAGGCATAGAGTGCAGATGGTCTTATTACCGAGTTGTAGTGCTTCATTTTTAAGTTCTTGGATAGGTATAGATACGCTAACAGGAATGATAGGCTCTCTCTAACTTGGTGCACCTGGCGTCTATGGCCAAGGTTTCGCTCTCACTTGCTGAAATCCATTCTCCCAAGTACTTTACTGTAGGAACTTCACAGATATTATTGTTTCCTATTGGGATTGTAGAAGAAGCCTGTTTGATATTGGTGATGAACTGAGTTTTCTGTACGTTGATTTTCAAGCCAGTTTTTACTGCAATATTACAGAGGCTCTGTAGTTGATGAGTAGCTTCCTCCATGCTGTTGGCCAAAAGGGTTGAGATCATCAGCGAAGGCTAGACTTTGTTCTAAAAAATTAAATAAAAAGATTCACTAATCACTGGCTAGTATCTCTTTAAATTATCTTAAGCATGAGAATTGTTTATCAGTTATCTAATTGTTATTAACTCAAAATCAGTTGTACGCCATGTTGTTGTTGTGGTCTTCAGTCCGCAGACTGGTTTGATGCAGCTCTTCACGCTATCCTGTCCTGTGCAAGCCTCTTCATCTGAGAATATGTTTGTGATTCAGGCGGGTCATGTGGCTGTAGAAGGCCAGTGTCCTTTTCCTCATACATGTCTTCCTGGAGTTCATACAGTTCGTTGTTGTTGCTGATTCTCAAATGTTCAAATGTCTGTAAATCTATCGGACCAAACTGCGTGGTCATCAGTCCGTAGCTTACAAACTACTTAAACCTAGGTAAACTAACCTAAGGACAAACAGACACACCCATGCCCCAGGGAGCGCTCGAACCTGCACGGCGAGCAACCGTTGCTGATTCTGTAAGTACCGTCTTCCTCTCTTATGGGTCCTAATATTCTCCTCTCTTTAACTTCGTGAGTGGGTCCTTTCGATTCATCAAGAGGCAACTTGGTGCACCTGGCGTCTATGGCCAAGGTTTCGCTCTCACTTGCTGAAATCCATTCTCCCAAATACTTGACTGCAGGAACTTCACAGATATTATTGTTTCCTAGTGGGATTGTAGAAGAAGCCTGTTTGAAAAATGTTTGTAAAGCTTATGGGACTTAACTACGGGGTCATCAGTCCCTAAACTTACAAACTACTTCTGAACTTCTTACGAACTAGGACGGCATAAATATCCATGCCCGAGGGGGGATTCGAACCCCCGACCGTAGTGGCCGTGCTGACCGTGACTGGAGCGCCTCAGTCACCTCGGCCACCGCGGCCGGCAGCCTGTTTGATATTGGTGGTGAACTCAGTCTTCTGTATGTTGATTTTCAAGCCTGTTTTTACTGCAACATTATAGAGGTTCTGTAGTTGATGAGTAGCCTTATTATTGTGTCTTATTTATTTATTTATTTATTTTTTTCACGACGAGCTGTTCATTGAACAGTGTAGAGCAACGTGTAGAGCAACCGCGCCAGTTCCGCTAAACCACCAGGCCCGACAATAGGTCTGTTTGAGTGGCGAGCAATTTACCAGTCGCCGCTATTCCTGACTACCTCTGCTGCGCATGCGCGGCCTCCACCAGTTGCAACTGCCAACGCCAACTCGAATGCTTTCTTCTCGTGTTTCGTGGTTTGGCCACCTGTAGCGCTAGTTGACTCATGTGCTCTATCAGCTGCGTAGACGAAAGGTTTATGATCTAAAAAATGAAACACAACAACAGCAACAGTTTATTATACTGAGCAATATACCTTTTCAGACGTTACTGGATCGTTAAGTAAAAATATTTATGTGACGTTTACATGTGGCATTCTGCTGATTTTGATCCGTGCTGTGTCGTGTTTCAAAGGTTATAAGGCACCAGAACACTGAAAATTTCATTTGTAAAACAGTGGTGGTATTTGTGTGTGTGTGTGATGGAGGAGGCAGTACTTTATAACGTAAAGCCGATTACAGTGCGAGAGAGGCTGTTAAATCACAGAAATAGCGCACGTTACATACGTCAATGTTTGATGTTCATCTCGAGAATTCCTCAATACGTGTCATGTAAAGGATAACAACATGCACAACTCTTTCAGTGTTTCATTAATCAAGTAATGGATATCTGAAATCATCAATGTTACTGAATGAAATTATGTCAAATTGTTAAAAAAAAAAAAGCTTTTAATAACTCCAGACACCAGTTTCACCATTAACATCCAATTTTACTTTACTTTTTTTTTAAATTAAAGGAATTGGACAAATTTAAATTGTGGCTTATATTTTGTCATAGATTTCGCCGTCGATTGGTACTAATTATCTGCTATTTAATGTCAATGTTGATAAACTAAAAGTTTGTTCATGACCAAATGTAACCAATGCTGTAAATTGTCTAATTCCAAGAAAGGTTGTGAATTCGAACTCATTAAGTTGATAGGAACAGTCTGAAAAGCACTGCTGGTGCTAGAGGTATTACGAATAGAAACAAAGTTTCTTTTTTACGCCAGAAGGAATGGAATAAAATGTAAATGTTTGTAAAGTCTATGGGACTCAACTACGGGGCTATCAGTCCCTAAACTTACAAACTACTTATGTACTACCTAAGACTAAGGACGGCACAAATATCCATGCCCGAGGGGGGGGGGATTCGAACCCCCGACCGTAGTGGCCGTGCAGACCGTGACTGGAGCGCCTCAGTCTCCTCGACCACCGCGGCCGGCAGAAGGAATGAATATGACAACTATTTGTAATTAAAAAGAAACAAAGGTCAGCTGTTGCTTTCAAAATTGCATAGGTCTATCACCAATAGTTACCCACAAATCTTGATTTTTGTAATCCGATGCTTGTATGGGAGAAGCAACATTTAATTTTTAAAGTGAGATCCTACTTTCAATATCGCTAGATTTATGTAAACGTCAGAAATATTCCCGCAGGGAATAAAATGATAGTATGATGTATTAAATTTGTACGCGACTGCTATCTACCGCCCGTTTAAAAGAATAATCTGAATTTTGCACTTCCTTTCTTCGAGGAAAAGGAACGAGCTACATACAAAACACTTTGCACATGTGCTCGTCTATCTATTTGGTGCAAGGTTGTTAAACGCTTTGTAGTCGGTCAGAAGAATTTCCTCTTACCGTCACAAACGATCGCAACTCCTTCCGCACCGCAACTCGAACGCCTCAATGGCAGGCATATTTAGTTTGAAACGGTGGCGACCGCAACTCGAACGAAGCTCATGCCGCAATAGTTACTGTGAAAGAGGACAGCCGCTACAGTTGCCCATTCCTTGATTTGATTGGATTTGATATTTCCAGGGAAGCCAAAACAGTCTTGGTCTACCCCGCCACTGCCCGCACCGAAACTAAGTTTATTGTGCGGTATCGCTCCCTGTATGTCTAGTAAAGCCAACCAATGCCCTTGAACAGTGCAAGGAGTCACTTTACCAGTTCTTTATTAGACACAATTTCTTCGGGTCTGGTTGTCCCAAATGTTCTGTGCCTTTTACTCTCCAATGCAATGCATTCGAAGATTAGATGTGATGCAGTTTCATCACCATCATCACAGATCCTACATTTAGGGGCCTCTTCTGTTATTCCCATTGTGTGTAGGTGTTTTTTGAAATTCCCATGGCCTGTCAGCAATCCAACCATGAGTCTAATCTCTCTCCTGTTCAGATCCAGGATTGCAGAACTTCTTTTAAAACAAGGCTTTGGCATCATTACCTTGCCATGTTTTTGTTGATGGACTTTGGTCCAATATTCTACGTGCTGTCTTCTGAGCCAGTTACGTAGTTCCAATTTGATCATTGCCTTGGTGATTGTCAGGACAGGTTCCGGTCCAATAAATGGAGTCTCTGCCCCCATCCTGGCTAATCTGTCGGCATGTTCGTTGCCACTGATCCCCGAGCGGCCAGGGACCCACAATAGGTTTACTCTATTGCTTTCCCCTACCTCCACCAGAACCCTGTGACATTCTGCAACAATTTTAGACCTTGTTGCAGGAGCTGCCAGTGATCTCAGGGCTGCCTGGCTGTCTGAATAGATATAGATGCTACGATCTTTGTAGCACCTACGCAAATTCTCCTTCACACACGTCCTGATGGCAGTGATTTCCGCCTGGAATACTGAGGCCAGTTTCCCTAGAGAGATGACGCCCTCCAGTCTTGGCTGCACCCCATATACCCCGGCCCCAACACCTCGGTCTGATTTCGACCCCTCAGTGAACCAGACAGTATCCCCCGTACGGTGTCGAACTATTTTCTCCCACTGCTCCCTGCTTCCAATTGTTATATTGAAAAAGCTTATTGAAGCAGTATGGGGTTATAGTCGGCTGGCATTTCCCCAACCTTTCCTATATTTACCTCACTCACTATTTTAGTGTGTGATGGCCATTCCTTACTCGGGCAAGGTCCCTAGAGACAGGACGCTAAACTCTGCCGTTTCTTCCCTCCTGCCAACACTCGGCGGAATTTACAGCCAGTGGTGGTAGCCGGTGTCATGGCAATGGGAGGGCCGCTAAGTAGGTGTGTGGAGTGGGAAGCTGTTGGCAGAACGTGCCGGCGGCATCTGAACAAACAGGGCGCTTCCTGCAGAGAGAGAGACACGTGGGGTGCTGGGCAGCGTCACGCCGGGGTCTGCAGGTGGTTGGAGGGGCTCCCACTCGTAAACTAGACCTGTCCCCACTCCCCCACCAGACTGTCAGGAGGTGATCTCGCGCCCAGCGGCTGAAGCTTCCGTCGCCACAGCAGCCCGAACGCGGGCTGCTTCTCTCACCAGCAGAGGGCCTCACATGTGGGCCACCGATTTCGATAAAAAAATTTCATGGATGTTCTATATTGGATGTAAAGAGACACGTTTTTTCGCGTTTAGCTAGACAGTCAGTACTCATCATCATTAGAAACTGATTATGCCTTTCAGCGTTCAGTCTGGAGCATAGTACCTCTAATAAAATTCCTCCATGATCACCTATTCAGTGCTAACATTGACGCCTCGTCTGATATTATGCCTTTCACTTCAAAATCATTCTGCACCGAATCTAAGTACTTTCTTCTTAGTCTACCTCGACTCCTCTTACCCTCCGCTGCCGAGCTCATTTGTCTCTTAGGTGACATTGCTTCTCCCATGCGTGTAAAATGACCCCACCATCTCAGTCTGTTCGCTCTAACTGCTTCATCTATGGTGTTCATTCCAAGTTTTTCTTTGATTTCCTCATTATGGACACCATCCTGCCATTGTTCCCATCTATTAGTACCTGCAATCATTCTTGCTTCTTTCATATCTGTAACCTCTACCTTGTGAATAAGGTAACCTGTATCCACCCAAATTTCACTCCCATACAACAAAGTTGGTCGAAAGATAGAGCGGTGCACTTCTAGCTTATTCTTGGTACTGACTCCTTCTCTCAGAAGATAGATCTTAGCTGAGCACTCACTGCATTAGCTTTGCTGCACCTCGATTCCAGTTCTTTCACTAAGTTGCCATCCTGTAGAAAAATACATCCCAGGTACTTGAAACTGTCTACCTGTTCTGTGTTCCTCCTATTTGGCACTCAATCTGTTTAAATCTCTTTCACTCAATAGTTTTTGAGAAAAATCGAGGTCAAAGTTGATGTTGAAAACTCGCGTTTTCAGTGCTAAACATCGAAACATCGTCTGAAGATGAGCATTTATTATTATTACTAGTAGCTGAAAACCCGGCCTCGCCCAGGTACTTATTTATTGCAATCCATCTCTTCAATTACAAATTTCATTCAAATCTGTCCATGCCTTTCTGCATGAAGGAATAGCAAACATATTGCCCCATTGTAAGGTACCGGTAAGGTACTCCGCCACGGAGTATACGGTGGCTTACCAAAGGTAGCCCATGTATTAATCAGGGTATAATCTGACTTCCGAAGTTTTCCCGGCGCATTTCTCCAACCAGTAACTTTCGGGTGTGCAGCCGGATCCCATCGTCATTCTGATACGATATTTCGCCCGAAGTTCAAGTTCCGGGAATTCAACCCGCGACCTCCCATCTCGGAATCCCCCCACAGCGTATGTTCTGAACTTTTTTTATTATTTTTTTTTAATTCTGTAATCGATACTCTCCTTCCCCCACACACCCAAAGTCATAAATTAACTTGTTCCATGCCTGAGTACAGGGCTGTACTTGTGCTCTTATTGTAATTGTAATTAATGAATATCTCACTCTCAATTTCCTCTACTTCTATGTTTGCTTGTTTATTTTTTTTAACTACTTATTTCATTCTTCAACAGCACGGAAACATCCTGACGATGCAGCTCTGGCTGATATGAATTTGTTCAAGGAACTACTGTCTATACCTGCACCACAGCAGCAGCAGCCGTGTACAAATGAACAACCTGATTATATGATCAGGAGATGCAGTCCTTCGTTAGACCTCAGCTAAGTCAGTGTAATGTACTTCTGTTTGCCGCAACATTTGACGTCATGGAGGTCAAAACGTGTGAATATAGGCATTGAGGCAAACGCTGACAGTCGAGTGCTGCTAGACATTGCGAATGCTAGAAATGGTGTGAAATTGAGGTTGTGTGATATAGAATGGTATGATCTTTGTCGTGCGCTGCCGTACATTGATGTTCAGATGACGAGTGAGTATTATCCGACTCGATCTTCACCATATATCAGATATTCTGATATAACTTTATCTATTACGGACTTGTACAATGATGCGGCATTAGGGTGTTTCACTAAATGTGTTTGCCTCTGTAACTTAAAAAATAATAGGTGATGGGAAATTTTTAATGCGGTAGGGCATCACAAGAAATGTTACACCTTCTGCGGAGCTATGAACATAGTTTATTGTATCATTTTCCAAAGAGTAACAGCACAAAGATATATTTTTTAAATGGAACAATAGTTTTTTCTATCGTGCATTGGAATCGTTAAAACCAGCTGTGTCCAAATCAATTTAAACTACATTGCTATCACTGTTAGTTTAGGAGCTACAACCCATCAAAGTTTCAGGGGCAGATACCACACGCTGTACATAATACATGGCTGTGTGGTGGGTGATGGATGTTATGGCGGTGGGAAGTTGATTTACATGAGATGTTCAAATGTGTGTCCATGTTCCTCAATGCATAATGCAGTGCGCCGTCGAAAGGATATGCGGACGAGATGTAACATCGCCGGTGTGACGAAGTGACATGCGTCCTCGATGCGCCGTTTTAGATCATCTGGGGATGTGGGCTCAGTGACATAAACACGATCCTTTAGATATCCCCACAAAAAGAAATCTACTGGTGTTAAATCGGGCGACCTTGCGGGCCACGAATGAGGACCATGGCGCCCCAACCATCTTCCTGCAAATCTGTTGTTTAGTTCTTCCACAACATCACGCGCAGAATGGGCTGGGTGACCATCGTGCTGCATCCACATATGGACTCTCGTGTGTAGACACACATGTTCAAGGAGACCGCCCAAACTGTCGGCTATAAAACCGCGATATAACTCACCTGTCAGAGTAGTTGGGAAGTAGTGTGCACCGATGATTTTATCCCCAAGGATTCCACACCACACGTTAATAGACCACCTACGTTGACGGTCGACAGGTCGTACCCACCGAGGACTGTCTGCGGCCCAGTAGTGTATGTTATGGCGATTCACTGCACCATAATTTGTGAACGTGGACTCATCAGAGAACATAACACTGTGTAAGGACACCAGCGTGAAATTAGTCTTGGCCCACTCACAAAATGTCACTCTTGCATGAAAATCGTTCCCATGCAGCTCCTGGGTGACAGGCGGTATGGGTGAAACCTGTGGCCGTGTACTATACGCCACACAGATGTGAGACTGACACCAGCGACTGCAGCAACGGCTCGTAAGCTGACATGAGGATCGTGGTGTAGTGCAGCTAAAACAAACACCTCCGTCTCCTCACTTCTTCGTCTGTTACCAAGCTGCCTGTTTCCCGAAGTGGTAGTTCGGCACGTAAGAACGTAATGGCTGCCGGGGCTCTTCGCCTAGGATATCTCACGGCATACGCCGTGGCTGCTTCAGTGGCATCGTGTCGGCACACGCCGAGCACCAGCAACATGTCAACGTACTCGCTGTTCGTGTATGCCATCGTCATCCGATGTCATTAACTGTGGTATATTGAGCCCCGGTTGTTTGTGTGGCTCCAACTGTCGGGTATACGGCCGTGTGCGGCGACAGTCGGCAGTCTAACAGCGCATCGAGGAAGCTTCTCGCTCCGTGACACCGGCGACGTTACAACTCGGCCGCACCACATTTAGAAGGCGCATTGAAATTGCGCAGCGTGTGTGGTATCTGCCCCTGAAACTTTGAAGAGTTGTAGCTCCCAAACTAACAGTGATAGGAATGTAGTTTAAATTGATTTTGACGCAGCTGGTTTAAACGAATCTAATGCACGATAGAAAAAAACTATTGTTTCATTAAAAAAATATATCTTTGTGCTGTAACTCTGTGGAAAATGATAGAATAAACTATGTTCATAGCTCCGCTAAAAGTGTAACATTTCTTGTGATGCCCTACCGCATTAAAATTTCCCCTCACCTATTATTTTATAAGTTAAGAGGCAAACACACTTAGTGAAACACCCTGTATATAAGAAAAGTACCCACAGTACGTCACAGCATGAGTGTCAATTTTTACGTCTCTATCTATATTATTTCGTGATTTATTAAGTTTTAAAATGTATACTGACTTTTTGATCAGCCGGTATTGTCACGGACACTTCTTCCGTTCGTTGATTTAGCGATATGTCCAGTGAAGATCTGCGCTCCTTCGGGACAGGCCATGTAGCGCGTGGCGGCACGACACAGATGGAGTCTGTGGGGACGGATGGGCGGTGGCGGCGGTCCAGGGGTCGCTCATTACACGACTCACCCCGGACCCTCCCCCTCCCTCCCCCAATCGGCGGTCCTTTTCGCTCCCACACTGTGCCAAGGCTGTCTGGTATGTGACAAGGAAAGCCATGATTTTGTGGGAGGATCAGTGGTTGGATGTGACGGATAACAAGTTACGCGCCCTAAAATCTTTAGTACGTCCATGGCGTACTTCCTTCCACCCTCGACGAGCTGAGGAAGTCGCCCTCGCCGGCCGCGGTGGCCGAAGGGACTGATGCGCTCCAGTCATGGTCTGCACGGCCACTACGGTCGGGGATTCGAATCCCCCCTCGGGCATGGATATTTGTCCCGTCCTTAGTTGTAAGTAGTTCATAAGTAGTTTGTAAGTTTAGGTACTGATGACCCCGTAGTTAAGTCCCATAGACTCTACAAACATTTGAACATTTTTGAAGTCGCCCTCACTCGCCTTAGAATTGGACACTGCCCGCTAACGCATGGTTTTCTTTTGCGTCGTGAGGAACCGCCGGAGTGTAACAGATGTCGGACACAATTGTCGATACGACATATTTTCACAGAATGCCATTTATACGCAGGTATGAGGACAACTTTAGGTCTCTCACAGGACCTGAAATCTATTTTAGGTGACGATGAGGCGTCCGTGGATTGTGTCCTAAGATTTTGTACAACTGTGGTGTCGCACAAGTCCAAAGTGCGCGCCACCTACTTTCGCCGCGAGCCGCCATGCACGCACGACGCGGCGTTCTTACGACGTCAGCCACGAGCGCCCTCTGCTGCAACTCCGCTCGTGGCCACCACTGAACGACATCGTTCACTTGGGACTGACATAGGAACCAGTTAACACTTCAGAATCAGATAGGCACCAGTGAAGACTTGGCTATCGGACAGGCACTAGGCAGGCCTCTAGCTCAACTATGTATCAGCATTCTGCAGTATGAATTATGTAAAAGTTAAGTAATGTATAAATTCTGTGCAATATATATCTCGTTCTAATTTACTCTAGTGTTTCTAGTTTCTGCTGTCCCACTGGCTGCTCCCCTCCGTATCTGCACAAGCGTGCATCCTTTATTCCTGTGTCGGTCTCTTCCTACTCGGCCACCGACACCTACGACGGAAACGAGACACAAAAGCGGCGACGAGGCTGGGACACAAAAACAACATCTGGACTTCTTCCCAAAATATTGGGTGTACGATTTTAATGTGTGGCTCGGTCACTCTTTAAGGAGTCACCGGGCCCCATACATCTATCAAACTTTTATACCTTTTATGCAGTCCTTTCCTTTGAACCGCCTTTTGAATTTTTAATGTACAATTGAAGTTAAATGTCCCTACGACTGGACACATTTTTCTTCTCGTCTCTTTACGTTAGCATACGGGCGCTGATGACCTCGCTGTTGAGCGCTCTAAAACGCCAATCATCATCATCATCATCATCGAGCTGTCCCCAAAAACGCCCGTCTCCAGATTCACTCGTCCCTGGGTCCCCCACCAGTAGGCGGCACACAGCTCGTTTCTTACTGACAAATTTGTGCAGTTATTTGAGAAAATGAAATTTCGTCTTTTTCACATTCTTCTCATTCAAGGCATGTCATACATGTAAGATAAAAACATTTTAAAAAAATCATTTTTAATATACCGCATATAGGCAAGCTACAGAGCAAAATGTTTACTACTTCATCACCCAAATAACAAACTAAACAAATTATTGGCCCACTAAAAGTGGGCCTTTGCGATCGTCTTTTGACAGCTTGAAATTTAAATGAAAATAACGGCTTAACTATTCATCTGACACGAAAATTGAATAGTCGAATTTGTAGAGGAGAAAATTCTCAACAACTTTGCTCTTTTGTGTTTTTTTTTCAATCTCTTAGCGTTTCAGAGATATTTGCAAAAATAACGGAGATTTGACACTCTCCATTGAATTAACGAAAAGCAGCCGTTCGCAGATGTCACGTGACATTCCTCGCGCAGAACAGTCTCTGGCATACGCCATCTTGCGTTGCGTATTTGATGATTTTCTTATTGTAACTTACACTTCGTCATTTCGAAGCAATGGCGCATTGAAGAATGAACAAAACATCAATAGTACGAGATTAAAGAGCCCAATTTTTTATTGTTAGCCGTAGTGCAGTGGGCAAGGCGTTACACTGTGACGCTGAAGGCCAGTTGTTCGGATCCCGCCCCTACTTAAATTTTTCTTTCCTAAAACGGTTTCAGACACTTTTATTAATTAATTAATTTTTTATTATTTACGCTATTATTTTGGTCCAAAATGTTGGCAAAAACGTATAAAACTACAAATCTAAAGTGGGCCGTAAAACACATCAGTACGATTTTTTATTAGAACATGAACTGTTAAATGCCAGTTTGTGATCTCAGAGTATGCGTAATATAAGAAACATGATTTCTAGATGAAGTAATGGTTAAGAGAAGGTAATACATTGCTAGGAAGACAAACAAATAACATTTCATCATAAAATAGGAAATTAAACAAGAGCACATGTAACTAAAACTTGTTAATATGCACTTTAAGCAAACATAAAGTGAAATAGTATGCTTAGAGATATATTAGATTGTATATTTGAGTAGCAACTGGCCATGAAAACACAAATATAATAAATGTTTCGAACATACCCTTGCCAGCATGGGCAGCGTTGTAGATTAACTAAGAATATGTGAAATATTCCCATGTTCTTGTATACAGCAAAACAACTAATACTTTATTCCATTAAACTGTACATGGCAGGAACATTTGCCCTTCAAAAAAAAAAAAAAAAAAAAAAAAAAAAAGTTCAAATGTTTGTAAAGTCTATGGGACTTAACTACGGGGTCATCAGTCCCTAATCTTACAAACTACTTATGAACTAACTAAGACTAAGAACGGCACAAATGTCCATGCCCGAGGGGGGATTCGAACCCCCGACCGTAGTGGCCGTGCAGACCGTGACTGAAGCGCCTTAGTCTCCTCGGCCACCGCGGCCGGCTGCCCTTCACAATTTTTCAAGATATTAGTATAAACAAACAATCTATTGTGGTATTTAGTGGAGCATATTTCAGATCCGCAACCCAATATATGAAAGCACGATTACTATGAATCGATGTAAATTGATAATTACCTTAATTTTGAATGTAAAGCTGCTATTATCTTGCCATAACATGGCCAAACTAATTGTTTTTCATATATCTTTAATAGTTATAACAATGTATGGTATTGTAAGCCTGAGTATAAAAGGAGGCCACACAAAGATCGAGAAAAGGCAGTCTTGTAACAGCTTTACAAGCCGCCACTACGCCGGTTTGGGCACCGATGTACATATTGTTGTAACGCATTGTAGGGTAAAAGTGATGAAATTAAACAGCTTTTCAGATACCTGGTGTTTGCTCTGAGTTCTTGCCTTAATTTTGACGCACTCGTCAAATGGAGAATATTTCTCTAGCTGCACGTATTCTGAATGAATTCTAGGGATTCCTGTAAGCAGGTTATGCAGATGCTGTGTTTTAAGAAGATTCTACATCCACGAGATATCAAGGTAACTGTCCTGAACTTTGATGCTGTGGAGATTTATTAAGACGTGAAGACCACAATCACTGCGGTCTGGCTTTTGTACAAGTTGTAAATAACTCTCCTTTCCCTGTATTTTACCCCTGCTGACTTCAGAATTTGAAAGAGTATATTCCAGTCAACATTGTCAAATGCTTTTTCCAAATCTACAAAAGCTAAAAATGTAGGTTTGCCTTTCCTTAATCTATCTTCTAAGATAAGACGTAAAGTGAGTATTGCCTCACGGGGTCCTATGTTTCTCCTGAATCCAAACAGATCTTCCCCGAGGTCAGCTTCTACCAACTTTTCCATTCTCCCGTAGATAATTCGTGTTAAAATTTTGCAACCATGACTTATCAAACTGATGGTTCTGTAATTTTCACACCTGTCTGCGCCTGATTTCTTTGGAATGCGGATTATTACATTTTTCTTAAAGTCTGAGGGCATTTCGCCTGTCTCATACATCCTACACACCAGTTCAAATAGTCTTGTCATGGCTGTCTCTCACAGAGACCTTAGTAGCTCTGAGGGTATGTCATCTACTCCTGGGGCCTTGTTCCGACCTAGGTCTTTCATGGCTCTGTCAAATTCATCTCTCAGTATAGTATCTCCTATTTCATCTTGATCTACTTCCTCTTCCCTTCCTACAACATTGTCTCTAAGTTCATTTCCTTTATAGATCTGCTCTATGTACTCTTTCCACCTTTCGGGTTTCCCTTCTTTGCTTAGAACTGGTTTCCCATCTGAGTTCTTGATATTCGTAGAGCTGCTTTTCTTGTCCCCAAATGTCTCTTTTATTTTCCTGTAGGCGGTATCTACTTTTCCCCTTCTTATACATTCTTCTACAGATTTGCATTTGGCTTCTAGCCACTCCTGCTTAGCCATTTTGCACTTCCTGTCAATCTCATTTTTTAGTCGTCTGTACTCCATTTTGCCTGTTTCATTTACTGCATTTTTATATTTTCTCCTTTCATCAATTAAATTTAGTATTTCCTGTGATATCCAAGGATTTTTTGTAGGTCTTGCCTTTCTACCTATTTTGTCCTCTGCTGCCTTCACTATTTCATCTCTCAATGCTACCCATTCCTCCTCTACTGTTTTATTTCCCCCTGTTTCTGTCAATTGTTGCCTAAATCTTCCTCTGAAATTCTCCAGAACTTCACTTTCCTTCAATTTATCTAAGTGCCATCTCCTTATTTTCCTACCTTTCTCCAGATTTTTCAGTTTCAGCCTAGAGTTCATGACTAATAAGTTATGGTCAGAGTCTATATCTGCCCCTGGATATGTCTTACAGTTTATCATCTGGTTCCGGAATCTATGTCTTACCATTATAAAATCTATGTGATACCTTCCGGTGTCTCCTGGTCTCTTCCACGTATACAACCTTCTTTTGTGATTCTTAAACCACGTGTTTGTTACGATTAAATCATGTTCAGTGCAAAATTCTATCAGGCGACTTCCTCTTACATTCCTCCTGCCCAGTCCATATTCACCTACTATTTTTCCTTCTCTTCCTTTTCCTACTACCAAATTCCAGTCTCCCATAACAATTAAGTTTTCCTCTCCCTTAACTGTCTGAATAATTTCCTTTAGCTCCTCATATATTTCTTCGATCTCCTCATCATCGGCAGAGCTAGTTGGCATATAAACCTGTACTACTGTTGTCGGTGTTGGCTTCGTATCTATCTTGACAATGATAATGCGATGACTGTGCTGCTCATAGTAGTTTACCCGCATTCCTATTTTCTTATTCATTATCAATCCTACTCCTGTGATACCCCCAACTGATTTTGTATTTATAATCCTGTACTCACCTGACTAGAAATCCTGTTCATCCTGCCACCGAACTTCACTAATCCCCACTATATCTAACTTCAACCTATCCATTTCCCTTTTTAAATTTTCTAATTTTCCTACCCGATTAAGGGATCTAACATTCCACGCTCCGATCCGTAGAATGCCAGTATTGTCTTTCCTGATGACAACATCCTCCTGAGTAGTCCCCGCCCGGAGATCCGAATGGGGGACTATTTTACCTCCGGAATATTTTACCCGAGAGGATGCCATCATGATATTTTCATACAGTAGAGCTGCATCCTCCTGAAGATGGCCGGATGTTACTTGGCCGAAATATTGGAGGAAATCGAATTCGCGCGGCTGCATGCCCGAAACTTATTGGATTATACAGTACGCTGCGAAAAGTTGAAAATGCTCATATACATCTTCGTCAGAAGAAGGTGCCCACAGCGGCATTGAAACCTGGTTACGATTATATTCGTACTTTGCGACTGAGGGCTGCCCCTTAAAATTTTAATTTTATCGCAGCGTATTCTTCGTGTCGGTTAAATTTCGCGTCTGTAGCACGTCATCTTCGTGGTGTAGCAATTTCATCGTTTAATAATTAGGACGGGTTCCAGGCTTTTTAATGAGGACGAGTGGGAGTGTGGGTAGCTGGTACTGTGGCCCGCTGTTCCCTAGCCTGGGCGCCGTGTTTAGACAGTGGGGAGGAGAGACGTCTATATCCCGGCCCGTCCACCGCCGGCGATGTGGAGTGACAGCCAGTCTGGAGTGACAGCGAGAGGGCCCGTCAGCGTCAGCTGTCTCGGCAGCCGCCGCTTCCTCTGCCGTCTCTCTCTCTGCCCGTCTCAAGAGGCGTAGTCCCAGAGGGAAGAAAAAAATTAAAAAAAGAAAAAAATCAAACTAGGGAGTGCCGCCCACAACCGCCTGAAGGCTCCTCTGCTGCTGCGACTTCATATACATCTACACACACACACACATACATACACGGCGTAGTCCCATACGGCAAGTTGAAACACACATCCAAAGTAGTGCAGGCAAGATCTGGTTTAACAGTTGATGATACGTTTAGGGAAAGCTTACAGCAGTTAAGACTCGGATGAAGTGTACTACGAACCCAATGCTAATTTGAAACATAGCATATTTGTAAGTGTATTTCAAAACTTGTTTCCTCAAGAAAATAGATTAGCGTAAAAGACCCGCTCGGTTAGCCGTGTGGTCTAACGCATCGCTTTCCGAGACGGGGAGGCGTACCGGCCAGCCTGGATGTGGTTTTTAGGCGGTTTTCCACATCCCCCTAAGTGAACAAGGCTGGTCCCCAAGTCCCGCCTCAGTTACACGATTCGCAAACATTTCGTAACACTTTACACTGTCACTCACATGTAACACTATATGCACACATTTGGGGTACACATTTCTTCCTGGGGGCATGGGGCGGCGGCAGTAATGGCATCTGGCCACCCCGTCAAACCAAATCCCAATACACAACCCGACCCTGCACGTGCGCGTGAAGCACATGCCAGACTTAGATTCATTGGAAGAATCCCAAGGAAATGCAGTCCGAAAACAAAGGACGTAGGTTACAGTACACTTGTTCGCCCACAGCTTGAATACTGCTCACCGGTGTGGGATCCGTACCAGGTGGGGTTGATAGAGGAAGTAGAAAATATCCAACGGAGAGCAGCGCGGTTCGATACAGGATCATTTGGTATTCGTGAAAGAGTTACGGAGATGATCGATAAACTCCAGTGGAAGACTCTGCAGGAGAGACGCTCTGTCGCTCGGTACGGGCTTTTCTCGAAGTTTCGAGAACATACCTTTACCGAGGAGTCTAGCAGTATATTGCTCCCTCCTACGTATATCTCGCGAAGAGATCGTGAGGATAAAATCATACCGACAATTTTTATTTCCGCGAACAATACGTGACTGGAATAGGAGGGAGAACCGATAGTGGTACTCAAGATACCCTCCGCCACACACCATCGGGTGGCTTGCGGAGTATGGATGTAGATGTAAAGACTCATGCGGAAGAGCAACAATCTGTGACGTTACGTACTCACTAACTACAACTCTTTAGCAAACCGTATGTATTTGGTACGGAGAAACGAATACTTAGGTTGATTTGAAGAACTGAATCCGTTACCCATGCATACATTTCGTTAATCGATTTACGGTATAGATACGAACTATGTAACGCAAACCAATACGGAAAATGCACATATGGTGTGATACTATTTATTATGAGATGTAATTTATTTAGATATCCGTGACGAACTTTAAGTGCATATTCCGTAGCTCTACGGTTTTAGATGATTATTTTTGTTTTTAAACATTGTGGATTATACTTCTTGGCCCTTGTTTGCAGGTTAATTTTCGATGTGATTTTTTGTTGAGATTTTTACCTGTAAAGGTTTAATTTTAACCGTTAATTGTTTTTGATGTTGTCTACTAATAAAAAGATTTATAAAAATACTCAGAAGTTACCATGTACACCTTTTCATTTATCACGGTAATATCTTAATTGTTAATCTCTATGTATATAAAAGCGAAGGACATTCATTCACATACTCATTCAGTCACTCACTCACTAAACACTAAACACTCTCAAAAACTAATTCACTTATGAATTTGGCAGGAATGTAGTTTATAGGTAGACGACGTCAGCTAAGAAAGGATTTTGCGATAGGGCCGATAGTTCAGGAGATATGACGTCATAATCAATGAAAACTTCCCCGTCTTCATCAGTCCACTATTTGAGAAGAGCACTTAGCGACTAACAACTAACTATAAACATAATTTCAAACATTTAGGAAAGTTTTCTCGCTGACAACACCAGCAAAATGATGAAAGGAAAGAAGTTTGTCGCTTACTACTTTTTCGGCGTTTACGCAGTAAAATTTGGCATAACGCTACAATTCATTACTCGTACACTATTAATTGTATTCGTGAGAAAACTTGCAGACAGTATACATACATACCACTGAACGTACGTTCTAAATTTTGTCATAGTACGACACGCAGTCCATGAGATATGGAGTCATAAACAATTAGGATCATGAAAAACCGCCTCATCAGGCATGACGTTTTGATTTATTGTGTCTTTGCTACTTACTCAGTTCGCGACGTATTTTGCAGACATTTTACATATACAGTACAGGATATACCTTCGAAATAATATCGTATTACAACATATAATATAGTTCAGGCGCTATCACGTCAAAGACAATGAAATGCATGAAAAGTCGCCGTAATAAGCACGAGGTTGTAATTTACTACGTCTTTACTACCAACTCCACATTTCGTTGTTAGTTATACGAACTGCTGTATAAACTTCTGACAGCTTTCACAATAAACGTACCGTTCACAGCATTCCTCTATCGATATTTGTTTTCGAAATATTTAATTTTGAAATCAGAGGGTCTTTTTCTGGACACCCTGTACAACACCACTATAAGGCTGACCAACATGCAAAATTACCGCTGTGGGCAGCTAAAAGTTATGTGTAGTAATTATTGACTACACCGTAAATTTCTACTGTAATTTATTTCACTTCCGGCGAGACAACTTGCTCATGTAGCTTGTTATTGGAAATGGGCTTCGACTTTCGAGTGTGGGGTTGGGGTGGAACGTCTGTCGGGCCGTCATTTGTGGGAGGGGCGGGGGGTTGGTTTGGGGTAGGGGGAGGCAGGGTGGTGGGCGGGTCCAGCGGTGGGGGAGTTCACCCCCAGTCGCCATCTGCTCGCTGACCTGACCTTGAGCCCTCGCTGCAAATGGTCGCGGGGCCCAACCACAGACAAATGTTACTCTGTGGCCGAACCAACGCGGCCAACTCCATTCCCAGAATAGAATCGCACATTTTCGGCGTAACAGCCGTTTAGCCCTCTTGAGTACCACTGGTTTGTATCGGAAACCAGCCTTTCATTAATTACGTAGGGAAGGACCAGTGGCTTTCGCGTGAAACCATCCTGGTCCGGATGGAAAACCAGTTCGGTTTTACAAAGAGTATTCTGCGGCATTGGCCCCTTACTTAGCTTGCATTTATCGCGAATCTTTAATTCTGCGCAAAGTTCCTAGTGATTGGGAAAAAGCGCAGGTGACTCCCGTTTATAAGAAAGGAAAGAGAACTGACCCACACAATTACAGGCCAATATCGTTGACGTCACTTTCATGTAGAATTTTGGAGCATATTCTCAGTTCGAATATAGTAAATTTCCTTGAAACGGAAAAGCTTCTTTCGATGAATCAGCACGGGGCTAGGAAACATCGTTCATGTGAAACTCAGCTCGCCCTTTTCTCACATGACATCTGCCATGGATGAAGGGCAACAGGGGGATTGCGTTTTTCTCGACTTCAAAAAGGCGTTTGACGCGGTGCCACACTGCAGACTGCTAACGAAGATACGATGTTATGAAATAGGTTCGCAAATTTGTGACTGGCTGGAAGACTTCCTAAGTAATGGAATGCAGTACGTTGTTCTCGACGGCGAGTGTTCATCAGAGACGAGTGTATCGTCAGGCGTGCCCCAGGGGACCGTGATAGGAACGCTGTTATTTTCTATCTATAGAAATGATCTGATGGACGGAGTAACGTAATTTGCGGCTGTTTGCTGATGATGCTGTGGTGTATGGGACCGTGTCGTTTATAATTGTCTGTAATAGCATACAGGATGACTTCTCGTTGGTGCGAAGAATGGCAGATGGCCCTCAATGTGGAAATATGTAAGGTGAAGCACATGGGTAGGAAAAATTATGCCATAATGTTGGAATACAGCACCATTAGTGAGCTTCTTGATGCTGTCGCGTCTAGGCGTAACATTGCAGAGCGATATGAAATGGAACGAACATTTAAGGACAGTTGTAAGGCGGACAGCCGACTTCGGTTTATTGGGAGAATTTTGGGAAGATGTACTTCATCTGTAAAGGAGACAGCGTATAAAACGTTTGTACGACCACGTTTTGAGTATTGCTCCAGTATTTGGGACCCGCAGCAGATCAGATTAAAGGAAGACATAGAAGCAGTTCATAGGCGAGCAGCTAGATTTGTTACCGGTAGGTTCGAGCAATGCGCGAGTGTCACGAAAATGCTCCGGTAACTCAATTGGGGATCGCTGGAGGAAAGACGACGTTCTTTTCGTGAATTTTTGTTAAGTAAATTTACAGGGCCGGAATTCGAAGCTGAGTGTAGCACGATCTTGCTGACACCTACTTACATTTCGCGAAGTGATCGCAATGACAAGATAAGAGAAATTAGGGCTCCTACGGAGGCATATAGGCGTTCTTTTTTTCCTCGTTCTATTTGGGAATGGAATAGGAAAGGAAATGGCTAGTAGTGGTACAGTGTACCCTCCGCCACGCACCTTACGGTGTATTGCGGAGTATGTATGTAGATGTAGAAGTCAAAAGTTTTGTCCAAAGATGGAAGCCTGAGAGACATCTTCATACGACTACAAATGCACAAAAGAAGGCAGTTTCGCATTAATATGGAAGGACGGAAAGGGAATTTTATTTCTCTCGCCTCATCCACGGCTCATAACAACAATGTCTCGAAAACAAAAAGATGGGATAGTGATTGACATCTCATGTGCCATACTTGTGAAACAGTGTACTTTGCTTATGGGGTACGTTGATAAAGCAGACTTGCTGAAATCCCTTTGTTAGAACGATAGGAAAAGCAATAGATGGCGGCTTAGAATTTTTTGGCATACGCTTGATGTCTCCATTGTAAATTCATTTTTCTTATTTCGATGAAGAAGCGATGGAGCAACAATGTCACTGAAGGAGTTACGGATTACCCTGGTTCATGGACATACTGGCACAGAAATGTTACACCATCAAGAAAGTGTAGGAATCGAAATAGAAACAAATACAAAAAGACGGCTCCTCAAGACGTGAGAGAAACCAAGTCAGCACGCATGTCAATAGAAGGGCGATCTCGTCGTTGGGCACACTGCAGCACAAAAGCTGAACCTCAGAGACCAAAATGGCTTTGGAACGGTGTAATGTGGGGTTGTGCCTGGAGAAAGACCAAAATTGCTTTAAAAATACCTCTCGAAATCATATATGGTTCAATACCGTGCGTCCCAGTGGTTTCGCAGTGAAACCATCTTCATTAAAGAAGTATTTAAAAAAAATCTTTTATTCATCACTTACGAGACTACTAAAAGTGAATTATGTGAAAATTACTAGATGTTTACTGATTTTTGACATATTGGGACTCAATGAGTTAATGCGATTAAGTGTTGAATGAACTAATGAGGGACAAGACGGGCGAAAATGGGAGATTCCACAGTTTTGGGAAACAGCTACAGTTTAGCTGTAATTTCGAAACAACAAAATTGTTAAAATTTTTCAACTGCACTTCGTTGCCAGTTTCCTTATTTTTTAACAACAGTAGTGCTACTGAAGGAATAACGTAGACAAATATATTTTTAAAAAAATGTTGAAATGTTTGTTAACCTTATGGGACTTAACTGCTAGGTCATCAGTCCCTGAACTTACAAACTACTTATTAACTAACTTATACAAAAGGCAACACAAACATCCATGCTCGAGGGAGTATTCGAAACTCCGACGGGGAACAGCCTAGCGCAACGGAGCATAGCGCATCAATGCGCTCGGCCACTTCGCCGCGGGCAAATATATTTCTTTCATCTGTAATGTGGAACAACTGGTACCACAAATCGTAATATTCTGGACGGATAATCTGACTGATTTCTGAAGCTCTTTGCTTTTGCTAGTTTCACGTCACTTCGTAGAATCCTCCATGAGAAATACTGAAAGTCTTTTTGCAGTCTTTACGAAACGCCTTCTGGACATGATTTCAGCAGATAAGTACGGTGTGATGTTTTCTAACTTGGCGTTATATGCGCATACGCATTTATTAGTTCTTTTTGCCTCTACATATTCAAACAAAGTTCGATGATAGTGCTGTAACATTAATGTCGGCTTTCGTTTCTCTGACGAAGTACATCTACATCCACACTCCGCAAGCCACCCGATGGTGTGTGGCGGAGGGTACCTCGAGTACCACTATCGGTTCACCCTCCCATTCCAGTCTTGTATTGTTCGCGGACAGAAAGATTGTCGGTATACCTCTTTGTGGGCTGTAATCTCTCTGATTTTATCCTCACGATCTCTTCGCGAGATATACGTTGGAGGGAGTAATATACTGTTAGACTCCTCGGTGAAGGTATGTTCTCGAAACTTCGACAAAAGCCCGTACCGAGCGACAGAGCGTCTCTCCTGCAGAGTCTTCCACTGGAGTTTAGCGATCATCTTGTTCACGCTTCCTCGATTACCAAATGATCCTGTAACGAAGCGAGCTGCTCTCCGTTGGATATTTTCTACTTCCTCTATCAACCCCACCTGGTACGGATCCCACACCGGTGAGCAGTATTCAAGCTGTGGGCGAACAAGTGTACTGTAACCTACTTCCTTTGTTTTCGGACTGCATTTCCGTAGGATTCTTCAAATGGATCTAAGTCTAGCATCTGATTTACCGATGATTGATTTTATATGGTCGTTCCATTTTAAATCACTCCTAATGCCTACTCCCAGATAATTTATGGAATTAACTGCTTCAAGTTGCTGACCTGCTATAGTGTAGTTAAATGAAAGGGATCTTTCTTTCTATGTATTCGCAGTACATTATACTTGCCATTCCCTGCACCATGCGTCAATTCGATGCAGATGCTCCTGCATTTCAATACAGTTTTCCATTGTTCAACCTCTCTATGTACTACAGCATCATCCGCAAAAGCCTCAGTAAACTTCCGATGTTATCCGCAAGGTCATTTATATATATCGTGAAGAGCAACGGACCCATGACACACCCTTGTGGCACACCTGACATCACTCTCACTTCTGAAGACTTCTCTCTATTGAGAATGACATGCTGCATTCTGTTATCTAGGAACTCCTCAGTCCAATCACACAATTGGTCTGATGGACCAAAGAAGTACAGTCATCTCAATCCGACGCTAAATCCGTTTCAAAAATCACAGAAACGTAGAGGTTAAAGGCACTTTGGAACACTTCTCCAAAGATACTATAACTAGCTTCTTCCCACTTTCAGAGATCATACTGCTGCGGAGGAATGGTGGAGCACTCTAAAGGCGCCTTTCAACGAAGCGCGCAAATGCTCCCCGTCGGAGATTCGAATCCTCCCTCGGGCGTGTGTTTGTGTGTGTATGTGTTCTTACGTTAGATGTTTGTAGCCCTAGAAACTGATAACAACAGTTGTTAAGTCCTAGAGATGTACTAACAGTATAACATTTTTGAGATCAAACTGTTGGCAACGGTTACACTATCTTACCCGCGAGGACACGCGCGTGAGCATTTTGCTCACAGTAATTTTAAAACAATCGGTATTTTACCAATTTTAAATAGTCAAATATTTGTGTTTTCTTATAAACGCAACTAGAAATACTTATTTAGACATATTAAGTACATTACAAACGTTTCTTTGACTGTCAGCAAAATGCCGGCCGCGTTGGCCGAGGTGACTGAGGCGCTCAAGTCACGGTCAGCACGGCCACTACGGTCGGGGGTTCGAATTCCCTCTCGGGCATGGATATTTGTGCCGTCCTAGTTGGTAAGTAGTTCATAAGTAGCTTGTAAGTTTAGGGCTGATGACCTAGTTAAGTCCCATAAGCTTGACAAACATTTGAACATTTTTTTGTCAGAAAAATGCTATAAACGCGATCGATCGCGTAACTTTTAAAGGCGCGAGTTCTCGCGGGTTAAGTACGGTAAGAGGTCTCGTATTATGAAAATTCGTACTGATGGCGGTAACATGAAAATACAACTTCAGGTAGTACAGTTTGGTGAATGAACTTAGAACGGTCGATCGGACAACACAGGCGAATCACATCGCTGCACCTGCGTAGCGGTTGGTGTTGACAAAAGTTCAAATGTTTGTAAATCTATCGGACAAAACTGCGTGGCCATCAATCACTATGGACTGTTGTTCTATATAATTATGGCAGGGACATCAATAGGCAGTCAACCACTTGGCACTGGTTGACATCTGAGAATATTTAATTAACGGATACCGCCACAAAAATATGTTAAAATGTTTGTATATCTATGGGACTTAACTGCATGTTTATTAGAGCCTAGCTTACAAACTAAGGTAAACTAACCTAAGGACACACACACACACACACACACACACACACACACATGCCCCAGGGCGGTGTTGACATCCTGTACTACCCCCACCAGAATAGTAGTTCAGTTGAGCATCGCGAGTGTTCCTTGTTAGCCCTATTGGATAATATGCTTGTTTAGTGTGATGGTTCTGAACTGAGAACAGAACAACTAACGAGCGAAGGCTCTATTTAAAGTTTTGTCTTAAGACTGTTAAGATACTTGAGGAAACGCATTAGCTGGTGGTACTTGTTTATGAGAATCAAGCACTGTCCACGAAGTGTGTGTAGGAGTTTTTCGACCTTTATAAAGGAGGCCAAGCATGTGTTTCTGATTGTCCCTTTAGCGGACGACCGACGAATGCCGTCAGTGACGAAAATTTTGAGCACATTAATCACAAACGATCGTCGATTAACTGTGCGCATGATAGCGGATGGACTGCTGGTTAACCGTGAATCCGTGCGCTAAATTCTTACCCAGAATTTATGGATGAGGATGGCGTGTTGTCGTCTTGTGCCGCCGGCCGCGGTGGCCGAGGGGACTGAGGCGCTTCAGTCACGGTCTGCACGGCCACTACGGTAGGGGGTTCGAACCCCCCCTCGGGCATGGATATTTGTGCCGACCTTAGTATTAGCTAGTTCTTAAGTAGTTTGTATGTTTAGGGACTGATGACCCCGTAGTTAAGTCCCATAAGCTCTACAAACATTTGATTTTCGAGAAATCAATCATCAAAATGATGCTCATCACATTATCGATAGTGAAGGCAATATTCATAAGGAAGGTTCCACCCGAGGGAACGACGTTGAATGCATCAAAGTACGTAAAAAATTTGACCAGTTTCGTCCATCGTCTGCGCAGAGTACAACCCCAGTTCAGACTAGAAGGTTCAGTTGTTTTTTTTTTTTTTTTTTTTTTTTTTTTCACGACAACGCTCGCCTATACACAGCTAATATCGTCCTGCAGTTCTTGGAAAAATAAAAAATTGGTAGTGAAATTTGAACATCAATCATATTTGCCCGATCTCAATCCTGTGGACTTGTTCCTGTTCTCTCAAACTCGAAAGGGGATTTGACGATATTTCTGACATCCAACGATCCGTGACGAGGCTTTTGAACAGTATCACAAAGCAAGACTTCGTGCAAAGTTTCTAGGACATGTATTTCAGCGCTCAGTGATGCGTAGTTATTGGAGGTGGATATTTCGAAGCCCAGTACATCTACACATCTACTCCGCAATACATGGTAAGGTGAGTGTCGGAGGGTACACTGTACCACTACTAGGCATTTGCTTTCCTATTCCACTTCCAAATAGAACGAGGGAAAAATTAATGTCTGTATGCCTCTGTAGGAGCCCTAATTTCTCTCACCTTGTCTTTGTGATCTTTACGCGAAAAGTAGGTACGCGGCAGCAAGATCGTTCTGCAGTCAGCTTCAAATTCCGGCCCTTTAAATTTCCTCAGCGGAATTTCTCGTAAAGAACGTCGGTTTTCCTCCAGCGATTCCCATTTGGGTTCCTGGAGACTTTTGCTCACACTCGCGCATTGGTCAAACCCACCAGTAACAAACCTAGCTGCTCGCCTCTGAACTGCTTCCATGTCTTCCTTTAAACTTATCTGCTGCGGGTCCCAAACACTTCAGAAATACTCAAGCGTGGTCGTACAAGCGTTTTATACGCGGTCTCCTTTACAGGTGAAGTACATCTTCCCAAAATTCTGCCAATAAACCGAAGTCGGCTATCCGCCTTACTCACAACTGTCCTTACATGTTCGTTCCATTTCATATCGCTCTGCAATGTTATGCCTCGATATTTGAACGACGCTACAGCATGAAGAAGCTCACTATTAGTGCTGTATTCGAACATTATGGGATTGTTTTTCCTACTCATGCGCATCACCTTACATTTTGCTACATTGCGAGCTAGCTGCCATTCTTCACACCAACAAGAATTTTTGTTTAACTCATCCTGTATGCTATTACAATCCATTAATGGCGACACCCTTCTACACACCACAGCAATATCAGAAAACAGCCGCAAATTACAACTTACTCTATCCATCAGACCATTTATATAGATCATTATATATAAAGCAGTGTCCCTACGTTTGTGTGTTTGTGTCTACGTACCGTATACAAATCTACAGTTTTCTTCCAATGTTTACGAAATTTTGTGCACGTAAGCTTCAATCCATGAGGACGGTCGCCGTAAGTGTAAGAATCACGTACGATACGTAGTTCACGATATATGACGTCATAAACAATGAGATGCGCCAAAAACAGCTTCATTTAGCGACAATGCTGCTCATTTTTTTCTTAAACCACTGAACCGATTTCAACCAAATTGGGCACACACATTCCTCACCGTGAGGTAATAATTACTGCAGGGATAAGAATCACATATGACACATGGTTCAGTCTTTACTACTAATTGTTTTCCCAAGAGATTTTACAGACATACAGCACTTATACAAATGAAGATATACCTGAAAAATTATACGATTGTACAACATATGACTCAATAAATATGAGTTCGTTTAAATTTTATATTCCATTTGTATTTTGATTGCTACCTTTGTTTGAATACTGCACGTATAATTTTGTACATTATGCAAGACAGCCTTATTTCTTATATATTCTCCTATAAATATAATATGAGTTTTAAAAAAAGGATATGGACAGAGAGAGAAGGGATAGGAGAAGTACTTGCTCAAGACAGGAATAATTAAATAAATAACCGGGCAACGCCGGGTTTTCAGCTAGTAGAAAATAACAGCGGTCCTATCACACTCCCCTGAGGCACACCTGACGATACACTCGTCTCTGATTAAAACTCGCTGTCGAGAACAATGAACTGTGTTCTATTTCTTAGGAAGTCTTCCAGTTAGTCAGAAACCTGTGAACCTATTCCATGAGCTCGCATCTTCGTTAGCAATCTGCCGCGTCAAACGCCAGTAAGATAACTGCAGTTCCAGTGTCGACTGATGCTTCAGATGGCTGGGCGTTCACTTTTTTCAATGCTGGATCCTGATAGTGCGTCCCCCCTCCCCCACCCTCTCCGCACGACGATATTTCGGGGAAAACGCCCCGCTTCCCCCCCCCCCCTTATTTAGATATATTTTCGTTAGAAGATCTGCAGAATGTTTTACTTCGACTTCTTTGCGCTTCCTTCAACTGGAGCTGAGGCGTCGGTCTACCAAGCTACTTTATTTCACACTTCTCATCCAAGCTTAAAGCTGAGTGATTTGTTTCTAAAAGATACTGAACGTTGTTCATATTTCTTCCATAATAAACGCCAAGAACATATGAATACGCATATGAACATTAAAACACAGCAACTGATGACACTGCGAAGTGGCCGTAACAAAATGAATCTGTTAGGATGAAGAGACCAGCTACCTTCGGCTCACGTGACACTGTAAGCAGCACCCCCTCCTAACGTTACGCATGCGCAAAGGCTACTCTCCCCCACCTCTTTTCAAACGTTAAATATTTGGTACAACAAAGTGCATAAATGCCATTCATCCTCATAATCTCGACCCATTTGCAAAAACGTCCACAGTTTATGTGGCAAGTAACAATACAAAATTCATTTATGTTCCCGTATCTGTTTAAAAGAAAGATTGGGTTTAAAAAAAAATTGCTTGCAGGTGGTCGCGAACCAACTACCTTCGACAACGCATAGTGATACCGCAAACCACACAGCTGCCGCGGCGGAGCAGCCGAGCGCAATGAGGCGCTATGCTACGAGGCCGTTCCCCGTCGGAGGTTGGAACCCCCCCCCCCCCCGCCTCGGGCATGGATGTTTGTGCTGTCTTTAGTATTAAGTAGTTTGTAAGTCTAGGTACTGCTGACCCCGCAGTTAAGTCGCATAAGCTGCCTTCATTATTATTCGTTTCGGATATTCTGAAGGCTTCTACAGTTGATGCATCTTGGTAAATTATGTGATATTTGAACAAATATGGCATGTTTTTGATGAATCTTCAATTCGTCAAAAACAAATCTGAAGGGCGGGTATTGCCTTCACGGAAGATTTGCGCATGCGCATGGCGAGGTGCGCAGTAGCTCCATTGCCTTTTCTTCGGGACCATTCGTGCCGAACCGCCAGAGCTCGAGTAGCCAGGAGCTGGCGTCTCTACCAGCTCCAACGCCAGTGTTAAAAGCGTCGTTTCCCCTTGCCCCTCCCTGCCGCGGGAGCGCCCATATGCTGCCTCCAGGGGGTTCAGGAGGGAATCTGAACCTCAGCCGCGCATGCGCATTGCAACGCTGCGGTTACTGCCGTCTATATTAAGGGGCCACGCTACTAGTCGTATACTTGCTGTCTCCGCGACGTAAAACGTTTCTCATGCGATAAAAAAATACTTTGAATGTGCGTATGAAATGATTTGGTAAAAGAACGAAACGGATAATGATAGTTTAAAAATACTATTTATTTTATATATTTACTTTGTTCTTTTCACGACGAGCTTTTTTTCGGGGGCTCACTGAAGCAGTGAACACATAGGACTTGCGACGCCACTGATTTATACGGTTGGTTTGATGCAAGTGGACACAAAGTATGACTCACGGGACTTCATCAGTTGATATTCGATAAAGAGAGTGCTGCACACAGTTATTTTCATGTTCTATAAATTATCACTGTTATCTCTAATGGTATTCCCATAATATTCCTGTAATTCATCAATGCCGACAATCGGTCGACAATCTCACTACGCAAAACTAGAACTAGTATCAGAAATAAATGACATTTATTTATTGTTTGTACGTAATGCCAACTTCTGAGACATAACAGTAGGCACAAAACAAACCTAGTCACAGCCTTCTGGACTGTATTTCTTAAGATATGACTGCTCAACTGTGGGAGGTTAAGAGGGGCGTTTGAGAAGTCCCTGTAAAGTCCGAGGTCATGTTTATTTAGTAGCATCAAGAGACTTAACAGAAGCTTGATTATGGTGACTTTGCACCTTCGATTAGAAAAGTGTATAAGCGGTTTCAAAATTTTCGGAGTGGCCACATGGGCACAAGTGATGATGAACGTTCTGGACGCCCTGTGGAGGTTACGACTCCAGACATCATTGATTAAATCAATGATGTGGTGATGGATGTCAGAAGAGTTAAGGTCTGAGAGATTGCTAGTGCTGTGGACATCTCGAATGAACGGCTGCGTAATATGTTGCGTAAACATTTGGACATGAGAAAGCTATCCGCAAGATGGGTGCCGCGATTGCTCACGCTTGACCAAAAACGGAATTGTGTGACGTGTTGCAAGGATTGTTAGCAGCTGTTCAGGAAGAATCCGGAGGACTTTTCAAATTTTCAAATGTTTGTACAGTCTATGGGACTTAACTACGAGGTCATCAGTCCCTGAACTTAGAAACTTCTTATGAACTACTTACGAACTAGGACGGCACAAATATCCATGCCCTAGGGGGGATTCGAACCCCCGACCGTAGTGGGCGCGCAGACCATGACTGGAGCGCCTCAGTCCCCTCGGCCACCGCGGCCGGCCCGAAGGACTTTAAGTGTCGCTTCGTGACTGTGGATGAAACATGGATACATTACCATACTCCTGAGACCAAAGAACAATCTAAACAATGGGTTACCTAGGGAGAATCTGCACCAAAAAAGGCAAAGACCGGTCCTTCGGCCGGAAAGGTTATGGCGACGGTCTGTTGGGATTCGCAAGGGATAATCCTCATCGACTGGGTAAAACTATTACAGGGTAAAACTATTACAGGTGCACATTATTCATCGTTATTGGACCGTTTGAAAACCGAGCTTCAAGAACAAACGCCGGCGATCGGCCCACAAAGACGTCCTATTCCATTACGACAATGCACCAACACATGCCTCAGCAGTTGTGGTCGTAAAATTATTGGAAATAGGATTCCATCTATTTTCACATTCCCCCTATCGTATCCCTCGGAGTCCTGTTTGTTACCCAATTCGAAGAAATGGCTTGCGGGGCGGAGATTTCATTCAAACAAGGAGGTGATTGCAGAAACTAATAGCTATTCTGCAGGTTCGGACAATTTCTATTATTGCGAAGGGATCAACAAATTAGAACAGCGTTGGACTAAGTGTATAAGTCTAAAAGGAGACTATGTCGAAAAATAAAAACGGTGTTCCCCTAAATACGTTAGTATTTTCTTCATTTTTGCGCGGGCTTTTCGAACGTCCCTCGTACAGGACTCTTCTCCTAATACAAGCTTCCTAGGGTTTTATTTGCGGACGGAGAAGTTAGTACTGCTTCCTCCCACAAGTCCCCTAAAACCTCCACATCCTTGCGGATACTGTTGCGTAGCAGTGTGCGTTTGTACCGCCCTACAGTACGCACGAGGTGCCGTAGTTGCTGTCCAATACTTTATGGAAAGCGTAGAGTTCTGACTAACCTGTTGTCTTCTATAGTTGTGTCCCCAGCGCAGAACACAACACACAGGTCGTAGGTTCTTCTACAGCATATAAGTGAGGCTAAAATAAGTTCTGTATGATGGAAGCATAAGAAGCGACTCGCGAGATTTTTTAATTGTCAGGGATGCCATTTATTAAATAAATAATTAAATATGAACAACTATTGTTAATATGATACGGCCTATGCTGCCCACATCTCATGTTGAGACCTCGACTGTTATCACTATTACAAAAATCTTTACTCATGACCGGCGCGGTCCGGCGCGTATAGCGGTCAGCTCGAGACTGAAGCTGCGGCGCGTTGCGAGACTAGAGGCAAAGATATATATATATATATATATATATATATATATATATATATATATATATATATATATATATATTACTCTGTGCTAGAGGGCACCTGACGCTCTATTTCGCGCCAAAACAGGGCCGTCGCGCGCCTTCTGCAAAATCGCTCTTCTCTTGTTACAATAAGAGAAGGCACCTTAAACTTTTTAAATTGTCAAAATCTAGCCTGTCCTTGAGAGATATTTATTACAAATTCTCAGCTCTGAATAATTAATATTTAGTATATAATAAACAAAAGTAATTTCAAAAGAAATCACGTGACGTGAAATGCAGCAGCCAATGCGAGGAGAGCACCAGTAACATAGGCGGGCTTTCCCACGGGAACCAGCACCTACTGTGCCGTATGCTACTGCTCCCCACCCCACATTTCAACATATGCTGCACTTCTGTCTCTCTTACGCGTTTAAGACACGTACGATGTTAGCAAAGAAACGGCCAGCGGCCAGAAATATGAAGTGGCCACAGGCCAGGAATATCACACTAACTCACTGCCAGAACAACACTCCCCCACTGAGCTGATCAGAGGTGTTCGGTCTCCTCCATCGGCGACGCTCCAGGAAATGCAGTATTCTCGCGAGCTGGTCCCGCGAATCTGGTGACAGTGGAGTGTTTACGCGGCGCGCCATTGTGGTGGCGGGCTGCGAGACGTTTCGACAGCGGGGCGCCTCCTCGGGAGCAGGAGCGCCCTAAGTGCCTCCCCCCCCCCCCCCCAGAAGGGGCGGCCATTAGAGCGGCTGCCCCCGCCATCCATCACCCGCGCCTCGCCTCGGCCGCCGCTATTGACACGGCTCGCTTTTCATGCGGCGCCTCTGCATATCAATATCCCGACCACGAGTGTCTGATAGAGCCCGCACCGCCACCGTAGCTGCGGCTGCGGCTGTAGCCAGACCAGACATCCGCCGCTAGCCCACTCCGCCGTCCTGCGCCACTTCGCAATCTACTGTTAGGTGATGCCTGCTTACTAACTGCGGTATCCAGTTAATCATTTAAAAAGGCTAGATGTATCCGCACAGTTTAATACGTTTCTTGCGGAGGAAAAAATTCAGATTTTTACACGCTACAATCTACATCTGCATCTGATACTCTGCAAATCACATTTAAGTGCCTAGTAGAGGGTTCATCGAACCATTATACATCTCCCATTCCATCCCCGAATAGCGCGCCGGAAGAAAGAACACCTGAATCTCTCGTATCTTATTCTGATCATCATTTCTACCTATGTAAGTCCCAGTCAACAATATATTTTCGCATTCGGAGGAGAATGTTGGCGATTGTAGTTTCGGAAGTAGTCCACGCCGCAGCGATAAGCGCCGTTGTTGTAATGATTCCCATCCCAGATCCTGTATCATTTCCGTAACGCTGTCTCCCCTGTATCGTGACAATACGAAACGAGCTGCCCTTCTTTGGACTCTTTCGATGTCCTCTGTCAAACCCACCTGATAAGGATCCCACACTGGGCATCAATACTCCAAAAATGGACGGACAAGCGTTGTGTATGCAGTTTCTTTAGTAGTTCTGTTGCATCTTTTAAGGGTTCTGCCAATAGAACGGAGTCTCTGGTTCACCTTTCCCAGACATTATCTACGTGTTCTTTCCAATTGAAGTCTGATGTAATAGTAATTCCCAGATATTTTGTGGAGTTTACAGCCTTCACTTTTGATTTATCTTGGAAACAAAGTTTAACGGATTTTTTTCGTATTCATGTGGACGACTTCACACTTCTCATTATTTAGAGTCAATTGGCAATTCTTACACTATACCGAGTGGACTGAGGCGCTCCAGTCACGGTCTGCACGGCCACTACGGTCGGGAGTTCGAATCCCCCCTCGGGCATGGATATTCCTGCCGTCCTAGTTCGTAAGTAGTTCATAAGTAGTTTGTAAACTTAGGGACCTATAACCCCGTAGTTAAGTCCCATAAGATTTACAAACAACAACTTACACTACAGTGATATATTATTCAGATTTTTCTGCAGTTGGTTTTGATCTTCAGATGATTTTACTAGACGGTAAATGACGGCGTCATCTGCAAACAACCTAAGAGAGCCACTTAGATGTTCCCCTAAATTGTTTATGTAAATAAGGAACAGCAAAGGACCAATAACACTACGCTGTGGAACGCCCGATATCACCTCTGTTATAGTTCATGACTTACCATGTGTCTGTTTAGCCACCGGTCGAGTACCAGCAGACGAAGCCTTCTGTAAGTGAAACCGGCTTCTCATTAGAAATGTCGAAATGTTTGTTAAGCTTAAGGGACTTAACTACGGGGTCATCAGTCCCTAAACTTACAAACTACTTGAACTACCTTATACTAAAGGCGACACAAACATCCACGACCCAGGGGGGATTAGAACCCCCGACAGCGGCGGCCGTGCAGACTGGTGCGCCTCAGACCTCTTGGCCACTGCGGACGGCTTCTGATTAGAAGCGACATATGGTATTTTGAGGAAGGCGACAGTTTTTCTTTCGGGGATAGTCACGGGGGATGAAACTTGGGTACCGTACGACACCCCTGAAACAAAACGCCGATCAGTGGAATGGAGGCACACTTCATCCCCAAAGAAGGTTAATCCTAAGCAAATCTTGATACCTCGAAAAGTCATACACATAGTTTTTTGGGACAGAAAAGGCATTTTGCTGATAGATTTCTTACCACGAGGCCATACAATCAATGCACATGGTTACTGCGACACCATTGAGGAATTGCGCCGCGCAATACAGAACAAGCGCCGAGGATTACTGGCAAAATGTGTTGATTTTTTTCCACGATAATGCGCAACCTCACAACTCTTACGGGAACTTCACTGGGACGTGTTCGATCATCCTCCATTCAACCCGGACCTCGCGCCTTGCGACTTTCATCTCTTCTTGCACCTAAAATCTGTCCTTTGTGATCAACGCTTCAACAGTGATGACGAGCTGAAAGAACACGTTACCACATGGTTGAATACTCAGGCAGCAACTTTCTATGAAGAAAGCATTCAAAAACTTGTGCCACGCTTTGACAAGTGCCTACAAAATTTCGGAAGCTATATATAAAAGTAGTTTAACAGTTGTAGATCTTTGCACAATACACGTTTGTTTTTAAGACCCAAACGGAACTTTGCGGACATACCTCGTACTATGGCGGAGCAATAGCATATCTACAAAAATATATATGAATATTACGCAGTGGAACGACACCAATCATAAGTTCAAAACACATCTGTGTAAAACTATTCCTCTGCCAATAACAGTAAAAATGAGTAGTTATGGTGTACCTGAAGCACATCTACACACACACACACACACACACACACACTCACACACACACACTCACACTCAGAAGAGATACAATACTATTATGGATGATGGATCACTCACAGACACACAATAGCTGTTCATTGCATCAATGATCATACTCACAAGGTCAGTTGAGTTCCTTTAAGTACATATGATACAGGGTGATCCACCAAGATATGCAAATATTTTAATATGATATTCTACGAGTAAAACTAAAGAATAAAGTTCTGCCCACCTGTGAGCTGGCGAAAACTTCGCTGAAATCTGCATCCACACGCACACTTCAAGTACCGTTGTCACTTCACTAAAACCGGGTTTCCACACGCATGAATTTCTTACACATGCATTCCCCCACCACCCTCCCTACATACGTTAGCGTTTCCACGCAAAGAGGTCGGAAACACTATTTACGCGACTTTCAAGATGCCCACTAGTGAATTTTTTCATGCGGGAGTATTACACCTTTCAGCTGTAGAGTTTATATAAAGTTGAGGAAGAAAAAAAAATAGATGCTCTAATGCTGAATATAGACGTGTGAATTTCTTGGGAAATTTGTGAAGCGGTAAGATAAATTATGAGTAAACTTTTAGTATTGGCATTGTAACGTGCTAATGTTGGCAACGACCTCGGCATTACTTTTTGAAAACTCAATGACAAACACAGTGAGGGTAAAACTCTTTCGTTTCGACTTTGAAATAAATAATTAATGCTGTTCCTGCTCTATGGTTGACTTGCATGTACTCTTCTGTAATCAGTAAGTTATCCTCTTAAAGCGAACATTTCGCAGCGTACAAGGCACAATCGCCACCGTTACTGTACGATTTAACTCAACTTTGGAATCCTTTTGTGCCGTGTTTCTCACATTATACGAAAGTCTAATACAAGGATATGAGATACCTTACCAACTCGTATTACTTTACAAGGTCATGTGGCTGCTGGAGACACTGCAATATATAGAATACTGAAGAGCGTAATTATTAAATTGTTATATACAAATCAATAAAAATAGATCAGAAAATATGGTTCATGTCGGTACTACTGAGCTTTGTTTTTCCCTGTTTAATATTAACTGCAGTGTGCTATGTTCACACATTCATACTGTTTCAGCTAACTTCATTACCATCATTTACAAAAATTAAATTCTCTACAACTTCTGTTGAAAAAGTTGTGCAGTTGTGTGGAATTTTAAAAGAAATTGGGCCAAGTAATTAATAAATTACAAATTTTCAAAAAATAATAATATTAATTCTTTGCTTCTCTAGAATTTCTGGAAAGCCACTCAATATTTACGCCTTGGACAAGTTTTATTAGATTCAACAGATCAGTAACAAGAAAATAAACGGAAACCGTGCTTTACTGCAACCTCGGGGAGGTTCATGATGGCTTCATATTAGTGAAGTTGCTAAATTTCAGGCAAACTCTTTTATTAGCCCTAACTCCGTAACTAAACAAATGCGGACATCTGTTTATATGAACTTTTTTCTTTAGTTTTACAGGTTAATATATTTGCATATCTTCGTGAATCAGCCTGTTTAAGGATTCATTCATATGTAATTAATGGTACTCAACTGACCTTGTCAGTATAATCATTGGTGCAACTGGTGAACAGCTATTAACTTTGTATTGTATCATTTCTGTGTGTACGTGTGCGTGTGTGTATAGATATGCTTCTGGTTCACCATAAATATTCATTTTAAATGCTATTAAAAGAGGCACTCCTGTACACAGGTGTGTTTTGAAATTAGGATTTCTTTCGTCCCACTGCAAAATAGTGTCTTTCATTTCTATGTGCGTAGATTTGCTATTGATCCGTCATAACATATTCGTTCTAACTGCTGTTGGCAGAGGCGCTTCTGTCTGCAGATGTGTGTGGAACTTATGATTTGTAGCCCCATTGCTTAATAGTAACTGTTCGTCCTTTCTTGATATTACTGTATCTTTCCACCGTTTTCTGGGCTCTCCCTAGCACTGACCTGGTTAGAACGAATGCTTTGTGAGGTGTAAGTGTGTGTGTGTGTAAGCCACCATTAAAGCTGTTCAGGACGATGCTATGAAGTTTTTTTTTCTGTTTTGCAGGATTGTTTCAGCAAATACTTGAAAGTATGGCCGAAGACCTGGGGTGTTAGCAGTAGAGACAGCTGCTGCAGATGCACCTCCAATAAAATCTCCTCATCCTCAACCCCATCTTGGAAATTTTGAGAAACTAGATGTGCTTCATAAAATTATGGAATCCATCTAGAAGCGGAACTGTCGTGTAAGTGGAAGTACACGCATAATCATTTCATCTTCAATAGCGTAGACAAAATATGGTAATCCTCCAGTTCTTAAATCAAAGTCATGAATTACTGTGTGGCTGTTACAGATCATAATGTTGATAATGATCATGACAGAATCCTTGAATGGATCCATCGTGACACCTGGATGGGGTGGTTAAGGAGGAGGAAACAGCTCATCACGATATCTTGATGCAACTCGCTAGTCGCAGCGATGGGTTGAAATATAACACCACAACCCGGTTAGTGAACGAATATCTGTTTCTTAGTCAGTGAGTGAATGCATGGATGACATTGCTAATGTACACCCTTCTTGTACACATGATATTATGGACTTCATATTAATAAAAAGGTCACACCACACTGGATGCAAGTACTAACCATAAGTCGTGTCATTGGATAGTACTCGCTGGTGGTATTCATTATTGGAGCACTGGCGGATATATATATTAAGCTGCGATATTCATACAAAGAAAATTACTCCATAACTTCCTTTCTACATAGCTCAAAACAGTTAGATCTGGTAACATATCATGCACAATACACAAATGGTAAAGTATTTTATTCAGTTATTGGTAACAATAGTAGTCCAACAAGGCCACTTCAGAATTTTCTTTTGCCTCATATATATTTCCCATAATTTGGCTGTGTTTTGTTATAACATGTAAATAAGTTTAAATGTAGTTCGTTCTCAGAGTGCTAGGTACCATCCTGCTTTATGTAGCAAGTTGGGCTAGATGTGTGATGGCATCGATCAGGCTGGAAACTCGACACCCTACTGCGTTCACAAGGCCGCCCTGTGCTTTCTGTTTCAGCTGCTCTGCCTGCATCGCCATGGTCCACCACGACCACATGCCATCGCCACTGTTGCTGCTGCCACCTGGGACCATTGTTGCTGCTGCTGCTTGATGTTGAGCAGTGGCTCTAGGAACCATTGCCAGTCAGTAGGCACCGCCGCCACCTCCTACTGTTCCTCTTCAGTGCCGCCTGCTGCTGCCGTGAACACCACTGTTGTCGCCATTGTCTCATATAACTGTGGTATCACTGCCCATGTTTTGCCGCCAACTACCCAGGTGATACCTGTCACTGGTAGGCACCCTCTGCATGCCCTTCCTTTTTCCTACAACTGATACCCATACCAGTTCCATCATTTATACTTCTCCTTCACAGGGTACCAATACAACCTGGAGCTCCTCCTCAGACCTCCCCACCCTGCCCCATCGCCTGTCTTCGCTATTGCCTCCCCTTATCGTTTATCCTCCCCCACACAACCTGTATCCTCCTACCAGCTTTTCCTCGCCCATGCGACCTCCAAACTGAATTACCCCACCCATGTGACATCCACCAACTGCCATTTGACAGATTTTGTAATGCTACCACCTCTTGACACAGATGCCCCTCAGGAAGTATCTGCCTCTCTCATTTAATCCCATTCTCCAACAAACCTCCCAACCCCTTCTCTCCAAGAAGCCCCCAAAACACTCAACACACAGAACCTGCTTAGCCTCCCAGACTGTTCTGTCATCATGGTCACTTCCACACTACTTCCCAGCCCCTGACTAAAAATACGTTCTTTCTCTCCCATGCAGAACGCATATTCCCAGATACCTGCACCCTCACCCTGGAATGTGAAAATACACCTCCAATCCTTGTATATACTATCTGATGTCCTGCAAAGATTGTGGCTTTATTAAGTCCCCAAATTGTTCCTTTCACACCAGCGTCCTTTACAAGATCTCCCAAGACCTTTAGCCTCAGACCTTCACTGCTGTATTACAAAGCACAGCCCTCTCATCACGGAGGCGAGTTACTGCTGGAGATGAACTCTTAACCAAACCTAGAAATCTCTTCTGCCCACCATATCTGCCTCCAGTCTTGTGAACCTCATGCATGTCTCCATAGGTTCTCACTTCTCCATGGACCTTCTCCTTAAGGGGGAACCTTCACTTTCTCTTACGCTATCATAAGGTCGATCCTTCCACATACGCCCCTCCCCAAGTGGTACTGTTGCCAGAATTGTCTTATTCGCAATGATCTCTTCAGCTCTGGCTATAAGGCCACCCATTTCCTCAAACAGGGCCCCAACCTTGACCTCTAATATGTGGATTGAGGCCTATTCGACATATTCCTACAAGTGTAAGGCCAAATCTCCTCCTGTCACTCCCAAACTCACCCAATCCGTCCCTTGTTAATCCAATCCACCCAAGTATCTCTTTACCATACTGTCACCTGTGCCACCATTTACGTTCATTCTACCATTCCTATCCCATGTGATTTTCTCTTCCACATTGGCTGATGACAAAACGGCTTTAATATATATAACAAAATTTGATTCTCTACTAATAACGAATTGTAATGAGTTATCTTTATCATTTAATGTTAGGTTGTATCAGTGGGTGGATTTCACTAATAAATTAGATTATACCGATCCTTTTCTTGTTAACCATTGCAGTAAGGTTAAATTTATTGTGAAGTATTTTGAATCATTTCAGGTGAAACATGTTAAGGTTCATTTGCTAACCGAGTGTGACGTTAAGTATAATGGCTGGGCGGGGCGTTAGGTACGCTGGTATAACAAGGCCTTTCGGTCCATGCAGGTTCGTAAGAAGCAGTTATATTTGTTTGGCGATGCTAATATTGGTAGGCGAAGTTAGTTGAGAAAGTATTGTCTAAGACGCAGCACGTCTATATGCCCTACTGCTCGGAATTTGGGTTTGAGGGTTATGACAGCCGAATTCATAATGTTATACTGCTTGAAGAGTTCTATTGCAACCGTTGGAGTCCATTTGCCAGTATATTAAAACGTATTGTTGAGGTCAGACCTGATGTCATCCTGTAGCAAACCGTGTCTGTTGCTGTAACTTCCCACATTCCCATTAAGAGAATGGTCACACTGTATTGAAATACCCACTGAAATTGAGCAAATAAAAAAGAAACATAATTACCATTAATATTATAAAGAATTACTGTCATCCTTTAATCACATCCTCCATGACTACAACCTTCCCATCCAGCACACAGTGATCGAATTCCCCTCCAAATTCCAGTTGGGGGAGGGGAGCAGGTGTAGCATCACATCTCCACGAAGAGGACAAGTCAGAAGGGAGTATGAGTACTTCCATTTTGGTAGTGCACCTAACCAGCTGATATGCTTATGCTAAAATTGCAGACATTGCTGGGCTCAGTAAAAGACAACCTCGGACTCAGAAGACCGGGAATGTGTGAATCCCATGCCAGTGTGGAAAGTCTTAGATTGGTCAGACGTGTCGCACTGTTTAAGACAGATGCGACGAACATCAACGTCACACTAGATTGGGTCAACCGGACAAATTGGCTGTAGCTGAACACTGTTTTCATTCTGGACACGGCATGAAATATGAAGAGACCAAGATCCTCTCTTCCGCGTCCACATACTGGGATTCCATAATCAAAAAATCCGGCGAAATATGCATCGTCAAAGACTCAGTAGGCCATGGGAACCGGCCTTGGCAGTTCTGAGACATCGTCATCCGCAGGAGAACGAGCCACCTATTGACGCAGATGGGTAATCGTAGCCAGGGCGCCTAAAAACGCGCACTCAGGGAGTTCAACGCCAGCGCCGCTCCTTCCTGCGCCACGCCTGTGCAGACCACCGGCGGTCCATTCAACGGTCCTCCGGTACGGCAGGAGGCCCTCACTGTTTACGCCGCGACGCATTGGTCTACGATGGCATCACACCAGCGCCAGCGCCTTTGCCTTAGGCTGGTATTACACTATCAAATTATTTGTCAAAGAATTGGACAAAGAAAAATTGGACGTAGTGTAATGCGAACATCGTCCAATATTTCATCCAATCTCGGCCTCGGCCTAGATTTGATCAAAGAAATCGCTCGTCTTCTGTTTCCTGCAGTGAGAAATGTGACCGCTTGGAGCGCTAGTAGTATACAGCTTCCTTGCCACTACAGCTGTTTTATTTGGAGGTTAAATATCTGACATTACTTGGACATAACGTTCGTATTCGTAAACATGGCTAGTAGTGGAATGTTTGTGTAGTGTTTTCTAGCAACAACAAAATTTTAAAAATCAGATGGGGCGTTGTATAACAGGTGACAAGGCCAATTCACACTGTCCGTCACGTCAATTCCCGTAGCCCAATACCCTGCGGCAAAAGTGAGGTTAAGTTACAATCTGTGATGTAAAAAAGTCATTATATACTATCGGAATTTAAGTAATACCCCTAAATCTTAATACAGCCGAAGCAGATTTTACAAGGTATGATTTTGGTAATGTGGTGTGCTAAGTTCTAGGAAATGAAACAACTTTCAAAACATCGACATCTGTTTGCAAGCGAATCTATGAACATATAAATACGTCAGCCAATTTTTGTAAGGAAATAAATAGAGCCTATTTACTTTATCAGCAATGTTTCCCCCCTTACATTGTTAATAAAGTCATAAACAATTTAGATTATCCTCTTTGTCAGTGCTCACATTTTCCATTTAAAACTTTATTTAATGAAACTTGCTTTATCAACTTAACAATCTTATTCGTATACACTGTTTGAGTCAGCCTTTTTGTTACTCTATTGCAAACTGAAGGATGAAGAGCGACGAAATAATTAGCAGTGAACGGCCTGGCTGTTCTGCCGACGGAATAAAAGAGAAAAATCCTCCCGGTCCCGTAACAAATTTTATTTATCTCGCTCTGACACCCACGGTTTCATCCAAGTGCGTTTCCTTTTCTTTTTTCCCTCCTTCTATTCTAAATGCAAACACAACGCAACTGTAGTATAAACAATAGCTGAGCATTACACCGCCATTTTGAAGCAAATTTGAGAAAATATTGGATGATAGTGTAATACCCCCTTTTGCGTTTCATCCAATTTCTTTATCAAAAAATATGACCAATATTTCATCCAAGTTTTTCGTCCAATTCTTTGTCCAATAATTTGATAGTGTAATACCGGCCTTAGCAAAAAGCCAGCATATATATTGGCGAGCAGAGCAGCAACAACGTCAGTAACACCTGAAGATGGAGATCAGTTGTCTTGCTGAAATATTGTGCGAGCATTACAATACCACCCGACGTAACTCCCGTGAACATTTCAAGAATATGGCAATGTTTTCAGCAAAGTTTAATACTGTTATCCTTTCAGTATGAATCTCAATCCCTGTCCTGAATTTTTATTACTTTAATTGCTTCACCATCATATGATTTGTACATCAAGAGAGAAAAATTGTGTTTCTGTCTTGGTATTTCATTGTTATTGTTCTTTTGTGTTTCTTAAAGAAACATGACCCAACTTTAATCACAGCCTACTCCAGTTTTCTGAGTTCTAATCTATTGCCCTTTTTTGCCTTGTTGGAACGCTTCTTAATTGTCTCAATTCAAATGTTTCTGTTAACTCTTGCATGCATTATAAGATACAATGTACAAATTTCCCAAAGCTAAACTAACATTCATCTAACAATTTTCGATTCCATTATTTTGTATTCCAAACAGAGTGTTTAAAAAAATATATTCCTTTTGCCATAAAGGAAGGTAGACCTTGCTATTAGTTTCAATTCATATAAAGGACAAAAAAGTGTTTGCAATCAACAGAAACACCTGCTATTGTAACAGTGTACTTTTTATATGTAGGAACATACAACTGTGTAGTACTTTTCACTTTTTTTTTTTTTTTTTTTTTTTCCAACATTTCGTTTAACTACCACAAGTATTGTACGCAGCGCCCATATAGCTCACAACACACAATTAGGCTACAGTGAAACTAACTGAATATTTTCGTTAGAATTACGAACATTCCGCCATTCATGTGTTGTTTCATTTATTCGAGTCAAATCATTAAACTTCAGCATATGAGAGGCATATATACACACACATAAAAACATAAAAAAAAAGGTAAAGCAGTCAACAATCCGAAGATTGGTTTGAACACCACAGTGCTTTACTAGGCATGGTCGTGTTTGGAGGTGGTATGCCGTTGCCTTCCTCCGACCTTGGAACTGACTTACCCAGCCAGTTATAGGGGGACCTACAGTTTAACGTGGGTTCCGAACCACCGTGCTACTTGGTATTTTTCACATGAGCAACACTGCCAGAGGTGAAAAAAGTGGAAAATGACAGATAAAAATTCTAGGACCGGGCGGGGATCGAACCCGCAACCTTCGGATTTGTAGTCTGGTACTCTACCACTGTGCAACCGAGGCGCACACCATAAAAACCTATAAAAAGTAATTGCTAATTCAAAACTAAAGGCAGTGTTACATCTCACAGGGCATTGTCTACATTGTTATCAAGGAATGTTAAAAAAGCTCCTCAGCAACACTTTGGAGCTATTTTTCATTTACACATAAGAATATAAAGTACACACTGAACGACTATACATTATACACTCAATAAAAGAAGCAGTAAACTGCTATGCATATCTATTCTACATGTAAACGAGAGGTCATTGTTCATAATGAATCCATAAACATGTAAATCTACTGAGCCCGCAGTAAAACAACAACAGGTCCACTTAATAATGGCAATAGCTGAAACAAGCATGTGGTGGAAAGAACCAACTCTAGCAGAATAAATATTATTGCAGCAAACTTGGATTCATTCTCTATTATGTTAATGTTATATTTCGACCTTGTGTACGCTACAGGCCATTACTGACAAAAATTATATTTTACCACTGTTACGTAGATAAAACACTACTATAGTAAATGGAGATGATAGTGACATTAAAAAAAATACACCAGAAATTAAACACTTGGCATAGAAAAATAAAATTAACACTAGAGAAAGAAAAAAAAGCAACCAAATGTATTCATTTTTTGGACTTAACAATAAATACACCAACAAGTGCAATATCAATATACAAAAAAAAACAGTAGGTCATGTTCGGAATTACAAGTAGCCCATGTGGCCAGTGCAGCACTCGGCTGGTCTGGGCTGTCCTGGGCTGTTCTGCTGTTGGTGTGAAGAATGGCAGCAGTCGCAATGTAGCAATTGTTAATATCTGATCAAGACTGTTTTTTGTATATTGATCATACCAAATAGATTGCTGTTTTCTCCTCTGACTAATGTTGTCAAAATTAAAAAGTGCAATATATTTTTGAAATTTATAGAAATCCAACCCCTACAGATAACAACATAAATAAAATTTATTGTCATCTAAAATCACAGAAAAACATGTTTTTCAAATCATTGATCAATCGAATGGCTGACCTACTCCAGGAGGAAATTGAACTTCCACAATATGTAGCCCAAAAGAATCATTTCAACCTAAACATGGTACTCAGACTATAAACAACACATGGATACCCATACATAACAAGATATTAAAAAAAAGGAGACAGAATTCTAACCAGACCAACAACGTATCTAGGCAACAAGTCTAACAAAATGAACGAAACATTTAAGAAAACTAACTAGAAATTTACACCCATCCAAAAATAAATAAATAAATAATTTAAAAAAAATTTAAAAAAATACCCAAATGATATTCTCAATGAACAAACAGATTTGAGAGATAAAAGTTATTGAGAGAACTTTATTGAAATATTGGAAAGGGAAAACGGCGAAAAAATTTCACACAAAAAACAAAATGATCATTTTTACTCAGGTTGTATTATGTATGATTCATGACCAAACCCTCTGACCAACAAAGATATAATTTAATGTAAACATAAAGCATCAAAGGAGTAAAAAGTGTCTATTTATCAAATAAATCCAATAATGAGATAAAATATAACTTCAAGATCTTGTTACAAAAATAACACAGACTCTAAAATTCTTTATACACTTCAGGCTAACTAGACATAAGTAAATTTGTAACGAAAAATTATATATATATATATATATATATATATATATATATATATATATATATATATATAATATAGTGAGGACAGTTACAACTCACCGCAAAGACGTGGCGATGAGATGCGACAGGCACATACAAAAGACACACACATACAACACATTCAGCTATCGGCCATGGCCTTCCTCAGAAATAGAGCACTCACGCAATCACACAGGCACACAACACAGTCATACAACCATCACCTCCGACTGCCACACAGTCGGAGGTGATGGTTGTATGACTGTGTTGTGTGCCTGTGTGATTGCGTGAGTGCTCTATTTCTGAGGAAGGCCATGGCCGATAGCTGAATGTGTTGTATGTGTGTGTCTTTTGTATGTGCCTGTCGCATCTCATCGCCACGTCTTTGCGGTGAGTTGTAACTGTCCTCACTATATTATTTATTCCAACCTGGACTTTCCATTATATATATATATATATATATATATATATATATATATATATATATATATATAAAATTGTAATTGATAGTAGTACGTCATGACCAAACATCAAGGCATTGGACTATTACCTTTCATTACAGGTGTGAGACATCACAAGCTTGGAGGACCGGTAATAATAATAATAATATGGTTTTCTGTTCTGCAGAACCTAATTGAGGAGTAAGACTCCATGCTCATGGAACAAGTCAGTACATGAAGTTTAATCAACATGGTAAAACACAACAGTTGACAAAAAGTGGCAGAATTAATATCAGACATTAATGCTTGGCAGAATACAAGTGTGGATTAACACATGAGGCAGCAAACGCTCCTAATGGTGGACCTTCGCAGTGAGAACCTACACATTTGCCAATGTGAACGCCACATCATCAATGACTGCAAATCAAAAGTACACATGACATCACTGCGTGTTGGTACAGTGACGAAGAGCTGCATGTTCAGATGATTCTGATACCCCCATCATTGCAATGGGAACGTGCTAATCTTTCTTCTGCCAGGGGAACAAATTGTTGACACTTGTTTTGCAGTACAGAGACAAGCTGATGGTGGTACTTTTATGTTCTGCGGAACATTGACATGGGCGGCCATGAATCTAGTGAAGCACAGTACAAGGCAGCATAATGCAAAGAAGGAACGATCACTGTTTCAGACTATGTACACCCCCTCATGACGATCATGTTTCCCAATGTCAGTGGCTTTTTTCAGAAAGACAATGCGCCATCTCGGAGGACTAGGTGTGTGATGGAGTGGTTTGAGGGACATAGTGATGAGTTGAAGTTTATGTGCTGGTCCCGCACCTCAACAGATGTGAATTCAATCAAACACATCTGGGATGTAATTGTACCTGGCGTCAGAGTTCATGAGGCACTCCCCCACAAAAGAAAGCCTCATTGCTTCCATGGCAAGAAGAGTTGCCACTGTACCATTCTGTAAGTGGACATAACAGCTATCTGATAGGTGCTGTAATGTTCTGGTTTATCTGGTTCGAAAATATGCGTGCAACAACCTTTTCAGTAACTCAAAAGATGAAACTTGAGGAGTAAAAACAGGTAATATTGACTAGATTTTTTTTTTCTGAACTCATCTAGGCTTTACATGTAATCCCACCTGAAATAAAGTTGACCTCATAAATCTAACAATTCATCTGATCCTTGGGTGAAAAACTGAACCGATTTAATCCTTGAAAATGGAGTTGCAGATCCCAAACAAGATACAAAGAACTTTATACTTGCAATAAGAATATATCTCGAAAGGAGTTTCAAGGTCGATGTGTAGAATTCAGATCCACTAATCAGTCTGCATGGCTCATTAAGAGCAATTTCCAAAGGTTTAGTATAGGCGGAGTTAGAGGGCTAGTAAATGATAATTGTGTAGTTTGAACTGTTTTTTTTTTTCTGGTATACCATATGATGTTTTTGTAATCTTGTGCAGTATGTTGTTTCTTGTAAATAATTGGTTTCTCGAAATTCTCGAAATTCATGCCACTGTCAACTCTGACCCCAACTTATTTGTGCTGGAAACTGTTTCAGTTGTACTCCAAGTCACTCATAGTTGCCTGAAGGTACATCTAAATGTGTATATACATGCCCCACAACATACAATATAGAGCATTGCTCAGGGGTATCTCTTACCACTACTAATTTTCTGTTCCCCTCCCAAATAGATAGAGAGAACATCACTCAGTATGTAAGAAGAGAAATGGCACAATGTGCATTGATGCCAGATTTGCATAATCAGAGGTCACATAATACACAATTTCAATTATAGATGTGCCAACATCACAATGTCACCTCAGTTCCCTTCTTCTGAGCCTCATGTCACTCCCCTGCCCTGAAGAAGTGAAGGAAGAAAATCTGCTGGGAAATTCAGATTTATTTGTTGGGACTTAGACACTGATATATCCACCTCAACGAGAAGCAATGATGTTACTCACTCCGTCTCATTCCCTCCCCCAACAGGAAGGATATAAAGAGACCTTGCCAGTGTCAGTCAATATAGGCACAGAAGCCACTATATCAGTAGGCGCCGATTGTGGTAACTGAGATGGAGAATGTGTGAAAGGTGATAATGTTCAGTTGACCCATTGCACATGAGATGTCACATACCACGTAAAGCCATGTATTAAAGAACAGATTACAATAATGTAACATTATCACTCATGACACTATATGACAATACAGTACTCATGGTGAAATCGGGTTTAGGACTCAAATGTTGTGAACTTCCTAGGACTGCATTTAATGATAACTATTTTCATGAAGAAACTTAACCTCAGTTTAATGCATATTCAAGCTGCATACCAACTGCGGTGGCTATTTGCAATAGCATAGTATGCACTTTACTGATGAATAAGAGTGCATCAGTCCATGTCTCAAACCGTGTGATGGAATTAGTAGCAGATTTCATCAGATAAGACATTTTAATATTGTACTAAGAGGGTGGAAAAATGAGCCTATAGTTTCTGTAGAGTTAATGCAGCCAATGCATCATTGCTAACAGTAAATCCTATTATGTACAGGTGATGCAGTATTTTATTTAACCAAAACTCTATCCCATTTTACATATGTTGCATTTTTCATTTATTATAAAAGCCTATTGCATGACATTACCCAACATAGTATTTTGGCAGTTTGAGTAATGACACTGCTAACACACCTCAACAAAATCTACGTTCAATATGTTTGCGAGTTTTCAAAGACGCTGTTTCAAACCAAGTACCAGGTTTACAGGAGATATTGCTTGTTGTAGACAATGTGACATACACAACAGTCAACGAAAGTGACGATGTCCCACCTCAAGACAAACTAAAGCCAATCATATCATAAATATTTGATGATTCTGACATGGAAAACTAGGATAAAATTAGACAATACTCCTGTTTGGACCATCATATGGGTGTTTGTGTATTTTACTTGAGTAAAACATTACCCAAAATGAAAGTACTTGGTATGGGATGATGCAAACCTTTTTACAGACCTCAAACAGGTTATTTTGAACTTAAAACTCATTTACTGAGCATACATAGAGGCTGATTTGATATTCAAAGATTTTGTGAAGCTATGGCGGGAATTTTGGAATCACACATGATATGTATTTTCAGTCAAAGCATGAAAGCTGATTGATGGTAGGTGTCGGCGAAACTTTCACGTTTTTCCAAATACATAGCTGTGAAAGTGGTAAGTACATCAATATTTCTTCTACCATGGGTAAATTCACTCACATGTTGGGTAAAAGGGGAGGGAGTTATAGGAAAAACATTCGTCCGAATGCGAAACTTGGTGCTAAAATAAAAGTCTTAAATGTCATCACTTGGAAATTAAAATCCAGACTATGAAAATTGTAGTATTAAGTCTGAGAATTTACCCTCTCGGCGAAAATCAGAAGAAAACAACCATTGCTACGAATCTTCAGATGATGAATGCCATTCTCAGAGAACATATCAGGCAGATTTTCTCACTCAAAGCGTTTCCAATAAAGATAATTAAGGTAAAGCTAGAAGAGCATCTGTGAACTATGTGAATGAAGCAAATAAAGAGTGTGCTAAAATTGGGAAAAAAAGGGTGCAGCACTTAAGCTTTTGCATTGTTAGAGCTGTTTTAAAGTCAATCCAGATATTACATGCTATGTTTCAACATACTTGGGAATTAAGAGCGTATAATGAAGAAAAAAAATCATTTCGCATTTCAAGAATTGCTATTGTTCCACAGCATAATTGAGGCTATCAGCACAATACTGGCCTAACCCACATTTTTGAAAAAATGAGATATTCATACAGAACATCACTGTACGCCCTACCATTACGTCCTACAATTACCATACATGTGTTCGGACAACATGGACAATGTGGCAGCATCAGATGTTTATGCTGTACGAAAAGGGGCGCAATAGTGGCCTATGCCACTATGAAAAACACCGACTTAACGAGCTTGCTGCAATTTGTACCCCCAGTGTACCATGGTTATTACCATTACTTGAAGACATCTGCACATCCGTGTGGTGACACCAACCCTGTAAATTATGATATGGATGATGAACGTTAACGCCTCACGTTTATCTTGTCCAATGTTTGAATAAAGTGTGTAAAGCAATAACGGATTATCCCACATGTTTTGTGTATTACAGCCAAATGCGCCAAACCAATAGTGGCCTAACCGACCTAAGAAATGGTCTAAAAACATTATTATAGTTAACTTCACGTATAGTTCATTACCGGACACCATACCACATTATGTAAACCACAATCATTGCTATATGCTGCAGTCACTACCTTACATATCAATTCTGCAAACGTCAATATCTTCCAGTGGCCATTCCCACAAACCAGTGTGCTGTGGGTTAGGCCACTATAGTGCTGGTAGCCTTAATTATAAAATAAAAATGAATCTCGCCCTGAATGTATCTGCCATTAACTACTTCTCAAATGATTGAAATTGTACATGTAGATTACTGCCAACCAATGGGAGATAACTTATTATTTTACAACAGGGCCTGCAAGGATCTACACTTCACAGAAGGGAACAGAAATATTACAAAAGCTTGCAGGTAATTATTCATTGTATTAATGTTACTCATCTGTGTGACATTTCATTATGCATAAATTATTAATAACCACTCTTAAAATCGGTTATAATCCCTGGTGAATCACTTATTTCATGTACAGTACAGTCTCGATTATCCGACCTAAACTGGCCAAGGCAAGGTCGGATAAGCAGGAATGTCAGATAACTCTGAAAGAAATTAAAAAAAAAACATAAAAAATTTGAAAAATTTAATTGAACCTAGAAAACGTATGACACATCTGTGCGAGAACTAAATATAACGTTCAAATAGATGTCACTCAAAGAAAAGTGATGATATTACATTACACAAAAATTAAACTAAAGTAGGGCAAATGATTTAAAAATTTAATGCAATAAACAGTCAATTTAGACTGAATAGATACTGTATTTACTTATGTCTGGCAGTTCACTGTTTTGTTTGTGAAAGGCTTCACTGAACTACTAAAATATATTTAAATCTATGTAAATAAGTTAGTAAGTGTCTATTGTTTGCTGCTAAATCAGATACTCTCTTAATAAGTAAAACCTCGGTACACGATGATTCCTCCAGCTGTTTTACATATTTTAAAGCAGTTTCTAAGGTTTTGTGTCCTTATTGTGAGAAAACTTGAGCGCACTTTTCCTCCACTACGTCTGCTTCATCGTCTTCTTCTTCCTTTTCGTTTACCATGTTCACTATTTCTTCATATGTCACTTCAAAATCTTCGTCTTGGACAATCCATTCATTTACATCATCTGTTGTGGCGTCAGCACGTCCCAGAACGTTTTGTAACAATGAAAGCAGGATAGTATTAACAGGTTCTGTCTGCTGCTTCTTATCTAGAAAATTGTCTTGATTTTCCCGTAGCAAAATTTTCCAGGATTTTGCAATTGTATTTGCTCCAACACTCTCGCACGATTGGGCCATGTCGTAAGCTACGACTGTCAAATTAATATGGCGCAACGTCTCTACCTTGTCGTCTCCCTCGTCCGTAGTATTAATTAAAGAGGAAAGCAAGTTTCTGCGGTAGTTTCTCTTCAGTGTCTCTAAGGTCCTTTCGTCCATAGGCTGACATAAGGATGTGACATTTGGAGGCAGAAACATGCCCTTTTTTATCTTGATCTTGAAGGTCATCCTCATTAGGATCACAAGTGGCACTGTCTAGAAGCAACAGTGCTTTGCAGGGCAAGTTGTTGACTTTCAAAAACTTTTCAGTTTGTGGCACGAATCCGTTTCTTTAAAAGGTGTCTGAGCTAATCCAAAATTTTTATTGTAATATTTCACTGATAAAGAACAGTTAGATAAATTATTGTTTTGGCTTACTTACCATAGTTTCATATTCAAATTTGCTGAGGCGTTACTGCATGCAGGAACTGTCACTCTTTGCTATGTGTGTAGCCTGACACTGCCTTTTCGTTCTTTGACACTGTTTCTTTCTGGTAAAATTTTGTAATTGAGACCAGTCTCATCACAATTAAAAATTTGATTGCATGTTTATTTTTCCTTGTCCAGTACCTTCTGAAGTTTATCCCTAAACAATTGAACAGCTGCAAAATTTGCTGAAAGCTTCTCACCACAGGCATTTGTTGCGGAATTCAGTTTCTTTTGTTTCATCTATCGAGCCAGCATAGACTAGCTGTGAAATCAGGTTCACCTACATTTAATTCATTACGAAACTTTAAAAGCTTTTTCCTGCAAAATAGGTTCCATTATGGATACACCATTGTCTCTTTATGGAGTAAACTACAGGAACAAGGCTTCACTTCCTTCTTCATATTCACATTTATTCATGGTTTTCCGATCTTCCAAACCAGTCACGGTTTTTCGCCGAGAACACCATTCTCAATTTTATTATGGTTCCTTCTCCAGTCTCCAACTGTTGCATTTCTTACATTATAAACATGAGCCATTTTAATGAAGTTTCGCCATTGTCTGTTCTTTTTAAAGCTTGAAGTTTTTTCTTCCATTGAAACGTCCAGCTTTTTTTGTTTTGAAGCCATCACCACAAATTTATATAAACAAAGTGCAACACGTCCACTCCACTACAGATATAGGTTAACACTGAGGACTGAGGAGTAGCAGACAGTGAGAACAAACTGAGTGATAATGACGCACACCAAAACAAACAACACTTACAGTCATTCACCTGTTAGCTGGTTCATGGCTACTGTGTACAGTCCTGACACGTTGGAAGGTTGGATAACTGAAGATCAGATAGTCTAGACTCTACCGTACTTTTCTTTTCTCTAATGGTCTCTTTGGCTTTGAGCCATTAAACTCTCTATAACAAAGAATTATACAGTTGTATCTACATAGATACTCTGCAAATCACATTTAAGTGCCTGGCAGAGGGTTCATTAACCACTTTCATAACTTTTCTCTACCGTTCCATTCTCTAATAGCGCGCGGGAAGAAAGAACACCTAAATCGTTCCGTTTTCGATCTGATTTCTCTTATTTTATTGGGATGGTCATGTCTCCCTAAGTAGGTGGGTGCTAGCAAAATATTTTCACATTCAGTACTAAAAGTCGGTGCTTGAAACTTCGCAAACAGATCACGCCGCAATGAATAACGTCTTTCTTTTAATGATTTCCACCCCAATTCGTGCAACATTTCCGTGACGCTTTCCCCCCCGTAACGTGATAAAACAAAACGAGTTGCCCTTCTCTGAACCTTCTCAATATCTTCCGTCAGTCCCACCTGGTGAGGGTCCCACAAGGGGCAACAGTACTCCAAGAGAGGACGCACAAGTGTGATGTAGGCAGTCTCTTTGGTGGAGCTGGTGCATCTTCTAAGCGTTCTGCCAATGAAACGTAATCTTTGGTTCGCCTTCCCCACAATATTTTCTGTGTGTTCTCTCCAGTCAAAGTTGTTCGTAATTGTAACTCCTAGGTATTTGGTAGAATTTACGACCTTAAGGTTTGACTGATTTATCGCGTAATTGAAGTTCAGCGGATTTCTTTTAGTGGTCATGTGTATTACTTCACACTTTTCTTTATTTAGTGTCAATTGCCAATTTTCGCACCAAGTAGAAATTTTGTCTAAATCGCTGTGCAGTTGCTTTTGATCCTCTGTTAACTTCACTGACCGATAAACGACAGCATCATCCGCGAACAGTCTAAGGGAGCTATTCAGATTATCTCCTAAATCGTTTATAAACACGAGGAAGAGTAGGGGACCTATAACGCTTCCCTGTGGAACGCCAGATATCACTTCTGTTTTTTTCTGATAGGAAATCGTGAATCCAATCGCACAATTGGGAAGATATTCCATAAGCACGCAATTTCATTAGAAGCCGCTTGTGGGGTACAGTATCAAAAGCCTTCTGGAAATCCAGAAATATGGAATCGATTTGAGATCCCTTGTCGATGGCACTTAACACTTCATGTGAATAAAGGGCAAGCTGTGTTTCGCAAGAGCGATACTTTCTGAATCCGTGCTGACTATTGGTTAATAGGTCGTTCTCTTCGAGGTAGTGCATAATATTCGAACAAAGTATATGTTCCAAAATCCTACTGCAAATCGACGTCAATGAGATAGGCCTGTAATTTTGGGGATCACTCCTATTGCCTTTCTTGAATATTGGAGTAACTTGGGCAACTTTCCAGTCTTTGGGTACGGATCTTTCGCTGAGTGATCGGTTGTAAATTATAGCTAAGTACGGAGCTATTGCATCAGCATATTCTGAGAGGAATCTAGTTGGTATACAATCTGGCCCGGAAGATTTATTTTTGTTTAGTGACTTAAGTTGTTTTACTACTCCAGGAACATCTACTTCTAAGTTTCGCATGCTGGCAGCTGTTCTTGGATTGAATACTGGAGTGTTCACTTCGTCTTCTTTGGTGAACGAATTTCGGAAAGCTGTGTTTAGTAATTCTGCCTTAGCAGTACTGTCGTCGGTAGTATTACCATTGCTATCGCGTAGTGAAGGTATTGTTTGTGTTTTGCCGCTAGTGTACTTCACATATGACCAGAATTTCTTTGGATTTTCTGCAAGATTACGAGACAGGATTTCGTTGTGGAAACAACTATAAGATTCTCGCATTGAAGTCCTCGCTAGGTTGCGAGTTTCAGTAAAAGATTGCCAGTCTTGCGGATTCTGTGTCTTTTTAAATTTTGCATGCGTTTTTCTTTGTTTCTGCAACAGTGATCTGACCTGTTTTGTGTACCACGGGGGGTCAGCCCCCTCTTTTATTAATTTATTTGGTATAAATCTCTCGATTGCTACTGATATTATGTAGCGGCAAATGTAAATTGTTCTATTTTTGGATATGATGTACTTACAGGGAAATATAATTAGCAGCAATTTTGTTGAAAAGGCAGTGAATTACATATTTGAGAACATGAACACATCACTGAATTAAAATGAATTTCTATTAAATGTTTTGCAGAGTTAGCATTTTCGAGACTACCCAAAGATCACAAAACAGAATGGAAAGTCGAAACCTTAGAATAAATGAATCACTCTAGTCTCACAATAAAATTTTCCAAAAATTTAACTGGTCCCATTTTTATTTCCAAAATATATAAATGTGTCATAAGAATCTGATGTTAGTTGTGTGATAGAAAGGGCGACATCTTACAAAAAGCCTGTAATATATTGCGTTACAGTACACATTTTCGTGTTTTGCTTCCTGTATTAATAATTAATTTATTTTAAAATTGTACATTGTACAGAACCTCCATTAAATCAATATTAGTACAGATTTAAGTCTAAATATATGTTTTAAGAATAACTGTATTCACTATGAAAATTATTCATAAATTTGAGTTCCTCTATGATACTAGAGGGAAACAAAATGTGTAACCTTAATTCCTTATCTCAACCCCAAGACCCATCTTGGTGGGATATGTAAATTACACCATCTTAACAATACAAAGTCTTTGGAAACAATTTTGACATTAACACATTATAATTCAACATTAGACTTCTACACAGTATGGTTATGTTTACAAAACAGATCAGTAGAATAAGTTTGATAACAATCGTCATTTTTATTGTCAACAGGGATGTAATCTTTCGCTTACTGAAACTATTAGGAACAGAATATACACTTTTATGGGACCTTATATATACTAATGAGAGCAATGCCATCACTGCTTGTGCAAAATCATTCAAAGTGGTAATTGATCACAGCATTAGTAATAATCTATGATTGAGAAACGAAATTATTGACAGAGACAGAAAAAAGTTTAATTAGCAGTAAATGTAATCTGAATTATGGAAAGAAATACCACCTTATCCAATAAATTAACAGCTGTCTTATCCATCAAACGTTACATTCAAATAAAAAAGAAATGTAACGCAAATTTTTGCTTAACTGCTGAGGACATAATTTTTTCATCATTTCTCACAAGCAATAGAAAGAATCTAAGTCAGAATTATTTTTCATGTGTATCGACTGGTGCATGTATGCACTGACAGCACCAACATAATGCGATATAAAGTAGTGAAGTACTGCAAACTGAAAAAATTGGATAATTTTCGATATTGAGAATCAAATTTAAATCACTCGCATTTAGTCAAACTCTGATAGTAAGTTAAAAATAAACTTCATAAGGAACCCTTAAGTAACACCAGAAATATTTTTTCATTCAATTTTACAACTACAAAATGAAATTACAATATTAGAATGGACTAAAAAACCATTACTACTTTCACAGTTCAAAGATAGTTCCAGCGAATGTTGTTTAAAGTGCACTAATATTTGATTACTACCATGAAAATGGCAGTCAAGAAGTAGTCTGAAAATGAATGTTAGCGAGTGTTATAATCAAGTTTTTTCTGGGAGTAATGAGTTCAACATAAACTATTACAACTTAGAGATGTCTAGTGAGATGAACTGCAGGCAATCTTGGCAACAAAAGACATTATCAGGAATGATACCATGGTTATCAGGTAAGAATTTATCCAAACTATTACACAAATTTCCAACTACTATGTTTCATGCGCACACACATGAAAGTGGAGAAACAATTTCTCTTTGTTATTAGCATTATAATTCACTGAAAAATCACTTGTGTTATTAAAAGGGTCTCAAGTATTTTACCGCCCAAGAGCTTTCAAAAGAGATCTCTTGTGCCACTGTCAAGTGGTTTATTCTCCTATCAATCCGAAGGTATGCTTATATAGCTGCACCGCCACCAGTGACGTCACTGGTGCCCATTTCTTGACCTTGTTTGGTAATGTTTTGCTTACATGACCACTGCGCCCACTTCAACTCCCCAATAACAGCTCCTCAGTCTGTACTGTTCTCTAATACACCATATTAATTGAGTCAGATTTTTCATCTCTATAGTTTCGTTTATTATGCTGTTCAATAACAGACATCTCATTGAATATGATTAAATGTCCTTTTTCCAGGCCAAGTTACACTACAGCTGATTTTTCAGCTCCATATGGAACTGTTCTATAGTATGAATAGTCTGGCAGACATGAAACGGCTCTCACTCACACGGAATTTTGTACATACCTGGTGTTCTAAGGGTTACATTGTCTTTCACAGGATTCATTATTTGTTAGACCTTGCTGTAGGCCTAAAGATTGTGTAAATGTAATGTGCTTTCATTAGCTGGCTAATCTTCCCTGTTATTTAACCACTTATGGAAGGATCTCAAGGAAAATGGTCATAACAATAAACGAATACCACAAGCTATTTCATCCAAGCCACAAAGGCAGAAAAAGACAATGAGAAGATTGCACATTAATCCTTTTCTGGCCTATTAACTCTGAAGAGTAACCTGTTGCTGAAGAGGCACCAAATTCTCGCATTCTTTAGACCTCCAACAAAGATCCAGTAACTAATGAATCCTGTGAAAGAATCCTTAGAACACCAGGGAAATAAAGAATACCATGTGACTATGGGTAGTTTCATGTTGACCAGACATTGCACACTATAAAACAGTGCCGTATTGAGGATGAAAGGTGTCTGATATTACGCTACCCTGGAAAGTCACCTGTAGTCGATATGCTTTGGATAATATACATAAACTGAACAGAATCCGGGAGAAAAGGAATTTCTGGCATACCTCGACTAAAAGAAGGGATCGATTGGTAGGACACATTCTTAGACATCAAGGAATTGTGAATTTAGCATTGAAGGGAAGTGTTTGGGGTAAAAAGCTCAGAGTAAAACCAAGAGATGGATACAGTAAGTATATTCAGACAGATGTAGGTTGCCGTTCTTATGTGGAGATGAAGAGGCTTGCTCAGGATAGGGTATTGTGGAGAGCTGCATCAAACCAGTCTCCGGACTGAAGATCGCAACAACAACATACATAAAATTACACTGGACTAGATGTCTATTATTAAACGAACTAACGGCCATAGCGATCAAAATATCTGACAACTCTATCAATAAAGACACTAGAATGCAGCGTAGTGCAGCCTGGGGTCCTGTTACTGGGGAGCTGAAGCTGATGTGGCAGTCAGGCTACCAAAACATTAACGAATATAGTTAAGAACTGAGCACAGGTGATGTCACTATGGACGGTGGGGCTGTATAATCATGGCAGGGGCATCAATAGGCAGTCAATCATATGGCAATGTCATTGGAGATCTGATGAAAGCTCATGGGCAGTAAACCACTTGACACAGGTTGACGTCTGAGAATGTTTAATAAATGCATATCACCACGAAAATATGTTCAAATGTTTGTATATCTATGGGACTTAACTGCAAGTTTATTAGTCCCTAGCTTATAAACTACATAAACGAAGTTAAACTAACCTGAGAACAACACATACACCTGTGCCTGAGGGAGGATTCGAACCCCCAATGGCAAACAGCCGCGCACATCGCAGCATAGTGTCTCAATGTGCATGGCTATTCCACCATGGCATGAAAATATGCAATCACACAATAGTGATCTTATGAGGGCTTCTTCTCCCAACTCTGTACATGATTAGAATCATGGATACACAAGATAGTCCTTATCCTTCATATCTCTGTAGAAAATCGCCCTTTCTCCTAAGTTAAAGCAGCAACAAACATTCAGAAGACAAGAGAACATGATAAAAATTCAGATGTACATTGTATTTTCGTAACACATGGTTTATTAAGTAGAAAAAGGTTTTTTGTATATCTATGGGACGTAACTGCAAGTTTATTGTTTGGTTATTCTGAACATCATGTGTCTAAATTGATTCTAAGTGGGATTACACAATAACTACAATGTTGAAATTCTGTAATTTCTAATTACTAACAGGTGCATTTCGCCACTTGTTTAGAATTTTTTCTCTAGTAGACTATAACATTTAACTCCGATTTCCAGAAAGAAGACGTTGTGATTACCTATAGAAAAATGAAAATTTATTGCAGTTTAAATGTAATATCGAAAAGAAGAAATAAACACTGAACAACTATGAAATGTAACAGATTTCAGCCAAGCTGTAACAACTTTTTAAATATATGGAGTACACCTAAGCAATAGAAAAATCTCATGGCAATGCCTGACTGGAAACACTTTCCTGCTGTGACATGTTTAAGGAAGGACACAAACAGGGTTACAAATGTTTGCGTCACCAGACACCAAGAATTAAGAACTAGTATAGATAGTAATTATGATGGAAGAAGGAGAACAGATCTACAACCCCAGACTAAGATGAAGGCCTCACATTTTCAACAAACAAATGGTATGTTAAAATCTTCATCTGCAAGGGTTTTTGATTGAGAATATCCTTTTTGAAAAATAAAAAGCATTGATTACTGACTGGCTTGGATCTAACAGTTCCAAGACAATAATAAGTTGAACAAGTATCTGTATACCTTCTGTAATTTTCACTAAATCCAGAAGAATGGAGATAGTAGGCAATGAGATTAAAACTCAGGCACTCTTTGAAAATTACTGATACTGTCATTATTACTCCACAGATTTCAAATTCAATATTCACATAATACATACCAGCTCACACATAATAGCATATGTTGATGAAACAGTATCAAAACAATTTAAAGAGATGCCTTACAGAAAAATCAAGTAAAATACAGAAAGAACTTATTTTACAAAACCGAAAAAAATCTCCAAGAGAAAATGAAATAATAACAGATCGAAAGGGCTGGAGGGAAAATTATAAAGTTTACATATTTACTCCCTAACTCTGATAGAATGAAGTATGAAACTAACAATCTCTTAAATAGCAAGGAATTATTCAGTATTTTGAGCTATATGTAAAACAGTATTATTAACTTTTTTGCCCATTTTAATGGTATTGCTTATTGAATACCAGTCGAAAAATAATCAATGGGTAAGATAGCATGCTGCTAAGAGGAATGTAAGAGAATTAATTATCTTCCCTCAGGTAGGTGAAAACAAACATTACTATCATTCAAATAATGACAGTGATGAGTGTACACACAGGCTGTGTATTGTGTGAATTTTGATGATACAGAGGTAAGAGTTTTTGATATCATACTTCTTAAATGACACAGTTGCTTTTCCAATATTTTTGTATTATATACTGGGCTTTGCATTTTTTTTTTCAATTTTTGCTAAGAGGGTTAATATACAAACATATATCATTTATTATTAGTGTAGAGATATAGCATATAAAAATTGAGGCTGTCTAACAATAAAAAATACCAAAGAAGAAGGGGAAAATGCAAACATGACTATTGAACAGTCGACTTATTGTATCAAACGAATTTCTTTCATACATTTGGACTACATGTATATAAAAATCTAATGAATCATATCACCTTAACATATTTTCTATTGTAATGAATCCAAGGTGAAATTGTCTAGAGTTACCAAGGTACAGCATGAGCTAGGACACAATATGGTCATCTGAATGGTGCTGCTATTGACTAACGAAAGTGGTACACTTCACACAAAATTATGTTTTCGTGATAAACTCATTAGGTGCTACTGCTGTACACATATTATACAGTTAAACATTTAAGTAAACATGTGCAATTAGGTAAAAGCTATCTCAAGATTACAAGATGTGGTAAGTCTTTACAGTTATAAAATGAAACTCAATAAAAACAGAAATGAAATTAAAATTTATCATTATTAAAAAGTTAATTGGTATTTGACATTATGTGATTCCCAAAGGCTATTATATACATTTTAGATAACGAATAATAGCATACCCTTTAGTAATTTTAAGCACTTAATAAAATGACTTCTAAATGATAATATAGCTTGTGGAAAGTGTACAGATAAATAAAACTGAAAAGGAGATTAAGTAATCACCGTCTTCTGTTGCCATAGTAATCAGATTTAAATGAATACCCTGTAAATCACATTTCACTGCATGGGAGAGCGTTCATCAAAACATTTTTATGTTATTTCTCCACTGTTTTATTCTCTAATGGTTTATGAGAAAGAGAAACATCTAAGTCTTTCTGTTTTCGATCTGACTTCTCTTATTTTATTATGTTGATTAAGTTTCCCTATATAAGTGGGCGCTAACAAAATGTATTTTTCATTCAGAACAGAGGATGTTGGTGAAAGAAATTTTGCAAATATATCTCACTCCAATGAGTAATGAGCAAGCACAGTATCCAACACATGAGGAAATAGAATGCAAACTATTGAACCATCAAATAAGATCCCATGGCTCATAAAATCTACAATAATAAATATAAAGGGGAAAAAATTATTTTTCATATTTCATGTAATATTTTAGCGAATTTAAAAATTCATAATTTCGTCATAATATATTCATTGCTAAGTAAAATATTTTTATGTTAACATACACACAACCCTCAACAATTGAAATAAAACATCTGTCTTGCAATTGGAAATCAGTATCCAAGAACATCAGCCTGACGATTCACAGAACGGAAGTTGCTTTAATGTTGAATCAAGTAGTGCACAACACAGTAGCAACTAATGAGAAATTACATAATGCAGTCTACAGACTACTGATAAATGTCAGAAGTGCAGTCTAGTAGACACATTAAGTCCTGTGTACAACTTGGGTGCAGAGAAAAGTTGCACTTTTGTTAAGGAGCTCTATATCTCGTTACACTACACACACACACACACACTCATGCAGCCAGAAGAGGACTTTTACGTAACCCCAAAAAACAACACTGTAATACTGCTACTACACCAACACAGGATACGATATAGGCAAATCTTCAGTATATGCTGATTGCATATTGGAGTGTAAAATGGGGCAGAATTATAAAAGTTTCTGCTACAATACGATGGAGATACAATTGTAGGTTAGCATTAAACTGCCTGAAAAATGTACTTTTCGTACCACTTGATCCAAATAGAGAAGATCCTCTTGGATGTAGAATGTGTCAGAAAACAAGATACACAATAAACAGTTACAAGATGAGATCAGATGTCCCTTCCATAGATCCACAAATGTGATTACCCTCAAGGATGCAGTATCAGTCAGAAAAAGAACTAAATCTTAAAAATACTTTGATAAAACTTATTAGTACATACTAAATGTTGAATTTACCAGGTGCATATGATGATTCTTGGGTTTTTTTTATTATTACATTTATTTATTTATGTATTATAATATCTCTGTAATGACCACATTGTCCATGGAATGTTAAACCATAATCTTCTTTGGTCTCGTTCCTTGTGTAATGTATGAATCAAACCATTTTTAATAGTTCAATTTTTTCCAAATGTCTTGTATGATTTTATGATACATTTTTGTGGTGTTTGATGGTAGTGAGTTGATGAATAGGGCTGTGAGTGACACTTTCTCCCCTCAAGTGCTTTGTTGTAATTCAGTTTATTTGACCTGCGTGGCGGTAATGAATTTGAATGGCGCAAGTTCCTGTGGTGGAAAACGACCACAATGATAAAATCAGACATTAGCGCCCACATGGGGCTTACTGCCAACCTTTTCTTCCACGAACCATATGCAAGTGGAATAGAAGAAGTAAATAACACTGTTATACATAGTACCCTCCTCAACACAATATGTACTTCCTTGCGAACTGTGGATATAGATGTGCCCCTGTGCAGGAAAATTACTATTGCCACATGATTAACAAAGACAAGTATTAGTAACAACATGTATTCCTGTCATCTTCTGCCAAGCCTCTTTATCCAGCGCATCTTCCTTGCATATGCTGTAAAGTTTCGTTATTTCATTTATGTGGTTCGCTCGAGAAAGTCGTGGTTGCTGCGTTATATTTGCCTAGTGGTTTCCATTCATAGATTTTCTTCAGCTTCCGAGAATCTAGCTTTCTGAACATATGTCCATACCATTTTAATGATATTCTTTCAATTTTATCAACGTTTCATCTGCCTTCATTCTAGCTCTTACCTCATCATTAGTTTCTTTTTAGATACTCTATATTCTGGCACCCCTACGGAAATAAGCCATTTGCACAGCTAGTAGACCTGTTCTGAGATCAGCATTTAAGATCCATGGTTCTAGTCTATAGTACAGAACTGATTCCATCATTATCTTACCCACCCTTTTATCATAGCCACTGGAGATGATCTTATCCCACGAAACAAAATTCATACATCCTAATAGTTTTCTGCCTTGTTGTATTCTACATTGACTTCTGTATAGCTCAATCTATTTTTATCAATATATACACTGGGGTCTTTAAATTTTTCTAGCTGTCTCATAACTGCTTTGTCTTTGACGTGTACGTCAAATGTAGCATCACGATTCAGCACTAGATATTCTGGTTAGACTCATCTGTAGTCTCCATCTTATTCCTCATATAGCCTCATATCATGAAGTCAAGATCATAATCATGTTAGAATGGCTCGATTGTCTGCAATATTTAATGAAAACATCTGTACCTCATTGACAATGATTCCCACATCTGCCTCCGTAGCTCAGTGGTAGTGGTAGCATGTAATTATATTTTCACGCAATTTAGGTGCATCTGTCCTGAGAAATCAGCACCCAGAACAACCACATCTGGCCGTAATAACGGCCATGATACGCTTGGGCATTGAGTCAGAGCTTGGATGGCGTTTAAATGTACAGATACCCATGCAGCTTCAACACGATACTACAGTTCATCAAGAGTAGTGACTGGCGTATTGTGACTAGGCAGTTGCTCGGCCACTATTGACAAGACGTTTTCAGTTGGTGAGGTGTCTGGAGAATGTGTTGGCCAGGGCAGCAGTCGAATGTTTTCCGTATCCAGAAACACCCGTACAGGACCTGCAACATGCGGTCGTGCGTTATCCTGCTGAAATGTAGGGTTTCACAGGTATCGAATAAAGGGTAGAGGCACGGGTCGTAACACATCTGAAATGTAACGGCCGCTGTTCAAAGTGCCGTCGACGCGAACAAGAGGTGACCGATATGTGTAACCAATGGTAACCCATACCCTCACGCCGGTTGATACGCCAGTATGGCGATGACGAATACACGCTTACAATGTGCATTCACCGCGATGTCGCCAAACACGAATGCGACCATCATGATGCTGTAAAAACCTGGATTCATCCGAAAAAATGGCGTTTTGCCAGGTTCGTCGTTACGTACACCATCGCAGGCGCTCCAGTCTGTGATGCAGCGTCAAGGGTAACCGCAGCAATGGTCTCCAAGCTGATAGTCCATGCTGCTGCAAACGTCTTCGAACTGTTCGTGCAGATGGTTGTGGACTTGCAAACGTCCCCATCCGTTCAATCCGGGATCGAGATATGGCTGCACAATTCGTTACAGCCATGCGGATAAGATGCCTGCTAGTGATACGAGGCCTTTGGGATCCAGCACGGCGTTCCGTATTGCCCTCCTGAACCCACCGATACCATATTCTGCTAACAGTCACTGGATCGGGAACAACGCGAGCAGCAATGTCGCGATACAATAAACCGCAATCGCGATAGGCTACAATGCGACCTTCAACAAAGTCGAAAACGGTACGCATTTGTGATCCTTACTTACACAAGGCACCACAACAACGTTTCGCCAGGCAACGCCGGTCAACTGCTGTTTGGGCGCGAGAAATTGGCTGGAAACTTTCCTCATGTCTGCACGTTTCAGGTGTTGCCACTGGCGCGAACCTTGTGTGAATGCTCTGAAAAGCTAATCACGCATATCACAGGATCTTCTTTCTGTCGATTAAATTTCGTGTTTGTAGCACGTCATCTTAGTGGTGTAACAATTTTAATGGCCAGGAGTGTAGTTTCTTATTGACACAGAGAAAGTTAAGTGCTTGGAACATGTAAGTGTATACATGAAAAACATTTGTGTATCCTTTTCGATTTTCAATTTCATTAAATTGGATGGATTCTGTTATGGTAGTTTAATTTGGCCCACTTTAGGCTACGGTAGTAACACTAAGAGTGGGCCTTGGCGATCGTCTTTTGACAGCTCGAAATTTAAATGAAAATACCGGCTTAAGCATTCATCTGACACGAAAATTGAAAAAATGTTCAAATGTTTGTATAGCTCATGGGACTTAACTACGAGGTCATCAGTCCCTAAACTTACAAACTACTTATCAACTACTTTATACTAAGGACGGCACAAATATCCATGCCCGAGGGGGGATTCGAACCCCCGACCGTAGTGGCCGTGCAGACCGTGACTGAAGCGCCTTAGTCCCCTTGGCCACCGCGCCCGGCAAAAATTGAATAACCGAATCTGTAGAGGAGAAAATTCTCTACCACTTTCTTCCCTTATGGTTTTTTTTTTTTTTTTTTTTCATATGTCGTATCGTTTGGGAGATATTTGCAAAAATAACAGAGTTCTGACACCCTGCATTGAATTAACGAAAACCAGCCGTTGGCAGATGTGTGATATTCCTCGCCCAGAACTCTCTCTGGCATACGCCATCTTGCGTTGCGTATTTGATGATTTTCTTATTGTAACTTACACGTTGTCATTTCAGAGCAGTGGCGCACTGAAGAATTAACAAAAACACGTCGTTCTTCGTACGATAAATGATAGTCTAGTGTCTATAAATGCCATATTAGCATGAGTTAACAATGGCGATCAATAGTATGAGATTAAAGAGTAGAAGTCGTGACTGTTAGGTGTAGTGTTGTTGGTAACGCTTTGGACTGTCATGCTAAAGGTCACTGGTTCAGAACTTGCCACTAACAAATTTGTTTTCCTAAAAGGGTTTCCGACACTCTTGTTAATTAATTTTTTATTATTTAGATTATTATTTTGGTCCAAAATGTTTGCAAAAACTGATAATACTACAAATCTAATGTGGGCCGTAAAACACGTCAGTGCGATTTTTTTTATTATTAAAATTATAGTAATTGCCATACTTGTTGAGATTCTTTCTTTGGTTAAATATTTTCGCACCATAAGAGTAGGTCTGCTGTAGTAAGTCTTTTCATATAATGGTGTTAAGTCAATCACGAAACTTGGAATGGTTTTGAAGGTGAGGAAGGTGTAGAACCTCCGCTGGAGGGTGCCGTGTAGGATAGGATGCGGGAGAGTCCTTTGCTGAAGTTTCTCACAAAGCTGCGGCCGACTCTGTGGGCGTTGACAGTGGGACCAGACCCAGTCAGGCGCGCCCGCCGCCAGTGCCAACCTGCCAAAAATGGCGGCGCTATCTGAGAGCGGGCCGCGGGCCGGAATTAATGTGAGGGATATTAATCGATTCGCTGGCAGGCGACGGCTCGGCTCGGACCGCGTGTATTTTGCCTCCAGCCTGGCGTCGGAGTCGGCGTTAATGAATCCGCGAGCTGATAGCAGCGGCGGCGGCGGCGGCATCGCGGTTCGCGGTTGGCTTCACTCGCCGCCCCATTGTTTCGGCCAGCGCGCGGGTCGGCATTATCAGGAGGGCAACTCCGCAGCCATGAAAAACGGACGCGGCGCCCCCACGCGGGACGCGTGTCTCGGCGCATTGTCGCCGGCGACAGTGGCTGACGTGGAAGCGAGGAAATGCAGACAGCAATTCCGAGGTTCGTGATGTATACACCCAGCAGGATAGCGCAAGGCCATTGTGAAAATAAACAGCGGTGTCCACCAAAACGTGCCAGTGTGGCACACACACACACACACACACACACACACACACACACATATATATATATATATATATATATATATATATATATATATATATATATATATATATTTGCTGGTGGGAAAAATACGTATAAAATAAAGATTTTTGACTTACCTAAAGTACAGGCTCGTCGACAGAAACATAAAACACACACAAAAACACACAAACATTCAAGCTTTCGCCACCACTGGCGGCTTCTTCAGGAAAAAGAGGAAGGAAGGAGAGGAGAAAGGGAAGGATACGGGTTTCAAGGAAGTGGAAACGGAGTCATTCCAATCCCAGGAGTGGAAGGGCTTACCTTAGGGGACAAAAAGGAAGGTAAAAAAAAATACACACTCACTCACACATATCCACATGCAAACACACCTGGGCAGAAATGTCTGAGAAAATGTCTGCCTAGGTGTGTTTGCATGTGGATATGTGTGAGTGTGAGTTTGGTTACTAAAAGAAAAAAGAATTGTGTTTGCTCTAGAAGAACTATGTCGCCATACTATTTATGTTTGTTGTTTTTTAGTAAAGGTAAGATCAGTTTACATCATTTCCCACTGTTGTAAGCAGAGCTTATTGTGCTGTATTGATTAGACTTACATTTCAAGTATATAAATGAATGAAGACACATATACTAAGTGTATTAAAATGTCCCCACTTTTGGACCAATCATTTTAGTGAATCCCCTTATAAGTTTAAGTTTTACTGTTCTGAGTCTTTTGTAGAGTTTGAAAACAGTGTTCATATTTTATGCTTTTCTTTCCCAGATAACTTTGTCTATGACTGCTACCATCAATGCCTTATTGGGACCTGACTGCAATCCCCAGTTTTTCCTCAGGCTTTTTCCGCACCACATAGCGCGCTACCTAGCACCATGAGCACAAATGAGGAGCTACTTGCAGCAGCACCACCACCAGAAATCTTCTACTGGCGATCCGATGAGGAGGCAGATTTGCTGAGCTGGTCACCACAGATCACTCCTCCTTATGCATTGTATACAGCAGTCGACCTATCACACAGGCCTAACGCCTAATATGTTATTTCTACATCAAATAAGAAAATATAAATAGTATGTAATTAAATTACAATTGGTGCTACAGATTGATGACAGGATATCACCAACACTGAATAGGAAATTTTGTTTATACAAACTTCATATTTTAGCATCACTTCAACTGAGGACTATTGTTGTAATGCAGTTGTTTTTATTGAGTTGATACTACAAATTGTGAAGTGTGAAAACATAGCCATCTTTGTATCACTACATCAGATAACCAAACTTTGAATGAAAACCTGTGTTTATTTTCAAACATAGATGTCAGAAAATTTGATTTGTTCATAACGGAACTTAAATAAGACAAACACAGTTGATAAAATGTAATCTACTTGTGCCAGTCTCTCTCTGTCAACAGGCAAAACGAAACAGATAAACATTAATTTATATTATTTATACTCCTAACATCCAAGACCTACTGAAGGGAAATCATTGACATTGACAGTTGTGTTCCAAGCTTTCTTCATTTTCCTTTCCACTATCTCAACCGTTCACTTCCATATTCTGATGCATAATTTAGGTACACCACGTTTGAGATATTATGCAGTGTGAGTTCTGAAATTGTGTTAAGGAACATGTTACTTAAGAAACTATTACACTTTGCATACATAAAATAAATAGTTGTTCCCAGTATGACATAAGATCAATGAAAAAGTAAATGAAATTGTTCTTGCAAATTTTTCCCGAGGACATGCAGCTCTACTGTATGGAAATATGATGATGGCATCCTCTCGGGTAAAATATTCCGGAGGTAAAATAGTCCCCCATTCGGATCTCCGGGCGGGGACTACTCAGGAGGATGTTGTCATCAGGAAAGACAATACTGGCATTCTACGGATCGGAGCGTGGAATGTTAGATCCCTTAATCGGGTAGGAAAATTAGAAAATTTAAAAAGGGAAATGGATCGGTTGAAGTTAGATATAGTGGGGATTAGTGAAGTTCGGTGGCAGGATGAACAGGATTTCTGGTCAGGGGAGTACAGGATTATAAATACAAAATCAGTTGGGGGTATCACAGTAGTAGGACTGATACTGAATAAGAAAATAGGAATGCGGGCAAACTACTATGAGCAGCACAGTGATCGCATTATCATTGTCAAGATAGATACGAAGCCAACACCGACAACAGTAGTACAGGTTTATATGCCAACTAGCTCTGCCGATGATGAGGAGATCGAAGAAATATATGAGGAGCTAAAGGAAATTATTCAGACAATTAAGGGAGAGGAAAACTTAATTGTGATGGGAGACTGGAATTCGGTAGTAGGAAAAGGAAGAGAAGGAAAAATAGTAGGTGGGTACGGACTGGGCAGGAGGAATGAAAGAGGAAATCGCCTGGTAGAATTTTGCACGGAACATGATTTAATCGTAACAAACACGTGGTTTAAGAATCACAAAAGAAGGTTGTATACATGGAAGAGACCAGGAGACACCGGAAGGTATCAGATAGATTTTATAATGGTAAGACATAGGTACCGGAACCAGGTTATAAACTGCAGGACATACCCAGGGGCAGATATAGACTCTGACCATAACTTGTTAGTCATGAACTGTAGGCTGAAGCTGAAAAAACTGCAGAAAGGTAGGAAAATAAGAAGATGGGACTTAGATAAATTGAAGGAAAGTGAAGTTCTGGAGAATTTCAGAGGGATATTTAGGCAACAATTGACAGAAACAGGGGGAAATAAAACAGTAGAAGAGGAATGGGTAGCATTGAGAGATGAAATAGTGAAGGCAGCGGAGGACAAAATAGGTAGATAGGCAAGACCTACAAAAAATCCATGGATATCACAGGAAATACTACAGTTAATTGATGAAAGGAGAAAATATAAAAATGCAGTAAATGAAACAGGCAAAATGGAGTACAGACGACTAAAAAATGAGATTGACAGGAAGTGCAAAATGGCTAAGCAGGAGTGGCTAGAAGCCAAATGCAAATCTGTAGAAGAATGTATAGCAAGGGGAAAAGTAGATACTGCCTACAGGAAAATAAAAGGGACATTTGGGGACAAGAAAAGCAACTCTACGAATATCAAGAACTCAGATGGGAAACCAGTTCTCAGCAAAGAAGCGAAAGCTGAAAGGTGGAAAGAGTACATAGAGCAGCTCTACAAAGGAAATGAACTTAGAGACGATGTCGTAGGAAGGGAAGAGGAAGTCGATCAAGATGAAATAGGAGATACTATACTGAGAGATGAATTTGACAGAGCCTTGAAAGACCTAGGTAGGAACAAGGCCCCAGGAATAGATGACATACCCTCAGAGCTACTAAAGTCTCTGGGAGAGCCAGCCATGACAAGATTATTTGAACTGGTGTGTAGGATGTATGAGACAGGCGAAATGCCCTCACACTTTAAGAAAAATGTAATAATCCCCATTCCAAAGAAATCAGGCGCAGACAGGTGTGAAAATTACAGAACCATCAGTTTGATAAGTCATGGTTGCAAAAGTTTAACACGAATTATCTACAGGAGAATGGAAAAGATGGTAGAAGCTGACCTCGGGGAAGATCAGTTTGGATTCAGGAGGAAAGTAGGAACCCGGGAGGCAATACTCACTTTACGTCTTATCTTAGAAGATAGATTAAGGAAAGGCAAACCTACATTTTTAGCTTTTGTAGATTTGGAGAAAGCGTTTGACAATGTTGACTGGAATACACTCTTTCAAATTCTGAAGTCAGCAGGGATAAAATACAGGCAAAGGAGAGTTATTTATAACTTGTACAAAAGCCAGACCGCAGTTATTAGACTCGAAGGATAGGAAAGGGAAGCATCAGTTGGGAAGGGAGTAAGACAGGGTTGTAGCCTTTCTCCGATGTTGTTCAATTTGTACATCGAGCAGGCGGTGAAGGAAAGCAAGGAAAAATTGGAATAGGGATTAAAGTTCAGGGGGAAGAAATAAAAACATTGCGTTTTGCCGATGACATTGTAATTCTGTCAGAGACAGCAAAGGACTTGGAAGAGCAGTTGAATGGAATGGACAGCGTGTTGAAGAGTGCATATAAAATGAACATTAACAAGAGCAAAACAAAAATAATGGAATGCGGTCTTAGAAAATCAGGCGATGCTGAAGCAATTAGATTAGGTGACGAAACAATGAAGGTGGTAGATGAGTTTTGTTACTTGGGTAGTAAAATAACATGCGATGGTCGCAGTACAGAGGATATAAAATGCAGAATGGCAATGGGCAGAAAAGCATTTTTGAAAAAGAGAAATTTGCTAACATCGAATATTAACTTAAGGGTAAGGAAGTCTTTTCTGAAGGCATTTGTGTGGAGTGTTGCCTTGTACGGGAGTGAAACATGGACGATAAGCAGTGCGGACAGGAAGAGAATAGAGGCTTTTGAAATGTGGTGTTACAGAAGAATGCTGAAGATTAGGTGGGTAGATCGCATAACTAATGAAGAGGTACTGAACAGAATTGGTGAGAAAAGGAATTTTTGGCATACCTTGACAAAAAGAAGGGATCGCTTGGTAGGACACATTCTTAGACATCGGGGAATCGTAAATTTAGCATTGGAGGGAAGTGTGTGGGGTAAAAATCGCAGAGGGAGACCAAGAGATGCGTATAGTAAGCAGATTCAAGTGGATGTGGGTTGCCGTTCTTATAAGGAGATGAAAAGGCTTGCTCAGGATAGAGTAGGGTTGAGAGCTGCATCAAACCAGTCTCCGGATTGAAGACCATAACAACAACAACTTGCAAATGAGAACTCACCAAGAAACCACATCAATCAATGTGTACCCTGCTTTGTATTCCTGGGCATATGTGGAATAGAATGGAAGTTAGAAAAAGAAAGGTTTCTCAGATAGTGTCTTGCATATGGAGATGCGATGTATAATTTCCCTTGCAGAGAGCACCCATTTCTTCATTCTGTCAATTTACAGCCATCACCAACTCTTTGTCTTACCCCACTTTCGCATATTTCTACTTCCTCCTCCTTCTCTACCCCTCTGTAATTCCCAATCTCTGTTTACCTCTTCCTCACTTTCTTTCTTCCATCTCCTCCAACTCCACTCTTCCTCTGTCTCTCTTTTCTTCCCCCTATCTATTTATTTCCTCTTTCCCCAACTGTATCTACTCTGAACAGAGAGTTTGAATATTAGGAATGTACTTTAAATTTGATGGACAATGATCGCAAAGTCTGTCTCATAGAATAGCAAACGAAATAACAATGTCAATAAACAATGATACTTACAGACTTTGTTCCAACAATTTTTCAATTGCATTACAATTAAAACTATTGTTGTAATTATAAATTTTTCTAAATTTACCAAAGGCACGAGTATGAGTTGAATTTAGTATCTCATCAGCGATTAAATTTAAATTGAAATCAAATGACTTGATTTCCAGAAGGCTTTTGACACCGCCGGCCGCGGTGGCCGAGGGGACTGAGCCGCTGTAGTCACGGTCTGCACGGCCACTACGGTCGGGGGTTCGAATTCCCCATTGGGCATGGATATTTGTGCCGTCCTTAGTGTTAGCTAGTTCGTAAGTAGTTTGTAAGCTTAGGGAGTGATGACCCCGTAGTTAAGTCCCATAAGTTCTACAGACATTTGAACATTTTTTTTATTTTTATTTTGACACCGTACCTCACAATTTGCTTCTAATCAAATTGTGTGGTTATGACTTATCACCCTAAATTTGCGACTGGATGAGTGATTTCTGTCAGAGAGGACACAGTCTGCAGTAATCAATGGTAAAGCATCGACTAAAACAGAGGTGATATCGGGTGTTCCACAGGGTAGTGTTATTGGTCCTCTTCTGTTCCTTATTTACATAAACGACTTGGTAGATAATCTAAGTAGGTCTCTTATGTTGTTTCCAGATGACACCGTCATTTACTGTCTAGTAAAATCATCTGAAAAGCAAAACCAACTGCAGAACGATCTGAATAAGATATCACTATGGAGTAAAAATTGGCAATTGATTCTAAATAATGAGAAGTGTAAAGTCTTCCACATGAGTACGAAAAGAAATCCGTTAAACTTCGTTTACAAGATAAATCAATCAAAATACCTAGGAATTACAATTACTTCAAACTTAAACTGGAAATAACACGTAGATAATGTCGTGGGAAAGATACTGCATACACTACGCTTGTCCGTCCTTTTTTGGGGTACTGCTGCCCAGTGTGGGATCCTTATCAAGGGGTTTGACGGAGGACATCGACAGAGTCCAGAGAAGGACAGCTTGTTTCGTATCTGGGGTGGGAATCATTACAGCAACAGCGCTTATTGCTGTGGTGTGGGCTACTTACGAAACTCCAATAGCCAACATTCTCCTCCGAATGCGAAAAAATATTTTTGACTCCCACTTACATAATTAGAAAAGATCAAGAGAATAAAATACGAAAAATCAGAGCTCGAACAGAGAGTCAGGTGTTCTTTCTTCCCGCACGCTATTCGAGACTGGAATGGGAGATAAATAGTATAAAGGTGGTTCGATGAACCCTCTGCCAGGCCGTTAAATGTGATTTGCAGACTATACCATGTAGATGTAGATGCGACCTGTAAAAGATGATCTGAGGCTCAAAACACCAGGACTTTTTAAGATACCTTGTAAGTGTAGCTGTTGTTATATTGGACAAACTAAACGCACTGTGGGACAACGTTGGATGGAGTATAAGATCTGTACATTGAGCAAGCTATGAAGGAATGCAAGGAGATATTTGGTGAGGGAATTAAAATCCAGGAAGAGGGAATAAAAACCTTGCGGTTTGCTGATGAGACAGTAATTCTGTCAGAGACAACAAAGGACTTGGAAGAGCAATTAAATGGAATAGACTGTGTCTTAAAAGGAAGATATAAGATGAATATTAACAAGAGTAAAACAAGGGTAAGAAAATGTAGTGTAAGAAAATCAGGCGATGCTGAAGGAATTAGATTAGGTAATGAGACGATAAAAGTAGTAGATGAGTTTTGTTATTTGGGTAGCAGGATAATTTCTGATGGACAGTGAAGAAGGTATAAAATGCAGAATGGTTATGGGAAGAAAAGCGTTTCTGAAGAAGCGAAATTTATTTACATCCAATATTAGTTTAAATGTTAGAAAGATCATTCTGAAAGCATTTGTCTGGAGTGTAGCATTGTATGGGAGTCAAACGTGGACAAATAAGGAGTTCATACAAAAATAAGCTTTCGAAATGTGGTGCTATAGACAAATAATGAATATTAGATAGGTAGATAACTAATGAGGAGGTGCTCAACAGAATTGGAAAGAAAAGGGATAGGTTTGTGGGACACACTAAGACAGCAAGGAATCGGCAACTTAGAATGAAGTGTGTGGGGCAAAAATAATAGAGGAAGACCGAGGGACGAATACAGTAAGGAGATTCAAAAGGATGTAGGAAGCCGAAGTTGTTCTCAGATGAAGAGACTTGCACAGGACAGGGTAGCGTGGAGAGCTGCATCAAACCAGTCTGCGAACTGAAGACCACAACAACAACAACTGGTGCCATAAACTCTTCTAATCATTCTAGAAATAGATTTAAAACTATTCGTTTCCCAAGAAAGAAGAGAAAAATTGACTCTTGACTGTCGTCGCAAAACCTGGAACCCCGACGGAGTGATGGTTATGTATTGTAAGTAAATTATATTTATAATGACCTGAAGCAATATTTAACAGTTTCTGTTTAGGTGTTTTGTAAGTGATAGGTCTTAATAGATTCTGCCTGCAGGGATTTAGCAGCCTAAAAATGACATAATACAGCAAAACATGGCAGAACATATAGTATTTAGAGTACAATACGTGTGACTTGTATTGACCAATACTCCACATCAAGGAGTTTCGTAAACACATTGCACAAACTGCTCGACACACTTGTATTACGTTATCAGTATATTCTCAGAAGCTGTTATAAACACTAAAACGGAAAAGAATGTAAGTACATTTGGTAAAATTTTACTTAGATGGGCAACAACCATTGAAAGCTGTTTGTGGTATAACTGAGAGTATGCAATTTGATATAACGGTACGTGACATGGTATGACAAAACACAATGTCTAGGCACTGATGAGCATAGCAGTTTGGTCCAACAGGCTTACAAACATAGAGAATTGGGTAAGGTTTACCTGCCGCTGGGGCGACGTAGTGTGCTAATGTTGGCAACAAAGTGTTTGCTTTACAAGTATGATTAAATTTACTGACAAGTCAAGGGTACTGGTATTGTCAAAAACTCGTGAATCTTACAGATAGGACGGTAGTATTTATTTATTTCATGGTCAACACAAATGATCATTGCTATCATTCTATGTGATTGGCTTTTCAAATAGCATTCAACGGTTGTTGCCAATATCAACACTATACGCCTCCACGAACGCAAGTAAACTCTTATCCTGTATACTAATATTCTTTTCCTTTCAGTGTTTGTAGCTCATTCTGAAACTTTCTCAATAACGTAATAGAAGTATATGCAGCTATGTGAGTACAGCGAACAAATCTCGTATATTGGCAGTCATTATTTAAATATGAGACAAAATCGCTTGAAAGTTTCATCTAGATAACCGGTTTCGGCAGAATGAAACTGCTGTCATCGGATATAAGTAATGAAAACTCGAGACTTTTGTGTCTAAGACTATACCACATATCTATGTAAACACGAGTGGAATACTGTATACTAACAAAATGGAAACTCCTAAAATATTTACAAAACTTGAACAAAACCCCCACAGTTCGCGTAAGCTACATACTGCGTTTAGTATTCGTTGGGAAACAAAATGGCGGATGCACCAGGCTGTATTTTTAGGAGCTGTAGGCAGCAGCCAAAATCAGAGGCAGTCGACTCGGGAGGTAAAAATTACAAAATATGGTGAGTCGGCTAGCTCCAATGACGTCACAGCCAGCAGCGGCAAGGCAAGGATGGTCAGCCATTTAGCACTTGACAACGGACAAGAAGAGCCTGGCCGAAAGCTCGTGGGATTCTAGCCATCTGACGCGGCTAGAGACCCGAGAAGATCTTATTCGTCACTACGTAAGTCGAGAGATAACCGAATTGTTTACATCTACATGGATACTCTGCAAATCACAATGAAGTGCATGACAGAGGGTTCATCGAACCACTTTTGTGATATTTCTCTATAATTCCACTCTCTAACAGCTAACGGGAAAAAGGAACACGTAAATTTTTCTGTTTTCTGTCTGATTTATTTTATTATGATGTTCATGTGTCCCTATGTAGGTGGGTGCTATTCTGAAGAGAAAGTTGGTGAAACAAATTTCTCAACTAGATCTCGCAGCAACAAATAACGCCTTTCTTTTAATGTTTTCCACCCCAACTCACTCTCTCTTCTATATCGCGATAATACGAAACGAACTGCCCTTCTCTGAATTTTCTCTAAATCGCCCATCAGTCCAACCTGGTTTGGATCCCAGCAATATTTCAAAGTAGGACGCGCAAGTGTAGGCAGTTTATTTAGTAGATCTGTTGCAACTTCTAAGTGTTGTGGCAATGGAACGTAGCTTTTTGTTCGCCTTCCCTGCAATATTCTCTTTGTTTTCTTTCCAATTTGAGTTGTTCGTAATTGTTACTCCAAAGTATTTAGTAGAATTAACGGGTTGTAGGTCTGACTGATTATCATGTAACTGAAGGGTAACGGATTTCTTTTAATGGTCATATGGATGACCTCACACTGATTAGTATTAAGGGTCAATTGCTATTTTTTGCACCGTGCGGGTATCTTATCTAAATCATTTTGCAGTTGCTTTTAAATCTTTTGGTGACTTTAATAACCTATAAAAGACAGCAACATCCGCGAACAGTCTGAGGGAGCTACTCAAATTGTTTCCTAAATCGTTTATAAAAATAAGTAAGAGTAGGGTCCCTATAACACTTTCCTGGGGAGCGCCACACATTACTTGTGTTCTACTCGATGACTTTCCGTCAATTACAACGTACTGTGTGCTTTCTGACAGGAAATCAGGAATCCAATCGCACAACTGTGGCGATATTCCATAAGCACGCAATTTGATTAGAAAATGTTCAAATGTTTGTAAAGCTTATGGGACTTAACTACGGGGTCATCAGTCACTAAACTTACAAACTACTTTTGGACTACTTACGAACTAGGACGGCACAAATATCCATGCCCGAGGGGGGATTCGAACCCCCGACCGTAGTGGCCGTGCTGACCGTGACTGCCGTGACTGAAGCGCCTAAGTCCCCTCGACCACGGCGGCCGACTTTGATTAGAAGACTCTAGTGAGGTATAGTCTGAAAGCGTCCCGGAAATTTATAAATACGGAATCTTTTTGACATCCCTTACCGTTAGCATTCATAACTTTATGTGAGTAAACAGTTAGCTAGCTGTTTCATAAGAACGATACTTCCTGAATCGATGTTGACTAAGGGACAATATGTCGTTCTCTTCGAGGTAGGTTTATAATATCTGAGGAACGTATATGTTCTAAAATGATAGAGGCCTGTAATTTTGTGGATCACTCCTATTGCCTATTGTGAGCTGATGAAACTTTTAACATCAATTTACTCGAAACTAATCGAAATGTTAGTCGGAAGCCTATCATTCCAAAGGGTCGATATACCATTTTTTTTATTTATTTTTTTTAATTATTATTTTGTTCATCCTTGACGTAATGACATCTACATCTACTTGGGAGACTCTGCAAACCAAATTTACGTGCCTGGCAGAGAGTTCATCGAACCACCGTTATACTATTTAACTGCCATTCCAGTCTGAATAGCGTGCGGGAAGAAATAACACCTGAATCTCTCCGTTCGATCTCTGATTTCTCGTACTTTATTCTGATGATCATTTCTACCTATGTAAGTGGGAGTCAACAAGATATTTTCGCATTCGGAGGAGAATGTTGGCGATTGGAGTTTCGTAAGTAGCCCTCGCCGTAGCGATAAGTGCCGTTGTTGTAATGATTCCCATCCCAGATCCTGTATCATTTCCGTAACGCTGTCTCCCCTGTATCGTGACAATACGAAACGCGCTGCCCTTCTTTGTACTCTTTCGATGTCCTACTTGAAACCCACCTGATAAGGATCCCACACTGGGCAGCAATACTCCAAAAATGGACGGACAAGCGTAGTGTATGCAGTTTCTTTTGTAGTTCTGTTGCATTTTTTAAGGGTTCTGCCAATAAAACGCAGTCTCTGGTTCGCCTTTCCCACGACATTATCTACGTCTTCCTTCCAGTTTACGTTTGAAATAATACTAATTCCCAGGTATTTTGTGGAGTTTACGGCATTGACTTTTGATTGATTTACCTTGTAAACAAAGTTTAACGGATTTCTTTTCGTACTCATGTGGACGACTTCTCACTTCTCATTGTTTAGAGTCAACTGCCAATTTTTACAGCACAGTGACATCTTGCGGCTCTGTAACACAGTGCTAGAGTGCCAGACTACAAATCCAAAGGTCGCGAGTTCGATCCCTGCCAGGTCCTAGGATTTTTATCTGTAACTTTCCTCTTCTTTCCCCTCTGGCAGTGTTGCTGATGTGAAAAATACGGATTAGCACCGTGGTTCGGAACCCACGTTAAACTGTAGGTCCACCTATAACTGGCTGGGTAAGTCAGTTCGAAGGTCGGAGGAAGGCAATGGCATACCACCTCCAAACATGACCATGCCTAGTAAAGCACTGTCGTGCTCAAACCAATCTTCGAATTGTTGACTGCTTTACCAGTGACGTCTTATTCAGATCGTACTGCAGTTGGTTTTGATCTTCAGATGATTTTACTAGACGGTAAATGACGGCGTCATCTGCAAACAACCTAAGAGAGCTACTAAAGATTTTCTCCTAAATCGGTTATGTAAAGGCGCGGTGGAGTAGCTGAGCGTTCTAAAGCACCTCGCTTCGGAGCGCGCGGTTGCTCGCCGTGGAGGTTCGAGTCCTCCCTGGGGCATGGGTGTGTGTGTTTGTCTGTAGGTTAGTTGACGTAGGTTTGAGTAGTTTGTAAGCTACGGACTGATGACCACCCATTTTGGTCCGATAGATTTACAATTATCCACCAAGTCGTTTACGTAAATAAGGAACAGCAGAGGACCAATAATACTACCCTGTGGAACGCCCGCTATCACCTCTGTTTTAGTCGATGCCTTACCATCGATTACTACGAACTGTGTCCTCTCTGACAGGAAATCTCCTATCCAGTCGCAAATTTGGGGCGATACACCATAACCACGCAATTTGAGAGACGGGAACCGGACGAGCGACTCGCGGCAGGCGTACCAACATTACCCCACCAGGGGGTTCCCCGACGAACGGCGGGCCACGCCTCCACCGGCTGCGCGGCGCTCCAACAGGTGTCAGTGGGTCCTGCAGGACGGGCGGTCCCGTTCGCAGGTGGCCCCTAAATCTCGATCCGCCAGCGGGAGAGGGAGACGACGCAATGCCAGCAGATTAAAAACTCCTCTGTCCGCGCTCGCGCCTTTACACTGCCTACTCACTGGTTCACCTCACACAGCAACACTTCTTCCGTATGCCAGTTCCGTAAGGGGCAGTGGCGGCGCGTTCTACGTGTTCACTCTTTCAGTGAGCTCTCGAAGAGAAGCTCGTCATGAAAAAAAAAAAGTAAGTGAATAAAACAAAAACTGATTTTCAACTGTTGGTGTTGTGGTCTACAGTCCGCAGACTGGTTTAATGTAGCTCTCCACAATATCTTGTCCTTTGCAAGTCTCTGCATCCGAGAGTACGTTCGGCAACCTACACCCTTTTGAATCTGCTTACTATATTCGTCCCTCGGTCTCCTTCTACGATTTTTACCCCACACGCTTCCTTCTAATGCTAAATTGACAAGCACAGTATGCTGAGGAGCTTTCTGCGGATACACGATTACAAGGGAAGTAACCACGTTTTCTTTTATTAAGTTTTAGGTTTTATTTGTCCCCGGTTTTAAAGATTCCTGTATATTTTATCTGATGATGAGGGCTTGACCCTTGAAACGCGTCATATTTTAGTGTTTTATACACGATCTATGTGGTTGAGCCTACTTTACAAAATAATTAAAAACAGACAATTCTAAGACACGATCTATGTGGTTGAGCCTACTTGACAAAATAATTAAAAACAGACAATTCTAAGACCTTCAAATATAATTTGAAAGTTGACATGTGACTGTTAATTTTCACCGCTACACATACAGTGTCACAGTTGAGCGCTCATATCTTGGAACTACACAGTCTAAAAGGCTAATGTTACGTCTCGGAAGTTGCCATTAGGTACAAACTACAAATAAATCAGTCATTTGTTTCTGATACTAGTTCTGGTTGCTCGTAGTCTGATTGTCGGCCGACAAGGAAATTGATGAATTACAGGAATATTATGGGAAGGCCATTAGACATAACTGTGATAATTTAGAGGACATTAAAAGAGCTGTGTGGAGCACTTTCTTTCATCGAATATCAACTGATGAAGACCCGTGTCATGCTTTGTGTCCACCTCCACCAAACACTTGGTGTAAATATAGGCAAGCTGAATTTTCTGCCACTCTGCATGAATTTACACATAAACATTCTCTTCCTTTGGCAGTAATGGAGGCAGCCACACCCATTTTCAGATATCTGGCAAATCCAGAACTACAAAGGGGATCTATAAAGAAAATGAACTTATAGACAATATTGTACGAAGGAAACAGGAAGTAGATAAAGATGAAAAATGAGATACTATACTGAGAGAGGAAGTTGACAGAGCACTTAAAGACCTAAGTCGAAACAAGGACCCTGGAGTGGACGGCATTCCCTCAGAGCTCACTGAAGTCTCTGGGAGAACCAGCCATGACAAAACTATTTCACCTGGTGCATAAGACGCATGAGACATTTCTAGCTTTTGTAGATTTGGAGAAAGCTTTTGATAATGTTGATTGGAATACTCTTTTTCAAATTCTAAAATCAGCAGGAGTAAAATATAGAGAACGGAGGGTTATTTGCAACTTGTACAAAAACCAGACAGCAGGTATCAGAGTTGAAGGGCGTAAAAGGGATGCAGAGGTTGGGAAGGAAGTAAGACAGAGTTGTAGCCTTTCTCCAATGTTGTTCACTCTGTACATTCAACAAGCTATAAAGGAAATCATGGAGAAATTTGGAGAAGGAATTAAAGTTCAAGGTGAATAAATAAGAACATTACGTTTTGCCGAGGACATTGCAATTCTGTCAGTAACCGCAAAAACCTCGATGAGCAGTTGAACGGAATGGACAGTGTGTTCATAGGAGCATATAAGATGAACATTAACAATTGCAAAACAAGGGCAATGGAGTGCAATGTAAGCAACTCAGGCGGTGCTGAAGGAAATTAGATTAGGTAACAAAACAATAAAGGTGGTGGATGAGTTTTGTTATTTGGGCAGTAAAATAACACACGATGGTCGCAGTACAGAGGATATAAAATGCAGAATGGCAATGGGAAAAAAGGTGTTTCTGAAAAAGATAAATTTTGTAACTTCGAATATCAATTTACGCGTAAGGAAATCCTATCTGAAGGCTTTTGTGACGATTGGTGCCTTGTATGGGAGTGAAACATGGACAATAAACAGTTTACAAAATGTTCAAATGTTTGTTAAGCTTATGGGATCTAAATACTTGGTCATCGGTCCCTAAACTTACAAACTACTTATGAACTAACTAACACTAAGGACGGCACAAATCTCCATGCACGAGGAGGGATTCGAACCCCCGACCGTAGTGGCCGTGCAGACCGTGACTGACGCGCCTCAGTCTCCTCGGCCACCGCAGCCGGCATAGTTTACACAGGAAGAGGATAGAGGCTGTTGAAATGTGATGCTACAGAAGAATGCTGAAGATTAGGCGGATGGATCGCGTAACTAATGAGGAGGTACTGAACAGAATTGGGGAGAAAAGGAATTTGTGGCATACCTTGACTAAAAGAAGGGTTCGATTGGTAGGATACATTCTTAGACATCATGGTATCGTGAATTTAGCATTGGAGGGAAGTGTATGGGGACGAAATCGCAGAGGGAGGCCAAGAGATGGAAACAGTAAGCGGATTCAAAAGGATGTTGGGTGCCGTTCTTATGACGAAACGAAGAGGCTTGCTCAGGATAGAGTAGGGTGGAGACTTGCATCTAACCAGTCTCCGGGCTGAAGACGACAACAACAACAAACTGATGAAATTATCACCCCGAGAAGATAAAGTTGTGTCATTCTTTATTATTACTGGTGCAGGTCTGATTTTGCTGGTACTCACAGAAACTATAGCAATCCAGTAACCTATCGTTTAATTACACAACTTCTGCACTGATGAATAATTCACGGAGACACACCAAGAATTTTGCACCACTCAAAAGTGTCCAACTACTTTTGACCCACCTGTAGAGGCAAAGGTGGTATTATGGGCTAGGATTGCAATATGGGCTAGCTTAATATCTAATTAACAAGCCCGCGCATACTAGCGGCAACCTCAGTAAATAGTAGTAGCTAGTTCGTACAAACGCCACAGAATGCGCTGCCGCAGTCAGTTACGTGGAATGTTAGTGGTGAGCTGTTTCGTGATTTTTCTCATTTCAAAACTTTGAAAGGTAAGAACTTACAGTTATATTAGACGTACTGCCAATGCGTAGTTAGCTGTTAACGTCTTAACTACATATTATATAAATATTTAGCTCTCTAATGATCCTGAAGTTGGTTAATTAAAGTATGTTTATAACGGATAGCAACGTTTCACTTTCCAAGAGTACTAGGGTGGTAATATGGACAATCGCTGTGGTGGTTATATGGGCTACCCACTGCAGTAGCCCATATTACAACCCCTACAAATACTGTGTGGTTTTCTGTTTCAGATGCCTCGTAAAGTGCTGAATTCGCGAAAGAAAAATAAATCTAGGAAATGTTGGAATTGGGATAACATGACATCTGCGATTAAAGCAGTCTCAGAAAAGACAATGGGTTTTTTAAAAGCTTCAAAACAGTTTTCTGTACCACGAACGACTTTGCAAAGGCTAGTTCATTTTGGAATACCAACTGAAGAAGCTGCGTCTAGGAAGTTAGGAAAATAAGGAAAATAAAAAGAAAGGAGGAAAAAGAAATGTACAAAAAAAGGAAGATCGAAAGTGATGATGTATCAGCGAATACGAAGAATGTGAGATGTGAGCCAGGTGTTGAAAAGAAAGATACAAGGAATAAAAAGCAAAACTCCATCAGTGAAGCGAAAATTGATCATCATCCGAGAGTTTGAGGAGGGATCGATAGATTCTGGGGAGTCAGTTCTAGAGCCCAGTGTTGGTGTTGAAAAGCCTGGAGATGACGATGCTACCTGCCTTTTTTGTGAGGAGTTACATTCCCAAGACGCTAAAGGAGAGCTATGGATCCAGTGCCTGATGTGCGAGATGTGGGCACACAACGTGTATGCTGGTTGTGAAACGGAACATTACATTTGTCATTTCTGCCAACACTAAATGAACAACTTACGATAAACATGTCCCAGTATAAAGGGTTTGCTATTTTCCAATTACTCCAAAAAATCTACAGGAAATAATATTGACTTTTTTGTATGTTTACAAAATAACCCATATTAGTACCACATTTACATTTTTTCACAATATGTCAGTTTTGTAAACATATTTCCATATTAAAGTTGCATAATGATTTAAACTAAAACATATGTGTTTGGCTTTTTTATAACATCATAAAGATTATTTTTTGATGTTTTCAGCAAATTTCACTGACAATTTTGGAATTTATGGTTTAAAAATAAAGTTGTAGCCCATAATACCACCTTTTCCTCTACCACAATTTCGTATTCCTGGCAGATACTTTAAAACCGCCCCCTGCAGCAAACGACACCACCGCGTCTCGCAAATGAGGACCCTACCTTCCGCAGGACGAAGTACCCCCTCGGCATTACACGGCGACGCTAATGCCTCGCACGCAATCGATTCTCGCGCCCGTCGAGCCCGCACGCGATCGAGCTATCGCCGCCGGTAGCGTTATCGATAGCCCGACACCCGGGCAGGTGCCAATTACGGCGCAGCCTTTTAATTATCGATACATCGATTATCATCGGCGTCGGTAATTACAGGAGCTGCGGATAATGCGACGGAAGTCGATATCCGCAGCGAAGCGCCTTCCACGGTGAACGTTGTTTCGTCGCAGACTGCTCGCGTCGTGTGACTCGGAGAAGTGATTAAAGCAGCTGTCAACCACAGCTCTGGTGTAAACACACGCTCCGCGTAATTGGATTGTGTATAGGGTGACAATTATTGAAATATAAAAGACAGAACGTAAATTAGTTACAACCTACGGCATGCACACACTTTAATCAACGTGTAAAAGTCAGGAGAAAATAAATTTTTCTCATGCTGTTTTTAATTATTATCCTTCGACACAAACCAATATCTAAAGATTACAAAGGGTCTTAATAAGTTACTTAAGTTTACAGTGTTACTACATCGTAATATTGTCACTTAAAACCACTTGTTCTAGTTTACCATAGTTAAAATTTCACTTCTATTATTTGCATTTCGATTATGTTCCTTACTTTAGAGTGTTGACACATTGTAATTTGTTACTTCAAACCACCTTTTCTAGGTTACTATAGTCTAAATTGTTTATTACATTTCAGTTACAGGGTGTGCCGGCCGCGGTGGCCGAGGTGACTGAGGCGCTCCAGTCACGGTCAGCACGGCCACTACGGTCGGGGGTTCGAATCCCCCCTCGGGCATGGATATTTGTGCCGTTCTAGTTCGTAAGTAGTTCATAAGTAGTTTGTAAGTTTAGGGACTGATGACCCCGTAGTTAAGTCCCATAAGCTTAACAAACATTTGAAACATTTAGTTACAGGGTGTCCAGAAAAGGACTCCCTGATTTCAAAATTAAATATCTCGAAAACAAAGATCGATAGAGGAATGCAGTAAACGGTATGTTAATTGTGAAAGCTGTAAGAAGTTTATACAGCAGTTTGACATGATAGTTACAAAAGCTGCTACCAGATGGTTATGTAATCGCCATACATAATGCCTAGTATAAATAGTGATCCGAAGCCCAGAGCGATCAGTTCCACTATTGAAACGTGAAAGGAGGTTAGCGTACCGAAGGAATTAAAACCATGTACTCCATTGAACTACGCGTTTTTCTGGTGCTAGATTGCCACAGGTTAGAAGAGAGTCCTACGGCAACAAGGCCAAGTTTTCCAGCACGATTTAATGTTCCAAAAGGACCCGATGCGAAAACCATTCGTACGCTCTTCCCAAAATTACAACGAACAGGCAGTGTAATTGATGATCTAGTGGGGCATGTTGGCCGCAACAAACCGCAGTTACGCCTGAAAATATCGCCACAGTTTCTGGAATTATTCAGCGAAATCCAATGTCATCCGTCCGTAGAATTGCATCTGAGACTCGTTTGAAGCGTTCCAGCACGCAGAAAATACTGAGAAAGAGCCTACACATGTTTCCATTCAAAATTCAAACGCACCAGGCCATAGCCGTACGAGCTGTGCAACAAAGGGTTGCCTTTGCTAATCAAATGTTCACAATGATTGATAGTGAAGGATTTGATGTTGGCTGCATCTGATTTACAGATGAAGCACACTTCCACTTGAATGGATACGTGAATAAGCAGAAATGGCGATTTTGTGGTTCCGAAAAGCCATATTGGTGTGAAGCGAAACCCCTGTATTCTCCTAAAGTTACTGTGTGGGATGAAGTATGCAGCAGAGGCATTATTGGCCCTTTTCTCATTCAAGAAACGGTCACTGGTGCACGTTACGTTGCAATTTTGGAACAATTTGTCGCCAAACAGCAAGCGTTAGAGGATCGACCAGGTACTGAATGGTTTATGCAAGATGGAGCCCGACCACATCGGACCGAACAAGTGTTTCGCTTTCTTGAGGAATACTTCAGGAATCGAGTCATTGCTTTGGAATATCTCAAATTTGCAAGGATGGATTGGCCTCCATATTCACCGGATTTGACTCCCTGTGACTTTTTTTGTGGGGCATAGTGAAAGACATGGTCTATCTGAAGCATTCCGCCACGCTGGACGAGCTTGAATCGGCGATCTCTGTGACGTGTGAATCCATTTCGGTTGAGACTACTTAATGTGATGGCGAATTTCATTCTTCGTTTGCGCCGCCTCTGTAGTGCCAATGGTGAACATTTTGAAAACATTGTGATGTGATTGTTTGCAAAGAGTGTCTTCATACGATTATTTCACTTATGTATGCTGATATGAGCAGTACAGCGTACAGCGCCATCTGTTAGCAGCTTTTGTAACTATTATTTCTAACTGCTGTATAAACGTCTTGCAGCTTTCACAATAAACATACCGTTTACTGAATTCCTCTATCGATCTTTGTTTTCGAGATATTTAATTTTGAAATCAGGAAGCCCTTTTCTGGACACCCTGTACGTTACTTGAACTCACTTGTCATTCTAGGTTATGCAAATAAGTTTCCCCCGTCGACTGTGGTCGGAGTTGCCTCTGAAACAAAAAGAAATAGAATGAGACATTAAAGATGAGACATATATTTGTTTTTCTACATAATTTACAAGTGCATTGAGAGATTTGTCATACCGCTTTATAAGCTTCAAAAAGCCGTCAAGGAAAAAATCAGAGCGTTTTATACGGAAGAAGCGTTGAACGGCTGATGTGATAATGATGTGGAAGGTTCAAATTTTACTTCAAGTGACTGATTGTCGAGCAAAATTATTTCTGCCGTCAAGATAGCCAAAGATTTAATTACTGTGCTGAAGTTCTATTTTGAAGATCGTAGCAAAGATTAGTGAAGGCTTTATGCAATGATTAGGGTCTTACGAATATTTTGTTTTAGTGTGACGAAAGAGTGTTCGAGATTCATGAATCGATAGTTTTACAACTTGTTCATGAAACACATCTGTGGTTTAGAAAACAATTGCAAGACTTTCAACAAATTTGTAAAAATTTTACGGAGTTACATACAAGTTTTGAATTTTAAAGAGCCAAATTTTAGATTTGAAACATTTTACATTGCACAAGGTCCTGTCGTTGAAGCCTTTTTAAAGAATTTTTATGGAAATTGAAATTTCAATTACTTTTCGACTTTTTTTAGGAATGGTCGGGAATGAAGTCGGATAAGGTCTTCCTAAAGAAATTGATTTACACAGCTTTAAAACCTCAAGCAGTATTCATGAAAGTTTCTAAAACTATAGTGGAGAGAAATTTAAATCGTCAGTTCTGGTACAGTCGCTGACAATAGAAGCAACATTCACATTCTGGTATGGAATTTAAAATTTAAACTGTGACAGATAATGAAATTTGAAATTCACTTCTTTAAACTGTTTCACTAAATCATAGTGGTATTTGAAAGGGAAACAACTGGATTAAAAAAAAAATAAAAAAACATGATGTCCATCACAATGGTTGTCTGAGAAAACTTTTACTGGCACTGCAAAATTAAGAAACTGAATCCATGTTAGTTGTCTTGAGCAGTTAAACCGGCAACCCACGCGCAATGGAAATATTCTAGACCTTATAGCCACAAACAGGCCTGACCTTATTAACGATGTCTGTCTAGAGACAGGAATTAGTGATCATGATATCATCATAGCGTCGATGTTGACCAAAGTTCATAAACCAGTCAAGAAGGCTAGGAGCGTGTTTTTGTTGGGAAAAGCCGACAAGCAAATGTTACGATCGCACTTAGAAAATGAATGGGCATCGTTTAATTCTGGGACTATGGATGTAGAGGACTTGTGGACTAAATTTAAATGCATTGTTAATGAAGGGTTAGAGAAATATGTGCCAGTAAAGACGATTAAGGATGGAAAAGATCCACCGTGGTATAATAATAATAATGTTAGAAAGCTGCTGAGAAAGCAAAGGCTGTTGCACTCTCGATTCAAAAAAGAACACGCAAATGATGACAGGCAAAAGTTAGTAGAGATTCGTGCGTCTTAAAAAGATCGATGCGTGAAGCATACAATAATTATCACAGCCATACCCTAGCAAAAGATCTTTCCGAGGACCCGAAAAATTCTGGTCCTATGTAAAATCGATAAGCGGGTCAAAGCCCACTGTCCAGTCACTAGTTGATCATTCCGGGGCAGTAATAGAAGAAAGCAAACGGAAAGCTGAAGTTCTAAATTTAACCTTTAAGAAATCTTTCACGCAGGAGGACTGCACAAATGTACCATCATTTGATCAACGTACTAATTCCGAAATGGGGGACATAGCAATAGGTATTTCCGGTGTAGAGAATCAGCTGAGAGAGCTAAATACGAAAAAGTCTGCTGGTCCGGATGGAATACCAGTTCGGTTTTACAAAGACTATTCTGCGGCATTGGCCCCCTACTTAGCTTGCATTTATAGCGAGTCTTTAATTCAGCGCAAAGTTCCTAGTGATTGGAAAAAAGCGCAGGTGACTCCCGTGTTTAAGAAAGGAAAGAGAACTGACCCATACAATTACAGGCCAATATCGTTGACATCAGTTTCATGTAGAATTTTGGAGCATATTCTCAGTTCGAACATAGTAAATTTCCTTGAAACGGAAAAGCTTCTTTCCATGAATCAGCACGGGTTTAGGAAACATCGTTCATGTGAAACTCAGCTTGCCCTTTTCTCACATGACATCTTGCGAGTCATGGACGAAGGGCAACAGGCGGATTGTGTTTTTCTCGACTTCAAAAAGGCGTTCGACACGGTGCCACACTGCAGACTGCTAACGAAGATACGAGCTTATGGAATAGGTTCACAGATTTGTGACTGGCTGGAAGACTTCCTAAGTAATAGAACGCAGTACGTTGTTCTCGACGGCGAGTGTTCATCAGAGACGAGTGTATCGTCAGGCGTGCCCCAGGGGAGTGTGATAGGACCGCTATTATTTTCTATCTATATAAATGATCTGATGGACAGAGTAAGTTGTAATTTGCGGCTGTTTGCTGATGATGCTGTGGTGTATGGGAGGGTGTCGTCTGTAACTGACTGTAATAGCATACAGGTTGACTTAGACAAAATTTCTAGTTGGTGCGAAGAATGGCAGCTAGCTCTCAATGTAGAAAAATGTAAGGTGATGCGCATGAGTAGAAAAAACAATCCTATAATGTTCGAATACAGCATCAGTAGTGAGCTTCTTGATGCGGTCGCGTCGTTCAAATATCTAGGCGTAACATTGCAGAGCGATATGAAATGGAACGAGCATGTAAGGACAGTTGTGAGTAAGGCGGACAGCAGACTTCGGTTTATTTGGAGAATTTTGGGAAGATGTACATCACCTGTAAAGGAGACCGCGTATAAAACGCTTGTACGACCACGTCTTGAGTATTGCTCAAGTATTTGGGACCCGCAGCAGATCGGTTTGAAGGAAGACATAGAGGCGGTTCAGAGGCGAGCAGCTAGATTTGTTACCGGTAGGTTCGACCAATGCGCGAGTGTCACGGAAATGCTCCGGCAACTCAATTGGGGATCGCTGGAAGAAAGACAACGTTCTTTTCGTAAATTTCTGTTAAGTAAATTTAGAGGGCCGGAATTTGAAGCTGAGTGTAGTACGATCTTGCTGCCGCCTACTTACATTTCGCGTAAAGATCACAAAGACAAGATAAGAGAAATTAGGGCTCGTACGGAGGCATATAGGCATTCTTTTTTTCCTCGTTCAATTTGGGAGTGGAATAGGAAAGGAAATGCCTAGTAGTGGTACAGTGTACCCTCCGCCACGCACCTTACGGTGAATTGCGGAGTATGTATGTAGATGTAGATGATTTCAATCAGATTTTTTTGGGCGGGAGGGGAAGAGACCAGAAAATTATGGCGTATATATTCTAACTTTAAAGCATTACAACATAATTAAATCTAAAGGTGCACTTGGATGTCAGTAGAGATAATATTTCATTTTATTAAATGCAAATCTGTCAGGTTCTCCATATCAGAGACCTCATAGTCATCAGACATCGTGAGAGAGCAGAATAGGGCGATTTGCGGAACTCACGAATTTCGAACGTGGTCAGCTGATTGGGTGTCACTTGTGTCAGAAGTGAGTAAGTGAGATTTCGACACTTCTAAACATCCCTAGGTCCACCGTTTCTGAAGTGATAGTGAAGTGGAAACGTGAAGGGACACGTACAGCACGAAAGTGTACAGGACGACCTCGTCTGTTGACTGACAGAGACCGCCCACAGCTGAAGAAGTCAGGCATGTACCCAGACCGTCACACAGTAATTCCAAACTGCATCAGGATTCACTCCATGTACTGTGATAGGTGACAACACATGGATTTGAACGACGAGTGGCTGTCCATCAGCCACACATCATACAGTTCAGTGCCAAACGACGCTTCGCTAGGTGTAAGGAGCGTAAACACTGTACGATTGAACAGTGGAGAAACATTGTATGGAGTGACGAAACAGGGTACACAATGTGGCGATCCGATGGCAGGGTGCGGCTATGGCGAATGTCCGGTGAACGTCATCTGCCAGCGTGTGTAGAGCTGACAGTGAAATTCCAAAATGTTCAAATGTTTGTACAGCTTATGGGACTTAACTACGGGGTCATCAGTCCCTAAACATACGAACTACTTACGAACTAGCTAATTCTAAGGACGGCACAAATATCCATGCCCGAGGGGGGATTCGAACCCCCGACCGTAGTGGCGGTGCAGACCGTGACTGGAGCGCCTCAGTCCCCTCGGCCACCGCGGCCGGCCAGTGACATTCGGAGACAGTGATGTTAGGATGTGGTTGTGTTTCTGATGCAGGGGGCCTGCTGCCGTTGTTGTTTTGTGTGGCATTATCATAGCACAGTCCTACATTGATGCTTTAAGCGCCTTCTGGCTTCCTATTGTTGAAGAGTAATTCGGGGATGGCGGTTGCATCTTTCCAGCAGCTGTTCATAATGTACGGCCTGTGTCGGAGTGGCTACACGGCAGTAACTTCCCTGTAATGGACTGGCCTGCACAGAGTCCTGACTTGAATCCTACAGAACAGCTTTGCGATGTTTTGGAACGCCCACTTGGTGCCATGCCTCACCGACCACCATGGCTACCTCTCCTCAGTGGGGCACTCCGTGAAGACTGGGCTGCCATTCCCCAAGAAACCTCGCAGCACCTGACTGATCGTCTGCCTGCGAGAGTGGAAGCTGTCATCAATGCTAAGGGTGGGCCTGCACCATACTGAATTGCAGCATTACCGATGGAGGGCGCCACGAACTTGCAAATTTTCAGCCGGCTGTCCGGATATTTTTGATCAGATAGTGTAGTGAGCATTATCCTGTTGGAATATGGCCATCAGCAGGCTTAGAAGGTATGGGAGGGCAACAGGTTCCAACGCTTCAGTTACGTAACACTAGCTGATTAGTGTGCTATCAATTCCAACAACATGATGAGGGAGTGGAATTCATCACCTCTCCGAACCTCAGTATCAAGAGCAGAAACAGTTCTGCAATGGATAAGGCAGAGCTTTTCAAACTGGGTGTCACGTAGTACTGTCAAGGGTGTCGCGAGACTAACAAATTTAGACTGTAAACAAAATATCCTTCTCTTCCTACTACCCTGGAGACTCGCCTGCAGCTAATCATCCTTCTCTTCATTCAGTGCACCACAGAGCACATATTAAAGGAATAATCGGTGCACATTAATTCCGTGGTCGGCCGCTAGGTGGTAGCTCTGCTTCAGCAGCAGTAGACACTCAGAGTTCGTTCAAGCAGCTGCCAGTTGCCAGATTCCATCAAACTGCGCATGCGCAGAGCTGCTGCTGATACTCGATAACAGCTCTTCCCAGGCGCAGTTTGTTGGAACTGGCAGCTGCTTCAACGAACCTTCACTGTAGTCTGCCTTCCTTCTCAAAAAGGTGCACCTGAGCGTTTTTTAATTGATTTATCAAAGCCATGTCACCATAGGTAGCGTTTCTTACAATTAAATGTCACAGACACAGTGACTGTAAAAGCAGTCACAATTGTCCACTGACTAAAGTTATTCAGTAGCGATGTTTAGTATGGAGTATGGCCGGGTGATTAACGGAGAGTAGTATCTTAAATGCAGTGATAATTGGTTCGAAGCCTGGTATGCGTTAATATTTTTTTCTCTCAGTTTCCTGTATGTAACAGATTCTGGGAACAGAAATGACATTCATATTCTTACTTGACACAAAAAATGTATCCACTTTTTCCGAATATGTCGGGATTTCCGAGGTCATGGTGAAGCAAGACCTAACAATAGAACTTAAATAATAATTCATCACTTGTCATAAATACATCCTATTTATTTCTGAAAATAATGTGATAATATTGAACTGAAACGGAACAGCCACTGTGCTGTCTAAATCAGAAATCCGAACAGCTAATTTCGAGATGCCGTTTTCAGTCGATCCAGCAAAACCATATCTGGCCCTGACATGTACACACGACAGCGAAAAACGGTTTCCGAAATTCAGTTTTCGTCTTTCGGAAGTTGGATCGCGTGTAGAAGAAGCAAGTATTACCGTGTCCGTCCCCCCTCCCCCCTGCTAGAACCATCTAAATTCTACCATATGTATTTATATTAATGAAAGGGTGTCGCGCAAAACTGTAAGCTATAAAAGGGTGTCGCCATAAGGGAAAGTTTGCAAAGCACTGGGATAGGGCAACAATTCAACAGTCTGTCAACATGGTACCTCCACACTCTAAGGTGACAGAATCGGAATGACATTTATAATGATAAGCCGCATTTGGTGAAATAGTATTGAACAGCCCTATCGCTAATTTGTGTGTGGTTCACCAGCCTTACAGTATCATTAAGAAAATAAATATGGACTGCTCCTCTCAAATGCCCAAAGTTGCATGCAAAACACTTGGTTTCAGTCTTAAGCAGTTTCTTATTACTAGGGATAGCTAGGGTTCCTAATCCTCATACATAAGAAATCGGAGGATTCAATGTTCTATATACTAATTTCATTATAAAAAAGGACGGTGCACAAATTCAGGAATGAATGATGAAACAAAACTAATGAATCTCTAACAAGCATGGCACAACCTCTACCTATTAACAAAAATAGTTAACTGAAGACGTGTTAATTGTTTTAAAATAAATCAAAAATCGCTATCCAACTCGGTAAATAAATGGGAAAGGGTCCGCCTTTCTGCAAACAGTTATGTTTTTTACTTATTCCCATACATGTTTCGGAACCTTCCATCATCAGTGGCATATTTATTAAATCTGAAAGTATAAAATATTTACAATGTACACTGTAGTTTGTAATTCGAAAAAAACTCATGAAAAATGAATCAAATATGGTTTACCTGGCGTTTTTACATTTTATGTTTCCGAGTGAAACATTCTAGTACTTAATGGCCTGCCATCTGCAAACAGATAACGTTTTTGAGGGAAATTTCTCTGTTTTCAAAAGCCTACTCACGTGGTCTGGGCTGCCGCGCAATGTCTTACAGTCGCCGCCTCCCGCTCTAGGCCTCGTTCTGCTGCAGTTGAGAACGCGTGGCTTCGTTTGTCGTCTGCGCTGGCGTCTGCTGGCTGGCCAGAGACAAGCTTACTTGGCAAGGTGGCGAGGTGGACGTGTTGTTAGTGTCGTGCCAACCTAAAAGAGGTGACAGGAGACCTCTCTGGGAGCGGCTGTAGAGGGAATTGTCTTGGCCAGGTAGCAAGGGGTGATAAACACTAGTCTCTGAACGCACTCTGCGTCGCTTTTAGCGCGCTCTACATCCGGTGTATGGCGGGGGGAGATTTTGCCGAGGCCTTAGAGCTTTAGTCTGGCTTTAGTCTTGCTCCGACGACTGTGGAAGTAATTACTCCGCCGAATCATGCTGAGGGAAAGGCATGCTGCTATGACTTTGTTTTGTTTGTGATCATGCAGTCTTGGTTCTTCAGAGATAGTCCTCATGAGTAATTTCTTTCGCTATGCGAGGTGAAGTAAATTCAGTGTAAATTTATTATTTGTATTTTCATTCCAGTGATGATTGGGTGTCCGGTTTTGCTCAAGTTAGAATAGACATGTGTGGCCTTCAGCCTTAGTGTAAACTTAGAGTGTTTGAATTTCCTTGCTGTTCTTAACTAACGTGTTCATGTCGCATTTGTATCCGGAAGTATGCTATATACTTCTCAGATTTTCTGATTTGAATCCATCTTTCCTGTCTTGTATGACCGACTGCACCACGTGCTTTAGTAACTTCGGCCTTCAGCCATACTTCTATTAATGCTAGCTTTCTCCTATATGAAATCTCGCATGTGCTTTACCCGCTTATTCTAAATTAATTTCTATTTGTAAATGCTATGTAATTCACTGTGGTTGCACACCATGTGGTACTTAAGAATAGTGAGCCACTGCCTCCTCCCACATGAGTAAGTTGAGTGCACAGTATAATTTAAAATTTGTGATCAAGACACCCGTCATCTCGTCAAAATGCCGCCGACGCTTCGTTTCGCCACTGATTTCATGGATTCTGGGTTGTAATCTACCGCCTAGCTTTATGTGCGTGTCTGTGAATGAAGGAATGTGCTTTCAGCTACCCATTGTGTGTTTGAAAATTTCCTCCCACGTTACCTCCATATTCATAAAGAACAGAAACTATTTCATTACGGTCTGAAATTATATTATTTAATCCACTTTTGTACAAAGTGTGTGCTTTATTTGGTCTCCCCACATTCATTTGCTTGTTATTTTACTGAAAAGATTATGATTGTAAAGTATGAAACCTCTGCTTTATGATTTCATGCTCCCCGTCCCATGTTTAATTACCTATTCATTTATTTTTTAACGTTGATTTTGTGTTTGTTCAAACGTTGGCTGCTCCCTTAAGGAATGAGCAGTTAGATAAATTTCCATTGCGCATGTACTGTGGCCACATATAAAGTAATTTAGAGCAGCAGTGAGCGTTTTAACTTTCATTTGCCGTTCTCAACCGCCCGAGATTTTGCTTATATTAATTACAGGCTACTTTCAACGTCATGTCGATAGAGTGGTCATTAGAGACGGAGCTCACGCTCGGATTTTTGGATAAGGATGGGTGCCCTTTCAAAGGAACCACCCCGGCATTTGCCTGGAGTGATTTAGGGAAATCATGGGAAACCTAAATCTGAATGGCCGGAGGTGGATTTGAACCACCGTCCTCTCGAATGCGAGTCCAGCGTTTTAACACTGCGCCACCTCGCTCGGTTTTGGTGTTTTAATTATATATGAGAAGTGCATCCGGAATGAAACCCATGTCTCCGCCTACATGAACAACAATTAAATAGTGACAGGCACTTTTGTTTGACAACACTCCTCGTACAGTATCACTTTGCCAACATTTATTTACTGTATAATACGTGTGAAACAATGTTTCATCCAAGTAAACCACTGGTCGCTTTGATTCTGATGCTAGATTTTTGCGTAAAAACCTGAGAAAGTAAGCCCTTTTAGCAACAATGTCCTCTCGTTCGAACAAAACAACACGTTTATTTTGGCACCTTCTAAAACGAAATTTCTAAGAGTTTACTTGCTAGCTTTGGAACAGTTCTGTTCGACAAACATTGGGCAGTTTTTCGTAAAGTTGGTATTTCTTTATATTGTTCGCAATGCCGTTGAGATTTCTGTCTGATAATTCATTTATCCGTATCACCGAGAGAAAATTCGAAGCCACCCCAGTTAAGGAATATCTCTGGCCCCGGCCAATGAAAACTCGCTAGCTCAGCCAATGAGATGCTGCGTTATTCTTAAGCGAAAATTCGTGCGTTACACGTACTAAAAAATAAAACTTCTTGTTTAACCTAACCTAACCTAACTTTCACTTTAAAAAAAGTGATCTGTAGCGTAGCCTTAAGAAGGTTAGGTATATGTTAAACAAGAAGTTTTATTTTTTAGTACGTGAGGGCACGTAACGCACGAATCTCCGTTTAAGAATAACGTAGCATCAATGGAAAATTGTATTGAAATACAAGAGGGTCTGCAGCGAATTGACACATGGTGCAGGGAATGGAAATTGAATCTCAGTGTAGACAAGTTTAATGTGCTGCGAGTACATAGAAAGAAAGATCCTTTATCATTTAGCTACACTATAGGAGGTCAGCAGCTGGAGCAGTTAATTCCATAAATTATCTGGGAGTAGGCATTAGGATGATTTAAAATGGAACGACCATATAAAATCGTTCGTCGGTAAAGTAGATGCCGGACTTAGATTCATTGGAAGAATCCTAAGGAAATGCAGTCCGAAAACAAAGGCAGTAGGTTATAGTACACTTGTTCGCCCACAGCTTGAATACTGCTCACCGGTGTGGGATCCGTACCAGGTGGGGTTGATAGAGGAAGTGGAGAAGATCCAACGGTGAGCAGCGCGCTTCGTTACAGGATCATTTGGTAATCGAGAAAGCGTTACGGGGATGATCGCTAAACTCCAGTGGAAGTCTCTGCAGGAGAGACGCTCTGTCGCTCGTACGGGCTTTTGTCGAAGTTTAGAGAACATACCTTTAGTGAAGAGTCTAGCAGTATATTGCTCCCTCCTACGTATATCTCGCGAAGAGATCATGAAGATAAAATCAGAGAGATTAGAGCCCACACAGAGGCATACCGACCATCTTTTCTTCCTGGAACAATACGTGACTGGAATAGGAGGGAGAACCGATAGTGGTACTCAAGGTACCCTCCGCCACACACCATCGGGTAGCTTGCGGAGTATGGATGTAGATGTAGAATTTTATCTTTTAGTAATCTCCGGTTAAGAAACACGCAGCGTCTCATTGGCTGACAGCTAGCGAGTTCTCATGGGCTGCAGCCAGGGATACTCACTATCTGGGGTTTCTTCGAATTTCCGCTATCATCGATAATACCAAAGACAAATAATACTAGATTGGAAAGGCCGTATACAGTACCATTCGTGTCAGTGAAGTCTCGCCGCTATATTTCTATACTATAAGCGTGTTAGCAGTCGTGTGTGTTATTACAGAAAACAGTCGTCAGAATAGGGATGAACTGACTGATTACGCTGTCTTTTAGAGTTTTCACATATGGGAAATTCGTGTATTGTATACGGCTATAGTTTTTTCAGCTGGTGTAAGCTTTGACACAGATTGATTTGCTGTTATTATTAATGTTACCAATAAAATTTCATTCAACTTCGAGTTTTCTTTCAGTAGTATAGTCATTATAAAAGTGTTGTTTATCGTGAATAACACGTATCCTTATTCTTTTGAGAATTCTTACGAAATATGCTCTGTCGTATACACTAATCAGTCGAGTTTCCTGTTTTTATTAATCTGATACAAGTTTCGACCAACTTTGGCATTTCCCTTAATATTATAAATGTGATATTCGTCGTGCATAATACGTATCTTCATTCTTCTGAGTGTTTTTCAGATAACTACTGTCCGCTTTAACTGTATGTAACAGTAATATTTTACCTACCATCCCATCGGCGTCGCATGATTATGTTGGCAACATCAACAAAACGGTAGAAATTCTTTGACAAGATGTTAATATTCTTAGAAATCCACATAGAGTGACTCGATTAGTGAGTAATTGACAAGAAAGCTTTCCATCCAAATAGCCGCTCACCTATCGATATATCGAACGTGCCCGATGGTCGATGATGACGTCGTGCGAATTTTGAGATGTTTTCTTGTCATACACGGGACGCATTATCTCAGTCTGTTATTGACTGTGACTGAAGGTATTGACGTGTTCACAAGTGTCATTGATATGAGTTCGGCTGAATGCTTAACGTGGGAGGGTTTAATTCCTTCTTTGTGACGGTGAACAAAAGTGTGGAATTTTGTAGAAAATACGGTTTATTACCTGATGACAGACTTCGAAACTGCATTAATTGCGAAAGTGTTCAGACAGTTCGAACAGGAGTTAAATCGACAGAAAAGGAAATTCCTTTCCTATTGGTTTTCAAGAAATGTGAGAAGAAAACAACGGTGATAAGAAACACATGGTTTGAGGTATCGGAATTCTCTATCGACAAAAAGATAATTTTGATAGCTTGCTCAGGAATAATGTAAGTACTCTATATACTTGTATTTGTATTGTGACAGTGGTTAATGACATAACACATACTGTAACTCTCGCTGGAATAGTAATCGCACATTCGATATATCGATTGGTGCGCGGTTACTTCGATGCAAAGCTTTCTTGTATATTACCATCCCGTCGGCCTCGCATGATTATGTTCATAACATCAACAAAATGGTACAAAGTCTTTGCAAAGATATTAATATTCTTAGAAACCCATATAGTGACTCAATTAGTGTTTCATACAGACGCTGACGTAAATAAATAATGCTGTTCCTGATCTATGTACGACAATTTCTTGTTGTACCCTAGTAAAACAAAGATTCCATGACAAATCATTTGCATTGTCACGCAATTATCTACTGTCAGCTTCACATGATTGACAAGATAATCACTCGTGGCCGCCAAGATGGTAAGTAAAATTTAACCGTACCTAACGCGTTTTCCTAATAACGCGATTCGACAATGTAGGCCTATTGTTAAATTAAACTACTGCGATAGTATTAGCTCAAATGTAAATGATGTCCAAAACAACTAGTAAAGCTAACAACGTCATATCGTTTCAGAAGATCATAGCAGTAGTGTACGAAAACTTTTGACTTGAGGTGAAGCAAGATGGCGTCAGACTTCGGTCAAATAGGGAGGTTTGCCAGTCTAGAAATGTATGTCTGTGGATAAAACATAACTCGATCTCTTGTCATAGATCACAGAGAAAATGTTCAAATATTTGTAAATCTAAGGGACTTAACGGCTGTGGTTATCAGTCCGTAGGCTTAAAAACTATTTAAACTTATGCTAAGGACGATACACACATACCCAGGCCGAGGGAGGATTCCGACGGCAAGTAACCGCGCGCTTCGCATCAAAGCGCCTTAGAGCGCTCGGCCACTCCACCGAGGCAAGCCAAAGACAACATAGAATGCGTATATCGCTATCTATGCATTGCTACGTTTTGAAACCAACATTTAAAATCGTAACTGATTTTTCGTCATTATGAGCAACAGGTTTTGCTCATTTACAGGTGCAATAAGACGTCGATTTTAACAGTAAAATAACTTCGCTTATTACTGTTACAAGTGCAGTAAACAACGTAACGTAATTTCTCCATATTACTAACATTAATGCGGTGGTCATCCCTTTACATGCGAGCAGAAGTTACATGCGACCATTGTCAGTTATTTTTACAAGCAGCAGAATTACGGATCGCAAGTGTTTCTGTTGCACTATGAATCCTTTACTTTTTGCAATTTACGAATGTGATTATCGATGGGAGGATTATAGAAGTTGCTTTTGAGCGAGTTTATATGTTAACACGCAAGTTATTTCTGGTGCAAATCTGCTTTCAGTAACATTAAACAAAGCTAAAAATACATAGACTATCAGGGCCGGCGAAAGCCCCGTGCGAGCCGAAAAATTATCGCACTCTGATTTTAAAAAAAGTTGTTAATGTCAAAATCATTTCAAAATCATTTCTTCTTTCACATGCTTTTATAAGAAAAAAATACGTTTGAATGTTATATAAAAGACATAAAATTATGAATGAAAGCCTAATATATAAAGTTGTAAACGCTATTAATGAAAATCTCGAAAGTTCTTGACCGAATAAAAACAATAAAGAAATTAGTGTTATCGGAGCCATTGATTTTTTTTCCCATCTGTTATGACACTGTCGTTGAAATGCTTCCACTCCAGATGAAAAAAATGGTGAACAAGTGGTCAGAAGACTATTTAATCAAGCAACAGCCTTGCACATCGTTGATCTATTACTAACGCTTAAAGGACGATAAAGAATTTATTAGTAATATGGCCGCCTTCATTTTTGTGCCTGTTATAATCCATTCTGGTTAAGGGTATAACGCCTAGTTAAAATTTGGTATTTTAAATTATAAATATTTGGGTTTCATAAATAGCTTTTATAACAGAACTTGAAAATTAACATTTCAATTTTATCGGTAGGGTAAAGAAGGAGCGGTATCACTAGCAGAGATTACTCATATATAATCAATTTGCAAGTATAGTTAGCGCGTCGGTCCTGTATAAATTCTTTTTGATTGGAAAGCTTAACTCAAAGTTCCAAAAGTTTGTACAGTTATCGGACCTAACTGCTGTGGTTATTGGTCCCTGAAGTTATAAACTACTTAAACTAACTTATCCTAAGAACAACACAAACACCCATGACTGAGGGAGGTCTCGAATCTCCGATGTGGAACGTCCGTGCGCACCATAGCATGGCGCCTTAGTGTGGCTTAAAGTTTCATAGAAACGAATAATTTTCATACAGAAATATACATCGAGCACGAAAGATGGTATTCGACATTTCTAAACTCTGTGGATATTTCGCGGGTTAAATAAAGAAGTAAAATTCAATTTAATCTATGTAATTATCATAGACTAAAACAGCTAGGAGTTTTATCGAATTGATTTACGACACCACATAACTTAAATCATTTCATCTGAACTGATTTTTGCTTATTTTAATTGAACTTACTTGTGTAAACATTTACCGAGAATTTTATCTTTGGCCTGTGAATCCAACATGTATACATGCGCAATAGAAAGTTTTGTTCTGTTAAAGATTTCGAAAAGCGTGTTTAGAACTGTGAATAAGAAATAGTGTGAGTTTATTGAAATACAGCTGTTCGGAATATTAAAGGCTACGTGTCATCTAAAAGAGATTGTAATTAAATCGGACTGTCAAGCGGTTGTTAAAATATCGCTAGGCGACAAACTACACGATCTCTGGATTTCAATATTGTACCAGAGTCTAAAGGCTAGTTTACACGACGGCACTAGGTTTCATGAAACTGCGCTACTGGCCAGTGCGTATGCGTTTTTGAACATATATGCGATGAATAAGTGTTTGCGCGATTTTAACGATGAAAATCTCAGGAATAAGCAGCGGCGTGTTAGTGCTCTTGAAGCAATTATTCGTGAATTAAATATTGATGAGTTGACGATTAGTGAATTGCAGTCTAAAATACATTCAATTCGAAGTACCTATACAAACGAACTATGGCAATTGTGGATATGGAAACACAGCACAGGTACTACAGAGACGAATATCAACTTGACAAGAAACGTAATACAATTTGTAATTTCAATTCTGGTAACAATGCTTCACGCATAAGAGTATCTTGTTTAAAAGGAACGTAAACTGCTCTGGTGACATTCTGAGTTGATTAAAACAGCTTCCACGGTCTTCAATTACAATTTATTTCAGCAAGGTCGCTAAGCAACCGAGCTGACGTTTCTTTTTAATCCAGTCACAAACCCAAACACGTTTCTTATTCTGTTTACTTTTAGTCTTATGCAGTGACTTCACACAGAGAAGCAATAGCTCCGCCACAACTCTTACAGCTACCAAAACTTTCATTCTACGGCGACTACGGCACTCATAACAACGAAACTGAAGTGCCGCGTCTACAGATATACACGAAACCAGTTGCGCGCAACTGATTTCATGAAACGATGTCGCAACCTAGTGTCGTCGTGCAGACTAGCCTTAACACATAGTCATGACACCCACACTGATTTTTGTTGTACGCCACGACAGCAGCACTCCAAGCGGCTAGCGAGGTACATTTCTGGATACGATGTCGGATGAGGATGAATAGTATCGTTTAAATTGATTTTAACATACTTTTTACAACAGGGTAGGTATGTAGTGCCACAAAAATAAGTAATAACCAGAAAATAACTCAAGATTTGTCTTCATGAGGTTTCCTAAGAACCGTTGGAAGGTATGTTACGTAACTTTGCAGGACAGTTTATTTAAGATTACCTTGAAATCTACGACTTTTTAATCAAGAATTTTAATTTTTTTTATGAGCAAAAATTTCTAATAAAAAACGGAAGACCCAACCTTCACTACAATTCCAGCCCAATCAGTAAGTATTGAACATAAGAAACTATGTACCAGATCAGCCACTACAGCTGTAGCTGAAGGTAAAGCGTCACAAACGTGACAATAAAACATCGAAAGCAAAAACACAGTTTCCCAACAAAGCAGAGACCAATTCCTCAATTGTTACTATATCTTAACACAAATAGCAAGATTCTTCAAGACTTTCTTTTTATATTCAAAAGTAATTATACTTAAAAGTATATGGTTTTACAACAAAGAGGAATGAAGGATAAAAATGTTCGAATCATTAGACTCCATATCGAATTTTTAGACGTCAAAGAAAGTTCCTGTCAAATAGGGACAGACCACCATAGGAATTAATGTTTCTCGTCCGTTTATATTCTCTCACTGTCAGTGGAGTAGGCTAAAAAATACACAGATATTCGTAAGTACTTTCTCATGAATAAGTTGGTCTTTATGTTACTGAATCTGGGAAATTCTACTGTTTTTAATTTTTTTCACGATTATTTTCGTCTCTCGATATTTTATTAATGGAAACGATCCAGTGGTTCTCGAGAGAATTCCAAATTCATTGCAGAGACGACCACAGTATTACATCCAGATGCGAGAAACACACTTCTTAACACCTCCTTTAACAGGTAACACATACGTGAAATGTGAACTAAATGCTATGTAGAATCTAGCAGACGTAGTAAAGTCTAAATTTCAAATTAGTTTGTACTAACTAGGATGATGTATACAATAAACTCAGTAAAATATGAACTAAATTCGATGTAACTCTTAATAGTATTTCAAATTAATGTGTACTAACTAGAACGATGTTTACAAATCAGTGGCGACTTGGAAACATACATTGGTAATTATCTCGCAAACGTGCTCTTTTGCATATCCAGTTTCCTGGGACGTGAATTTATACTGACAACAATCATACTGTTAGTCGAATCTGTAACTTTCTTTTTCGAAATAGTTCTGCAGCACTGACTGGAGCTGCTATGTATTGAGAAATGCCAAAAGGAGATATGTAAAGTTGTTTGAGGATTGCTTGTATTGTGGTGGTGATGTTGAAGCTCTGACATTTCGTATTATCTATTTGGCACGTTTGTTGTGTACCTAAAGACTGAAGACTATATTCCTATAAGAAGGTATGCAGGACTGTTGAATTTGTGGGCGTCGTTAGTTCGAGGTGAACGGGACTAGGATCACATCCAAAAATCGAAATTTACGTGTCAAAAAGAACAAAATCGTCCTTGAAAAGAATAAACGTGTAAAAAAATAGTCATTTACATAGTCAGCGTATAGGTTTTAAAGTCTTTTCACTATTTACTTCGCGTTATACTGGTGGAGTGCCTTTATCTGTAAAGACAGAATGTACCCGCAATTTTGTTTTGTTTTATGATGCTCGTATTTATTATGCTGAACTCGTAAATGCGAGAATCGAATTATCGAGACGCCACTGTATCGAGTTCAATTTACTTATTGTCTAATTTCCTTTAATTTTTTTTTTTTTTTTTTTTTTTTTTTTTTTTTTTTTTTTTTTTTTTTTTTTTTTAGGCAGAAAATGTCACAACGAGGAGAAAAGAATGTAATTTGGAAGTACTTTACTAAAAGTATCGTCGATTAGTCTGAACCTGTCTGCTTTCCATGTTATCATATACGGACTCCTGATTAGACTTACACACACACACAAGAAGGCGTAGTAGAGGGAGGAGAACTTGAAAATTTGGAAAAACTAGTCATTTGCGGTGTAATGTAAATTTACCTGAAATTTTAACATAATTACGGAAGTTTTCGTTACGGTTCAAACTAGAAGAGGAGCCGAATATTCGATTATGGTTTCGGATTAGGCCACAAATCATGTTTCGGTCTGATTCTACCGAAAAGTAAAGTCTAAATTTCAAATTCATTTGTACTAACTAGGACAATGTATACAATCAAGTCAGTTAAATGTGATCTAAATGATATGTATATCTTAATAGTAATGTATACTTACTTTACTCGATCAGGCCCAGAGGACCGCGCGATGATATAATCGAGGCTCTCCATTCATTGCGATTCTTCGCCGTCTGTTCCCAGTTCTTCCAGGCCTCAGATCTTCTCTTACCCCATCCCTCCATCTCTTCCTTGGTCGTCCCAGTGGTCTTTTGCCTGTTGGTATCATCTCCATGGCCATCCTAGGCCATCGCTCCTCACTCATACGCACCACATGCCCTGCCCATTCTAATCTTCTACTCATCAAGCCCACAATGTTCGGTTCACTATAGAGTTGTTCTAATTCTTCTATATTGTGCCTTCTCCTCCATTCTCCTGTTACGTTTTCTTGAACCGGTCCAAATATTTTCCTCAAGCATCTCCTTTCAAAAACTGCGAGCTTGTTTAATTCCCGTTTTCTAGTGCTCCAGCATTGACACCCATATAGAATGACGGGAAGAATTAATGTTTTATATATATATATATATATATATATATATATATATATATATATATATATATATATATACAACCCTAGTTTGAGGGCTTGTGATATGCTCCGTGAAGTCAAAATGTTGTGTATTGAGTGTAAGCATCTACTACCCGCTTGAATTCTTGCCTTTATTTCCATTCCAGACGATGAATTTTCTGAAATTATGCTTCCAAGATATTTAAAATCCTTTACTCTTTTGTAGGTGTTATTGTTGTTACTGTTGTTGTGGTCTTCAGTCCGCAGACTGGTTTGATGCAGCTCTCCACAATACCCTATCCTGAGCAAGCCTCTTCATCTCCACATAAGAACGGCAACCTACATCTGTCTGAATCTGCTTACTGTATCCCTCTCTTGGTCTTCCTCTGCGGTTTTTACCCCACACACTTCCCTCCTGCGCTAAATTCACAATTCCTTGATGTCTAAGAATGTGTCCTACCAATCTATCCCTTCTTTTAGTCAAGGTACGCCAGAAATTTCTTTTGTCCCCTATTCTGTTCAGAACCTCCTCATTAGTTACGTGATCCACCCACCCAATCTTCAGCATTCTTCTGTACCACCACATTTCAAAAGCCTCAATCCTCTTCCTGTCCGCACTGTTTATCGTCCACGTTTCACTCCCATAAAAGGCAACACTCCACACAAATGCCTTCAGAAAGGACTTCCTTAGGCTTAAATCAATATTCCATGTCAACAAATTTCTCTTTTTCAAGACCTCTTTTCTACCCAAGTGTTATTATCCATAATTAATTCCTGGACTTCTGGGTGTGGGGCTCTTCCAACTATCATGTATTTGGTTTTTGTGGGGTTCACTTTCAGTCCAAAAGTAATGTATAAATTTCAAACTGATGTGTACTAATTAGGACGATGTCAGTGTCGGCTCGGAACCATACATTCGTAATTATCTCGCTAGCGGGTCTTTCGCGGATCCATGTTTTGAGACATTTTTGCTTATATTATAGGTATACTTTCAACCGTATAAGTTTGTGCCATCCTGTTTGATACACCCTGTATATTAATTAAAGTGCGACCCAAAAACATGATTTGCGGCCGAATGCGAAAACCGTAACCGAATATTCGGCTCCTCCGCTAGTTTCGGCCGAAACCGTAACCGAAACTTGCGTAATTAAAATGTCGGTAAATTTACGTTACACCGCAAATCATTAGTTTTCCCATATTTTTCAATTTCCCCTCCCTGTACTAAGCCTTTTTGAGTGGGTGTAAGCTAAGGCATCCAACCGTCCCGGATTCTGCGGGAAAGTCTCGCATTTGGACTCGTTGTCGTTGTTGTTGTTGTTGTTTAGAGGGGACTAAACTACTTGGTCATCAGTCCCGGCTTCGTTTTTCCGCATTGGAATAATTACTGAAAATGTCCCGCATTCCAGAAATTCGTCTAAAAGCACAAGCCGAAACTATTTGTGTACTGCAAGCTATGTCATATTGCTTGCAAGTCAACTTTTCAATGCATCATCTACGAATAAATGAGTCTGCTTACATAAATTTAAAAAAAAAACTATGCAAATCATCTATTTCAAACTGACAATTTCGATAGCAGTGGAAGTGGTTTTTTGTTTTAAGTTAGAACTGCATTTGGTGATAGGATGACTTAATAAAAATTATTATTATTGTTATTATATATATATATATATATATATATATATATATATATATATATATATATATATGCTTGTTTCGTGTGCGTTAAGTACGTTTCAGTAAATGTAATGTAATATTTTCGGTGCTCAAAGTGGCAAACATTATGTAATATTATTACATTCCGTATAAAGGCATTTAAAATCTGATATGCAAATACAATATCAGCACTCATCTTACTTCCTTCAGGAATAAAAAGGTGGTGAAATTCTGCAAAATGCAACAACGAAAGTGAGTGAGCACAATTAAACTCTGCAGTTCATCGAAAGAATTTCTATAACAGAGTTGTTGAAACGGTTTTAAGAAGTAGTTTCATTTATCGAATTTAATTGGAGGTTACTGAGAAACAATTCTTTGGGCGGAGTAAGGTACTTATCAATATGTGTGAAGTACGATCCTCTAAGAGCTGGAACAAATAAAAGTTGTACAGACAACGAAGGTGATAGGAAAAACGTAATGGAGAAAGACTGTAAAAATTGTGAGACTATAATTCAAACTAGGAGTAAGAGAAAATATTTATGAAATGTAAATAAAGATTGAAAGTTAAGAATAAAATGTCTCTCATGTTAGACAGGTTACTTTAAAAGTAAACGAGTAGGCCTACTCCACTCGCCCATTTCTTCCCTACTTTCAGAATAACTGGTACAACGAGTCACTTGATCTTAGTCCTGCTTCACATCCTCGAAATGTCCCGCATTGAGTTCTAAAAAATTGGCCGCCTAGTCAGGAGTCCGTAGAAGATGACATGGGAGGCGAACAGGTTTAGACAAATCGACGGTACTTTTGCTTAAGTACTTCCAAACTGGATGCTTTTCTCCTCGTTGTGACATTTTCCACCTAAAAAAGAATGTTAGACAATAGATAAACTGAACTCGATGCAGTGGAGTCTGGATATTTCGAGTCTCAGAATTGCAAGTTTCCCATAAATATGAACGTCATAAAACAAAACAACTGCCGGTACATCATATCTTCACAGAAAAAGGCACTTCACCATTATATCGCGAAGTAAGCAGTAAAAACACTTTAAAACCTTAAGGCTACCAATGTAAATGACTATTTAAAAACTGTGTCCTCGGAGTCTTTCGCGACGGCATTCTTCCATAAAATATTCAAAAGAGGTACTATATTTTGACACGTGTACACTTTTCAAGGTCGAGTTATTTCTATTTTCTTCCTGAATTTCGATAGATGGATGTGATCCTGCTCCCGTTCACCTCGAACTAACGAGCCTACCGTATAGCCACAAATTCGATAGTCCTGCGTACCTTCTTGTAGGAAGACAGTCTTTAGGTACGCAACACACATGCCAAATAGATATTACGATATGTCAGAGCCTCAACATGACTACCACAATACGAAATACCCAGGCTGTAAATAGGGATGCAAACGATACATCGATGTATTGCAAAACATTGATGTTTTGGCAATAAACGTCGATAATTTAGACCTCGATATATCGCCGATGCATCGACGACACAAATCTGGAACTATTGACATCGTTCAGCAATGGATTGTAAACTCGGTTATTAGTTACTCAGCCAGCGACAAGTCGCGTGGTAGTGAAATTACAGTAATTTTTAATACACAGTACAGAAATTAACAGGCATTAATTTAAATTTCATGTTCTAGAAGTAATGGGCGGGTTTTGCGACCATTTGCACCTGTTTTTCCCGTTACAGTAACTACTAAAATCATTTTCAGAGTTTTCGTCTTCTGAGACATGCACATCAAATAATGATGTGCCAGTATTATGAATACTGTGTTCACTATCGCAAATACAGCGTATCGTCTTCCTGCCTTCATCCTTCTGTAGATTTGTTTTCTATACAGTAATACCGAAATAGTCCATAACAATTACTGCTTTCATACTATGTCTGTCGATACCAATAGGTTCACAACCCATTCTTACATCACACACCAATTCAATATATAGGATTAAAAATGCCACGACTTACAGTTACACGATTCCTTGAAGGCAATTGACTTCTAAGAGAATGCATAAATGTTAAATTAGTAGTATAAACATTTTCATCGTATCGTACCAAACCCACTTCATTTCTAGTTATTTAATACAACAATTAAAGTTTGACGCCTTCAGTTTACAAGCGGCATTCCATTTACATTCGGACTATTTAGAAAACGGCCACTTCACTCACATGTCAACGTGGATTTTAATGCCTACGAATTCAATTAGCTGTTTGCTTTAAAGATAATCTTTTTACGACGGTGAATTACAAACGCCAGGTGCCCATCAATGGGATGAGAGATTGGATTTTAATTACAGTCAAAAATATAACGTAAAGAAAAATTATTCCGAAATTTTGAGTGGGGTAGTCGGCGCCAATGTATCGTGCTGTCAAAACGTAAAACTTCGAACAAACGGCAGCCGAAAAATCCGAGAGCGAAGTCAACAAGCTCAAAGTAGGCCTATAATGCAGATTTTGACTTCAACTAGGTACATGATTTGAAAAACGTCGTTGATGGATATTCATTTTAAAAATACATGATAAAATAGTAACAGAAAGCTATAATGTTTTTATTTTATTTTTATTTTCTTCCCATCGTTTGATAAAATTAAGGTCAATACGTAAAAAAAAAAAAAAAAAAAAAAAAAAAAAAAAAATGGTGTGTGATGTAAGAACGGGTTGTGAACCTATTGGTATCGACAGACATGGTATGAAAGCAGTAGTTGTTATGGACTATTTCGGTATTACTGCATAGAAAATAAATCTGCAGAAATCAATCAACAGATTGATGTAAATCCCATCTCAAATCACCACAATACGTTGGAAAACCACATTCCCAACTTCGTTTTCATTCTATTCTGTCATTTTGCTGTGTCTTTGTAGCCTAGACAAAGAACATACAAAGGCAAATACTTCATATTATAATACTAAATTGCAGATCCCGGTTATTTTCCCGCCACTAACGTAATGAGTATGTAGGGATTTGTGCAGAAACAGGCGTCGTTTATATTTTAAAATGCCCCTGACAACACAACTTACTTCCAGTCTTATTGAATCCATCATTGGTAGTGGAAACGGACAGCGGCTGGTCAAGAGTCTGAAGGAAGTGGGATACCAACAGCCGTATGTATAATGAAATATTTTTTCTATTACAACCAGTTTCGGCTGTTGGTATCTCACTTGCTTCATACAACTTACTTTCATTTATTACGAAACTGAAAAATAAAATCATTTCAGTGTTTTTATTGTAATCTTACTAAAACATAAGAAAACATCGATGTCTCGTATTTCAGAGAGATGTTTTTATAACATCGATGCTTTTTTCGATTGAACATCGATGTCTGAACATCGATGTTGCATTCCTAGCTGTGGCTGTAACCGACAAGTAATCAGATGGCGTATCTACCCACGAAGAGTCTCGCGGATTGTTGATCTATAATGAAAACAGTGTATGTCCTAAAACTGCTCCCTGAGGGACGATATATAAATTATTAATAATACTGGCGCCCTGGATTTTTGTACTTGTACTGCGGTCGAGATGCTTCCATTGTGGATTGAAGGCCGAGGCGGGCAACTGATCAGAAGGCATGTTTAATCACGGCAGGCCCATGCTCGGAGCGCCGACAAATAGCATCGCAGAGCAAACCAGATCGGCGCGCGGAAGAATTAATAAACACGCCGAGCGGGGGACGCACACAGCGGTCCGAACGGAGCGCAGAAACAACACGCCTCCTTCCTGCGTACGTCGCCGCCCGACGCAGGCTGCGAGAGCTCGAACGACGTTGCGAGAATTTGAAGTAGCAGCGCGCCGGGGGGTGGGGGGCGGGGGGCGGGAGCAGAGACCACGCCGGCGGCCGCCGTGGAGGGGGCCGGGCGCGGTGGAAGGGGTAGCGCGCCGCGGTGGAGGGGGGCGCGCGGTGGTGGGGGCCGCCGCGGCGGCGGGGAGGGGGCAGCTCATTGCCGAGTTACCACGAGGTCGGCCGCGATAGATTTACAACCAACCATCGGCCCGGAGAAGAAACACGGGGCACCGAGCGCTGGCGGGGTCGACTTGCGAAGCGAGTGTCTGTCGCCGCAGCTAGCTGTCACCGGCCGTCACACGAGCCGAGGAACGTCGCCGCCTAGGCGCGATTCTCGCTGCCGCCGGGAAGACTTTGCGAAACCACTTGCCGCCGATCTCTGCGACAGGTCATCCGGTCTGTGCGAGCCGATCAAACGAGTGGTCGCCTCGGATCTGAGTGAGAGAGAAAAGGGCGGAGACTTTGGAACACCTGAGACAGTCGCAGGAACAACATCGCCGGGACGTCATCTCTACATCGCCAACACCTGCTGCAACTGTAAGTGACGTTTGAACACTTTTTTTCGTTTTCAACCCCAAAGTCGACCATGGAGGAAAATGCCAGCGAAGTGCGGATATCGGGACTCTCCGGAGAGATGGAGGCTTGACTGTCGAACCTCTACCACGACGTGAGTGCTGGCTTGTGGAAAATTGTCCCTGCTCGGCGGTATCTGCGAGAGCAACAGTTGGCACATTATTAAACGGGAATATTCGGGGCTTCTCTACAGGTCTGCCGTGTGGAATTCCCCGCTTACGACGCCGATTCGACAACAGCTGTTCTGTAGCGTCTGTGTCACAAGCTTCTATAACTACTCAAGTAGTGTATCGTAAAAAAAAGAAAAAAAGAATTGTGTAGCAGTAAAAAACCGTAATTTCGTGTACAGGTTTTAGTCGGCGGGAAAGAAAATAGTTGTCGAGGCGTTAGACATCGCAGGAAACTAGCGATTACGTACTGCGCTAAAAATAGCTCGCCCGGCAGTGTCATACGTGGAAGAACGCGCGAAAGACAGCAAATTTCAGAGCATTCAAAACTAAAATCGGAGCGAGTTGGAAAACCTCGTAAACGGGTGAGGAGACAAGTTAATGCGTGTGCCGAATCGAGATCAAAATTCGAGAAGCAGTAAAAAAAACACTAATGTCTTGTTGAGGAGAGTGGAATGACAAAAGCGCACGAGTCGCGGAAATAATTATACGGCTGTCAGAACTGACGTGTTGAGTAGGTGTGGGAAACGTTTCGCTGAACGCTTGTCGTGCCGGGAGATAAGCGTATCACACCGCTCGCGCTAAAAAAAAACCTACTGCGACTGCTTAGCGTAAAATTTTAAAGAGAAAACATTACTTTGTGTGTCCGGAGGAATATTCCCGCTCGTGTGTCAATGGGACTAGAGAAACAGTGAAGAGAGAATTGTATTTATTGGATAGGAATTGTGTCGGAGAGCGCGAGGCACCTGTCGCGTTTTATCGGTGGAGAGAGATAAGTTTTCGGCGAGCGGGTCCGGGAGGGAAGAGGAGGAGCAGAAGACGAGGACGTCGACGGCGCGACGCGACCACGCCAGTCCAGCCGCCCGTCAGCTGTTTTCCAGTTCCAGCGGTAGGGGAGGCGGCCGCGAGGGAAAATTTACGACCGCTCGGGCGATCAATTATTGTGAACGTCTGGAGCGCCGAGCGTGGCCTACACGCGCCCGTCCGCTGCCGGGCAACGGGAAAAGCGGAAAATTGCGCCCAGGTGAGTTTTCCGACGCGGCAGCGTCTGCCCGCTTCTGTACTACTCAAACCCATCATCACTTTTTTTGTTTGTTTGTTTCTTGTCCACTTGCATATTACTCTGCCCATCACTGTTTTGTTTACTTCGTTGGCGACCCCGACAGGCGCTAACTGTGATGACATTTGTATTCAAACTATTTTTTTATTTATTTTCATTTTCTTTTCTGCTTATTCCATCTCTTTTTCATTAACATGTAATACGGTGTTCACCTAACATTTAGTAACATTAGCTCATTTTTCATTTCTTGAAAATTCCACAACAGCTATCCTAAGGCTTTGAAATCTTTTAAGTTTTTTTTTTTTCTCATTTTCTCAATTTTCGCTTTCGACTCAGATGTGAATGACATGTACTCTGCAATTTAGAGTCATTCATTTTTTGCCAATTTTTTCAATATTTTTTTTTTTCTTACAAGTGCTCATGTACCTCGAGATATTTGTTTTCTGCTTTCGAGTCAGTTGTCAATGACATGTGCTCTTCAATTTAGAATTTGTCATTCTTTTTATGTGGCCGCAAAACAGAATTTTTGCCCTGTCTCTATTCTTTCTGTTTTGCAATATGTATCTTGTTTGATATTTGTGTAATTTTCCACATGTTTCCCATTAACATCCAGCATCTAATACGATGTTCACCTGAACATTTTGTAACATTAGCTCATGTTTCGTTTCTTGAAAATTCCCGAACGCCACAACAGCTATTATAAATATATTACGGCTTTGTTGTCTTTACGGTTTTTTTTTTTTTTTTTTTTTTTTTTTTTGCTCATTTTCTCAATAGCTCATTTGTTTTCGCTTTCTATTAAGATGTGAATGACATGTGCTCTTCAATTTAGTAATTCATTTCTTTGCCCATTTTCTCAATATTTTTTCTTACTCGTGCTCACGTATCTCGAGGTATTTGTTTTTGCTTTCGACTCAAATGTAAATGACATGTGCTCGTCAATTTAGAATTTGTCATTCTTTTTATGTGGCCGTAAAATAGAATTTGTGCCCTCTCTCTATACTTTCTATTTTGCAATATATATCTTGTTTGGGATTTGTGTAATTTTCCACATATTTCCCATTAACACCTAGTACGGTGTTCAACTGAACATTTAGTAACAATAGCTCATTTTTCGTTTCTTGAAAATTCCCGAACGCCACTACAGTTATTCCAAATATATTAGGGCTTTGTTTTCTCTAAGTTTTTTGCTCATTTTCTCAATAGCTCGAGATATTTCTTTTCGCTTTCGACTCTGATATGAATGACAGGTGCTCTTCAATTTAGAGTCATTCATTTTTTGCCCATTTTTCTGAATATTTTTTCTTACTGGTGCTCATGTACCTCGAGGTATTTGTTTTTGCTTTCGAGACAAATATGAATGACGTGTGCTCGTCAATTTAGAGTCATTCATTCATTTTATGTGGCCGCAAAATAGTATTTGTGCCCTGTCTCTATACTTTCTGTTTCGCAATGGGTATCTTGTTTGGGATTTGTCTAATTTTCCACATGTTTCCCATTAACACCCATTATCTAGTACGGTGTTCACCAGAACATTTAGTAACATTAGCTCATTTTTCGTTTCTTGAAAATTCACAAACGCCACCACAGCTATTCTAATAGATCGAGATATTTGTTTTCGCTTTCGACTCAGATGTGAATGACACGTGCTCTTCAATTTTGAGTCATTCATTCTTTTTATGTGGCGGTAAAATAGAATTTGTGCACTGTCTCTATGCTTTCTGTTTCGTCATATGTATCTTGTTTGGCATTTGTGTAATTTTCCGCATGTTTACCATTAACATCCAGTATCTACGACGGTGTTCACCTGAACTCTTCGTAATATTAGCACATTTTTCGTCTCTCGAAATTCCCGAAAATCGCAACAGCTATTCTAAGGATATTACGACCTTTCTTGTCTTGAACTTTTCTAGACCATTTTTTCAATACTTTGTTTCTTACCAGCGCTCATGTAACTGGACATATTTGTCTTCGCTTTCGAGCCAAATGTAAATAACATGTGTTCGTCAATGTAGAGTCCATTCATCCTTTTTTAGTGGTCGCAAAATCGAATTTGTGCCCTGTCTTTATACTTTGTTTTACAATGTGTACATTGTTCGGAATTTTTGTAATTTTCTCCTTGTTTCCCATTAACAACAAGCATCTAGTACGATGTTCACCTGAACATTTTTTAACATTAGCTCATTTATCATCTCTTGAAATTCCCGAACGCCACAACAGCTATTCTAAAGATATTACTGCTTTTCTCGTGTTTAACTTTTTCTGCCGATCTTCTCAATATTTTTATTACTAGCGCTCATGTACCTCAAGATTTTGTTTTCCCTTACGAGTCAAATGTAAATGACATGTGCTCGTCAATTTTGAGTTATTGATTCTTTTTATGTGGCCCCAAATCGAATTTGTGCTCTGTCTCTATACTTTCTGTTTTACAATATGTACCTTGTTCGTAATTTATGTAATATTCAATATGTTTCCCATTAACATCCAGTCTCCAGTACGATGTTCACCTGAACATTTCGTAATATTAGTTCATTTTTCGTCTCTTGATTCCCGAACGCCACAACAGGTATTCTAAAGATGTTCCGACTTTGCTTGTCTTTTAATTTTTTTGCCCATCTTCTTAATTTTTTTTTCTTAGTATCGCTCGTGTACCTTGAGATATTTGTTTTCGCTTTCGCGTCATATGTGAATGACATGTGCTCGTCAATTTCTTTTTATGTGGCCGCAAAACTGAATTTGTGCCCCGTCTCTATACTTTCTGTTTTACAATATGTACCATCTTCGAAATGTGTGTAATTTTCTATGAGTTTCCCATTAAAATTCAGTATCTAGAACGGTGTTCACCAGGACATTTCGTTTCCGAACGCCAAAACACCTGTTCTAAAGAAATTGTACTTTTGTGTGTCTTTTAATTTCTCCCTCAACGTTCACAATATTTATGTACCTCGATATGTTTGTTTTCGCTTTCGATTCAAATGTGAATGATACGTGTTCGTTAATTTAAAGTCATTCATTCTTTTTATGCAACTGTAAAATCAAATTTTTGCCCTATCTCTGTAATTCCTTCAGTTTTGCAATACATACCTTGTTCGGAATTCGTGTAATTTGGAATCTGCGTCTAGTGTCAGACGTTCACTTTCTTTTCCTTTCCATTTTAATATGCTGGTAAACATCTCTCGTTATTTAATCCTTTACTCAACCATCTCAGGAAAACTCAAGACTTGAAACATATTACAGTTCATACAGGCAGTTTATATGCCTTTGTTTACAGTAATCTTTTCTGCTTATGCCAAATGTTTTTCATTAACATGCAGTATCTAGTACGGTTTTCAACTGGATATTTTCTAATATCAGCCCATTTTTCGTCTCTTGAAATTCCCGAACGCCACAACAGATTTATAAAAAAAAATACAGCTTTACTTGTCTTTAACTTTTTCCGCCGTTGTTTTCAACATTTTTCTTACTGGAGCTGACTTACCTCGAAGTACTTGTTTCCGCTTTCGAGTCAAATGTGAATGACATGTGTTCGTTCATTTACAGTAACCCATAATTTTTACAATACGTCCCTTTATCGGAATTTGCTTAATTTTGAATTTGTATGTAGTCAGATCTCCCTCTCTCTCCTTTCAATTTATCGCGCTGGTAAACAACTCTAGTTATTAGATCCTTTACTCCACCATCTCAAGAAAACCGCAAACTTGAATCAAATTACAGTTCTTACATACTTGACATTTTCTTATACCACTGTTTACAGTTTTCTGCTGATGCCATATTTTTCTCATTAACATGCAGTATCTAGTATGGTGTTCATCCGGAAATTTTTATAACATCAGCTCAATATTTATCTCTTGAAATCCCAAACGTCATAACACCTGTTCTAAGCATTTTACGGCCTTAGGCATTTTTTAATTTTTCCGCCCATGTTTTCAGTATTTAGCGCTCATGTACCTCGCTATGTTTAGTTTCGCTTTCGATTGAGATGCGTTTGACAATTTATGGTCATTCATTCCTTTTATGTGGCCGCAAAATCGAAATTTTTTGCTGCCTCTGAACTTCTTTCTTTTTTTACAATACGTACCGTTGATTATAATTTTCGTAATTCGCAATCTGTATGTAGTGTCAGACCGTTCTCTGATTCCTTGCAATTTTATTGCGCTGTTAAGCATCTCTCGTTATGTAATGCATTTGTCAACCATATAAGGAAATCCATAAACTTGAATCTTATTACAGTTCATAAATACTTCATGTTATCCCACTATTGAGCGCGATCTATTTTGTATGATTACACAGATACATTTCACACGCCAAGATCGCGGTTTTAAATTTTCAGATGGTCGAATATTGCAAGCTGTTTTGCCATCATCTGGCGTTATGCCTATAGATCCCAATAAACTCCATTATATGAGTAACAGGTTATGATACTTGTTACTAATCCAATAATTAAATCTGAAGCACTTGATATATCATTCTGTCAAGAAATAATAAAAAAAGTACTAAAACTATCGACACATACTGCATTGTGATCGAACGAAATTCTACTCCACTAATAAATGGAGGAAGAAAATTGTTTTCCTTACTTTAAGCCACTTATTTTTTGATCGCTTTCCTTCTCACCCGTAAGTCGATAGAAAAGAAATAAACTGTCTTGTCTATAGAAAAAAACCTAAAGTCACTACAGTTGTAGTGAAGATGAAGTTGCATGTTTTCAGTTTTCTTGCCCATTTCCCTAGCTGCATCTTTCATATGTGATCAAGTTTCGTTTCGTTAATTTGGAGCCACGCATTCTTCTTATCTGACTCCAACACGTAATCTGTTTTTGTACGTTATATATCTGCAATTCTACTCTTATCTTCTAAATAATTGCACTAGAAAACATCTCATAGAAAATATAACACGCTAAGATCCATAAGGACATATTGGTTTTATGACAGTTGTACCGTCGAATTTATATTAAAAAAATTACCCACTGTTGGTAACAATGTTTTCGTGCTGTTTGAAAACATGTTAATGTTTGCCAGAAATTCGTTTGCCCATATATAAAGCTCTTCGTCTTGTTTTATTGATCTTTATATGGAGTTTAATTTAGTTGTATTGACACATTTGAAGTTGTTTCAGTGTTTTTACTGAGGATATTTGCAATGCGGTTTTTTCTTCCATTTCTTTCGGTGCGTTACTTTCTTTCATTGCTGTTTCAAAATATGTCATCATGACTGTATAAGATCTAAAGGCAGTCTGTTTCCACACAAACTTTTTGTCCACGCCTTGAAAAAATTTAAACAGGTTTCGAAGTTTTACTTTGTTGTGCCATTCTTGTATTATTATTATCATTTTTCAATAAGCACTTGCACAAAGAGCGGCAAAGGTTCATATCAATGTGCAGGCTAATTTTAACTTCTCACATTAATAATTATTATAATTATTAATATATTATTAATATATTAATAATTAATTATTATGATTATTAATATTCTATACCATCGATCTTTCGTCGCTAATCTGTCGTGCCTAAATGGACAAATGGTAATACAAATTCTAAATACACGTAATAACAACATTCAAGTACGATATAAGTTCTGTTGTTAGGGCAAGTTGCAATTCTACAATAATCGATATTCTGTGAATAGTGTATAGTGCAAACCATGTTGTTTTAGGTAGTACTGAGCTATTCCCTTCAACAACTCTATTGATGGCGCACTACACATTTTTTACGAACAGCGTTAGTAAACAATTTTGAGTCTTGTGAAAGAGACTGTTGTTTTTTGGCAGTAGGTTCAACTATTAATATTGGCTTTGAACAGTAATAATCCTATAAGATTACAACATTCTTTTCTTTTTCTGAGATGTAATTGCCACGCATTCGGGTTTTTTCTCCAGTTCAAATTGTCCACTCAACAACGACAAGGCCGAAGCATTTTAATTAAAATAAAAAAGCACACCTGCGTCAAAATGATATATCGAGCACGCCTAGTTTCATGAAATTATAGTATTTTATCAGGGTCAACAATTTGTTACTTGAAGACGTGGCTAACGAAATGAAACTGGTCGTGATTAGTAAATCATTTTTGTGGCAGCTGTCGGGGTTCTCAATACTTAAAATGTATATACTCAGTTGTAGCTGCGAGGCGAAATTTGCACCATTTTCTAAATGCGGTGACTTAGGTCAAATCTTTCGCATTTAGAGTGTCGCAGCACTCAACCCCAATCCTTCAGTCATCTTTTACCAAATCTAGTAGAATTATAAAGTCTCCTGTAAGCAACTGCTACTGCATAACCATTGGCTGAACCCAAGTTTTTATCGATTAAAAAAAAAAAAAAGAAAAAAAATCAATTATAGTCAAACTAAGTAATACGCGATATACTGTGTGGTATTGTCACAATTTCAATCACTGATCGATTGTTTGATCTCTTACTTTCATCACATTTGTCAGTGAAAAATTTTCCAACTGATTTGTAGAGCACTTTCGTGTTCAACAAACCTCATTGAGAACACCTTCACTTCACTTGCGTTGTAGGTTGTGCCTCACTGTCTCCCTTATTTCTGTAAAAGGCATGGCAATTATCCCAGTTTTACAATTACTGGTTGGTGATCGAATAACGCCATTCTTTTACTGATTTCAATCGCAACTCGTGCATCATTTCCGTGACACTCTCTACCCTATATCGCGATAATACAAAATGAGATGCCCTTCTCTGAACTTTCTGCTCAATGAGCAGCAATACCCCAAAATAGGACCAGAAGTGTAGTGTAGGCAGTTTCTTTAGGAGAACTGTTGCGTCTTCTAAGTGTTCTGGCCATGAAATGTAGCCATTGGTTCGCCTTCCCTACATATTTTCTGTGTGTTCTTTCCAAATTATGTAGTTCGTAATTGTTTCTCCTATGGAGTCAGTTGACTATCGCCTGAATGATGTTGTGAATTTGTATCATGTTTTACACCTAATTTCCTCAATTTAATCTAGTTTCTTCGGCTGACTATATAGTTTCCTGTTTGTCAAACTCGTTCCTGTTCTGTGTAATTGATTGTAATGAAGCCCCCTATTCTGCATCAGATTCGGAAATTTTATATAAGACCCTGCAATCTGTTTGATCCAGTGTATCTCTTATTAATAAATGACCGCCTTTAGAACCTCTTTCCAGGACAGTGTGCAAAAGTTTTTTGTTCGATTACTTCAATGTCAGTCTTTAGATCGCTTATATTTCGTAAATGACGACAGTGAACATCTTGTTCAGAAAGGGACAATTACTCCATAATTGTAAAAATTGATCTGAAGATGGGCAGCTGACGAGAAACGGCTCATTTACGAAATATAAACGGTCTAAAGACTGACATTGAAGTAATTAATTCAAATCCGGTTCGTGGAAACTCCCTACAGGCGTATATATGTCTAGTTTTGTATAAAAATTGTTTTTGTTACTAGTTTTCTCGTAAATGTGAGGGAATGGAGTACTTCAGTAAGCCCCAAGTAATCCTTACTGCTTTTTTCCACTACAAGCGTGTATTACTTTTCTTTAAGCTCACGCTGTTAAATAACATGCTAGCATTATTGCAGGTGGTATACGAAGAGGCTACAATCACTGTAGCATTGTAGGCAGTACAGAGTGCGTACTTAATCACATCATTCCATAGAGCCCCGTGCCCTGTATAAACGCCGGAGCAAACTGCGCATTTGATACGGTTCATCGTGCACGTGTGACGTCACACGTGATAAATGGCGCAGTCTATCTGCGAGAGCAAGAACATTCCTTTGTGTCTGTCGGGCATCTCTAAAGCCACACAGCTCACGCACTTAAACATCTTTGTGATTTGTTGCGGTAAATACCACGGAAGCCGTAATACGTAACTTGCCTCCGTTTTTTATTTTGTAATTAATATGGCACAAGATAGGTTCATCTCATTTTTTCCCTTTTTTTAACGCTCTGTTTATTACTCTAGTATCGACTGCCAATAAATGCCAGTTCTTTCAAAATATTTATATGAAACAAATACACCTCTGATATCACCTTTCAATACGAGTGCTCAATCACCAGTCAACACGTGCACACAAAATATTGAAGTACAGATGTTTTTATATTAATTGTACGAGGATGCCAATAAAACTTACATCAATTCAAACGTACATCTACATGGGATACTCTGCAAATCACATTTAAGTGCCTGGCAAAGGGTTTATCAAACCACCGTCATGCTATTTACCTCCCATTCCATTCTCGAATAGCGCGCGGGAAGAAAGAGCACCTAAATCTCTCCGTACGAGCTCAGATTTCTCGTATTTTATTTTGATAATCATTTCTACATGTGTAAGTGGGAGGCAACAATATATTTTCGCATTCGGAGGAGAATGTTGGCGATTGGAATTTCGTAAGTAGCCCACGCCGCAGCGATAAGCGCCGTTGTTGTAATGATTCCCATCCCAGATCCTGTATCATTTCCGTAACGCTGTCTCCCCTGTATCGTGACAATACGAAACGAGCTGCCCTTCTTTGGACTCTTCCGATGTCCTCCGTTAAACCCAACTAATAAGGATCCCACGCTGGACTGCAATACTCCTAAATACTTTGTCACAAATTTGCGAAAAATAAAAATCATATGCGTACGTAGCCGTTACGTGTGGTGAATGAAAGTAAATGCTGCGATATTGTCTTCTGACACACAATAAAATTTCTAATAACACGTAATACGTGAACATCGAAAACTGAAGTACTACCAAGTTCTGACCAGTAAACCGATCAGGTGCTGTGGAAGAAATGACATAGAAAAGAAATATAGTTTCGTGGAATAGCAGTTCTAGGGACGTTCTTGTTTAAATAGTTCATTCGCAAGCTACAGGATAATGTCAGGGAACTGCAGTGTCATGTCAACGCTACGTCTACTAAGTTTTCAACAATCGCAATCAAAATATTGTCGAGTAACGAAGTCTGTAAATAACGTTGTTTATAGGCTTCTAGGCATTTGGCTCTGTTCCGCAAATATCTGCAGTAAATTCGTTATTTTTAACTACTTGTTTTTGAATAGACGGTGAGGTGCTTACTAGCGTAGCTCCGAAAAAAAAATGGAGTTATTCGCCTGGTTTCTCGAGAAAGATTCGTGATTACGATTCCTAGATATAAGAAAAGGCTGCATTTGCCAACAACAGCGCCCACGACCAATAAGGCAACAATGGCTCCGCCGAAATTTTATTCACAAAAGTCTTCAATATACAGTATATGTCGGGGATGTGTTCAAATCTTTGTAGAGCTTATGGGACTTAACTGCGGGGTTAGCAGTCCCTAAACTTATAAACTACTTATGAACTAGCTAGTACTAAGGACGGCACAAATATCCATGCCCGAGGGGGGATTCGAACCCCCGACCGTAGTGGCCGTGCGGACCGTGACTTAAGCGCCGCAGTCCCCTCGGGGATGTGTGAGACGACAATATGAATACCGACCTCATAAATTAGTTTAAGTAGTTTGTAAGGACTGATGAGCGTAGCAGTTTGGTCCAATAGATATTCAAACATTTGAACACCACTGCGGCAGGACTTTGCAGGACATTCCTTGCCTCATTAACGTAATATTGGTTCGTGAAATTATATAAGTAGGCCTTCTGTGGTGTAGGTCTACGCAGATTCCACAGCAACTCTACGACGAGTCCAACTAATCTGCGATCCTTCCACCGAGGTGGCTTTAGCAGTGGTAACACATTGGGGAGGACGGTGGTTCAATTCCACGCCCGGACATCCAGTCTTAGGTTTTCCGTGATTTTCCTAAATAACTCAAGCCAGATGTCGGAATGGTTCTTTTCAAAGGGCACGGATGATTTCGTTGCCCAAAATTTCTAGCGTAAGTTCCGATGACCACGCTGTCAACGAGACGTTAAACCCCAACTTCTTTCCTTCCTTTTTTGCGATCCTTTCTTTTCTTCTTCTTCTCCCCTCCCTCAAAAGTCTTCAAATGTTCAAATGTTTGTAGAGCTTATGGGACTTAACTACGGGGTCATCAGTCCCTAAACTTACAAACTACTTATGAACTAGCTGATACTAAGGACGGCACAAATATCCATGTCCGAGGGGGGATTCGAACCCCCGACCGTAGTGGCCGTGCAGACCGTGACTGGAGCGCCTCAGTCCCCTCGGCCACGGCGGCCGGCTCAAAAGTCTTCCGACATGTTCGCTGTGGTCCACCAAGAATTCCTTTCCTACGCAACCTCTTCACTTCAGAGGAGCACCTACATCCTCAATTATTCGCTTGATCCCTCTACTACCACGGTCGTTATGCCCTAATGACATCACCACATTTTCTATATTTCTTTCTTCGCCGAGTGTGCGATGAACCACCTGATTTGTTTACCTCATCAGTTGACTTAATTTTCCAAATGTTAAAATCGTTTGCAAATCTATGGGACTTAACTTCTTGGTTATCAGTCCCTAGGCTTACAATCTTCTCACATCAAGGACAAACACGCACACCTATGCCCGAGGGAGGACTCTTCACTTCCAACGTGGAACCGCGGCGCGCGCCGTAGCAGGGCGCCTTAGTGCGCTCGGCTATTCCACCGCGGCGACTTATTTTCTGCATCTGTCAATATCGCTTCAACCCATATGCTTCAGTTCTTTTCTTTCCTGGTTTTCCCGAACTCCACGAGCCTCTAAAACGTACGTTGTCAAAAATTTCTTCCTCGCCTCAAGCTCGATGTTTGCACTAGCAGAAATCCTCTTGACTATAATACCCTCTTTGCTTGCACTAGTCTCCATTTCATGCCCTCTTTGCTAATCCCATTTTCGCTACTTTCCATCTCTTTCGTGTTCTCCACTTCACTTTCAATTTATATTCAATTCTACTCAGTCCGTCGTATAACTTTTCTTCACCTGGAGGGCTGATAGTATCATTAGCGAATCTTATCATTGACATTTCCTAGAATTTCATTCTACTCCTAAAACTTTCCTTTATTTTCTACACTATAACTCTTCTTTGATGTCTCGATCGAACAGCAGGAACTGAAGATCACATCCTTCTCTTAGACAATTTTTGATGCCAGCACTCCAAACGTATCATCTCGATCTCATTGTCGCTCGTGGTTTCTTGCAAAAATGCATATAATTTATCTTTCCCTAGAGCGTAGCTCGTTGTTCATAATACTAGAAAATATCCTCTGTTTGTTCTTCTTCTTTCGAAGAACCCATTTGGAGGGTACGATGACTTAACTTTGGCTACTCTTCATTGCATTAGATTTTCTTTTTTTCCAAATTCACTTCATCCTTTGAGAGTGTTGCTCCTTTTCTTCTTGCGTCCACTTTCGTCCAAATGCTTTATATCTCTTCTGAAACCCTGCCTTGTGAATACTTTCCTGAAATGAGTTCACTTGTCACGTGGGAATGGACAGCGTTCTGGGGCGTCACGTTATGGATCTCACGGCCGCGCCCGTCGGAGATTCGAGTCTTCCCTCGGACATGTGTGTGTTGTCCTTAGTAAGGTCATTTTAAGTTACTTCAAGTAGTTTGTAAGTCTAGGGACCGATGACCAGAGTATTTTGGTCCCTTAGAATTAGAAACATTGAACTTTCTGTGTTCTGTTTTCTATAGTATCTATTATTATACAGGGTAATCGATGTCCTTTTCAGTTTTAATGTATCATGTAGGCTTGGCTTTCTAACTGTTGGGTATTTTTCCTGTTTGTTGTATTTGAATCCCAGTATTCTTCGGTGGTTACAAGAATGTTCATTCTCAGTCTCATTTGTGGACAGATTACGTTTCCTCATTGTCCTAACAATCAACGTCATCTAAAGTTATATCTACATGATCATTCCACTTCATATCCCCGAAAATTAATAATTTTGCATGAGTTGATGATCGGCACGTTTGGTTATTGTGTGGTGTTACTAATGCACATGTAATATTCTCATGTGGTAAAAAGTGACCAATTTGTTGTTCATTCCTGTGGAAGGCTGCTATGACTAAGGTCATATGTTAGCAAACTAGCCTATTGGGTTTCGAACAAAATATATCAATCTTTGTGTCTCAATAGGCGGCGAAGTAAATAATACGGGAGACGTTGCAAAAATCAATTATCACAGAGTTCTTCAGTTACACTGCATGGACGTGTAGGGTTTATACTGTCGCATCACACATCCCTGACATAAATGACATTTGCAAATAAAATCTCAGTGGAGACACTTTTGCCTTACGTCTCGTGGGCGTTGTTTGCAAATACAGCCCTTATATATATAGTAATGTAATCATGAATCTTTCTCAAACGACTAGGCGAATAACTATTTTTTTTTTTTTTCGGAGCTACGCTTCAGTAAGCTTTTTACACGTTTCTGGCTGTGTAGATATTGTGATTGGGTTAATTTTAGGAACACCAATGTACATGCGTTGTACTCTTTGTGAGAATTCGTCACTCTATTATCCCTTCCTTGATATCTATATATCTTTCGTGCAAAGCAGGCATGCGTGATCTAGACAAATGGGCTTTGGAACTCTCTCCCGTAATTAATTCTAATGGACTTAAAGTGTTATTGCCTTTTTTTATTTAAAGCGATAATACGGGCTTAATTACTAGGAGTACTGTGTAATGCTGTCAAAAGAAAAGTTACGACTTCATTCTGTGTATATCAGTGCACTGATTGAGCAAATAGTTTACAACTTTGCTCCCCCCTGTCCCTTTCGTACCTAACAATCGATATAAATATTCGAGATAAATGTGTATATTCGTGCAACCCACCTCTGCCTTCGCTTCATTCTTCCTGTTAAATTGAAAGAAATACCACACGCAAAGAAAGCGCTCGTCATATTAGTTGCTGTTAATCTTATGCGAATAAACGCGAGAAAGAGTCGTTTTTGTAAGTTCTCCAATACTCGTACACGACACGGAACGAAAAATACTATTTATACACTGCATGCTAAATAGTATTAACGGTGGACATAAGACTGAAGTCAGACCAGCTAACAGAAGAATGATGCAACGCAAGTCCTTGTTGGAATATTTCCAGTTTCAACAGAACTAGCTGCCTTCCTCAGAAGATGTCACTTCATAAAACTACATGAAATGGGAATGTGTTTCAGTTATAAAATATCTTATTTCGGTATTTCTGTAATTTTATCATTGTGACGACACAGTATGGAAACATATTTTATAAATTTAGCATGTTTCCATTTCACTGACGACGATGACGCCTACTTTTTTGAAGAGATATTTTTGAGAATGGCACCCAGTTCTGCTAAAACTGCTAATGCATTCTTTCGTTATAGACTGTAACAATATGTACAGATTGTTGTACATATGATGCCATCTGTACATATTGTTACAGTCTGTAACGAAAGAATTTCCTCATTTGTAGTAGTTAAAGAGTAATTACAGCAGTACCTACTACATGGTGTAAAATAAAAGGGCTTTTAGAAACAATCACAATATTTTATTGCAAATTAGACGTTGCTGTAACCAGTAAAAATGTCATCTTATTTGCTTTGATGTAAAATATCTTGTTGATTTCCTGTTTATGGCAGTAACTGCCGAAGCTGGTAGAATATAGCGAATAAAAGTATTTTGCAGCCTGTGCATAAGAATATTTTAAGAGTTGTTTAAGTTTCGCTGCCGACATCATTATATAAATACGATAACACTAAAATTGTGGTACAGATTACTAATTTAATCGTACAAGAAGGCCAATGAAAGTTAAATAATTCAAAAGATTTTTTGTCGTAGATTTCACGAATATAAATATTATGTGTGCATTTAGCCGTTAAAAGTGGTATAAGGAAATAGATATTTTTCCTATCTACAGCTTGGATCAAGTTCTACATTCTCCAACAATCAGCTGACTGATTGGCTATTCGCCTCGACCAAAGACGCTGTAATGCAGCGCATCTGCAGTATTAAAATAACGTATTAAAATTAAGTGAATATCGAAACATGGAGAGCTCCCAACTCACTTTCTTGTGCCGTTCAAATGCTTCATTTTCGCAATGATTAAGAGTGGTTAAAGGAAATGGATTTTTTCATATGAATGCCGATATGAAGGATGATGCGCCGGGAGAGGCATCTAGCGGTGCTCGGTTGGAACTACGAAGTCGATAATGCCGATATAAATGATGATGCGCCGGGAGAGGCATGTAGCGGTGCTCGGGTGGAACTACGAAGTCGACATGAAATTCTGAATATCGCAGTATCGAAATAACATTATTTCTTGGCTTTGTATAAACATACGAACACCGAAATTGTAGTTCCATTTCAAATATTAGGCTAATGAAAGTTATATAATCCGAAAATGGCATGAAAAGTATACACTTCCGTTTTTATTTGTTGTTATTGTGTCAGGCATTTTCCTTAACACGTAAAAGATACCGTTTCATACCTCCCAGTGCCGGTTAAATTATGCCAAATATCCCAGCGGCCTCCAATGATAATCTTGGCAACAGATGGTGAATAGTAAGAATCCTGTGAGTCTTCATTTTAGCCAGTCGCTTGACAACGCTGACGTTTTCTTATGGAATCTTCGCTTTACGAGGGCAATTAACCGGCCGCGGTGGCCGAGGGGACTGAGGCGCTCCTGTCACGGTCTGCACGACCGCTACGGTCGGGGGTTCGAATCCCCCTTGGGCATGGATATTTGTGCCGTCCTTAGGATAAGCTAGTTGATAAGCAGTTTGTAAGTTTAGGGACTGATGACCCCGTAGTTAAGTCCCATAAGCTATACAAACATTTGAACATTTGATTTTGAGGGCAATTATTTTTACTGGGCGGCCGAGGGTACATACAACAACCTGTCAACCATAAAGCAGGAACAGCATTATTTGTTTACTGCATGGTCTGTACGACACACTAATGGAGTCAATCTATGTGGTTCGATCAAATGGGCAAAGATTTTCTATCGTGTTGTTGATGTTGCCAACATGATCACGCGAGACCGCCGACATGATACGTAATAATTTTTCCCCCAGTGACCATTGTAAACACAATTGGTCGATTTTCGACCACAGGCAATACTAGTACTGATAAATAAACGACACAGCCTATGTTCTACGTTGGAGCCGCCGCTGGAAAGGCCGAGCGCTCTAATGCGCCTTGCTGCGGAGCGTGCTGTTGCTCCCTGTCGGAGGTTCGAGTCCTTCCTCGGACATGCATATGTCTTCATCTACATCTACATAGATACTCTGCAAATCACATTAAAGTGCCTGGCAGAGGGTTCATTAACCACTTTCATAACTTTTCTCTACCGTTCCATTCTCTAATAGCGCGCGGGAAGAAAGAACACCTAAATCGTTCCGTTTTCGATCTGATTTCTCGTATTTTATTGGGATGGTCATGTCTCCCTAAGTAGGTGGGTGCTAGCAAAATATTTTCACATTCAGAACTAAAAGTCGGTGATTGAAACTTCGCAAACAGATCACGGCGCAATGAATAACGTCGTTCTTTTAATGATTTCCACCGCAATTCGTGCAACATTTCTGTGACGCTTTCCCCCCGGTAACGTGATATAACAAAACGAGCTGCCCTTCTCTGAACCTTCTCAACGTCTTCCGTCAGTCCCACCTGGTAAGGGTCCCACAAGGGTCAACAGTACTCACGGAGAGGACGCACAAGTGTGGTGTAGGCAGTCTCTTTGGTGGAGCTGGTGCATCTTCGAAGCGTTCTGCCGATGAAACGTAACCTTTGATTCGCCTTCCCCACAATATTTTCTATGTGTTCTCTCCAGTCAAAGTCGTTCGTATTGCAACTCCTAGGTATTTGGTAGAATCTACGACCTTAAGGTTTGACTGATTTACCGCGTAATTAAAGTGTGTGTGTTGTCCTTAAGTTATTTTACGTAGTTTGTAAGTCTAGGGGCTGATAACCAGAGTAGTTAAGTCACATAGATTTTTACAAACATTTGATTTGAATTACATTGGAGGCTGTATGCGTAAATGGCTCGAGTACGCTCAGAACCAGCGTGTAAAGAGTTGAATTTCGCTTCTAGGCGCGACAATGACAGAGATATTGTAGAGGACAGTTTAGCGCAGCTCAACAGGTGCTGTTACTGGTGCGATGACACGCCCGGGACAATGGAGGTAATTTGTGGACCGTAATGGCCGTCTTGAGAAGCGCCGAGAAAATTATAGGCCTCGCGACCCATGTAAGGTGTTGCCTTGCCGACGGACTCCTGGTTCCAATTAGCTCCTGCAGAACACTTCTCGACTCCTGCAGTCATTACCTCTTAAATTATTATGTAATACAAATGAGGGAATACCCGTATACATGTCTCCAGGCATATGAAATGAATTCGCCTTCAGTCACAAATTGTCTTTTACTGTACACAATGCATTTCGAGCATCGAGGGCTCATCATCAGGTACCTCTATGATTTACTATACATTTTTAAAGGCCTGGACCTTTTAGGATCAAAACATAGGTTGTAACAATATGGAAAAGTTTAAAAAGAGTTTCATGTACTACCAGCTTCAACCCGCGGCTCCGCTCGCGTGTTGGTTGATTATGATAGATAATGCGCGAAACGTCAAATCGATTTGTTTAAGAGATGTATTAAAAGAAAATTTTTTACTGCTTTATTTATTTATTCTTACATTTCCTTATTCGTATACTTATCCTTACAGAGAAAGAGCTGAAGACTTATAGCCCGCATAGACCAAAGATATAGTCTGTGGCATCACGTTTCGCTGTATGTAACCTCCTTGCTATAGAGTCGCAAACGTCATCGCTGGCCTTCAGTCTGAATTTTTTTTTATAATTTGACGACTTTCAACTACCATATCTTCCACCCCCTTATAGCTATCGGCGTGGAACTACTATGGAGTACAACGGGAGACTTCGGACAACAATTACACACAGACCATTCGTTTACGTTCTGTAGTTTTCGCTGCAGAGCGAAATATTAAAACACACACACACACACACACACACACACGTAGAATTTTATGCACACCGATAATTTCCATCCAAATATACGCCACCCTTTTATCATTATCAACCCTCGAGCAACAATGCAACCAATAAAACCATTTTCAAATATATTTTTCAAAGAGTAATTATTGTTCCGCATTTGTTATATTCTTTAAATTAGTAAATATCTATCAGATCGCTATAAAACCGTGCCTAAAACCTTCCTCAGGTATAAATTAGTGACTGTACAAATATTTAAGTCTCTGCGTCTTGTCGTTCGGACGTGATAAGCGTACACCGAACAGACATTAACATTAATATATATAGATAAATAGCTATGCGATAGCTATAAAACCGTGCCTAAAAGCCTTTCCTGGGTAGACATTAGTAACTGTACAAGTTTTTAGGTCTTTATGTATTCTGGTTCAGACGTGATAAAACGTACACGGAACAGACATTCATATTTATAGATATAGATACGAGATTTAATAATTGACTTACTTATTAAAAAGTGGTGCTCAAATAAGTCTGGTGCAATATGATAGTTGGAGTATACCAACCTAAAACGATAATCAATGTTTCTACAAACCACCTATAAAATAATAGCAGTTTATAAATTAATAATGTGAAAATGTAACGTAAAAAATCTGTATAATTTTTAGTTCCTTTTGTCCTGTTTTTCCCACAGTTGCTATATCATATTATTATAGTGTAGGTATTTCGGTTATATGTCTATGCAACTGATTTAATCAAATATTTTATTGCCATATGCGTTTCGCCTGTATTTAGAAGGCATCATCAGTGGCAATATTTCATGGATATTGCTTTACTTCTAGTGCTCATTGGTGGCTTCTGGCTGATCTGCTTCACTTCTGTTCATTTTGCTGTGTTTATTGTTCCAGCACTTCACAGCTAGCACCACTAGGCACATGCCCTTTTTATGTATAAATGTATATATGTAATGTCTTCCTCAGCCTGGTTTCAATCTCATTTCTCGATGTAATCTCCACACCTAAATACTTAAACGCATGTGAGTAACTCTTAACATTTCCTGATCTACTGCTGCGTTCTATTAGTAACCAAGTATTTCGTTTTCGCTTATCCCCAAACCTACGTCTTCATTAGCCTTGTTTTACGCATTCGCAGTTCCTGTTACAGAGTCTTTTATATCGCTAATGATGTTTGGATCATCTGCATACCCTAATATCTTAATATTTCCGTTTCACTCCACACCTTCTGAAATATCTGCTGCCATTCGCACAATATATTCTAGGACTAAATTAAAAAGTAGCGGGAACAGGACAACTCCCTGCTTAAGTTCGTTCTTTATTTCGGATTCTTCTGACACCACAATTTCTCCACACGTACTCTATCTTTTGTGTTTTTCAAACTCGCTTCTATAAGTCTAACATACTTCTTTGATATTCCAAATTAATCCTGTACAACTTTGTTTGCAATACTGAATCATAAGCTTTTGTAAAATCTATTAAAACATTATGAACCGTTTTATTATACTCCCATTTCTTCTCCAAAATTTTGACGCGGGGTGAATATTTGGTCTATAGTAGACCTGTTCCTCCGAAAGCCAGCTTGGTAATCCCCCACAATTTTATTTGCATAGTGTGTAAGCCTCCTTAGCAGAATATTCGAGGAAATTCTGAAACATTCTGTATTCCTCTATAATTACGTACCACACACAATTTTGTGGCCCTTTTAAAAATTGGGATCAGAATTGGATCCTACCACTCTTTAGGAATCATCTCAGACTTCCACACTTTAGTTATTATTTTGTGAATTACGTCTTCCAATTTCTATGGCGGAAGGCCCCCCCCCCCCCCGAATCAAGTTATAGCAACTATTGATGTTAATTTTTATTGATGTTAATTTTTCTTGGCCAAGACAACACACACAAACACAATCTTCAGATCGAATTACGAAGACGAGCTACCATTTTTTTTTTAATTTTTTTTTTCTGATGAGCGACATTTTTGTCTCTTTCATATTTTTATATGTAAATGTTCGGTTTCCGCAAACGTCGTTGATGCCTCCCCGCGATAAACTCTCAGGCTCTCAGGACATCTTTTTCAACTCGTTTGTAATGAAAAAAAAAAAAAATAGGACGTTATATAGAAAGATGGAGACATCAACATTAATTCCAGTCGTGACTAATTACTCATGAAAACGGAAGGTGTTTCGTCGTTGAGACTTTAATTGGTCAAGACAATAATCTGCATCTAATTTTCGTTTTAAGAAAATTATATTCTGGTATTAAATGGTCGCACATTTAATTGCTGTGAAATTGTGACTGATTCGCCCCTCAACCCGCATATTTGAGTAGATTTTATTCTGTCTTTTAAATATTAATCCTAAATATTGACAGTTCTTTTCCAGGTATCTTTTTAATGTTTTTTTTTTTCCTTCGATATGGAACCTAATTGGAGTCAGACAAGAGTAAATCTTACAACGTAATCTTTCACTCTTCGATCAGTAATTCAAAGTGATGTGAGACTGATGGCTATTCGAGCGGAAAATTTAGCCTCACTTGGTAGACGAAGACATTGTAAATGAGTGGTCGAGATGTGAAAACGAGGAATGCAATGGTTTTTTTAGACGTAACGGACTGCTCGATCCAACAGAAAATCTTTCTGCCATCATACAGATTTCTTTCAATAATTAGTAAATTGGTAAAGAACAGTGACGTAGTTCTATTTATAAAAATATTGGGCTGATAAAAGAACAAAAAATAACAAACAAAACATTCATTAGAAGGCCAGTTTAATTCATTGAATTGGATGTATACCCGCAAAAGCAATAAAATTAATCCTAAGGTTTTAGCGTACCCGCGCTCGAGTAGCCGAGCGGTCTGGAGCGCCACGTTGCGGATCGCGAGGCCTCTCGCGTTGGAGGTTCGAATCCTCCCTCGGGCTTTGATGTGTGTGTTGTCCTCAGGTTAGTTTTAACTTAGTTTAAAATGTTCAAATGTTTGTATAGTTTATGGGACTTAACTACGAGGTTATCAGTCCCTAAACTTACAAACTACTTATGAACTACTTACGAACTAGGACGGCACAAATATCCATGCCCGAGGGGGGATTCGAACCCCCGACCGTAGTGGCCGTGCAGGCGTGACTGGAGCGCCTCAGTCTCCTCGGCCACCGCGGCCGGCTAACTTTAAGTAGTGTGGGTTGTAGAGGTTTCTCAGCACGAAGAGACTTTCTTGGAGCGAACTAACACGATGAGCTGTCTTTGGGATAAAGACCAATGCAAGAATCAGTTCCAAAGGTCTCTCACTCGTCTACTGATAAGCCTAAGGATTTTAAAACATCGAGCCGCAGAGGAGTAGCCGAGCGGTCTAAAGCACCTCGCTGCGGAGCGCGCGGTTGCTCGCCGTCGGAGGTTCGAGTCCTCCCTGGGGCATGTGTGTGTGTGTGTGTGTGTGTGTGTGTGTGTGTGTGTGTGTGTGTGCGTGTGTGTGTGTGTGCGTGCGTGTGTGTGTGTGCGTGCGTGCGTGTGTGTGTGTGTGTGTGTGTGTGTGTGTTGTCCTTAAGTTAGTTTACCTTAGTTTAAGTAGTTTGTAAGCTACGGACTGATGACCACGCAGTTTGGTCCGATAGCTTCACAAACATTTAATACGTCGAAGAGAATATTTCTTTAATTTGGACAGCAGAATTTGTAGAGCTCCTCAAGAATGTTGCACGCAACTTTACAAGATATGCACTGGTTGAAAAATGCCGCTCTTCTGTAATATTAAGGTTGTTATTATTTTACGAGTACGCAAAGATATTTGGTCCCTACCCTATATTAGACGGAATAAGGTAATTAATAGCATAATGAACCAGACGGACTGTTTGGTTACTAAAGTTTGCCGCAGTTGCGAGAAATGTGGGAGGTGATTAATGAGAACAGCCTCGAAGATACGATCGCAGACTTCTCATCTAACTAAACAATTAACTATAGAAATTAAATAAATATGAGTAAATAGTCCCTTTCTCGTAGAGTAAATTTCTCTTTGATGAAGAGTAAGATGACTTACTATTTTAATAACCCCGTATAATGGTAAGAATCGACACTTTCTCGATGTATTATTGCAATGTTTCTTCAACCTTCTCGAATATGCGAAACACCCCCCCCCCAATCAACCTCTTCACGAACCGTAAGAAAAACTACGTTATCTCAGAGGAAACAAATTTTAAAATTCCTGGACGAATTTTTCGGTGTCTCATACTATTTTTACATGATTTCCGACAGAATAATATATTTATTTGACAAGTTCATAATTAATGGCGCACAAGGAACTCCGTAATTTTCACAATAAATATTTTTCACTTAGGCATTCGTTTTTGTATTACTGAACCCCTAGTTACTTTACGGTGCAAATACTTCCTCGTGCCATTTTACTTCTTATAGTAAAGTGCGATCTCATATCGGTAGCAGCATTCTGCAAGAAAGAATAAGAATAGGATCATGAAATAGGAACATCATCTCATTTCAAGCCTTCTGTAGTCACTGTGGTCAACAGCGTGAAAAAAAAAAAAAAAAAAATGCGGTTGCAGTGTTCTGACTCTCTTATCTCGGAAGTCGGCAAATAAAGAAGTTATTAACGATTCTGTGAATTAGATTGCGTGAGCGATACCCGTGGAAGGACGTGATACTACCATTGCCAAACATCTCACGCACTTTGTGGCAAAAGGTATGTGGTATGATATTTCCGACAGTGGGGAAAAAAGCGGGAAAGAATTAATCACCTCGCGACAGCTTGTTCAAGCCGCCATTTTAATGGCAGTTAAATATCAGGAAAACGAGGGTTCACAACTGGCAATGCTCTAAAGGCGGAAGAGGTCTTTTTTCCTTTATCCTTTATGAAAGATATCAATATATCGGCGCTTTTCCGGGAACGGGCTGTGATGATCGATAATATACCAAGCTTCGTTTCGTCTCTGCGCTCAATGCAGTCTTAACCCTTGTAGATCGTGTGTGTGTATGTGTGTGTGTCACATTATTGGTTCCGACGACAGACATAGATATTTCTCACGCGTATCTTATTCATAATTTGACAGCCATTTACTCTTCTTATAGTACAGCAGTTGGCTTCCCAAGTATAATGGACAGCTTGCTAGATTGCCATGCAGAACGTCCGGGTTCGATTCCCGGTCGGGTCGGTAGACTCGGGGACAGACTGTTGTGTCGTCTTCATCTTCATTTCATCACCGCTGATGCCCAAATCGCCATTGTGGCGTCACCTAAAGACTTGCACCAGGCACGCTGAACACCTTCCCAGTTGGAGTATTGTTGTTGTGGTGGTTGAACAGTTTTTTTCATGACTGGCTCTCCTAACTCTCCTAACGAAATCAGCAGTTCAGTCGGAATATCATCTACTCCAGGGGCCTCGTTTCGACGCAAGTCCTTCAGCGCTCTGTCAAATTCTTCTCGCACTATCACATCTCCTATCTCATCTTCCTCCACTTGGTCTTCCCTTTCTATAATATTGCCCTCAAGTTTATCTCCAGTTCGTGTCTAACGGCCAAAATGGCCACACGGAACCATCATCATCATAGTACAGGAAACTCGGATTCCGTCGGAGCGAAGTCTGTCATTAGCTTCCAGCTGCGGTCGTTCTAATACCGGGGAAATATTTCCATTGTCTGTTGAACAGTTCTCTTCGGTCACTTAGATCTGCCTAAAACGGTAAAAATATTATAAAGCGATCTTAGGCAATCTATGCTTTCGCGCCTATAGAATAAAAGAAAGAAAATAAAATGAAAGGTGGATTATAAGAAAATATAGGGTCAAATACAAACTACAGTTGTTGTTGTTGTAGTGGTCTTCAGTCCGGAGACTGGTTTGTTGCAGCTCTCCACAATACCCTGTCCTGAGCAAGCCTCTTCATCTCCACATAAGAACGGCAACCTATATCTGTTTGAATCTGCTTACTGTATTCATCTCTTGGTCTTCCTCTGCGGTTTTTACCCACACACTTCCCTCCAACGCTAAATTCACAATTCCTTGATGCCAAAGAATGTGTCCTACCCATCGATCCCTTCTTTTAGTCAAGGTATGCCAGATATTCCTCTTCTCCCCAATTCTGTTCAGTACCTCCTCATTAGTTACGCGATCCACCCACCTAATCTTCAGCATTCTTCTATAGCACCACATTTCAAAAGCCTCAATCCTCTTCCTGTCCGCACAGCTTATCGTTCATGTTCCACTCCCATAAAAGGCAACACTCCACACAAATGCCTTCAGAAAGGACTTCCTTAGGCTTAAATCAATATTCGATGTTACAAGAACGCTTTTCTACCCATTGCCATTCTGCAGTTTATAGCCGGCCGCAGTGGCCGAGGGGACTGACGTGCTCCAGTCACGGTCTGCACGGCCACTACGGTCGGGGGTTCGAATCCCCCCTCGGGCATGGATATTTGTGCCGTCCTTAGTGTTAGTTAGTTTATAAGTAGTTTGTAATTTTAGGGACTGATGACCCCGTAGTTAAGTCCCATAAGATATACAAACATTTGAATTTTTGCAATTTATGTAGTCGGTGAATGAGAAGTAATGAAACTATGTACAAAAGTATACAGAATATATCTGATGTAATGGCTAAAGGAATTGATAGTTTTTGGTTTTAGACTGGAAACCTCCATCGAATGAATGAAAATCGTTTAACAAAACGAATACTGACATTACTTGACAAGGAGCGTGAGCTGATCTTCTTAGATTAATTAATTACCTTCAAAAGGTAAACGCCAAGATCGCAATATGATTAATTAATTTACTTCCTACTAATTTACTTACTCTAAATATTAGTTTACAACCTTGGAATCGAAAAAAAAGCAACCCATGTCATTCCAAGCATGTGTGTCAATTTTTACCTATCTACATTATTCCGTGATTTATTAAATTTTTGAAATTTATTCTGACATTTTGATCACCCGGTATATAACAGTTCAATTATTTTGGCCCACATTAGGTTCCGGTAGTAAAATATAGGGACCGAAGAGTTATATTCATCTTGTACAAAAACCAGACGGCAAGGTCATGAAAGGGTCGCAGTGGTATATTGCACTATGTGCAGGAGCTCGTATCCAAATGACAGATGAAGGAGGGCTAATAATAATAACAAATAATAAAAATGGCAGGACATACGCCAACTAGATCCCCGCGAATCTCCTGGTGGGTTCTTACACGTCACCGCGGCAGTGCCCTGCTATTCGGTTCCGCATCCCCACAGCGCAATTAAAAGAGTGCTGGCGAAGCTAATGGATTCCCAGGGTGTGCCGCAGTTAATTGTTTCGGAAACGGCTAGAGGGTGGCCACCCCTTTGCTGTCGGCGCTCTAACCCCCACCCCTCCCCCTACACACACTCTGAGAGAGAGAGAGAAGAACGAACGCAAACACTCATCGACTTGCTGGGGGTAACACCACAACCATTGACTCACAGCGGTTATGTTCTGTCTCCCCGATTACCACTGGCAACCCTCTAACGCCAGGAAATCGCAGCATAATAAGCGAGGTGCACAGTGGTTTCGGCGATGACGTAACAGAGGCGTACATCTGTGTATAGTGACCCATTTAAGGCACTACTAAAACGCGCAGCGCGAGAAGAAGCTTTTGTTACTATTATTCTTCTATGAATGAAGGAAGCTTAGGATTTAGGGTCCCGTCGACTTCGTGATGACCTTACATGCCAAGTTTCCCGGTTTTCCCGGAAGATTTCCGAATTTTGGGGTAGTTTTGCGCGTGTACGAAACGTGGACGATAAGGAGTTCAGACAAAAAGATGATAGAAGCATTTGAAATGTGATGCTACAGACGAATGATGAAAATTAGATGGGTAGATCACGTAACTAATGAGGAGGTGCTTAACCGAATCGGGGAGAAAAGGAGCTTCTGGCATATCCTGACTAAGAGAAGGGATACATTGATTGGACACATTCTGAGACATCAAGGAATTGTCAACTTAGCATTAGAAGGAAGCGTGTGAGATAAAAATCGTAGATGGAGACCGAGGGACGAATATAGTAAGCAGATTCAAAAGGATGTAGATTGCCGAACGTATTCTCAGATGAAGAGACTTGCACAGGACAGGGTAGCGTGGAGAGCTGCATCAAACCAGTCTACGGACTGAAGACCACAACAAGAACATTGCGCGTGAACATAGTTTTTTTTCGCCTTCTGCACTCATAACGCATTTCAGTTTTGACTGTAGATAATAATAACTGTTATTCTGTGATGTGAGTATTTGAAAGTCGACCGATAATATTGTCGATAATCATGTCTCGCATCGCTTTTGTTGTTAACTTCATGTGTTTGAAACACCACCGGTGAAACTGATCGAAAGTTCTATTGATAATCACAGCTCACATACCTTTAGACTGCATGTTGGCGGCCGCGGCCGAGCGTATTGAGGCGCTATACTCCGGTGCGCGAGGCCGTTCCCCGTCGGGGGCTCGAATCCTCCCTCGGGCATGGATGTTTGTGTTATCTTTAGTATAAGTTTGTTTGTAAGTTTAGGGACTGATAACCCCGCAGTTAATTCCCATAAGCTTAACAAACCTTTGAACATTTGAGCATGTTGGCGGGAAAGTTTTATTTTTAATCGATGTAGCTCCATATTAATGCGTTGTCGTCTCGTATGTGGATGGTAAACACGTGTAGAAGCGGTGAATCCAGTTTAATTGAGTCATATGTATTACATTTTCTTCTTGGGTCTTGATGGCCTGAATATGGCACACATTGAGGTGCCGAAGCTGTTTGATAGATAATAAAATCATTACTGTCACTGCGGTAGGTTTTGTAGCGGATTTATCTTTTGTTTACTTTCCAGTAATATTTTATTTTGAAAATTAACTACCTGAAACGCAAAGGTTGTCTAAAATTTTGTGAAAAATTCTGATTATCATCTTGTGATGGCGCAGATCTTTTTTCCGAGCTTTAGATGAAATACGCCTTTCGTAAGACACCTTGTTTGGTTTATTTTTATCATCCAAAATGTTTCCGCACCTTCTGTGAGTGTTGTCTTTAATTTCTAAAATTGATTTTTTAAAATTCTATAGATGTTTGAATAAATTGTATTATTCGAAAATTACGTAGAAAATATTTGGCCTACATTTATTTACTACCTATTTATTGGCAGGATCTGCATGCTGCTTTAATTAACCAATGACGAGTTTTACAGTTTGTCATCTTGTAACATTACTTTTGTATTGTTGCCTGTACGCATTAATGTTAAACTCCGCGGTTAAGATTTATTGTTAAAATTTCTATCATAGAAAAATCGGATAAAAAGCTGATTAAATACTTTTGACAAGGGTGGATGAAATTAATACCCGAAACGACTGAATAGATGAAATGGCGGAATACAGATTGGGGTTGAGGCAACACACAAAAATAACGGTACAGAGAAAACTTACGGAAAGTACCCATTATAGCTTCTTTCTGGAAATGTTGATCACAGCAGCTGAAACTGTTTAGCTGTTGAATGGTCTAGATAAACTTTATGATACTTTCCGCAGTAAAATAATGTTCAGACTGTTCGTCTCGTAAGTCATTGTTGACGTACCGTGTACTAAAGTTGGATTACGCAAATAACAAACAGAAAAAAACATCTACAGGACTTCGCGAAACTGTTTATACGAATGCAGGTTCTAAAAGGAAGAAAGGTAATGATTTAACGTAACTGATAGGGATTTAATCAAGGCAATACACGAAGCGAAAGTGATGGCGTCTGAACATCGTGTTACGACGGAATTTGGAGGAGCTGAGACTCTCAAAGAAAATGAATAATTAAGGAAGGATGGGGCATTATTAAACGAAAACAGGGTGGAGACATGGCTCTTAAGAAAAGAGGGTATATTTTAATGTAAAATTTAACAGCACTCACACTTACACCACAAAGCAGTCTGCGTACATGTCTACACCTAATAACACAATAACACCTCCAACAAGAGAGAGAATGATAGCGGTTCCGTCCTCTCGACACGCCGGAAGATGCGAAAGACCAGCGAAGAAACCTTTCCAGAGATAAAATATTTCGAGAAGGAGGGAAATACGGCGACAAGCGTCGCTGATTGATAAAAAATATATTAATTCAATTATGTGTTGTTACAATCTGTAACAACGAAACGTATTTATTTGCAAAACGAATTCATTTATTGCCCTTTCGCCTGGAAATTATAATGAAATATAGTACTATGTGAATACTATTTAGCACATTACATGACTATATTTCATCCTAATATTCAGGCGAAAGTATAATAAATCGGTTTAGAAATAAAAACGTTTCATTGTTGCAGATGCCAAGCTGTAAAACTCCTCATTGCTTATTTAAAGCAGCATGTAGTTCCTGCCAAGAACTTAATGTAGGTTTGTAAATAAATGTACGCCTAATATATCCAACGTAATTCTCGAATCAAACAATTTATCCAAACGTCTATACAATGCAAAAAACTGTAACATGTAAAATATTTTCAGGAATTAGGCAAAAACCCATAGAAGATGGCACAATAAGTGCCGCAACATGTTTGGGTGATAAAAATAAATCAAATAAGGTGTCTTGCATACAGCGGATTTCATCTCCAGAACGGAAAAAAGATGAAAGTCACCATCACAAGATGGCCAACAGATTCTTTCAGAAAACTTCTAGACGTCCTTTGCGTTTCAGATAGTTAATTTTCAAGATAATACATTACTAGAATGTGAACAAAAAATATTTTGATTCCTATATAATTTTAAACAAAAATTCTATTCATTATTAACGAAACCTACCAGCAGAATATCGATGATTTGTACTGTTCGTCGCGTTTAAAAAGAGGATACACACTGTAGAAAATATTATGTAACTTTTATGTCACGTACAAAAGTTCGTCTGTTTACACAACTTTACGCGACATTATGTTAATGGATTTATTGAAATAGTAAACTTGATCCTGCAATGAGACACCAGGACCAACTCACAGGTTTTTGGAATGGACGCTATTAGCAACGCGTGGAGGGCAGTAGACGGAAATGGTAGGAAATATGTTGGCAATTTTCTGCAAATTATGATATTTTGTCTTGACTGCGGAACGGCGTAGAAGGCATAAAGGAGATCCGTGGTGGACTGTTCCGTCGAAGGTTCGAATCCTCCCTCGAGAATGCTTCTTTGCGTGTGAGTTTGTTGTGTGTGTTGTCCTTAGCATAAGTTAGTTTAAGTAGTTTGCAAGCCTAGGAACTCATAACCCATAGATTTACAAACGTCTGAACATTTGAACACAAAGGAAGAGGCATACTTTCTCTCGACTAGCGTAACTACCAAACAAAGCTGATGTAGATAGTCTCTCCCAAAGCCGCAGGGGACTGATAACCTAGCTGTTTAGTCCCCTTAAAGCAATCAACAACAACAACAACCAAAGCCGCAATATTTGCCATCGCTCTAGGCAGTGCTGGGTCTACGATGTAATACACATAATCATTTCTGGAAATGCGTAAGAATTCTGTAACAAACAAAGAGTGTGCACTTACCATCTCCAGAAAGGGGGAATTCCCTCCCCTTGCGGACATCTTTGCAGTATGAAAGCATGCAAGTAAACCGTGGCGAAAGTAAATGCTTGTCATGGGACGAGGTTTCGAACCCATGTCCTTCAGAATGCGAGTCTATTGTCTTACTAGTGTCCTGCCGAGCTCTGCAGCTATTCTTTGTCTTCAGGATTAATGGAGCAGTAGCGGCGTAAATGTCAAGTGATGCATAGAGCTAGTTGTAGGTGAAGGAAGTTCTCTGGTGCAACGCTAGGACACCGGAGATTGCCATCTGGCCACAAAAGAGACGGGTAGAGAATAGTTGCGTCAGACATAATTGAATCCGTAACAGCTTGCATTAACAGGAGTAATTGTATGGAAAGAAGGGTAGGCGATTTCTCATATTCTCGATTGGCTCTCGAAAGCGAATGACACAAGTAGTGCAAAATATTAATTAGCACACCCTTCAAGAATGGCGACGCATATTTCAGCAACATTTTAGAACCCATTTACTGTATAGACGTTATGCAAGCAAGTAGATACTTAAGAGGTCACATAGAGCGATAAAAGCATTCTACAGGTAACCTTGTCGCATAGAACAGCAGAGAAATTTTCTATCAAGCATTTTTATGGATATTTGAAAATGGTCGACACAACAGATATCTCTAAAGAGTGTCTGATCGTTTCAGCAGTATCACACATGGAAAATTTGCCACGGAACAGTGTGTTAGTACTAGTACTGTGACGTCACATTGTCATTCCATCACCAGGAACGTAAGTTGCAGTTTTAGCAACTCGTCGATGACGACGTTATTTCAGGCGGAGCACAAGGACATAGCGTATCGGTAGTGAAGACAATCGGTACTACTCGAAAGTATTTCTGGCACTCACTTTTCCCAGTTTTAATTGTTACGAGAACATTCCTTTAATTGACGTGTTCAGAATTCCGCCGTGGCCTCTACTTGAGCGTAAGGTATCAACGATCAGACATCTAAGTTTCAAGCGGACATCGTACGTAAGCATATGTGAAAACAAGGGCGTCTCAGAGTGTCAAAATAGGCAGGCAGTGATACTTCCGTGACTGTTTTACTTCAGTAAAATAAAATGCTCTCGCCTTCAGTCACAAAATTGTGTTTTACTGTACTCAATGCATTTCGACCCCTGGGGGCTCATTATAAGGTGCCTGTTATGGTTTTTACACATGTTTAATAGCCTGGCCCTGTTAAGATCATGTTTCGATGTTTCAAGGCCTGGGCCTCTGAGGATGAAAACATCTGCAAAGAAAAAAAATCATAGAGGTACCTGATGATGAGCTTTCAGGGCTCGAAATGCATTGTGTACAATGAAACACAATTTTGTGACTGAAGGCGAGAGCATTTTATTTTACTGAAGTAAAACAGTCACGGAAGTATCACTGACAATAATGAACTACATTAAGATATATTTTCTACCTGGAAGAATAAATAGGAAGTTGCGTCTACAAAAGATAGACAAACCTAATTCCCAATAGTGATTGAAGAGGTCCAATTTTAGCCACAAAACTATTTTTTATAGGGACTAGCTTAATTCTCGCTGCTTCGCACGCGTAGACTGGATGGTCTGCATTGGTTGTTTCCACTTCTAAATATAAATTTTCATAGATTTTGCTTTAAAGATGCTTTCCTAATCAAGTATTTTGATACAACTTGCCTCATCCTATTGCACCATTGATGGCAGAATTTAAAAAATTTCGAAACAGTTTTATTTTATTTTAATCATTGTTCCTAATCCAAATTTGCGCAAAGTCTTGGTCTCACCCTTAAAAGATTTTCCCTTATTTCGCCCGCTTAATGGTTGAATTTCCAAAAATATCGAAACACATGTTTTTAAAATTCCAATCAAAAATCTAAATCCTAAGTTTTATATTTATTGCTTCAAAATTGCCTGAATAGCAACGTATTTTCAAAAAAACCATTCATCTCCTATTTCACCCCCTTAAGAATAGGAATATCGAAAAATCGCTGATGCCTACAGTGTAAGATAAACAACGTCTACAAATTTCAAGTTTCTACCGTCTGTAGAATCCCTTTTCAGCGCCGTTTTCTGTCTTTTAGAAATGGATCGAGAACGCGAAATTTCTTTCTTACGCTTTTGCACCTTTCTTGGCAGTTTTACTTTTCAAATTGCAATATGCACTTACTTTTCATTATTCTTACGCTTGCTGCAACTAAAGAATGTGCATCACGTTTCGCTGTATATGACCTCTTTACAATTGTATAGTGTCAAAAACCTTTGCTGGTCTTCAGTTAGAATTTTATATAATCTGACGACTTTCAACCACTGTATCTTCCACCTTCTTATAGCTATCGACACGGAACTACTATAGTGTACAACGGGAGACTTTGTACTACAACAACACAGAGAGATCGTTCGCCCTCATTGTGTAGTTTTTGCTGAAGAGCAAAATATTGACACCCCCACGTAGAATTTTATATAATTCGGTAACTTTCAACTCTCATATCTTACACCCCCTTATCGTTATCAACCCTCTACCACCATAGTGCACAATGGGAGACTGATACTTACTACCACATTTTGATTTTTACAGGGAAGCCAAAACAGTCTTGGTCCAGCCCGCCACTGCCCGCACCCAAACAAATTTTATTGTGCGGTATCGCTCCCTGTATATCTAGTAAAGCCAACCAATGCCCTTAAACAGTGCAAGGAATCCCTTTACCAGTTTTTTATTAGACAATTTCTTCGGATCTGGTTGTCCCAAATGTTCTGTGCCTTTTACTCTCCAATGCAATGCATTCGAAGATTAGATGTGATGCAGTTGCATCACCGTCATCACAGATCCTACATTTAGGGTCCTCTTCTGTTATTCCCATTGTACGTAGGTGTTTTTTGAAATTCCCATGGCCTGTCAGCAATCCAACCATGAGTCTAATCTCTCTCCTGTTCAGGCCCAGGATTGCAGAGCTTATTTTAAAACATGGCTTTGGCATCATTACCTTGCCATGTTTTTGTTGATGGACTTTGGTCCAATATTCTACGTGCTGTCTTCTGAGCCAGTTACGTAGCTCCAATTTCATCATTGCCTTGGTGATTGTCAGGACAGGTTCCGGTCCAATAAATGGAGCCTCTACCCCCATCCTGGCTAATCTGTCGGCATGTTCGTTGCCACTGATCCCCGAGTGGCCAGGGACCCACAATGGGTTTACTCTATTGCTTTCCCCTAGCTCCACCAGAACCCTGTGACATTCTGCAACAATTTTAGACCTTGTTGCAGGAGCTGCCAGTGATCTCAGGGCTGCCTGGCTGTCTGAATAGATATAGATGCTACGATCTTTGTAGCACCTACGCAAATTCTCCTCCACACATGCCCTGATGGCAGTGATACTACCACATACAAACACTATTCGTTTCCGATGTGTAGTTTTGGCTGCAGAGTGAAATATAGGCACAAACACCTCAATATATATATATATATATATATATATATATATATATATATATATATATATATATATATATATAATAGAAGCTGTTGTTGCCTTAACTACACAAAACAGTCTTCGCTGAGTCTATTTGTAGTGCGCGTCTGGACATAACGGGAGTACCAGTCCATTTTTCACCTCGTTGGACGAGGAGAACCGCCTGAAAGCCACATTTAGGCTGGCCGGTTTTCCAGCTCAGTACGTTAATCTGCGAGGCGAATTCGATTCAGGATGGTTCGCTTCCCCGTACCTGTAACACTAGCCACCTGCGTTTACCGAGCTCCTCGTTCCGATCCCACCTCTGATTAATAATCAGTGTTTCCTTCTCTCTATCATTTGACCAACTCCACTATTTTTCAGTTCTCGGGAGGAAAATGAAACGAAAAACGAAACATGGATGACAGCAATATCGCGCCGCGCACACACACGGAGCGCTAGGCGTAGCAAATTGAATGCCGAGAAGTAACGGGATGAGTGTCAGACGGGATTTAAAAAAAAGGAAAGGAGGTAGAAAAGGAAGAGAAAAAACGGGGAGGGACGTTGTTTTAAACGCCGTGGGCGAAGCTGCGTAGGCCACCGAAGCAAAAACAGCCGCCGGCGCTTAATTATCGCGATGGCAGAATTCATTTCGCCAACTGCGGCCTAACGGAAGACGTCGATTGCTTATGCGTGTCCCATCACACACGCACATACACATGCTCGCATGTTCACACTCAGAAGTCCTTAACTCTCGGTGGTTTCTTTTCGGCGGAGAGCGAAATAATCACCTGCTTGAAATCGCGTCTCCTTTTTTTTATGTTTTCGTTCAGTTTTAAGTGAAGGCCGCGAGGTTGTATGGGAAGGCTACTCTCTCTCTCTCTCTCTCTCTCTCTCTCTCTCTCTCTCTCTCTCTCTCTCTGTGTGTGTGTGTGTGTGTGTGTGTGTGTGTGTATGGTTGAGGTATTTAAGATTCATAAGCGGCGACACCGAAGAAGCTATAACGTCGTGTTCCAAGTCTGTTTGGGGCCCCGCCCTAACAACATACACAACACCTGTCCACGGACCATTGGTCAACGTTAGGCGGTCTTCTGGTCGGTAATTGCTGGATGCACGTGACATCCAATTACTCCCGATTGCGGGCGAATTTAAATCTAGCTGACGGCGTCTGCCGTAGAGAGACATACACACCCATGGTCGAGGGAAGGCTCGAACCTCCGACGGGAACGCCCGCCCAGTCAGTAGCATGACGCCTTAGACCACGCAGGCATTCTCATTGCCCCTCTTCCTCATTCGTTTTGTTTCCAGCTTTCTCATAGTCTTCCTGCAGTACGGACATTTATTTTCACAGTACTGCTTGGTGCCTTATCGTGTTAAGAAAACCTGATAAACATTGGGCACCGCAGTGCACGATAAAACTTACACACACTCACTCGTTACTTTTGGAGGTAGGGTTATTAGAATGGATGGCTAAAATACATGGAAAGATTTCGAAAATGTCGACATTTTGAATTTGTCGGCAGAAATACCGGGTGATCAAAAAGTCAGTATAAATTTGAAAACTTAATAAATCACAGAATAATGTAGATAGAGAGGTAAAAATTGCCACACGTGCTTGGAATGACATGGGGTTTTATTAGAAAAAAAAATTTCAAAAAATATCCGACAGGTGGCGCTTCATCTGATCAGAAAAGTAGTAATTACCATAAAAAAAAAAGGAAAAGCAAAGATGATGTTCTTTACAGTAAATGCTCAATATGTTCACCATCATTCCTTAACAATAGCTGTAGTCGAGGAATAATGTTGTGAACAGCACTGTAAAGCATGTCCGGAGTTATGGTGAGGCACTATCAGTTCCAAAAAATGTTCAAATGTTTGTAAAGCTTATGGGACTCGACTACGGGGTCATCAGTCCCTAAACTTACAATCTACTTATGAATTACTTACGAACTAGGACGGCACAAATATCCATGCCCGAGGGGGGATTCGAAACCACGACTGTAGTGGCCGTGCAGACCGTGACTTAAGCGCCTCAGTCCCCTCGGCCACCGCGGCCGGCCTATCAGTTCCGATCGGAAGATTCACATGAATGCCAGTCTTGTTTAAACAACTGCATTACAGCAACGGTGCATACTCTGTTACCGAAACATTTAACACCAGATTAATCGAAGGTAAAACCTAGAAGGATTTTAGTACTGAGAGCTTGTCATCTGCTGCGAGTCTCATTAATGTTTTTACTCCGTCATTTTTTTTAACTTTGATTTTTTTTTCTAATAAAACCCCACGTCATTCCAAGCATACGTGTCAATTTTTACCTCTCTATCCTCATTATTCCTCAATTTATTAAGTTTTCTTATTTATACTGACTTTTTGATGACCCGGTAAATAACGTATAACCTCTGACAATGAAATTCGGTGAATAGTTCTGTAATATTAACGTAGATGGATTATGAACTAGAGTTACCTTACTGTGCTTCGAAGTAGTGACCTCCTATAACTATTCACCGCTGATCTCTGCGATACATGATGTGGAAACTTTGAAGCATGTCTGCACCCGTCGGCTTTCTGTGAGCAGATTTTTATTTCGGTTATTGGAACACGTCCATTAAAATTATCCGGGCTGTTATGCCGTAGTCGGTTGAATTTGTTGTCGAAACCCAACGTTTCGTCCCGGTCTGCGGATAACATCTTCAGGGGGGTCTGTAGGATTCCAGGTCCAACAAACAGCTCGCTTCTGACTGTCAGTGTGTGTGTTGGATGGATCTGCAATCCTATAGACACCCATGAAGATGTCCTCCGCTGACTGGAATGAAACGTTGGGTTTTGACAACAAATTCAACCGACCACGGCATAACAGCCCGGATAATTTTTATGTACATGACATTTCCGGTTGTGGAAGTTTACATTTTATACAGTTATATACTTTTGACGACGTTACAGCGTTCAATGAATGGAATAAATCGCAATTTGCGATCATTTGTGACTTCACTGTACTAGGTTTAGATGGAATCCCGGCCGGGCACAAATTTTCACTCACCGCACTTTTGTATTCCATCTAAGTCCTGGAACAGTGAAGCCATAAATGATCGCAAATTGCGATTTATTTCATCTACATTTTACTGTCGGTTACTAGAACAGTTCCGTGTAAGTGGTTAGTTTTTGTAGCTATTACACAGCGTTGCGAGTTAATAGAAAAAGGTTAAAATCAACTACCTTTATATCTGTACTGAAATGAGCCGCAAGTTTTTGACAGATCATATTTCCTGATTTTTTTGAGGTATCATCTGATTTTTTTAAACTGATTCTGCCGCTTTATACGTTTTAAGGATTGGCAGGTATGTTGAAAAATCTTATTCATAATCCATGGCCGGCCGCAGTGGCCGAGGGGATTGAGGCGCTCCAGTCACGGTCTGCACGGCCACTACGGTCGGGGGTTCGAATCCCCCCTCGGGCATGGATATTTGTGCCGTCCATAGTATAATGTAGTTGATAAGTAGTTTGTAAGTTTAGGTACTGATGACCCCGTTTTTAAGTCCCATAAGCTTAACAAACATTTGAACATTTTTGTTAGAGCATCACTTGAGTATGGCTTGACAGGACAAAGTTTATGTAAAATAATTTTTTGGAAAATCTACCGGAAAATTTGTGAAAAACTGAATGTGCGTTTCTGACTGAATTCAGCACTATAACTGACTATTCGCACGACGGTAAGAGGTAATTCTTTTTTTTTTTTTTTTTTTTTTTTTTTTTTTTTTTTTTTTTTTTTTTTTTTTTTTTTTGTTTATTACGGTCTTGGAAAAGTTTTCAGTAAAGAAAGTAGGGACAGTTAAAAAGGAAAAGTCACCAAATTCGAACCAAATTCCTTTTTCAATGTGTTTCTAAATGTAAACACCGTAAGGTGAGACCGTTAATCCGATTGCGTTAAAATTCTGATCATTTGACGTTCAACGAAGGGTGAAGGGTGAAATTTGGGAAAATTACCCGGAAAATTTGAAAATTCGTGAGAAATTGAAATTGCTTTTTTCAATCGGATATCAATATATTTCTTCTGATTGCGATAAAATTTTGCATATTAGACTTTCAAAGCAAGAGTAACGTTCTTATGAAATAAAAATTTGGATAAGTTTCTCGGAAAATTCAGAAAAAATAGAAAGAGATTTTTCTATGAAATATCAATAGCCATCATCTGAATGCGATTAAATTTTGCACATTCGACGTTCAAAGCGAAAGGAAGGTTTGAGTGGAGTAAAAGTTGGGAATTGTTGGCCAGAAAATAGTAAAATTTGAGGAAAACTGCAAGAGCTTATTTCGTTAGGAAATCAATATCATTCGTACGATTACAATAACATTTTGCACATTTGACGTTCAAAGCAAGAGTGATATTAATATTCTTCTGGACATGTGTCCGTGATTTACCCACTATATAGCCTTTAATGAGACTTTCTCATTATGCCTTTATAAAGCTACTGGATGTAAAATACATATGATTTAAATTAATATGGTTTATATTAAGATGTGATACGAAGTTCACCGGGTCATCTAGTTACTTGACATAAACTGCGATTGCGATTTCTTAGTGAGAGTGAATGAACAACTGCGATGGATGTGGTACAACACCAGACCATGTTCAAATGTTTGTAAAGTTATGGGACCAAACTTGAAGTGGTCATCAGTCTCTTCAAAAATGTTCAAATGTTTGTTAACCTTAAGGGACTTAACTGCGGGGTCATCAGTCCCTAAACTTACAAACTATTTATCAACTACCTTACACTAAAGACGACACAAACATCCATGCCCGAGGGGGATTCGAACCCCCGACCGTAGCGGCCGTGCAGACTGTGACCGGCGCGCCGCAGACCGCTCGGCCACTGTGGTCGGCCACTTACGAACTGATTAAACTAACTTACGCTAAGGACGATACATACACACCCATGGCCGAGGGAAGACTCGAATCTCCGACGGGAACGTCCGCCCAGTCAGTAGAATGACGCCTTAGACCAACCAGCGATTCGCATGGCCCTTCTTCTTCATTTTTTGCCTTCTTTTCAGATTTCTCATTTCCCGCAGGCAATACCTGCACGGTCCTTTATTTTCGCCGTACTACTTGGTGGTTTATATTGTACTAAGAAAAAGGGGAGTTCTAACATACATCCTTGAGACCAATGCTCTCCTTTCGAGCTAGGGTACCTGGGAGGGGAGGGGGCGTGGGAGGAGGAGGGTAGGATGTCCAACTGGCGGTACAGAAAAGACAACCAGAAAACAAGAGCTGGGGCACGCTCGATCGCTTCGTCGAAAGGAAACCTGTCAGTCAGGAACAAAGAAAACAGGTTGTGAGATGGACATCGGCGATATTAACTCAGCAATCGTAAAGATGGACTGAACGACAGAGGTAGCTGGGGCATCAGGATTACGGGTCTGTCTGTCTCTCTCTCGAGAAGACAAATACATGACAGACACCAGTCGGGGACCAGAACGCTCCGGGAAGATTAATCATGTGGAGATACCTAAGCGAGGTAATCAAACACAATGGCTCATAACGAGAAGCCATCATTAATACAGAAGTCGCTTCGTAAAACCAAAGTCGCTATTATTGCATTGGTATCAGTTTAGCCAAAAGTACGTGGCTACCATCTGATCAGCCGCGGCAGAGTGGCCGAGCGCATTGAGGCGCTATGGTCCGATGCGCGAGGCCGTTCCCCGCCGGGTGTTCGAATCTTCCCTCGCGCAAAGTGCGCAGTCTCTCCCCGTTGGAGGTTCGAGTCCTCCCTCGGGCACGGGTATGTGTGTGTGTGTGTTTTCCTTAGGTAACACTTTCCAGCCCAAATTTTATTAATTTTTCAAGAAAAGTATTTCTTTGCATATTTCTATACATAATGATTGGAATAGTGTATTTTTATTTATTTTTTAGTTTTTAGTTTTTGGAGGGAAATTTGGGATGACTTCATATGGCATCATTGGGCAACGTATGCTTCCTTTACCGTACCAGACACGTTTTTTTAAAACTGTTTGGGCTACTAATTTAGACATTTCTACAATAATTTATTAATTAAATTTTCAAATGATTTTGTTTCCTTTACCTTGATATAATATTTTATAAGTCTTGCTGTTTGTACTCTAACTTAGACATTAAGCAACAATGCATATTTTGCCAATGCTTTGTATCTTAATGCTCCTCTGTTTCCTGTAAGTAATGGTAGCCAAGCAATGAATTGTGGCAAGTCCTGCAGTGTCCTTTATAGCCTTTGGTCAAATGTTAGGGCCGGCAGTAACAGATAAAGGTACCATATGGCATCACTGGGCTGGATAGGGTTAAGTAGTTTGTCAGCCTAGAGACTGACAGTCAATAGATTTACAAACATTTGAACGTTTTTTGATCCCAAACAGTGAAAAGTCATACACATGACACGTAGGAAAGAGACAGCGTGGCGAATCGAGATTTGGGTGTGGCGGGAGACGTACAGGGAAGAGTCATCTGCAGTCGGGCTGGTCACTGTGTCCTCGGTGGCGTAGTGGTCAACGCGTCTGCCTAGTTAGCAGGAGATCCCGGGTTTGTATCCCGGTCGGGCACAAATTTTCATTCGCCGCACATTGGTTTTACATTTATTGAATTAAAAATGAACGCTGTGTCGCCGTCAAAAATGTATATATAAAAAAATTAATTTCATACACATGAGCACGAAATGAAATCCGTTAAATGTCATTTACACTGTAAATCAATGAAATCTATTCCGTAAATTCAACTAAATACCTAGGAATTACGATCACGTACACCATAAATCGGAAATAACACATAGAAAATATCGTAGGGAGGGCTACGTGTTATTAGCAGAACTCTTAGAAGATACAGCAGTTCTACTAAAGAAACTGGCTACACAACACTTGTGTGCCCCCCCCCCCTCCCAATCCCAAAGTGGCAGTGACAGATTAGTTCAGAGAAGGGCAGTTAGTTTGTATTATCGCGATGTAGGCGATAGCGTGTGACAGAAATGTTGCACAACTTGGAGTGGAAATCGTCAAAGAAAGGCGTTATTCGCTGCGACGAGATGTATTTGCGAAATTACTGTCACCAATGTTTTCTTCCGATTGCTAACGTATAATTATTGGCACCCGCCTACATAGGGAGGCATAATCATCGTAAAATAAGAGAAATCAGATCGAAAATAGAAAAATTGAGGTGATCTTTTTTCCGGTCGCTATTAGAGAATCAAATGGTACAGAAAAACCATGCACTTAAATGTGATTAGCGGAGTATATATGTAAATGTATTCTCACGTAACGTGTTTTTAAGGAAAAAAATGAGAGGAGGAGAAGGATCAAGGCTTGAATCTCTATCACTGACTAAACACGAAATCTCGAAAACTACTTCACCTATGAAGCTGAAATGTGGCAGGAATGTAGTTTATAGGTAGAAGACGTCAGCTAAGAAAGTATCGTACTATAGGGCCGATAGTTCAGGGGATATGACGTCATAAACAATGAAACTTCCCCGTCTTGCGGCACGTGATAGTGTGACTTTATCGGCCTACTATTTGAGGAGGAGAGCACTTAGCGACTTGCAACAAACTTTAAACATAAGTTCAAACCTTTAGGAAAGTTCTTCTTGCTGACAACCCCAGAAAATGGATGAAAGGAAAAAGTTTGTCGCTTACTACTTTTTTAGCGTTCATGCAATAAAATTACGGCGTTTGGCATGACGTTACGAAGTATTACTCGCACACTATTAATTGCATTCGCGAGAAATGTTACAGACAGTATACACACATACCACTGAATGTACGTTCGAAATTTTATTGTAGTACGACACACAGGTCGTAAGTTATGGATTCATAAACAATTAGGTTCATGAAAAACCGCCTCATCACGCACGACGTTTTGATTTGTTACGTCTTTCCTACTAACTCAGTTCGCGACGTATTTTGCAGACATTTTACATACACACTACTGGATTTGCCTTCGAAATGATATCGTATTACGACATATAGTTCAGGTGCTATGACGTCAAAGACAATGAAATGCATGAAAATTCGTCCTAATAAGCATGAGCTAGAAATTAATACGTCTTTACTACCAACTACATTTACAACACATCTCGCAGGCAGTTTCATAATATTTGACTCTACGAACTATTACAATGTTCCAATGTGTGTCAGCTCTTATGCGACCAAACTGCGTGGTTATCAGTCGCTAGACTTACACACTAATTACGTGACTAACGTTAACTAACTTACTCTAAAGACAACACAAACACCCATGCCCGAGGAAGGATTCGAACACCCAACCGTAGCTGCCGAGCGGACCGTGACTGGCGCGCCGCAGACCGCTCGGCCACTGCGGCCGGCACGAACTTGTTAAATGCTATTTTTGTAGGGCACATAATTCAAGAGATATTACGTCATAAATGTCACATCCGTAAATAGGTACTGCGTTACGTTTGACATTTTGTTAAGTCTTTATATTACTCTGTTCGCAGCACATTGCGCAAACAATATCCAAATATACCACTGAAAGGAGCTACAATATATCACTGAACGACATATTGATCAGCAGATAAAAGTCATAACCACTAAGCTGTTTGAAAACGAAACTACAGGGCGAATTTCGCTGTAGATTCGAGCGAAACGTGTGTATAAATACCGCAGATGTCTTCACGATGGTGATGACGGTGCTCAAGGCGAACGTCTACTAGCCGGGCGACCTCATTGGGTGCAGCGTCACCCTATGTGAGCCTCGACAACTCATTCATTTTCATGGGCTTAATGAATTATGCAGTACAACATGAATAAACAAATACGAAATATTAATATTATCCTGGAAAAAAGTAGGTTTTTTGGAGATAAAAGGAGCCAACACGAAAAGTACTAATTCAATGCAGGAATAAAAAAATAAATATCCACGCAACGCCGGGTTATCAGATAATCGTAGACTGCTCTTCCCGTGATTCCTTAATTTCTCCTGGAGAATAACAACTTCGAAAAACTTACCGATATGCTGCCAGGTATCAAAATCGACGACGGCCGATATTTCGGCAGGAGACCACCCTGCCATTTTCAAGGCGAAACTGCAGTGAGGAAGCAATGTGCAACAATCCACTGAGCTGTCTCATCTTGAGGTAACTTTTCGACGGAATGGCTATGGTGAAGGGCAGATTAAAAGAGCGTTGCGTTGCGCTATCGACCACATGTGCAACGGGCTAGTGATGATAACACTGAGTCGGCACCCACGTCAGTGGCCTTTCTGCCATACGTTGGCACCACTTCCAACAAGATTGGCCGCATTTTGCATAAAAACAATATAAAATGTGTTTTTCGTCCACCTTCTAAAATTAAAGCACTGTTGGGATCCGTTAAGGACGAACTCGGTTTGCGCAAGGCGGGAGTCTTCCGTATCCCATGTAGCTGTGGCATGTCATATGTTGGTCAAACTATTAGGACTGTTGAGGACAGTTGTATTGAACATAAACGTCACACACGTTTACAACAGCCAAACAAATCTGCTGTGGCCGAACACTGTTTTGACACAGGTCACCCTATGGAATACAACAAAACGGAAATTCTGGCATACACTTCCAACTAATGGGACTGTGTTACCAAGGAAGCGATAGAAATAAAATTTGGTGACAACATTATGAATAGGGATGGAGGCTTGGTATCCTGCACTCTCACTTGTCAAAAAACAGACGGACAAAACTAATCCGACCTCATCCGTCGAGAACTGATGTTAATTATCGATATTCTGACCGGTTTCGTCTTTGGTCGTGTCGGCGCTGTGTGCTTGCTTGCTCGGTGTGTGTTGTCTTTCCTGTTGACTCATTGAAAACCGAGGTTTTATAAAGATCGTTGCACATTGCATACCTGCCAACTTTTACGGTTTATCCGTAAAATTTACGGAAATTGCACCATTTTACGGTTTTACGGATGGTCATTGTTATTTTACGACTTGCACAAAAAATTGAAACGTTAACGTTCGATAATCACACCACATAAGTTCAATGGATTGTTTGTGTGGATCGAAGATACGTCTACGATAGTCGAAAATTTATTCATTGATCTGATTGATCATTTTAACTCCGATGTTCGTGACGCCGTGTTCTGTGGTGACGCCATTGGAATTGAATTTAAAGGCGGGACAACAGTTCTTCAAGTTTTATGTGAATCTCAGGTGTCGACAGGCTCTGCTCTGCAAATTCAAAGAAGTGCTGATGAGTCGGTTATTGGCATTCAGACCTAGAACATACTTATCGATTTCCAGGTTACATAAAAATATCATTTCTTTCCTTGCATGAGGAAGTACTTCTTTACGTACCTCCTGTGACTAAATAAATGCGTTTGCACTCAAGGTGAGACAAAATTGAAGAGGCACAGTTTTCTACCATTCATTTTTTCTTGGTAAAGTTTTCCTTTTATGCAAGAGAGAAAATTAGGCTATAGTCATTTGCAGTGTCTGTTATTATTTCTTGCCTTTAAACAAGTTTTATTGTGTAAAACCTTTTTCAGCTATATCATATCTGCTTAATTTATTAAGAAAGTCTGGTTTTGTATGTTCACCGTGCCTACTGCTATCTAACGTGGATTTCTTCTCTATTGTTGTGTCCTCTTGAACAATGGCCTATGACTTATATAGATACGATTACATTATTGTATTTTGTAACCCTGAAAAATCAATATTTTCGTCAAGTCGGACTATGTGGAAATTATTTCCCACATTTCATTGCGGCACGTTAGTTTTACTGAAAGCCCTTTTCAAAAGTTGGCAGGTATGACATTGCTTCCTCATTGCAGTTTGGCCTTGAAAATGGCAGCGTGGACTCCTGCCGAAATATCGGCCGTCGTCGATTTTGGTACCTGGAAGCATACCCATAGTTTTTTTTCGAAAATATTCTTCCCGTGTGCATATTCCGCAAGTAGTTAACGGAAATCCACCAAATTCAGAGACGAGCCTGAAAGGGCGCAACGGAGCGTTACAGGCCAACTGAAAGAGTGGCTGAAATTCTCCCAGAAGCGGTACCGCACGACCCCATTAATTCAGAGGCTGGGCTCGGTATGGGGCAGCTAATGAATAGCCGACCAGCAGACGGTATGTTTGGCTTTCCCCGGCACCCGTGTACCTTGTACGGGAAGAATGCCGACTCCTCGCTAGGGAGCCGACGGCAGCGGTTCCAACCATTAATCAACTGCGAGAAGTGCCCGCAGCGGGCTTCGAACACCGCTACCCGGCTGCCGGGTTGCCATTCCACGGTACGAGCGTTCGAGCCCCGAACACTGCCTTCTTTTCGAGTTATTATATTCCAGCTATCGTTTCATTGACACCAGTTCGTCTCCATTACATTACTGGTCTCGGTACGGTGAGCGTATCAGAATTGATGGTAGTCCCGCAAGGATCAATTTTAGTGCCATTCTTGTTTTAATCCTTCGTTCCTGACAATGCTAAAAAATTTTCTCATAACTTTCTCGTAAATAACTTTTGTCTACTGTTAATGTACCTCCATTCTAAACGTAGAATAATGTAAAGTGATGCACGTGAGTAGGAAAAACAGTCCAATAATTTTCGAATATAGCATTAGTTGTGAGCTTCTTGATGCTGTCGCGTCGTTCAAATATCTAGGCGTAGCATTGCAGAGCGATATGAAATGGAACGAACATGTAAGGACAGTTGTGAGTAAGGCGGACAGCCGACTTCGGTTTATTGGGAGAATTTTGGGAAGATGTACTTCATCTGTAAAGGAGACCGCGTATAAAACGCTTGTACGACCACGTCTTGAGTATTGCTCAAGTATTTGGGACCCGCATGAGATAAGTTTAAAGGAAGACACAGAAGCTGTTCAGAGGCGAGTAGCTAGGTTCGACCAATGCGCAAGTGTCCCGAAAATGCTCCGGAAACTCAAATGGGGATCGCTGTAAGAAAGGCGACGTTCTTTTCGAGAAATTCTGTTGGGAAATTTAGAGTGCCAGAATTTGAAGCAGAGTGTAAAACGATCTTCCTGCTGCCTACTGACATTTCGCGTAATGATAAAAAAGACAAGATAAGAGAAGTTATGGTTCGAAGAGAGGCATATAGACATTATTTTTCCCTCGTTCTATTTGGCAGTGGAACAGAAAACGAAATGCCTAGTTGTGGTACAGCGTACCCTCAGCCACGAACTTAACGGCGGATTGCGGAGTATATATATGTAGTTGTATAGTTTCAAAGACGTTATTTTATAACAGGAAAACGTCTGGTAGCCAGAGACTGAAACACTTTGTCGCTCGCTGCTCTGAAAACAGAAGACTGCTCACACATGTTTTCGTATTGTAGCCTGAGACTATCAGCAGTTTTCACGATGAGATGTATAGAGTGAACCGAAATTCGTGCATTCGGGTTTCGTAGCGTGATTACTCACTTGTCAGCAATAAAAAAAAAAAAAAAAAAAAAAAAAAAAAAAAATGACTCTCAGAAAATTTCTTCCTACGCATATTTCCGGTAGTGAAGGAACGTCGAAGACTGACCTGACTCTGTGTCTTTACGTCAGCGTATTTCAGAATTACACAATTATTCCAATAAACTTCTATGGTATGCAGAAGGCGTCTTGAGAAACAAAATGAGCATAGAAACCCATGACCTGAAACGCCATTCATCGACGCTACGGAGAAGGGCCTACAAATCGAAATCTTGCACCAACACAGGTGCACCACATTTTATTTAAATTTATTCAGCAAACCCACAGAGTCGGAGTTACAGGCACCGACTCCTACCGCTAGACATCCCCTCTGTAGCGTCGATAGATGATGTTTCCGGACATGGGTTTACACCAAAAATGTGCAATATATGTTTTTCACACAGCACACTTGACTAACGTTTAGCGACAAAAATAAAAAGTAATTGGCAGCATTAGAAGGATAAATATTTAAGTTATAAATACGTATGAAAGAACAGACACCACATACTCTTACACTCGCCCTCTCAGGCCATTACTCTTGCAGAAATCAGTTTGAATTACAATGTCATCAGCAAAACGCAATGTTTTCAATTCTTCACCCTGAACATTAATTCCTTCTCCAAATTTCTCCTCGCTTTCCTTTATAGGTTGTTCAATGTACAAATTGAATAACAATGGAGAAAGGCTACATCCCTGTCTTATTCCCTTCCCAACCACTGCATCCGTTTCATACCCTTCAACTCTGACAACTGCAAATCAAAATGTTCAAATGTTTGTAAAGCTTATGGGACTTAACTACGGGGTCATCAGTCCCTAAACTTACAAACTACTTATGAACTACTTACGAACTAGGACGGCACAAACATCCATGCCCGAGGGGGGATTCGAACCCCCGACCGTAGCGGCCGTGCAGACCGTGACTGAAGCGCCTCAGTCCCCTCGGCCACCGCGGCCGGCTGACAACTGCTGTCTGGTTTTTGTACAAGTTGTAAATAACCTTACGCTCCCTATAATTTCCTCCTGCTTGCTTCAGAACGTGAAAGAGTTTATTCCAATCAACATTGTCAAAAGCCTTCTCCAAATCTACAAAAGCTACGTAGGTTTGCCTTTTCTTAATCTATCTTCTAGGATAAGCTGTAAAGTGAGTATTGCCTCCCGTGTTCCTACATTTCTCCCGAATCCAAACTGGTCTTCCCCAGGGTCGGCTTCTACCAGCTTTTCCATTCTCCTGTATATAATTCGTGTTAACATTTTGCAACCACGACTTATTAAACTGATGGTTCTGTAATTTTCACACCTCTCTGCACCTGCTTTCTTTGGAATGGGGATTATTACATTTTTCTTTAAGTCTGATGGTATTTCCGCTGTCTCATACATCTTACGCACCAAGTGAAATAGTTTTGTCATGGCTGGCTCTCCCAGAGACTTCAGCAGCTCTGAGGGAATGTCGTCCACTCCAGGGGCCTTGTTTCGACTTAGGTCTTTCAGTGCTCTGTCAAATTCTTCTCTGTATTGATGTTGACTTTACTATTCACAGATGGCTGCCCTCTAACTGTAACTTATGCCCCTTTTCCGTTTTACGCAATCCCGTCTTGCCCCACCTTCCCTTAATTGCGAAAGATTCAAATGTTCAAATGTTTGTTAAGCTTATGGGACTTAACTACGGGGTCATCAGTCCCTAAACTTACAAACTATTTATGAACTACCTACAACTAAGGACGGCACAAATATCCATGCCCGATGGGGGATTCGAACCCCCGACCGTAGCGGCCGTGCAGACCATGACTGAAGCGCGTCAGAGACTGCCTACATCACACTTGGGCGTCCTCTCTTGGAGTACCGTTGCCCCTTGTGGGACCCTCACCAGGTGGGACTGACGGAAGATATTGAGAAGGTTCAGAGAAGGGCAGCTCGTTTTGTTTTATCACGTTACGGGGGGGAAAGCGTCACGGAAATGTTGCACGAATTGGGCTCGAAATCATTAAAAGAAAGACGTTATTCATTGCGGCGTGGTCTGTTTGCGATGTTTCAATCACCGACTTTTACTTCTGAATGTGAAAATATTTTGCTAGCACCCACCTACTTAGGGAGACATGACCATCCCAATAAAATAAGAGAAATCAGATCGAAAACGGAACGATTTAGGTGTTCTTTCTTCCCGTGCGCTATTAGAGAATGGAAAGGCAGAGAAAAGTTATGAAAGTGGTTAATGAACCCTCTGCCAGGCAGTTAAATGTGATTTGCAGAGTATCTATGTAGATGTAGTCCCCTCGGCCACCGCGGCCGGCAATTGCGAAAGATGACGATGATGTGGTGGTGGTGGAGGTGATGATGATGATGATGATGATGATGATGATGAACGATCTGCTTCGAGGGCACCACCAGCGGGAACAAGAGCACGTCGCTGAATTCGGCTCCGGGTCAGATTTGGAACACGGTGTCCAGACCAGGTATTTGACCCGCGGTAGCGGAGGCTGTGGGCCCTGGGCGTTAATTAATTCAGACGTCGGGCATTACTTATGGCCTCTGTCAGCCGGCTACTGCAGGTGATCCGAAAACACTGCGCGCCCGGCCATTGCGAATGAGAAGCCACACCAGGAAGAGAGGCGGACTTCCTCGCCTCGCCCGATCTGCCCTCCATCTGCCGTTTTATTTCATTTTTGTCCCGCTCTCTCCCTGCACGCTTATGAGAGATATGGCAAGAGAGGGAGAGAGAGAGAGAGATCAGATGAAAGAAGCACAGGCCGAGCGGTTCGCGAGTCTTGAGCCGGACCCACGGTCGAGTCGCCGGTAATTAATTCTGTCCCACTTGTGATGTATCGCCGTCGAGGTCGCCGGCTTCCGCGTCGGCTTTGCGCGTACGTACGTGTAGCGGGGAAACACGATACGGGCTCTCTGGCGGTGCGGAATCCCTAATGGGGCGAGAGATGCCGCCGTCGGGGTCTGGGAACAGGTGAACAGGTCAAGATGGTTCGGCTACGTCACCTCAGGCGCCCGCTCAGGTGTTCCGGTGACGAATGGACTCGGTAAACTCGTTGTGGGGGTGGTACGTGGTAGGCGTGCGTAGCTATACTAATATGGAAAGATGCCACTACTTCAGTGACGCATGAGACATGTATTACTCTTAACCCTAGAACGGTCGGGCTGGGTCTGTGAGACCCACTAGTTACTATTTCAATGCATTTATTTGCTTATAGTCGCTTATCTGACTCGAGCGCTCTGCTAGCTTCATGAAACATGCAAGAGAAAGTGTTTACATCATGTATAAGGTTTTAAATTGTTTAGACAATGTCCGGCAGTTCTCCAAAAATCTGGAGGGTCTGTCAGACCAAGCCCGACCGTTTACGTTATTGATTTCTACCAGAGCGGGTCTATTTTTATTTGGTGTCTCTTCCAGTTTCAAATTCCTTTGTGCACTATTTCTGATGTCCTAACACCACATTATCATTGTCAATAATGTAAAATTTCAAGAGGAAGTCTTTCATACTGTGAAAGTTGCAACAATTTTTACGATGATAATGAAATTGACGATTCTGACGCGGACCCAGACTTCAAAATAAACAGTGATCTTGATAGCAATAGTGAAATAAGTGGGGATGAAGGGTAAGATGCTATAAGTGCAAGAACCGCAAAACTAAATACTTGTGCAAAATTTGCAAAATATTGTTGTGCTTGGTGCCTGCAGAAATGGTTTGTGTCGGCTGGACAGTGGTCAGTATCATACAGACTATTCATTATATTCACAATTTTGATCTATACAACAAAAATTCAACAACTCTGCTTCTCAATACTGTAAATTATTCTCATTTATATTTGTATTTCAATCCAATTTACTTGTACATCCAGTGCGCTTACATTTATTACTACAAAGAAGTATATTTTCTCCTTTTTTTTTATTTTACAGTAGTTGTGAAATTCAGAACGTTGAAATAATGTCCCTACAGCATTTAGTAGGATCTAAACAATATAAAAACTCGTCATTTGATGTAAACACACTGTTTGGCACTTGTCATAAGCATTTTGATTATTGGGTCCCACAGACCCAGCCCGACCGTTCTTGACACTATTTTTCGCCCGACCATTCTACGGTTAAATATATACTCAACTTTCATTCCATTCCATGATGGTGGTGGCGGCGGCTGGTGCAGCAACAGTGTTGAATAATTAAAAAATGCTCAGTCTCTGTTGCAGTATTCGCGAAACGCGTTATTGGAGAATAAAATACTGCAACAGAGACTGAGCATTTTTTAAATGTACTCAACTTGGTGTTGTAGAAGCACGATGAGGTCTCAAACTCCAGAATTATGCGTTGAACTTCCACGTTCCATTTTTAAAAAGATTTCCAGTCCAAGATGTACCGCAATCAGTGAGAATAAATATTCATTCAGTTAAAAAAGGAACCTTCTTGATTGTAGATCGTTTTATTCTTTAATTAATGACGCGTTTCGCCCTTTAGCAGGGCATCCTCAGATTATCTGCCTGGCAGAATTAACACAAAATTACTAGGCGGAATTACAAAATGACGGTAATGGGACATGGGCTTATTTTCTGCTAAGAAGACAGTATAAAAGGAAAAAAAAAAGCTTACAATGCGCTCTCCGTGGTGTGACACCGTAAGTTGTTTTGCGGTGTTTCTACCGCAAGTTGTTTTGCGGTGTTTCTATGTTTTTGGGACGCGCGGGAGTAGCCGAGCGGTCTGGAGCGCCACGTTGCGGATCGCGCGGCCTCTCGCGTCAGAGGTTCGAATCCTCCCTCGGGCATGGATGTTTGTGTTGTCTTTAGTATAAGGTAGTTTGTAAGTTTAGGGACTGATGACTCCGCAGTTAAGTTGGTTGGTTGGTTGGTTTGATTTTGAAAGGGACTAAACGATAAAGGTTATCAGTCCTCCGCAGTTAAGTCCCATAAATTTTGTAGCCCTACAAGGAAATCCACAATTCCAAAAACACAGAAGCTCTACAAGGAAATCCACAATTCCAAAAACATAGAAACTGATGCAAAATTTCATAAAGATTAGAACAAAACTATAGATTTGTATGCGATACGTACACACAAACATACGGACACTCTGCTTTATACATAAAGATGTGTTTGTTTTAGTCTCCAGATAGAAATAAGACTAACCAATCAGTCAGTTTCGTGCCGTTGTCCATGTTGGATGAAAAGTAGTCCATTACATGATTTTCTTCTCTTATTTGTAAGAAATTACTTCTGTATATTTATTTCTAGCACGCTTAGCTATGCAGGCAGCAGCTTAATTATTTGACCAATTTTCTATAATTGTCAAAGTTACACTGAAATAAGGCCTTTTATCTATATCTATAAATGCGAATGTCGGTTCGGTGTAGGTTTATCATGTCTGAACCACATGACAAAAAGAGTTAAAAATTTGTACAGTTACTAATGTCTACCCGGGGAAGGCTTTAGGCACGGTTTTATGGAGATCGGATAGATATTTATCTGTATATATTAATGTGAATGTCTGTTCGGTGTACGCTTATCACGTCCGAACGACAAGACGCAGAGACTTAAATATTTGTACAGTTACTAATTTATACCTGAAGAAGGTTTTATGCACGGTTTTATAGCGATCTGATAGATATTTAGCAATTTGAAGTATATAACGCGAAATGCAGAACAATAATTACTCTTTGAAAATTGTATTTACTTTTTGAAAATGCTTTTATTGGTTGCGTTGTTACTTGAGGGTTGATAATGATAAAAGCGTGGAGTATATTGGGATGGAAAGTTGTCGGTGTATATAAAATTCTACATGTGTGTGTATTTTAATATTTCGCTCTGCAGCGAACGCAAACGAATGGTCTGTGTGTAATTGTTGTCCGAAGTCTCCCGTTGTACATCATAGCAGTACCATGCCGATAGCTATAAGGGGGTGGAAGATATGGTGGTAGAAAGTCGTCAAATTATGAAAAAAATTCGGACTGAAGGCCAGCGATGACGTTTGCGATTGACGTTTGCGATGACGTTTGCGATTCTATAGCAAGGAGTTTACATACATCGAAATGTGATGCCAAAGACCATATCTTTGGTCCATGCGTGCTACAACGTCTTCAGCTCTTTCTCTGTAAGGATAAGCATACGAATAAGGAAATACAAGAATAAATAAATAACACATTACTGAAAGATAGCTTATCTATTATAATCAACCAACATGCGAGCGAAGCCGCGGGTTTAAGCTAGTTTTCCATAAACGGTGTCGGGCATTTAAGCTAATTTTTCAAGCAACCAACATTTTCGGTTGATTTGTAAATGGACTAAAATGTTGTAACCGGTTATCTAAAATTAAAAATTTTTATTTCTGTGAACGTGAACTGTCAATTATAGAAAACTGTAGCTGTTCTCCAGAATCTCATACAAGTTAATAGAATGTGAGGGCGCTCAGTTTCCGTTAGACCCAGTGTTGCCAGACGTAGGGAATTTTCCCTACACGTAGGTACTTTTAAGCATTAAAATCATGTAGGGAATTTTCATCCAAAACCCCCTAACGCGTAGGTACTTCGGTAAAATTTTACAATCGCCGACACAGACCTGGCGGGTATTGTTGGCAACACAACAGTTGCTAGCAGGCGTGAATGAAGCCGACAAATTGTGGCAAAGTTTGAAGTAGCCAATGATATTTTAGTCGGCGTAGTTGTTTTCTGTTCACATTAAACATTATTAATTTGAAAAATCTACTTTCGGACACATTAAAATTGATGCGAATTACGATGATTTCAATGTAATTAGTGGAATGGAGAGTCGGTTTGGAAATAGTGTTAGAAAATGTCAGCACAAGAAAAATTCACTGTTTCCATGAACGAAACACGTTTTATTACCTCCACTAGACTTATTTATTTACGACAGGACGATATGCTAGTAAGTACTTGTAAATGAGAAGATACTGACAAGAAAACACTAAAAGATTTTCGACAGCCAACGTTATAATAAACAAAGCGCTAGATATTTGTTGTCAACGTAGCATTACTATTTGAAAATCGAATCATGTAGAGTGACGGACTAACTTTTTGTGCTGACTGTGAACAAAAGAATTATTGCTGTTCCTACTCTATTGTTGATAGTGTCTCGATGTATCCTTGTGCGGTCAAAAAATCAGTTATCCTCGTGTAACAGTGCACTCGGAATTAGCGGGGAAGATAATTAATGCTGTTCCTCTCTATGGTTGTCAGGTTCTTGATGTAGCCTTGACCGATCGATAAATCAAGTAATGTTCTTGTTACAAAGCACTTGGAATTGGCGGTATAATCTACACTTGACTCCATCAGTAACTATCAGTCAATGGAAAAATGTATCTAGCAAATGAAGCATGATGCCAAATATTAATTTTAAAGTTTTTAAAATTGTAACATGTCACATTAATCAACTGGTTAACTTTTTATTATAGTCGACATGATCGATTGGAGAGTGTTCGCAACTGCACTATGTTATTTTAAATGTGTTTGTTTCCGTCAACAGTTGCAAAAAATGTTCAAATGTTTGAATAGTCTATGGGACTTACCTATGAGGTTATCAGTCCCTAAACTTACAAACTACTTATGAACTACTTACGAACTGGGACGGCACAAATATCCATGCCCGAGGGGGGATTCGAACCCCCGACCGTAGTGGCCGTGAAGACCGTGACTGAAGCGCCTTAGTCTCCTCGGCCACCGCGGTCGGCAACAGTTGCAATATAATTGTTTAATAACATGTTTCGATCACTTGGATCATCTTCAGATCTTATAGTTGCGTCCGCAACTCGTCTGGCTGAGTACTAATTGGTACCAATTAGTACTCAGCAGACGAGTTGCGGACAAACTATAAGATCTGAAGATGATCCAAGTGATCGAAACATGTTATTAAACAATTATATTGTAACTGTTGACGGAAATAAACACATTTAAAACAACTGGTTAACGTCTGCTGGCCGGACTCCTGGATTCAGCCCCTTCCAGACCCAAATCCTGGCTACGACCCTGATGTAGGGGCATTAATGAGGTGGTAGGGAGAAAGAAGGGAAAACGTGGGTACGTTTTTGTGTGACTGTAGGCATTTTTTTCTCTCTGACATCTGGCAACACTGGTTAGACCACTCCTGACTATTTCCAACCCATTCGGCCCTTTGGCGGCTCAAAACTTTGCCACGTGACAGATTCTGGGCGCCGGGTAGCCTTTAATCTGCACGATTCTGACGATGCTAGGTGCAGTTTTCTGGAAACGTGCCAGAGGCAGCCCCTGAAGTTAAATGAACGTAACGGCGCGCCGGGCCTGGGGTATCGCCCAGTCACATCTGACTCCCTAGCATTTGTCACGTCGCGTCACAAAAATAAAAGAAAGCCGTACCCTGACGTACGCAGCTATTTCGCGGTTGTTCTTTAAACCAGCCGTGAGGCAAGGGTGAAACTGAATGAAATACGCCAGTATATGTTCGACACTGTTGGTAAGCTACGCAACAAAATTTTGTCCGTTGTTGCATTAGAAGAAAATGGCTTCTGAGAACGTAATTCATTAAAACTGCCCACAAATAGTTTCTTGTTGGCAGTACTAGAAAGTGAAGAACGGGAACATGTTGTTGCAGGTTTTGTATCCGCGCCAAATGGATACGGTAAGCGGGTACGCCAATGCCAGAATGTCACTGAATTAGCTAAACCGTTTTCAGTTTGTAATTAATAACGTCTTTAGGATTTAGGAAGAAGTACAAAAAATTCTCCTAATGAAAGCAACCGTGTCCGTCAATTCTACACCGGCTGCACTGTTACGTTTATCGCTTAAAGTCTTGTGTTCATACGAAAGTTATTACGCAACATTGCGCATTTTGAAAATTTGTGCTCGCCATTTTGCAAGATGCAGGACAAGTAGCCAGGTTGTAATTGCGGAATAAAAAAGATTTGACAACTATCTTCATCACATACTTTCAATATGCAACACATTACTGTCGAAAATCAGATGTTCAAATTTTAATAATACAAATTATATATTTATAACGCGCCTCGGTTGCACAGTGGTACAGTTGCATATTATGAAACCAAAAGTTGCGGGTTCGATCCCCACCTGTTCCTGGGGTTTTTATCTGTCACTTTCCACTTCTTTCCCCTCTGGCAGTATTGCTCATGTGAAAAATACCGAGGAGCACCGTGGTTCGGAACCCACGTTAAGCTGTAGGTCCCCCTATAACTGGCTGGGTAAGTCAGTTCCAAGGCAAACAGGACCATGCCTAGTAAAGCACTGTGGTGTTCAAACCAATCTTCCGATTGTTGACTAATTTATCTTTTATATTTATAACACTGTATAGTTTAATGTTAGCTATAGTTCCACTATAAACCTGTTTCGGCTAAGAAGTCACATTCAGGTGTTTCATCTGCAATACGTAAGTTTTTCATAATATTTCGTACAATGTAGCCTATTTATTTTATATAGAGTTGAAATGAAATTAATACGTACCACATTCTGGCAAGCCGTTCATTTTGATCTTATTGTGATGGAATGTTTTTTATACTTTATAATATCTTGTAACTTATAAATAACGTTTTCATATGCAAGATGTTTTTTATTCACGTAAGTTACGGATTTTTACGTTTATCTGACAGTCTCCAGAGGTGCAGTACGTCTGCATTTTTTAATACATATATATATATATATATATATACGAGGCGCGTCCAGAAAGTAAGTTCCGTTTGGTAATAAAATGAAATTGTACACAGATACATTAGAAATTTTTATTGCACAAAATTCTACAACTCTTAAACTACTTTTCCACATATCTGCCGAAATTTTGTAGGCACTTGTCATAGCGTGCCACAAGTTTTTGCATGCATCCTTCACAGAAGGTTGCCGCCTGTGTATTCAACCGTGTGGTAACAGCTCTTTATCATCGTTGAAGTGTTGACCACCACAGATTTTAGGTGTAAGAAGAGATGAAAGTCGCTAGGAGAGAGGTCCGAGCTGTATGGAAGATGATCAAACAGGTCCAATTGAAATTTCCGTAAGAAATGTTTGGTCATGTGCGGTGTGTGAGGTCAGGCATTATCGCGAAAAAAAAAAAAAAAAAAAAAAAAAAAATCTTTTGACAGTAATCTTCTTCTTACACCTAATATCTGTCCTTGGTGGACAACACTTCAACGATGATGACGAGCTGAAAGAACATGTTACCACATGGTTGAATACACAGGCGGCAACATTCTATGAAAAAGGCACACAAAACCTTGTGCCACGCTATGACAATTGCCTACAAAATTTCGGAAGCTATGTAGAAAAGTAGTTTATCAGTTGTAGATTTTTGTACAAACAATATTTTTTCTGTATCTGTACCCGTTCGTTTTATATAACCAAACGGAACTTACCTTCTGGACGCGCCTCGTAGTATGAGTGTCAAGAGGTAGATTATATTATCGTCTTGTGAGTGTGGTATTCATTCTGTGGATTTGAGGTAATGATTTTATTTGAAATTAAAGGGAAAATGTGAAACGAAATTACATTACGTGTTGCTGACATATTATTATCTCAAAAAGTAATCTCAAAATCTCCAGTCATGCAATTATTTTGAGTAGGAAGTGGGAAAAAACGTTGTTTTATTGGTATGTGTTTTCCTCGGATTTTATTTTTGTGTTGCATCTTCGATTCACAACAGCGCCAAACACCATCTGTATGCGCATGCATTTCTTTCCTGTTTTCTGCCCCCGCACGAAAGTTAAGCAGGGTCGGATTCGCCATTATCATTGCGGGCGGCTACAATGAGATTTCGCCGTCGCTTCCCACGCGGCTTCCTGAAGGAGTGTATGGGGGTGGGGAAGGAAGTGAATAAATAAAAAAAAGTGAACAGAAAGGGAAGGACAAAAGGAGCAGGAATCCTTTGTCCTCGAGACGCTCTCGCCATGTCGCGTGATTTGACTACGGACTTCGCCGGTGCGGGAAAGTGATGCAAGAGCTTTGCCAAAGAACTCGCAGAGCTGTTACTTCGGAGAACTAAGAAATTGTGCGTCAAGCTGATTCTAGTAAACAGTGGTTGCAAATTACTCGACCGAGATATATGCATTGATATTTATATTACTTTAAACAGGAATGTTCCAATATGTCCATTGCCGAGGTGCTATTCCGCTGCATGGAGAGCCTTGGCAGTAGTGGCAATGTTCTATGGAACACAGAAGCTGAATTAAAGTTTGTGACGTGGAGGGAAGTCGTACTTACACTATTCGGAGGCGCCTTAATCGCTAGTGATGCGATGGTCTAGCGTTAAGACGTATGCATGGAGGTCCGGGTTCGATGCCCGGTAGCATCACAAATTTTAATTTAATGCATCAGATTTATCATTAATGTCTTTGACATGTTCGAGACGAAAATCCGTCTCAGGGATTGTATATTTGTATTTACATCGTATAAGCCGATTTGGGCGAAGATCAGCTTGGCTTTCGAAGAAATGTAGGAGTATGTGAGGACAGTGCTGAGACTACGACGTACGTGAAAGGAAAGACCGTATGAATAAGAAATAGCTTATCCTCCAGAGAAGATTCTCAGAGCAAAAGAACGTTCTCTGAGTAAGTTCTCAATTTAGTATGAATAAAACCATCGGGGCATATGCTGTGAGGAGAAAGTTCATTCTCGCTAGGTCCCCTCGTACTTGAGTAAGTTCTTCATGTGTCATGTCCGATACAGATCAGCTGTTCAATCGTGTATTTCTTTAAACTAGCCCACCAGGCAAATTATTAAGTGTACAAATATGGAGTAGGCATCGACGTGTTTCGAGAGAACTGTACTATACAAATTAGTTTTTTGTGCAGCAGCATATTATTAAGGCCTAAATATGGACCTTTTACGAAAATTTATTCTTCTGACGATGTTACAAAATGTTCATCATTGCGAGAAACTTTGTTATTGAAGTTGGGTTAGCACAATTTGCGAACGAAATTTTAAGAATGCATGACATTTTCATCTGTTTCAACGTGAAACACTGTCATAGCTTTCTAACACAGGATACTTTTTGTTAAATATGACACATAATGGTCTGCTCACACGCGATAGGCGTGTGATTTTATTACATGAAACAGACTGCTAGGTATGTAATTACGCAGTTATTAATTTTACTGTCGTGTACACTTACACCTAACAGAAGTTACGATTACGAATGCAGAAAACGCATCTTAAATAGGCCAACGCATTTGGATAGAATGAACAAGAGCAGCACAAAAAATACTTCAGTATCTTGTATTGCAGCAATATTTATTTCGTGATACAGTCTGTGAAGTCCTGGTGTGCACTTTATTTGGAATTAACTTCATAAGACCTTATTAATAGACCCTGTTTAAAAACACAATAGTATTTTGCTATATAGCTGTTTACAACTGTAAATATGCACTCCAAAGAAATGGGTAAAACACGCAGCTGAATCCACTTGTGTTTCATTTCTATGTCGGTAATGAAAAAATCTCTGACATCACTTTCGTCACAGTATGAAATGCTTGAAGGGTCACACTTGTGATTGTGAAGGAAGCGACTAGTCAGCATAATGTTTTTATTTGCATGACCTTTTTAGTTCCTCTCGGATTTCTTCATACTACCCTACACATAAAGCAACTCTTTTTTGCCTTCTAAGCAACACAAATTTTGTCATTTTTATTATAAACCAAGGTAAAACGTAATAGAAGTTGCTCAGCACGAAATATGCTAGAGAGCTCACTTCAGAAAACTGAGAATGTTCTCCGGTCGTGAGAAACTACCATAGTTTTATTCATACGAAACTGGAGAATGTTCTTTGTTGTGTGCAACTTCCCCCACCCTTTTACTCGCGCTGAGAACATACTCGTTTGAAGTATATTCTCCGATTCGCTTTATGCTTGCGAACCTTCGTATGGTACTAAAAGAAAAATGCGCACTCAGTAACTGAAGGATGTGAACATCGAAGAAAAGTTGCGAAGGCAACTGCACGTAATTGTAGCCTATCTGCGGTGTTAATGTGTTCACCGCCGGCCGCGGTGGCCGAGGGGACTGAGGCGCTCCAGTCACGGTCTGCACGGCCACTACGGTCGGGGGCTCGAATCCCCCCTCGGGCATGGATATTTGTGCCGTCCTTAGTATTAGATAGTTCATGAGTAGTTTGTAAGTTTAGGGATTGATGACCCCGTAGTTAAGTCCCATAAGCTATACAAACATTTGAATAAAAAAAAAATAAAAAGAAAAACGTGTTTACGGAGAATACTTGTCGGTTCACTTGGTCAGTAAACGCAATTGTCCTAGCCATGGGAACGCACAATCCTGGACATTATATTGTGTACTGCGAAAGATCGACCGTTTTATAGGCTTGGATATTTGTAAATAGAACGGATTCAAAATGTAAGACGTACTCACCGAAACCACAAAGCAAACTACATAAATTCGATTGGCCTTAGAAAGAATTCGACTTAAATGACAAAAGAGAAGGAATAACGTTATGTTTTAAACCCGTTGAAAGAAGCAAAGAAATGTCGATACGTTTTTAACACACAAGGTGCAGCCTGTAACTCGATGTTCAATGTTAGTTTTCGTAGAGATAAGACAGCGGCGTTTAATTCTGACGCTGTTGAACGCTTACCAGAATACTGCTGTTACCGAGGCAGTGCACGCTAACGGGCCAGATATTCTTCATTTGGTGCACTACGTAACTAACAACGCCTCTGTTGGTTCTTTGTTGTATTACGCCGTAGTTATAGTCCTAGTAATACACCTCCAATTTCAAATTAGGATATCTTTTCATCCCCTAATGCGATTTTGATGAAATGAAGTCTTTACCTAACTGCACGGTACGCAAAAACTACCTGTATGAAAACTTCCCCGAAACACTTTCTAGAAGATTTGGTGAATAACGTGTTCAAGGACAAAGGCATGACGGTCGTACAAGAATTTTTTTTTTTTTTTTTTTTTTTTTTTTTTTTCGGAGCCATATTTTATGAAATGAAGTATATTTGCTGCCCCAAGATGTGCTCAAGTTACCTGCGAAGAGCCCACGAAAATTCGAGGAGACGTTTTGGAGACAAGAGGTTTCTAATAGATGAACAGACAATTGCCGTTACTGGAAACAAAATTAGGATTTTTTTTTACGGGATCCGATTATGATGATATCGTGCTTATGTGTTGACCCAAACTTCGCTTACGTTTCGTCTGAAAACCGCATGAAAATGCGGCTGACTTTGGGTTACGGTACTAACTAAAAAAAGTGGGCATTTGCGATTGTCTTTTGACAGCTCAGACTTTAAATGAAAATAACGGCTTAACCGTTTATCTGACACGATAATTGGATAAACGAATTTGTATAGGAGAAAATTGCAACTATGCTCTCTTATGTCCCTTTCTATTTCATAACTGGCACCGTTTAACAGATATTTACGAAAATAACATTTGACAGTGTAACTTGATTTTACGAAAATAAAGCACGGCAAGATGCATGATAATATGGAAGAGATACTAAAATAATAGTTTAAAGATGAAAAAAAAAAGAAAATGTTTGTCGAAGTTAAATTCAAATATCAAATAATTTTGGATATTTGTTGAAATATGATCAGAGAGAATATTACATATGGAGTGCATAGATATTATCACAAGAGTAAGGTCGTAATCGTATCGCCCATAATTTTTGTTGTTTATATTTTTATTACTTATGTCCGAAATGTTTGAAAAATTCATAAAACTACAGGAAAACCAGAAGTCGGCCGTAAAACACAAGAAGGTTAGAATACAGGGAGGTGTCGTTATCTGTGCTGGGAACAGGATTGGCTGAAGCCAGAAGCGCCTCGCTTTTGTCACAAAACAAAAGATTTCTCGCCTTAACCCTATGTGAATATTGCCCTATTTACGTAATGTCACTAAACTGACAGTCGCATTAGATAAGATGTACATTTCAACGACTAGGACCACTATATACGCGCAGTACGACAAATGTTTTGGGCACAAACAAATGACCAGTTTTCTGGTTTCACTTTTTCAATGTTAGGGCACCTCCAGAGATTTTAATCTCCTTGGTAAAACAAGCCAGTGCGACCTCTTCATATACTTAATAAATCACGGAATAATGTAGATAGAGAGGTAAAAATTAACACACACATGCTTGAAATGACATGGGGTTTTATTAGAACCTAAAAAAAAAAAAAAAAAAAAAAAAAAAAAAAAAAAAAGTTCAAAAAATGTCCGACAGATGGCGCCTCATCTGATCAGAAAAGCAATAATTAGCATAAGACAAGACAAAGCAAATAATGTTGTGAACAACTCTGTAAAGCATGTCCGGAGTTATGGTGAGGCATTGGCGTCGGATGTTGTCTTTCAGCATTCCTAGAGATGTCGGTCGATCACGATACACTTGCGACTTCAGGTAACCCCAAAGCCAATAATCGCACGGACTGAGGTCTGGGGACCTGGGAGGCCAAGCATGACGAAAGTGGCGGCTGAGCACACGATCATCACCAAACGATGCGCGTAAGAGATCTTTCACGCGTCTAGCAATACTTTTTTTTCTTTTGTTCTAATAAAACACCATGCATTCCAAGCATGTGAGTCAATTTTTACCTTTCTATCTACATTATTCCGTGATTTATTAAGTTTTCAAATTTATACTGACTTTTTGATGACCCGGTATTTACAGTTTTATTATTATTTAGACTGTCACGGAATACCGTCTGTCAAACCCCGCACAGAGGCACCTTCGCCGTTCGAACCCATCCCATCGTTTGCCCGGCCTTCAGAGCTTAAATCTCTGCGAGCCGCAGTGACGACTGCAGAGATAGAGGGGGAGGTTTCGTACCCTGGTGGGAATCCCCCCAGGACGTGACGTAGGCAGCGCCCTCGGCCAATCCGGTGGCGCCGCGGCGCTTATAAAACAGACCTGCCCCCTGGTGGCGGGCGCCAGTACCAACCCCGCCGTCAGCACGAGCAGAGGTCCCAACTGTCCGTCCGCTCCGGGCTGCCGTGGAAGCGACGACGCGAACGTCGACGCGACCGAAACGGATTTCTCCGCGTCTTCGGCGTCGCCAATGGCGGGAGAAAACCGCTTGTGGGGACTTTGCGGTGGAATTCCGTGGCTAAAATTTACCTCCCGGACTCTGTGCTATTCGGACTGAATACTTTTTTTTTTTTCCTATTCCGTACTGTGGACTGATATTTCGTGTAGTGAACACGAGTGTGTTTGTGCCAGATGTTAAGAACTGTGATTTCGTGTTTGGAACTACGATTTTCTGGACTCTTGCGTGACAAATATGGTGAGCTTCAGCTGAACAGAATGTCAGAATCTTGTAAAATCATTTCAGAATACAACATGTGATGTACTGACTGTCATACTAAGTTTATATTTTATACTTCATCAGCAACGCCCATTTGCATCTCTAATGTTGAAATGGTGTATGTTTTAACTTTTTAAATGATCCGAAATGAGATAGAGACATCCCAGGAACACTGTCTGAAATGAAACCAATTATTTCGCATTTTTTTCCGACTCTCTTATACACATCCCTGTGACATGATTTCCTTACTTCCGTAGCCACTGTGCATTTCATGTTAACTGATTCTTCCGTCGCTTTTTGGTAGAACAAATTCATTAAGAAAATTAAAATACAGAATTTTGTGTTCCGTCTACCTGTACAACAAACACAAAATTGTGTATTTTAATTTTCACAATGCATTTCACTTGTCACCCCTTCTGAGAACTGTAACCTCAAATCAAATTAAAATTTTCCCTCGATGAAAAAAAGCACACTATATTCTCTATGCACTTTGATGGCTTTGTTCTAAGCTGTATAATGCGTTCAAATAAAAGAGGACTTCTTCAACCTATCTAGCGATGCTGTATATACTAGGTGTTAGTTTATCGTTAATTTCGTGTTATTCTCTCTCCCATTCACATATCAGAGATCATCTAGAGCTTTATCCCTCAATCTGCCATTAAGACATTTTTTGTGTTTCTTTTCCAGTGAAACAGACCTATACAATTTAAAAATATATGTAAATGGTCAAAATTTCTATTCTGTGATTATTTGAGTTTCTGCCCAATTTCCACACCCATCCTGTGACTTTTTAACTGTCATACATTATAAAGTGATTTCTTCGTTCTACACTGCTCCGATCTACGTATTGTTTCGTACATGTCTTCCAGTACTGTAGTTTATTTCATTCATGTGTTACGTTTTGAATGAAGGCTATATTTATCACAATAAAGTCAATACTTTTGCTCATTAAATTTAGCGAACTTTTATTCCACTTTCGTTCGAGATAGAATTGAGGCTATGTGGAAAAGTTGAAACGACTGTATTTTAATACAAGATCACTATTTTTATAGAAACTGTTTGCAACCGTTTAAAATATAGGCTGCTATCTTTTTTAATGTATAGAGTTAATACTTTCCACAGTTGTGAAGTGTAACCAGATTTAGCATGATACATAAAATCATTCAGCTGTAAGACACGCAATTTCAAATAAAAAGTGTTATATTTAATGAGAGAAAATGTTTCTTAAGTCAAAAGAAATTGCCCTGTCGGAAATTTCCATTATTTTTGTTGATAGGCACTTCTTGCACTTGGTTTCTTGCAGTAGAAAACTCAATTAATCGTGGACCCTTCAATAACGTTTTTCAACTAGGTCTGTGTATTATCGTGCAATTGGATTAGAATGTGTTGCGTTAAATTACTGTGATAATGGACGTAACAGCATTACAGAGTAATAGGTTTCTTGTTTTAAATTTTGATTTTGTTGCACCTTTCCCGTCAATAGTGTGTGCTTTGTATTTCATAATAATTGCTTTCACTCGACAAATATTTTTAAATTCTGTTTTTCAAAATTCACCGACAATCCGAAGGTTTAGCACATTAGCCTTTTGTTATATGACACTGTACTAATGTGTTTTCTCGTTTCTTTCCCGATTAGTGTATAAAGAAAAAAAAATGTTTGTTAAGCTTATGGGACTTAACTACGGGGTCATCAGTCCCTAAACTTACAAACTACTTACGAACTACCTTATACTAAGGACGGCACAAATATCCATGCCCGAGGGGGGATTCGAACCCCCGACCGTAGTGGCCGTGCAGACCGTGACTGGAGCGCCTCAGTCCCCGCGGCCACCGCGGCCGGCTAGTGTATAAAGAGAATGACCGCATACGTGTCTCTGTAATCACTACATCTGCCAATATAGTTTATAATGTTAATATATTCAGCATGAAAAAAAAATCACTTCTTAGCACGGTATTTTATACACGGACATTCGTGCATCATTTCACATTTTTCATGGAACCCTTTCGTTTGAAAATTTTTTAAACGTGTCCGTCTCTTTCTGATTTTATTTGGATTAACTTTTCGTCGTGTGATTGAACTTGCATTATTTAGACAAATGCCTTTCCTTCTCTTAAGTTAAATGTGATATTTCTGTCTCATACACTCGATCAGCAGATATAAATCGTACAACCAATTTAATAGCGACAGTTTAATTACGCGAAGAGGCTTGGCGTCATACTAGACTACAGTGAAATTTTAGCAGTAGAGGATCTGTGTAATTTTTTAGTGTCATATACTATCGACACGTATTATTATTGCTAGGTAATTCTCTGTAGACAAAGGTTATCACGTTCTTATTGTACGGCATACAGCGTGAATGGTATTTAGAGCCACCAGATAGTATTTATTACCAGTATGTCAGAGTGCAGTTGGGATATTCATTTAGTTACCTGGCGAGAAACCCGTGTCGTGGAAAACTTCTGACGCCTGTAGATATTCAGAAACTATCCTATTTACGACGCCAACAAGAAATAAAATGCACAATGGCCATGGGAAGAAAAGCGTTCCTGAAGAAGCGAAATGTATTGTAATCCAGTATTAATTTAAACGTTAGGAAGTCCTTTCTGAAAGCATTTGTCTGGAGTGTAGCATTGGATAGGTCAACTTAGCATTAGAAGGAAGTGTGTGGGCTAAAACTCGTAGAGGGAGACAGAGGGACGAATACACTAAGCAGATTCAAAAGGATGTAGGTTGCCGAACGTATTCTCAGATGAAGAGACTTGCACAGGGCAGGGTAGCGTGGGAGTTGCATCAAACCAGTCTGTGAACTGAAGACCACAACAACAACAACAGTTTAATACAACACATAGCTGTGGTGCTGGCTCTTTTCTCCCTACATTGCCTCTTCCTCAATCAGCTTCTTATTTCCACCAATTCTGGTATTCAGCAACGCACTAGTTTTCCTTTTGCCTGCAAACTTTCCTCCGATGCCTTATTGTAGGCAGTTTAATACGTCAAAATATTGCATCGAGGATTATCTCTTACATGTTGGTTGAGTGGCACATAGCGCGGAGTAGTGAGGTAACTTAAAGTGAATAGTAACAATAAGTCGCCGGCCGCGGTGGCCGAGGGGACTGAGGCGCTTCAGTCACGGTCTGCACGGCCACTGCGGTCGGGGGTTCGAATCCCCCCTCGGGCATGGATATTTGTGCCGTCCTTAGTCTTAGTTAGTTCATAAGTAGTTTGTAAGTTTAGGGACTGATAACCCCGTAGTTAAGTCCCATAGACTTTACAAACATTTGAACATTTAACAATAAGTCTTTTGGTCCGGATTGTACACCGAATAAGGTTCCTATCAGAGTAAGATAATGCAATAGCTCCATACCTAACAGTCAAATACAATATCTCGTTCAACGAAGGATCTGTATTCGAAAACTAGAAAGTAGCACAGGTCACACCGATATTCAAGGAAGGCAGTAGGCGTGATCCGCAAAATTACAGCCCTATAACAATGCTTTCGTTTTGCAGCATCAATTTGGAACATATATTGTATTCAAACGTTATGAATTACTTCGAACAGACACAGTTTTAGAAAGTGTCGTTCATCTACATCTACATACATACTCCGCAATTCACCGTAAGGTGCGTGGCGGAGGGTACACTGTACCACTACCAGGCACTTCCCTTCCTATTCCACTCCCAAATAGAACGAGGAAAAAAAGAATGCCTATATGCCTCCGTACGAGCCCTAATTTCTCTTATCTTGTCTTTGTGATCTTTACGCGAAATGTAAGTCGGCGGCAGCAAGATCGTACTACACTCACTACTACTTATGCATTCACTTTCTTACAGACTAACAATGACTAATTGTTTAATGTTTCGTTGGTTCCTTTTGGTGTAATTCCACATAAAGAGAGCGAAGTTTTCGTTCTTTGGGGCCCGCAGTGTAAAATATGTCTTGTAATGACATGATTATTATAATGACACACCAACAACAAATTACAACAGAGTTCTCCACAAAACACTTCAATAGTAACTATGTGAACATGGAATATCGAAAATACACTGTCAACCAAGCTGTCAAGATCGAAATAACGTAAGAAGCTAAACGGCACCAATTGACAACCAGGTGTTAAAAAATAAAGACAGCATAGACAAAAACGAGACACCAATCGACATCTAGGTGAAAAATAAAGACAGCTGTGACACATACGATATTCCATGTAAGGTAAGAACTAAGAAATTCTAAACCACTTCCATCTATAGTTACAATACTTATATGTATATTCAGACCATTGCAAATGTATTTACAGAGCACCTGACGATGGCTAAAAGCCGAAATGAGCTCATTGTGATTTATAAATAACAACAGCAAGTATAAAGCAGTGTTGTTGGTGTATTATTATTAACAATCATGTCATTAGAAGAGAGCGACATTGTTGTTATGTGACATTTCTTTCACATGTAATTTTTAAAATTCTGATGAAGACAGTCTTAGCTAGTGTCGAAACCGTGGTAAATAGTAGCGTTTTAATCCTATTAGGTGACTGACATCCATAAATTTAAGGGGGGGGGGGGAAGAAGAAACTGAACGTTACACATCGTCAAAGCAAATGCGGTGAATTGTTGGCGACCCGACAGGCATAAGGTATCCAGAACAGTTTCCAAATTATTTCTCTGTTAGTCAGGCATAGATTACACGTAATTCAAAATTTTTATTTTGAAACGTTAGGAAGCCATGTGGCCAAGTGTTTAATGAGTCGACGATATTTTTGAATCTTGTTGCCGCGCAGAATGACCGCGAGATCTAAGGCGTCATGCTATGGGCTGAGCGCTGGGCGGACGTTCCCGCTGGAGGTTCAAGTCCTCCCTCAGGCATGCACGCACATACACACACACACACACACACACACACACACACACACACACTTAGTTTTAGTTTGTTTAAGCAGTTAGTAAGTCTAGGGAACATTTGAATGCCGGGCGCGGTGGCAGAGGGGACTGAGGCGCTCCAGTCACGGTCTGCACGGCCACTAGGGTCGGGGGGTCGAATCCCCCCTCGGGCATGGATATTTGTGCCGTCCTTAGTCTTAGCTAGATCATAAGTAGATTGTAACCTTAGGGAGTGATGACCCCGCAGTTAAGTCCCATGAGTTCTACAAACATTTGAACATTTGAATCGTGACGTATTGGTTTCAGGTAACTGTAGGATGTTATTTACCACTGCTTTGGGTTTCATATGGAATTTCGTAATAAGAAGATGAGAAAATTAGGGGTGTTGTAATATCCTATGTCAAGAGTTAATTTTAGTAAGTCAGAAATGTGTCATTGTTCAAATTGCCACATCTCCTACGTGGCCGGGGTCAACTTTGTATAGTACTTAAAAACAGAAATCCTCCGCATCCCATTTTAATGCATATTCGGATTCTCCAACAAAAAATACGGCCGCGGCCGCGGCCGAGCGTATTGAGGCGCTATGCTTCGATGCGCGAGGCCGTTTCCCGGGGGTTCGAATCCTCTCTCGGGTATGTCTGTTTGTGTTGTCTTTAGTTAGTTCATAAGTAGTTTGTAAGTTTAAGGACTGATGACCGCGTAGTTAACATTTTTTTCAAAAAATGCGTACGCTTTACTAAAAACGTCGTTTACCAATCGTCGTAAATGGCATTGTAATCCGCCAAAAACAAGTGCTGCTCTATTTGCAATTAAGAAAAAAATGTTCAAATGTTTTTATTCTTATGGGAACAAACTACTTTGGTCATAAGTCCCTAGACTTACAAACTACTAAGTTAAACTAACCTAAGGAGACAACAAACACATCCATGCCCGAGGGGGGATTCGAACCCCCGACGCGGGATGACGCGTGATCCGTAACGTGGCGCTCCAGACCGCTCGGCTACTCCCGCGCGGCTGCAATTAAGAATCGACACATTTGAGTCTACATTTCCGACGTAAATGTAAAACTTTGTTGCGACGGTTGATAGTTGTATTTAACATATAGCGTTGCATATTTGATTTGTACAGTACAATTCGGTTGGCCGTTTTAATCCCAAACTAAGTTTACAGCGATCCAGGTTTTCTATCCCGTTCGAGATCGTAAACTGGTGAATTGATCCCAAGAAACTTTGTACACATATCCCTTGCCGTCGGGAACTATCATAGTAGACGTAACAACCAGCCACGACTTGTGGTTCATGAGATATGATGTCATAAAAAACGAAATGCTCGAAAAACGGCAATGTCCCATGTCTCTTCCTAAACTAATGGACCGATTTTAGACAAATTTGGTACACATAATCGTTATCACCAGGAAAACTGAAGGACTGTGAAACATCTGATTTGATATTCAAGTAGCAACATAGTAATTAAATGTAAATTAAATATCTGCCAGTAATGTTAAGTCTTTCCTTAGACAATTGGTTTGAAAAATAAAAAATAAAACCTTTTTTTGTTTATGATATGCATTTCTCACGACAACTTCAAAATCCCGACATTTATCTCTTCCTTATAAATTGCACTTCCAATCAGACAACCCTAATCACAAAATACCCGAGCTTCTCTCTCCATAACTTTTTGACCTGCGTTATTAACTACTACAACAACTCGAACAAATCTCCGATCGCAAAACTAACATATAAATGTTAACAGAGCTCCCACGATAGTCTGTAAATACACTAGAGTCTCGCTAATCCGGTCAATCCTGCCAATATGGGCGCTGAATAAATTCAATTGTAGCGTGATTGGAAGTACGGATACAGAAACTCTTAAATAACCTTGGGTTCTACATTGAGCGTCTGAAAGACGGTCCCCTTCTAGCAGCAGTGCACTGTAGACCACGCGGGAGTAGAGCGTTTCTAGTTATTGAAAGAAAAAGGTCAGGCCATTCTGGTTTCAAAGTGGATCATAGAACAGACTGTCCATATCTTTGACATCGGTCAGATATACGCTCGTATGTTGGTTCGTATGGCGACAGTGTAGAACTGTGTGTAGGAAAATGAAGACTAGATCTATCTAGGCACCTGTACCTTCTGATTTCTAGGTTTCATTGGGCCACGATAAGTTGACGATTTTACTGATGCTGCCGGAAGCGGAGAAATTCGGCGCTAGTTTAAAGATATTCATTTTTCACCGAGCGCTGCCAATCTTAGGCTGCCTACTGAAGCAAAGTATTACCGTACCGTACAAATGTTTCATTATTTTCGATGCATAAATAATATATTCTAAAATTATCATGCGTATGCCAGAAAATTACGTAACTTCCGACCCAATACAAGTGTCATTTAAGCGGAAAATATTTCCATGATCGCAGTCTTCGATTTCGATTTGAGCATAATGGAAGTGTAATGGTGGTAGCACTGTAATGAACAGCTGCCAACTTCGGCCACATCCTCTGCCAAGGAGATTAGAATCCAGGAAGACGACCAAACGCTGAAATAGCGAAGCCTGCCTCGGTAATATTTTCATGTAAAAGTCTAGGTATTGTAATTCTGATGTCTGATGTCAGTAAAACAAGAATAAAAAATCCGGTCGTTTTGCCGTGTTGTACACCATGTTAAAAGAGTGAAAATTAGCATAAAAATTAAGTATTCTAATATCTGATGAAGAGTATTCCTACACAAAAGTATACTTTTTGAAAGTACATACTAGTCATTGACTGTCAATTCAACGTATTAATAGAAAGAGGGTCGGTTTCACATTTAGCTTTTACTCAAAATTCTACGACCCATCATGATGGAGGGCAGATTTAAACTAACGTTTGTGCTCGACATAGATAACGCCACCTAATTTTTATATTAACTTCCTTGATCCCAACAAACATCTAGGGATGGGCGATTGTGAGAATGAGTCGAGTAATCGATATTTTCGATTATGTAAACGGATCGATTAATTATACCGATTATTTGTATCCTAATAATCGATTATTCGATTAATTGTTGCGTCTGTATATTAGAGTTTATAAATATTCCCTAGATTAATCGTTTATGTAAAAAAGGTTTGAGACACAGAAAATAAAGCGATATTATCACACACATTACATTTAAATAATCACAAATGATTAACTGCAATTGCTCAGTTTTATGAAATGCAGAATTACCAGTTTTTATTTTTATACCAGAACTATATAATTATTTTGCAATTATTAGGAAGCCTAACTAATGCCATTGCTTTACACACATACGCTGCAGGAAATATGTTTACAAGCACCAAAATTTTCAGGAAGTGAACCAAGTAACACTTTATGTAGTCTCTGAAACGAGGATCAAGTATTGTGTTCAATGCCAACAGTTTACTCACCTTTCTAGAAATAATTCCACACTACACTTGGTTTTTTTGGTGCCCTTGTCTCCACAAAATATATCGGAAAATGGACAAACATTATAAGACTCTTTAGCCACTTAGGCGGAGTGATACATTGTTGCCAGATGAATGGCCGAAGGAAGTGAAGTTAGGCTCAATCATTATTGATCGGTGTGTACAAGTCGACCTGATGCGACATTTGCACATGTTGCGATTTCAACGGTACTGAAGTAATTAATGGAAAGGATACTCCATTTCGTAAAATTGATTGACGTTAAAGAAATATCGATTATTCCATAATCGTTTACCGAAATAATCACGTTTAATCAAATGTTCAAATGTTTGTATAGTCTATGGGACTTAACTACGGGACTTAACACACAGGACGCATGCGAACAGAGAGCTGCTTTTTAAACCATTGTTGCGTTTGGAATGAATGTTCCTCCTTTCTACTCATTAGAATTTTCCCTTTCCAAAAGTGTCATAATACGCTAAGATAAAATATCATCCACAAAGTGTTTAGTTTCTGAATACCTGATGCAGAACCTCATATTCAAATACAGGGTGTACGCCGTTGTTTGGCTAAGCATTGTTTAGCTAACAACAATCTTCCACACGAGAAGTCATTGTTGCGTGCCTCTTTTTTGACGTGAACCGTATTTTGGCTCTGCAGTAATGTATTTCTTTGCATTATGTCAAGTATTACAGGTTCGCTGTTCAATAGTTATTAAACGAAACAAAATATGAATAATGAAAAAAAAATATTGTTAACTATAGTGCGGATCTTAAAGCGTAATAACGACACAAACACAACATCCTCCACTGTAAAAGTTTATCAATGAAATTCAGAATAGAGAGCGAAATAAAAATATTTCTCATTGATCACAATTGTAGTCATTATTTGGTTGTAACTGGTTTAATCGCTAATTATTGAGAACAAAACTTGCGGTGTAGTGCAAGCTGAATACCGTAATTTGAATTCTACCGTAAAGTTCACTACTGAGGACACTACTGAGTTTCTACTAGTCCTGTCAGAGAAACTCCATAGCACAGATAACAAATTATCAAAAAAGAACCTAACTCGCAAAACACTAAGCGTATGTAATATTCGCAAACTTTTGCTTTCTTAAATCCCGATGATAATCATTCTTCCTATTAAATACTAGCTTAAAACCCGGCATTTCCCGGGTATTTATTCCTGCAATTTTTCAGGTATATATTCATTTGTGTAAGGGCTGTAAAATCTCTTGGGAATACAATTAGTACTAGTAAAGAAGTATAAAACTTCGTGCATGATGGGGCGGTATTCCATGTACGTTACTGTTTATGTGCTCATATCTCATGAACTACGTGTCGTGCTGTGATACAATTTCGAAGGTACATTCAACTATATGTGTGTATACTGTCTGTAAAATTTCCTACATCTACAATTTGTTGTGTACAAATTATAAATTGTAGCGTCATACCGAATGCCGTAGTTTTAATCCATAAACAGCGGGAAAGTAGTAAGCGAGAAACTTTTTCCTTTAATCATTTTGCTATGGTTGTCAGCGAGAAAAAGGTTAATAAAGGTTTGAAATTGTGTTTAAAGTTTGTTGCAAGTCGCTAAGTACTCTCATTCTCATATAGCGTATTTATAAAGTCTCGCGGCATTATGTGCCAGTTTTTTGTGATTCCTATTGTTTATGACGTCATATTTTCTGAACCATGTGTCGTATCTGATTCTTAAAGTACAATCAATTGTAAATTGTTTCGTCACGGTAAGGAATGTGTGTACCAAATTTGGTTTAAATCGGTCGAGTGATTTAGGAGAAAATGAGCAGTATTGTCGCTAAATGCAGTAGTATTTTCCGTGCATCTCATTGTTTATGGCGTCGTATCTCGTGAACTGTGTATCGTACTTGATTCTTACACTTACGGCGACCGTCCCCACGGATTGAAGCTTACGTGTAAGAAATGTCATAAAGATTGGAGCAAAACTGTAGATCTGTATGCAACACGTACACACAAACAAACATACGGACACTCTGCTTTATATATTAGAGATCAGTTAGCTGGTTGTTTCCAAAGTTCATTTTTCGGAGTGGCATTATAAGTCGGATCTCTGAGATTCCACAACAGGATTTGCTACTTTTGCAATAGTGAAGGGGGTATACGATATTTTGAACGCTTGTATCTTGTATGATATTTTACTGAATAAACATCTTAGACCATAGATACTAACATCTGGACAAACAACAGAGCGGCTGTACACTTGGCGTGGTTCAAACATAGGACCACGTGACTATTGGCAAACATTAGCCGGATATACCGTACTTGTTTACTTTTTCGCGATTCAAGCAGTTGTTGTTGTGGTCTTCAGTCCAGAGATTGGTTTGATGCAGCTCTCCACAGTATCCTATCCTGAGCAAGCCTCTACATCTCCACATAAGAACGGCAACCTACATCTGTCTGAATCTGCTTACTGTATCCATATCTTGGTCTTCCTCTGCGGTTTTTACCCCAAACACTTCCCTCCAACACTAAATTCACGATTCCTTGATGTCTAAGAACGTGTCCTACCAACCGATCCCTTTTTTTTTTTTTTAGTCAAGGTATGCTAGAAATGTCTTTTCTCCCCAATTCTTTTCAGTACCTCCTCATTAGTTACGCAATCCACCCACCTAATCTTCAGCCTCTCCTGTTGCACCACATTTCAAAAGCCTCTATCGTCGTCCTGTCCGCACTATTTAACGTTCATGTTTCACTCCCATACAAGGCAAGACTCCACACAAATGCCTACAAGAAGGACTTTCTTAGGCTTTAATCAATATTCGATGTTAAGAAAATTTGTCGTTTTCAAGAACGCTTTTCTACCCGTGGCCAGTCTGCATTTTATATCCTTTGTACTGCGACCATCACAGTACCTAATCTAATTCCTTCAGCATCGCCCAATTTTCTTAGACTGCACTCTATTACCCTAGTTTTCCTCTTGTTAATGTTCATTTTATACACATCTTTCAACACACTGTTCATTCCATTCAATTGCTCTTCCAGGTCCTTTGCTGTCTGTGACAGAATTACTAGGTCGTCGGCAAAACGCAATGTTTTTAATTCTTCCCCCTGAACTTTATTTCCTTCTCCAAATTTCTCCTTTCTTTCCTTTATAGCTTGCTCAATGTACAAAATTGAATAACATTGGAGGAAGGCTATATATAACCCTGACTTACTCCCTTCCCAACCACTGCATCCCTTTCATGTCCTTCAACTCTGACAACAGCTGTCTGGTTTTTGTACAAGTTGTAAATAACCTTACACTCTCTATATTTTACTCCTGCTTGCTTCAGAACTTGAAATATTCCAATCAACACCGTCAAAAGCCTTCTCCAAATATATAAAAGCTAGCTATGTACGTTTGCCTTTCCTTAATCTATCTTCTAGGATAAGCCGTAAAATGAGGATTGCCTCCCATTTTCCTACATTTCTCCTGAATCCAAACTGATCTTCCCCGAGATTGGTTTCTACAAGCTTTTCCATCCTTCTGTCAATAATTCGTGTTAAAGTACACAATTAAGAAAAGAAAGGACTTATCTTGTCCCGTCTCGCTTCAAAGACGGCGCATTACCACGCCAAAGATTAGGGAATGAACACGCGTTTACTATAATTCTAGATAGACGACTCCGCGCATGCCCACTAAATTTTGGACTGCAGTGGGAGTTTCCTTTCTCTATAGCCTTGCGCCTCGGTTGCACAGTGGTAGAGTGCCGGACTCCATTTCTAAAGGACGCGGGTTCGATCCCCGCCAGGTCGTAGGATTTTTATCTGTCACTTTCCACTTTTTTCACCTCTGGCAGTGTTGCTGATGTGAGAAATACCGGGTAGCACCGTGGTTCGGAACCCACGTTAAACTGTAGGTCCCCCTATAACTGGCTGGGTTAGTCAGGTCGGAGGAAGGCAACGGCATACCACCTTTCAAACAGGACCATGCCTAGTAAAGCACCGTGGTGTTCAAACCAATCTTAGGATTGTTGACTGCTTTACCTTTTTTTATAGTCCCTATTCTGTAGCTATAGCGTACTGACTCGCCCAACATTTGGGTCGCTCCTCACGATCAAGGCGACCAATACTCGATTCGTCACACTCGGTCACAACAGTAAAGCCATCAGATTTTCACCAATCGCAGCCGCAACGCTACCCTACTCCAGCTCGCCCTCTACGCACTCAATTTGATCGGGCTAAGCTGCGTGTGGAATCGTATCGTCTCACTCCCACGCAACATTGTAACACTGGCGGCCGCAACTGTTGCATTTAGCGGCGAATTTAAATTGATTAAAACCGCAGACAGATGTTAAGTGTGCCTTACTAACAAGACCGGTTTCGCTGCATTGAAGCAGAGTCGTCAGGCGATAAACTACGTCAAATTGACGCCTACAGATTCCCGCAGCTTTCATCGACAAAGAATCCCACATCACAAAGACGGAAGTAGTCAAGTATTTTTATTCTTTTTTTAACAAGAAAAAGAAAGAAAAAAACGATAGGGCGTCGGTGGTAATGAGACACTATAAACTACTCTGGACTACGGGTAAATATTTCAGATATTGGAAGACCAAAACGTTTCAATAATTCTTTATCTACAGCTTCCGTCGCGTGATTCTCTTTTCATTTCGTTGGTGCATAAGTTCGCAGCGTATTTTCGTTAACCCTTTATAGGACAAAACTTTTTTTTATGAAAATTGGTAAGGTAATATTTTTGTTGACTTATTTAGGCATGTAATATACTCACAATTATTTTCTGTTCATTTAACTTGGAAGTGAAAAGAAAAGATAGCTGGTTGATGTACAGACCACTATCCATTTTGCTTGGGCCTTAGACTACTGTGGATGGTGGCCGTTTAAAATACCACCTTTTTATATCTGGAATAGGTAACTAAATAATGGCATTTGAAACGCAAAGAAGAAAGTACTTATTAAATAATTTACTGAATTACAAAAATTGAACACATTACAATATTCAAACAATAAAACATTATAATAATAAATACAATGAAATATTATAAATTTCAGTGGTTCCAGCCGCGGTGGCCGAGGGGACTGCGGCGCGCTAGTCACGGTCTGCACGGCCACTACGGTCGGGGGTTCGAATCCCACCCCCCCCCCTCAGGCATGGATATTTGTGCCGTACTTAGTATTAAACAGTTCATAAGTAGTTTGTAAGTTTAGGGACTGATGACCCCGTAGTTAAGTCCCATAAGCTATACAAACATTTGAACATTTTTTGAAATTCCAGTGGTAAACTTGTTAAATGGAATGAAACGGGTGAAAACAAGGAAGGAAAAGAGCAATGTACAGTGTTTCGCGCGTATGGTAGGTGGGCAATATATCGACACTATCCTATAAAGGGTTAAGTTTAATTAACTCAGCAGTTACACGTAACACAGATCTTAAGGCATAAACAAAACGCATTCTCCATCTTTATTTATAACTGTCAACCAACATTTGGATTACTTTTCGTTTCCGCGGATGAGGAAATGATCTGTAGACCTCGTCGAGCCGAGTTCGGATTTCCTCGAAGCTTGTTGGATACAGAATGGGCCAGAAATTAGCCGAATCTTCGGCATTGCCGAAACTAAAAAAGGTAAAGCAGTAAACAATCCGAAGATTGGTTTGAACACCACAGTGCTTTACTAGGCATGGGCCTGTTTGGAGGTGGTATGCCGTTGCCTTCCTCCGACCTTCGGACTGACTTACCCAGCCAGTTATAGGGGGACCTACAGTTTAACGTGGGTTCCGAACCACGGTGCTACTCCGTATTTCTCACATCAGCAACACTGCCAGAGAGGAAAGAAATGGAAAGTGACAGATAAAAAGCCTAGGATCTGGCAGGGATCGAACTCGCGACCTTGCGGTATTTTTCCACTGTGCTACGGACCTGCACCTAGCTTTCGTCAACTTACGTATAAAGTTCTCGATGGATTCAGGAAAAAAGAAACGCTTTGCGTTAGTTGACTGCGCGCCGTTTAGCTGCTAGGAGGACCCACAAATTCTTTTATAATAATCGCCCTTTATATCTATTTCAACACCTGAGGTATTGACAGATGCTGTAACTGGCTACAATTCGTAAATCAAATGTAAAGAAATCACCTAGTAAGTAGTCAGTTGAAGCACTTACAACCTTTAAATACCAAACACCTGACGATGGCATTTAATGCCGAAAGATATCTTGTGTGATATATAAATGAATAATTAATTGCAGTGTTTTGGACTATCCTTTCGCATTATGTCAATGTACGACATTTCTAACACTATGGGCCCGAGATGTAAAAAATAAATAAAATAAAAATTATGAAGAGCACATGAAACTAGACAGCGTACACCAATAAAACCAGTTTTGATAAATATTGACATTTGTCCTTTAGAACCAAGCCACAGGTGTATTTGGTACAACTTACACATGCGATGCAAAATTCTCGTACCTCGTACAAACGAAGAAATTCTCGTATGCACAACAGAATTCTCCTACGTACCACAAACCTGGTCGGTGCAGAAAGCGATGCGCTGGGTGTTCTGGGACAGGGAGGGCATTCTGGTCATTGACTTCCTGCCCAGAGGCGAAACAGAAATCGGTGACCGTTACTGTGAAAAAAAAAAGGGGGGGGGGGATCTGGTTGGTGCCATTCACAACAAGAGGCGTCGAATGATGACTGCAGGCGTTGTGCTGCTCCGTTACAATGCCAGTCTCCATACGGTTCAGAGCACAGCTACTGTTTTGCGGAAGTTCGCCTGCCAGCTGTTTGATCATCCCACAGAGTTCCGGTCGTGCTCACGTCGATTTCCATAGCTATAGCTAGAGGTTTGCGCGGACAAGGAAATGAGTTATCCGCATATAACGTTCCCCTTGCTTTCGTATGATGCCATAAGTTGTTAAATTGATTCCGCGATTGTAATTTGGACATTGGACTGGTTGTATCGAAATTTTAAATTTGGAATAATTTACTTAAAACACAGCACAATTTAACATTTATAAACATTAAGCCAAATACACCGCTGGTTGAATGTTAAAGTCGGGCACCACACAAAGCAACGACACGTTATAAGACTTACGGAAAGCACCTAGCTGGATCCTATGCTTTGTACTGCAGACGCTGAAAATGTGAATCTTTTCTTACTTAATATGAGAATGTTCGAGATACTTTCCATACTAGACTAATGCTCAGACAGTTCACTTCGCTTTTCACTGTTGTATGACCGTGGATGGCAATGATAGAAAGATAAAAAAAAAAAAAATGATCGGGCTTAGTAAAATTACAAAAGAAGTGATTGCAGGTGCTGAAATCAAGCAAGGTATTATATAAGAATGACTAATAGTGAGTGAAATTTTAAAGACATGCGAAGCGATCGTAATGGCGTTTGAACATCAAACTATTACGGAAAATACATTTCACTCCATTCCATGATGGTGGTGGTGGTGGCGGCTGGTGCAGCAACAGTGTAGAATAATTTAAAAAATGCTCAGTCTCTGTTGCAATATTTTATTATCCAATAACGCGTTTGCGCTGTTAGCGCATCGTCAGACTGGAAAAAGACAAATGTTTTGTTACAGTCCGTGTACCTGGCGGGCAGCGAATCTAATGTGGCTAAGGTGAGTAAATTTGAAAATTCAGACTTACTTGGCTTACTAAAGCTTTAGATAGCTCTGTGGCTCCATCTCCGCCCAAGTAAATCTGAATTTTCAAATTAACTCACCTTAGCCACATTAGATTCGCTGCCCGCCAGGTACACGGACTGTAACAAAACATTTGTCTTTTTCCAGTCTGACGATGCGCTAACAGCGCGAAACGCGTTATTGGAGAATAAAATATTGCAATAGAGACTGAGCATTTATAATTATTACGGAAAACTTTAGAAAATAAATATTTGACGTGGAGGGTTTTATTTAAATAAAAGACAAAGAGAGGGAATGATTTTATATTTAAGTAATATATTTTTAGTAACAACTTGCAACACAATTACGTACATTGAATGGATACATGAATGGAAGACGTCCGAACATATCGGACACAGACAAGAGAGTGACACAAAACTACGATCGCCGTTCGGTCTTCTCGCTTGTTCGGAAGCAAAAAAATGACGAACGAAATTAAGTCAGTTATATTGCGAGCCAGAGGGAACAGAAGGCGATAAGCATCGCTGACAAAAAAAAAAAAAAAAAAAAAAAAAAAAAAAAAAAAAAAAAAAAAAAAAAAAAAAAGAGAGAGAGAGAGAGAGAGAGAGAAATGAAATAAAATTCTAGTGTATTGTTACACGCACCACATCCGCAAGGCCCATATCGTCAACCGCATCCGCGGCACTTTATCCGCATCCGCAGGTATTACAGCTATTGAATGTGTAATAGTAATAGGTAGTAGTATTTAAAACCATGGTATGTAATGCTATAATTATTGTTAGAAAAGAGCTGCCCTTCTTTGGACTCTTTCGATGTCCTCCGTCGAACCCACCCGATAAGGATGGCACACTGGGCATTTTTTAAGGGTTCGGCCAATAAAACGCAGTCTCTGGTTCGTCTTCCCCACGACATCATCTACATGTTCTTTCCAGTTTAAGTCTGAAGTTATAGTAATTCGTAGGTATTTGGTGGGGTTTACGGCCTTCACTATTCATTGATTTATCTTGTAAACAAAGTTTAACGGATTTCTCTTCGTACTCATGTGGACGACTTCACACTTCTCATTATTTAGAGTCAATTGGCAATTTTTACACAATAGTGATATCTTATTCAGATCGTTCTGCAGTTGGTTTTGATCTTCAGACGGTAAATGATGGCGTCATCTGCAAACAATCTAACAGAGATACTTAGATTTCCCCTAAATCGTTTATGTAAATAAGGAACAGCAGACGACCAATAACACTACCTATGGAACGCCCGATATCACCTATTTTTTAGTAGATGCCTTACTATGAATTACTGCGAACTGTGTCCTCTCTGACAGGAAATTCCCTATCCAGTCGCAAATTTGGGGCGATATACCATAACCACGCAACCATTAATCATTTGTGGAAGTGTCATCGTCTTGTTCCTCGTCTGTTTTTTTTTTTTAATTTATTATTTTTTTTATTTATTTTTTCTATATATACAGGGGATTACGAAAAGGTACGGCCAAACTTTCAGGAAACATTCCTCACACACAAAGAAAAAAAAAATATGTCACGTGGACATGTGTCCGGAAACGCTTAATTTCCATGTTAGAGCTAATTTTAGTATTTACGGATGAGGCTTCATTCCAGCGTGATCAAATTGTAAATTTTCACAAACAACATGTGTGGACTGACGAGAATCCGCACGCAATTGTGCAATCACGTCATCAACACAGATTTTCTGTGAACGTTTGGGCAGGAATTGTTGGTGATGTCTTGATTGGGCCTCATGTTCTTCCACCTACGTTCACTGGAGCACGTTATCATGGTTTCATACGGGATACTCTACCTGTGCTGCTAGAACATGTGCCTTTATAAGTACGACACAACATGTGGTTCATGCACGATGGAGCTCCTGCACATTTCAGTCGACGTGTTCGTACGCTTCGCAACAACAGATTCGGTGACCGATGGATTGGTAGAGGCGGACCAATTCCATGGCCTCCACGTTCTCCTGACCCCAACCCTGATGACTTTCAATTATGGGGGCATTTGAGGTACCAAATGTAAATACTCTTTGTGCTCGTATTGTGGACGGCTGTGATACAATACGCCATTCTCCAGGGCTGCATCAGCGCATCAGGAATTCCATGCGACGGAGGGTGGATGCATGTATCCTCGCTAACGGAGGACATTTTGAACATTTTCTGTAACAAAGTGTTTGAAGTCACGCTGGTATGTTCTGTTGCTGTGTGTTTGCATTCCATGATAAATGTGATTTGAAGAGAAGTAATAAAATGAGCTCTAACATGGAAATTAAGCGTTTCCGGATACATGTGGACATAACATATTTTCTTTCATTGTGTGTGAGGAATGTTTCCTGAAAGTTTGGCCGCACATTTTTGTAACACCCTATATACAGGGTGTTTCAGTAAGTGTGTTTGCCTCTGTAACTTATAAAATAATAGGTGACTAACAATAATAAGAATGTAGTTTAAATTGATTTGGACGCAGATGGTTTCAACGATTCCAATGCACGATATAAAAAACTATTGTTCCATTTAAAAAATTAAATCTTTGTGCTGTAACTCTTTGGAAAATGATAGAATAGACTATGTTCATAGCTCCGCAGAAAGTGTAACATTTCTGGTGTTGACCTACCGCATTAAAATTTCCCGTCACCCGTCACCTATTATTTTATAAGTTACAGCGGCAAACACACTTAGTGAAACACCGTGTATAGTCATCATTATAACCGATCACCTGATACATGAATGGGCCAATTTATTCTATTTTCTTGTGAGATATCGCCCATGTTTTAAGTGTTACACAATTTATCAGTGACTACCATATTCTACTGTTTCTAATTATTGCGGGGATCAGCTAATTTGTTAATGCCTGCAGCGGCGCAGGTGTGCCACTGTTGTACAGTCCCACGTTGTGGCCGTGTGCCTCCCGAGCGAATCCCAACAGACGTGCCCCTGGCACTGGGCTGGCCGTTCCTTGTCTATTTGTATCCAACTGGAGTATGAGATTTTGACATTTATGCATGAACATTTTTTTGAAAAGTCTCGGTCGCAATATGCTTTATTTCACATGACGCGTTTCGAGTACATCATCATCAGATAATTTAAAAAAAAAAACGATGGGAATTACAAACATCTTAACTTGATTTGATTTGATTTTACCAGGGAAGCCAAAACAGTCTTGGTCCAACCCGCCACTGCCCGCAACGAAACTAAGTTTATTGTGCGGTATCGCTCCCTGTATATCTAGCAAAGCCAACCAATGCCCTTGAACAGTGCAAGGAGTCCCTTTACCAGTTCTTTATTAGACACAATTTCTTCGGATCTGGTTGTCCCAAATGTTCTGTGCCTTTTACTCTCCAATGCAATGCATTCGAAGATTAGATGTGATGCAGTTTCATCGCCGTCATCACAGATCCTACATTTAGGGCCCTCTTCTGTTATTCCCATTGTATGTAGGTGTTTTTTGAAATTCCCATGGCCTGTCAGCAATCCATCCATGAGTATAATCTCTGTCCTGTTCAGGTCCAGGATTGCAAAGCTTCATTTAAAACATGGCTTTGGCATGATTACCTTGCCATGTTTTTGTTGATGGACTTTGCTCCAATATTCTACATGCTGTCTACTGAGTCAGTTACGTAGCACCAATTTGATCATTGCCTTGGTGATTGTTAGGACAGGTTCAGGTCCAATAAATGGAGTCTCTGCCCCCATCCTGCCTAATCTGTCGGCATGTTCGTTGCCACTGATCCCCGAGTGGCCAGGGACCCACAATAGGTTTACTCTATTGCTTTCCCCTCGATCCACCAGAACCATGTCACATTCTGCAACAATTTTAGACCTTGTTACAGGAGCTGCCAGTGATCTCAGGGCTGCCTGGCTGTCTGAATAGATATAGACGCTACGATCTTTGTAGCACCTACGCAAATTCTCCTCCACACATGCCCTGATGGCAGTTACAAACATCTTAGTATAGATGCTTGATTAAAACTTAAAACACCACCGTGAACGCCTAGTGACGATGTTGAACTAGACTCACATGCCCAACATGTTCAACATCGTCACTAGACGTTCACGATGGTGTTTTAAGTTTTAATCAAGCATCTATAGTAAGATGTTTGTAATTTCTATGGTTAAAAAAAAATTATCTGATGATGATGTACTCGAAACGCTCGATGTGAAATAAAGGATATTACAACCGAGACTTCCCCCCCCCCCCAAAAAAAAGCATGCCAACGTATGGTCGCTTGTCCACATAATAGAAGATTTAAAAAAATGTTCAAATGTTTGTACAACTTATGGGACTTAACTACGGGGTCATCAGTCCCTACGCTTACAAACTACTTATGAACTAGCTAAGACGAAAGGCGGCACAAATATCCATGCCCGACGGGGGATTCGAACCCCCGACCGCATGGCCGTGCTGACCGTGACTGGAACGGCTCAGTCCCCTCGGCCACCGCGGCCGGCAATGGAAGATTTCATGAACTAAGTGATACATTTTGCCTTTTGTGGCCGCGAGATGAGTGAAGAGATTTTTTTCCTGTTTTGCAGGGCGTGATGGCCGCCCGGTGAGCGTGGCCGTGCGCTCGTGAGCAGGAAGCAGCCCAGCATTGAGAGCCTGTGCCCAGCGCGGGGTCCCGCCTCGACCATTGATCCCCAGCAGTGCAACCCGGCGTACGCCGCCGCCATGAGTTCCTACCAGTTCGTCAACTCGCTGGCCTCCTGCTATGTGGCGCCGCAGCAGCAGCCGCAGCAGCAGCAGCAGCCGCCCCCGCAGCAGCAGCCGCAGTCGCAGCAGCCGCCCCCGCAGGCGCCCGGGGGCGGCGGGGGCGGGCGCGCCGGCCTGGCGTCCCCCGGGGGCGGGCAGGACTACTACGCCCCCGCGGCCGCGGCCGCCTACCCGCCCGGCTGCTACTCGCCGCAGCAGCAGCAGCCGCAGCAGCAGCAGCACCACTACGCGCAGTACGGGGGCGGCGCGGGGGGCGGCGCCGCCATGATCGACTACACGCAGCTGCACGCGGGCCACCAGCCGCGGCTGCCGCTGCACCACCAGCACCACGGCCACCACCACCACCACCACCACCAGCCGCCCCCGCAGCAGCAGCCGGGCGCGGTGACGCCGCCGCTCGTGGGGGTGGTGCCGCCCCCGGCGCTGCAGCAGCCCCCGCAGCAGGGTGCCAGCTGCAAGTACGCCGACACCGCGGCCGCCGCCGCCGCCGCCCCCGCCGCCCCCGTCGCGTCGCCGCAGGACCTCAGCACCGGCTCGGGCCGCTGCAGCCCGCCGGGCGTCAAGGTGGCGGCGTCGCCCGCCACCCCCGGCGCGGCCAGGGGCGGCGCCTCCCCGGGGGCGGCGTCCGCCTCCGGCGCGGGGGCGGCGGCTGTGTCGCAGAGCTCGTCGTCGCCGGCGTCCAGCACGTCGTCCACCTCCAGCAACGCCAACGCCGCCGGCGGGGGCGGCGGCGCGGCCGGGGGCGGCGCGGCGGGGGCGGCGGCCGGGGGCGGCAAGCAGGGCTCAGGCGCCGGCAGCGCCTCCGGCGGCACCGCGGCCGCCGCCGCAACTAACCCTCCGCAGATCTACCCCTGGATGAAGCGGGTGCACCTCGGCCAAAGTGAGTAGAAAGTAGCATTTATCACCCATCACTGTAGTATGCGTACCGTACTGTCCGTTTGTGATTTCCTAACGGGGTAAACTTTTACCTACCGAACCGGCGGCCCCGCCTAACTATGTTGGCAACATCAACAAGGTAGAAAATAGAATGAATCTTTCACTCTGCAGCGGAGTGTGCGCTGATATGAAACTTCCTGGCAGATTAAAATTGTGTGCCGGAACCGGGACTCGAACCTCGGACCTTTGCCTTTCGCGGGGAAGCGCACTACCGATTGTGCTATCCCGACACGACTCACGATGCCGCCTCACAACTTTACTTCCGCCAGTACCTCGCCTCTTACTTTCCAAACTTCACAGAAGTTCTCCTGCGAAACTTGCAAGACTAGCACTCCTGGAAGAAAGGATATGGTGGAGACATGGCTTAGCCACAGCCTAAGGGATGTTTCCAGAATGAAACTTTTCACTCTGCAGTGGAGTGAGCGCTGATATGAAACTTCCAGGCAGATTGATATTCAGGAGTGCTAGTCTTGCATGGTTCGCAGGAGAGCTTCTGTGAAGTTTGGAAAGTAGGAGGCGAGGTACTGGCGAAAGTAAAGTTGTAATGCGGCATCGTGAGTCGTGTCGGGATAGCACAGTCGGTAGTGCGATTGCCCGCGAAAGGCATAGGTCCCAGGTTCGAGTTCCGGTTCCGGCACACAATTTTAATCTGCCAGTAAGTTTCAAGATGTTTGCTACAAACCAAGAAGTAAATAACTACTCTATGTTTGACAGGTTCTTGTATATACACTTTTCTGCATAGTAAAAAATATTGCCCTCCTAGACATGACAAAACATTTGCGTTGTCACATGACTGGCTAAGGCCAACGTCACATGATTGCCAACATTATCACGCTTGGCCGCCAGGACGGTAAGTAAAATTTAACCGCCATGGAATGTGGGAATACCAATACTTCCTGCTCAGTAACTGACCTCTCTTTGTAATAATAATAAGAAGTACACTCTCTTACTTTTCCACTACTACTAACCACTTTTCTCAGCCACTGCCGGTTTCAGGACGTGATAGTCACGATTGCAGCTGAACAAATGAATGATGTAATTTTTGAAAGCGTAATACCGACCTCATTAATGAAAAATTAATTAAAACATTGCAGTTGGTTTAGGTTTTAGGAGGCGATCCACTTATAATATTGTAAAAAAGGTATAAAATAGCCAAGATCGCTTATCATCAATTTTTATTAACGACGACCGGTTTCGCTGAACTATGTCAGCATCATCTGGTCAAATAAAATATTTTACAAGGCCATAATCTTGTAATGTCAAACAGTTGTTATGTAACAATTTACAGTGCATAGGTGCACTATGTCATTATAATAAAACTGTGATAATTATGTTTTATTATAATGACATACCGTTTACTGCATTTCTCTATCGATCTTTGTTTTCGAGATATTTCATTTTGAAATCAGAGAGTCCTTTTCTGGACACCCTGTATAAGGGGACCTACAGTTTAACGTGGGTTCCGAACCACAGTGCTACTCGGTATTTTTCACGTGAGCAACACTGCCAGAGGTGAATGAAGTGGAAAGCGACATAAAAATCCTAAGGACTGGCGGGGATCGAACCCCAGACATTTGGTTTTTTTAGTCTGGCACACTAACACTGTGCAACTTTTTATATTTTTTATTTATTTATTTTATATATATAAAGGTAAAGCAGTCAACAATCCGAAGATTGGTTTGAACACCACAGTGCTTTACTAGGCATTGTCCTGTTTGGAGGTGGTATGCCGTTGCCTTCCTCCGAACTTCGAACTGACTTACCCAGCCAGTTATAGGGGGACCTACAGTTTAACGTGGGTTCCGAATCACTGTGCTACTCGGTTTTTTTCACATGAGCAATTCTGCCAGAAGTGAAAGAAGTGGAAAGTGACAGATAAAAATCCTAGGACCTGGCGGGGATCGAACCCGGGACTTTTGGATAAGTAGTCTAGCACTCTACCACTGTGCAACCGAGGCTCTCTCTGTGGGTAGTTCGTGTCCTTGCGGACGCTGATCGTGTTCATTCATTTTAGTTCTACGTGTTCTTTGGCTCAGCTTTTTTATTACAGAGGGCGCGCTGAGCCACGGCGCCCGGCTTCAACCGACGCTACGTGTATTCAAACAAATAACCGAAGTTGAGGCTTACCTGATAAAATAAGCTTATAATGCGGTAATGCGGGTGGTAGTGAGGTGTAGGTCCTCGGCCAGTACGAAGTGTGGAGGTGGTCGGTTACAGCGGACGACCAATGGGCGACGGCTTCGGACCTCCCTCGTGCCAGAAGGAATGGCGAAGGCCTTGCGCGCTGGCACGCCGCTGCTGAATAATTAAACTGGCGCCAGTCGGCAGTCGGTGCATCGCCGCATTGTAATCTCGGGGCGACAGCCCGACGCCCTCCAGCGATGCACCTCTTCCAGGAACTCCAGCGCGCTCCAGCACTGGTTTATTCAGCGCGGCGTCCTGGACAGATCCAGAATTTACTGCCGCTCAACACTCCAGCATCCGTCTCCTCAAAACAGTCCTCACAGGACCAGAATTCGGAAGGACGGCGGTTCGAATCCAGCTCCGCCCCAGTCAGATTTAGATTATCCGTAAATTATGTGAGACTTTAACTTTTCCGGGCGTAATGAATGTTCAAACTACTTACGGGTATGCTGCCGGGTGACATCGTCGACAACCGCCGATATTTCAGCAGGAGGACACCCTGCCATTCTCAAGGCACAACTGCACTTAAGGAAGCAATGTGCAAGCGTATTTAATACCTCGGTTTGCGTAATGCAGGTGTATATCGTATTCCTTGCAGTTGTGACATGTCATATATTGGTCAGACAATCAGGACTGTGGAAGACCGGTGTATTGAACATAAACGTTACACGCGCTTACAACAGCCAAACAAATCCGCTGTTGCAGAACACTGTCTTGACACCGGTCATCCTATGGAATACAATAACACGGAGATTCTGGCATGCACCTCCACCTATTGGGATAGTGTTATTAAGGAAGCTGTTGAAATTAAACTAGCAAGCGACCTTATAAACAGAGATGGTGGTTTTTGTTTAAATTCTGCTTGGAATGGGGCACTGTCTCTCGTAAAAAAACAGAGGGATAAAATTAATGCTGCCTCACCTGTTGATTAAGTCACTATCGATAATTTTGATGTTTGTCATCTTTGGTTGTGTTGACTCTGCTGTGACTTGTACTGTGTGTGTTATCTTCCTTGTTTACCCTTTGCAAACCGAGGTATTAAATACGCTTGCACATTACTTCCTTGAGTGCAGTTGTGCCTTGAGAATGGCAGGGTGTCCTGCCGAAATATCGGCGGTTGTCGACGACGTCACCCGGCAGCATACCCGTAACTTGTTTGAATATCCGTAAATTCCCTAAATCACTGCTGACAAATGCCGGGAGTGTTCCTTCGTTAGGGCACGGCCGATTTCCTATCCTCCTCCTTAAGCCGGGTCCACACGCTACGATCTGTCTGCGCAGACATCTTGCAAATCGCTGCGTGTGAACAGCACATTTGCGCAGATACGAGATGTGTGCAAACCTGGAATTTGGAAGTTTGAGCAAAATTGCTCGAATCTCTGGGTTCAAATCATACCTGCGCAGACAAGTTGGAAGGTGGACAGAAGATGCTGCAAATCTGTGTCAGTGTATACTTTTTTCGTATGTTTACTATATTGACAGTAGATGAAAATGGCTGAGAACTGAAAATCCCGACTGGGAAACAAAGTTAGCCACAGCTTATTGGACACGTTGTTGTTGTTGTTGTTGAGGTCTTCAGTCCGGAGACTGGTTTGATGCAGCTCTCCACAATACTCTATCCTGAGCAAGCTTCTTCATCTCCACATAAGAACGGCAACCTACATCTGTCTGAATCTGCTTACTGTAGCCATCTCTTGGTCTTCCTCTGCGGTTTTTACCCCACACACTTCCCTCCAACGCTAAATTCACAACTCCTTGACGTCTAAGTATGTGTCCTACTAATCTATCCCTTCTTTTAGTCAAGGTATGCCAGAAATTTCTTTTCTCCCCAATCCTGTTCAGTACCTCCTCATTAGTTACGTGATCCACCCACCTAATCTTCAGCATTCTTCTGTAGCACCATATTTCAAAAGCCTCAATCCTCTTCCTGTCCGCACTGTTTATCGTCCATGTTTCACTCCCATACAAGGCAACACTCCATACAAATGGCTTCAGAAAGGACTTCCTTAGGCTTAAATCAATATTCGATGTTAACAAATTTCTCTTTTTCAAGAACGCTTTTCTACCCATTGCCATTCTGCATTTTATATCCTCTGTACTGCGACCATAATTTGTTATTTTACCGCCCAAGTAACAAAACTCATCTACCTCCTTTATTGCTTCGTTACCTAATCTAATCCCTTCAGCATCACCTGATTTTCTTAGACTGCACTCCATTACCCTAGTTTTGCTCTGGTTAATGTTCATCTTATATGCACCTTTCAGCACACTGTCCATTCCGTTCAACTGCTCTTCCAGGTCCACGTATTAATAAAAAAGTGAAGTAGGCGTATAGTGTTTCAAATATATCCAAAACTCTGACATCTCTATTTGTATCTTGTTAGAAGCTAGGGTTACTTTCCTTTCCTTCATGAAATCATTCTTCAGGACAGCGTAAATGGCTTCACAAGTCTTGGGGATGATTTCACTCAGTGCTTGTTTAGAAATTGCAGTTGAAAATTCGAGGTCTTTATAGGTTCCTGTGGCCAGGAATGCTAATGTTACCAGTGTCAAAATATAATTACAAGTTTCCACATCCATTCGCAAATAATTACCCCAGGCTTCAGGTTCCTACTCCAACTCACGAAGTAAAATCACATGTAGTAACTGCCTTCGTTTACGTAGCCATTGCCTAGACCATTTCGTTCGTCTTTTCTGTTTATTGTTGCTTGTGTCCATCTTTTTTGCAAGATACGTTGCAAATAGCGACCATAACAAGATTTCCTCATCACTGGCAGAAATAAACTTCGAAAAACAAAAGCGTATCATATTCGTTTGCCAGTCCGATTGCAGTCCGTACTACCCAGTTTCTTTTTTCGCCGACACCCGTCCACAGTCAACGAGTGGTGTACGCAGCCAAATGGTTGCATGTGGACTCGGCTTTAGGTCGTCCTTTCACGGGACGTGGAAACGCACGTGGATGAGGAACTGCGCGGAATTCCACGTTGCACTTCCCTGCGAAGCGTGAAACGAATGATGTGGCATGTATGTTAGTTGTTGGTGTTTTTTTTGCTTCCTGTGCGGAACGTAGCCAATGAGACGCGACTTCGTTTTCACGTGACGAGCAGAACTTTTGTGCCGCCATATTGCAAACTGAACTCCGTATTTTCCCTGCGTTCTTCAATTATTGCGTACGATATATTAATATAATCTTTTGTAATGTGTTAGAAAATTGAGGTAATTTTGCAAACACATTATTTTAGATACGTTTTGTTACAATAAATTTCCGGAAACTACATATTCATAGCTTTAAACGTTATATCGTATTCAACGAAGTCAGTGTTGCAACATCGTTCCTACGCTACGGTACAATGCTATTCTATCAAAGGAGCGTCTTTGTGATGTTCAGTAATAGACAAATAACACATTACAACACGTTTTAGGCGCATAGTGTACCACAAATCACAGAAAGTGAAAACGGTGCACAAATAGCGTATTTCGTAGCGTTCGAAGCTGCAAGTAGAGACTACAAGACGTCTGTATTAGCGTCTGCATACTTAAAAAAAGAATATATATATATATATATTCATTATTTGTTGCAGGAGCTGCCAGTGATCTCAGGGCTGCCTGGCTGTCTGAATAGATATAGATGCTACGATCTTTGTAGCACCTACGTAAATTCTCCTCCACACACGCCCTGATGGCAGTTACAAACATCTTAGTATAGATGCTTCATTAAAACTTAAAACACGACCGTGAACGTCTAGTGACGATGTTGAACTAGACTCACATGCCCAACATGTTCAACATCGTCACTAGACGTTCACGGTCGTGTTTTATGTTTTAATCAAGCATCTATACTAAGATATATATTATATATATATTTGCTAAGTATAATATCAGATCATTGTTTGCTGCGGTGGAGTAGCCGAGCGGTCTAAAGCGTTTCGCTGCGGAGCGCGCGGTTGCTCGCCGTGGAGGTTCGAGTCCTCCCTGGGGCATGGGTGTGTGTGTTTGTCCTTAGGTTACTTTACCTAGGTTTAAGTAGTTTGTAAGCTACGGACTGATGACCACGTAGTTTGGTCCGATAGATTTACAAACATTTGAACATTTTTTTTAGATAATTGTTGTTTTCTTTTTTAAGATGACGAATTACGCGGTGGTTAGCGTCACGAGCTGTGGAGGAAAATAAATATAAATAACAGGTTTGAACCTACACTCTCCCCACTATTATTTAACATTTTTGTTTAATTACGGTTTATACAACCTTTCTGTTAATTTGATACAATTACACTATCCAGTATTCGACATTAAGTATTACAAACAAGAACGAACCATGTACACGAGAGAAATTGCTGAGTTTTTGGGGCTAGGGCACAGTAACCAATAAATGTGAAGGCCGTATCCTACGTCACTCGGTTTTCTCCACGGCGTTGGTGACTTCACAGCGCGGAATTCCACGTTCCACTACCCAACGAAGCGTGAAACTAAGGATGTGGCATGTTAGACGGGGTGGAACATAGCCAATGAGGTGCGACTTGGTTTTCTCGTGACGACCAGAACTTTGGTGCTGCCATATTGCACACTCAACTCCGTATTTCGTACCTTATTTATTGTAGAGTGCGATGGATGGATATTATCTTTTTTTAAAGCGTCATAATATTGAGGAATATTTGAAAACGGGTCATTTTTGATATGGTTCGTCATCATCAATTGACGGCCGCGGTGGCCGAGGAGACTGAGGCGCTCCAGTCACGGTCTGCACGGCCACTACGGTCGGGGGTTCGGGCTTGGAAATTTGTGCCGTCCTAGTTCGTAAGTAGTTCATAAGTAGTTTGTAAGTTTAGGGACTGATGACCCCGTAGTTGAGTCCCATAGACTATACAAACATTTGAACATTTTTCTGAACATCATCAATTTACCGGAAACTACATATTGATACTTTGAAAGTCTGTTAACGTAATAATTTATGTACCATGAAAGAATATCGTTCCTATGTTATGGTAAACGACTTTCCATCAAAGGAGCGACTTTGTGGTCCTATGTCATAGCTAAACAACATATTACAGCGTCTTTTAGGGGCATATATTTTACTGTACCATGTTCAAGTAATCACACTGAAGGGGAGAAACAGTATAGTTGGTAGCGTCACAAGCTCTGGATCTAACGTATATCGTGTTCAAGTGTTGCTGCTTCCTATAACTTTTTTTTTATTTCCTAAGCGTTTCGGGTTCTTTCTTCCTGTTGTTGTGGTCTTCAGTCCGCAGACTACTGGTTTGATGCATCTCTCCACGCTCCCCAGTCCTGTGCAAGCCTCTTCATCTGAGAATACGTTCGGCAACCTACATCCTTTTGAATCTGCTTACTATATTCGTCCCTCGGTCTCCCTCTACAATTTTTACCCCACACGCTTCCTTATAATGCTAAGTTGACAATTCCTTGATGTCTCAGAATGTGCCCCACCAACCTATCCCTTCTCTTAGTCAGGATGTGCTAGAACTCGTTCTCTCCCCAATTTTGTTGAGCACCTCTTCATTAGTTACATCTACCCATCTAATCTTCATCATTCGTCTGTAACACCACATTTGAAATGCTTCTATCGTTTTCTTAACTCCTTATCGTCCACATTTCACTCCCATAGAATGCTATGTTACAATACAGACAAATGATTTCAGAAAGGACTTCCTAACATTTTAATTAATATTGCATGTCAACAAATTCGCTTCTCAGAAACGCTTTTCTTCCCATAGCCATTCTGTATGTTATACTTTCTTTACTTCGGCCATCCTAAGTTATTTTGTTACCCAAATAACAAAACTTATCTACTACTTTTAATATCCTGTGACCTATTATAATTCTTTTAGCATCGCCTGATTTTCTGACACTACATTCCATCACCTTTTTTTAAATTTTTTTTGCTCTTGTTAATGTTCATCTTAGATTCTCCTTTCAATGTATAGATTGAACAACATGGGGGAAAGGCTACAACCCTCTCTTACTCCCTTCCCAACCACTGCGACCCTTTCATGCTTTGCGACTCTGACAACTGGTGTCTGGATATTGTACAAGTTGATTATAACTCTTCGCTCCCTATATTTTACCCCTGCTACCTTCAGGATTTGAAAGAGTGTATTCCAGTGAACATTGTGGAAAGCTCTCTCCAGAACTAGAAATGCCAAAAAAAAAAAAAAAAAAAAAAAAAAAAAAATTCATGCCCATTCCTTAACCTCTCTTCTAAGATAAGTCGTAATGTGAATATTGGCTCCCTTGTTCCTATATTTCTCTGAATCCAAACTGATCTTCCCTGAGGTCGGGTTCCATGAGGTTTTCCAATAGTATGTAAATTATTCGTATCAGTCTTTTTTTTTTTTTTTTTTTTTTTTTTTTTTTTTTTTTTTTTTTTGCAATCATGTCTTATTAAACTAATAGATCTGTAAATTTCACATTTATGGACACTTGGTTTCTTTGGACTTGGAATTACTATATTCTTCTTGATGTCGGTGGATATTTCCTCCGTCTCATACATCCTGCGCACCAGGTGGAACAATTTCTCCATGCTAGGTTGCCCTAAAGATATCAGCAGTTGAGACGAAGTATCATCTACTCCAGGGGCCATGTTTCAACTCAAGACTGTAGTCTGTTATAGTCTTCTTGCCGTATCATATCTCGTATCTCGTTTCCTACTTCGTCTTCAATTTCTAGAATACTGCATCAATTTTATTTTCATTGTATAGGCCCTCTATACATTCCTTCCACCTTTGAGCGTTCCCATCTTTGCTTTGAACTAGTTTGCCACCTGAGTTCTTGATATTCATGCAGCTCCTGTTCTTCAAATGTCTCTTTTTACTTTCTTGTAAGGGGTACCTATCTTTCCCCTAGTTATACATTCTTCCAAGGTCTTATATTCGTCCCGTGCTTAGCCAGTCTGCACTTCCTGTCAACCTCATTTTTCAAACGTCTGTATTTCCATTTGCGTACTTCACTTGCCGCATTTTTATATTTTCTCCTTTCATCAATATCGTTACAGTGTACCAATTATTCATAAATCCAGTTGGCTTAATTTCATTGTCATGTGTGTGGAATTTGTTGAAATTTTTTAAAAGAAAAAACATTAAAAAAAAAAAAAACGAAAAATCCAATGTTTTATAAGGTAGACAGTACAAACGGTCGGCTTGGAACGTTCCCGGAACACAACAGGTTGCCAAGACAGTAGCTCCGCCTCAAAATTTAAGAAATACGAAACAGCTGCGCTCCCGAAGCGAAGCAGCCAGGAATGCCTCGTCCACGGCGGAACTCGAAGAATGTCGCAGTTAGCGGACACGACATACAGAATGTCCTACACGGAATTCCACTACAAGTACAAGGGGGGCGGAGGGGGGGTGGAAGTTTAAAACACGCAAATCCACCGCGGGGACGATCAATTAGAGCAGATCTGTCGTGGACAGTCTCGTAGCAGGAGAGAGAGAGAGAGAGCGAGAGATAGTCGAGGGAAAACGCGACAAAGAAATGTACCTGTTATTTATTGCGGAAAAGCCGACCGCTAATATATATTAAGCTGCTATCGCATGATTCTCAATATGACAGCGAGTGGAGGTAGGGGCGGTAGCGATGTCGTGGTGGTGGGGGCAGGGGGGGGGGGGGAGTGGAGATAGGCGGTGTATAGGCGAGGGCACGCGATGCGCCTTTGTACAAATACCGGCCGGTATGATTTAGGCGGTCGGCCGCGGTGCGTGGCACACGTCCCCTGCCAGATTTATAGGGTTTATTCCTGGCCGTTTCCGGCACGGAAGAGCTAAGCTCGCCCGCCTGTAATGCGATGCACTGCCTAATCGCCCACATCTCGGCCGGTGCGGTGCAGACTAATTGAGGCGGGGTACCCGGGCACAACAGATCGAGCGGCCTACCTGCTTCGGCTATCGGCGTTCCCGTACCGAACACGCAGCTGCGATTAGCGATCTGGTATCAGGTGGGAAAACTCTCGATTCGAGACATGTATATACCACTAGAGGTCTGCACCTCGCTCGGTTGCTCGCTCGAATCGCGAGATACATGTCGTTCTATGATAGTCCGGCAGGTGTCGGTACTGCAGCTTGCGGCAAGGCGCGTGGCTGCGCTCGACTTCCTGCACGCTCGACCGGCCCGACCGTCCACACTGCCCGCTCGCCACTCGGTCGCCCGCCGCAGCGACACTCGAGTCCAAGGCGAGTGTCGGGAGCTAACTAGACGCTTGAAAATAAATCCTGACTGCGAAATTTGGAATTGTTTCCTTTCCCGGGTGCTTCGAAAGCTGCCCTCTCGATCCACTTGAATTAGCCATTTTGTAATTTACCGTACAAGTTATTATACATAATTAGCGTAAAGTTTCTGTGCTAAGATCATTTACTAAATGAGTTATCCATGATCTTTCTTTCTTTCTTCTTCCCATTTTGTGGACTGTTAGTGCCTGTTTACTTGTAGGTGTAACTTAACGAGGAAATGATTGTATTTAATATCCATTCCTCTCGTCACTCAAGTCCTGGAATACTTTGTGCGTGTTTTATATTGATATTAAATTCTCCTATTTTGATGTACACCCGTTAGGTTAGGTTAGTGCATCTCTCTCTCTCTGTTGCACCTCATTAATACATATTCCCGTAGCATTTTGGCACTGTGCGTGGTTGCTGCGCCTCTACCTTTTCCAAGTTAGTCCTTAACGGGAATTTTTCCAGTTGCAACATTCATATAACCCCACTGCCACTGTCGTCTTTCGTATCTACATAATAAAGAACGCATGCAAGCTTTTGTACAATATATACGACTCGCCCTTTCTTCCGTCGTCAGCGTCATATGCTGGTCTAATGCTCATATAACCTGTACCTGTTTTAAATCCTCTTATTCCAATTGTTTAGTTTACACAGCTGTAGGAATTTATGGTGCTCCTTGTGTTTCAGTGATATCTGCGTTATATTTATTTAGGGCCGTCTGAAGAATGTCATCCGGGTGCACCAGCCAAAAGAATAAACTGCATGTTTTCGGAATGTCGGAATAAGAGATCGGCCTAGGTACATTGCAGGGGAAGTGATAATTAGGGGGGGCAACTACGCCTAAAGTGACCAATTTTTTGTGCTCAAAAATTGTTTTGATTTAATCGAAGTTGAATCTATGAGATCTGTCTTTTATCAAAAGATACTTTCACACCAAAAATCATTAAAATCGCTTCACTAATCTCTAAATTATTGCCATTTTTCTATTTTAGCCCCAATTTAGGAGGGAGCGGTTCACCCATTAAATATGTTTTCCGCCACTAAAAAAATTACGTGTCCCATAGTTTTTCATGTATTATAACATGAAAATTTCATAAAAATGAGAGTGACACTTGGGCAGGTTTCCTTGTGAGTACAGCGGCAGCACTACGCTGTGCGGCCTCTGCCCGCCCCGCCCCACGCAGCCTCGTTCGAGTGTCAACACGCTCGCTGCGAGCGAACACACTCGCCGCGCCACCGCCGAGCGTTGCGCACTCGACCGAGTACGAGCGAGCGAAACCGGCGATTTGCAGACCTCTAATATACACACAGGTTCCCGTGGTATTACCAAAGTTAAGCACTATCGGGCTCGGCTAGCACTTGGATGGGTTACCGCCCGGGTTGGCGAGTGCTGTGGGGTAGCCGGGTGAACTCAGTCTTTGTGAGGCCTACTCAGGAGCTACTCGATTGTGGAGACAAATCCCCCGGGTGTTCGATAAAAGACGTGACAACAATCGGGTATGTCCTGTAAATATATAGTTTATTTCCATGCGTTACAGTATTACAAGGCACGTGTTGTGATGCAAAAAAGACTACTTCGCTATGCAGGTTAGTCATGGTTTGCTGAAAGACCTTCTACTGGTCTTAATGTTGGTCGTGCTACTAGAGCAATTTGACATCGGCGTTTGCCAAAATAAAAAATCGGACTGACGTGTTTTACGGCCCACTTTAGTTTTTTAGTTTTACAAGTTTTTGCCAACATTTTGGACCAAAATAATAATATAAATAATAAAAAATTAATTAAGAAGAGTGTCTGAAACCCTTGTAGGGAAAAAAAATTAGGTAGTGGTGGATTCCGAACCACTAACCTTCAGCGTCACAATCCAATACATTGCGCACTACGCTACAGCTGACAGTTAGGAATTGCGTTATTTAATCTCATACTTAGTGGCGTAACTAGGATTTGGCTTTGAGGGGGGATAGATCTGCTTGACGCGCAAAATTTTAGTCAGTTTCCAGACAGACTACCATCTACCGCTCCCGTTGAAGAAACTAATTCACTCCCATCCCATGAAAGCTTATGGTAAAACACCCCAAGTTTCCAATCTTTAGCTTTACCAGATTGCTGATATACGATTTCTTTCTTTCTTTCCTTTTTTTTTTTTCGGGTTCTGGGGGGGGGGGGGGGTTCTATCCCCGTCATCCCCCCCCCCATAGTTACGCCACTGCTCACACTATTGATGGCCGTTGTTAACTGACTCTAATATGGCATTTGTAGACACTAGTTTATCATTTATTGTACGAACGACGTCTTTTTGTTAATTCTTCAGTGCGCCATTGCTTTGAAATGATAACGTGTAAGTTTCAATAAGACAATCATCAAACACGCAGCGCAAGATGGCGTATACCAGAGACAGTTCTGCGCGAGGAATGTCACGTGACATCTGCGAACGGCTGGTTTTCGTTAATTTACGGAGGGTGTCAAAACTCCGTAATTTTTGCAAATATCTGTCAAACGATACGAGATATGAAAGAAACATAAGGGAACAAAGTTGTAGAGAATTCGTTTATTCAATTTTCGCGTCAGTTGAACGGCTTAGTGCAATTAAAATTACATTACAAACGACTTTTTTTAGTATTATTAACATATTTCTTCTTCAAAATATTTCAGAAAGCGAGGTTCTGGTCTCTGGGAGCCAACTATTATGTTTGTAAAATTTGGTGCCGATCGGTTGAACGGTTCGACCTAAAAAGTGGCAACACGTTACAGACAGAAAATCATCGTCAAATCGCCTTTATTTTTGCAAATATCTCTGCAACGATGCCAGATATGAAAAAAATAGAATAGAGCTAAGTTGTAGAGAATTTTCCCCTCTGCCAATTAGGTTCTCTACCAATTAAGTTACTCAATTTTCGTGCCAGAAGAACGGTTCGTTTGCAATTACAATTATATTACAAACGGCTTTTTTTGGTATTACAACCGTATTTTTTGTCCGAAAACTTTGAAAATTGGAGGTTGTGGTCTCTGGCGGCCTACAATTATGTGTGCAAAATTTGGTGCTGATCGTTTGAACGGTTCGTCTTAAAAACAGGGAACACCTTACGGACAGACAGACAGACAGACAGACATCGGCAAATCGCCGTTATTTTTGCAAACATCTCTGAAACGATACGAGATCTGAAAAAAAAACATAAGAGAGCAACGTTGTAGAGAATTTTATCCTCTACAAATTCGGTTATTCAATTTTCGTGTCAGATGTATGGTTAAGCAGCCATTAATTACATTTAAATTTCGCGCTGTCAAAAGATGACCGCAAAGGCCCACTTTTAGTGTTACTACCGTAACCTAAAGTGGGCCAAAAGGGTAGGTCATTAGGGACCGACAGCGTAGCCTGCTGGTTCTCACGTTTCGTATTGTCACGATTCAGGAGAGACAGCGTCACAGAAATGATACAGGATCTGGGATGGACGCTTATCGCTGTGGCGAATGGGAAAATATATTGTTGATTACCACGTACATAAGTAAAAATTATCATCGGAATAAAATACGAGAAATCAGAGCTCGAACGGAGAGATTCAGGTGTTCTTTCTTCCCGCGCGCTATTCGAGAATGGAATGGGTGATAAATAGTATAAAGGTGGTTCGATGAACCCTCTCCCGGGAAATTAATTGTAATTTGCAGAGTATCCCATGTAGATGTAGATTCACGTCGTATCTGGGTAAAACTTATAATAATAACAAGAAGCGGTTTGAAGACGAAATTTTGTAGTCTGATGTATCAAAGTACTAAGATTTTACACGCCATTAGTTGCGCGTTGGGTATAAAAGTGTTAGTGTCATTAAAAACCACAGAAGGTGCTCTAGTGAACAAATAGTATCAGTCAATAAATTCATAAGAACAATAGTCCTGAATAAGTATTGCCGTCCTTTAAGATCGTCTCACCGTGGAAAACCTCCCATACTGGTCACCATATCACTGCGCTGCGGCAATGGAGGAAAACTGATGGACTTCGAATATGCGCTCGCATTACACTCAGAATCCACCGTCGCGACTTGATGATTGTGGTTAAACTGTGCTAGGAGTTGTCACATACTAGCATGCTGGGCGGTAACTAAGGTTCGTTGAAAGGAATCCTGACACAATTGTTTGTGTTACCTTCTGAAATTACTTAAAATAACTTGAACTAACCTAAGGATAACACGCACACCCTTGCCCGAGGGAGGACTGGAACCTCCAACGGGGAGCTCTGAGCAAAGCGCCTTGCAGCGCTCGGTTATTCCACCGCAGCGCGAATATTCCACGTAAACGCTGGACTAAGGACAAAACACACACACACACACACACACACACACACACACACCACACATGCCCGAGGGAGGACTCGAACCTCGGAGGGGGAGCAACCACGCGCTCCGCAGAAGGGTGCCTTTGAGCGCTCGGCCATTCCACAGCGGCGCGAATATTACATGTAAAAGCTGGTTCATTCATGATGTAACGTATCAGAACTTTCAGCGGTTCACTCCCAGAACTGTGTCAGTTGGACCTGAGCTGCCGCGGTGGAGTAGCCGAGCGGTCTAAGGCGCCTCGCTGCGGAGCGCGCGGTTGCTCGCCGTCGGAGGTGCGAGTCCTCCCTGGGGCATGAGTGTGTGTGTTGTCCTCAGGTTAGTTTACCTAAGTTTCAAAGTTCAAATGTTTGTATAGTCTATGGGACTTAACTACGGGGTCATCAGTCCCTAAACTTACAAACTACTTATGAACTAACTAATACTAAGGACAGCACAAATATCCATGCCCGAGGGGGGATTCGAACCCCCGACCGTAGTGGCCGTGCAGACCGTGACTGGAGCGCCTCAGTCCCCTCGGCCACCGCGGCCGGCTTACCTAAGTTTAAGTAGTTTGTAAGCTACGGACTGATGACCACGCAGATTGGTCCGATAGATTTACAAACATTTGAACATTTGGACCTGAGATAGGCCCTCATACTGTGGCCCGTAATACAATTTCAGGGAGCAATTTAGCGCCAGAAGCGTAATACCTTGCAATTGGAGCTCCTGGTTCAGGTAACAGGTTGTTTCTGGCTGGGCGTTTAACAGCTGCTCGTGTGCCCCAGAAACATGCTTCAGTTGCTGTCCCTTTCATAGACGCAGAAGCGGGTTTAATCTAGGCACCGGCGATTTGAAATGCACGGCACATTCCGTGTCCCCCAGTGAAAGTCATCGGAACTGAATAATTAATGGAAGTCGCGTCCTGTATTTCACATCACGCTGTGAAATCACGTAGTGTTTTGAGCTATCAGAATCTAATGTATACGGACGGCTGCAATCATACCCCTTTGTAGTTGGCACCCAACAGTGTGAGACACAATTACAGCAAGTAATACAATTCGAAAGGTGACTATATTACTCTGGATATGAGATCCGCCTGATATCTAAAACACTGTTTCTTACTTTTACATAAACATTTTTCAGCACCTCTGTGATATCATGAGTGAGTTTATTTATTTATGGTTTTGAAAAAAAGAATACGTTGTCTTAGTACTAACCTATATGTCGCACTAAAGTTTCCGCTCCAGTTGTCACAATGTAAAAATGTCCGAACGACATGTTTCGGGCCTACATTAGCCCATTATCAAGTTATAAAAGAAGAAAGCCAAGGAAAACGTAAATAAAACGAAAACACTAAAACCTTAAATACGATCCATGTCAATATAACAAAGTATGTTCATCCTAGACTGGCTTACCTTGAATTCTAAAACATCTCTGGCCTAAGGCAACGTCAAGCGTAAAATATTTGCGGCATATCCGCAATATCAACAGATAAACGTTCCTCACAGTATAACATGTTGCTAGTTGGAGGCACAGTTGTGGTCTGCTAACTGTCTGCTCTGCTACATCAGAGATAGTCTAAACGCTACCCACTACCAAAAATGAACCTACCGTATTGCTACTATCGAAAGTAAAACCATCTAAAAGCACCAAATAAAAGTTATATAAAAAAACAACTTTTAATAGTAAATCAGCCAACCCCAACCCAAAGGAACCAAATGCGAGGTGAAATTTCACTGTTTATCGAGAAGGACATTACCAAAATGAGACCAGAAATGTCCTTTAGACAATTCCGTCTGTTCTTTTAAAATACTATTCGGTTCTTTTCTTAACGCACAAAAAATTACAACCTCCTCCATGTTAGACAGCAACCATCCCTTATCCTCATAATGTATTGGTCTCATACTGTTATTAACCAACGAATGCCGTTCATTTTTTAGATGCTTAAGGTTTTAATGTTTTCGTTTTACTTACGTTTTTCTTGGCTTTCTCCTTTTAGAACTTGAGAATGGGCTAATCTATGCCCGAAACATGTCGTTCGGACATTTTTACATTGTGACAACTGGAGCGGAAACTTTAGTGCGATAGTTCATACAGTTGAGAGATGGCAACCAAACAAACGACAAACAACCTATATGTTGGTTTTTCACAGCCATAAATAAATAAATCCACTGATGATGGCACAGGGGTGCTGAAACCTATTTGGGTAAAAGTAAACAATACAGTGTTTAAACTATTCAGCTACAACCTCGGCCATCGCACCATTCGGTTCACAGAGCAGACGTACGGGTATACAAAGTGGAACCGAAAGTTTTGGAGCGTTTTTCTTGTGAATGGATGTCCATCTGGCAGTTTTTGCTGGGGAATTGTAACACTATATGGTACTGCTGCAAAAAGGCGTCGCCCCACCCCGAACTTCATTTTATAACCCTACACTGTTCTTGTCACATAGATCGCGCGTCACTGATACTACGAGGGTTGGAACTTAAATAGTGGCAACTATTTATTCACAACAGGTACAAAAGCATTACATGTTTGCACCTGTTGCTGTCCTTCAAAGTTGTCACCGGCGTTGTGTGGACCCCTTGCCAGCGATGTGGGAGGCGTAGTATACCGTTAGCAGAACCTGTTCTGTTGATGGTGCGAATGGAGCGGTCTGCTCCCTGTCGAATCTCTGGAACAGTTCTGAAACGAATGCCACGAAGTGGTTCCTTCATCTTCCGAATCAAACCAATGCAATAGGACTTGGGGGAGTACGGTGGATGGTACAGTACTTTTCAGTCCCATCGTCCGAACGGAGAAGCCACAGCTTGCGCTGTATGCACCCGCGCATTGTTGTGCAAAGTGATGGGTGGGTTGCGCAGAAAGTGTTGCTGCTTTCTTGATGACTTGATCCAACTCTGTTGTTCCTGTGTCGGAAACATAGAGACACTTGCTCACAAGTGACTGTGTTTCCCTCGGTTGTGAGCACGCCGGTGGCGTGGGACGGACGAGTTCATTTGGTCGAAGGTAAGGTAGGTATGTCAACAACGTGTGCTATCAGCAAAAATAGTAGATTCCATTGCAGGGTGTTGCCATTACTTAAGTTCCAACTGGCTGACATTTCTCGTCACGTGATGGTACAATCGCGAGGATGGTCGTAATATTGTGCCTGATCAGTGAAATACCGAGGCGAAATCTGCCATGCCTTTCAGATTACGAATGTAGATTGTAGATGTACACGACTCGACAGGTATATCCAACGGTGATTATCATAGCCCTATGTCCGCAGATGATGATGGTTCAAATAGTGGATAGCAAGTAGTCCAGTGGCTTCCTCTCTTATGCTGGTAGGCTATATCGCTTTGAGCCTCGTCTTCCGTAGCCCACAAGTGAGATGGGGAGGTGATTGTTTTATTGTGAGACAGCCGTACACAGCGTTCTACGCTGCCTGTTCGGCCTGCAATGCTCTCTAGCGAGCTAGCGAGTTCAATGTTTGGCAACGGAGAACGGGCTGGCAAACACACGTCCATCCGATACGCCGCGGGAATTAGCGAAAACACACAGACGATCAGTTTGAGGGGCCTGTCAGTATCTGATGTTCTCCGGTTTTATGATTGGCGCCTGTCAGTCCGTCGGAGTTATTAAAAGAGATGTTCCTCCCCAATATCAAGCTGCTTTTAGCCAGAGAAAAAGAGAAAATATCTCTTAGATGCAGATTCCTAGTACTACGACGACTGTAACAAAATTTCAGTGTCATCGACATTGCCGGCCGCGGTGGCCGAGGGGACTGCGGCGCGCCAGACTCGGTCTGCATGACCACTACGGTCGGGGGTTCGAATCCCCCCTCGGGCATGGATATTTGTGCCGTCCTTAGTATTAGCTAGTTCATAAGTAGTTTGTAAGTTTAGGGACTGATGACCCCGTAGTTAAGTCCCATAAGCTATACAAACATTTGAATTTATTTTTTTATTTTTTTTATCATCGGCATAAACATTGTTTACTTCCTTTTTGGTGAAACACAATGTGCCCTTAAAGTAAGGCAATGTTTGTAAATCGTAGGGACAACTGCGTTGGTCATCAGTCCCTAGGCTTACAAATACTTACACGAACTTAAAGTAAGTTATGCTAAGGACAACACAAACACCCATGCCCGAGGGAGGACTGGAATCCACGACGGCGAAAGGTAGTGTGCACCGCCATTCTACCGCGGCGTGCCCTTAAATGCGGCTGATTATGGCGCTGTATTTAAGATGATGATTCCCACATCGGAATCTGCGGAGAATAGTAGTTGACCCACAAAAAATACATGCACTGTAAATAAAATAAAATAAAGAAAAAGAAACTCACCTAAAGTTGTTAAGTTTATCGCGAGTGAGTTTCACTGACAGCCCTTTTCAAAAGTTGACAGGTGCCTTCGGCAGATATGAGCCCGTGTGCGTTGCCTTTAGCATAAGTTACTTTAAGTAGTTTCTAAAGCTAGCGGCCGAATACCTCAGTAGTTTGGTTTCTTAGATTTACAAACATTTGAACATGTGAAGAGACATTTGGATATCAGAGTAACTTCATACACGTGAATTCCCCAGTGCGATCGTGACTAAAAATGACCTGTGGTTGCCGGCCGCGGTGGCCGAGGAGACTGAGGCGCTCCAGTCACGGTCTGCACGGCTACTACGGTCGGGGGTTCGAATCCCCCCTCGGGCATGGATATTTGTGCCGTCCTTAGTATAAGGTAGTTGATTAGTAGTTTGTAAGTTTAGGGACTGATGACCCCGTAGTTAAGTCCCATAAGCTTAACAAACATTTGAACATTTATTTTGACCTTTCGTTTTTCCTGGCCCATTGTACGAGGCGACAGCAACGTGCCTCACAGATACTGAAGATCTGGTACCAACGATCACGAGACCACCATCAGTTCTTGGCAAGTCAACCTGGACCGACTTTTAATCAAATTGCGTGGTTATGGTACATCGCCCCAAATTTGCGATTGGATAGAGGATTTCCTGTCAGAGAGGACACAGTTCGTAGTAATCGATGGTAAGGCATCGACTAAAACAGAGGTGATATCGGACGTTCCACAGGGTAGTGTTATTGGTCCTCTGCTGATCCTTATTTACATAAACGATTTAGGTGAAAATCTAAGTAGCTCTCTTAGGTTGTTTGCAGATGACGGCGTGATTTACCGTCAAGTAATATCATCTGAAGTTCTAAACCAATTGCAGAACGATCTGAATAAGAAATCAGCAAGGTCTAAAAATTGTCAATTGACTCTAAATAATGAGAAGTGTGAAGTCGTCCACATGAGTACGAAAATAAATCCGTTAAACTTTGTTTAAAAGATAAATCAGTCAAAAGTGAAGGCCATGAACTGCACGAAATACCTAGGAATTACTATTACTTCAGACTTAAATTGGAAAGAACACGTAGATAATATCGTGGGAAAGGCGAACTAGAGACTGCGTTTTATTGACAGAACCCTTAAAACATGCAACAGAACTACAAAGAAACTGCATACACGCTTGTCCGTCCATTTTTGGAGTATTGCTGCCCAGTGTGGCATCCATATCGGGTGGGTTCGACGGAGGACATCGAAAGAGTCCAAAGAAGGGCAGCTAGTTCCGTATTGTTAAGATACAGGGGAGACAGCGTTACGGAAATGATACAGGATCTGGGATGGGAATCATTACAACAACGGCGCTTATCGCTGCGGCGTGGGCTACTTACGAAACTCCATCGCCAAGATCCCCCCCCCCCCCCCCCCCAAATGCGAAAATATATTGTCGACTCCCACTTACACAGGTAGAAATGATCAGGAGAATAAAATACGAGAAATCAGAGCTCGAACGGAGAGATTCAGGTATTCTTTCTTTCCGCGCGCTATTCGAGAATGGAATGGGAGATAAAACAGGGGTTCGATGAACCCTCTGCCAGGCAGTTAATTGTGATTTTCAGAGTATGAGATGTAGATGTAGACTGTATCTGATCCGTTCTACGGTGCAACCAATACGGCTGTGGGTCCAGTAGAGGTGCTGGAGGCGATGCCATTCTGGTAGCGAAGACACCTGACGTTGCTGTGGTCCTTTAATTGCGTTCGTAAGATGGGGACGATTCGCTAGGCGACCCCCTTGGTGGATTAGTTAATGTGCTGACACCGCGTTTCAAGACTCTCCTTTCTTCCACCATCTCAAAGATGAACACCACATCCAAAAGTGCCGCCTACATTTACCATAAGCTTTTCAACACTTTCCAATTAGACCGCCGAGCGCGCCCTTCGGGATTCCAGCCATTAGTGCCCCACGACTTTTCTTCTAGCACGTTGCTTCCTCTGAACCACGGCGGCAGACATGTGTTATGTGTAGGGAGCGGAGACGCAGCAGTGGCCGTTGTGACCCCGATAGGCGAGCGCAGAAGCCTCTGTCGCAACCGAGCACGTAAATAAGGCCGAATTAATCGCAGCAGCAGCAGCCGCCGCTGCGACCAGACCCTGTGGCTACAGCCGTCACAGGGGACGCGCCGTCTTCTAGGAGCGGAATAATAATTAACGACTACCGGTTACGGTAATGGCCAGTTTCGGTCAAAATATTCGATTTCGGCTAGAAATCAGCCGAATCTTCGGCTTGGGTGACATTAGCTCTCTTGAACTTACTGATGAAGCCCGGTCGCGTTGTGGATGGATTGAGTCAACTACAAAGCTTTACCTCAGTTGACGGTGCGCCATTTAACTGTTCTCAGTTTCAAGCATGAAGTCAGTGCTTTTACGAGTGTCTGAGGATGAGACCGGTTTTGAAACTGTGCTCTTGACATTTTACCATTAAGCTCCTATGCGACTGGTGTCCCCTCAGAACAGGAGCCCGACCTCCCCCGCCCCTTCCAATCCTCTCTCCACCAGAGCTGTCGAGGCCTGCTCCTGCCGGACCATTTGTATCGTTCCTAATTCGAGTCAATTTGTAACTGGGCTGGTTGGCTGATCTTTGGCCGGGAATCCGTCTTCATTGTAGACCCCGCTGCCCTGGGCCATCCGTCTCCCCGTGCATACGCCCCCTGTTTTGCTTCGTCGCGACTCTTTCCCGCCCCCCCCCCCCTTTTACTTTTTGCATCCAGTCCGGCCCGTTCCCCAATTTTTCTAAATTCCTCCGCGGGCCGGTGGCGTCCTCCGCGACCAGATCGCGTCTCCCGTCCACCTCGCTTTCTTCCCGTCCACCTCGGCTGTCTTTTTTTCCTCTCGTCCCTCGCTTTCGCCCCGAAGTTAATTCGGTTAAGGGCGCGTGCTACAAGGACGGATGGGACGCGCGTCTCAGCTTAACTCTAAGTGGAATCGAATAAAGACTTTCGGCGCCTCCGTGCTTCTCTCTCTCTCTCTCTCTCTCTCTCTCTCTCTCTCTCTCTCTCTCTCTGTGTGTGTGTGTGTGTGTGTGTGTGTGTGTGTCTGTGTGTGTGAAAGAGGGGCGGGGCGGGATAGAGAGATAAACAAAATGGCCATTACCTTCGTAAAGAAAGGAAAAAACAACAGCCAATCACTTGTGAGTGTAAAAGTTTACTTACTAAAACCCCTTGAAGTAGCTTCCGTGATTGTTGTTGTGGTCTTCAGTCAAAAAAGTTCAAATGTTTGTTAAGCTTATGGGACTTAACTACGGGGTCATCAGTCCCTAAACTTACAAACTACTTATGAACTAGCTACAACTAAGGACGGCACAAATATCCATGCCCGAGGGGGGATTCGAACCCCCGACCGTGGTGGCCGTGCAGACCGTGACTGAAGCGCCTCAGTCCCCTCGGCCACCGCGGCCGGCGGTCTTCAGTCCGGAGACTGGTTTGATGCAGCTCTCCACAATACCATAACCTGAGCAAGCCTCTTCAACTCCACATAAGAACGGCAACCTACATCTGTCTGAATCTGCTTACTGTATCCATCTCTTGGTCTTCCTCTGCGGTTTTTACCTCACACACTTCCCTCCAACGCTAAATTCACAATTCCTTGATGTCTAAGAATGTGTCCTACCAATCGATCCCTTCTTTTAGTCAAGGTATGCCAGAAATTTCTTTTCTCCCCAATTCTTTTCAGGACCTCCTCATTAGTTACGCGATCCACCCACCTAACCTTCAGCATTCTTCTGTAACACCACATTTCAAAAGCCTCAATCCTCTTCCTGTCCGCACTGTTTATCGTCCACGTTTCACTCCCATACAAGGCAACACTCCATACAAATGCCTTCAGAAAGGACTTCCTTAGGCTTAAATCAATATTCGATGCTAACAAATTCCTATTTTTCAAGAACGCTTTTCTACCCATTGCCATTCTGCATTTTATATCCTCTGTACTGCGACCATCATTGGTTATTTTACTGCCCAAGTAACAAAACTCATTGCTTCGTTGCCCAATCTAATTCCTTCAGCATCACCTGATATTCTTAGACTGCACTCCATTACCCTAGTTTTGCTCTTGTTAATATTCATCTTATATGCACCTTTCAGCACACTGTCCATTCCGTTCAATTGCTGCTCCAGGTCCTTCGCTGTATCTGACAGAATTACTATGTCGTCGGCAAAACGCAATGTTTTTAATTCTTCCCTCTGAACTTTAATTCCTTCACGAAATTTCTCCTTGCTTTTCTTTATAGCTTGCTGAATGTACAAATTGAAAAACATTGGTGAAAGGCTACAACCCTTTCTTACTTCCTTTCTAACCACTGCATCCCTTTCATGCCCTTCAACTCTATAAATGCTTATTTTGTCGGGCCCGGTTGTGTCCGGTATAAGGCTCAAATCAAATGTTTGTAATTCTACCGGACCAAACTGCGTGGTCATCAGTCCGTAGCTTACAAACTACTGAAACCTAGGTAAACTAACCTAAGGACACACACACACACACACACACACACCCATGCCCCAGGGAGGACTCGAACCTCCACGGCGAGCAACCGCGCGCTCCGGAAACCGAAGGCGTCGCGGGTTCGAAACCCGGTCGGATCTTTTTTTTATGTGGTGTTCGTCTTGGAGATGATGGAAGAAGGGAGGGTCTTGAAACGCGGTACCAGCACGTGAACGGGGTTGCGACACTTGTGAGGCAACGAGCGACATTTCTGAGGACACATGTAGCGGGCGGTCTACAGGGACACCAAAATCTGTCTCATGTCCCGAACAGGTAGCGGACGGTCTACATAAATTCGAATGTCTACGTAGTACGTAGTAGAAAACTAGGTTAAAGACAGGAGATTTTTAATGAGTAAAATACGACAGCGTATTATACATTTATAAGTTGGTTAATAATTTCGCGAATTATTGAAAATGAATTTTTTCTTTTCTCCTGGAAGGCTTTAGGCGGAGAGCAACAGGTTGTGTGTACCTTGTTAGCCTTTTAGAAACACAGATTCACTTTGCTCCAGCACGTAACTGACAATTACACGGATTGTAATTGTTAATTCCCAACAAACACGTGTGTCGAAACACAGACCGTCCTTCTACATTCGGTGCTGTTCTAAACGTATGGACTAGCAACAGTATTTATGCTTCATTTCCACTATAATTTTGTAACTGTTTACTCTGAATTTCCCCAGTTATTATCCACTACGATTTGCTGTGTCCGGTACCACTTTTGCTTTAGCAATGTGTGATCAGAGCAAAGCGGTGGCCGATTCACAAGGAATAACCACAGTCATTAAACATATTCAGGGACGTTTCAGCTTGTTAGGTAACCACGTAACAGGGACCTATTGCACACTTCTTACAGTTAATCGTAATGCCACACTGCAGGCAGGAAAAATAATTTAGTGGGTGTTTCTCTCTGTGTGTGCATACATAATCGAGCCGTAGAAACGGCAGTGGCAAAATGGTACCGAATTACAAGCATTCTCCACTGCAGTGTATAAGGAATCGAGTCAAGGAGAAGGAAAGGAAGCTTCTAGATAACCGGTCCCTGAAACTTCGTGAAATATCCAGGGTATCCTTTCCTCTTCTCAAATCGTGACTGAAGGCTGATGTCTAATAATGAAAAGCTTTGCAGTCTTTAGAGGATAAAAATAAGATTGCGGGAATAAATCGAATACGTCATTCTTGACGAAATTTAGCTGAAACACTGCGGAGAGAGTGAACATGTTATGGGAATAAAAATATGGTGGCTGGAATCATATCCAAACCAAATACGATTTTTTCGACATTTTAACGACACATAGGATCCCAAAAGTCAAGGTTTTTATTTCTTCTCCCTGAATTGTAATTCCATCTCTGAATTTCCCCTTGCTTTCCTCAACAGCTGCTGGGGTGGATGAAATGAAGCCGGAACTCGTCAAATACAGTGGAATGCCAGGTTTCAAAATAGTTACACAGAGTAATGGAAGAGACATGGGAGTCAGGATAGGTTCCGTCTGACTGGACGAAAGCGGTAATCACGCCAATTTTTAAACACGGAAAAAGAAATGTTTGTAATAACTATTGAGGTATCGCTTTAATTAGCGTTGTGGGGAAAATGTTCTCAAGTATTGTTGAAAGGAGAGTGCGAGTATTAGTTGAAGATCAGTTGGATGAAAATCTGTTTAGGCTGTCACGACCAGATCTTTAGCTTACGGCAGATAATGGGGAAGTGCTATGAGGGGAATAGGACATTGTATCTATGTTTTATAGATCTAGAAAAGACTTATGACCGTGTTCCTAGGAGGAAGCTGTTGCAAGTTATACAAGATTATGGAATAGGAGGCAAACTTCTGCAGACAATTAAAGGGCTTTACGTAGACTGTCAGGCAGCAATTAGAGTAGATGGCAAATTAAGCTCACGGTTCAGGGTAGTTTCAGGGGTAAGACAAGGCTGTAACCTGTCACCATTGTCATTCATACTATTCATGGATCATATGTTGAAAACAGTAGACTGGCAGGGCAGGATTAAAATAAGTCGAAACAAAATAAACAGTCTCGAAAATGTAGATGACCTAATTGTGATAGCAGATAGGATTGGAAGGTTGCAAACTAATATTTCAGAGCTGGATCAGAGGTGTAAGGGTTATGATATGAAGATCAGTATTTCCAAAACGAAAGTAATGTCTGTGGGAAAGAGTTTTGGACAGATTGAGTGTCAAATAGGAGGAACAAAGATAGAACAGGTAGACAGTTTCAAGTACCTGGGATGTATTTTCTCACAGGATGGCAACATAGCGAAAGAACTGGAATCGAGGTGCAGCAAAGCTAATGCAGTGAGTGCTCAGCTAAGATCTACTCTCTTCTGCAAGAAGGAAGTAAGTACCAAGACTAAGTTAGCAGTGCATTGCTCTATTTTTCGACCAAGTTTGTTGTATGGGAGTGAAAGTTGGGTGGATACAGGTTAACTTAGAGGTTACAGATATGAAAGTGGCAAGAATGATTGCAGGTACTAATAGATGGGAACAATGACAGGAGGGTGTCCATAATGAGGAAATCAAAGAAAAACTGGGAATGAACACCATAGATGAAGCAGTTAGAACAGACTGAGATGCTGATGTTACACGCATGAGAGAAACAAGGTTACCTAAGAGACTCGTGAGCTCGGCAGCGGAGGGTAAGAGGAATCGAGGTAGACCAAGAAGAAAGTAGTAAATGTAGTATGCAGCATTGGTCGTATTTCTATTGTTTTAGCAGATCTTCATTACACCAGATGATCATTATATGATCGAAATCGACCTGCTAAAACAATAAAAATACGACCAGTGCTGCATACTGCATTTACTATATTCATTATTTTGTGGTCGTTGAGCACAGCGTTTCAAAAAATGGAATCAAACCTCAAGAAGAAAGTACTTACAAGCAAAGTACTTGGGCTCGAACAGACACATATACACCAAAATCGTATGAGAGATAATGTAAAGATCCCTTATTGCACTAGTGATACTCCCGCATCTGCAAAACTCTGCAGTCGTCCGTTAGAGGCCTCTGCGTAGCCTTGCCGCATTGCACTTTGACCTGTTGGTTCGCCAGTAGGGACGGTGCAGTGTGCCTCCGAAGTTGTGTTTTGTGATGTTATTTGTGTGGTGAAGCGACAGATGGGGCGGCGATTGCTAATCAATTCTGCTAATGTATTGCGATTGGTTGAGATGAAGTTACGAAGAACCATTCTTCGTGAAGATGGTATTAGTGTAGAAGATGAATCATTCGCATGTTTTCTCGTATCTGTTATAGTACAGAAATATGAGCTTAAGTTAGATACTGTTGTAACACTACCACATAATGATGATAATACGGATGATAATGACGAACAACCCATTGCAAGCGGTAGTGCTATGGTAAGTGCGGGAAGAGGCGATGGAAGCAGTGGCAGTGAATACCAACAGTCTTCCGAGAAGAAGGTTAAAGTTGAAAATCATCACGGCTTTTGACGACAATTCGCTAGAGAACATGTACGATGATTATTACATAAGTTATAGATAAGATATCTGCATTACGTATGGCGTCTACAATTACATCTTCAGTGCTATCTAGAGCATGGTTGCAGAGCTTTGCAGAAAAACGACACCCACCAGCACATTGAGGTGTACGTAGAGATCCAGTAACCAAACGTTGATAAAGATATGTTTGTTCGAACCCATGTAATTTCCTGGTTAGATTCGGTTAATAATGGTTTTCAAGTAAAAGGCTTAACATCAGACGAGGCAGCTATGTTAGCATTGAGTAAGGGATGATGGAGGAATTTTATCAGGGAGACTATGCTCCAGACTGAACGTTGTAAGACATAATCAGTCTCTAATGATAACGATGATTTCCTTAACAACTGGAATAGAGTACAGATTAAATAACATCGGGGAAAGGCTGCAATCCTGTCTTACTGCCTGCAGCCGAAATAAATTGATAATGCATTCTTACAGTCTGAAAAATTTGATTCCCTGTTTTTATGCGACGTGCCATATAGCTTGCAGTGCACATGTATGGTTCGAAAGGTATCAGAATGGGTATTCTGTAGTTCGCTGGCCACCAGACGAACGAGGTCGAGAATCGGTTGCGACAGCTTCACCGCGCCATGCATCCCAAATGGCAGGTATCGCACCCCAGTAGTTTCAGAACTTCAGTGAGTGCCTTCATGCTCGTTTCGCACCGCTCCGGTACATAAAAAGAGTGATCATTCGGGCTTGTGGTACTTTCGCTTATCTCGACACTGGTGGGTGGTAGCTTCACAACTGTGTGTCTTCGCTGGGAGATTTCCGCCTTCGCGTCTCGCCCGGCGTCCAGTTGACTGTAGAGCCCAGCAGTAGAGGGTGAAGCTGTGCATCCCTGTGCTTGGGTAGAGGGTGGAGAGAAAGTGGTGCGACTCCCCGCGGCACGGGACAATGGCGGACACAATGCGCTGGACTCCAGCAGACCTGGAGGGCCCTGGGCGTTGCGGCTTGTCCAGTGGGGGCTGTTGCTGGAGCCGGAGGCCTCGGGCGCAAGAGCAGGTGCCCGCCACGCCAGCCGGCCATATATTACCCGGACCTGGGCCACCCCTTTGTCTGCGGCGGCCTTCATTCAGGAGAAATCGGCCGCCCCTGAAAGACATTCCGCGGGGCCCGTGCCGGCTTTGAAGTGTCCGTGCCAAAGCGGCAAGAGTGTTCGGGGCCGCAGGACAGGCCGGTCGGGACAGCTACTGTCCGCTAGCGATTTCTGTCACTGCTACTCTCAGTAGCTGCGATTCTTAATTGCGATTTGTTACACTTTACAGTCGCAGTTCACGAATTCACAACTACTGTCAGGTAGTGATGTCTGTCACTGCTACTTTCAGTATCTGTGATTCTTAATTGCGATTTGTCACACCTTACAGTCGCAGTTCAGGAATTCACAACTACTGTCAGGTATAGTAGTGATTTCTGTCATTGCTACTTTCAGTATCTGCGACTCTTAATTGCGATTTGTCACACGTTACAGTCGCAGTTCACGAATTCACAACTACTGTCAGCTAGTGATGTCTGCCATTGCTACTTTAAGTATCTGCGATTCTTAATTGCGATTTGTCACACTTTACAGTCGCAGTTCACGAGTTCACTACTACTGTCAGGTAGTGATGTCTGTCACTGCTACTTTCAGTATCTGCGATTCTTAATTGCAGTTTGTCACTGTTTACAGTCGAAGTTCACGAATTCACAACTACTGTCAGCTAGTGATTTCTGTCACTGCTACTTTCAGTATCTGCGATTCTTAATTGCGATTAGTCACCGTTTACAGTCGCAGTTCACGAATTCACTACTACTGTCAGGTAGTGATTTCTGTCACTGCTACTTTCAGTATCTGCGATTCGTAATTGCGATTTTTCACAGTTTATAATATTGCAGTTCATGAATTCACAACTTGTATGTCTCCTCACTAAAAGCAAAGAGCAATTTCCGTGATATCTGCTCTTTTTGTGACTTCTGCTGTCTTCATTAAAGATAAAGGTGAAGCACTGAATTAAAATTTGTGATGCGGCCGGGAATCGAACCCAGACTTCCATGCATACTAGATAAACGTCTTAGTACTTTTTTTTCAGGTATGTCTATGCTTTTCGGTCGTTGGTTCAGTTCGTTCTTGGTTGTTCGTTGAACATTTGGCTCAGCTTTTTTATTACAGAGGGCGGTTAGCCCCTTGACCGGGCACACTGAGCCACGGCGCCGAATCACTAGACCACCGCACCACTACCGACTAAGGCGCTTCGGAACAGTCTAAGTACGACTTCCCTCCACGTCACAAACTCTAATTCAGTTTCTGTATTCCATGAAATATTGTCACAACTGCCAAGGCTCTCCATGCAGCTGAATAGCACTTGGGCAATGGACATATTGCAACATTCCTGACTTTAACCTTACGCTAAGGTGATATAAATATCATTATAAATAGAATTTAAAAACCCTCAGACTGTTTTTCGTCATGGCTTCTGATAATTTTGTGACTTCTGCTGTATATTTATTATTTATATTTATTTCTGTAGTTTCATGATTTCTCCAAATATTTCGGACAAAAATAATGCAAATGTAAGGAATAAATAGTATAAAATCAAATATATTAATTATTATATTGTCTCTATATGTATTTAATTTTAAATTATTTAAATCTTCATTAAACTTTTGTTCAAAATACTTCAAAATATATAAATGTACAGGAATCTTCTCCTTACATATTAAAAGAATCTACGAAAACTAAAGTCAGTCGGCCAGATCGAACTACCCAGCCGATTTCCTTCGTCGTTGTTTTAAACGAAAGGTATTCATTCGTAGATTTGCCACCAAGTATCAGAATTGACTTAAGTCTCTCCATCCTTTATTTTCATTCAAGCGCGGTATCCTTCTCTCCTTGTATTGAATATTTTAATCGGTTTGTTTTACGATACCTTCGGATCTAAATAAGGTACGCAGTTCTTTTTGATCTAACAAGTCAGCGGATCAAGTTCTTTCATTTGCGCTTCTAAACACTTGCATTGACTGATTTTGAACAAAACTATGCGTGAACATTCAACTTTACTTCCATTTTTTCTCAACTTCTTTGTCATCCCACTAACGGTGATAAGTATTCGCACGGGTCCTCTAGTAAATGTAAAAAATAAATATAAAATTAAATATATTATATTATCTTTATATATTAACTAAAACAAAATCAAGACGACTGTTTCTATAGTCTGTCTGTTCTTCATCAACATACAATTTTTTTTAACAGGAAATCCTACCGCTTACTTCCTCGAATAACGACGTGCACACGATATATACTGGATTCTATGACGGAAATTCTCCAGTGAGATGCGAAAATGTCTGGTTCCGTACCGCTGATAGTCACACACAAAGAAAGACGAAAATAAAGACGAAAATCGAGTTACAAGGTAACCACATGGGTACCGTATTTTAGAATTTCTTTATGTTTATGGTACGCGAAGTTCAGAACTTAAATAACCATCATCCAATGCCATTCGACGCAACTCTCAAAAATTCTCGAGAAAATCGTCTTTGAAGTCTTAAAATTACAGGTAAGTACCTATAATTAAATCAGAGCATCTGTCGGTGTAGCTCAGATGGTATCGTTCTTGCCTCACAACCGTGGAGTCGGTGGTTCGTATCACGCTGTGTCAGATTCTTTTAGGTTATTTCCGAATTCAGTTACATAAAATATTTAGGGGGTTGAGTCAGTTTTTGTTTTACTGTATGTAGACGAACTGAACCCCTTATCACCTAACACAATGACGGAGTAGGTTAGGTGCTTGGAAAGTCTTTAGTAGCTATGGTGATGAGTTTCCAAAAACAGCGTTGTAGCTCTTCACAAACTGAACAATCGAAGACTACCGTCATCAACTAACAGTCAAGCCAATAATGAATAAAATGTAACTTATGCTTTTTTATTGAAATCATCATTATTAACATTTTATGAAATATAGAGAATTAGAAATAAACAAAAATACGTGCATTTTTCTTAAAAATTACCACTAGATATTAAAAAAGTAAAAAAAAAAAAAGGTAAAAAAAAAAAAAGGTAAAGCAATCAACAATCCGAAGATTGGTTTGAACACCACAGCGCTTTACTAGGCATGGTCCTGTTTGGAGGTGGTATGCCGTTGCCTTCCTTCGACCTTCGAACTCACTTACCCAGCCATTTATAGGGGGACCTACAGTTTAACGTGGGTTCCGAACCACGGTGCTACTCGGTATTTCTCACATGAGCAATACTGCCAGAGGTGAAAGAAGTGGAAAGTGACAGATAAAAATCCTAGCACCTGGCGGGGATCGAACCCGCGACCTTTGGACTTGTAGTCTGGCACTCTTACCACTGAGCAACCGAGGCGCACAGATATTAAAATTGTGTAAGTATTCGAACACAATGAAAAACTTAAAATAAAGATGTGATATGGTAGGATACGAAACACTGTCTTTATGGCTGGGAGGTCAGAATGTTACCACCTGTGTTACATCGACAGATGCTAAAAGTGATTTAAGTACTGGTAATCACTCATAATTCCAAAATTTCAAACTCGATTATCTCGAGATTTTTTTGAGAGTTGCGTCGAATGGCTTTGGCTTACTGTTATTTGAGTTTTGAACATCACGTACCGTAACTATATTAAAAAAATCTAAAATCCGATACCCAAGTGGTCTAATTGTTACACACAAGCTTTCGTAATTTTTTTCCCCTTCATCAGGTAGGAGGTAGGAGATGGAAGGGAAGGGTACTCACAACCTAGACCGTGAGGTGAGGTCCCTATATACTTCTCATTACCATTCCGTCGCCAAGCGCCAAGCGAACTGCAAATACACTCTCGGGTATGAATAATGAGGTGTCTAGACCCACGGGGCTATTAAGCACTTGTTTCGCGGCAGGACCACGAAACCACACGGAGCTCCAAGCGCCCATCCACACACACACACACACGCACGCGTGGTATGCGCGTCATCCGCTATTGTCTCTGGCGGATGACATACCTGGCGTTCTATCCACGGCCACTTCGTCTTAGCTCCCCACTGTTGATCGATGCCCCCCCCCCTCCTGCTCTGTCCACGAGACGAGCCTCTGACCCGCGACGAGGTTAAAAGTGTATTTGACAAGACTTCGGATCCAATTAGGCGTGATTTATGCCGGCCCACGTTAATTGCGCAGCCAGCTCTGCTATCACCGACCCGACGCCCGCCTAATTGGTTTTTGCCCGCGGCCTCAGGTGATTAGCAATTGTTTTGCGCCCTCACATCTCGTGTGTGTCTGTGTGTCCGGAAATCTGGACGAGTTCTTGTCGGCCAAATTTGTCTCGCCTTATTACCTCGCTGAAATAGAACGCACGGGTCGATTGCCATCATTTTTGTATTCGCGATTGCCACACCCTGCTATTTATATTGTTTTCTTGGCCTCCATGGTTGTTAGTAACGCTTCAGACATCGTAACAGGTGCTGGTGTTGCGTTCCGAAATACAAATACAAAACCGTACTTCCTGCAGGCACAGAAACTAAAGTTTGTTGCGCATGTATGTGGGGTCTGTTCTTTCGAAAATGTTCGAAACAAATGTCTCAGTTGCACAGTGGTAGAGTGGCAGATTATGATTCCGAAGGTCGCGGGTTCGATCCCCGCCAGTCCACTTCTTTCGATCCCCGCCAGGTCCACTTCGTGGTCCGCATCGTGATGCGGAACCCATGTTAAACTGTAGGTCCCCCTATAACTGGCTGGGTAAGTCAGTTCGAAGGTCGGAGGAAGGCAACGGCATAACACCTCCAAACACGACCATGCCTAGTAGAGCACTGTGCTGTTCAAACCACTATTCGGATTGTTGACTGCTTTACCTTACAAAGGAATTTGCATTAGCTAGTAGTGGATATCGAATTAACCCTTTAATGCATGACTTTTTATTTGAAAATATAAAAACCACGATTAATGTATAGTGCGTATATAGTGAGAAAAATATTGAAAAAAAATATTCCTTAAAATTATTACGCACTAGTAGCAATAAAGAGTTCATAGCTGGTCAGCTATATAGTGCTCCAATCATGTACCCGATACAGTAAATCACTACGTTTACATGAACACATCTTCCGGAAGACGAAAACCGATGGCAGCTGAAAAACAGCTCATTCAGTTCCTGACTTAGTCCGCACAATCGATATTTTTCCTTATTTAAATATCAAATTTTTATATAGCTTATGAGACTTAACTACGGGGTCATCAGTCCCTAAACTTACAAACTACTTATGAACTAGCTAATCCTAAGGACGGCACAAATATCCATGACCGAGGGGGGATTCGAACCCCCGACCGTAGTGACCGTGCATACCGTGACTGGAGCGCCTCAGTCCCCTCGGCCACCGCGGCCGGCTTCTTTATTTAAATTCACAGGTTTATATTCACTCTAATATTTATACTTTTATTTCACATTAGAAAATATCACTCTTTCCTTATGTGCAGTAAATTCTTAACGAGAAAACACAATCTGACAAGCCAAGAACGCTTCAAAAACAGTTGCATTTACATGGGCACGATAATCGATTGTGGAACTGGAAAACCGCTTTAGAGAAGCAGTTAACTGTCGAAATGATTCAGTAGCAGTCTGCAGTTTATAATTTCTAGGACGCGCTACATAGCATATGTAACACTAGTCTATAAGGTGATTATGTCGAAAAATAAATATGGTTTTCCCCAAACACTTTGGTAGTTTTTATTTTTGAATGGACTTTTCAAACACTTATCGTATTTATATTTTTTGTTCCAAACAACCTACAGAATTACCCTTCAGCAACCGGGGGGAAACCTCGTGATTCACATCTACATCTACATAGATACTCTGCAAATCACATTTAAGTGCCTGGCAGAGGGTTCATTAACCACTTTCATAATCTTTCTCTACCGTTCCATTCTCTAACAGCGCGCGGGAAGAAAGAACACCTAAATCGTTCAGTTTTCGATCTGATTTCTCTTACTTTGTTGGGATGGTCATGTCTCCCTATGTAAGTGGGTGCTAGCAAAATATTTTCACTTTCATTAGTAAAAGTCGGTGATTGAAATTTCGCAAATAGAACTTGCCGCAACGAATAACGTCGTTCTTTTAATGATTGCCACCTCAAGTCGTGTAACATCCCCCCCCCCCCCCCCCCGTAATGCGATAAAAGAAAACGAGCTGCTCTTCTTTGAACCTTTTCAATGTCTTTCGTCAGTCGCACCTGGTGAGGGTCCCACACTGGGCAACAGTACTCCAGGAGAGGACGCACAAGTGTGATGTAGGCAGTCTCTTTTGTGGAGCTGTTGCATCTTTGAAGCGTTCAGCCAATAAAACGTAACCTTTGGATCGCCTTCCACACAATATTTTCTATGCTTTATTTCCAGCCTAAGTTGTTCGTAATTTTAACTCCTAGGTATTTGGTAGAATTTACGACTTTAAGGTTTGACTGTTTTATCGTGTAATTGAAGTTCAGCGGATTTCTTTTAGTGGTCATGTGCATTACTCCACACTTTTCATTATTTAGTGTTAATTGCCAATTTTCGCATCATGTAGAAATTTTGTCTAAATCGTTTTGCAATTGATTTCACTAACCGATAAACGACAGCATCATCCGCGAACTGTCTAAGAGAGCTATTTAGATTGTCTCATAAATCGTTTATAAACACAAGGAAGAGTAGGGGACCTATAACGCTTCCCAGTGGAACGCCAGATATCACTTCTGTTTTACTCGATGACTTACCGGCAATTACAACGAACTGTGTCCTTTCTGGTAGGAAATCGTGAATCCAATCGCACAATTGAGGAGATATTCCATAAGCACGCAATTTCATAAGAAGCCGCTTGTGGGGTACAGTGTCAAAAACCTAGCGGAATTCCAGAAATATGGAATCGATTTGAGATCCCTTGTCGATGGCACTTATCACTTCATGTGAATAAAGGGCAAGCTGTGTTTCGCAAGAGCGATACTTTCTGAATCCGTGTTGACTACTGGTTAATAGGTCGTTCTCTTCAACGTAGTTCATAATGTTCGAACAAGCATATGTTTCAACATCCTACTGCAAATCTACGTCAATGAAATGGGCCTGTAATTTTGGGGATCACTCTTATTGCCTTTCTTGAATATTAGAGTGACTTGGGCAACGTTCCAGTCTTTGGGGCCGCGGTGGAATAGCCGAGCGGTCTAAAGCGTCTCGCTGCGGAGCGCGCGGTTGCTCGCCGTGGAGGTTCGAGTCCTCCCTGGGGCATGGGTGTGTGTGTTGTACTTAGGTTAATTTACCTAGCTTTAAGTAGTTTGTAAGGTACGGACTGATGACCACGCAGTTTGGTCCGATAGATTTACAAACATTTGATTTTTGAACAGTCTTTGGGTACGGATCTTTAGCTGAGTGATCAAAAAAATGTTTCAAATGTTTGTTAAGCTTATGGGACTTAACTACGGGGTCATCAGTCCCTAAACTTACAAACTACTTATGAACTACTTACGAACTAGGACGGCACAATTATCCATGCGCGAGGAGGGATTCGAACCCCCGACCGTAGTGGCCGTGGATACCGTGACTGGAGCGCCTCAGTCCCCTCGGTCACCGCGACCGGCGCTGATTGATCGGTTGTGTATGATAGCTAAGTATGGAGCTATTGCATCAGCATACTCTGATAGGAATCTAGTTGGTATACAATGTGGCCGGGAAGATTTGTTTTTGTTTAGTGACTTGAGTTGTTTTACTCCTCCAGGAAGATCTACTTCTAAATTTCGCATACTGGCACCTTGCTTAGAACCAGTGGCGTAACTAAGAGGGGGGGGGGGATGAGGGGGATAGAACCCCCCCCCCCCAGAAACCGAAAAAAAAGAAGAAAGAAAGAAAGAAATCTTATAACAGCAATCTGGTAAAGGTAAAGATTGGAAACTTTGGGTGTTTTACCATAAGCTTTCAACGGGAGTAGTAGATGGTAGTCTGTCTGGAAACTAACTAAAACTTTGCTCGTCAAGCAGATCTATCCCCCCCCCCCCCAAAGCCAAGTCCTAGTTACGCCATTGCTTAGAACATTGTTCCAAGGCGAGGAAATTTACAAGGTAATGTAATGGAACATGAAGTATTGAGCTACTGTGCTCTCAGTGCACCGAACAACTAGCAGAACTCATCGTTAAAGGACTCAGTGTTAACCAGCAGTTCGTCCTTGCAAAGCACCGCGGCTGTACGTTCGAGTTCAGAGGAGACTGTAATGCGCAGTGAGATAAGACTTTCTCGCTTTCTCAGCCGCGCGCCTATCTCGCTAACATCGCCCAGGTACGGCCTGTACACGCCGGATACCTGTGTACCTGCGTGTGCGACCGGACAGGTGTAATTATGAATGTCGACGCTATGACGGCGTCGAGTAACCGCCGTCCTCCCCGTGTGCAACTGTAATTTCGCGATAGCCATCTGCAGAAGCTCCTACGCTAGAGCTTAAAATAAAAGAATTACCCACTCAGCCTTTTGACACGCCTTGGCAGGATGTGCGTGGCTTCCGGTTTGTAAGCCCTCCTGTCCTGCTGCTGTAGTTGGAAAGGCAGAAGGCAGTTACCAGGCGCAGTAAGAACTGAGCATATGTAGCGGGTGTTTATAGGAACTAGATCGCCAGCGCAAAAAAAAAAAAAAAAAAAAAAAAAAAAAAAAAAAAAAAAAAAAAAAAAAAATAATAATAATAATAATAATAATAATAAAAAAAATGTTAAAATGCTTGTAAAGTAAACTGGTGCGGTTATCAGTTCCCGGGCTTACAAACTAATTTAAACTAACTTACCCCTTCACTGCGTTGCATTGCAGATGTGCAAAGTGAAGTTTTAAGTCTCGTCATTGACCTACAAGTTTAACTCAAGATACTGCCTTGCAGATATTCAGTGCTGCCTTATAACGTTAACTGAACAGATTCTGCCAGTAGAATGGGCTACAGTCCAAACAGTATGTATTTCTCTTTGTAGCATTCCCAGAACAACACACAGTACTAGTGCTCTCTATTAACGATCATTTTTAATAGCTGCAAGCAGCAACATTCATGAATTACGTATATCCATTTTTGTGTCCCAGCCTCGTCGCCGCTTTTGTGTCTCGTTTCCGTCGTAGGTGTCGGTGGCCGAGTAGGAAGAGACCGACACAGGAATAAAGGATGCACGCTTGTGCAGATACGGAGGGGAGCAGCCAGTGGGACAGCAGAAACTAGAAACACTAGAGTAAATTAGAACGAGATATATATTGCACAGAATTTATACATTACTTAACTTTTACATAATTCATACTGCAGAATGCTGATACATAGTTGAGCTAGAGGCCTTCCTAGTGTCTATCCGATAGCCAAGTCTTCACTGGTGCCTATCTGATTCCGAAGTGTTAACTGGTTCCTATCTCAGTCGCAAGTGAACGATGCAGTTCAGTGGTGGCCACGAGCGGAGTTGTAGCAGAGGGCGCTCGTGGCTGACGTCGTGAGAACGCCGCGCCGTGCGTGCATGGCGGCGCGCGGCGAAAGTAGGTGGCGCGCACTTTAGACTTGTGCGACACCACATCCATTTCACACGGTTTTGCATAAGTGCAAAGTGGTAAAGATGAATAATTTTCTTTAAGTTTCACGCATTTTTGCATAAATACAAAGGGTAAATATACAATTTGTTTCCAAATTTTAGATTGTGTAGCTTTTTTAGGACATTTTTCTCGGTATCCTTGAACAAATTCTAATACGAAAGACATTATGTGATGTGGAGGGTTAAGCTAAGCCGCGGTGGAGTAGCCGAGCGGTCTAAAGCGCTTCGCTGCGGAGCGCACGATTGCTCGCTGTCGGGGGTTCGAGTCCTCCCTGGGGCATTGGTGTGTGTGTTGTCCTTAGGTTAGTTTATCACCCAGACGATGGCCGCTTGCAATAGTGGCCGAAACGTCGATGAAATATTTGATATATTAACGATGCGGTCCAATACCCAGAAGAGTTTTAGCAACAATAGTTTATCTTAGTTTAAGTAGTTTGTAAGTTAGGGACTGATGACCACGCAGTTTGATCCCATAGATTTACGAACAACTGAACATTTTTTGGTTAGGCTAAGGACAACAAACACACGCATGCCCGAGGGAAGACTCGAACTTCCGACGTCGAGCAACTGTGCGCTCCAAAGCAAGGCGTCCTACAGATCTCGCACACTCCACTGTCTGTGCTCGAAACGCGAACTATTGTCTTTACAAAGTAATGAAAGTGAAAAAGTTATTATTTTAAATGTTTCGTTCAAGAAAACGGTTTGATTATAATCGTGGCTGTCCGCATTACTATTACTTCCTCTATGCAAAAGTTCTCTGTCTCTAGCTATGCTAGCCGCGTGGTCTAAAGCATCATGCTACGGACTGGGCGGCCGCTCCCGCCAGAGGTTCGAGTCCTCCGTGGTTCATGTGGGTGGGTGTGTTTTCCTTAGTGTAAGTTAGTTTAAGTAGTTGGTAAGTGTAAGGAGTGACATTCCTCCCAACTTTTACGGTTTTTCTGTAAAACTTACGGAAATCGCATCATTTTACGGCTTTACGGATGGACGGTGCTATTTTGCGACTTCGCGGATAAAAATTCGAAACGTTAACATTCGATAATCATACCCTTGTACAATCGATTGTTTGCGTGGGTCGAAGGTAAGTCTAAGATAATCGATAACTATGGTTTGCACTTACAACAGTGCGATGTTTGTGTCGCCATTGGATTTGAATCTAAAGGCGCGATAATAGTTCTTCCAGTTGTCGACAGGCTGTGTTCTGCAAATTCAAACAAGTTACGGTGATTGAGTTATCGTCAGTCAGAAGTAGAACATAGTTATCTAACTCCATAATATAGATAAATCCAATTTCTTTTCACCAGTGAGAAAGTACTTCTTTACGTATTGCCTGTGACTACATCTTCAAGTTTGCACTCGAGGTGAGACAAAATTGAAGCACAGTTCTCTTCCATTCGTTTTTCTTGGAATTTTTTTCCTATTATGCAAGAGAGAGAATCAAACTATAGTCGAACTAGCACGTGATTTGCAGTATTATTTTTTGCCCTTGTTATGTAAAAATAGTTTTATTGTATAAAGTGTTTTTCAGCTATCTCATATCTGCTTAATTTATCAAGGATGTCCTGTTTTGTGTGCTCTAAAACGGTATCCCCCATGCCTGCTGCTATTTAAGTTGAATTTCTTCGCGATTGTTATGTTCAGCCTGTTTGTCCTATAAATTTCAAATGCTTCGGGAAATACCGATATAAAACAGCCAAAAATGACCGTATTACCCCATTTTACGGTATCGGATTCTTAAAATTTTTTCTTTAAATATCAACAGCTGTAGCGCATCAGTGGTTGTGGATTCTGTGGCCGTGTGTGGCAGTAAGAGATTAGGAGTCCGCGGAATGTGACCGCAGAGACGTCGGGCAGCTGCCGTCAGCCGTCAGCCTGGATGGAGCCGTCGACTGTCAGCTGACCCGCTGACTGCTGACTGACTGGTTTTTGCGGCTCGGACGCTCCCCAGCCCGCTACACACAATGGGCCGGCCGCTCTGCCGACCGTGCCCTGTGTGGCCCATCACGCATTCTGTCGGCGTTTAGTCCAAACACAACTTATTTAAATCGCAGGACATAAATTTCCCGGCGTGCTGGCGTTTTACGCGTCTGGAATGGAGACGTCTCCTGCGGCCGAGGAAACAACGAACCGCGGTCCAGTCTCCCTGTCTCTTCTCTATAAATACAGACCGACCGCGGCGCAAGGAAGAGCTTGCGGATCTCGGCACTGCCCTCGAACGGCATACCGCAGGTGTGACACAGAAAAACGCCAACATTTCCACAATCCAATAAAACTACAACTGACGAACACAAGAAATTTGATTCGTAATCGGTATCTTACAACTTTGTCATTTTTAAATCATTGATGTTATTCATCTTTTTTTTTTTTTTTTTTTTTTTTTTTTTTTTTTTTTTTTTTATCCGTCTTCAAGATTGCGTCTTTTTATGCGAATACTAGCTGAAAACCCGGCGTTGCCCGGGTATTTATTTATTCCTGCCATTTTTCAGGTATATACTCATTTGTATTAGGGCTGTCTGTCTGTAAAATCTCTTGGGAATACAATTAGTAGTAAAGAGGTAAAAGATTAAAACTCGGTGCGTGATGGCGCGGTTTTCCACGAACGTTACTGTTTACGTGCTTATATCTCATGAACTACGTGTCGTACTGTGATACAGTTTAGAAGGTACACTCAACTATATGTGTGTATACTGCCTGTAAAATTTCTTACAATGTGTAGTGTTCAAATTATAAATTGTAACGTCATACCGAGAGCCATAGTTTTACTCCATAAACGGCGGAAAAGTAGTAAGCAAGAAACTTTTTTCCTTTCATCATTTTACTATGGTTGCCTCCGAGAAAAAGTTTAATAAAGGTTTGAAATTATGTTTAAAGTTTGTTGCATGTCGCTAAGTACTGTCATTTTCATACAGTGTATTTCGAAAGTCTCGCCGTATTATATGGCATTTTTTGCGATTTCTATTGGTTATGACGTAATATCTTTGGAACAATGTGCCGTATGTGATTCTTAACCATGCAGCAATTGTTACCTCACAGTAAGGAAAGTGTGTACCAAATTTGGTTGAAATCGGTCCAATGGTTTAGGAGAAAATGAGCAACAATGTCGCAAAATGCAGCAGTTTTTCGCGCGAAATCATTGTTTATGACGTCATATCTCGTGGTTCTTACACTTACGGCGACCATCCTCATGGATTGAAGCTTACGTGTAGAAAATTTCATAAAGATTGGAACAAAACTGTAGATTTGTATGAAACACGTACAAACATACGGACATTCTGCTTTATATATTAGACAGATGTCAAAGCCGGAAAATTCATGATCAAAACAATGCTCATAAACGACACCTCGGACTTTTAGGTTCTAAAAATCTTAAATTAACTACCTGAAATGGTTCTATCACTTAGGAAAATAGGTTATAAAAATCAGTAAATAGGTAACCAAAATCTGACATTTCATTGTCTAGAAAGATAAACCGATTCACAAAAATCCATATTATTTTATTGTCAACTAGCTTAAACCCGCTCGCTATAAGCTATATTTCAATACTGTGCTATGAGACTGAATACTAAGTAGTGTAGATCAAATCACACGTAAAAATGCACTTCTTTCGAAGAATCCAATTACGAAATTCAACAATAATGATTGTAATAATATCACAAATCGATCACTTGATGTAATGTGCGAAACGTCAAACCGATTTTTTTAAAGAGATGTATTAAAAGAAATTTATTATTCTTATATTTCCTTATTCCTATGTTTGTCCTTACAGAGAAAGAGCTGAAGACACTGTATCACGCATAGACTAAAGATATGGTCTGTGGCATCACGTTTCGCTGTATGTAACCTCCTTGCTATAGAGTCGCTAACGTCATCGCTGGCCTTCAGTCCGAATTTTTTTTTTTTATAATTTGACGACTTTCTACCACCATTTCTTCCATCCTATTATAGCTATCGGCATGGAACTGCTATGGTGTACAACGGGAGACTTCGGACAACAATTACACACTGACCATTCCTCTGCGTTCTGTAGTTTTCGCTGCAGAGCGAAATATTAACACACGTAGAATTGTATAGACACCGATAACTTTATATCCCAATATACTCAACCCTTTTATCATTATCAACCCTCAAGCAACAATGCAACCAATCAAACCATTTTCAAAGAGTAAATATAATTTTCAAAGAGTAATTACTGTTCGGCATTTAGCGTTATATTCTTCAAATTACTAAATATCTATCAGATCGCTATGAAACCGTGCCTAAATCCTTTCTCAGGTATAAATTAGTAACTGTACAAATATTTAGGTTTCTGCATCTTGTCGTACGGACGTGATAAGGGTACACCGAACAGATATATATATATATTGCCATGATATATAGATTGCCATGAAACCGGGCCTAAAGCCTTCCCCGGGTAGACATTAGTAACTGTACAAATTTTTAGCTCTATATATCTTGTGGTTCAGACGTGATAAACGTACACCGAACAGACATTCACATTTATAGGTATAGATTGATGCCATTTATCTTTTTCTTAAAAAAAAAAAAAAAAATAAATAAAATAAAAAATAAAAAAATAAAAAAAAATTACCGACCTTTAGATGGCATCTTTTTGTACGAACACAGATGTCAGAGCCGGAAAATCACGCATCAAAACAATGCTCATGAACTAAACCTCGGACTTTTAGATACTAAAAATCTTAAATTAGGTACCTGAAATAGGTTCTACCACTTAGGAAAATAGGTTATAAAAATCAGTAAATAGGTGACAAAAATCTGAAATTTTATTGTCTAGAAAGATGAAACAGATTCACAAAAATCCAAATTATTTTATTGTCAATGTCCAATGCAGTCACAGTAAATAACATTCACTTTCACTAGATTTTCCAATGAGAAACTGCATCCCTTGTATGTTAATAGCATCTTATATGAAAAGAATGAGCGTTCCACGTCGACGGATGTCACCGGAAAATATTTAAATGACGGCATTAGGCGCAATGGGATGGCACACTCATGTTCTGTTGATTTACCTGATCAGGTGTCAGAAACTGTGCAGAGGGTGGTCAGTCCTTTTTGAGGGGGGGGGGGGGGGGGAGAAATACTAAAATGAGCTCTAACATGGAAATTAAGTGTTTCGGGACACATGCCCACATATTTTCTTTCATGAGGAATGTTTCCTGAAAGTTTGGCCGTACCTTTTTGTAATACCCTGCATAGCACTCGCCTACATAGGCAGACATGATCATCATAATATAATAAGAGAAATCAGAACGAAAACAAAGAAAGATTTAAGTGTTCATTTGTCTCGCGAGCTATTTGAGAGCAACTAGAGAGAAATATCACAAAAGTGGTTCGATGTATCCTCTGCCATGCACTTCGATGTAACTTGCAGACTATTTATGTAGATTAGTATTGCCTGTGGTCGAAAATCGACCAATTGTGTTTACAATGGTCACTGAGGTAAAATTTTACGTATCATGTCGGCGGCCTCGCGTGATTATGTTGGCAACATCAACAACACGATAGAAAATCGTTGCCCAGTTGTTCGAACCACATAGAATGACTCGATTAGTGTATCGTACAGACCATGAAGTAAACAAATAATGCTGTTCCTGCTTTATGGTTGACAGATTCTTGTATGTACCCTCGTCCGCTCAGTAAAAATAATTGCCCTCGTAAAGGGAAGATTCCATGAGAAAATATCAGCGTAGTCAAGTGATTGGCTAAAATGAAGAGTAACAGGATTCTCACTATTCAGCATCTGTTGCCAACATTATCATAGGAGACCGCTGGGATATTTGGTAAAATTTAGCCGGCACTGGGAGGTATGAAACGGTATCTTTTACGTGTTAAGGAAAATGCCTGACACAATAACAACAAATAAAAACGGGAGTAGATACTTCTCGTGCCATTTTCGAATTATATAACTTTCATCACCGTAATATTTGAAATGGGACTACAATTTCGGTGTTCGTCTATTTATACAACGCCAAGAAATAATGTTATTTCGATACTGCGATATTCAGAATTCCAGAGCTGACAACATGTCGACTTGGTAGTTCCCACCCGAGCACCGCTAGATGCCTCTCCCGGCGCATCATCATTTATATTGGCATTCATATGAAAACACCCATTTCCTTTAACAACTCCTAATCACTGCGAAAATGAAGCATTTGAACGGCACAAGAAAGTGAGTTGGGAGCACTCCATGTTTCGATATTCACTTATTTTAATACTGAAGATGCGCTGCATTACAGTGTCTTTGGTCGAGGCGAATAGCCAATCAGTGAGCTGATTGTTGGAGAATGTAGAACTCGATCCAAGCTGTAGGTAGGAAAATTTCTACTTCCTTTTATCACTTTTAATGGCTAAATGCACACATAATATTTATATTCGTCAAATCTACAACAAACAATCTTTCGAATTATGTAACTTTCATTGGCCTTCTTGTACGAATGAATTAGTAATCTTTGCCACACTTTTCGTGTTAGCGTATTTATATAATGATGTAGACTCTGCGGAACCAGAAGCACCTCTGAAGATGTCGAACGCAGATATGGACGAAACGTCAGAGCGAGACCGTTCCATTCGGAAGACTGGGCAGAAGTTAAGACGAGCTGGGAACGATGCGTCACGTCGGCCCGTTCTGGAGTGACAGGGCGTGAATGGACACGGACGCCCTTCGCGTCCAATCTGCGGTGAATGGCTGTCTCGTTTAGACGATCATGCTCGCCTCGTGACCACCACACAAAGTACCCACCCCAATTCCCGCCCGTGACGTCTTCAACGCGGCACTTTTCGTCTGCACCAGCGCCTGTTCTCTGATAACTGTTACAAATACCCCGTTTACATGGGCTCCCAAAACCGGATTTCGTAAACCGATTTCCCAATTCCGCTTTTGGATGATCATGTAAACAATCCAAATTCTGTTATGGAAATCCGCTTCCCTAAAGCAGTTTTCCAGTTCCACAATCGATTTTCGTGTCCATGTAAACGCAACCGTGTTTGAAGCGTTCTTGGCTTGTCAGATTGAGTCTTCTTGTTAAGAATTTTCGGCACGCATGAAAAGAGTGATATTTTCTAATGTGAAATAAAAGTATAAATATTAGAGTGAATATAAATCTGTGTATTTAAATAAAGAAAAATAGCGATTGTGCGGACTAAATCAGGAACTGAAACAGATGTTTTTCAGCCGCAATGTTAAGTGGATTAGGAAATCCGATTAAGGCTATGCCATGTAAACACGCCGGTGAAAAAGGGTTTACGAAAATCGGTTTTCGTCTTCCGGAAGATGTGTTGCATGTAAACGTAGTGAGACTGAGGTGACAAAAAGTCAGGGAGTAGCGATGGGCGGTAGTATTGTGGACACAAGATAGAAAAGAGAGGGGCATCGCCGGCCGCGGTGGCCGAGGGGACTGAGGCGCTCCAGTCACGGTCTGCACGGCCACTACGGTCGGGGGTTCGAATCCCCCCTCGGGCATGGATATTTGTGCCGTCCTAGTTCGTAAGTAGTTCATAAGTAGTTTGTAAGTTTAGGGACTGATGACCCTGTAGTTAAGTCCCATAAGCTATACAAACATTTGAACATTTTAGCGGGGCATTCGTGGAAGCGTTCCTTATGGACTACCGCCTCACTTGTGCGATTGGATTCGTAATTTCCTGTGAGAAAGAACACAGTACGCAGTAACTGACAGAAAGTCATCGAGTAAAACAGAAGTGATATGTGACATTTCCCAGAGAAGTGTTACAGGGACCCAAATGTTTCTTTATAAAGTGAAAAAACTTGCGTTGCCCGTGTATTTATTTATTTATTCAAGCCTTGAGCCAGTACTTCTCCTATCCCTTCTCTCTTTCTGTCCATCTCGGTTATATATATATTAAATCGTGTTATATTTATCAGAGAATATATAAGAAATAAGGCTGTCTTCTACACTGGGGAGAAAAGGAATTTCTGGCATACGTTGACTGAAAGAAGGGATCGATTAGTAGGACCCATTCTTAGACATCAACGAATCGTGAATTTAGCGTTGAAGGGAAGTGTGTGGGGTAAAAACCGCAGAGGGAGACCAAGAGATGAATACAGTAAGCAGATTCAGACAGATGTAGATTGCCGTTCTTATGTGGAGATGAAGAGGCTTCCTCAGGATAGAGCAGGGTGGAGAGCTGCATCAAACCAGTCTCCGGACTGAAGACTACAACAACAACAACACAAAATTGATTTTTTTTCGTGTTGCTTGAGCCGTGAGTCTCGCTTGAGTTTGTGTTGAAATTAATATTGGTTTACGTATTAGACCGTCTCACTGTACTTACTATCATAAGCTCCTGTCGTACGTTCATGACCGTAACCTGTTTTTCAACATCTATTATACTTTAGGTGAAAAACTTCAGTGGGACAGCTGATACAGGGTGTTACAAAAACGTACGGCCAAACTTTCAGGAAATATTACTCACACACAAAAAAGAAAATATGTTAAGTGGACATGTGTCCGGAAACGCTTAATTTCCATGTTAGACCTCATTTTAGTATTTCTCTTTAAATATAAATTGAAATAATTCGTGCAGACAATTGTCAAAACATCCAATTGTTTCTTTAGTATGTACTGTACTTCCTCGATTCACTGCCAGTTGGCCCAAATGCAGGAAGGTAATGTTGACTTCAGTGCTTGTGTTGACATGCGACTCATTGCTCTATTTATGAATGAGGCTTCATTCCAACGTGATCAAATTGTAAATTTTCACAATCAACATGTGTAAGAAACCGCACTCAGTTCTGCAATCACGTCATCAACACCGATTTTCTGTGAACGTTTGGACAAGAATTGTTGGTGATGTCTTGATTGGGTCTCATGTTCTTCCACCTTTTCATGATTTCATACGGGATACTCTACTTGTGCTGCTAGAATATGTGCATTTACAAGTACGACACAACATGTGGTTCATGCACGATGGAGCTCCTGCACATTTCATTCGACGTTTTCGTACTCTTCTCAACAACAGATTCGATGACCGATGGATTGGTAGAGGCGGACCAATTCCGTGGTCTCCACGCTCTCCTGACCTCAACCCTATTGACTTTCATTTATGGGGGAATTTGAAAGCTCTTGTCTACGCACCCCGGTACCAAATGTAGAGACTCTTCGTGCTCGTATTGTGGACGGCTGTGATACAATACACCATTCTCCAGGGCTGCATCAGAGCATCAGGGATTCCATGCGACGGGGGGGGGGGGGGGGGTGGATGCATGGATGCATGTATCCTCGCTAACGGAGGACATTTTGAACATTTCCTGTAACGAAGTTTTTGAAGTCACGCTGCTACGTCCTGTTGCTGTGTGTTCAATTCCACGATTAATGTGATACGAAGAGAAGTAATAAAATGAGCTCTAGCATGGAAATTAAGCGTTTCCGGACACATGCCCACATAACATATTTTCTTTCTTTGTGTGTGAGGAATGTTTCCTGAAAGTTTGGCCGTAAATGTTTGTAACACCCTGTATATATGTGTATATACAGGGTGTCCCAGCTATCTTGTCCATCCAAAATATCTCTGGAACAATAACAGCTATTGGAAAACGACTTTCACCGGTATCAATGTACGGCTGGGGTCCATGAATGTACATATTTGGAAACATTCTAAAACGAAAGCAAATGTGTTTTGTAACACAAACCTATGTTTTTTAAACGGACACCGTATATTTTTTCTTCAGCAACCCATAGCATGACAAAACATATTAACAATGGCGTTGATTGCATCGCAATATTCCAATTACATCCCGAGATATTGCGACGCGAAGTTGACGCTTGAAAAACCCGAAATGCGCTGCTAGCGCACGTCCTGAGGCGTCCTGGAGTTCACGCCTGAGTCTCAGGACGTGCGCTAGCAGCGCATTTCGGGTTTTTCAAGCGTCAACTTCGCGTCGCAATATCTCGGGATGTAATTGGAATATTGCGATGCAATGAACGCCATTGTTTATGTGTTTTGCCATGCTATGGATTGCTGAAGAAAAAATATAGGGTGTCCATTAAAAAAAAAAAAAAAACGTAAGTTTGTGTTAAAAAACACATTGCCTTTCGTTTTAGAATGTTTCCAAATGTGTACATTCATGGGCCCCAGCCGTACATTGATACCGGTGAAAGTAGTTTTCCAATAGCTGTTATTGTTCCAGAGATATTTTGGATGGACAAGATAGCTGGGACACACTGTAGATGTCTCTTTTTTTCCGAGTCTGATAAAATCGTTGACTCTATCTTCGCTCAAGCTTCCTGTGAAATCCACATAAACATTCGTCGAGCAGTTTTGAAAACTGTACAAACGACTGACTTAGGTATACAGTTTTATTATTTGTATAGATTGCGGTAATCAGTAGCGAATAAATGCTTACCTCATGTGGGTGGTTTTTAAGTATGAGTTGATGGCAGTCTCGTACTTCGCCGGTTCCTTGTACAGTCCGCACGATTTGGACGGCTTCTGTGGGTCGCGTGGCTGGCTCGTCTGGTACCGTGTGCCTTGTTAGAGACCGGTGTACGTCTCTACAGCGCGGTCGTGTGCTGACGTTACACGAGTGGGTCGGCAGAGGCGTGTTGCTTGGGAGGGCTGGGAGTCGGTCACGGTGCGTGGTCCGCCTAAATACCGCAATTACGTCCACTGTCCGGCGGATGCCTTACTCCGGCCGCGCGCACGACAGCCAAACTAATGAAGCCACCCGAGGATGACAGCCGACTGACGAAACGCGGCCCGCTCCTTCTCTTTTTTACAATTCCACTCGACGGCGGCATTCTACGCGGGATTCTCGCCGCGTCTGATGGATGCCACACGCGCGTCGTCGCCGCCCGAAGATGACGGCTGCGACAATCACCGAAACGACGCCACGCATCAGCAGAGTTATTCGACGCGGTTAACAGAAAATCTCGAGGAGGTTAACCCGCGACAGGCGAGTTCATGATTTTGTAACGCAACTGGTGTGGTCGGGTTATTTATACCCGTTAACTTCCGTAGGCCTCATACTTCATTGGTGAAGGAGAAATGAAAGCCGGCCTCGGTGGCCGAGGGGACTGAGGCGCTTCAGTCCCGGTCTGCACGGCCACTACGGTCGGGGGTTCGAATCCCCCCTTGGGCATGGATATTTGTGCCGTCCTTAGTTGTAGCTAGTTCATAAGTAGTTTGTAAGTTTAGGGACTGATGACCCCGTAGTTGATAAGCTTATGGGACTTAACTACTGGCTCATCAGTCCCTAAACATACAAACTAATTATGAAGTAGCTACTACTAAGGACAGCACAAATATCCATGCCCGAGGGGGGATTCGAACCCCCGACCGTAGTGGCCGTGCAGACCGTGACTGGAGCGCCTCAGTCCCCTCGGCCACCGCGGCCGGCATCGTGAGACGATCTTAGAGGACTTCAATACTTATTCAGGACTATTGTTCTTATGAATTTATTGACTGATACTACTTGTTTACTAGAGCACCTTCTATGGTTTTTAATGACAATAATACTTTTATACCCAACGCGCAACTAATGGCGTGTATAATCTTAGTACTTTGATACATCAAACTACAAAATTTCGTCTTCAAACCGCTTCTTGTTATTATTAACAACTGTTCAACTGTTTGTATAGACTATGGGGCTTAACTACGGGGTCATCAGTCCCTAAACTTACAAACTACTAATGAACTACCTTATGCTAAGGACGGCACAAATATCCATGCCCGAGGGAGGATTCGAACCCCGGACCGTAGTGGCCGTGCAGACCGTGACTGGAGGGCCCCAGTCCCCTCGGCCACCGCGGCCGGCTCTGGCCTTCCATCTGCGTTCTTGCTACTTGTTTGTAATTGCGCCGTGTGGGAAGCTCGCCGAAACGTTTCGGCAGAGTGCACAGAGCAGTACAGCCTCGTCCGACCCTAGCCGGCGTGCCCGCTGCTCGCGGAAGGCGATGCAACGCCAGCCCTGGGGGCGGTCCGCGCAGCTGTGCCACGCAGGGAAGGGACTGCCTCCCCGGCAGGGGTGTCCACGCCGCCAGCGGCCGCCACGCGTGGCGCCGAGGTCGCTCTGCCCTGGCGGCGAGACGCGCCACTGGAGAATCTAGGGTTGCCGGATTGAACTCGAGGCAGGCCCGGAGACCAGACGTGCCCCCCTCCCCCTTGGCCAAATACTCACCCCCCCAAACTGCGACCAACACCCACTCCCTCCAACCAGGATTGTCATCTTCTGCAGAAAATTGTTTCGGCAAGAAATTAAGAAGCGACTGATTCTTTTTTTGTGTAGTAATATTCGCTTTGTGTATTTATGGTTGTAAATGTTTATTCACAGCTTTCACTCCGTCGTACTTAACAGTAAATGAGATACTGCATATTCTGCACTTACACATACACTCGTCAGTATCGACTTTTTGTAGCCACTCTTTATAATCTTCTTCCTGCAACCATTCTTCACGGAACGAACTTAGATATCCTCTCTTCATTTCACTGTTATTACTCACTAATCTGAGTTAATGTAAGCTTGTCTGTTCACACACGATCCGAGTATTCCAAAAATTGCCGGTAAACTGACAAACAATGAACGAACGAACACAAATAATAGACGTCGCCAGTTGACACGCTGCCGCAACAGTGTTTGCTTAATAATGCGCTAGCCGATTACTACCGACGCAACAGCGAAAAGTTTTCAGAGGAAGAATAGAAAAGTAGCGTTTTGTTGCAATAAGAAATTGACATTTATGTAAAGTTATTCATAATTACTAGAGAGGAGCCGGCCGGGAATGGCCGAGCGCACTGAGGCGTCTTGCCTGCTCCCGCCAGAGGTTCGAATCCCTCCCTAGAGCATGGATGTTGTATTCGTCCGTAGTTTAAGTTACGTTATGTTCGACGTAGATCGTCGCTACATGAGCATATTACTTAAAAAGCGTTGTAAAAAAAATTAAGATGAAGGTTACATTCAAGCCCGGAGATGAAGAGTCATTGGCCCGTAGACCCGGAGAATTCATTCCCGGAGATCTGGCAACCCTAGGAGTATCTGACTGTAGCGTATCATATGACAAGGACCTAACACAGCTTAATTTTTCTCTCTGTCCACAAATGCTAATGATATGCGAAAACGGCAAGTCTACCGTGACAGACACAATGCCATCTGTTACGATTTGTCCGTAATTACCATGATTTCTAGAGAAAAATTATGGTGTTACGGGAGTCTGTGCTGAATTTACGGAATTCTTTGATTTATCTGAGTGCATACCTGCCAACTCTTCCGATTTAGGCAGGAGTCTCCTGATTTGTCATGATTTTTTTAATGATTTTGCCATTATTTCTCCTGATTTTTAGCCTTTATCCTGAAACCCAACATCCATTTTGTGGCCAATGGTCAAAAGTCCTTTGTTCATTTATCAGTTTAACATAAATACATATCGAAACTCATAGAAATTATAAGTTTTATAACGATTATTTCTGCTCTTTCCGCGTATTTGCAAATACACATGTAGTGTTTCAATGTCGTGCTCTTTTTGAATGTGATGCTTTCTCATTGTACGTAAGTAAAATTAATTCGGAGGTTTTTAAATTGATGCAAACCTTTTGAGTGGATAGTTAGGAGCATCAGCTCCATACGTGAATTTCAATTTCAATTCGGTGGTATGTGTACAAGTAGGCCTATACCAAAAAATATAATCCCTTTTTTAAACAGTTTTTGGAACATTATTTGTATTTTGTACTCTTTGTCGATGTGATATTTCCACATCACTTGGTGGAAAAAGCGATGTACCGAAGTACATGAAGAGAAAATAAAAAGTGTTTCAGTAACAATAAAACACTGAAATTGCTGAGAGAAGTGAAGTGATCATGTTACACATGCAGAGTGCTTACTTGCATTGTTTATTTAGGAGTACGGTTTACCAATTAAATGCAATGATCATGTGGGTCACTTGTTCCATAAAATGTTCCCAGGTAGCAGTGTAGTGCAAAAATACAGATGTGACCTTTTTTTCGTTTTAATAAAAAATCAATCACTTTATATGGACTGACTAAAAATAAAGATGTAATCAACATTTGAGTTAATGCAAGTTTTTTTTTGTATCCATTATGCAGTGTTGTGAGATGATAGGAAAAGGCTAAAATCAGTTATCTTCAGGTTTATAGTGAAGTGCGCAGCAGTTTTTGATAAAATGTACCTCCAGATTTTTTGAAGAATCTCCCGTTTTTTTTTTTTTTTTTTTTTTTTTTTTTTTTTTTTTTTTTTTTTTTAAGTGGATCTCCTGATTTTTACAATTTCAAGGTTGGCAGGTATGTGAGTGGTTTCGTAACACTGCTTTTCGTTGGTTTTATAAACCAGTAATAGCTTAATTCTCGCTGCTTCGCACCCGTAGACTGGATGGTCTGCATTGGTTGTTTCTACTTTTAACTATAAATTTTCATAGATTAGTCTGAAAAATGGTTTCCTAATCAAGTATTTTGATACAACTTGGCACCCCATATTGCACCACGAATTCAAAACATTCCGAAACACATCATTTTAAATTATATCCATGGTTACAAATCCAAATGTTCGCATTTCTAGCATCAAAATAGTCTTAGTAGCACCCCTAAATCCGAAGTTTTATATTTCTCGCATCAAAATTGCCTTAATAGCAACGTATTTTCAAAATAAACCGTTCATCCCCTATTTCACTCCCTTAAGTATGGGAATATCGAAAAATCACTGGTGCCTACAGTGTCAGATAAACAACGTCTAAAAATTTCAAGTTTTTATCGTCTGTAGATTCACTTTTCAGTGCCGTTATCTGTCTTTTAGAAATGGATGGAGAACGCGAAATTTCTTTCTTGGCCGCGGTGGAGTAGCCGAACGGTCTAAAGCGTCACGCTGCAGAGCGCGCGGTTGCTCGCCGTGGAGGTTCGAGTCCTCCCTGGGGCATGGGTGTGTGTGTGTTGTCCGTAGGTTAGTTTACCTAGGTTTAAGTAGTTTGTAAGCTACGGACTGATGAGCACGCAGTTTGGTCCGATAGATTTACAAACCTTTGAATTTTTTTTTCTTTCTTGCGCTTTGGCATCTTTCTTGGTAGTTTTACTTTTCGAACTGCAATATGCACTTATTTTTCTATATTAAAAGCTTGTTGCAGAAAAACAACTGAAGAATGTGCATCACGTTTCGCTGTATATAACCTCTTTGCTATTATAGTGTGAAAAGACGTCCCTGATCTTCAGTCCGAATTTTGTATAAGCTGACGACTTTCAAGCACTATATCTTCCATCCGCTTATAGCTATCGACACGGAACTGCTATGGTGTACAAACAGAAACTTTGTACTGCAACAAAACAGAGAGATCGTTCGTCTCCAATGTGTAGTTTTTGCTGAAGAGTTAATATATTGATACCCACACGTAGAATTTTATATAAACCGGTAACATTCAACTCCAATGTCTTTCACCCACCTATCGTTATCAACCCTGTCCTACTATGGTGCATAATGGGAGACTGATACCTACTACCACATGCAAACACTATTCGTTTGCGATGTGTAGTTTTGGCTGCAGAGTGAAATATAGGCACAAACACCATATTAAGATTTCTCGTTTAAAAGCCAATATTAATCGGGACGTACATTTACAATTTTACATGTTGCATAATACATTTACATATTTAGTACATTAGAAATTGGAAAGAACCAAAAACAAAACAAAAAGATAATAGGCTAGTATAATTTATGAATGCTGTGCCCGTCCATACACACTCGGCGCTACTCGTCCTAAGATTTTCAAATAATTACCAGAGATGAAAGTAGCGATACGCCAGCGCCAGTGATACGTAGAAAGGTGGACTTAAAAAGGCGTGAAATGAAGGAAAAAATATGAAAGCGGTTTGGAGAGAGATGCTATACGGGGGGTTATTTAGAAATCGTAAGGTGACTTGCCTGTGCTCAACGTTTATACGTGTGTGTGTGTGTGTGTGTGTGTGTGTGCGTTTGTGCGTTGGAAAGCTGCGTTACTAATGCGACGGCGGCAGCCAGGGACACAGACAAACGGCATATCTAAGCGACGCACGGTTGCGCCACGGATAGACACCCGTAGAAACAACGTGTTTTCTCCAAGTCCAGCACACGAGCGGAAACTGCTAGCATTCGGCACTCATCGGAAGCCATACGTCTTCCCCCTACATTCCGCGTATAATATCATTTAAATTCCCTTCCGCTGTTTTTGTCCCGAGTAATTCGATTACGTTTTTCTAAGAATTGGTGACGTCTCCAAGTGAATATCTGAATATGTATCGAGCAGCTTGCAGAACATCTACATAGATACTCTGCAAATCCCATTTGCGTGGCACAGGGTTTATTAACCACTTTCGTAACCTTTCTCTACTGTTCCATTCTCTAATAGCGCGCGGGAAGAAAGAACACCTAAATCGTTCCGTTTTCGATCTGATTTCTCTTATTTTACTGGGATGGTCATGTCTCCTCGCTAAATGTTTTCATATTCAGATGTAAAAGATCTCGCCCCAACGAATAACGTCTTTGTTTTAATGATTTCCACCTCAAATCTTGCAACATTTCCGTGACGCTATCCCCCTGTAACAAAACGAGCTGCCCTTCTCTGAACCTTCTCAATGTCTTCCGTCAGTCCCACCTGGTGAGGGTCCCACACTGGGCAACAGTACTCCAGGAGAGGACGCACAAGTGTGATGTAGGCAGTCTGTTTGATGGAGCTATTGCATCTTCGAAGCGTTCTGCCAATGAAACGTAACCTTTGGTTCGCCTTCCCCACAATATTTTCTGTGTGTTCTCTCCAGTCTAAGTTGTTCGTAATTGTAACTCCTAGGTATTTGGTAGAATTTACGACCTTAAGGTTTGACTGATTTATCGTGTAACTGCAATTCGACAGATTTCTTTTAATGGTCATGTGTATTACTTCACACATTTCATTATTTAGTGTTAATTGCCAATTTTCGCAGCATGTAGAAATTTTGTCTAAATCACTTAGCAGTTGATTTTGATCCCCTGTTGACTTCACTAACTGATAAACGACAGCATCTTCCGCGTACAGTCTATGAGAGCTATTCAGATTGTATCATAAATCGTTTACAAACACAAGGAAGAGTAGAGGGGACCTATAACGCCTCTTTGATGAAGCTGTTACCACACCTTTGCCGAAATTGTGACAAAGATTGTGTGGTGTCTGTTCTTTCGCGTATTTACGAAAGAACCAAATCAGCAATTCAGTCTATAAATGTATTTCTACTCGACGTCGGCAACGTACGTTGTATGTTAATCACAGTTGAACTATCCGCGGCGGAGTGGCCGAGCGCATTGAGGCGCTATGCTCCGAGGCACTAGACCGTCCCCGTCGGAGTTTCGAATCCTCTCTCGTGCATGGATGTTTGTGTTGTCTTTAGTATAAGTTAATTTATAAGTAGTTTGTAAGTTTAGGGACTGATGACCCGCAGTTAAGTCTCATAAGCTTAACAAACACTTGAACATTTTTTTGAACTAGAATCTGCTTTAATTTTTCGATCGCAAGGAAATCACGCGATCGCACGCTTGTATTGCGTCAACGAAGAGTCGAATATCTCCCGGAGTACTTTTATATCTACGTCCAAGGGTCAGCCACTTTAGTTTCTTCACGGCACCTCTGTGAAAGTCCGCTTTGGGTTAAAAATAAAAATAAAAAATAAAAGTTCTGCCAACGGGGCTCATTCCGCTCGTGTGTGCCATTGCTGCGCAATTTTAAATTTTGACATGTCTGTTTTAATATTTCAACTGTTAACATGGAACGAAAATTGAAATTTGACTGGAGAATTTGGCTCTATTTTATGAAAACTTTATATAATTTCAAGTGTCCGACGGCTTCTAAAAAAGGCAAAATTTATTTTGCCGGAACCTGGTCAAACTTTAATACAGTAAAACCTATTTAATGCAACTGTTTGGATGTATTTTTTCTGCAACTTAAATATTCTTACCGTTGCTGAGGCGCAGGAATATTTTAGATTAATAAAAAATTATAATAATAAAAAAGTAAGACTACAAATATAATTTGATAAAAAAAGTTCATGTCAGACACCCGTGATGCTCCTCAAAGTATCACCATTCACAGCAACACAATACACAAAACAAGTTGCTGAATAGTGGATAACGAACAACGCAAGACGAAAGTCAGTTATATAAAATTGAGTGCACAAAATGGATAAGGTTATTCATATGGAGAAACTAGAGGAGTTCGAAAGGAGAACTTTGAGGAAAATACTGGGAGCTAAAATAAACATTGTCCTGAATACAGGTTACGACGAAAGAAATGGTTATACTTCAAAACTGAAAAACTAAGTGTTGTAATGAGTGTGAGAAGACTACAGTTTCTAGGACACATCTACAGAATTGATAACAATACACGAAGTAAGCGGATCTTTAAATTACTCAAATTGAAAAGTACATTGAAAACACTGGAATTACAACTCACACAATAGCAAACAAAAACAGTTTCAGAGAGGTAATTCACAAGGTAGGATTTCAGAAGAGAAAGGCAACAACTAGTCGAAAGTGGACCCATGAAGAAATGAAATATCACTGTCAAACTAATACAATGAAGAGTAGAGCAAGTTGATTCATCCTGCAATCTAAAAGTGTTATTCAAAAGAAGAAGAAGAAAATAAGAAATAAATAAATAGAAACTCTGACTATTCGTACTGCTGTCTCCTTCGTATAAATTAATATTCTCGAGTCATAACTGATTTGTCCAAATTCATAATTGCCTTCCACAGATGTTGCTATACACACAGTGCGTGTACAAATTTAGACCTCGCCACTGCAAAGCTTGAAAACCTTACGCAATGCAAAGCTTGAAAACCTTACGCAAAGACGGGGATAAATTATAAGATAATTTCAAACAAGACTGTAATAATGTAAACAACGAACTTCATCTCACAAAAAACCAACTGGAATGGCTTTCTAACACTGATTTAATTTTTTTAATAGGATACTGCAGACAAAATAATGTATTGTTCGCAGCAGCAGCGTATTCTATTTTCATAGCTTCTGAGTGCTTAGTAAAAGGAAAAATGTGTATTAATTACGCACAATTGCACTAATTTTACTCTCATACTGTGGAGAGCTGCATCAAACCAGTCTCCGGGCTGAAGACCACAACAACAACAACAACTGTATCAAATGAAGTTGTCATTCAGGATCACAACAGTCTTAAAAAACGTAGTATTTTTCCTAAATTTAAAACTCTAGGTATATTCTGAGAGAACGCTGTTCAATGTTGCAGGTTAATTTTGACTCATCGGTTTTTTTTGTATCAAATTAGCTTTGTGCTACTTAAAGCGCTGATGTCACACGTCACAGCCAACGCAATTAAGGCGTAATGACAAGTGCAAGGGTTTGTAGGAATGTTGGGAAGTTAGTACGAATCTGGGAAGGCAATTCAGATACAAACTTATGAATCACAGAGGTAATAAAACTGTTTTGGCAAGATATGATGTAAACCACTTCTAACGCTATCAATTTCAAACAAAAGTAATCCGTATACAGTGGACTCGCATGATGAGACCGCGCATTAGCAATTTGCAAGAGAAGTACCTGTTTAGCGAATCTGTAATTTCAGTAGAAACGTCACATGTTATCGTAAGATTGCCGGACACCGCAAGCACACAAGGCCATTCTTAAAACTGTCGTCTGAGACTCAAGACTTCGCAGGAACAAGTTTTTTAAAAAAGGACCACACACACACAGACTTACACACACAGGGACAGGCTGATTTTTTGTGCTTCCTATAAATTATAAACGGACCCTGAAACCCAAGCGTCAAGCGCTCAGAAAAGGAGAAAAAGAAAACATCGACGTTAATTCATTAATCTCTGGTGGAGGGACAGGTACAGGCTCTTCTGTTATTTAAGTTCGCTGACGACTACATCAAATCGTATCATCACGCAGAAAAATTACGACAGCCAGAGAGAAGTTACAGGCTTACAAGACAGTTTAATTCGACACGAGTATCTTACACTGGATACATTCCCACGCGAAGATTGATGTTGAACGTAGCGGTAAACACAAAAAGAAAAAAAAGTTGAGAACGAGGACTGAACCTACCGCTAGTCACAAGAAAGTTAGATAAAAACATAGATATGCTAAGTTTTGGCACTTCTCTTTAAAGAAGATTTATTCGCCTAGATCGCTTTTACATGGCTTCCGGTGACCTGTTTCAACGAAACTCAAACGTGATCTTCAGATCATACAAGGACACTCCTCACTGCTTTGTCCTTATACTGGGTGCTTCAGGAGTGATGGTCAGTAACTCACACTTGAAAAGTTTACGCTAAAAAGTAGCTAAAAAGCTGCAGTACACATGGATCTGCAAGTCAACCGTTGCCGAGTAATCATATTAATTCGATATGGGAACCAAATGTAAACGCCCATGGATACAGCGGTACCTACGCTGGTAACTCGAGGTTTGCGATCGGTTAGCTGTTTGTCCATATACATTAGTAGCGATATCGTTGAATATCGGGACAGAACTATTCGGAAACCACATAATTGGACTATACGTCCTACCGCAGACGCTAACCGGACGACAGTAGAAGCCGTATCTGCCTGTCATACCTCCAGATGTATTCGATGATGCCCCACTTAACCAACGCCTGAATGTGTGGTTCATGCCTGACGGTGCTCCAGGACATTTTTTATTAGCGAGTGCAGCTGACTCTGAGATATCGTCAACATTGGAACGGTGTCTGTGCCATGCCCTGTAAAGTCTTCGGATCAAAATCCCCTATATTTTTGTGTGGAAGGTTGTCAGAAGCCTGGTCTATGTTACCGAGTTCAGCTGCCTCTATATAGAAGCAACCTTCCAGCATTTACAGATTTGCCCGGGACTGCATGAGAGGACTCACAACTCATTTGAGAGACGAGTTCAGCAACATTTCCAACACCTACTTCAATGTTGACAGGTGCCATGTGTTTCTAGACACGTGAATCGCATCGGGACATGTCGTGTATCTCGGCAACGGAGCTTTTCAACTGCTTTTGGTCTGTATTTTAATGTGTTTGTAAATCTACGGGAAGTATCTTCTGGGGTCACTAGTCCCTAGTCTTTCAAACTACTTAAACTAACCTAATGACACACACACACACACACACACACACACACACACACACACACACACACACAACCATGCCCTAGGGAGGACTCGAATCTCCGACGGCGAGCAACCGCGCGCTCCGCAGCAAGGAGACTTAGAGCGCTCGGACACTCAACTGTGGCGGTCTCTATTTTCCGTGTGTGAGATATTGATCATCGCTTCTGAAATACCCTGTATCATCTGAAGATGGCAATTCAATTTCGTTGAAACTAGCCATCAGTAGGCATTCCAGGCGAATGAATATTCTTTAGAAAAAGAAGTGTACTTAATACATTAAGATCGCCTCCGATGCTGTGTCAGGTAATTACCAAAAACAATAGAATTCATTTACATCACGTTATTATTAAAATTACTCCCAAAATATCGTATAGATGTACTATCATCAGCTTTCTGCTATATTCGCAGGTCCTTTGCACCTCCGTTTTCTACGATCCATTGCATCTCTCTTAGTTTTGCTGTAGGTACTTCCATCCATCACACCATCCAAGATCTGAAATCTCATCCTCCGTCGTCTTGTTCTTCCTTCCACATAGCCTTCCAACACTTTTTTTTAATATATGTCCAATCAAGTTTCGTTTCTTACTTTTTACTACATCCATTAATTGCCTTTGTTTCCCACTACTCTCAGTATCCCCCTACTTTTTTACTCTGTCCATCCAGCTTATTCTTCCTCAACGTCCAAGTTTCAGCACCATACAGAAGAACACTCCATACGAAATATTTGTTAATTTTTTCTTAGATATTTCTCCATATTGGTGCAGAAACTTCTTCTCTTTCTATAAAATGATTGCCATAGTTATTTTGCTTTAAATTTCTGTGCTGCTCTTCCAGTCAGTTTCTATTCTCTTTCCAAGCTATTTAAAGCTTTGCACTTGTACTAAATTCTCTCCATTCAGGATTATCCATACTTTTTGATTACCTCCCAGTGCCATTACTTTTGCTTTCTTTCTATTGATTTTCATTCGATGTCCTGCGATTCGTTTCTATCTTTTGCGAGAAGGACTGTGTCGTCTACTAATCTCAAAGACCATATTCTCCTTCCTACAAATTTAACCACTTTGTTCCCTAGTAGGCATTGGTTAATAGTATCTTCAAAATGTTGATTGAAAATGGTAGGAGACAGAGAGCAACTTTGACTTGTTCCTTTTCCAAGCTCCAACCAGTTTGTACTTTCACTGACGCTTTTTGACTTAAATATAAGAAATTTTTATCAGTCTTCTGGTTTTCCAATCAACTATCTCTTCCCTCTTCTAAATGCAAGCATAACCCAATTCACATTGTCAAAGGCCTTATCCAGATATATGAATCTCATGTATAACTCCCTTTCCTTTTCAATAAATCTTTCCCCCAAAACTAGCAAGATTCAGATTGCATCTCTTGTCCCTGTATTCCTTCTGGAACCAAATTGTTCTTCAGACAGATTCTCTTTTTTTTTTTTTTTTTTTTTTTTCTTTCTTTAATGTTTGTTAAGCTTATGGGACTTAACTACGGGTTCATCAGTCCCTAAACTTACAAACTACTTATGAACTACTTACGAACTAGGACGGCACAAATATGCATGCCCGAGGGGGGATTCGAACCCCCGACCGTAGTGGTCGTGCAGACCGTGACTGGAGCGCCTCAGTCCCCTCGGCCACCGCGGCCGGCACAGATTCTCCTCCAATACCTTTTCCAGTCCAATAATCTTACAAAATTTTGGCTGCGTGTGAAATGAGGCTAATTGTAATTGTAATGTATAAAATATACCAAAACTTTGGTTTCAGAGAAGTTTCTCGTTAGCGAAATTACCCGTCATTCTCGCCAACAACGTCACCACATCGCCTATTCACACTTGCTCCGAGACAAAGTGTTCCCGTAACGCCTTCATCTCACGGTGAGTCAGCAGGGACTCGATAACTGGTTAATGGAACAACAAATCGCAAAAAAACTCTTAATGAAGCTACTGGTTGCATATTTACACCCAATAAGTCGGCTAAAAAGAAAGAAATAATTATCTTGACGCGGTCGTTAGCAGGCCTGAAATGAAATTATAAAGACTAGCTAAACCTGACACGCTGCACTGTGGCTCAGTCTGATTCGGAATGAGTGGGAAAATTAAATAAAAAGATTTCTTTGAAACATAGACGCACCTACGAAATACATCAATAAAATCAATATCCTGTTTCGCGTTGTTTCAGAATGAAAGGTCTCGGAAAGTCATTTATTTGAAAGCCAGTCGATTAACTGGTTTTCTTTGTAGTTATTTTTTCATTCAATAAACATTAAGATAATTCGCTATCCTAAATCCGGAATATACGCAGTAACTGCGCTGGAGAGAAGCGATAGTATTCTATCTACTGCCACACGGTAGCTGTCCACATTTCCTGCTCACCCTCGATCATCTCTCCTTTCTCCGTCCATTCCTCAGTTTCGGTCCACTTACTTCTTTCTTTCTTCTCCACTTCCTTGTTCATTCGTCGTTTTGAATAAATTATAATTGTGTGGTGTTACGGGCAATGCTGCAAAATGGTTCACGACTTACCTCGCTAACAGAAAACAGGGTGTTAGTGCAAGGAACCAGTCAGTAAATATATAATGCTCGGGAGGTCACCATCACAGGAATACGTACTTGCACAATAAAACACCTATGGTTCAGTAATACAAAAACTATGCCTATGTGAAATTTATTTAATGTTAAAATTACGGAGTTCGTTGTGTAACATTAATTATAAATTGAGTGGATCAAGGATTTTTTTTTATAAGGCAGTGCGCTAATGAGGAATACGCGCAAAGCCTGAAACCTGTCTTCAGGAACCAATTGATAAGTAGAAGAACTTGATACAATACGTAATTCTGAAAAAATTCGAAAATGAAGATCGACTTCTTTACAAATTCTGTATAGAGTTGGACATTTGTGAATGAGCATAATACGCTTCTGAGTCTTGCATGAAATACGAAAGACTTTTGTTTTATTATTTTATTGTCCGGTTTTACAATGTAATTTAGTTTACATTTTCCGGCACCCCAAGTTTATACATTACAATATTTGACATTATTATTTATTACACATTATTTTATTTTCATTATCCATTTTTCTCTATCTGCCCATAAATTTTCTTGTATATTCCTTTTCCGGATAGACGCCTGAATTCCTCGGATCCATGTAGTTGGCGGTCTCCCCCTCTTCTTTCTTCCTGGTAGCTCCCATTCCATACATCTCTGTGCTAGTCCTTCCTTTGACATCCTTTTTCTGTGCCCATACCATAAAAGTTGTTTTCCTTCTACAAAATCTATAACTGAATTCTTAACATCCATTTTCTTCCTGATGACTTCATTCCTGATTTTGTCCCGCCTAGATATTCCTGCAGATCGTCTCCAAAAGTCCAACTCCGTTGCCATCAACCTCATTTCTATTTGCAATTTAAGTGCCCATACTTCTGATCCAAATGTCACGATACTTCTGATGATGGTATTGAAGATATTTCTTTTTGTTTCCTTTCTGATCTGTTGATCGCATAATATACCATTTAATGTTCCAATGGCACACTTCCTAGCATTAATTCTTGCAATAATTTCCTTTTCTTGCGCCGCGGTGGAGTAGCCGAGCGGTCTAAAGCGTCTCGCTGCGGAGCGCGCGGTTGCTCGCCGTGGAAGTTCGAGTCCTCCCTGGGGCATGGGTGTGTGTGTGTTTGTCCGTAGGTTAGTTTACCTAGGTTTAAGTAGTTTGTAAGCTACGGACTGATGACCACGCAGTTTGGTCCGGTAGATTTACAGACATTTGAACCTTGTCTTGTTTGCTATCTTGTGTGATAGTTGCTCCTAGGTATTTGTATTATTCAGTGTGTTTAATTTTGACCATTCCTTCTTCCAGTGTTAAATATTGGTTTAAGTCTCCTATTACCATGTATTTTGTTTAATTTTTTGTTGACCTGAAGTCCCCATTTTTTTACATTCCTCTATTAATTTCCTTGTAATGTTTTCTATGTCATCTTTATCCTGTGTCAAAATTAACTGGTCATCTGCAAATTGTGAGGAGTATGTGGTGATATCATTTACTGGGATCCCCATGTTTTTGCATTTTCTTTTCCAATTTTAACTTTTTACACAGTCTGGATGATTGACTGAGCTGGCCTTGTAACATCAGCTAATGTGGCTTTGCCACACAGCTACTGCGAACGGCTGAAAGCAAGGGGAAACTACAGCCGTTATTTTTCCCGAGGACATGCAGCTCTACTGTATGAACATATGATGATGGCATCCTCTCGGGTAAAATATTCCGGAGGTAAAATAGTCCCCCATTCGGATCTCCGGGCGGGGACTACTCAGGAGGATGTGATCATCAGGAAAGACAATACTGGCATTCTACGGGTCGGAGCGTGGAATGTTAGATCCCTTAATCGAGTAGGAAAATTAGAAAATTTAAAAAGGGAAATGGATAGGTTGAAGTTAGATATAGTGGGGATTAGTGAAGTTCGGTGGCAGGATGAACAGGATTTCTGGTCAGGTGAGTACAGGATTATAAATACAAAATCAGTTGGGGGTATCACAGGAGTAGGAGTAGCGGCAAAGCTTTATTCAGTTTCAAAAAACTGCGGTACCGCGTGTAGCGCCGCTATATTCCTTGCAGGCCTATAGGCCTGTGCGAAGCGAAGCGCCTTGCGCTGGCCGTCACAGCAGATGGGGCAAAGGGTGTCACAACAGAGCACGCGGACACACGCTCCGACCCGTAGCCATTCCTCTCTCTGTGCAGGCCGGTGAGAACCAGTTTGTCATCACCGTGTTTGTTAAACGAAGGCGACGTCTTAACTGTCGGAGCGAGGCGCGCGTCAGGTTACACACACACACACACACATGTGGCGTTCTGCGCCTCTTCTCTTTTGTCTGCCTTCCTCACATCGTCATTCTCTTCTCATTCGTTCTTCTGTCCCTCCTCCTCCTCTCTCTCGCACTGCCGCTGCCCGTTTCCAAACCTTGTCCAACCTGTGTTGCTGGTTAGTTTATCGGCTTGTTTTGGGGGCACAGTAAGATGATGATGAGAGGGGGGAGGGGGGTTAGAAGAAGTAGATTCACTTCTGTGTGGAACCGACCTCTCGGCAGCCAGTGTTGATGAAACATTTAACATCGCCCCTCGGTTTCTTGCAAACACACAGACACAAGCCGCTCCCCTCCGTGGATGCGGTCCAAAGAAGGGCGCCCCTTCCAGTCGGTGCACGACCGGTTCCCATCGCGTGAAAGGGTGCAGCGGAGTGGATTCCCCGGCACCTGGGCCAGCGAACACCGGCCGGCCAACCCTCGGCGACCGCGAACCGACCAGCTAGAGGGGGAGTCGAGCTCGAGGTGTCCAGTCGAGAGTGCAAAAAGCGGCCGCTGGACGCCGGCGAGCCGCAGGCCACACCTCCACCGCCCTCCCGGCCTCCCCCTTGTCACCACTCATCATCCCTCTACCCTCCCCCTTCCCCTTCCCTCCCCTCCCCAAACAATCGCCACTCTCGCGAGGATAAACTGCCCCGGTGGGCTCATCGCCCGTGTTGGCAAATGCAGGCCGCTTTTAAATAATTGCGGGCTCCTTGCGCCCCACCTTTTGAGACGCCTCGGCTGAGACACAGGGGTGGGAATTAGGCCTGCGCTTTCAAGAAAGGCGAGGCCCCTGGGAAGGGAGGGTTTTGTGTGTGTGGAGTCGAGTTGCGTCACGCCTAAGTGGCCCTAAGCGGCGTATTTGGGTTAGCCGTGCGCTCGGCTCTTGTCGGTATGCAACCGTGTGGAAGATAGGCCGTTGCTTGGAGACCCACTCTCAGTTTGTCGTCCAGTACGACTCGTTTTCGCAGTAAATGGAGCCGGATCTCCGTATTGCTTCGTCTATAGAGCAGAGTTTTCCTGCACGAATATAATACGAGGGTGGTTTGAAGAGTTCTCAGAATAGAATGCAGTAGAACCTACATTATCGGACCTAAACCGGCCGCGGCGAGGTCGGATAAGCGCGAAGGTTGGATAACACGGGAAATAATAGTTATATGAAGCAGAGTGTCCGTATATTTGTACGTGTTGCATACAAATCTACAGTTTTGTTCCAATCTTTATGAAATTTTGTACATGTAAACTTCAATCCATGTGGACGGTCGCTGTAAGAATCACGTACGATATATAGTTCACGAGATATTTTTCTCAAAAAAAAAAAAAAAAAAAAAAAAAAAAAAAAAAAAAAAAAAAAAAAAAAAAGATCTAGCAGACGTAATCTAAGACTACCTGACATAGTCTGGTATGGAGGCGATCAATACGTCGTAAAGTTTCCAAATGATACGCCAAGATCGCAAACTACCAATTTATTAAGTGATGACCCGTTTTGGTGCACTATGTCACCATCATCTGGTCATATTATATATTATAATATGGTCAACTTAAAAAAAAAATTGGATATAAAATAAGAAGTGCAACATTGCACTTAGTCACTTTATAAAAAAATACATATATATAGTGACTATAGTGACTAAGTGCAATGTTGCACTTCTTATTTTATATCCAATTTTTTTAACAAGATGACCATATTATAATATATAATATGACCAGATGATGGTGACATAGTGCACCGAAACCGGTCGTCACTTAATAAATTGGTAGTTTGCGATCTTGGCGTATCATTTGGAAACTTTAAGACGTAATTTACATTTTACAGCGATGGACTTAATGCAGCTTAATATTGAATACTATTACTAGTTAGTAAAAATACTTGGATACGTAAGCAAATCTTGACACCTCGAAAAGTCACGTGCACGGTTTTTTTTTTTTTTTTTTTTTTTTTTTTTTTTTGCGAAAGAAAAGGCATTTTGCTGATAGATTTCTTACCACGAGGCCATACAATCAATGCACATGGTTACTGCGACACCATTAAGGAATTGGTCCGTGCAATACAGAATAAGCGCCGAGGATTACTGTCAAAAGGTGGAGTATTTTATTTTTCCGCACTATAATGCCCGACCTCACACGGCGAATGTGACAAAACAACTCTTACGGGGATTTCACTGGGACGTGTTCGATCTTCCTCCGTAAAGCCCGGACCTCGCTCCTGGCGACTTTATACAAACGTGTGCCACGCTATGAAAAGTACCTACAAGCTTTCGGAAGATATGTAGAAAAGTAGTTTACCAGTTGTCGATTTTTCTACAATAAATAATTTTTCTTCAGCTAAAAAAATGTTCAAATGTTTGTTAAGCTTATGGAACTTAACTACGGGGTCATCAGTCCCTAAACTTACAAACTACTTACGAACTACCTTATACTAAGGACAGCACAAATATCCATGCCCGAGGGGGGATTCGAACCCCCGACCGCAGTGGCCGTGCAGACCGTGACTGGAGCGCCTCAGTCCCCGCGGCCACCGCGGCCGGCTTTCTGCTACTCTACACGTTTATTTTATATAAGCAAACGGAACTTACGCCGGCCGCGATGGCCGAGCGGTCTGCGGTGCGCCAGTCACGATCTGCACAGGCCACTACGGTCGGGGGTTCGAATCCCCCCTCGGGCATAGATATTTGTGCCGACCTTTGTATTAGCTAGTTCATAAGTAGTTTGTAAGGTTAGGGACTGATGACCCCGTAGTTAAGTCCCAAAATCTCTACAAACATTTGAACATTTTTGAACGGAACATACTTCGTGGATATACCTCGTATTTTCTTTTTACGCTCACGTAGTTTCTCTTATTGAAACTTCCTGGCAAGTGAGCACTGCGTGACGCAACAGGATTCGAACCTATGACCTTTCCCTTTTGTAGGAAAGCAGTTTCCCGTGAAAGGCAAAGGTCCCGTGTTCGATTCCCAGCGCGGAACAAAGTTTAAATCTAGCAGATAGTTTCATATGAGCGCACAGTCCGTTGCCGTGTGATATATTTCATTCTGCATCTTCTCTAAAGTTTAATGTAGTATTTTCTGTTCCCTGTCGCAAGTTTTTCGCATTATTTATGAACGTTGTCACTCTGTATATAGCTACAAGCTAGCCAGCTTGTCGCACTTATGTAAATGAGTACCTACTGCTCACAGTGTTAGGTGTTGTTCTATTTGTAGATAAGATATTGCTCAAACCTGCTCGTAAATATATTCCTGAGACGTCTGACAGGAGATAAGTTTTTTCATTGTCAAAGAGCTGTAGGGCTGTTCACTTTACTATTCCTCGTGCTAAGCACTCCGTAGATAAAAGCACTCTTCTCTTACCGAGAACTTCACTTGTTAATATTCAAGCTTGCTTCATATTTTGCGCGGTTCCCTATTAGCTATGGTACGATATATCCATTGCGATATTTATCTCCTTCTTTAACACCTAGCCCGATATTTCGAAATCAGCACTCTACGGTTACTGAAAAGTTTCGGGAATTGTGTGTTTTACGTGCATTAATGTTTTGTGATTTTTCTCTTGAGCCTTTCTGATAATGAGGCTATAGAAAGTATGAAGTAATATATAACTAATTTTATTAGCTATCGATGCACTAGCCATAAATAAATAAAAATAGTCATTCACTAGCCTAATGTTACTTGAAAGCATAATTTTTAATTCTTTCAAAATCAGTATCACAGAGCTAATAGACCTACATTCTAATGTGCCTTCTGCCAACAATACGTATTCTGAGACAAAAGAGATATCGATTTTAAAGTTAGCATTAACCCCATCCTTCTAGTTCACTGTTTACAAGATTCACCTTTCTTACAATAGATCTATAGTCGCAGAACACATATACCTCTTTCGCAGCTGGCATTATCACTTCCCACCGCTTAAGATATAAATTTACTTATTACAAATATTTCTCGTAATGTCTCAGATAATATACAGTACAGTCCAATAGATTTCGGGAATGCAGCCGCGTAAAATTCACTTCTTCCGCTGATATTTCGGCCGCGTACCATCCGGCCATCTTCAGAGTGAGTCGAAGACTGTCGACGAGGTGCCGGGCGCGGCCTTATAAGCCTGATCGCGGTGGCAATGCGCGTGCGCGTCACAGATGCTGGTTTACTGCATATCGAAGTACTCACACGCGTGGCGGAAGCGCTCCGGTGTTCACTTATCGATATATGCTCGGCGGCGGCAACACCTTCACGTCTTCTCCGTGATTTCAATACTCCAAGTGCAGGGTTCCAAGCTTTGTCTAAATTAAAACCTTTATCTCTGTTTAATAAGTTGTTGGCCAGTCTAATTTCAACAGCTTCCTTAAATATAGCATCCCAAAACGAAGATATGGGTGTCAAAATCTTCACATCGCTATAGTTCATTGAATGACCCGTTTCTATGCAATGTTCAGCCACAGCTGACTTGTCTGGCTGCAGTAGGCAGGTATATCTTCTGTGTTCAACGCATCTCTCGTGGACAGTGCGTATTGTCTGGCCTATATATGAATTATCACAATTTCCGCAAGGGATCTGGTACACACCTGACTTGCGAAGCAACAAATCATCCTTCACTGGCCCGAGTAAGGCTGCAATCTTCACTGGTGGCCGGAAGATAACCTTAACACGATGTTTGTCGAGAATGCGGCCTATCTTTGACGAAAGAGCGCCCACGTAAGGTAAGAAGGCTCTTGATCTATAACTATTATTTTCGTCTTCTTCTTCCACGTCTCGTGCTTGCATTCTTGGACTCACATCGAATGCTCTGCAAATCTATTGCTGCGAATATCCATTTGCTTTGAAAATGCTCTTCAGGTGTGTGAGTTCTTCCTTGGATGACCATCTGAACTCCATCCACGCTAATATCAAATTTACTATGGAAATGGAAAAAGATGGCTGCCTCCCTTTTTTGGATGTACTTGTTGTCGAAAAGCTGATGGTACATTAGCAGAGCATTCGATGTGAGTCCAAGAATGCAAGCACGAGACGTGGAAGAAGAAGACGAAAATAATAGTTATAGATCAAGAGCCTTCTTACCTTACGTGGGCGCTCTTTCGTCAAAGATAAGCCGCATTCTCGACAAACATCGTGTTAAGGTGATCTTCCGGCCACCAGTGAAGATTGCAGCCTTACTCGGGCCAGTGAAGAATGATTTGTTGCTTCGCAAGTCAGGTGTGTACCAGATCCCTTGCGGAAATTGTGATAATTCATATATAGGCCAGACAATACGCACTGTCCACGAGAGATGCGTTGAACACAGAAGATATACCCGCCTATTGCAGCCAGACAAGTCAGCTGTGGCTGAACATTGCATAGAAACCGGTCATTCAATGAACTATAGCGATGTGAAGATTTTGACACCCATATCTTCGTTTTGGGATGCTATATTTAAGGAAGCTGTTGAAATTAGACTGGCCAACAACTTATTAAACAGAGATAAAGGTTTTAATTTAGACAAAGCTTGGAACCCTGCACTTGGAGTATTGAAATCACAGAGAAGACGTGAAGGTGTTGCCGCCGCCGAGCATATATCGATAAGTGAACACCGGAGCGCTTCCGCCACGCGTGTGAGTACTTGGATATGCAGTATACCAGCATGTGTGACGCGCACGCGCATTGCCACCGCGATCAGGCTTATAAGGCCGCGCCCGCCACCTCGTCGACAGTCTTCGACTCACTCTGAAGATGGCCGGAAGGTACGCGGCCGAAATATCAGCAGAAGAAGTGAATTTTACGCGGCTGCATTCCCGAAATCTATTGGACTGTACATTACCGCCGTGAAAAGTTGAAAATGCATATAGTACAGTGTCTGTACGTTTGCGTGTTTCTTTGCGTTTACGTATTGTATGCAAATCTACAGTTTTCTTCCAATGTTTGTGAAATTTTGCACACGAAAAGTTTCAATCAGTGAGGACGGTCGCCGTAAGTGTTAGGATCACTTACAACACATTGTTCACGAGATGTGACGTCATAAACTATGAGATGCGTGAAAAACTGCTGTATCAAACGACAATGTTGCACATTTCCTCCTAAACCACTGGACCGATTTCAACCAAATTTGGTGCACATATTGCTTACCGTGAGGTAACAATGCTGTCGGGGTAAGAACCACACATGACAAATGGTTCAGGAGATATGACGTCATAAACAATATAGTTGCAAGAAACTGCCACATAATGCGACGAGTCTTTATCCATACACTGCATGAGAATGACAGTACTTAGCGACTTGCAACCAACTTTAAACATAATTTCAAGCTTTTATTGAATTTCTTCTCGCTGACAACCGTAGCATAACTATGAAAAGAAAAAAGTTTCTCGCTTACTACTTTTCCGTTGTGCGTGGACTAAAGCTACGGCATTCGGTATGACGTTACAATTTATAATTTCTGCACAATAAATGGTAGACGCTGGAAGTTTTATAGGCAGTATACACACATATGACTGAATGTACCTTCGAAACTGTATCACAGTAGGGCACGTAGTTCGTGAGATATGAGCACATAAACAGTAACGTTCATAGAAAACCGCCCTATCACGCACCAAATTTTAATCTATTACTTCTTTACTACTACTTGTATTCAACAGATTTTATAAACATACAACACTTATACAAATGAATATATACCTGGAAAGGTATACAATTGTACAACATATAACTCAATACATACGAGATCGTGCGAATTTTATATGACATTTATATTTTGATTGCTATCTTTCTTTGTTTGGATAATGGACGTACAAAATTTCATACATTATGCGAATGTTCAAACGTTTGTGAAGCTAATGGGACTTACGGTAACTGCGTGGTCATCAGTCCCTAAACGTACAAACTACTAATGAACTATTCTTCGTTTGTGTGGCCATAATGTCCGTAGTTGCTTTCATAATCATGAATAGCAGTGATTGTCCGTCTTTGCAGCTACAATAAACATGCTATTTTTCTCACCAGACGCGTTTCGTTTTAATGACTGTAAAACATCTTCAGTGGTCTGTAATAATACAAATCTACAGTTTGTTTTGTTTTTAGATCGAAAACAGTTCGTTAACGAAACATGCAAAGTAGGCCTAACGTTTCGTTACTTAAGGAAATTTTGTCCTGTTTTCGCCTCACATCATGGAATGCCGGTCTGTTTCATGCAATACCGCCGGTTGTTCCATGCTGTGTCGTTTTTTTCCACTACTACACAGCATGAAGAACCGGTGGTACTGCATGAAACAGACCGGCATTCCATGATGTGAAGCGAAAATAAGACAAAATTTCCGTAAGTAACAAAACGTTAGGCCTACTTTTCATGTTTCATTAACGAACTGTTTTCGATCTAAAAACAAAACAAACTGATTATAGACCACTGAAGATGCTTTACTATCATGCTCTCCACGCTACCCTGTCCCGTGGAAGTCTCTTCATCTGAGCATACGTTCGGCAACCTACATCCTTTTGAATCTGCTTACTGTATTCGTCCCTCGGTCTCCCTCTACGATTTTTACCCCACACGCTTCCTTCTAATGTCAAGTTGACAATTCCTTGATGTCTCAGAATGTGTCCAACCAATCTATCCCTTCTCTTAGTCAGGATACGCCAGAAACTCCTTTTCTCCCCGATTCGGTTAAGCACCTCCTCATTAGTTACGTGATCTACCCATCTAATTTTCATCATTCGTCTGTAGCACCAAATTTCAAAAGCTTCTATCATCTTTTTATCGGAACTCCTTATGGTCCACGTTTCATTCCCATACAATGCTACACTCCACACAAATGCTTTCAGAAAGGACTTCCTAACATTTAAATTAATATTGGATGTTAACACGTTTCGCTTCTTAAGAAACGCTTTTCTCCCCATAGCCTTTCTGCATTTTATATCTTCTTTACTTCGACCATCAGAAGTTATCTTGCTACCCAAATAACAAAATTCATGTACTACTTTTATTGTCTCATTACCTCATCTAATTCCTCAGCATCGCCTGATTTTCTGACATTGCATTCCATTACATTCGTTTTACTCTTGTTAATGTTCATCTTATATCTTCTATTCAAGACACAGTCCATCCCATTCAGTTGCTCTTCCAGATCTTTTGTGGTCTCTGACAATATTACTATGTCATCCGAAAACCGCAACCTTTTTATTTCTTCTCCCTGCACTTTAATGCCAACTCCAAATTTCTTCTTCCATTCCTTCACTGCCTGCTCAATGTACAGATTGAACAACATTTTGGAAAGGCTTCAACCCTGTCTTACTCCCTTCCTAACCTATGCGGCCCTTTCTTGCCCGTCAACTGTAACAACTGCTGTCTGGTTTTTGTATAGGTTGAATATAACTCTTCGCTCCCTATATTTTACCCCTGATACCTTCAGAATTTGGAAGAGTGTATTCCAGTCGACATTGTCAGAAGCTTTCTCCAAATCGACAAACGATAAAAACGTAGGTTTCCCTTTCCTTGGCCTATCTTCTAAGATAAGTCGTAATGTGAGTATTGCCTCCCGTGTTCCGACATTTATCCTAAATCCAAACTCATCTTTCCCGAGGTCGGATTCCACAAGTTTTTTTCCATTCGTCTGTAAATAATTCGTGTTAGTATTTTGCAACCGATAAATGTAACACGTTTTTATTTAAAAGGAGATGGACGGAGAGAGAAGGAATAGGAGAACTACTAACTAAAGGCAGAAATAAATAAATAAATAAATAAATACCCGTGCAACGCCGGGTTTTTCAGCTAGGACGTTATAAAACAGCAGATGAAGTTTCAGCCTCCACCCCTCGGATATCACGGCACGAATGTCTTTTTAATGTCCCAAATCAGAGAAAGAGTGACGACTTCATTTTGGAGGCGAGAAATACGCCGCTACGGGAGCAACTAGTACGGTCTATTACAGGTGGATAAACTGCGGCGAAACTGGCCAGCAGTCGGCGTAATGACTTACAAATGTTTGGCCCAGAGCCCGGTGAAAGGCCCTCAATATAACGGTCACATCCAATTAGCGTCGCGCATTTAGCGACTCCCGGGCTGGGCAGTAAATTTCTGAGACGGCAGACCTCGAGCTGCAAACCACGATCTGACCCTAACAGGGGTGATGAGTCGCGATCCCTCCCTTAAAAAAAAAGTGGGGGGGGGGGGGGAAGAAAAGCCGTGAATTATGCTCCTGTGCAACTCCCCGCGTAGGGGTTGGATGCAGGGGTTGGGAGGGGGTTGACGGGGCCAAGCCTGGGAATAGCAACCCCCGGGGCGAGAGGTGAGGGGCGGCTCGACCAAAGGGTTGCCCATTGGAGACGCCATTCTCGCCCCTGACGGACGCTGAATCGCGCGTGAAATCTCCGCTTGAATCGGCGGCCGTCTCCCGCTTCTGGGAAGACATTTTACTTTGTAATGGTGGCAGGCGTGAGCCACTCGGTCGGCCATTGGGGCAGGCCTCGCTGGTCCTCGTCCACAATCTGTTTTGACTTTGAGATGATCGCTTTCAGCGGGATCCCGATACATGTATTACTGGCCGAGGTGTTTGGCGCGGCAGCGCGTCAACACCAATGCCAGTCCTTTGTTTTACTGTATACACTTTGTTTGTAGGCTTTTGGCCCACTTTAGGTTACGGTAGTAACACTAAAAGTGGGCCTTTGCGATCGTCTTCTGACAGCTCGAAATTTAAATGAAAATAACGGCTTAACTATTCATCTGACACGAAAATTGAATAACCCAATTTTGTGGAGGAGAAAATTCTCTACAACTTTGCTCTCTTATGTTTTTTTTTTTCATATCTCGTAGCGCTTCAAAGATATTTGCAAAAATAACGGCGATTTTGGGATGTATGTCTGTCTGTCCGTCTGTCTGTCTGTCGGTAACGTGTTCCCTGTTTTTAAGGCGAACCGTTCAACCGATGAGCACCAAATTTTACAGACATGATTGTAGGCCGTCAGAGACCAGAACCTCCCTTTTTCAAAATTTTTGGCCATAAAATACTGTAGTAATAAAAAAACCGTTTGTAATGTAATTGCAAACGAACGGTTCACCTGACACAAAAATTGAATAACCTTATTGGTAGAGGGAAATATTCTCTACAACTTCGCTCTATTATGTTTTTTTTCATATCTTGCATCGTTGCAGAGATATTTGCAAAAATAAGGACGATTTGACGATGTCTGTCTGACTGCAACGTGTTCCCACTTTTTAGGTCGAACCGTTCAATCGATCGGCACCAAATTTTACAGACATAATTGTTGGCTAACAGAGACCAGAACCTAGCTTTTTGGAATATTTCGGACAACAAATACGTTAGTAATACAAAAAAAAGCCGTTTGTAATGTAATTTTAATTGCAAATAAACCGTTCATCTGACGTGGAAATTGACTAAACGAATTTGTGGAGGAGAAAATTCTCTACAACTTTGATCCCTTCTGTTTTTTTTCATATCTCGTATAGTTTGAGTCATATTTGCAAAAATAACGGAGATTTGACACCCTCCACTGAATTAACGAAAACCAGCCGTTCGGAGATGTCACGTGACATTCCTCGCGTATTTGATGATTTTCTTATTGTAACTTACACGTTGTCATTTCAAAGCAACGGCATACTGAGGAATTAACAAAAACACTTCGTTCTTTGTACGATAAATGATAATCCAATGTCTACAAATGCCATATTAACATCAGTTAACAATGGCCATGAATAGTATGAGATTAAATAACTTCTGTTTCGAATTACAGTCGTAGCGTAGTGGGCAAGATGCTGGACTGTGGCGCGAAAGGTCGGTGGTTCGAAACCCCCCACTACTCAATTTTTCCCCCTAAAAGGGTTTCAGACACTCTTATTAATTAATATTTTATTATTTAGATTATTATTTTGGTCCAAAATGTTTGCAGAAACTTATAAAATAACAAATCTAAAGTGGGCCGTAAAACACGTCAGTGCGGTTTTTTTAATTCCAAATACAGTGAAACTGTCCTTAACGGACACTTCCCGTGTCCTGATTTTGCCATATTTCCCCCGATTTTTAGCTTATATCCTGAAACTCAAGATCTGTTTTTTTGGCCAGTGGTCAAAAGTCCTTTGTTCATTTATCACTCTAATCTAAATAAGTATAGAAATTCATAGAAATTAGGAGTTGCGTGTGACTTGTATAACGATTATTTCTGCTGTTTCCGTGTATTTTCAAATAAACTTGTAGTGTTTCGATGTGCTCTTTTTGAATGTTTTGTTCTGTCATTGTACGTAAGTGAAATCACTTCAATTGTTTATAATTGAAGGAAATCTTTTGAGTGGATAGTTAGGAGCACCCGTTTCATACGCGAATTGCAGAAAGTCAGCTTTTGTGTAAATAGTCTACGTGACTATGGGATTTCAATTTTGTGGTATGTGTTCTAGGATGGCAAAAATATGATTCTTTTTTTAAGCATTCTCGGAACATTATTTGTATTTTGTACTCTTTGTCGATGTGATATTTCCACATCACATGGTGGAAAAAGCGATGTACCGGAATACGTGCAAAGAAAATTAGAAGTGTGAGAGTAACAGTAAAAGACCGAAATTGCTGAGAAAAGTGCAAGTGATGATGTGATACATGCAGAGTATTGTATTGTCTATTTTAGAGACATGTGGGTCACTTGTTTCATAAAATGTTCCCTGGTAGCAGTATAGCACAAAAATATAGCTGTGAAGATTTTTGTTTTAGTAAAAAAAAAAAAAAATCTATCACTTTACCTGGACTGACTACAAATAATGATGTATTCAACATTTGACTTAATGAAAGTGTCTTTTTGTTGTCTTGTGAGATGACAGGAAAAGCAAGGTTTATAGTAAAGTGCTCTGCAGTTTTTGACAGAACATATCTCCTGATTTTTTTAAGAATCTCCCGATTTTTTAAACTGGATTTCCTGATTTTTAAGTTTTGAAGGTTGGCAGGTATGTAACTTTGGTAAAATTTTACAATCGCCGACACATGCGTAGCGGGTAATGTTGGCAACACAACAGTTGTCAGCACGCGGAAATGAGGCTGACCAATTGTGGCAGAGATTGAAGTAGCCAATGATATTTTAGACGGCCTAGTTGTTTTCTGTTCATAGTTAACGTCCCAAATATTCTATGCCTTTTATTCTCCAATGCAATGCATTCGAAGATTAGACGTGATGCAGTTTCATCACCGTCATCACAGATCCTACATTTACGGTCCTCTTCTGTTATTCCCATTGTATGTAGGTGTTTTTTGAAATTCCCATGGCCTGTCAGCAATCCAACCATGAGTCTAATCTCTCTCTCCTGTTCAGACCCAGGATTACAGAGCTTCTTTTAAAACATGCGGCGTGGGCTGATTACGAGACTCCAATCGGCAACATTCTCCTCCGAATGCGAAAATATATTGTTGACTGCCACTTACATAGGTAGAAATGATCATCAGAATAAAATACGAGAAATCAGAGCTCGAACGGAGAGATTCAGGTGTTCTTTCTTCCCGCGCGCTATTCGAGAATGGAATGGGAGATAAATAGTATAATGGTGGTTCAATGAAGCCTCTGTCAGGCACTTAAATGTGATTTGCAGAGTATCCCATGTAGATGTAGGAGTTAACACGCAGGCTGTGGGTCGGTGTCGCCGCTGGCAGGCGACCTCCCCTCAGTGGTGAGCCGCGGCCCTTTCCCACCCTCTGCTGGGGGCCTCGCAGCTGGGGGTGCCGGCCAGTTGCGACTGTTGTTGCGCCGACCGCCGCCCAAGAATTTCCGGAGCGGCACGGACGGGCAACGCCTCCGACCGCGCGCGTCGCAAGGACAAAGGACGGCCGAGGACACGGCAGGACGAGGACGACTCAATAGCCGCCGCTCAGGGGGCATTGTTCGCGGCGCTGTCGCGCAGTGTCGCGTTATTTATGTGGCCGAGGGTCCGGTCGCGACCATCTGCACGCCCCCGCACTGCCAGAATGCGACCACCGCCGCGGCCGAAGCGGTGGCCACCAGCGAACGCGGGACATGACCACTAGCAGAAATCCGCTGAACTTCAATTACGCGGTAAATCAGTCAAACCTCCAAATACCTAGGAGTTACAATTACGAACAACTTAGACTGGAGAGAACACACAGAAAATATTGTGGGGAAGGCGAACCAAAGGTTACGTTTCATTGGCAGAACGCTTCGAAGATGCAATAGCTCCATCAAAGAGACTGCCTACATCACACTTGTGCGTCCTCTCCTGGAGTACTGTTGCCCAGCAGTGTATATCTCAACGGCGCCAGCGTCGTCGTTCGGTGATTGGCTACCGTTCGTGACGTCATGTCTTGACGTCATGTCCCACTCCAGCCAATCAGTTTCGCCTCTACTTTTTCAAATGCAGCTATTTCTTTCAACCAAACCATGCTTTTGTGAAATGTGAACTGCGATTGTGTAGGTTGTGAAAGTGCAATGGCTGATCGGTATGTTTGTTTTGTTTGCGATAAATCGTTTACAGAACGAAAATATTTGTACACTCATATGAGGAAAGTACATGATACAATACCTGTGGTGTCGCCAGTGATCTCCATACAAACTGGATGTATAACTCTGGCGTCTGCGCATAGAACTGCAGCGTGCTTGCACATTCATATGTTTTGCACACGATTTCGCATTGTCCGCCATGTTTAAGTTTGGCAAACGAATTTCCATCAGTTATTACGTAACAATGAATTGCTTGCTTACTTCTTGATTTGGAATTTAATTAATTATTCGATGTAGTAAGCTGATATGGGAGCGGAATCGAAACATATTTTCTTCTCTTTTTCTTGTAATGCGTCTTAGCAGCCATGTTTGAATTTGGCAAGAAACTAAATATGAACATCTATGGCTGGCACGCTAAGACAGCTGAAGTTCAACATCCAGATCTTATAGAGATCAATGTGTGTCTCACAAGTCTAAAGTGCGCGCCACCTACTTTCGCCGCGCGCCGCCATGCACGCACGGCGCGGCGTTCTTACGACGTCAGCCACGAGCGCCCTCTGCTACAACTCCGCTCGTGGCCACCACTGAACGACATCGTTCACTTGGGACTGAGATAGGAAGCAGTTAACACTTCGGAAACAGATAGGCACCAGTGAAGACTTGGCTATCGGATAGGCACTAGGCAGGCCTCTAGGTCAACTATGTATCAGCATTCTGCAGTACTGAGCTATGTAAAAGTTAAGTATTACTAAGTCTCTAAGAAATATATATCTCGTTCTAATTTACTCTAGTGTTTCTAGTTTCTGCTGTCACACCTGCTTACCTTCGTACCTGCACAAGCGTGCATCCTTTATTCCTGTGTCGGTCTCTTTTTACTCGGCCACCGACACCTACGACGGAAACGAGACACAAAAGCGGCGTCGAGGCTGGGACACAAAACAAGGAAGACGTAAAAAGAAAGTAGGTGTTACACACGACACTGTGCACTGTATCAGTGCTTATACAGGGTGTTTCACTAAGTGTGTTTGCCTCTGTAACTTATAAAATAATAGGTGGCGGGAAATTTTAAAGCGGTAGGTCAACACAAGAAATGTTACACTTTCTGCGGAGCTATGAACATAGTTTATTGTATCATTTTCCAAAGAGTTACAGCACAAAGATATAATTTTTTAAATGGAACAATAGTTTTTTCTATCGTGCATTGGATTCGTTGAAACCAGCTGCGGCCAAATCAATTCAAACTACATTCCTATCACTGTTAGTTTGAGAGCTACAACCCTTCAAAGTTCCAGGGGCATATACCACAAGCACAGCGCACAATGCAATGCGCCTTCTAAATGTGGTGCGGCCGAGTTGTAACGTCGCCGGTGTCACGGAGCGAGAAGCTTCCTCGATGCGCTGTTAGACTGCCGACTGTCGCCGCACACGGCCGTATACCCGACAGTTGTGGTATGTGTCCCTGAAACTTTGAAGGGTTGTAGCTCCCAAACTAACAGTGATAGGAATGTAGTTTAAATTGATTTGGACGCAGCTGGTTCCAACGAATCCGATTCACGATAGAAAAAAAACTATTGTTCCATTTAAAAAATTATATCTTTGTGCTGTAACTCTTTGGAAAATGATACAATAAACTATGTTCATAGCTCCGCAGAAAGTGGAACATTTCTTGTGTTGACCTATCGCATTAAAATTTCCCTCACCTATTATTTTATAGGTTTCAGAAATAAATGCAACCAGTCGCCTTTTGTTTCTTCTTAATGAAGATTTATTAAAACCATTACCGGTTTCAAGCTGCCTTGCAGCTTATCATCAGATGGTATATATTTATTCCAAATTACATTTGTATAGCTATGCGCTTCATATTTAGTTTGTCCATATTTGGTCTGCTTTTGGATAGCATTTCACTACACTTCTTTTCCATCAACATACCACAGCACCTCCCACGACTTTCAAGTGGTGAAATTAACAAGCACTTCACACACATTACGACTTTACAGCCAGTACCACAATTTTCAGCTTGTAAACAAACCAAAGAGTATGTTTTGGACAAAAGTTTTATTATTTTATAAGTTACAGAGGCAAATACACTTAGTGAAACACCCTGTATAAGCACTGATACAGTGCACAGTGTCGTGTGTAACACCTACTTTCTTTTTACGTCTTCCTTGCTTCAGTCATGATGCACTATTTCACTCCCAAGGTTACTCAATTTTTTTTCTTCTACTTCGTCTACGTTCTCCTATTGTTTCGTGACCTGCATTCGGGCGTTTCTACACCACGTTCCGGCTTTTGCTATAAGGAGAGGACGGAGCGACGGTGTATAACTCGCCCGCGCTGGTATGCCACTCGTCAGCTTCTATATTTCACGGAAGGCAGTGCCGACAGTAAGTTCTCCTTCACGCTACTACCTACTGTCTCTTATCTCCGAGACTCGAAGCTCTTCCGATGTATGTGGCCGAGCAATGAAGTCAGCAGTTCTCCGCCAGGTGCGCTGCCTGTCACGGAAGAGACCCTCGTGATAAGTCGAGTTGTCAAGGCGTCAGAATGTACTGTGGAGAGAGAGAGAGAAAGAAAGGCAGAGGAGAAAAGAGAGAGACTCCATCCGACAGCACGCCCGTCGTCCTAATTAAGGGTACATTCATCCAAATGTGGCCACCTTGAAAGCAGTCGAGCCGTCAGCGAGGTACTTAAGAAGACGGTCGGCCTGTGACGTTTCTAACATCCGACCGGTGCAAATGCCACCGCTGCGGTGTCAGAAGACGTCATCACTACCCCTATAGGGCGACATTATTCAAGCTCTGGTCACAGCTCTGTACAATGTTGGACATTTGAGTTGGAGGGTGGGGAGCAGGGGGCGAATATTAGTTTGGATTCTAACTGAGCGTGTGAAGTAGCACTCACCCCGTTTACATGGGCTCCCAAAACCGGATTTCGTAAACCGTTTTCCCAATTCCGCTTTTGGTTGGTCATGTAAACACTCCAAAATCGATTCTGGAAATCCACTTCTCTAAAGCGGTTTTCCAGTTCCACAATCGATTTTCGTACCCATGTAAACTTAACCGTTTTTGAAGCGTTCTTGGCTTGTCATATTGTGTTTTTTTTGTTTAGAATTTTCGGCGCATATGGAAAGAGTGATATTTTCTAATGTGAAATAAAAGTATTAATATTAGAGTGAGCATGAATCTGTGTATTTAAGTAAAGAAAAATAGCGATTGTGCTGAGTAAATCAGGAACTGAATCAGCTGTTTTTCAGCCGCCATCTTAAGTGGGTTAGGAAATCCGATTCAGGCTATACCATGTAAACACGACAGCGAAAAACGGTTTACGAAAATCGGTTTTCGTCTTCCGGAAGATGTGTTACATGTAAACGTAGTGACTGTCTCTAAGACTAGGAGGCTTAGAACACAAAATCGTATACTAAGCATTTTTCAACTGTGTAGACTGCACATCTAAATTCTTGATCACAATTTTTTATTCAAGATTAGTAATTTGAGCTCAGTTTGAGCCATCTTCAGATCATATGTGTTGGTCATTCGGGAAATACCTGCCAAAAGGCATTAAAATCATCCGTTTACACAATTACGATTCGTATATACTAACAAAAAACAGTATAACATTTTGAAGGCGAACACGCTTTGGCTGTTGTACACGTTGGAACCTTATGCTTGTTAAATCATTCTTTAGAGAAGCACAATAACTTTTTTTTTTAATTAACCAGCATGAGGTTCCAACGCAAACAACAGCCAATGTGTGTTCACCTTAAAAATGTTATACTGCTTTTTTTGGTATTTAGAAACCATAATTGTGTAATTGAATGATTATACTGCCTTTTGGCAGGTATTTCCCGAATGACTAACACATATGATCTGAAGATGAGCTGAAATGAGCTGAAACTAGTAAAGTTGTATGAAAAATTGCGATCAAGACTTTAGATGATTTATCAGTTAAAAAATTCTTATAGATCAAAAACTGTTCAAATGTTTGTAAAGCTTATGGGACTTAACTGTGCGGTCATCAGTCCCTAAACTTGCAAACTTCGTATGAACTAACTTATACTAAAGACAACAAAAACATCCACGCCCGAGGGAGGCCACGCAATCCGCAACGTGGCGCTCCAGACCGCTCGGCTACTCTCGCGCGGCTCTTGAAGATCGTCTCTCACACAATATGTCAAATATACATAGCTTATGCAGATTATTGAAAAGCTTTCAGCTGTATTGATTGGAACATTCTCTCAGAAATGTAAACAAGACTGCGGTCATAAAGTGGCGAAGAAAATAAAAACGTGGTAGTTTGGAAATGAGTAAAACGATACTGTAGCGTCTCCGTATGTTCACCCTGAAGTGAAAAAGAGCAAGGTGGTATTTAAAAAATAAATAAATAAATAAATAAATAAATAAAAAATGTAGTGCAGATTGAAACATTCCCGAATATTTCGTTGTCAGTTTGACGTCGAATAGCAATCCAATTAATGTCAAGTATGACTGTTTGCATAGGACAAGGGCTATCGTTAAGTCTGTTTCGGGAATATCTTTCCCCAGTAATTAATTTGCTGCTGATAAATAGTTGTCTTAAGGGTTTATAATTTGTCAACAACGGCAATACACAAAACTTTCGAACTGTAACTATTTTATATATATATATATATATATATATATATATATATATATATATATATATATATATATATATATATATATATATATATATATATAATCACAAATATGCGAAGCAATCACGGCCTTTACCGCGCATTCTAATAACGGTAATTTACACAGGTCGCCAATATTAGTCTTCACACGACGTTTATTACTTTTATCTCGCTATTGCACAACAATCCCTCACTGTATTCCATGTGGTTTGTAGCCGTCGCGGTTGACAGGATTCGCGGGGCGGAAATCTTACACAGTTATGATCTGCACAAATGGTGAGACAATCCACCCACGGCTCTGGGGATAAAACTCAACCCGAAATAAGCACAATGAACGGACTTTCACCATCACTCTTATCACTCACTTAACGCGCCTTGCACACTGGCCGACTGCCAGACCAGAGTTGCCAGGTTTTTCCAGTGCTCTGTCGCCAAATTTTAAACAAAAAGTAGCCAAAATATCGCCATCTTTTCATCAATAAAATGCCAAAATATAACCATCTTTTCATCAGTAAAAATAGACAAATATCGCAACCTTTAATCTGTTAACATTATTATGCTGTATTAATTATGGCAAGTTACTCGACAATACTAATCCTGAAAGTCAGGGAGTAAGCTGGTTACTCAATAAAAAGTAACACTAACTGTGATACTCTCACATTCGCAGACAGACTGGACTTTCCAAGGAAACTCGTACTTCACAGAAACATTTAACTGAGTCCATCCAAGAACTGAACCCAGACACACCACCAATGAGGCCATTTAAAATATTGTCACATTGTAAATATAACAGAGAGACTCCGGAAATTCATTTACATTTAACTGTCACATTTATTAATTTCATAACTTACAAAAATTACAACACAAAACTGTTGAAGAATCATTCTATCAAACTTATACAAGGGATGTTCTCATGCATAGTTTCGATTACCAATCACTTTCATCTTCTCAAAAACAAATATTTACAGATGTTAAATAGAGTTATTGAATCTTTCAAACATTTCTTTAATACACACAAAATCATTAGAACATTTTGAGGTGAGGTAATTTATAATAATGCACTAAGCAATCCATACTTTGATGTGAGATGGACTTTAATTCGTAATAATGCGTCATGACACACTGATAAATCAGCTATCAGAACAACAGGGAAATCACCGCGAGTTCTCCATCGACATTTATACTATGCAAACCATTGTTATGCAAACCATTGTTACGAATTTCTGTTGTGTTGAACACGGAAAAAATTACTGTTTAAATGCCTCCTTGCGTGCTGTAATTTATATAATCTTATCCTCATGTTCTCAGCAGGAGCCATGCATACGGTGTTGTAGTATACTTCGAGATATCATTTAAAGTGTGTTCTCAAACCATCGTAAGTAGGGTACGTGAGGTAGTTTACGTCTATCTTCAAGAGTCTGTAAGCTGAGTTTGTTTTACATCTCTGTGACACTCTCCCACACATCCATGATACTTGAAAACATTTGTGCTAACTTGTGTTGGTTGAGTACATTTCTCCAGCATTCTACCTAAGTTTAGCCGGTATTATTGACGTAATGTCTAAAGAGTGATTGCTTTACATTCGTTGTATTTGAAGTAAAATAAAATAGCCATTAAATCGCCAACCAATTCCTTTAATAGCCAAATTTAATCGCCAGTCGCCGAACTGCTAGAATGGCTACTATTATAAGAAAAAGATAGCCAAGAATGCGAAAAATCGCCACACCTGGCAACCCTGTGCCAGACCACCAACAATCGACTCACTGCGCTCACTACGCCAACTATCGATATAATGCCTAATTCGACCTGTGTAATGCAATTAGGGCAAGAATATTTCCGTAAGAGAGGCTCCGTCAGAAACGGTAAGCAGCTTGTAGGTGAGTTCAACAGAGTCAATAAGTTCATGGAGATGTCTTTGCCTCTGATTTTTGGTGTCGCTGTTGTTGTCATTTTATTTCTTTTGTTTGGGTAGTCGGGAGAACGGTGCTTCAAATTCAGCTCCAGTCATCCAGCTTTTGGGTTTCCCGTGATTGTTCTACATAATTCCAGGCGAATACCGGGGTGTTTCCTTTGAAAGGGCACGGCAGATTTCCTTTCCATCCCGTCTTTAATGGCAACGCTGTCGGCAGTTGAGTGCAATGCATTTTCGTTCCTGGTTCCACAAAATTGTTCAGATGCTAATCTATGGATCTATGGGACTTAACTACTGTGGTTATCAGTCCTTAAGCTTACAAACTATTAAAAGTAACTTTAAACTAACCTAAGGACAACACACACACACTTACATCTATTTTAACATCTTCGAGTAGGAGATCAAGAAAGACGGTTGCAGTTTTGTCGGATTCTTGAAAATGTCCAAGTAATCGCATTTTTACTCTTCACTTATGAAGCCACTAGCCACGATGGAGTGACCGAGCGCTCTAAGGCGCCATGCGCGCTCCAGCTCGCCGTCGGAGGTTCGAGTCCTCCCTCGGGCATGTGTGTGTGTGTGTGTGTGTGTGTGTGTGTGTGTGTGTGTGTGTTGTCCTTAGTTTAAGATGGTTCAAGTAGTTTGTAAGACTAGGGACTAACAATGGCATCAATAACACTCGCAATTCACAAGATTAGTCCGTAAAAAACTATTCCTACTGAAACAATGTAATTTAAAAAGAATGGTAAATGGTTCTCTTTCTCTCTCTCTCTTTTTGAAATGTTCAAATGTTTGTAATTCTATGGGACCAAACTACGTTGGTCATCAGTCCCTAGTGTTACAAACTAAACTAACCTAACGGCAACAAACACTTCTATGCCCCAGGGAGGATTCGAACCTCCGACGCGGGAGTCCGCACGATCCGTAACGTGGCCCTCCAGACCGCTCGGCTACCCCCGCGCGGCAATAGTAAATGTTGTCAATGTTTCGTATTGTAAATGTAAAGGTGAAAGATTTTTATTATTGTGACATAAATTTCTTTTCTTCACCACATCTAGTTTTTTTGATCGTGCGTATGTTCCCGATTTCATGTGTCACCCTGTGCTTTTGCTCGTGAAACACCCTGAATTAGCACAGAGTCCCTTGTATCGAAAGTGTCCCTTGACTCAGAGCACAGTCAGCTGGGACGCGAGAGGGGATGTCCGAGTTGTTTAATGGCTGACGTCTGACGGCGCCTATCGATCTGTTGGGTCGCTTGTTGGTCTATCCGTGTGTGCGTGGTTAGTGGTCTGTCTTCACAACACTAACGAGGAAGCGGACGGCTACTAAGCTTTTCTGGCTGCAGTCTCAGAACGCTCCATGTAACTTCTCCACCTGCGTCTGAAGCAGAACTGTACCAAGGTAGTTCTGCGCCCTCAGCAGAATGTCCAAACTGACAATTTTTGAAACATATTGAGAAAATTGTATAATTTCGTGAATGCCCTTTTAATTCCCGTATTTTTTTTCCCCTGTCAATTTTGGGCCCCCTCTGTGGCTGCGCCGTTGGTAAATGCCAGTCTGGCCAATGCCTCGGTACAGCTCTGGTCTAAAGTCTCCTAACGATGTGTGGTGGATGGTTACTTTGTATACCGTCCTCACTTCGTAACTTACTCATGTAATCGAAGGAACGATTGTTCGTCTGGACTCTCCCTTCGACAGGCCTGTGATAAAAATGCTGACGGCCGCGGTGGCCGAGGGGACTGAGGCGCTCCAGTCACGGTCTGCACGGCCACTACGGTCGGGGGTTCGAATCCCCCCTCGGTCATGCATATTTGTGCCGTCCTAGTTTGTAAGTAGTTCATAAGTAGTTTGTAATTTTAGGGACTGATGACCCCGTAGTTAAGTCCCATCAGTTCTACAAACATTTGAACATAAAAACGCTGATTGACTCTTCTAGCAACAAACGTCCTCACAGGTGTAGATCTAACGGCACCTCGCATTTGTTCATTTGAAAGGACAGGACCAATTTCATTTCCCAATTCTTGACAAAAAGCAATGTCAGCTTCTGCTCCGACGCTAATGAAGTCCTCAGGACTTCGACTGTTAATTTTCCTTAATGTGGCCGAGTCGACGCAGTTTCCTCGTCATCTCTAGTCGCCAGATCCTTTTCTTTACTCAGTGTCCTTTTCTTAATTAGACTCAGTGCTGTTTCCCAAGCCTTGCTCAGATTGTAGCACCAGTCTCGGTTGATGAGCCCGTTCCTGGTACGTACCTTGATGGCATTACTCAACTATGTCGTCCCAGTATTTATAAGTGTGTGCTAATATCCTGGTACGTTCTTAGACCATCTCATGATTTTCGGACTAGTCGAGTGAGCCTCTGATGTTCACGACAACGATCCTCGATGGTGCGCCCTGTCTGTCCGATATAAGACTTCCCACACTGACACGAAATCTGGTGTATGTGGCCTTCCACAAACCGAGATCGTCTTTGACACTTTCCAATAAGGTTCGTGTTTTATTGGGCGGGCAAAAGACACTTATACGCGGTGCTTCCTAAATATAGCCTACGTCCTATTTTTGCCGATAGTGAGCCAGTGTGCGGCCTGAATGCTACCTCCGTGACTTCTTCCTTGTCCAGGGACTTTACAGTAGTGGTGGGGAGGAGAGTGTGTCGAATCTGCCATTCCGAGTACTCGATTTCTCGGAATACTGTATTGAGGTGTTCCAGCCCCTGGGGCAGATGTGAGATGGTGCGCGCCGTATGTGACACAACCGCGGAGAGAACGTCCGCCCTCGGGATCTCAGTTCATCAGCGTACCTGACGATGGCGACATGTCTGATCGCCGAAACATTGTGCCCGTAGGACACGAAGAACCGGGAGTACACCCGTGGACGGTTGGAGCTATTTACATTTTGTTTCATATAGTTCAGTGACACCCTACAGAGATGCCAAGTTTCGAAAGACACTATTCGTAATGGGGCAACAACTGACAGTAAAAATCTCCATTTGATGCTTTACTGTAAAGTTGAAAATAATTTTTAGACTCGAGAAGGCCGCTACTAAACAATAAATAACTGTGGCAGAATATATGTGACCTAAGAAGAAACAATTAGATTGACCTTTACATTCGTATACGTATGTCCATAACAGACTAAAAAAGCGCGGGAATTAAATGAAGTGCTGCTCAATAATTGTCATCTTAGAGAATCGGATTTCTGCCTTTAATGCACCTGTACTAGCATGATATTTCGATAGCGTTTCTCGCGATCTCTGGAAGCACCTGCTGAAGATCGCGATCGAAATATCGTGCTAGTACAGGCGGATTAAAGGCAGAAATCCGAGTCTCCAAGATGACAACACCCAGCCGGGAAAGGCTTAATATGTACTCAATAAATGATTTACACTCGGTAATGACATAATGGCATGAACATGCCTAATCGCAAGTTTATCCACTCGCAGTAGTGAAGTTCTAGAGGCTCCACTTCAATGTTTGCGTGTATTACTGTATGTACCAAAGTGATGATAAAAGGATACGGTATTCCGTTATTTCTGAAGCTATACTGTTTCATAAAATGACAACGAAAAACAGTGTTACCGAGCGGGAGTAGCCGAGCGGTCTGGAGCGCCATGTTACGGATCGCGCGGCCTCCCGCGACGGAGGTTCGAATCCTCCCTCGGGCATGGATGTGTGTGTTGTCCTTAGGTTAGTTTACCTAGGTTTAAGTAGTTTGTAAGCTACGGACTGATGACCACGAAGTTTGGTCCGATAGATTTACAAACATTTGAACATTTTCTTCTACCGCGTTACTGCACTGGAAGGCCCCCAGTTACCCAGTACGATTGAGAGTGCTGTTATCCCAAAAAGTGAAGCAAAAGTGTTTCCAAAAATATGGAATCAAGTTCCGAATTCCGTAATTTTCGCATAGTCTCCCGTAACACCGTAAATTTTGCCTAGAAATCGTGATAATTATGGACAGATCGTAATACTTGGCATGTTTGAATACATCACTCTATATCTAAAAATGTGAATGTCTTTTCGGTGTACGTTTATTACGTCTGAACCACAAGACATAGAGAGCTATAAATTTGTACAGTTACTAATGTCTACCCGAGGAAGGCTTTAGGCACGGTTTTATGGCGATCGGATAGCTATTTATGTATACATATTAATGTGAATGTCTGTTCGGTGTACGCTTATCACGTCCGAACGACAAGACGCAGTGACTTAAATATTTGTACAGTTACTAATTTATACCCTAGTAAGGTTTTAGGCACGGTTTTATAGCGATCTGACATATATTTAGTAATTTGAAGAATATAACGCGAAATGAAGAACAGTAAATTACTCTTTGAAAATTAAATTTACTCTTTCAAAATGGTTTTATTGGTTGCGTTGTTGCTTGAGGGTTGATAATGATAAAAGGGTGGAGTATATTGGGATGGAAAGTTATCGGTGTATATAGAATTCTACGTATGTGTGTGTTAATATTTAGCTCTGCAGCGAAAACTACAGAACGCAAACGAATGGTCTGTGTGTAATTGTTGTCCGAAGTCACCCGTTGTACACAATAGCAGTTCCATGCCGATATCTATAAGGAGGTGGAAGATATGGTGGTTGAAAGTCGTCAAATTATTAAAAAAAATCGGAATGAAGGCCAGCGATGACGTCTCCGACTTTATAACAAGGAGGTTACATACAGCGAAACGTGATGCCACAGACCATATCTTTGGTCTATGCGTGCTGCAATGTCTTCAGCGCTCTCTCTCTGTAAGGTTAAGCATACGAATAAGGAAATATAAGAATAAATAAATAAAGCAGTAAAAAAGAAATTTCTTTTAATACATCTGTTTAAAAAAAATCAATTTGACGTTTCGCGCATTATGTATCATAATCAACCAACGCGCGAGCGGAGCCGCGGGTTTAAGCTAGTATTTAAATATTGTTACGAAAAATAAAAAAATTTTCTTGTCCGAACAACAAATACGCCGGGAGAATCTGAAGAATCACAAAACGCACATTAGTTACTAAATACGCCGTGCACACAGACTTTACTCAGCAGTAGGCCTAACGTCATTAGACATATACGGGTTTAGGCGATGACGCGTTCGACGTGGCTGGCCTCCTAGGTCACGCTGGCATCGGCCCAGGCGTCGGACGCGCGCGGTGCGTGGCGGAGGGCGCTTGTGCAGTGGGAGGCGCCGGGGGGCGTGTCCGCGCAGGCGCGCGTGGAATGCGCCGGCAGCTGTCTGGGCCACGTGGCCACGCCCGCCGCCTCCGCCGCTGCTGCTGCTGCTGCCGGCTTATCTCGAGACCTCTGCGAGCTTCCGCCTCTTATCTGCTCTGCCGCCGCCGGCGGTCTCCGTAATTACGAAGGCACAGAGCAGAGAACGGCAGCCGGCACAAAAAACGCCGCAAGTCAACGTCTCCGTGACGTCACCGACGCGAAACGCTCCCGCGGCCGACAGACGGATATATCCGGATAGGCCGACGCACGGTATTCACTGCCACTCTCGACATGTGCTGATAAAATCAGAAAGAAATAACCGTGATATTTAGCTTTTAAAAAACCACCAGCTACAATTGACGGAAATGAAATGAGCGTGTGGCTTTCTAGGCCGGGAGAACCCTTGCGGGGTTCAGAATTAAAGTTTTCACTCAGCAGCGGAGTGTACGCTGATATGAAACTTCCTGCCAGATAAAAATAGTGTGCCGGAACCGGGACTCGAACCTGGGACCTTCGCCTTTCGCGGGCAAGCACACTACCGACTGTGCTATCCCGACACGACTCACGATGCCGCCTCACAACTTTACTTCCGTCAGTACCTCGCCTCCTACTTTCCAAACTTCACAGAAGCTCTCCTGCGAAACTTGCAAGAGTACCACTCCTGGAAGAAAGGATATGGTGGAAAAGCAAAGGTCCCAGGTTCGAGTCCCGGTTCCGGCACACAATTTTACTCTGCCAGGAAGTTTCATATCGGCGCACACTCCGCTGCAGAGTGAAAGTTTCATTCTGGAAACATCCCTTAGGCTGTGGCTAAGCCATGTCTCCACCATATCCTTTCTTCCAGGAGTGCTAGTCTTGCGTGTTTGCAAGAGAACTTATGTGAAGTTTGGAAAGTAGGAGGCGAGGTACTGGCAGAAGTAAAGTTGTGAGGCGGCATCGTGAGTCGTGTCGGGATAGCACAGTCGGGTGCGCTTGCCCGCGAAAGGCAAAGGTCCCAGGTTCGAGTCCCGGTTCCGCCACACAATTTTAATCTGCCAGGAAGTTTCATATCAGCGCACACTCCGCTGCAGAGTGAAGGTTTCATTCTGGATTGCGTATAATGTCCCACGTAATCCACTAATTGTTTTGAGCAGTGTATATCAGATCATGCTCACAGAGTATTTATACAATATTCAATTCATTCATTTATTCATTCGAAAATGTCGACGTACTCCATGGAAACTAGTCATGTAATTAGATTATTAATGATTGTGGATTGAGCACCACGTATATGGTTTCAAAAACTTTTTTCCCCAAAATAATCATCGGTCACACTACTGCTGACAGTTATGACTAATTACAATAGTCACGCGGGAGTAGCCGAGCGGTCTGGAGCGCTACGTTACGGATCGTGCGACCTCCCGCGTCGGAGGTTCGAATCCTTCCTCGGGCATGGGGTGTGTGTTAACCTTAGGTTAGTTTGACATAGTTTAAGTAGTTTGTAAGTCTAGGGATTGATAACGTACGTAGTTTGATCCCATAGAAATACAAACATGTAAATTTTATTTAACCCTTTCGGACCCTCTGGCTACAAATGTGTACATAACTTCTACGGTGTCTAAGATGGTTCATAAGCATTTTTTCTCAATGGAAAGATCGTGTATACAACACATAAGTGTTCAATTATTTCATCACGCACAATTACTGCCACCTGCCGAAGATCTCTAAAAAATATTAACAAGCGAGTGTTGCACTGTGCAGCAGTTTGCGAACTTCAAAGGACACGGAATTTCTGAGTTACTTGTATTCCACTGTATAACTGAAAGTAGAAGTTGTTATTTTGCGATGTAGTTGTTGAACGATCAGTCTATTTAATACAACAGTTAGTACTACAAAATTAATTAATTTGGTCCATAAAAAAGCCTTGTTTTTCAGTATACGCAGTGTTGTAGTTTGAAAATGGGTGACTATAATTGCATAAATCTTGCTTCTAAAATCATTGCAAATTTAACTTAAAGAGTATTACAGCATTAAAAATAATTTTCTTGATAGAGAAAAAAATCAGGTCTGAAAGGGTTAAATACAAGAAATAAATAAATATTGTTCAAAAGTGAAACGCGAATATTTATTTAATAACAAAACAGTTTCGGAGAACAGTTATTTGGTACCACAGTTATTTGGTCATATCTCACTCTATTGTTGGTCATCTTATTTAAAAAATTGAGATTAAATAATAACTGCAACATAGCAGTTACTCTACTTATAAAAAGTGCAAAAGTAAAACATCACACATACTCAAATAAATTACTGACTCCATTTTGACATGCGAAGCCAAACTTTGAAGTGCGGAGTGTGGCCAGATGTTTCAAGTGTAGGAATGGTGTCGGTAGTTTTCCTCAAAGCCAGCGGTAAGGTTATGTTTGGCACGACAGTTTTCCCAGCAGGGATTTTCTCTCGCCTTCTAGAGCGATACCTCTGCAGCCGTGGCGAACGCACAGGTCGGTCCGGCGTGCTCGGGTGGCTCTGGTGGCGTCCGACCGCAGCCAATAACGGGGATTCCCCAGCCCGTCCTGTCCGCCGCCATGACGTACGATCCCGTGCGTGCTTGTGGGGGGGGGGGGGGGGAGGAAACGCATTGCGTAGGTGGCGTATCGGCCCTGAGAGGGCTATTTGCTGCAGGAAGCGAAGACGCCGATAAAAACGTTGTTTATTGCTGGCCGGCTGTTTCACTTAATGGCGAATGCCGGCAGATACAGAAGCAATATTTGCGGTGTCCACGGGAGCAGGAGGGGAATTAAAATCTGCACCAGATCGTTCGGTAGCGCCAAGAGTGGGATGCACGGGATACGGATCAATTGGAAATAAAGCGGTGCTGGAATTTTATTTCCGCTCTCACGATGATAAAAATACACGAAGGAATATTATGAGCAACTGTTGCAGAAACTTAGTGATAGATGTGGATGTTTTACGAAATAATATAGAAACAAACCTCGACAAAGATTTACAAATAAAAGGATTGATAATGTAATTCAATACACAGGCGTAATAAAAAAATGTATACCACCTTTAAAACTGTGCACGTGTAATCTCTTAATTTTGATATACTGTTGGCTACAGGGTTAGTTTGCAAGAGCTGGTATTAACAGTTGGCAGTAGTGTTTAGCGGTGGTCTGCGGTAGTAGGCGGCAGTGAGACCATTTTGGAGTAGCGGAAAATAATTTTGAAATGATTTTGAACATCGCCTGACTGTAGCAGCAACTGTTTCAATGTAATGTACTGTAACAAACATAACCCCACTAATCAAAATATCCACGGGTGTACTGCCGGTCTGTAGTGTCCAACGGGCACAATATTTCGGCGATCATACATGTCGCCATCATCAGGTGAACTGACGGACTGAGCTCCTGGACAAACATAACCCCACTAATCAAAATATCCACGGGTGTACTGCCGGTCTGTAGTGTCCAACGGGCACAATATTTCGGCGATCATACATGTCGCCATCATCAGGTGAACTGACGGACTGAGCTCCTGGAAACACGCCGGCACGGAGATCCGCACGCTACGGAAGCTCGAAGGGACATGGGTTCTAGCCCGGTAGCGGGCCATTTAAATACCCTCGGCCCGCGGAGCGACCCCTCCGCGGTCCGCGCCCCGCGCCGCGGTCGCGCAGTGGAACCGATTGCGTCTGAGATGGCGTCGGTGAGAGGGCTCTGTCCGCCGTGGTCGTCACTTCGTTACGTTTGCTAGATTTACTCTTAATTAACCCAATCGCTGGTTCCCTAGCTTTGCTAAGATTATAGCCACAGTCACGGTTTATGAGGTCGTCACTTGTGCGAATTTCAATGGCCTCTCTAACGACGCAGTCCCAGTATCTCGACGTCTGTACCAGAATCCTAGTGCGTTCATGCTCCATCGCATGATTCTCCGACAAACAATGTTCAGCGACCGCCAACTTGCTCGGATACATCAATCGTGTGTGCCTCTGGTGTTCAACGCATCGACCCTCGACGGTACGCATCGTCTGTCCAATATATGACTTTCCACACTGGCACGGGATCTGGTACACGCCGGCCTTCCTCAAACCGAGATCATCTTTGGCGTTACCCACCAGAGCACGAGAATAGACCGGCAGTATACCCGTGGATATTTTGATTATCAATTACGCCGGGAGAAACTCAAGAATCATAGTCCCGCTGGTTGTTTTAAAATAACTGAACTTCATCTAGATTTCGACTACTACCAAGGGTTCCTTCTTCAGAAATAAAGTTACAGTATTAAAACGAATCACAGAATATTAGCAATTATTGCACGAAAATTTATACTTATAACAGCTATTTTTTTATAACGACAATCGCCAAACTACGTACTCTTTGTGTAATCGTCTCCATGTGAGAACTTATCTGAGTATATTATGAGCTTCTGTTGCAGAAGCTTGTTGATAGATCTGGGTGTTATACGAAATAATATGGAAAAAAGCCTCGAGAAGAATTTACAGATGAAAGGTATTCATGATATAATTCAGTACATGGGCATAATAAAAAATGTATGTACACTTTAAGACAGTGTAACTGTTTATGTCGTAAGGTTGATATGCCTTGGTTACATGGTTAGGTTGCGAGAGTTAGTATTAAGACCTAGCATTGGTGTTTGCGATGTTCTGCTACAGATGGCAGTAGTTTTTTAGTAGGGAAGGTGAAACTATGGCGCAAGTACGTCTGACTTTGGAGCAGCAAAATAGCATTTCGAAGTGGTACTAGAACTTCGAGAGTATCGTTGTTTTTTTTTTGTCTGTCTCTCTCTGTGTGGTTGTGTGTGTGTGTGTGTGTAAGTGAGCGACAGAGAGAAAGATAGATAGATAGAGAGAGTTCGTGTGAGGAACAGGGAAAATAGGTGATAGAGAAGGACTAACTCATCGAGTTTGGTATCGTATTTAAGCTTACTCTCATATGTTGTCAGCAGTGTTACTGCATCTGAGAATCTTCCAGCTAGTGTCTTCGCTATATGGCGATCAAACAGGTCTTTCTTGAGCTGGAATACACGTGAGGAGTGACAGTTCTATAGGTTGAAGTATTTTTGGTTCGTAATGCTGTTGCCCCGATAAACAGCAACAGCTGTTCCAAAAGTAGTTATGTTGAATAGAGCTGTTTGTAGCTTAGACCGGGGTCTGGGTTGGAGTGTAGTGTGACAGTTTCATTGTGAAAGGGTTAAACTAAATAGTTGACGATCCAGAGAAGAACAGCACCCTTTGTTAAAGGTTCAGTTAGTAAGCAGAAAGGCATCACAGCGATGACCGACAGACCCTGCGAGAGAGGCATTCTGCAGCACGGTATGGGCTCCTGTCGTAGTTCGGAGCCAATATATTGCTTTCTCTTACGTACATGTCGCAAAAAAAAAAAGACCACAAGGGTAAAATCATGTACGAGAATCCACACAATAGCTTACAGTTCGTTACAGGAAGCGGGAAATATTGGGAATTTGCATCTCATGGGGGGCGTGTTTGGGTAATCCGTGCAGTTGTGATGATCGTCGTATCTCCAGTAGTCAGAGCAATTGCCTAGCAAGCAGGAGACCCGGTTTCGAATCCCGGCTGGGTGCACATTTTGAACTTTACCCATTCGCTGTTAATATCAAAAATGTGCAAATGTTTGTAAATCTATTGGACCGACCTGCGTGGTCATCAGTCCGTAGCTTACAAAGTACTTAAACTAAGATGAATAATTCTGTTTTTTTATTTTTTTTTATTTTTTATTTTTTTTTAATGCCAAACTTAGAGAAACAGTGCAAACGTAAATTCTTACAATATGACTACAGTGAATAAAAATAAAATTAAACGAGAATCTGATGTTTCAAGGGTTGTTCAAATACAAGGTGACGCAAATATTAGAAATATCAGGAACCTGACACACTATTACAACTGAATAAACAAATAGACAAAAATATAGGGTTCAGATAGGAGGGTATAGGTGAGGTGCATTGGAGAATTGAGAAGCTTACAAATCAGAGGTATGCACTCGAACTGAAAAATGACGAAGATAAACATATTCAATTATTTAATTTACTTGTGAACGCTATAATTGAATATGTTAATCTTCTCCATTCTTCAGTTCGAGGGCATACCTCCGATTTATAAGGTTCTCAATTCTCCAATGCACCTCATCTATACCCTCCTATCTGAACCCTATATTTTTGTCTATTTGTTTATTCAGTTGTAATAGAGTGTCAGGTTTCTAATATTTCTAACATTTGCATCACCTTGTGTTTGAACAACAATTAAAACATCAAATTCTTGTTTAATTTAATTTTTAACACTGTAGTCATGTTGTAAGAATTTATGTTTGCACTGTTTCTCTATGTATGGTATTTTTTTCATTTTTTCAGTACTATTCATTTACAGATTTCATTCAAATATTTATTTACACTGTAACAGCTCTATCAAAGAAGTTAATTTACTTTTATGTATGTAACATATCTTCTGTTTTACTGATAACACAAGTTGACTGAACTTCAGTAAATGTCTGATGATGGCCTAATAAGCCGAAAATCGATTCACAAAATAAACAAAACCGTAGAACAAACACAACATTGTGTATTTTAATCTTCATACTTAAACTAAGGTAAACTAACGTAAGGAGAATACACACACACCCATGCCACAGGGAGGACTCGAACCTCCGACGGCGAGCAACCGCGAGCTCCGCGGCGAGGCGCCTCAGACCGCTCGGCAACTCCACTGCGGCAGTTGATGTCGTACCTTCAGTGAACATGCCCAGTAGGTTTATAATAAACAAGCAAAGCAACAACTATCCCGGAGTGCCTGGGCTTTGAACACATTCCCCCTGCGTAAAAGTATCGAGTAAAACAGAAGTGATATCTGGCGTTCCACAGGGAAGCGTTATTGGTCCCCTACTCTTCCTCGTGTTTATAAACGATTTAGGAGACAAACTGAATAGCTACCTTAGACTGTTCGCGGCTGATGCTGTCGTTTATCGGTTAGTGAAGTCAACAGAGGATCAAAAGCAACTGCAAAGCAATTTAGACAAAATTTCTGCATGGTGCGAAAATTGGCAATTGACACTAAATAAAGAAAAGTGTGAAGTAATACACATGACCACTAAAAGAAATCCGTTGAACTTCAATTACGCGATAAATCAGTCATACCTTAAGGTCGTAGATTCTACCAAATACCTACGAGTTACAATTACGAACAACTTTGACTGGAGAGAACACATAGAAAATATTGTGGGGAAGGCGAACCATAGGTTACGTTTCATCGCCAGAACGCTTCGAAGATGCACCAGCTCCACCAGAGAGACTGGCTACATCACACTTGTGCGTCCTCTCCTGGAGTACTGTTGCCCCTTGTGGGACCCTCACCAGGTGGGATTGGCGGAGGACATTGAGAAGGTTCAGAGAAGGGCAGGTAGCTTTGTTTTATCACGTTACGGGGGGGGGGGGGGAGCGTCACTGAAATGTTGCACGAATTGGAGTGAAATCATTAAAAGAAAGACGTTATTCATTGCGGCGTGATCTGTTTGCAAAGTTTCAATCACCGCCTTTTAGTTCTGAATGTGAAAATATTTTGCTAGCACCCACCTACTTAGGTAGACATGACCATCCGAATAAAATAAGAGAAATCAGATCGAAAGCGGAACAATTTAGGTGTTCTTTCTTCCCGCGCGCTATTAGAGAATGGAACGGCAGATAAAAGTTATGAAAGTGGTTAATGAACGCTCTGCCAGGCACTTGAATGTGATTTGCAGAGTATCTATGTAGATGTAGATGAAGTATTCCTCCGCGCGATCTCGTATGTCTGGCAGTGCCCGCGGCGAGCGAGGCAGGGCTTTCCGCGCCGAAAACAGGTCCGCACCGGCCGGGGCGAGCGGAGCGCGGAAGTGACTCATAAATCAACGCGCGCCTGTCGGGAGGCGACTTTCGATCCGCGCAGTTGGCCGCCCTGCCGCGTGCGTGATGCGCCGTGCAGGTCGGCGCGGCACGCGAGCCACGCAGGGCTGCCACACCCGCAGGCGCGCCGTGCTGCCCTGCAGGGGTGCCGCGTTATCCTGCTGGAAACGTCCCAAAGTGTCGACTCTAAAAGGTAAACAAACACGCGTAGTCCCAAAGTGGGGTGCCGAATGTAGTCTTCTGGAATGGCCTACCACGCAGTTTCCACCTGGTGCCAGATTTGACGCCGCTGATGCAGACCGCTAACATGACGTTTCATCCGATGCCAAACTTGCTCCTCTGCTGTTCCTCATTTACATAAACAATTTAGGGGAAAATCTAAGTAGCTCTCTTAGGTTGTTTGCAGATGACGCCGTCATTTACCGTCTAGTAAAATCATCTGAAGATCAAAAGGCCGGCCGCGGTGGCCGAGGGGACTAAGGCACTCCAGTGACGGTCTGCACGGCCACTACGGACGGGGGTTCGAATCCCCACTCGGGCATGGATATTTGTGCCGTCCTAGTTCGTAAGTAGTTCATAAGTAGTTTGTAAGTTTAGGGACTGATGACCCCGTAGTTAAGTCCCATAGACTATACAAACATTTGAACATTTATTTTTTATTTTTTATTTTTTTTAAGATCAAAACCAACTCCAGAACGATCTCAATAAGGTATCACTATGGTGTAAAAATCGGCAATTGACTGTAAATAATGAGAAGTGTGAAGTCGTCCACATGAGTACGAAAAGAAATCCGTTAAACTTTGTTTACAAGATAAATCAATCAAATGTGAAGGCTGTAAACTCCACAAAATACCTAGGAATTACTATTACTGGAAAGAACACGTAGATAATATTGTGGGAAAAGGCGAACCAGAGACTGCGTTTTATTGGCAGAACCCTTAAAACATGCAACAGAACAACAAAAGAAATTGCATACAATACGCTTGTCCGTCCATTTTTGAAGTATTGCAGCCCAGTGTGGGATCCTTATCAGGTGGGTTTGACGGAGGACATCGAAAGAGTCCAAAGAAGGGCAGCTCGTTTCGTATTGTCACGATACAGGGGAGACAGCGACACGGAAATAATACAGGATCTGGGATGGGAATCATTACAACAACAGCGGTTATCGCTGCGGCGTGAGCTTCTTTCGAAACTCTAGTCACCAATATTCTCCTCCGAATGCGAAAATATATTGTCGCGTTGGAATGGGAGCAGGCTTGACTTCAAAGGCAACTGAACACAGCACTTATACTCAAAGCACGTTTATTACGAACTCAACATACACGCAGCACTGACCGCCTCTCAGGCAGAGTGCTCTGCTATTTGCCGGCCGCGGTGGCCGAGGGGACTGAGGCGCTCCAGTCACGGTCTGCACGGCCACTACGGTCGGGGGTTCGAATCCCCCCTCGGGCATGGATATTTGTGCCGTCCTTAGGATTAGCTAGATGATAAGTAGTTTGTAAGTTTAGGGACTGATGACCCCGTAGTTAAGTCCCATAATCTCTACAAACATTTGAATTTGAAACCACACTAATCTACACATGTATACTTCTAGTTGCGTTATTGCACCAGCCACATAAACCGAGCAACGGACCGCGAGAGGCAGTCATCGCGGGTTGCCCACCTATCAGGGGCTCTAGGTTCCGCGATCAACGCAGAGAGACTGCGCTATTGGCTTAGCGCGAAACGGCTGGTATCCACTGTGTGGGTACTCAGAGGTTCAGGTGCACCAGGAGGCGTACAGTTTTGGGACACGGGCGTGTGTGGAGGCGGCGTGGGCGGCTCTCATTTGTCTCGGCTATCTGCCAGGCGACATCTGGGCCAGCTAGAGCGAGGCATGCAGCCCCACATACACGCGCGGCCTATCTGATGGACGCTGCGGGATGTGGACAGCGTGCGTGTTGCCTCACTGGTTACCCTCCCTTCCTCAACGCAATGGGACTGTAGGGCAGTTTGGTCGGATCACATTACATACAAGTTACATTCGAGCTACTTTCCCCCCTTCTCTCACAAAGTAGTCACATGCAAACTGTGAAACGTCTGTCGCTTCTCGATGTAGCCGCGGTGGTCTCTCCGAGCGCTACAAGGTGATTCTGCTCGCCGTCGGCGGTTCGAGTCCTCCCTCGGCCATTGGTGTATGTGTGTGTTTGTGCCTAACGTAAGTTAGTTCAAGTACATCTATATCTACATACACACTCCGCAATTCACCGTAACGTACGTGGCGGAGGGCACACTGTACCTAGGCATTTCCTTTCCTATTCCACTCCCAAATAGAACGAGGAAAAAAAGAATGCCTATATGCCTCCGTACGAGCCCTAATTTCTCTTATCTTGTCTTTGTGATCTTTACTAAACTCTTTCAAGTTCTGAAGCAAGCAGGAGTAAAATATAGGGAGCGTAAGGTTATTTACAACTTGTACAAAAACCAGACAGCGGTTGTCAGAGTTGAAGGGCATGAAAGGGATGCAGTGGTTGGAAAGGGAGTAAGACAGGGTTGTAGCCTTTCCCCAATGTTGTTCAATTTGTACATTGAGCAAGCTATAAAGGAAAGCAAGGAGAAATTTGGAGAAGGAATTAAAGTTCAGGGTGAAGAATTAAAAACATTGCGTTTTGCCGACGACATAGTGATTCTGTCAGATACAGCAAAGGACCTGGAAGAGCAATTGAACGGAATGGACAGTGTGCTGAAAGGTGCATATAAGATGAACATTAACAAGAGTAAAACTAGGGTAATGGAGTCCAGTGTAAGAAAATCAGGTGATGCTGAAGGAATTAGATTAGGTAACGAAACAATAAAGGAGGTAGATGAGTTTTGTTACTTGGGCAGTAAAATAACAAATGATGGTCGCAGTACAGATGATATAAAATGCAGAATGGCAATGGGTAGAAAGGCGTTTTTGAAAAAGAGAAATTTGTTAACATCGAATATTGATTTAAGCCTAAGGAAGTCCTTTCTGAAGGCATTTGTATGGAGTGTTGCCTTGTATGGGAGTGAAACATGGACGATAAGCAGTGTGGACAGAAAGAGGATAGAGGCTTTTGAAATGTGGTGCTACAGAAGAATGCTGAAGATTAGGTGGGTGGATCGCGTAACTAATGAGGAGGTACTGAACCGAATTGGGGAGAAAAGAAATTTCTGGCATACCTTGAGTAAAAGAAGGGATAGATTGGTAGGACACATTCTTAGACATCAAGGAATTGTGAATTTAGCGTTGGAGGGAAGTGTGTGGGGTAAAAATCGCAGAGGGAGACCAAGAGACGCGTATAGTAAGCAGATTCAAGTGGATGTGGGTTGTCGTTCTTATGAGGAGATGAAAAGGCTTGCTCAGGATAGAGTAGGGTGGAGAGCTGCATCAAACCAGTCTCCGGACTGAAGACCATAACAACAACAACGCGAAATGTAAGTAGGCGGCAGCAAGATCGTACTACACTCAGCTTCAAATTCCAGTCCTCTGAATTTACATAACAGAAATTCACGAAAAGAACGTCGTCTACCTTCCAGCGATCCCCAACTGAGTTGCCGGAGCATTTTCGTGACACTCGCGCATTGGTCGAACCTACCGGTAACAAATCTAGCTGCTCGCCTCTTCCTTTAAACTGATCTGCTGCGGGTCCCAAACACTTGAGCAATACTCAAGACGTGGTCGTACAAGCGTTTTATACGCGGTCTCCTTTACAGGTGAAGTACATCTTCCCAAAATTCTCCCAATAAACCGAAGTCGTCTGTCCGCCTTACTCACAACTGTCCTAACATGTTCATTCCATTTCATATCGATCTGCAATGTTACGCCTAGATATTTGAACGACGCGACAGCATCAAGAAGCTCACTACTAATGCTGTATTCGAACATTATAGGATTGTTTTTTCTACTCATGCGCATTACCTTACATTTTTCTACATTGAGTGCTAGCTGCCATTCTTCGCACCAACTAGAAATTTTGTCTAAGTCATCCTGCATGCTATTACAGTCAGATACAGACGACACCCTCCCATACACCACAGCATCATCAGAAAACAGCCGCAAATTAAGTATCAACAAATAGCAGAATTCCTTGAGATAACATTGTCTCGTTATACCAAAGGTATTACACATAAGGAGAGGCATTGAATTGAAATTTATGCTGTGGCCGGGATTCGAACCCGGGACCTCCTACTTACTAGGTAGGCGCTTTAGACCTCTCAGCTAACACAGCGTTGCAGCCAAAGCAACTACACGGAGTGTCTTAAAGCACGTCTCCCTCCACACCACATACTTTAATTCCGCCTTATTAATGATTAATTATTATTATTAATTTAAGACCGTGTAGTTGCTTAGGCTAAATGGCTGTTTTAGCTGAGTGGTCTAAAGCACCTACCTAGTAAGTAGGACGTCCCGGGTTCGAATCCCGGCCACAGCATTTCAATACCTCTCCTTATTTTTAATTCCTTACTTTAAGTAGTTTGTAAGGTCCCTTAGATTTACAAAAAATTGAATTATTTCTCGACGTAATCTCCCTCCCGCAGAAGGCATTTTTCTTCACAACTTTTTACTACGGAAAACAGCCAAGATCGCTTATAATTTTTGTTCATAATTACCGATTTTGTCAGATTAAATCTCAATTTTCGCATCTGTAAGTACACATGTAAAATCGTACACTATATGCAGCAATGCTCCAAAATAGTATGGACAAGTGTAGTGTAGGCATTTTCTTTGGGAGAATTATTGCATCTTCTAAGTGTTCTGCCAATGACACGTACCCTTTGGTTCGCCCTCCGTATTATATCTTCTGTGTGTTCTTTCCAATTTGTGTAATTGTAATTCCTAGATATTTAATTGAATTTACGACGTTTAGTTTTGACTGATTTATAAATGAAGTTTAACGAATGTCTTTTAGTGGTCATATGGATGACTACACACTTATCTTTGTTTAGGGTCGATAGCCCGAATTCTTGACCCGAGCAGATATCTTGTCTAAATAATTTAGCAGTTGCTACTGCGGGATATATACACGATTGATAGTCACGTCTGTATTTGTGGACTATCGCAGTGTACATGAAGCACAATGATGAAGAGTTTCTCAGCGTTTAAATACATAAATCAATTTAAGAAAGGAATAAAAAGATCGAATACTGCATTCCCATTTATATTTCTCAGGAATAAAAGTAGCCCTACTACATGTGTTGATAGATAGTTACTCTTGCTTAACAGATTGTTAGTCAAGACAGTATAGGATTCAATGAAATAAATAACAGACTTTTATAATACTGGTAGCTCTTAAAAAAGGATCTACTTTAGGCAGTACTGGTGGACAGGAAGTTCAAAAAGTTTCATTTTATGATTGTGTAAAATAACTATCGGGGTCACGAAATTAGTTGCCTCATTTCAGTTCGAATTTTTGCTTATGAAATTGATATTAGCAACTTGTAACGCAGAATCTAAAGGTAATCTGCTTTACATACAGGTATAACAACTGAAACGGGTTTGCAGACCTGTTTATAGTTCCATATATGAACGGCACATAGCTACAGTGGTTGTATATTGTGACGTTCAACCCTGTGACGATAGTTGCTGACTTTTGAGCAGTTCTCTCTGCTATAAGGTATTTGGCTTACAGCATTAAAAATGCTAATTTTCTTGCTTGGTACCCTAATGTTAGATGCCTTAGTTAAGAAAACTTTATGGCATACTTCGTATTCTTAAAAGAATTTGGTAGTGGGTGATTGCTGTATTCACAACGTAAGAAGCAATTTTTTCAGTTATGTATCTGATGGCATATTTCACTTTCACAATCGATTTTTAACATTATCTGTTTCAGGCAGCCCTATTTGATTTTTTGGTGCTATGAAATATCTAAATATTGGAGAATACAGCATTAAAGCAAAGACGTAAATTGTGAAACTCTTTCGAAATTAACGTTTGTACAAAAGTTTCACAATAGTAGAATATGCTGAGAAAGTGCCAAAAAATCGTGTCTGACGATAAATTCCGTTCATATGCTGCACTTAGAACGCAAAAAAAAAAAAAAAAAAAAGCAAAACTACATGTTACAGTTCGGTTTCGTTATGAAGAGGAAACGCTGTTGGCCAATTTCTACACCGTATGTGTAATAAATTACACACAACCGATAGTTGCTGTATATTCAAGAAGTCTGAAGCTGTTTTGTAGTTATATATTACAATTAGACATAGTTTTCGCGACTTAAATGAATACCCTCTCTAATCAAAAGAATCTGACGCACATTTAAAGTTTGCCACCACAATGGCCGCCGAGGCGCTCTTCAATTTGTCCGCTGTTCGCATTCAGCGGCTTACGCGATTGTGGGGGCTTGTTCCGGTGCTGTGACATGGGGAGGTTGGTAGCACTGGTGGGGGGAGGTAGTATATGAAATGTCAGAGGAGGGGAAGGGGGTCATGCACCAGAAGACACGCAGCTGTGTAATTGATTGCGTCTGGCAAGCAAACGTTCTCAAAAAGACATTATCCTTTATTAAGCGTGTAATGCGATGCGGGGGATTTAACTGTAGTTGAGTTACTTTAGGTACAGATTAATCATGCGCTTGATACGAGAGGACGCTTCGGACGTATGTGTGTGTGTTTGTATGTGTGTGTGTGTTTGTGTGTGTGTGTTAGGGCCAGTAAACTGCTTTCGACGAATGAACACACTCGGATTGCGGTCGGGTGGCATATGCCTGGTATGGGACTCTACAAAACTAGCTCGAAGCTTTATTCGAGTAAAACAGAAGTGATATTTGGCGTTCGTCACGGAAGTGTTATAGGCCACTACTGTTTCTAAATACTATAAACGATCGAGGAAACATTGTGAGCAGCTCTCTTAACCCTTTCCTGCCCAAACTATCAAATATCCCAGCCTATAACTTCATATTTCGTTATTTTGCTACCAGAGTGAATAAAAACACATTAGTGTAATCAAACATTTTTGTTTTCCTTATTTGACGCAAAAAAATATAAAATAAAATAAAATTGAAAAAATGGGACTTCAAAGTTCAAACGCTTATCTCTGTTAACAAAAGGATTTACCAGCAAGAAACAGACAGTAAAATTTCTATATTGAAATGCTGTTTTAGATATTGATATGAAGGAGAGAAAAAGCAAACAGTAGTTATCCCTGAACCGTATTCATATTTAGTAATTCGTAAAAAAAAGAAAACTACAAACATTTATTACTGCCACCTAGCAAGAAAGAAAACTACAAAAATAGTAAGCACAAAATGCCTTTGACACACTGTCAGTACTAAAATCTTGCACGCAAAGTTTTGGACAATCTATAAATAAAAAGAACTCTATTCAATGAATAATACCAGTTTCCATTTGCTAAAACCATAGAAAACAAAATTACGAACGTGAAATGGGCTGGGACACTTTTAAGTCCCGTCGGGCAGGAAAGGGTTTAACTGTTCTCGGATGACGCTGTCCTTTATCGGTTAATACTCGATATACCTACTAACAACACTCGTATTTATCTGCCGCTTGCCACGACCATGGTGGCCGAGCGGAGGTTCAAATCGTCCCTCGACTGCAGCGCCGTCAGGGAGTCAGATCACTGTTGCAGAAGCAAAGAAAAACGCATGCAAAAGTTAAAAAGTCACATAATCCACAAGACTGACAATCTTTTACTGAAACTCGCAACCTAGCGCGGGCTTCAATGCGAGAAGCCTATAGTAGTCACCACAACGAAACCCTGTCCCGTAATCTTGCAGAAAATCCAAAGAAATTCTGGTCATATGTGAAGTACACTAGCGGCAAAACACAAACAATACCTTCACTACGCGATACCAATGGTAATACTACCGACGACAGTACTGCTAAGCCAGAATTACTAAACACAGCTTTCCGAAATTCTTTCACCAAAGAAGACGAAGTGAACACTCCAGTATTCAATCAAAGAACAGCTCCCAGCATGCGAAACTTAGAAGTAGATGTTCCTGGAGTAGTAAAACAAGTCACTAGACAAAAATATATCTTCTGGGCCAGATTGTATACCAACTAGATTCCTCTCAGAGTATGCTGATGCAATAGCTCCGTACTTAGCTATCATTTAAAACCGATCACTCAGCGAAAGATCCGTACCCAAAGACTGGAAAGTTGGCCAATTTACTCCAATATTCGAGAAAGGCAATAGGAGTGATCCCCAAAATTACAGGCCTATCTCATTGACGTCGATTTGCAGTAGGATTTTGGAACATATACTTTGTTCGAATATTATGAACTACCTAGAAGAGAACGACCTACTAACCAGTAGTCAACACGGATTCAGAAAGTATCACTCTTGCGAAACACAGCTTGCCCTTTATTCACATGAAGTGTTAAGTGCCATCGACAAGGGATCTCAAATCGATTCCATATTTCTGGATTTCAGGAACGCTTTTGACACTGTACCCCACAAGCGGCTTCTTATGAAATTGCGTGCTTATGCAATATCTCCCCAATTGTGCGGTTGGATTCACGATTTCCTATCAGAAAGAACACAGTTCGTTGTAATTGACGGTAAGTCATAGAGTAAAACAGAAGTGATATCTGGCGTTCCCCAGGGAAGCGTTATAGGTCCCCTACTCTTCCTCGTGTTTATAAACGATTTAGGAGACAATCTGAATAGCTCCCTTAGACTGTTCGCGGATGATGCTGTCGTTTATCGGTTAGTGAAGTCAACAGAGGATCAAAAGCAACTGCAAAGCGATTTATACAAAATTTCTGCATGGTGCGAAAATTGGCAATTGACACTAAATAAAGAAAAGTGTGAAGTAATACACATGACCACTAAAAGAAATGCACTGAACTTCAATTACGCGATAAATCAGTCAAACCTTATGGTCGTAGATTCTACCAAATACCTAGGAGTTACAATTACGAACAACTTTGACTGGAGAGAACACACAGAAAATATTGTGGGGAAGGCGAACCAAAGGTTACTTTTCATCGGCAGAACGCTTCGAAGATGCTCCAGCTCCACCAAAGAGACTGCCTACATCACACTTGTGCGTCCTCTCCGGGAGTACTGTTGCCCCTTGTGGGACCCTCACCAGGTGGGACTGACGGAAGACATTGAGAAGGTTCAGAGAAGGGCAGCTCGTTTTGTTTTATCACGTTACGGGGGGAAAGCGTCATGGAAATGTTGCAAGAATTGGGGTGGAAATCATTAAAAGGAAGACGTTATTCATTGCGGCGTGGTCTGTTTGCGATGTTTCAATCACCGACTTTTATTTCTGAATGTGAAAATATTTTGCTAGCACCCACCTACTTAGGGAGACATGACCACCCCAATAAAATAAGAGAAATCAGATCGAAAACGGAACGATTTAGGTGTTCTTTCTTCCCGCGCGCTATTAGAGAATGGAACGGTAGAGAAAAGTTATGAAAGTGGTTAATGAACCCTCTGCCAGGCACTTAAATGTGATTTGCAGAGTATCTATGTAGATGTAGATGTAGATGAATGCCAGACGCCGTCGTTCGCCATTTCGCACTCTGCATCGCCTTCTCGTCGCGAGAGGAACAGACAGACCTCCGACGCAAACCCCCGCCCCAGGCGGAGACTCGACTCTTTTGTCCCCTCGGTCGGTGCAAACACGGTCGACTAGTCGATATTGATCGCGCGCTATTAATTTCGATAGGTCGAGACGGATGGCCGGGTAATCCCTCACGTCACGGTCGACCACGGCGCCCCGTTTTCCTCGCCTTTGTTGTTCTTCTCGCCTCTCCTGGAAAAGAGGAGAGCTGTTTTTTAATTTTATTGACACGCCTCCTGTTTACGGTGCGAGCTGGCGTGTCGGTCACAACAGTCGCGCGACGCGCGCGTCATATTTCCTGGAAGCCCCTAATACCGACCGCCATTGTCCCACCAGCTCTTTCGCCTTCTCGAATTAGACACCATCAACTTTTTTTCCCTCCGTCTTACTACTTTTTTTTTTGTTCCCTGATCAGGTCAGTTTCTTTCACAGATCAGTGATACTGATCAGTATTATATTTCTTATGCTGGTTCTGGCACTACCTTTTTTTGTGACATTTAGAGAAGCATTTGCGAATAGTATGTCAGGTTCGAGCCCATTCTGTATACAGTGTATTTTCTTGAGGACTGTCTACACACAAGGAGTTTCAGACCACCCGTCGCCGCGGTGGAGTAGCCGAGCGGTCTAAAGCGTCTCGCTGCGGAGCGCGCGCTTGCTCGCCGTGGAGGTTCCAGTCCTCCCTGAGGCATTTGTGTGTGTGTGTGTGTGTTTGTCCTTAGGTTAGTTTACCTAGGTTTAAGTAGTTTGTAAGCTACGGGCTGATGACCACGCAATCGTAAATTTAGCATTGGAGGGAAGTGTGTGGGGTAAAAATCGCAGAGGGAGACCAAGAGACGCGTATAGTAAGCAGATTCAAGTGGATGTGGGTTACCGTTCTTATGAGGAGATGAAAAGGCTTGCTCAGGATAGAGTAGGGTGGAGAGCTGCATCAAACCAGTCTGCGGACTGAAGACCATAACAACAACAGATTTACAAACATTTGAACATGTGATTCGAAGCCGCACAGCCCATTCCACTAACGGTGCGAAGAATTCGCACAGGTCCTCTAGTTACTGGTATTGTCTAAATGTTGATATTGTTTGTTATCGCCAGAATATGTATATATAAAAGTCTACAACAGTAGGTCGTTTAAGAAAAGGAACAGGTGTTGAAACCTGTCGTTTATAACGTGTAGAAATTGTATGTAGCCGCGGTGGAGTCGCCGAGCGGTCTAAGGCACCTCGCTGCGGAGCGCACGGTTGCTCGCCGTCGGAGGTTCGAGTCCTCCCTGGGGCATAGGTGTGTGTGTGTGTGTGTGTGTGTCGTCCTTAGGTTAGTTTACCTAGGTATAAGTAGTTTGTAACCTACGGACTGATGACCACGCAGTTTGGCCCGATAGAGCTACAAATATTAGAAAATTTGAAATTGTGTGTAATTACGAATCACTTAATCCACCTCGCATAGTTTTGGAAATCTTGTCACGACAACAGTTTCTTTGTCATATTTTACGTCTTTCAGGATCCATTGGAAAGGAAAAAACACGAAAAGCATTTTCTGTACGATTACAACCATTCGGAGCCGGCCGCGGTGGAGTAGCCGAGCGGTCTAAAGCGTCTCGCTGCGAAGCGCGTGGTTGCTCGCCGTGGAAGTTCGAGTCCTCCCTGGGGCATGGGTGTGTGTGTTTGTCCGTAGGTTAGTTTACCTAGGTTTAAGTAGTTTGTAAGCTACGGACTGATAACCACGCAGATTGGTCCGATAGAATAAGAAACATTTGAACATTTTGAACCACCCGTCCGAGGGTACCTTGCAATAATCTTGAGTACCACTTCACCTAGGGGACATAAGGTTTCCGGTTCTCTTTATACCGGGTGATCAAAAAGTCAGTATAAATTTGAAAACTTAATAAATGACGGAATAATATAAACAGAGAGGTAAAAATTGACTTACATGCTTGGAATGACACGGGGTTTTATTAGAACCACATCTACCGTTATCGGGACTTTTTTTCTTAGAGGATCTGCGTGATTCTGGTTTTGTAACTGCTACCGTGACGGGTGTGAGGTACGCCGATATGTTACAGAATCGCATCATCCCCAGCATGGCTGATGAACACCTGCTGGAACGTACGATTTTCATGCAGGATGGCGCTCCACCCCATATTGCTAGACGCGTGAAAGATCTCTTGCGCGCGTCGTTTGGTGATGATCGTGTGCTCAGCCGCCACTTTCGTCATGCTTGGCCTCCCAGGTCCCCAGACCTCAGACCGTGCGATTATTGGCTTTGGGGTTACCTGAAGTCGCAAGTGTATCGTGATCGACCGACATCTCTAGCGATGCTTAGAAATGGAAATGAGCGTATGGCTTTCTTGGCCGGGAGATCCTTTGACGAGTTTTTTTTTTTTTTTTGTCTAGCTTATGGTACTTAACTACGAGGTCATCAGTCCCTAAAGTTACAAACTACTTATAAATTAGTTAACAATAAGGACGGCACAAATATCCATGCCCGAAGACGGATTCGAAACCCCGACCGTAGTGGCCGCGCAGACCGTGACTGACGCGCCTCAGTGCCCTCGGCCACCGCGGCCGGCGCGACTTACGTGCCAATGATGATGAAATGATGATGATGATGAGGACAACACACAATACCCAGTCCCCTGCCATGAATCGAACCCTGGCCTCCTGCGTGGTAGTCAGCGACGCTACCGCTGAGCTACGGAGGCGGACTGTTGTCCGAAGTCTCCCGCTGTACACCATAGCAGTCCCACGCCAATAGCTATAAGGAGGTGGAAGATATGGTGGTTGAAAGTCTTCAAATTTAAAAAAAATTCTAATTGAAGACCAGCGAGCCGCGGTGAAGTAGCCGAGCGGTCTAAAGCACCTCGCTGCGGAGCGCGCGGTTGCTCGCCGTGGAGGTTCGAGTCCTCCTTGGGGCATGGGTGTTTGTGTTTGTCCGTAGGTTAGTTTACCTAGGTTTAAGTAGTTTGTAAGCTACGGACTGATGACCACGCAGTTTGGTCCGATAGATTTACAGACATTTGAACATTTTTAAGACGAGCGATGACGTTTGCGACTCTATAGCAAGGAGCGTACATACAGGGAAACGTGATGTCACAGACCATATCGTTGGTCTATGCGTGCTACAATGTCTTCAGCTCTTTCTGTGTAAGCATAAGCATACTGAAAGATAGCTTATCTATCATAATCAACCAACACGCGAGCGGAGTCGCTGGTTTATGCTACTAAATAAATAAATGAGTAATAGTGGTTGTTATAACATGTAGTGAACGAAACGCATAGCCCCGCTCAGGCTGTTCGCGCCACAGTAGGCAGCCACTGTTCTGTACTGCACCGCGGCGCAGTTCACGACCCGAAACGCCAGTTGCCCCCCCCCCCCCCCCAACGCCCCCACGGCGGCCATTGTGGGGTAGCCTTTCTCTGTGCGTGGCAGACACGTACGCACAAAGAGCCCGGCGCACGCAGCACGCACGACTCGCACCGCGCTGCGTACCCCCGATTGATTCAAAGCCGAGTTAACGAAAACCTTTAGCGACCTCCGAGCAGCCGACGCCACAATGCGCCAGTCATTAATTACAATGATAAATCGAGACCGCGCCGCACAGCGCCGTATAAATGTACCCACCCGACTACACCGGTACTCCCCTAACTATTCCACCCCTTTTTATTTTTATTTTTAATTCTAATTTAATAAAAAGAACTCGCGGGGGGGACCGACTAGTCTTTGATATGGGTCTCTCTTTATTTTCATTTCCTTTTTTTAAATTTTTTTTTATAGTCCAACTGCTCTAGTGTCAGAATTATAGCAGTAGCTGCTTTGTGGAGAAGCCATAACACTACTCTCTTCATAAGGATAAGCAATACATTTCAAAACATTGGAAGGGTATTGTGATACTAGGGGGTTAGAGGACACCCTACCTATACAAACCGACAGACATGTCAAGTATTACGATATGTCCGTAATTATCACAACTAGTATTGCTTATGTCGAACAGTTGTATTTTCAGTCATGAAAGTGATTTTTTAAATGTAATTGGAATTTATTCAGCACTACGAATTTATAAGTTTTATGTGAATAAAACTATGTTCTTATGGAAAATCAACGGAGACACAATGAATCTGAATACATTAATACTGCGTTCATGAACTGAATTGTTTAATTACATTTAAATATTACAAGTTAAGAATTGAACATTACGAAGCAGTGGGAATTGAACCCAAGACCTTAGGTTTGGGAATCAAAATTATGTGTGTGTGTGTGTGTGTGTGTGTGTGTGTGTGTGTGTATGTGTGTGTCACTCTTACATTAGTGACATTTTGATTCCCTAAGCTGGCAAAGGGAATTAAGCTATACGACTAAAGATAGTCGTTTTTGGTGATTAAGATATTAGCATGCTTCTTGGCAAGCATATATAATTGCATGTTAAACTTGACTACGTTTGTACATATTGGCCCACGTTAGGTTACGGTAGTAACACTAAAAGTGGGCCTTTGCGATCGTCTTTTGATCCACCCTCGAAATTTAAATGAAAATAACGGCTTAACCATGCATCGCACTTGAAAATTGAATAACCTGATTTGTAGAGGAAAAGATTCTGTACAACTCTGCTCTCTTATGTTTTTTTTTTTTCCATATCTCGTATCGTTTCAGAGATATTTGCAAAAATAACGGCGATTTCGGGATGTATGTATGTCTGTCTGTCTGTCCGTCCGTAACGTGTTCCCTGTTTTTAAGACGAACCGTTCAACCGATCAACACCAAATTTTGCACACATAGTTGTAGGCCGCCAGAGACTAGAACCTCCCTTTTTCAACTTTTTCGGACAAAAAATACGGTAGTAATACCAAAAAAAGCCGTTTGTAATATGATTGTAATTGCAAACGAACCGTTCATCTGACACGAAAATTGAATAACCTAATTGGTAGAGGAGAAAATTCTCTACAACTTCGCTCTGTTATGTTTTTTTCATATCTTGCAGCGTTGCAGAGATATTTGCAAAAATAACGCGCGATTTGACGATGTCTGTCTGGCTGAAACCTGTTCCCACTTTTTAGTTCGAACCATTCAACCAATAGGCACCAAATTTTACATACGTAATTGTTGGCTACCAGAGACCAGAACCTCGCTTTTTGAAATATTTCGGACAAGAAATACGTTAGTAATACCAAAGAAAGGCCGATTGTAATGTAATTTTAATTGCATATAAACCATTCATCTGACGCGAAAATTGAATAACCAAATCTGTAGATGAGAAGATTCTCTACAGCTTTGTTTCCATATGTTTTTTTTTTTTTTTCATATCTCGTATCGTTTGAGAGATATTTGCAAAAATAATGGAGTTTTGACACCTTACATTGAATTAACGAAAATCAGCCGTTCGCAGATGTCACGTGACATTCCTCGCACAGAACTCTCTCTGGCATACGCCATCTTCTGGTGCGTATTTGATTATTTTCTTATTGTAACTCACACGTTGTCATTCCAAAGCAATGGCGCACTGAAGAATTAACAAAAGCGCGTCGTCTTTCGTACGATAAATGATAATCTGGTTTCTACAAATGCCATATAAGCATCAGTTAACGACTATCAATAGTATAAATTAGAGAATACAACTCGTAACTGTCAGCTGTAGCGTAGTGGGCAACATGGTGGACTGTGACGCTGGAAGTCAGTGGTTCGAAACACGCTGCTCCCTATTTTTTTTCTAAAAGGTTTTCTGACACTCTTATTAATTAATTTTTTATTATTTAGATTTTTACTTAGGTCCAAAATGTTTGCAAAAACTTATAAAACTACAAATCTAAAGTGGGCCGTAAAACACATCAGAGCGATTTTTTGTGTGTGTTATTGACTAGCGCTTTCATACCTGTATTGTATTTTCAGTGTGTTATCGTACAATACTTTCTTCTTTTTTTTTGTTTTTTTGTTTTTTTGTTTTTTTAATATTTTTAATGTTTTTGCCTTAGTTACTCGAGTAAGCTTATGTTTAATACACAGGGGCCTCAAGATGGCATAATGGAATGCCGAAACTGGTAGTTAAGGAACAAATGTATCTTTATTTAGATTATCCATTACGGATGTTTCAGAACCCGTGACGTATTTTCAATATTATTTAAGAAAACTGCTCCAGTCACTTTTACTTGAAATGATATTTATTCCATGAACCGGTTTTCGAACCTTTTCAGGTTCATCATCAGATGGATCATGTTACAATAACATTTTAAGCGTCATGTTGGATGCTGGATCTGTGCTGGGAAGACGGAAATTATTTTTAAAAAACTCGAATTGCACGTTGCTTAGGTGTGTCATTGTCTTTGGGAAGGTACGTGGGGGGTGATTAGAGGAGGTGGTTTGTTATGAGCTGATTTGGGTGGGGGGGGGGGGGAGCAAGGGAAAATGAATAGGAAGAGGAGATTCAAATTTTCAAATGTTTTGTAAATCTATAGGACTCAAGTGCGTTGTTATTAGTCCGTAGCTTACAAACTACTTAAACTGAGGCAAACTAACCTAAGGACAACACAAACACCCATGCCCGAGGCGAGGACTCGAACCTCCGACGGCGAACGGCCACGCACACCGCAGCACAGCGCACCAATGCGCACGGCTAATCCGCCGCGGCGAAGACGAGATCGAGTAACAGAATGTGAAGGCAATGATCAAATTGTTGCCACGTAACTGACTCAGTAGACAGCATGTAGAATATTGGACCAAAGTCCATCAACAAAAACATGGCAAGGTAATGATGCCAAAGCCATGTTTTAAAAGAAGCTGTGCAATCCTGGGCCTGAACAGGAGAGAGATTAGACTCACGGTTGGATTGCTGACAGGCCATGGGAATTTCAAAAAACACCTACATACACTGGGAATAACAGAAGAGGACTGTAAATGTAGGATCTGTGATGACGGTGATGAAACTGCATCACATCTAATCTTCGAATGCATTGCACTGGAGAGTAAAAGGCACAGAACATTTGGGACAACCAGACCCGAAGAAATTGTGTCTAATAAAGAACTGGGAAAGGGACTCCTTGCACTGTTCGAGGGCATTGGTTGGCTTTACTAGATATACAGGGAGCGATACCGCACAATAAACTTAGTTTGGGTGCGGGCAGTGACGGGTTGGACCAAGACTGTTTTGGCTTCCCTGAAAAAATCAAATCAAATCAACAGAATGTGTCGCAGCGATTTTTGATAACGCAGGCAGCGGTTGCGTCGATGTTGTGGGAATGGTATCTGGCTGGTCGCTTTCACTCCATTACTTTAATTAATGGCCGGCCGGCCATATGGCGTCTCGCTAGCGCGCGTGTGTGCATACGCGGGTACACGCACATTTGCATCGCGATAAATGCGTTTTTAAGCGACCGGCCGACGCGGCAGGCGTCAGCTGCGAAGTCTCGCTGCAATTAAGGCTCTGCGGAATAAAATTAATAGAAATAAAAAAAAGTAAATAAAACGGATCGTGCTGGTCTGTATGGAGGGCTACTGTGGCGGGGATTATGCCACCGTGGCCACAATACTGGGTGTGGTGGACGTAGACGGGTACTAATGATGACGTTATCGCATTAATCTATTTGCGAGGTGCCGCCGCTACACATTACAGTGGCTCATACGCCGCTCTTATTTAATACTAGTTACCAGGGTGGTCCCGCAAGAACCCTGCCTGGACAAGAGGTGGCAGTCGCTGTTCAAAAATATCTCTGGATTAGACAGTGTTACAATCTATGACGCAAATGTCTCAAGTTTGAAGCCGCCACACCCCGACCGAGAGATGACAGTATGGTTGAAAAATATCTTTGGACTAGTCGATCCGGCAATGCTTCGCAATTGCTAATATGTACTCTTGCTTTGAATGTCAAATGGGCAAAATTTTATAGCAATCGTACAAATGATATTGACATCCCAAGGAAAAGATCTCGTTCAGTTTTCCACAAATTTTCTCATTTTCTGGCTAACTATTTTAAACTTTTACTTCACCGAAACCTTCCTTTCGCTTTGAACGTCGAATGTGCAAAATTTTATCGCAATCAGATGAATGGTAGTGATATTTCATAGAAAAATCTCTTTCTATATTTTCTGAATTTTCCCATTTTCCGAGAAACTTTTCCAAACATTTATTTCCAAGGAACGTTACACTTGCTTTGAACGTCAAATATGTAAAACTGTAACGCAATCAGACAAATGATATTGATATCCCATAAAAAAATAAACTCTTAAAGTTTCTCGTGAATTTTCTAATTTTCCGGGCAACTTTCCAAAATTTTTAGTTCATAAGAACGTTCAGTTTTCGTTGAACGTCAAATGATCAAAGTTTTATCGCAATCGGATGAACGGTTCTCAATATGAAATGTACGAAATTTTATCGCAGTTGGACGAACGGTATTGATAGCTCACTGGAAAAAGCTGTTTCAGGTTTTCCCGATTTTCCTCTTTTCTGGACAACTCTTCCATATTTTATCACCGTTTAAACCTTCCCTGGACCTACACAAATATTTCAAGACTAAAATTAGCAAAATCGGTTCAGCCGATCTCGAGTTTTAGCGAGACTAACGAACAGCAATTTATATATTTATATATATATATATATATATATATATATATATATATATATATATATATATATATATATATATATATATATATAGAAGATTAGAAACTATACAATCTATGAAGGGAATGTTTCACGTTGGAAGACGCGACAGCCTGACCGACAGATGACAGTCGTTGTTGAAAAATATCTTTGCATTAGAAACTATACAGTCTATGAAGGGAATGTTTCAAGTTTGAAGACGCCACAGCCTGACTGAGAGATGACAGTCGTTGTTGAGAAATATCTTTGGATTAGAAACTATACGATCCATGCAGGCAATGTGTCAAGTATGATGACGCCACAGCCTGACCGACAGATGACAGTCGTTGTTGAAAAATATCTTTGGATTAGAAACTATGTAATCTATGAAGAAAATATTCAAGTTTGAAGAGGCCGCAGTCTGACTGACAGATGACAGTCGTTGTTGAAAAATATCTTTGCATTAGAAACTATACAGTCTATGAAGGGAATGTTTCAAGTTTGAAGACGCCACAGCCTGACTGAGAGATGACAGTCGTTGTTGAGAAATATCTTTGGATTAGAAACTATACGATCCATGCAGGCAATGTGTCAAGTATGATGACGCCACAGCCTGACCGACAGATGACAGTCGTTGTTGAAAAATATCTTTGGATTAGAAACTATGTAATCTATGAAGAAAATATTCAAGTTTGAAGAGGCCGCAGTCTGACCGACAGATGACAGTCGTTGTTGAAAAATATCTGTGCATTAGAAACTATACAATCTATGAAGGGAATGTTTCAAGTTTAAAGACGGCACAGCCTGACCGAGAAATGTCAGTTGTTGTTGAAAAATATCTCTGGATTAGAAAGTGTACGATCAATGAAGCAAATGTTTCAAGTTTGAAGAGGCCGCTCCTGTCAAACATCCCGATGTTTGTTCGAGTGCAAGCTGAAGAGGTACCAAAAAGAAGTCGCTCTTTGTACGATTAATCGTAAATAATAGTAAAGAAATGCCTTATTGGCGCGTAACACCTGATATTGTTGGTAAAGAGAAACAGAGACGATTTATACTCGCATCACATGTACTGCAATCAGTGCAGTGGGCTTCCGCGTGTAGATGGGAAGCTGGTCTGTTTGGGCAGTTGTTCGATTCCCGGTTACGACAATATTTTTATTTTTCACCATGACTCCCAAAACTTTTCTGGCACTCTTATTTATTAAACAGGATTTACGTGTTGCGATATTTCGACAGATTTACGTGTACAAGTGCTTTGTCTTAGTAGTGCGTTTCTTGTATTTAGTGAAGATGCCTTGAAATACGAACCAACAAATTGTAAACATTGTCTCCTGAACTGCTCGCACATAAAATACGGACACACTGTTATAATGAATTTTGCAATTTTTGTTGTTGTGGTGGCTGTATTGTAATCATTTGTTTATGTGACTGTTTGTGATGTGACAAAACCCAAAAAGATGAACAAAAAAAAAGTTTCAAATGTTTGTATAGTCTATGGGACTTAACTACGGGGTCATCAGTCCCTAAACTTACAAACTACTTATGAATTAGGACGGCACAAATATCCATGCCCGAGGGGGGATTCGAACCCCCGACCGTAGTGGCCGTGCAGACCGTGACTGGAGCGCCTTAGTCCCCTCGGTCACCGCGGCCGGCCAAGATGAACAATTTGCTTATTTATTTTTAATTATTTTAGACTAGTCAAGACTCGTATTTAACACACAACGTATATAATCTCAGAAGAAAATCGAACAATTAAATGCTTAAATTAAAAGAAATACAAGACTTTGTACGATACTCATTTAAATTCAATCCACTGCGAGGCATAATATCACGAAATTGGGTATCCTTACCTTACAGCCAATCTGAGAACGGTCACGTTTGAGATGGCTAGTTAAACGATAGAGGCCGTGTTGCTGTCGTTTCGCGGGCAATGCCACCTGGCTAGTGGTGCATCCACGACGTAAGCGGGACTCCCCTAACCCCAGGTCATCAATTAGCAGGAGGGAGCAGCTGTCGTCGCTAATGACAGCTATACACTGGCCAAGCGTAGCTCACCCAGCCTAGCCACTGCTTGCAAAAAGGCGTACTCGCTTTATATTTACCCTCTGATTCCATAAGGTGGCACTAGCTATACAGACATTCTTATAAAATCTCTACACTAGGGTGAAAAAAGTGACGTTTTCTAAAAGTACCATGTCGATAGCTTAGCTCAATCGTAGTTTCTTCTGCTGTGATATTTTAGTGCTGCTGTCGTGGTTTTCCTTTAAATGTTGGCGTCTTAGCACGCATTATCACCTTGAACATCTCATGCATTAGACGTGGAATACTTTTTACGCGCTCATTAACAGACGTTCTCTCTCGGCTAGGAACAGGGGACTGATAACCTAGCCGTTTAGCCCCCTTTAAAAAACCCAACAACAACAACAACAACAACACTGGACGCCAGAGGTAACCTATCGTAAGTAACATTTCGCTGATTTTACAGGAGAGCAAAAAGAAGCTGCTGCGACTCCGATTTTGGTACCTGTAGAATAAGTCAAATACCCAATCATGAAGATCTCTACTTTTTACATCTTTTCTAGTTAGTCTCTACATGTGCTTCGTTTTTAGAAATATTTTATGGAATGTTACGGGAGAAACAGCACTTACGATATTTTACCTCATGTAAAAATATTCGTGAGGCCGCCTGTATTTACACATACGATTTTGTCCAGGTGCATATAACATTATGTTTGCTGTTCATTTGCATGCCTTTTTATGTTTATAAACGTTCCTTTTTATGTTTATAAATGTTTATCTTTATTATACAGGGTTATTCTACGAAATACGAGTAGGAATATGAGAATTATTGGTACTGAAATTAAGAAATAAAGGCATTCATACTTATTGAATACCAGTAGATTTATTAAGAGTTACAATTTTATCCTTTCACAAAGCCAGTCACAAATTCTACTCACTCAGCAAAATTTAAGTAAATTGAACAAAATAAATTCCAACCATAGTAGCTTACTCTAGAAAGTAACAAAGGTTAAGCCACGTTAAAAACTGAGACAATGACAAACATTTCTGTCCAAATTCAGCATATATTCATTTACAAATTGAGGACAAAATTCGAAATGTAGAAAAAGAATTACCTTGTACAATTAACTGATAACAATATAATCATGCTCATGTCCTTCTGAGTCCTTTTCAGTTTATGTTGACATAATCTTTGGTATATTTTGGTTGAAATAGTGAAAAGATTCAGGCACCCACCTAAGCAGATTTTGTAAATCTTTATACTTCTCTGTAGCAAAAGGTCTGAGAGTATTTCGTATAGCAGGAAGCTCTTCCGGTCATACTGTCCCTCTTGTTCGCCGTTGTACATCAATCTTTTGAAATTCACCATCAAATGCTGTTTTATAGAATACAGCACCTGAATTCTCTGCTCATACTTGTAGATGCACAACTTGGCTAACCAAAAATTTCCCATACGATAAACTTTTGGTTGTCCGTTTAACTAAAGGTGATGATGATCCTTTGAAAAGACTTTCAAAGTCTTTGAAATCTGCCATTTGCATGTCATATACTTCAATAAGTTCTTTGAATCTGCACTGTCGAACAAATTGTTGCCAATCCCAAGGAGATGCAATTGTGTCATTTTAGCTCAGTTTGCTTTTGGCACGTTCAATAACAGCATGTACACCATCTACCTCCATATGAGTGTCCCTTCAATACGAATTTATGGTTTATCACTTTAAGATTAGGAAGACACCTAAGAATCCAAAAATGACAATCATGGGGAAGTTACGATTGTGGCCTTCGCAGTTGTTAGTCCATATCGTAAGTTGCTCAGTTTGAGTTTTTGGCAGGTTAGCTAGGGCCCACTTTAGCAAACAAGATGGCACTTCTTTAGGTCAACGACCTGCTGCTGTTTCATCCCACATGCAACAATAGGATTTCTGCTCTGAATGATCAAGGATTGTCAGATTATACGTCCAGCGCTTTCTTAGATAAAACGCACTGGAATTAGTAAGGTGAGGTGTCGGCAAACATATCTGAAGATCGAACATGACAACCTCTTGCTTTTGATTCAGGTTGTTTTGACCGATTTTTGTCGAAGATCTTGTTTTTATACCATATCTGCTTCTGACAAGTGGGCATCGTAATCTGATTTAATTTGGACTGCTTCTTCAGCTGTTATATCATTTTTGAGTTTCACCTGAAACTCATCACAGTCATCACACGTATCAGTCGCAGGTTTCTTGAATCCTAAATTAAACTCAATGTTAAATATGTCACGTAAAGCCACTGCTTTGCAATTAACTCTTGCTTCATTTCGTTTTCCTTGCAGTGCGCTACATAGAAAGAATACATTGATATATTGAGATGGCTGCCAAGATACAATCTACCTGTTTTCTCTCTTCTGTAGTGACTCTCGATTGTGGGGGACATCCTGATGTGGTTTCTGATCCCGTCCCTTATTTCTTCATCCTACTTTCCTCTCTGGTCTGGTTCAATAAGTCCACCATTAAATTTTTGGACAAAGCTGTCTTGACATACATTTCGGAAATACTCAAAGTATTTAAGAAAAATGTTTTGCAAACTTGTAGTCTCTGGCCACGAACTTCAAAGAAGTAATGAAGTGTCACATTACGCGTAAACTCCCTCTCTTGAACTACTCTTCTACTAACATTTTTTTGCAATTATGCGTGAGGCAACATATAATCTCTTAAAATCATTCCCTTCTCTCGAAAAACTGTTGAAAATATGCTGCCTATCTTCAGAAGTAGTTTTCTGAACATTTTCTTTCACATGAAGATTTGCAGGCAGGCTTAATACATTTTGCCGGAACTACGGTTCCGGTTTTAGATGTATACTTCGCACCAGCCTCTCTACATCATATCCTTATATTGCACATCCACTTATTTTCTTGCCGCACTCACTTCCGGCCTCTTGTAAATTCTTATTCTAGTGTAGTAAATGTATGAATGTCATCCAAGACATTAGATGCAACATTTGATGAAGCAATCATGTCTCCATTGTCAGCATTTTCAGTCCCCGGATGTGATTGAAGACTCTTCATGTTATAGGAACGCCACCGCCAGATCTGTCTGCCTCACTGCGACTGCAGTTTATCTCATACCGCCTGCTTCACTGTTACATTCCTTCCCGATGTCGTTATGATCACAGTTGTTTACATAGTCGGACGTTATACACTTATCCTCAGCTGCCACCTACGAACACAACGGAGAGTCAAAGCATAACGAGGCAACGAAATTAATACAACACCATTAGTTCGATTTAAACATCTGGAACGCGCAATCTGAAAAGTACACACGAACACGCAGTGTCATGACAAGTCTTTGTGGTAATAATGGGAAAACACGCGTTTATTAAACGCTGAACTTGGAAAGGAAAATCACTGCACAAGATACGCAAGGCTTCGGCAATGGGGCAACAGTCGAAAATTAAAACAAGAGAGACCTGGCAGGTCACGCGATCCCGTGGGTTAAATAGACGTAATTGCATTTCAGTCTAAGTAAAGTTTGTTTAGTTACATTTACATAAACGTATATCATATGACCAACCAAAATGAAAATCGCATACCTGGGATTCTTCATTTCTTAGCAACAAATCAATTCTATCAGTAACTTTGTCGTAAGGTAAGGCCTCAGCACCCAATAGATTCGCACTATCATTTTCCTATGTAAGTAAGCAAAATTGCATTATTATACAAAACGCGATGAATTTTGCTCGATTCAAATGATAAACTATGTATAATAGGACTGTACCTTTGATTGATCGTATGACAAGCATTGTAGTTGTCAGCTCCGTATATTCTAGCCACTCATTTTCGTCAAAAGGAGGCGCTACATCTGTAGTTGTATCTCCAAAATCTCGGAACGTACATTTACATGTTTGTTACATCCCAGTATGATGAATAATATCTTAAAATGTATATTAGCTATGCATAATGATTTAATGTTGTAAGCTGATGATATAATCCGACTGTAGAATAGAATACTAGATCTTGGAGTACTAGAAATACTTGTACTGCTTACCTGTACTAACTTCAGCGCTAATTCCACGATCCTTTTACTTCTTCCACTAATAGAATTCATTTTAACCTTCGATTCTGTCATAAAATGCTCCTCCAAACATCACAAAATACAGCACACTGCTAGTCGCACGTGATTAACGATGTGTGTAACAATACGGAAGTACGGTAACACTTAGAGGTAAACCATCGTAATAGCCAATACGATAAAGAGCGTGGCGGTCTATATTCAGGTCAATTGTCGTATGGTCATTTACCACTGTTTACCACTGGTTTCAGATTGCAAATACGATAGTATCGCATTGCTGAAATTATTTTATGTATAATATATGCATACAGTATTCTACCCCTAAGAAAGTATGACTTAAACTAGCCACATACGACAAAAACCTCAAAATCGTCATTTTTGCACTTACGATAGGTTACCTCTGACGTTTAGAATTGTAGTTAAAAAAACCATGCCCTACCAGTGGCATCGCGTCCTATGTATACACTGGTTCAGTGAACCCTCAGAAAAAATGTTCTCGTAAAAAAAAAAAAAAAAAAAAAAAAAAAAAAAAAAAAAAAGAAGTAAAGAAAATAAAAGTGTTTTAGAACTATCACTCTTCGTTTCGTTCTTCAATCACATCATTTTATATGCACATATTGATATTTGTTTTTGGGGCATTGAAGATTCATGAAAAACAAGTAATATTTGGTAAAATATCTTATAAATATAAGTTAAGCTCGCGTGAACTGTTAAAATGTTCAAATGTTTGTAAAGTCTATGGGACTTAACTACGGGGTCATCAATCCCTAAACTTACAAACTACTTATGAACTACTTACGAACTAGGACGGCACAAATATCCATGCCCGAGGGGGGATTCGAACCCCCGACCGTAGTGGCCGTGCAGACCGTGACTGGAGCGCCTCAGTCTCCTTGGCCACCGCGGCCGGCTGAACTGTTAAAGTCTTCAGAAGATACGATGATGAGTGATAATGAATTCATAAGGTTCCACCTAGCAAGAATAGCCGCGTGGTTAGCGGCTTCGCGAAGCAGAGCTGAGGGTATTGGGTTCGAGACTGGCTGCAAGCTTTTTTTTATTTCTTTAAATTTTTTAAAATCCCATCTTCTTTTTAACAAATACGTGAACAACAATGACTTTTGTGTTGTTACTTGCCACATATCTTTTGACGTTTTTGCCAATGTGTCACAATTGGGAGGGTAAATGACATCTATACTCTTCGTTGTAACAAATACTTGTTTGATTAGACGTGAGGGAGACAAGCCTTTGTGCATGCGCAAGGTTAGGAGGGGTGCTGCTTACAGTGTCACGTGACCCGAAGGTAGCGTGTATCATCGTCGTAACAGATTCATTTTGTTACAGTCACTTAACTGTGTGATCAGTTACTTACTGTGTTTTATTGTTCATGTGCACATTCATTATGGACGATACGATTTCGTCTTCTACTACTGTGATAATATCTATGCACTCAACATATAATATTCTCTCCGATCGTATGTAGACAAACAACTAAATTAATTGATATTTGCATATAGCTTTGACAAACATTTTTTTCTTCAACTTCTCTTCAAACTATTATATCTCTCCCATATTTTCATTATCACCTGTCCTGAAGTAGTAGTTTGTCCTCTTTCACAAGTTTATTGTCTTTGCCTGTATTGGTTTACATATAATGACAGCGTCAAATCCCTGTTATTTTTGCAAATGTCTCTCAAACCGTAACGGTGCGAGTTATGGAAAAAGTCATAGAGGGCAAATTTCTGAAGAATGTTCTACTCTACACAAAGGTTTATTTAATTTCTGTCTCGAACAGTTAAGTCGTTATTTGAAATTAAATTTCGTTCTGTCAAAAGACGATCGCAAGAGACCCTATTACTGCTACTATCGTACCCTAAAGTGAGCTGAAAAACTATATTTTTTACAGTGTTTAAAACATAATATAAATGATTGTTTACAAATACTGTCTTTCGTCTCGGCTCGACAGTATTTAAAATTCAATATCAATGATTGTTTACAATACTGTCTTTCTTCTCGAGCTTGACTGTTTGTAAAATCCAATATAAATAATGGTTTACAATACCTTTTTTTTTTTTTTTTTTTTTTTTTCGCTTATGGGACTTAACTGCGGCGTTATCAGTCCCTAAACTTACAAACTACTTATCAACTAGCTTATTCTAAATATCCATGCCCGAGGGGGGATTCGAACCCCCGACCGTAGTGGCCGTGCAGACCGTGATTGGAGCGCCTCAGTTTCCTCGGCCACCGCGGCCGGCAAAACTGTCTTTCTTCTCGGGCTTGACAATATGTAAAATTTAATATAAATGATTGTTTACAACACAGTCTTTCTTCTCAGGCTCGACAGTATTTAACATGAAATATAAATGCTATACCATCTTTCTTTCAGGTTTGCCATGTGTATCATCTGCGATAATTTTGCAGTGAATTAAAGATGAGAACAAAGTACTCGACAGGAAGATAGATAGCACCTCCCAAGCTTGCCATTGCTCAGAAACTTGACTCGTGGCGTATAAAGGAATAACAGATTAAAACGTCGAAGGTCGAGACGCAGACAACGTTTGTAAAACGATCTCTTTGATCACAACAAGTACTCTGCAACACGATACAGGGGAGGTAGGGGAAAAGTAGTAATACAAAAAAAAAAAAAAAAAAAAAAAAAAAAAAATGGATAAAGGGAGTGTTAGAAGTGCTGACACTTTTTTCTTGCTGGTGACACGGGCAAACACTGGCGCACTACAGCCAGCTACAACAAAACCCGTCGCCGCGAACTGACGTCGCAACAAAAGAGGAATTCTTGTCGTCGGGCGTTCTCCGCTCGCGCCGTTTCCAGCGAAAAACAAAACTAAGGTTTTCCATTTTTTTCTCTCTCTCTCTCTTTTTTACCCTTGCTTCGAGTAGGGGGCTCGGAACGTGCTGCCAGCAACTTGGCTACTTCCACCCCCCTCCCCCACCGTCGAGCCCAGACGTAATTATGTGTCGAGCTGTCGGAGGGCGTATATTGTTTTCGCCGTTGGCAGCACTGCCGCAGGGGTGGGGACAGCGGACAGGCGGCCGTTTCTCTCTGGCCTGTCTCGCGGCACTTGTCAGCCCTAGAGCGGGGAGCCAGGCGTACCAACTTGTCAATAACTTCACTAACCGCCCCACCGGCAGAGTTTCTGGACGGGACGTTCTGGCTTGTAGAAGCAGCGGATGCGAGCATTAGGGTGGTAGACCGCACTTGACTCCTCATCTCAATAAGAATGATATTTGAAATAGCTTATTGTCTGATTTTCAGTAAACGTTTGCAACTGCTCTTTAACGTGTTTCGATTCTTCAGGACAGACAGTACTGTCTTAACATAGACGAGACCTGTTCCAGTCGCAACTAAAAAGATTCTGAAGATGATCCTGAAGGGGCGAAACACTGTTAATGTACAAATAAATAATTGCAACTGTTGACTGGTTGGGTACGCCATATCTCTTTTATTGGTCATTCAAAATTAACGATGGGCATTATTTTCAAGATTTCGTTCTCCACTAATGACGAAAAATATACAGATAGTTTAAACTTTATTTTAAACCTATCGTTATGGTAACTTGATTTTTTTTTAAATTTTAAACAACCATGTCGATAGGTTTTCTTCCTAGGTGGTTGATTTTATGATGATGACAAATAGCTCACCATATACCGGTTAATCAAAAAGTCAGTATAAATTTGAAACATTAATAAGTCACGGAATAATGTATCTAGAGAGGTATAAATTGACGCACGTGCTTGGAATGAGGATTCATTGAAAATAAAAAAATAAAAAAAAATATCGGGCCAATTTTGTTCGAGAAACTGCGTGATCTGGTTTTCTAACTGCTACCGTGACGGGGTAAGAGGTACGCCGATATGTTACAGAATCGCATCATCCCCAGCCTGGCTGATAAACACCTGCTGGAACGTACGATTTTCATGCAGGATGGCGCTCCACCCCATATTGCTAGACGCGTGAAAGATGTCTTGCGCGCGTCGTTTGGTGATGATCGTGTGCTCAGCCGCCACTTTCGTCTTGCTTGGCCTCCCAGGTCCCCAGACCTCAATCCGTGCGATTATTGGCTTTGGGGTTACCTGAAGTCGCAACTGTATCGTAATCGACCGACATCTCTAGGAATGCTGAAAGACAACATTCGACTCCAATGCCTCACCATAACTCCGGACATGCTTTACAGTGCTGTTCACAACATTGTTCCTCGACTACAGCTATTGTTGAGGAATGATGGTGAACATTCTGAGCATTTCCTGTAAAGAACATCATGTTTGCTTTGTCTTAATTTGTTATGCTAGTTATTGCTTTTCTGATCAGATGAAGGGCCATCTGTCGGACTTTTTCTGTTTTATTTATTTTTTTATTTTAATAAAACCCCATGTCATTCAAAGCATGTGTGTCAATTTTTACCGCTCTATCTACATTATTTCGTGATTTATTAAATTTTCAAATTTATACTGACTTTTTGATCACGCGGTATTTACATAATCTGATGATGCCTCAAATGTTCAAATGTTTGTTAAGCTTATGGGACTTAACTACGGGGTCATCAGTCCCTAAACTTACAGACTACTTATGAACTAGCTAATACTAAGGACGGCACAAATATCCATGCCCGAGGGGGGATTCGAACCGCCGACCGTAGTGGCCGTGCAGACCGTGACTGGAGCGCCTCAGTCCCCTCGGCCACCGCGGCCGGCGATGATGCCTCAAAAGGGCGAAATGTGTCAGTGAAATAAAAAAAAATGTTACAACTGCGACTGAGTTTTTAGATACAACTAAAACATGACTGATCCTTACATGGTGCGGCAGTTGGCCTCTTCCATACGCCGCATTCCCTTGCAGTACAGTACAGTAGTCTACAGGTAACGTGAAATATCGCGACCGGTGGCTCTCTCTTCTAATTTACGCCTCTCGCAGCGCGACGTCCCGTAATCTGCGGTGATGCATGTCGGCCGGTCTGGTGGCGTAGCCAGAATGTCGTCCTGTAAATCTCCCACTACATTCCTGCCCCCAAAGTCTGGGAAACATCGAACGGGGACGTTCCACGAGAAAGCACAACTCCGGCCCGAGCCGGCGGTGGATTAGTGGAGAGAAACTGGGTGGCCGTGCTGTTCCGGTTGGGAGACCTGGTACACGCCAGACCGCGATCCTGTACTGGAATATCCTCCTGAAATGGGTGGGCGCGAACTCCGCACCTCAGCAAAGGTCGAGGCAGGCCTCGCTAATTCAGAGACTTTCCCTTCAGGTAGAAGGGTTCATATCTCCCGCTTCCCGAATAGTATTTTAGACGAACAACTACGCCATATACCCAGTAGCAATGGTGGCTGGTGCTTCAGATGAGCGGCGGAGTAGCCGAGCGGTCTAAAGCGCCTCGCTGCGGAGCGCGCGGTTGCTCGCCGTTGGAGGTTCGAGTCCTCCCTGGGGCATAGGTATGTGTGTTTGTCCTTACGTTAGTTTAAGTAGTTTGTAAGCTACGGACTGATGACCACGCAGTTTGGTCCGATAGATTTACAAACATTTGAACATTTGATTTGCTTCAGATGACTGGGGTTCACTTCTTTCAGTGCCGGATCTTGATAGTGGTGCTCACCCCCCACCCCCTTTTCCTTAAAAGATCTGCAGAATGTCTTACCTCGGCTTGATTACGCTTGCTTCAACCCGAGCTGAGGTGTCAGCATACCACGCTTCTTATTTCACACTTTTCTTCCAAGCTTAAAGCTGAGTAATTTGTTACTAAAATATACTGAACGTTTCCACAATGAAACTTTCACTCTGCAGCGGAGTGTGCGCTGATATGAAACTTCCTGGCAGATTAAAATTGTGTGCCGGAACCGGGACTCGAACCTGGGACCTTTGCCTTTCTAGGGAAACCGCACTACCGACTGTGCTATCCCGACACGACTCACAATGCCGCCTCACAACTTTACTTCCGCCAGTACCTCGCTTCCTACTTTCAAAACTTCACAGAAGCTCTCCTGCGAACCTTGAAAGACTAGCACTTGTTGAAGAATCGATATGGTGGAGACATAGCTTAGCCACTTAAATCTGCCAGGAAGTTTCATATCAGCGCACACTCCGCTGCAGAGTGAAAGTTTCATTCTGGAAACATCCCTTAAGCTGTGCCTGACCCACGTCTCCACCATATCCTTTCTTCCAGGAGTGCTAGTCTTGCAAGTTTCGCAGGAGAGCTTCTGTGAAGTTTGGAAAGTAGGAGGCGAGGTACTGGCGGAAGTAAAGTTGTGAGGCGGCATCGTGAGTCGTGTCGGGATAGCTCAGTCGGTAGAGCGCTTGCTCGCGAAAGGCAAAGGTCCCAGGTTCGAGTCCCTCTAGCGGCACTCAATTTTAATCTGCCAGGAAGTTTCATATCAGCGCACAGTCCGCTGCAGAGTGAAAACTTTCATTCTGAATAGTCCTACATGTTTAACGATTTGAGTCAGTGATGACAGTGTGACGCAGTCGTGGGTTGCAATGCTGGTGATACATAGTGTACTTATGGTTATAATGGAGGTTACAACTTTAACCGAGGCCCAGTAGAACCGCAGGTAGCCATGGAAAAGGCATCAGGTTGAAGGAAGTGGGAAGGAATCAAAGAGGGGTGGTACGAGATGGCGCCTCATGATTCCGGTTGTAATGAAGAGTATATAACGCGACGTATTACGTTGTGGGGGCTGGGGAGAGAGGATGCATGGAGGGTGGGATATGAATGTATTGGCGCAGCAAGAGTACCTGGATTGGTGATCAGTGAATGGGAAATTCGGCGCTGGTTCTTGGTGTATTGGAAGGAGTTCTGGATAGAGACAAAGATATGGGAAGTCGATAAGTTGCTGCAGGATGCGAGTTGGAGTAGGTTGGAAGGCGAGGCCCAGTGGATGTCTTTCCAGGATATCGAGGGACTTGCAGGATTTAAGGGAAGATCTGTGTCAGTACCGGGTGTATGCGATATGAGCGCCCCCTGTTCCATTGTGAATCGCTACTGCACTGCTACTGTGCCTCCTCGGTGTAGATTTTGGTGACACGATCAGCCGCCTGGTTTCCTCACGACACAGGACGGCCCGTCGCCGCAGCCTGTGTGTGCATGTGTCGGCCGGCCTGTCTCCAGATATGAGTCGCTCTCAGCGAGCGCATTAATCCGCGCCGCGCCGCGCCGCGTCACCGCCGTGTATGTTTCCGTACCGGCCACTTGTACACAACGGCGGCCAGCTCTTCCGGCCAGGCCTATCCTCGGCCTCATTTCCCAGAAATCCGTCCGCGGCCCGTGCAGACGGTAGCACCTCTCCCGCAACCAACATCCGCCCCCACCGCCACGTGGAACTCCACATCTGGGGGGCGCTGACTCCTCACTCACACCGTGAGCCATTGCGAACCACGTACCGATTTGGGCATAACTACCCCAGCCCTGCATCGAACATTTTGACCGAGCGAGGTGGCGCAGTGGTTATACACACTGGACTCGTATTCGGGAGGAAGGTGGTTCAAATCTGTTGTGTCGCAAAGTCAGCGCCACACGCCAGACGTAAGAGAACGATCGTGGAGAAGGCAGTTATCCACCGGAAGCCAATCGCAAGCAGGCGCCGCGCATCCTGGAGGACTTGGAGGAACCCAAGATGCGCGCCCTCTACATACGTCTGGACTATCGTCAGTTACTAGTCAGAACTCTGACAGTTTCTAGGCACCTACAAAGTCATAAATAGCACAGTACTAAGTCAGAACGCGGCTACGAACGTAGCAGTAACTAGGTCACAGCGCCGCAAGAAGCGAGAAGAGAGAAGAAACAATGTTCCAAAGTTGAGTATTATACTTGTCAGTCAATAAATATATTGTAATACTAATTATATCAATGTTTTGGATGTCAAAAGATCCTGCACCAATACCTTTATTGACAACCAGACCGGGACAAGAAAACAACAAAAAGGCGACGAGGTCACAACAAAATCCATCTCCGGTCATCCAGATTTAGGTTTTCCGTGATTCCCTAAATCACACCAGGAAAATTCCATGATGGTTTCTTTCAAAGAACACGGCCGATTTCCTTCCCCCATCCTTACCCAAACAACCCGAGCGTAAGCTCCGTCTCTAATGACCACGCTGTTGACGGGGCGTTACACATCAATCTTCCTTCCTTCCTTCCTTCCTTTCATACATTTCGGTCGTTAGCGATGTTTCTAACTCACAGACCGCATAACTGTTAATATCGAAAGATCGTGCGTTGCTCGCGCATTAGTTTCCTCTAGCATTGTGGTGTTTCGAAAACTATGTTTATCACATACACTACGTGATCGAAAGTATCGGGACGCCTGGCTGAAAAGTTCGCCCTCCATCGGTAATGCTGGAGATCAATATTGTGTTGGTCCACCTTTACTCCTTGATGACAGCTTCCACCCTCGCAGCCATACGTTCAGTCAGATGCTGGAAGGTTTCTCGGGGAATGGCAGCCATTCTTCGTGGAGTGCTGCTCTGAGGAGAGGTAGCCATGTAGGTCGGTGAGGCCTGCCACCAAGTCAGCGTTTCAAAACTTCCCGAAAATGTTCTGTAGGATTCAACTCAGGACTCAGTGCAGGTCAGTCCATTACAGGGATGTTACTGTACTTCCTGCACCACTGACACTCTTCCAATCGCGTATGGTTCATGGAAAATAATAACAATATTAATAATAAAAATTTTGTTATACCCCAGTGTCGGCCCTAATGTGTTGGCTCAGTGGTAACGCACTGGACTCGCATTCCGGAGGACGGTGGTTCAAATCCACATCCGGACATTCTCAATTAGGTTTCCCGAGATTTTTCCTAAATCACTCAAGGCAAATGACGGGATGGTTCCTTTGAAAGGACACGGCCGATTTCCGTCCTCATCCTTGTCAAAAAATCCGAGCATGGGCTCCGTCTCCAAACACCACACTGTCAACGGCACATCAAACACTAAGTTTCCTTCTAATCTGTGTGATTTTATAATGTTCGTCTTTTCGCGTAAGAGGAAGAAAGTACTGATTTACTTTACAAGTTGCCAAGCGTATTGAGGCGCATGTTCCAATGCGCCGTTCCCCGTCGGGGGTTCCATTCCTCCATCGTGCAAGGATGTTTGTGTTGTCTTTAGTATAAGTTAGATTATAAATATTAAGTTTAGGGACTGGTGACCCCGCAGTTAAGTCCCATAAGCTTAACAGATATTTGGATACAAGGACGCCTCTCTTGCAGCGGCTGTCACCGTAGTCTCCTGATCAAAAAGTCATTGCAAATTTGAAAACTTAATAAATCGCGTAATAATATAGATAGAGAGGTAAAAATTGACACACATGCTTGGAATGACATGGGGTTTTATTAAAAAAAAAAGTTCAAAATGTTGACAGATGGCGCTTTATCTGATCAGAAAAGCAATAATGAGCATAACAAATTAACACAAAGCAAATTTGCCAAGTTAAAGCAAAGATGACGTTCTTTACAGGAAATGCTCAATATGTTCACCATCAATCCTGAACTATAGCTGTAGTCGAGGAATAATGTTGTGAACAGCACTGTAAAGCATGTCTCGAGCTATGGTGAGGCATTGGCGTCGGATGTTGTCTTTCAGCATCCTTAGAGATGTCGGTCGATCACGATACACTTGCGACTTCTGGTAAACCCAAAACCAATAATCGCACGGACTGAGGTCTGGGGACCTGGGAGGCCAAGCATGACGAAAGTGGCTGCTGAGCACTAGACTTGCGCATAGTAGTTGCGCTAACTTTAGTTCGCTGCTCTGCTGCGAACTAGTTTGTTCTTTTAGTTCGTCCGCTCCCAGTGACGACTGAGCGGCGTGGTCTGCGCGTGCAGGTGGAGGGAGAAGTTCCCCCACCTAGCTGCTTCATGCGCTTGCTGCTTGAGCCGATAACGATATCACGGAAACCAAAAGAAACAGTTTGTCGATAATGTCTCGTGTTTTAAGTATAGATTTAGCTCTATATCTTGGCATTATGGAATTTATTAGTCAGATATTGCAGAGTGCAGAATACTTCAAAGCAGAAATTTTGTAGCACTGATCTATGTAATCTAGCAGGCAGACGCTAACCTCGAAATGGCTCTCATTAGCAAAAGGCAAACACGTGTTTTTTAATTCTGTTCGCGACCTTTCGCGCATATTTTAGTTCGTGACCTATCGCGCATCTTTTAGTTCGCGACCTATCGCGCATATTTTAGTTCGCTACCTATCACGCATATTTTAGTTCGTGACCTATCGCGCATCTTTTAGTTCGCGACCTATCGCGCATATTTTAGTTCACGACCTGTAGCTCTCCTTTTAGTTCGCAGCTCGACCGCGAAGAAGGTCGCTATTTTAAGTTCGTCCGCTCGTTTTGGCTTTTGCTACCGCTACTAAAACTACAGCTGAGCTGCATCTCAGCTCGAAATGACGGCAACTGGCAGAAGGGAATCACGCGATTCTGCGCGCTCTCGCGTCCTCTCGCTGTTACCCGTCAGTCTTCGGAAAAGGAGCGGACGAACTAAGAGGCGAGGGATCTGCGAACTAGTTCGCGCAGTTCGCCTGTGGGAACGCTCTTCCTAATTAGTTCGTTCGTGAACTACAGAAGACTACTGAGCACACGATCATCACCAAAAGACGCGCGCAAGCGTCTAGCAATTATTATTATTATTATTATTATTATTATTTTGTCTAATATAACCACATTTCATTCCAATCATGTGAGTCAATTTTTGCCTCTCTGCCTACATTATTCCGTGACTTATTAAGTTTTCAAATTTATATTGACTTTTTGATCAGCCGGTATCTCCAAGCAAGCTGACTTGATACGGATTCCACACTGATGAGCAACACTGATGCGCTGGCCGAACGCAATAAATGAATAAATGGTATGCCATTTGTCTCTTCTGCGTATGCTCACCTGCTACATAATATCCGGGCCATGGCATACCTGGCATTGTCTAGCTCGTGCCGCTGTTTAAATACGGTAGGTGCGCGGTGTGTTCGGATAGCTGGGTAGTTCTGTCGCGCGGTGGAGTCTGCATTCGCCGGATGACAACCTCAGAGCCGCTGTTCCAGGCACGCCAGGTCCGCTCTTTGGCTGCCGCGGCAAAGCGTGCCTGCGTCTGGGCTCGAAGCCAGGACTCCGGAAAGGCACGCGGGGTTAAGTCTTCGCAGGTCTGCGCGTGCCGAAACAGGCAAGCTGCCATTCCTAACGAGTCTATGCAAGGCTTTTTCCCTCCCAGTGAAGTCAGAAGGTTTCCTTTGCTACAAATATTATTCATCCTTTGTGACATCTAACACCAAGTGCTACTTGCCGTACACAACATCGCGGCAACGCTTTCACTTGAAATCAGTGCGTTTGTGTGTGTGTGTGTGTGTGTGTGTGTGTGTGTGTGTGTGTACTTTAATATATACAGCAAAGTGTCCGTATGTTTCAAATGTTCAAATGTTTGTATAGCTTATGGGACTTAACTACGGGGTCATCAGTCCCTAAACTTACAAACTAATGAACTAACTAACACTAAGGACGGCACAAATATCCATGCCCGAGGGGGGATCCGAACCCCCGATCGCAGTGGCCGTGCAGACCGTGACTGGAGCACCTCAGTCCCCTCGGTCACCGCGGCCGGAGCCGTATGTGTGTACGTGTTGCATACAAATTTACAGTTTTGTTCCAATATTTATGAAATTTTGTACACGTAAGCTTCAATCCATGAGGACGGTCGCCGTAAGTGTAATAATCACATACGATATATAGTTCACGAGATATGACGTCATAAACAATGAGATGCGTGAAAAACTGCTGCATTTTGCGACAATGCTGCTCATTTTCACCTAAACCATTGCACCGATTTCAACCAAATTATATACACACATTCCTTACCGCGAGGTACAATTGCTACAGGGTTAAGAATCATATACCACACATTATTCAGAAGAAATGACGTCATAAACAATAGGATTTGCAAGAAACCGTCACATAAAGGGGAAACTTTATAAATATAAACTTTTATTAAACTTTCTCTCGCTGACAACCATAGCAAAATGATGGAAGGAAAAAAGTTTCTCGCTTACTACTTTTCCGCTCTTTATTGAGTAAAACTACGGGATTCGGTATGACGTTGCAATTTATAATTTGTACACTACAAATTCTAGCCGCAGGAAATTTAACAGACAGTATACACGCATATAGTTGAGTGTACCTTCTACGTTGTATCACAGTACGACAGGTAGTTTATGAGATATGAGCACATTAACGATCGTGGAAAACCGCCCCATCACGCACCAAGTTTTAATCTATTACTTCTTTACTACTTATTGTATTCCCATGAAATTTTACAGACATACAGCCTTTATACAAATAAATATATACCTGAAAAATCGCAGGAATAAATAAATAAATACCCGGCCAACGCCGGGTTTTCAGCTAGTCTAAATATATAAAGCAGAGTGTCCGTAAATCTACAGTTTTGTTCCAATCTTTATGAAATTTTGTACACGTAAGCTTCAATCCATGAGGACGGTCGCCGTAAGTGTAAGAATCACATACGATGTATAGTTCACTAGATATGACGTCATAAACAATTAGATGCGCGAAAAACTGCTGCATTTTGCGACAATGCTGCTCATTTTCACCTAAACCATTGGACCGATTTAAACCAAATTAGGTACACACATTCCTTACCGCGAGGTAACAATTGCTGCATGGTTAAGAATCACATACGTCGCATGGTTCAAAAGATATTACGTCATAACCAATAGAAATCGCAAAAAATGCCACATAATGCGGCGAGACTTTCGAAATACACTGTATGAGAATGGCAGTACTTAGCGACTTGCAACAAACTTTAAACAAAATTTCAAACCTTTATTAAACTTTTTCTCGCTGGCAACCATAGTAAAATGATGAAAGGAAAAAAAAAAAAAAAAATTCTCGCTTACTACTTTCCGCTGTTCATGGACTAAAACAATGGCATTCGGTATGACGTTACAAGTTATGATTTATACACTACAAATTGTAGTCGCAGGAAACTGTACAGACAGTATACACACATATAGTTGCGTGTACCTTTTAAATTGTACCACAGTACGACACATACTTCATGAGATATGACCACATAAACAGTAACGTAAATGGAAAACCGCCCCATCACGCACCAAGTTTTAATCTATTACTTCTTTACTGCTAATTGTATTCCCAAGAGATTTTACAAACATACAGCCCTTATATAGGTAAATATATACCTGAAAAATGGCAGGAATAAATGAATAAACACCCAGGCAACGCCGGGTTTCCAGCTAGTGGATAAATAAATCAAGATAAGATGTTGGCAAACCAGTTGAAAAACCAAAAACAACATAGTAACACTGTGGAGAAGTGATTAAGCGGAAGGCATTCCACTGAAAACCGGTGATTTGCACACTTTACGCAATTTAGAAACAGTGAAGTGGTAACAAATGAAACGACAAAAAAGATACAAACATAAGCGAAATTTGTCGTGTACAGTCAAAGAAAATCACGTCACAAACCGACCAAACACAGCCAAGAAGATGAAAAACAGCAGTGGGATGTAAGGAAGAGGCAATAACACCGTGAGTAGACTGACACATCAATTTAAAAAACAAATAACGTGCACAAAAAGTTAAAAGCTGTTTCAGCCCATATGTGTAAAACGAATTGTATGGACCTGTTTATCAACATTTACAAAATCCACTGAAGGTGCTAAATAATTATCTTAATTACAATCACCAAGAATGTGACCTACCAATCGACCCCTTCTTTTAGTCAAGGTATGCCAAAAATTCCTTTTCTCCCCAATTATGTTCAGTACTTCTTCATTAGTCACGCGATCCACGCACCTAATCTTCAGCATTCTTCGGTAGCACCACATTTCAAAAGCCTCTATTCTCTTCCTGTCCGCACTGTTTATCGTCCATGTTTCACTCCTATACAAGGCAACACTCCACACAAATGGCTTCAGAAAGGACTTCCTTAGGCTTAAATCAATATTCGATGTTAACAAATTTCCCATTTTTCAAGAACGCTTTTGTACCCATTGCTATTCTGCATTTTATATCCTCTGTACTGAGACCATCATTTGTTATTTTACTGCCCAAGTAACAACACTCATCTACCTCCTTTATTGCTTCGTTACCTAATCTAATTCCTTCACCTGGTTTTCTTAGACTGCACTCCATTACCCTAGTTTTGCTCTTGTTAATGTTCATCTTATATGCACCTTTCAGCACACTGTCCACTCCGTCCAACTGCGTCGTCCCTGTCAGATGTCTCCCACCCTGATGTCTGCCGACTGGCCTGTGTCCCAGACTAGCCCCTAGTCCTGCTGGCGCAGCGTCAGAGAGCGGAGGTACGCTACGCCGGGCGTCTTTGTACGGCGCGGCGGCTAGACGGGGCAGGGTTAAGCGGAGCCCGTCAGGAATGTGAGCCGAGACACGGCCAGCTCCGGTTGCCAGGCAACCATCAATCACGGCCGTCTCCGGAGAATGTTCACATTGTGGCCCGCGCCCGTGAACCGTCGCCACCGCCACCGCATCAACACCTCCGATGCAGACGTCTCGCCGCAGCCGAACCTCTCCTCGTGGACCCCTCCCGTATTCTGTCTATCAGGCACGATGACGTCACAGAAGGCGGAGCGTACCTGCCAACTTTTACGGTCCGTCCGTAAAATTTACAGAAATTGCAGCATTTAACGGTTTTACTGTGGACGCCGCAGAATACCGATATATAACAGAAGTACAAAGTAGATGAGTTTTGTTAATTGGGCTGTAAAATAACATTATGATGGTCGCAGTGTCGAGGATAACAAAATGCAGAATGGCAATGTTAAGAGAAACGTTATTTAAAAAAGAAAAAAATTGTCAACATTGAATATTAATTTGTTTGAAAGTCTTTTCTGAAGACATTTGTGTCAAATGTTGACTTCTACGGGAGTGAAACTTGTACTATAAATAGTTCACTGCACAGAACTGCTTCCATGACTTCTTTTAAACTGATCTGCTGCGGGTCCCAAACACTTGAGCAGTACTCAAGACATGGTCGCACAAGCGTTTTATACGCGGTCTCCTATACAGAAGAAGTACATCTTACCAAAATTTTCCCAATAAACCGAAGTCGGCTGTCTGCCTTACTCACAACTGTCGTTACCTGTTCGTTCCATTTCATAGCGCTCTGCAATGTTACTCCTGGATATTGAACGGCGCGACTGTATCAAGATACTCGCTACTAATGCTGTAGTCCTACTCAGATGCATCACGTTAGACCCCACGCTTGCCGCGTTGGAGTAGCCGAGCGTTTTAATGCGCCTCGCTGTGGAGCGTGCGGTTGCTCGCCGTCGGAGGATCGAGTCCTCTCTGGGGCATGGGTGTGTGTGTGTGTGTGTGTGTGTGTGTTGTCCTTGGGTTAGTTTACCTTGGTTTAAGAAGTCGTAATCTACGGACTGACGACCACGCAGTTTGGTCCGATAGATTTACAAACATTTGAACATTTAGACCTCAAGCTTCCTTCCTCCCTCATTTTTCTTCTTCTTCCAACTTCGACTTAGTATCTCGTAATGTTTGCTCGATCCTGCACATTGAGAAACATTTTACATCCACATGGACATGGGATGCTCCACACCGCAGCGATAACCGGCGTTGTTGTAATGATTCCCATCCCAGATTCTGTATGATTTCCGTAACGTATCGTGACAATATGCAACGAGCTGCACTTCTTTCCACTCTTTCGATGTCCTCCGTCAAACCCACTTGATAAGGATCCCACACTGGGCAGAAATACTCCAACAAAGGACGGACAAGCGTAGTGCATGCAGTTTCTTTAGTAGTTCTGTTGCATGTTTCAAGGGTTCTGCCAATAAAACGCAGTCTCGTTCGCCTTTCCCACGACATTATCTACGTGTTTTTTTCCGGATTAAGTCTGATGTAATAGTAATTCCTAGGCATTTAGTGGTGCTTACGGCCTTCAGTTCTGATTGATTTATTTTGTAAACAAAGTTCAACGGATTTCTTTTCGTACTCGTGCGTACGACTTCACACTTCCCTTTATTTAGAGTCGTTTGCCAATTTTTACACCATAGTGTTTATTTAGATCGTTCTGCAGTTGGTTTTAATCTTCAGATGATTTTACTAGACGGTTAATGACGGCGTCAACTGCAAACAACCTGAGAAAGCTACTTAGATTTTCCCCTAAATCGTCTATGTATATAAGGAACAGCAGAGGACCAATAACAGTACCCCGTGGAACGCCCGATGTCACCTCTGTTCTAGTCGATGTCTTGCCATCGATTACTACGAACTATTGGGGATAACTCGCAATGTCCATTCTCAAACCGTGCCTGCCATTCACAACTGCGCGCCTCTTGACTGCAGTAACTGCAGACCGGTTGGCGCACGGACTGCAGCTCAGCTTTCACACCCTGCTCCTGGTGTCGCGCCGGTACCTCCAGAATTCCAGAATAAATGACTGCAGCCGGCAGCTTTCTCCCGTCCACGCGGCGCCTTTAGCGCCCCTGCAGCACAGTACAGTGGAGTACAGCACAGTACAGTAGGCAGTCCAGCTATCAGCCCCGGTGGACGCGCACGTCCAGATCGGCGCGCCAGATGCGGACAGCTTGATGGATCTGCGCGCGCTGAACGCGCCGCGACGTCAGATGGCCTCCCAGATACTTGTTTTTTAATATTTTATTTCCCGCCGCGCGCGCACTTTCGTCCATTTGTCTTCCGGGCGGTCTGCATTTGTGCTATCCCTGACCACCGTACCCCCTCCCCTCAATGTCTGTCAGTCAACGACGCCAGACTTCGTTTCCCCCCCCACTCTCCTCTGTCGCTAAAGAGAAAATAACTTGCGAAGGCTACGGGACTGTCATTCACTGCTCCGAGAACAACAGTTCGCGAGATTGGCTCTGGCTTAAAAAACGAAAATACCTGCTAGTGCCGCTAGTCGATTGCCAGTGTACGAATGCATTTCCCCCTCACCATCCCAAATGAGAATATTGTTTTTCCTTTTAACTAGCAGAAAACACGGTGTCATTCGGGTACTTATTTATTCCAGACTTAGTCTCCGCTGTGGCCGACGGGACTGAGGCGCTCCAGTCACGGTTTGCACGGCCACTACGGTCGGGGGTGCGAATCCCCCCTCGGGCATGGATATTTGTGCCGTCCTTAGTATTAGCTAGTTCATAAGTAGTTTGTAAGTTTAGGGACTGATGACCCCGTAGTTAAGTCCCATAAGCTCTACAAACATTTGAACATTTTTTTTTGTCTCCGCGGTGGAATGTAAAGAAATGTTTGTTAAGCTTATGGGACTTAACTGCGGGGTCCCAAGTCCCTAAAACTTACAAACTACTTATGAACTAGCTAACACCAAGGACGGCACAAAGATCTATGCCCGAGTCGCATAAGCTCTAGAAACATTTGAACTTTTTTAAATTTCATTTTATTTTTATTTGAAACGTGTTAACGTGAAAAAGCAGCCGGCGGAGTGGCCGAGCGCATTGAGGCGCTATGCTACGAGGCCATTCCCCGTCGGGGATTCGAATCCCCCCTCGGGCATGCTTTAGTGTCTTTAGTGTAAGATAGTTCATAAGTAGTTCGTAAGTTTAGGGACTGATGACCCCGCAGTTAAGTCGCTTAAGCTTAACAAACATTTGAACATTTGAATTTTTTACTTATAAGCTAACTTATACTAAAGACAGCACAAACATCCATGCCCGAGAGGGGATTCGAACCCCCGATGGGGAACGGCCTCGCGCATCGTAGCATAGCGGCTCAATGCGCTCGACCACTCCGCCGCGGCACAAAGTTCCCAGCTTCAAGGAATTTCCTTTAACTGACTCGAATACAGGAGTAAAACGTGGTGCATAAGGTGAGATGTTTTTTCCCATTGCAGTATATACGATCTCATATTTATTGAATTATATTTGTACAATTGTATGATTTTCCAAGTGTATTTTCATTTGTACAAGTGCTGTATTTCTGTAAAATCTTTTGCGAATATAGTTAGTATTAAAAAAGTGATGGATTGAAACCTGATGCATGATGGTGCGGTATTCCATGAACGTTACTCTTTACGTCCTCATTACTCATGAACTACGTGTCGTACTGTGATTCAGTTTCGAAGATACATTCACCTGTAAGCGAGTACAATTTGTAGTGTAGAAATTATAAATTGTAATGTCATACCGAATTCCGTAGCTTTACTCTATGACTATCGAAAAAGTAGTAAGCGAAAACATTTTTCCTTTCATCATTCTGATATGGTTGTCATCGAGAAAAAGTTTAATAACGTTTTTAAACTATGTTTAAAGTTTGTTGCAAGTCGTTAAGTACTCTCTGTGGTATACAGTGTATGCATTAAGTGTCGTCGCATGATGGGTTCAGGTTTTTGCAACAACTATTGTTTATGACGTCATACCTCCTGAACCATGTGTGGTACTTGCTCCTACACCAATTGTTACCTTACGGTAAGGAATAGATGCTCTCAATTTAGTTGAAATCGGTCCAGTGGGTTGGGAGTAAATGTGCTGCATTGACGCTTGATGCAGCATTTGGCCGAGGGGACTGAGGCGCTCAAGTCACGGCCACTACGGTCGGGGCTTCGAATCCCCCCTCGGGCATGGATATTTGTGCCGTGCTAGTTCGTAAGTAGTTGATAAGTAGTTTGTAAGTTTAGGGACTGATGACCCCGTAGTTAAGTCCCATAAGCTTAACAAACATTTGAACATTTGATTTGATACAGCATTTTTTTCGTCACTTTCGTTGTTTATGACGTCATGTCTCGTGCGCTGTGTGTTGTGAGTGATCTTACACTTACTGCAATCGTCCTCATGGGTTGAAGCTTATGTGTACAAAATTTCATAAAGACTGGAACAAAACTATGAAACTATAGATTTGTATGCAATATGTACACGGAAACCAACACACGGTCACTCTGATTTATAAGTTAGTATATATAAAAATTGAGGTATTTGTGCCAATATTTCACTCTGCAGTCAAAACTACACATCGCAAACGAATAGTGTTTGTTTGTGGTAGTAGGTATCAGTCTCCCATTATGCACTTTGGTGGTAGAGGGTTGATAACGATAAGGGTGTGGAAGATATGCGAATTGAAAGTTACCGACTTATATAAAATTCTACGTGTGGGTGTGAATATGTTGCTCTGCTGCAAAAACTACACAATGGGGACGAACGATCTCTCTGTGTTGTTGTAGTACTAAGTCTCCAGTTGTACGCCGTAGCAGTTCCGTGTCGATAGCTATAAGGGGGTGGAAGATATAGTGGTTGAAAGTCGTCAGCTTATATAAAATTTCGAAGACCAGCGATGACTTTTGACACTATAATAGCAAAGTCGCCCTATACAGCGAAACATGATGCACATTCTTCAATTGTTTTTCTGCAACAAGCGTACTAATAATGAAAAATAAGTGCATATTGCAGTTTGAAAAGTAAAACTACCAAGAAAGATGAAAAAGTGTAAGAAATAAATTTCACGTTCTCGATCCGTTTTTAAAACGCAGAAAACGGCACTGAAAAGTGAATTTACAGACGACAGAAGAAATCGCATCAGCGATTTTTCGATATTGCCATCCTTAAGATTTGTTTGTATAGCTTGTGGGACTTAACTACGGGGTCATCAGTCCCTAAACTTACAAACTACTTATGAACTAGCTACAACTAAGGACGGCACTAATATCCATGCCCGAGGGGGGATTCGAACGCCCGACCGTAGTGTCACCTTTAAGAGAGTGAAATAGGAGACTAAGGGTTTTTTAAAAATACGTGCTATTAAGGCAATTTTGAAACAAAAAATACAAAACTTCGAATTTAGATCTTTGATTGGAATTTTAAAAAGCACGTTTTTCGATATTTTTTGAAAATTCAACAATTGAACTGGTGAAATAAGGGAAAATCTTATAAGGGTGCTACTAAGACTATTTTGATGCTAGAATTGCAAAAATTTGGATTTGGAACCATGGTCAGAATTTCAAAAAATGCAACACATTATTGGGGCGATCTAGAATTGTTTAATAAGAGGTTTTCAGCCAAGATGTCTTTCTTGCTTTAATTACATGACCGATTTGGGCGTGCTAGACGCCATCTTCAGACCTGTCGTAAATTTTTACATCACTACTAGTGCAACAGTTTTTAACATAGTAATGTGGATGTATACCAATCTGCTATGTTAAAAATTGTTGCAATAGTAGTGATGTAAAAAATAACGACAGGTCTGAAGATGAAACTTCCTGGCAGATTAAAATAGTGTGCGGGAATCGGGACTCGAACATTGGACCTTTGCCTTTCGCGGGCAAGCGCTCTACCGACTGAGCTATCCCGACCCGACTCACGATGCCGCCTCACAACTTTACTTCCGTCAGTACCTCGCCTCCTACTTTCCAAACTTCACAGAAGCTCTCCTGCGAAACTTGCAAGAGTACCACTCCTGGAAGAAAGGATATGGTGGTGGTATCGTGAGTCGTGTAGGGTTAGCTCAGTGGGTAGAGCGCTTGCCCGCGAATGGCAAAGGTCCCAGGTTCGAGTCCCGTTTCTGGCACACAATTTTAATCTGCCAGGAAGTTTCATATCAGCGCACGCTCCGCTGCAGAGTGAAAGTTTCATTCTGGAAACATCCATTAGGCTGTGGCTAAGCCATGTCTCCACCATATCCTATCTTCCAGGAGTGCTAGTCTTGCAGGTTTCGCAGGAGAGGTTCTGTCAAGTTTGGAAAGTAGGAGGCGAGGTACTGACGTAAGTAAAGTTGTGAGGGGACGTCGTGAGTCGTGTCGGGATAGCTCAGTCGGTAGAGCGCTTGCCCACGAAAGGCAAAGGTTCCGGGTTCGAGTCCCGGTTCCCGCACACAATTGTAATATGCCAGGAAGTTTCATATCAGCGCACACTTCGCTGCAGAGTGAAAGTTTCATTCAGGTCTGAAGATGTCTAGCACGCCGAAACCGGTCATGTAATTAAAAGAAGAAAGCGATCTTGGCTGAAAACCACATTTTTTTTTTTTTTTTTTTTGGAAGGTTTTTTCGTAATGTTTTGAATTGTGCCGTCAATGATGAAATAGGGGTGGCACGTTATATTGGAATAATTGATTAGCAATGCATTTTTAAAACTAAATCTAGGCCGGGTTCGAATCCCCCCTCGTGGCATGGATATTTGTGCCGTCCTTAGTCTTAGCTAGTTCATAAGTAGTTTGTAAGCTTAGGGACTGATAACCCCGTAGTTAAGTCCCATAAGTTCTACAAACATTTGAATATTTTGAACTTAATCTATGCCATTTTGTATTCAGAAGTAGTAACAACCAATGTAGACCATCGAGTCTACACGTGGGAAGGCGCTGGGATTAAGCTAGTAGTCGTGTAGAGAAGAAGCAGGTATGAGCCGGCGCAAATCCCCGGCCATTGAGCGGCCTGCTACTCCATTAATTGCTGGTGCGGCGGCGCCACTGGCGCAGGCATCGACGCCGCGTCGTTAATCAACGCGTCCGTCTGGCCGGCCGGCCGGCGTCCATTTGTGAGGCAGCGCCTGCTCATGCGACGTGTCCCGGTCGCGTTATCTCTGCCAGCGGACGCAATGTTTCCCGATGCGCAGGAACCCCCGCGTTTTATTTGGTTCTCTCTCTTCTTTTTTTTCCTTCCCCTGTCTGCTCTCTTTTCCACTCTCTTTTTGCCCCCCGGGTGGGCTTCTTAGAGCCATCGCGCGAGTTTCCGCTATGATTTATCGTCCTCGCCGGGTTGTAATTAACGGTATTTAGATGTAACGTGCAGATTACGAACCGCCGCGGCGTCGACGGGAATGTTTACGGCGGGGCCGTTTCTGTGTGGCGGAAGAGCCTGGCGGTAGCAGCGCAGTCGGCGAACCGTAACACAGCTTCGTGAAACAAAGTCGCCGGTAGCGATTTTTTTTTCTGGCCAGGTGTTTTTGAATGGGGGCGGAGAAGAAGAAGAATGCGTGCGAACTACGCAACGGATTGTTACAGCCGAACGAAGAGTGAGCTGCTCGTATTGTCTGTTGAATCTTTTTAAAACAGGAGCAACAGCAGGGGGCGAGTAACAAATGGACTGAACAGAGGAGACTGGAGATGAACAGAGAGATAGAAGAGAAACAGAGAGAGGGAAGATGAACTACAATAAATAAGTACCCGCGAAACACAGGATTTTTAGCTAGTATTTTATAAATTCCACTGACTGTAAACTCTGATTATATTGTGAGGAGGCGTTCCAAAAAGGATAAAGTCATGATCACTGGTGTATAATTTTATTTGGACGACTGGTTTCCCTGGTCTCTGCCATCATCTTCTGGTCTTGGGGTAAAGTGCTCAACTGGAAACTCATCCTTCACCTCTCAACGATGTGAGGAGTCGCCAGAAACGACACGTGGTTCGGATTCCACATTGAGCTGTAGATCCCCTTTCCTTTCCCCGGTTGGATCACTGGGGTAGGCTAGGGACACGCAAGTCGCCGAAGTGGCGTCCAATTGAAAGACCTGCACCAGGCCAATGAGCCACACGAAATTATTATGTGGTCAAAAAATGTTTTACATAGCCGTCATTTTGTAATGTCAACAGTTGTTGTATAAAATAATTTAAAATGCATAGATACACTATATGCACTAAATGTGGTGTATAAATAAACAGTGCCGGCCTCGGTGGCCTAGGGGACTGACGCGCTCCAGTCACGGTCTGCACGGCCACTACGGTCGGGGGTTCGAATCCCCCCTCGAGCATGGATATTTGTGCCGTCCTTAGTCTTAGTTAGTTCATAAGTAGTTTGTAAGCTTAGGGACTGATAACCCCGTAGTTAAGTGCCATAAGCTTAACAAACATTTGAGAGCATATAATACAAAACATTTCTATTTTACCATGTAAATTTTTTTTTTTTTTTTTTTTTTTTTTTTTTTTTTTTTTTTTTTTTTTTTTTTAACAGTACGTATACATGACTTTCAAAAGCTAAGCCGTATACTTCGTTTGTCTCATGTCAATGTCTGTTTATAAAACTATTGTTTTCAATGTAATTATTTCGACGTAACACCAGACATTGTATTCGTAAGGAGGGAACTAAGAAAGCTATGGGTATAACGTTCCGTCATAGCGCAGTCATTAAAGACACTCGGATTGTTTTACGTAAGGATGGGGAAGGAAATCAGCCCTCAAAATTTATAAATGTTTGTAAACCTATATACATGTGGCGTCTGCTCTGAAAACAGTCACTTCTGATCCTGCAGTTGTTATTGCTTCTAATTCACAGAATATTATACATGAACTGCGATTTGGCAAAGCTGAAAATGTGTACTCAGCCGGGATTCTAACCCGGGTCTCCTGCTTTCTAGGCAGTTGCGCTGACCCCTACACCACTGGGGACACAGTGATCACCGCACCTGCAAGGACTACCTAAGCACGCCTCCCGTCAGATACAAATTCCCAGCTTCGCCCTGCCCACAGTACTCAAACTCGTAGTTTCAAATCTAATTCCTGTAAGTGTGTGTCTGACGGAAGGCGTGCTCAAGTAGTCCTTGCAGGTGCGGTGATCACTTGTGTCCCCAGTGGTGTAGTGGTCAACGCAAGTGTCTAGAAACCGGGAGTCCCGGGTTCAAATACCAACTGGGTACTCATTTTCATCTTTGCCCATTCGCTGTTGATGTCATGTATTCTGTGAATATGAAAGAATAACAACTGCAGAATCAGAAGTAAGTATATATATATATATATATACCGGTGAAAGTTGTTTTCCAATAGCTGTTATTGTTCCAGAGATAATTTGGGTGGACAAGATAGCTGGGACACCCTGTATATCTGTTATTGTTCCAGAGATATTTTGGGTGGACAAGATAGCTGGGTCACCCTGACCCAGCTATCTTGTCCACCCAAAATATCTCTGGAACAATAACAGCTATTGGAAAACAACTATATTTTTCTTCAGCAATCCATAGCATGACAAATCACATAAACAATGGCGTTGATTGCATCGCAATATTGCAATTACATCCCGAGATATTGCGACGCGAAGTTGACACTTGAAATACGCATAACGCGCGGCTAGCGGACGTCCTGAGACTCAGCCGAGAACCCCATGCTGCTCAGGATGTGCGCTAGCCGCGCGTTTCGCGTACTATTACGAGTCTGAGTACTGTGGGCAGGGCAAATCTGGAAATTTGTGTCTAACTGCAGGCGTACTTAGGTAGTGCTTGCAGGTACTACTATTAGTTCCCCAATGGCTGGCGGGACGAAGATTTCATTCAGACGAGGAGGTGATTGCAGAAACTAAATATTGCAGGTTTGGACAGTTCCTATTATTCGGAACATATCAACAAATTAGAACAGCGTTGAACGAAGTGTACAAGTCTAAAAAGGAGACTATGTCGAAAAATAAAAATGATTTTCCCGAAACACGTTTTTATTTTTGCAAGGACTTTTCAAAGACCCTGGGTACGAAGTGTGTGACAGCTGAGTATGGGGAAGTGTTGTTCGTCTGTGACTGGGAACAGGGCATTAGCGGCAGCACTTAGACCGGTGACTGTCGAGCTACTTGTCGCTGGAGGATCTCTCCCCACGCAGCCGCGTTGGCAAACAGGCGTCTGCCCCTCGCTCGCTATATATACCCACGGCCTCAACCCCCGGAGACAGCGCGGAGTGGATAGCACGGTACCCGCGCGACGTGTTGTGAGAAGTGTCCGTCCGGCGGCCAGACAGCCAGACAGCGCTATAAATATGGCGGACGCACAACACGCGCTCTTGGCCGCCGCGGCCCGCGCCTGTCCGATGTTGACACGCGAAGGCCCGCCTGCGTGCCTCCGAGGCGCCACCCCTGGCCGACACCGACCGTAGACTGAACCTGGGCGCAGTGCGTGCCACGTCACAGCCAGTGGGCCGCCACTGCTAGCTGACTGGCTGGCCGCTCGGGCGCAGCGCACTGTCTCCTAGTGGACAGCCAGTCAGCTAGCTGTCGCGTTGTCTCGAGCCTTCTCTGATGACGTGATGTGACGAACGCGCCACGTCCCTTCTTTCTCGTCGGCCTCAGGCGTACTCGCTGTTACGTCACACGCAACACCGACTGAAGGCCTGCGCGATCGCGTAGCTCACTGGCTGGCCGATAAGGCACAGCCCACCGCCTCGCATCGGCCAGCCAGTGAGCTACGCGATCGCGACCTACTCTGCGTGACGTGGCATGGCAGCTCGCAGGCTTTCTCTTCAGATGGTGTTGGCCGCCACCGCTAGTTGACTGGCCGGCCGCTGGGGCGCAGCGCACTGTCTCGTAGTGGACAGCCAGTCAGCTAGCGGTCGCGCTGTCTCGAGCCTTGTCTGATGATGTGATGTGACGAACGCGCCCTGTCCCTTCTTTCTCATTGGCATCGTGCCTACTTGCTGTGACGTCACACGCAACGCAAGGCCTGCGCACAGCCGTGCCACATCACTACTCTGCGCATCACGTAGCTTACTGGTTGGCCGATGGAGCACATCGCATCGGCATCGGCCTCGCATCGGCCAGCCAGTGAGATACGCTATCGTGACCTACTCTGCGTGACGTGGCACGGCAGTGCGCAGGCCTTCTCTTCAGATGGTGTTGGCCGCGACAGCTAGCTGACTTGTTGGCCGCTGGGGCACAGTAGCACTGTCTCCTAGTTGTCAACCAGTCAGCTAGCAGTCACGGCCCACTCGCTGTGACATTACAGTAGTAGGCGCGAAACCTTCGTGAAAGAAGGCATGCATGTAACGACGTGTCATCAGAGAATACGTGAGAAAATGCAATGGCTAGCAAACTGGATGTCCGCTAAGCGATTTATCGTAAGCGATATACGATACGCGACAAGCATGGACAGATACGTGAAATCTTGAGGGAGGCGATAAAAAGAGTTCACACCAGGGAGATTGCGCGATGTATTGTAAGCGATTTATCGCTTTACGTTTCGCTTGCCGATCCCCTGAGCGATTAGTCGCGAGCGATATTTCGAGCTGTAAACATCGCGGGAAGAAGACAATTCTGTGCTTTCTTTCATTAATTTAGCTAAAGGTGATCCATTGGCGCTTACAGAATTTTGATTCATGTTGAGACAGCTCTCGAGAAACAACAGCAGAGCTGTGGTGGACGTTGGTTACATTGTAGGGATGTACCGAGTGTTTCCTTTTTCTTCTCATCCTATGCCTCAACCAGTAAGCCACAACATCGTCTTCCTCACTTCAGCTCATATCTGTAACTGAAGCAGTGAAAACTGTGTTCCCAGCACATTTTACCGCCCACGTCGCGTAGATTTATCGCCTGCTGTTGTGAACCTTGTTAGCAACATATCGTCGCGATATATCGCTTACGATACATAACGATATGCCGCCTTAGCGTGAACGCCGCCTTACAGCTCGAATGCTCTGGTAGAAGAAACCCTCCTGTAGGCCTTCCCTTAGAAGGTCTTACGCTCTTTCGGTGTCAGGAAACGATCAGTCTGGCTCTGCGCGTCCTAGCCGCTCAGATGGTCGCCAGACGGCAAGCAGCAGCAGCTGCTTCGGGCCGTGACTGGCGTCGGCAGGTGTTTGTGGAGTCGACACCGCCGCCCACGCAGTGCTAAGTGCCTGCGTCGCGCGCCTCTCTGTCCGGAGGCCGTCGTGGGCGGCGGGTATTTTTTTGCCGCTTCCACGGGCGAAACGGGGCGGTGTCGAAACGCGCGCGGCCTCTTCTTGTGTCACCGATAAACCCAGAGCCAGAGGGGAGGAAGGAAAAAAGCAAAACACTCGCCGAGGCCAATTTCTCGGGTTTCATCCGGCCCTGCCGTCCGTCTTCGGTGTTAATACAAACTCTAGACCCATTATGGTCGTTGCTCTCCATGTTGAAGTACTGATGTTTTTTGTCGTTGCTCTGTCTCGTAATAAACAGATGTAGGGCATTCGTATATCATTACTGCCTGCGGCGTGATTTCGGAATGCAACGTCTGGCAATAGAGTTGGGTGAATGACGTCAGAACGGTTGATTGGGCAACACAGGCGAATGACAAGGCTGCAGCGGCGGAGCGACCAGGCGTTGACAGCCTGTGCTGGCTCCACCATGCAGTACTTCAGCTGAGCATCGCGTCTTGTCTGGCTTAGAGCTGTTCGAGAAAGTTTAGTGCGTTGGTTCTGCACTGAAATCAGGACACTGAACGAGCAAAGGGTCAATTTAAAGTTTTGATTTTAACCCTTTATTTGGTATACACAGAAATCACGAGAAGAAAAAGTATTATGTAACTTAAATTAAAAGTGTACGGCCATGTGAACAGATTTTTATACGATTTTTTTTCAAAATATACTTTCTGGTTTGTAAGAAACATTTCCCAAAAACTTCGCATGGTGGTAATCAATACTATAGTGTTGTTCTTATGCCTGTATAACTTATTGTATTTTGGAATACTTCATGTGAGCCGGCCGCGGTGGCCGAGGGGACTGAGGCGCTCCAGTCACGTTCTGCACGGCCACTACGGTCGGGGGTTCGAATCCCCCCTTGGGCATGGATATTTGTGCCGTCCTTAGTCTTAGCTAGTTCGTAAGTAGTTTGTAAGCTTAGGGACTCATGACCCCGTAGTTAAGTCCCATAAGTTCTACAAACATTTGAACATTTTTTATTTGAACTACTTCATGTGAAAACAAGTCATTTTCGGTGCAAAGTTCAGAACAGTCCCATGATTTCCACATTTTACAGTCAAGTAACCCTGAAGACAAAACTTGCGAATTCCTTTTGGACCGTAACCTGTCAAGTGACAACATATCTGTCATATGTCATACCGCACATCATTGACCGGTACATGAGATGCTGTTTCGTTCTTCTTTTGGACTTATTGCCCATTTTGTAGTGGTGTAGTAGGCCTCCTCTTCTCAATAAATATAAGTCCTTTTTAAATCTCCCATATAAGAACTTGTCAACAACTTTCCACAATAAATGAACTTCAAGGCTTCCTCTTTCCCTTTTATAAGAAGTTTTCCATGTATCACGTAAAACATCGTCATAAAATTGAAACAAACGTACCTCGGTAACTTATGCTTGGAGTGTCCGCTAAAGATTCAGTTTATTGCTAAACTTTACGCAAAAGACAATGAAACATCACTGTATTGGAAAGCTTAAATGTTACTTTCAAGCACTATTGCCCGTCCAAACATTAAATTTGAAACATGTTTCATAAAACCACGCGCATTTTTGATGTTCCTTGAGAACAAAATTCCCAAATAGAGGGTTAAGCTTGGCCAGGCGCCCTTTTAGTTTCCTCAAAATTCTAAGGAAACTTAGCAGCAACGTCAAAATTCGCTTATATCAGTCAACCATTATACCGGTCTCGCATTAACATTTAGAAAGAAAGATGAAGAAATACTGTTAACACTCGAAAGAAAAGTACTAAGGATAATTTTTGGACTTGTATACGATGAAAATAACATCGAGTGGAGAATAAGAAAAAAATGAAGAACTAAGACAGCTGTTCAAACACGGTAACATCGTCGAAGAGCTCAAGAAGAAAAGACTGACCGGGACGGGCCACATAGTCAGAATGACAGAAGATAGATTACCGAAGATGGCATTCACTAGTACAATAGATTTAACTATGGGGTCATCAGTCCCTATACTTACAAACTTCTTATGAACTACCTTATACTAAGGACGGCACAAATATCCATGCCCGAGGAGGGATTCGAACCCCCGACCGTAGTGGCCGTGCAGACCGTGACTGGAGCTCGGCCGGCGGCTGAAAGTATGTATCGCATTTTATAATGAGGACGTTAACACATGTGAGCGACGTAGTTACGTATGAACTGCACGAAAACAAATACAGCTTCACAGTGGCGGTCTAAAACACAAATAAACGTTTTAATTATACCAACATATCATACAGTATCCAAAAGTGATGTTAACGTGGCGATTCATTTGCTGTAAGTTGACAACATACGAAGTAGACGCGTGAAGCAGACGACTCAACAAATGCGTACCGTTTGAACGCTTCTCTGTAGTTGGACGGTCTGCCGCAAGGGGCGCTGCAGCTGACAACGACTTCCTTGTGCGTGCTGCACGTGTCGTATAGGAAGGATTAATTTAAGATTTTTAGAACCTAAAAGTCCGAGGACTACCCGTGACTCGTCGCGTGAATGTAATAGTGACGTCATCAGTAGGTGGAAATGCGGAAGCGGAGTGCGGTCTGGTGTGTTAGTGACGGCGTCATGCCCGGTGTCTGAAGTAGGTCTGTGCTGGAGGTGGAGGCGGGCTTTACCGGCGAGATGGCAGATAGCGCTGCCGCTGTGATCGTCCGCGTCCGTGCCGTCGCCGTCGCCGTCGCCGTGTGCGGTCCATTGTGGCCGGCGGGACAGCTCGACAACAGGTGTTCCCGAGAGCGCCTCGACAGATCCGTCAGCCCAGATGCTATCGCCGGACCAGATGCGACGGCAGCGCACCGTCGCCGAAACCACAACTCGTGGCCGTCTGACGTCCCGCTGTCAAGGGAAAACAGCCAGCAGATTCCGGCACGCCCAACTGCCGCACCAGCGGACTGGTGTCTCTGCAGCAACGAGGCCAAGATCCCAGATACCCAACTGAAGGAGCCGCGCGGGATTAAAATCTGGGCCGCGGCCGGGAGTCGAACCCGGGACCTCCTACTTACTAGACAGGCGCTGTAAGCACTAAGCTACCGCAGCCTTATTTATATGGCGACTGCACAGACTGTCGTAAAGCACGTCTCACTCCTTCAAACAGATTGATTTGATTTGATTTTCTCAGGGAAGCCAAAACAGTCTCGGTCCAACCCGCCACTGCCCGCACCGAAACTAAGTTTATTGTGCGGTATCGCTCCCTGTATATCTAGTAATGCCAACCAATGCCCTTGAACAGTGCAACGAGTCCCTTTACCAGTTCTTTATTAGACACAATTTCTTCGGGTCTGGTTGTCCCAAATATTCTGTGCCTTTTATTCTCCAATGCAATGCATTCGAATATTAGATGTGATGCAGATTCATCACCGTCATCACAGATCCTACATTTAGGATCCTCTTCTGTTATTCCCATTGTATGTAGTTGGTTTTTGAAATTCCCATGGCCTGTCAGCAATCCAACCATGAGTCTAATCTCTCTCCTGTTCAGGCCCAGGATTGCAGAGCTTCTTTTGAAACATGGCTTTGGCATCATTACCTTGCCATGTTTTTGTTGATAGACTTTGGTCCAACATTCTACGTGCTGTCTTCTGAGCCAGTTAAATAGCTCCAATTTGATCATTGCCTCGGTGATTGTCAGGACAGGTTCCGGTCCAATAAATGGAGTCTCTGCCCCCATCCTGGCTAATCTGTCGGCATGTTCGTTGCCACTGATCCCCAGGGACCCACAATAGGTTTACTCTATTGCTTTCCCCTAGCTCAACCAGAACCCTGTGACATTCTGCAACAATTTTAGACCTTGTTGCAGGAGCTGCCAGTGATCTCAGGGCTGCCTGGCTGTCTGAATAGATATAGGTGCTACGGTCGTTGCAGCACCTAAGCAAATTCTCCGCCACACACGCCCTGATGGCAGTGATTTCGGCCTGGAATACTGAGGCCAGTTTCCCTAGAGAGATGACGCCCTCCAATCTTGGCTGCACCCCATATACCACGGCCCCAACGCCTTGGTCTGATTTTGACCCGTCAGTGAACCAGACAATATCCCCCATACTGTGTCGAACTATTTTCTCCCACTGCTCCCTACTTCTGTTATGTTGAAAGGCTTGTTGGAGCAGTATGGGATTATAATATAGTCGGCTGGCATTTCCCCAACCTTTCTTATATTTACCTCACTCACTATTTTAGTGTGTGATGGCTTCAACACAGATACTAAACATGTATCTGCCCTTAGCTTTATCATTCATATGACCCGGTGAACTCCGTATCACTTATCTCTTAGTATAAACTATATTAATTTAAATCGTGTATTGTGGACCCAGTAGCTTTATAAAGGCATCATCAGATAGTCATAAGTATCGTCTCGATATTGGGCGGAAAGAGTGGGCAAATCACGCACACATGCCCAGGATAATGTTCATACCACATTCGCGGAAGTTCAGGGAAGGTTTAAACAGTGATAAAAGGACAGCAATTCATTTTTATCATTGACAGTTCATACACGGGTTCAGATCGTGTAAAGCGAACTTTACTCTTGTAAAGTATATTTCTGAACGCACTTAACACAAGAACCAAGTCATTATTTTACATGTCTTAAATATAAACTTTCCTCGCAGTTTTTCCATATCACCGTTTAAACCTAGCCTGACTTCCACGAATGTGACATGAACATTATCTTGGACATGTGTGCGTGATTTGCCCACTCTTTCCGCCCACTATGGAGCCGATACGTAGACTGATGATGCAGTTATAAAGCTACTGCGTCTAAAATACGTATGATTTAAATTAATATGGTTTATATTACGAGGTAAGTGATACGAAGTTCACCGGTTCACCTAGTCGATCCGGCAATGCTCCGCAATTGCTAATATGTATGTACTCTTGCCTTGAACGTAAAAAAGTGCAAAATTTTATCGCAATCCTACGAATGATATTGATATCCCAAAGAAAAGAGCTCTTTCAGTTTTTCACAAATTTTGCTATTCTCTGGCCAACTTTTGCAAGGTTTTACTTCATTCAAACATTCCTCTCGCTTGAACGTCGAATGTACAAAATTTTATCGCTATCAGATGAGAGGTATTGATATTTCATAGAAAAATCTCTTTCTATTTTCTGTGAATTTTACAATTTTCCGGGAGGGTTTTCCTAATTTTTATTTCATAAGAACGTTTCTTTTGCTTTGAACGACAAATATGCAAAATTTTATCGCAATTAGACGAATGATATTGATATCCCATTGCAAAAAGCTGTTTCAGTTTCTTGCGAATTTTCAAATTTTCCGCGTAACTTTCCCAAATTTTTAGTTCATAAGAACGTTCATCTTTCGCTGAACTTCAAATGATCAAAATGAACGGTTCTTAACTTCAAATTTTGCAACTCTTCTTTTTAACTGTCCCTATTTATTTAATGAAAATTTTTCTAAGGCCATAATGAACAAAAATAAAAAAGGGTTATCCCTCTCCGTACAAACCTTGTCCTGTCAAGCCGTACTCAAGTGATGCTCTTAGAACCATGTGACGAATTGATTTTTATTCATAGAAAAAGAAATTGCTTTTGGTTTTTCCTAAATTTTCCTACTTCCCGGGCGACTTTTCCAAATTTTTATTTGATGCGACCCTTGCTCTTGCTTTCAACATGAAATGTACAAAACTTTATCGCAATTGGACGATCGGTATTGATAGCTCACTGGAAAAAGCTGTTTCAGTTTTTCCCGATTTTCCTCTTTTCCGGACAACTTTTCCATATTTTACCAACGTTTAAACCTTCCCTGGACTTACACGAATATTTCAACAGTAAAATTACCCAAATCGGTTCAGCCGTTCCCGAGTTTTAGCGAGACTAACGAACAGTAGTTGTGCGTAAGGTGGAAGGCGGGATTGTCCCCACGGGCGGAAAATGGAGGGGGGACGAGACGCCGGCCGCGGTGGCCGAGGGGACTGAGGCGCTCCAGTCACGGTCTGCACGGCCAATACGGTCGGGGGTTCGAATCCCGCCTCGGGCATGGATATTTGTGCCGTCCTAGTTCGTAAGTAGTTCATAAATAGTTTTTAAGTTAGGGACTGATGACCCCGTAGTTAAGTCCCATAAGCTTAACAAACATTTGAACATTTTGGGGACGAGACGCAGTCGCAGCTAACAGCCGCCTCGTTTTCAAATGTTCAAATGTTTGTTAAGCTTATGGCACTTAACTACGGGGTCATCAGTCCCTAACTTAAAAACTACTTATGAACTAACTAATACTAAGGACGGCACAAATATCCTTGCCCGAGGGGGGATTCGAACCCCCGACCGTAGTGGCCGTGCTGACCGTGACTGGAGCGCCTCAGACCCCTCGGCCACCGCGGCCGGCGCCTCGTTTTCGCGCTTGATCTAAATGTTCAAATGTTTGTATAGTCTATGGGAATTAACTACGGGGTCATCAGTCCCTAACCTTACAAACTACTTATGAACTAACTAAGACTAAGGACGGCACAAATATCTATGCCCGAGAGGGGATTCGAACCCCCGACCGTATTGGCCGTGCAGACCGTGACTGGAGCGCCTCAGACCCCTCGGCCACCGTGGCCGGCCGCGCTTGATCTGTGTGTTTGGCGATCTATCCATTGCGTCATCGTATCATTAAATCTGATGGGGTTGTTGCGGGGAGTTTCCTTTGCGAAAAATTAAAAAAAAGTATAACATGCGTAAAAAAAGTAAAAAAAAAGGATAGTTTAGAGTACATAGAGAAGAAGTTGAAAAAGAGTGCTTGTACTATCTATATAGGGTACGTCTGGTCAGCCTGGAGACGACCATCATAATAAAATAAGAGAAATCAGATCGAAAACAGAAAGACTTAGGTGTTCCTTTTCCCTGCGAACTATTAGAGAATGGGACTATACACAAATGAGAGCGGTTTCATGAACCTTCTTCCGTGCACTTCAATGTGTCTTGCAGAGTAGCCATATAGATGTAGAATGACAAGTGGTGTCTCTTGTTGCGTACATATCCAGTTGAACAAACACTGCAAGTATGTAGAAGGCAGCGCTAATGCAGTTCAGAATCCAGTAACCGCATGACGGTAGCCGTCGCTCTTGCTGCTGCCTGACAGTGACGTCACAAGCCATGACAGGGCGCTGGGTCGGCGCGGTCGCCTTCCGCGTGCCACACACAGTGTCGACAACAGTCGGGAGAGATGCCAACAGGCGACTGTGGCGCTGCCTTACGGCCAGAGCCGGTACTAGTGCTGAATGAGGTGCACTTTGGGGCACGATGATACTCGTCCTCCCCACACAACGCCGTGGCTCAGCCACTCAGCCAGAGAACACGGCCGCGCTCTTGGGTGCGCGGTTCGGTTGGGCCGTTCGGTGACGTCATCGGTGACGCGGCAGAGCGCCGCCGCTTGTTGCTCTGCTGCCGGCGTCGCAGTGCGCATGCGCGGGCGGCGACGTCGCCGCGGGGATTTCCCGGGATCTCCGGCCTGAGCCCCGGGGTCAGCGCGGCTTCCGGCGGGAAGAAAAATGGCCTCGGGCCCACTTAGCGGGGGAAGAGTCCTCCTGGAGGACTCTCCGGTCGAGGGTCCTCACGCCCCTCCCCGTGTGCCTCCACTAGCGCCACTGTTTACCCGCCCAGGGATCTCCTGCCAGCGAAGCGACGGCAAAGTGTCTCGCCTGTTCCGTTTCGGGACTTTCTCTCGCCTCTGTAACAAGTTACGATCGTATCAAACAAAACTGGCAACCCGAGGGCTTTGCTTCGAATGCATTATGGAATTGTTTGGCTGTATGAATGGGAATAAAGAGGAATGTCGACAATACCTGATCTCTACATCTACATAGATACTCTGTAAATCCCATTTGCCTGAAAGAGGGTTTATTAACCACTTTCGTAACCTTTCTCTACCATTCCATTCTCTAATAGCGCGCGAGAAGAAAGAGCCCCTAAATCGTTCCGTTTTAGATCTGATTTCTCTTATTTTATTGGGATGTCATGTCTCCCTAAGTAGGTGGGTGCTAGCAAAATATTTTCACATTCAGAACTAAAAGTCGGTGATTGAAACTTCGCAAACAGATCAAGCCGCAATGAATAACGTCTTTGTTTTAATGATTTCCACCCCAATTCGTGCAACATTTCCGTGGCGCTTTCCCCCCCGTAACGTGATAAAACAAAACGAGCTGCCCTTTTCTGAACCTTCTCAATATCTTCCGTCAGTCCCACCTGGTGAGGGTCCCACAAGGGGTAACAGTACTCCAGGAGAGGACGCACAAGTGTGGTGTAGGAAGTCTCTTTGGTGGAGCTGGTGCATCTTCGAAGCGTTCTGCCGATGAAACGTAACCTTTGGTTCGCCTTCCCCACAATATCTTCTATTTTTTTCTCTCCAGTCCAAGTTGTTCGTAATTGTAACTCATAGGTATTTGATAGAATTTACGACCTGAATTATCGTGTATTTGAAGTTCATCGGATTTCTTTTACTGGTCATGTGTATTACTTCACTCTTTTCATTATTTAGAGTTAATTGTCAATTTTCACACCATGTAGAAATTTTGTCTAAATCGCTTTACAGTTGCCTTTGATACTCTATTGATTTCACTAACCGATAAACGACAGCATCATCCGCGAACTGTCTAAGAGAGCTATTTATGGAATAACAGTTAAAGCTTTTAAAATAAAACAATCTTTATTATTAGCCGAGCTTAAATGATTCATGCATCAACTCACTGCAGTATATCGCCGTTCGGGAAGATCAAAGACGCAACAGTAAAATAAAAATAATATCGTCGTTACTTAATCAGTCAACTCATAAATAGGTAACGCCTATAGCAGAACATTACCAGAACTGAAGCTAAGCATTCCACCTGTAACAGTTGCGTCGTTCTTCTTCCCGAACGGTGATATGTAGTCAGAAAGCCTGGATATCAATTGAAAGGTACAAATTTATGGCCAGTTTGGAAATTGCTATTTTTCCATCATCAACCCTGACACTTACTTTTCCACACTTATTCGATATTCATACGATGGAAATTATTCAGAGCAAGGGTTAGTGCGAGAACTCGTGTCATTGACAAGTTGACCGCGAAACGGAGCAACGCGTTAACATCAAGTTTTGTCTCAAATTAGGCAAAACGACGACGGAGAACCATGGGATGTTAGTGCAAGTGTATGGTGCTGAAGCAGTGAGTAAAAACTGTGTGTTGCGGAGATCCAACAACACGTGTATTGAGAAGCGTTTGCTGACAGTTTGCAACGGATATACAACCGATGTCACAAGTGTATTGGCGATTACTTCGAAGGCCACTACATGTATTTTGTTTGTAACTCTTGTTTCCTAATTTGCTGAGTATATTCACTGTTCAATATTTTATTTCAAATTACCGGTTTCGACACACTTGTTTGTCTTCTTCATATCTGCAACTCTACATTAAAAAAAAATAGCACCTCTTCATGCTTCATTTACAACTGCATAGTTCAATCGTGTTGAATCTCGATTTACAAGAATTTGTATCTGCTCGTCATTTGTGAAATATATAACGTCATATAAACTAGATGTGTCGTAATTTAAAATAATGTGCCACAGCTAGTCAGTTGTGACTTTTGAAACCCTTGTAAGTGTTAATAAGTGCAAAATGTGTGGTGTGGGATTTTAAAAGTGACGAGGTGAGGCCAGTGGCGGCTGGTGGGCTGTTTATTAGGAGGGGCGGCATGCCTCTTCAATTGTACACGACATTTTGTCCCTTCAGAACATTTCTTGAACGGGGAGAATATAGCATTAATTTTATTAGCTAGTTACGTAATTTAACCCTTCATCTAACACGACTTTTTCCTCCTATACCAAAATACGAACGAATTTATGCACAAATATGTCGTTTTTAATATTTTCTGCGGGCAATGAAAACCTTGTAACTCCACTTTATTAGATTTCACAAGAGACCCAAAACTTTACCTTAAAATAATATAAAGTAAGAAGTAAATTCGTTGTGTGTGTAACTATATAAGTAAGTGATCAGAGAACAAATGCTTTGTCAGCGAAAAACATACCTTACTGAAATTAGAAGACTGTCACCAACAAATGTAGTAATACCATTGGTATGCTTATATATTGGTGTGTTTATATAAAGCAGGATTAAATTTCCTAGTGAAACTACTTTTGCTTTTGCACGCATTTTGTGTCTGTACAATGTTCAAATCAGGTCTCGGTGGTCCTAACCTTTTTGATTCCAACTTTCCTTCAAAGGTCAACATTTCACTACCAAATGTTAAAATGTAGTTAACGCTATTTATATTATTCATTCGAAATAGGGAACTAGAAAAACAGGCAACAACACGCACCTTCACAACAATGACACTAGTATCAGACGCAGGGCACCTGTTAGAAACTGCCTGTCCGGTGCCGGTGCGCCTTTGTATATTTCGCGCCCTAGGCTCGGACGCCGTCCCAAGCGGCCCGGTTCAGCACAGTACCCCCACCCAACCCCCAGTACCCCCACTCACCCAAAGCGGCCGTAGCCAGCCATTACACGGCGCGGACGGATCGCGTAGAGTCCGACAGTCAGTCCATTCTGAAAACATTCGGTGAGCGTGGCTGGAAGACTACCTAGACTAAAAACATTGGTCATTCGCTTACACGGGCTGCTGCTACACGAAAATTATTCAAGAAGATTTGTGATTAACGATTGGTACGTATTCCGTGTTGGATATTTTTGGGAGGGCGCCGCCCCAGAGTCCTCAAGGAGTAGCCGCCACTGGGTGAGGCACATTATTGTAAATTGTTACGCAACTAGTTTATTTCACGTCGTAGATTTCACAAATGACTAGCAGATGCAAATTATTCTAAATCAAGACACAATACGATTGAAGTGTGCAGTTGTAAATGATGTATGGATATGTGCTTTTTTTTTTTTTTTTTTTATTTTTTTTTTTTTTTTTATTTTTTTTTTTTTAAATGTAGAGTGGCAAGTTTGTCAAAACCAGTGATCTGATATAAAATGTTGGACAGCGATCTTGGTATATGTATTTTATAACAATTTTCATCGCCCTCTTGCTTTGAATAATGTCAAGTATATGAATGCTGTTACTCAATTGTAAGTGTTGAATACAGTGTACTGTGTTACACACATACACACACACACACACACACACACACACACACACACACACACACACATATATATATATATATATATATATATATATATATATATATATATATATATATATATATATAAAATTATTCCATAACTTCCAGTAAACGATTACACTTAGAAAATATGATTAACATTTACTCAAAATAATATAAAACCTAGGCACTACTGGGTGATATTTGTATCACTGTAAACCTATTACAAACCAAAATAGATCTAGAACGAATTATTCACAGTCAAGGTGAAGGAACAGGTAACTTATCATAACAGCTTGGTAGGCCTATTGGTAAACATATGTATATATGTGGGAAATTATTTCAGATGACTTCCAGTAAACGACTACACCTGAGAACTGTGATAAACGTTAGGTCAAAATGAAAATAAAACCTAGGCACATTGGGTAACATTTCGAAAAGGTGATAAAGAAAAGTGTGTCACTGTAAAAACTATTACAAACCAGAAAGACCTAGACTGATTATTCACAGACAGGGTGAAGAAACAGGTAACTCGTCATAACAGTTTGATAGGTATGAGAGAGAGAGAGAGAGAAAGAGAGAGAGAGAGAGAGTGTGTGTGTGTGTGTGTGTGTGTGTGTGGCAAATTCTTGCAGATGACTGCCAAGAAATGATTATGCTTAATAAATGTGATGAACATTTACTGAAAATAAAAATACAACCCTAGGCTTATTTTTCGAAATACTTTCTGCAGCAATTATTGAAGCTGCTTTGTATCCAGGAATGCCAAAAAAAGGAGATATGTAAAGCTGTAGAAAGTACTTGGCAAAAATAAAAAGTTCACATGTTTGTGTATCTAAATGTTCAAATGTTTGTTAAGCTTAAGGGACTTAACAACGGGGTCATCAGTACCCAAACTTACAAACTACTTATGAACTACCTTACACTAAAGACGACACAAACATCCATGCGCGAGGAGGAGGGGGGATTCGAACCCCCGACCGTAGCGGCCGTGCAGACCGGGACTGGCGCGCCGCAGTCCCCTCGGCCACCGCGGCCGGCGTTTGTGTATCTGCCGTTCTCGCTCTGGCGCGATGGTGCTAGGTGCCACTTCACGCTCTGGTGCGTGATCGTATTTTGACAGTATCTTTTCATAGTTTTGAGCCACTGAATGTTTTGGTTTTAGTTTTCAGTTTTTTTGATACGGTTTTTTATTTGCATTTGTATTTTTGTGAAAACAACAAATGAACAATATACACAGTACATACAACATACCTGCCAACTTTTACGGTTTATCCGTAAAATTTACGGAAATTGCATCATTTTACGGTTTTACGGATTTTCGGTGTTATTTTACGACTTGACGCACAAAAAATTGAAACGTTAACATTCGATAATCACACCACATATGTACAATCGATTGTTTGCGAGAGTCGAAGATACGTCTGCGATAGTTGATAATTCATTCATAGATCTGATTGGTACTTTTAACATTGATGTTCGTGTCGCCGTGTTCTGTGGTGACGCCATTGGAATTGAATTTAAAGGCGGGACAACAGTTCTTCAAGTTTTATGTGACTCAGGTGTCGACGGTCTCTGCTCTGCAAATTTAAAGAAGTGACGATGAGTTTTAGTTATTGGCATTCAGACCTAGAACATACTTATCGATTTCCAGGTTACATAAAAATACCATTTCTTTCCACCAATGAGGAAGTACTACTTTACGTACAGTACCTCCTGTGACTACATCATTACGTTTGCACTCAAGGTCAGACAAAATTGAAGATGCACAGTTTCCTTCCATTCCTTTTTTCTTGGTAAAGTTTTCCTTTTATGCAAGAGAGAAAATGAGACAATAGTAGAACTAGCTTATCATTTGTAGTGTGAGTTATGATTTCTTGGGTAAACGTGAAGAACGCTTGCACGGGCTGTGGTTTCGATACATCTCGAACACGCGACCACACTTGGATATATGGTGTATTTCGATATGTTCCAAGATGGCGGGAGAATGTGATTTGTTGAAGCACGAAGCAGTGATCATTTTTAGTGAACGTTTTTCTCGTATGTGAGGGCGCGTAGCGCCTGAATCTCCGGTTCAGAAACACTCTTGCCAACATTCCTCACCATGCTAATAACACAGGCAACGGACTGCAGTTTTACCGTTTTTTACATAACAAGGATAGTTAAGTAACTCAACGGACAAGCGTACATACAAGAACCTGTCAAGCATAGGGCAGGAACAACATTAATTTTTGACTTTGTGGGCAGCCAACCTATGTCCGCTAGAACAATGGAAGTAGATACGATTTGATTATTGTTTTTTGTAAGTCAAGTGGGACTATATGGAAATTAAACTCCAGAATTTTTGCGGCACGTGAGTTTTACTGATAGTCCTTTTCATAAGTTGGCAGGTATGATACAAGGTATTTCATAAAACATATGCTTATTTCTATATCATCGGCAATATAAGTATGAATTATATCAAAACTAAGAAGTATTTTTTTATAAACTGGTAACTAATCGAAATAAAATTAAAATAATCAAAAGCTTGCTTGCTTGTTTACGTAAGAATCCAATAAATCTATCATGACATCATGAGAAGTGTGTGTGGCTCGTAGCCGGTAATGCAAACGCGGAAATCTGGAAGCACGTACGTGTGCACATCACTTGTACTCTTCCCTGAGCGCCTACCAGAGTATACAGCTTTGCTAGACAATGCCAGTTTACAACAACCCATAATAGGATGCCACAGCGTGAGCGGCGCCTGACTCAAGTAACGTTTACACGCACCAGAAAAAAAAAGTGCATCTTCATGTTTTCGCGGCGCAATGACTGTTCAAAGAAGTTTGTAGAACTTATGGGATTTAACTACGGGGTCATCAGTCCCTAAACGTACAAACTACTTATGAGATAGCTAAGGCTAAGGACGGCACAAATATCCATGCCCGAAGGGGGATTCGAACCCCCGACCGTAGTGGCCGTGCAGACCGTGACTGGAGCGCCTCAGACCCCTCGGCCACCGCGGCCGGCCACGCGCCAGAGAGTGAACGCCAGCAAACGTGTTAACTGCGTGGTTATTAGTCCGTAAATTATAAACTACTTAAACTAAGTGAAACTAAGTGAAACAACACATCCGTACCGGAGGGAGGATTCGAAACTCAGACGTGGGAGGCCTCGCGATCCGCAACGTGGCGCTCCAGACCGCTCGGCTACTCCCGCGCGGCAGTACTTGGCAAACAAGCCTTTGTTGTGCGGTCGAGTCGTTTGTTTTCGGCGTGGTGCCGGTGGCTAAACCGCCAGCGCGCCTTGCGGCAAGTAGCTCTGGGAGACAAGTGTAAACAGGGCGGAGGCGGCGGCTGGAATGGCCGCCCCTCCCCTCCAGTGCCCCCTCCCCCCTCCAGGGCCCCCTCCCCCTTCTCCAGCGGCCGCCCCCGCAGCTCGCCTGGAGCGCGCTGGATCATAAATCGCTGGCCGCTCCTGACCTAGGGCACGGCTCGAGCCGCCGGGACATCCTCATTGCCTCCACGCACCGAGCCTACCAGGGCCCCTATACACGCTCCGATTTATCGTACGACCAACAAGATGCGATGCCCAGCGAACCAACCAATTGGTAGCTACTACACACGATCCCACCAACTACACGCAGCGCCACCCTGTCTGTTTGTCGAACTGTTTTCGTTTTCGTGCGATCGCTGTGCAGACGACCTCAGGCAAGGAAGTTGGTCGGGAAGCGCTACACACGGTACAATTTGTCGGGTGAAGTGGTGGGGGAACCGGAGATCGGGCGGTCAGGCACAACCGACCGGCCGACGAGGAAAGTTGGTCGTCTAGCGCCTAAAACCGCCCAATTTATCGGGTGGCCAACGAATTGGTCCAATAAATCGCATCGTGTGTAGGGCCCTTATGGGCCGAGCGCGCAACCGAAGGGAAGAGATAGGAAAGCAAGTGCAAACTGTTCTCTCTCTCTCTCTCGCCCAAATCGCACTTGCGAATGGAGCACCAAAGCAAACAGAGAGGACACAGTTTGAAGTAATCGATGGTAAGGCGTCGACTAAAACAGAGGTGATATTGAGCGTTCCACAGGGTAGCGTTCTGGGTCCTCTGCTGTTTCTTATTTACATAAATAATTTGGGAGAAAACCTAAGCAGCTCTCTTAGCTTGTTTGCAGATGACGCCGTCATTTATAGTCCAGTAAAGTCATCTGAAGATCAGAACCAATTGCAGAACGATCTAAATAAGATTTTATTCGCAATTCACTCTAAACAACGAGAAGTGTGAAGTCGTCCATATGAGTAAGAAAAGAAATCCGTTAAGCTTTGTTTAACAGATAAATCAATCCAAAGTGAAGGCCGTTAAATCCACTAAATTATCTAGGAATTACTATTACTTCAGACTTAAACTGGAAAGAACACGTAGACAATGTCGTGGGAAAGGCGAATCACAGACTGCGTTTTATTGGCAGAACCCTTAAAAGGTGCAACAGAACTACTAAAGAGGCTGCATACACCACGATTGCCCGTCCTCATATGGAGTATTGCTGCTCAGTGTGGGATCCTTACCAGGTGGGTTTGACGGAGGACACGGAAAGAGTCCAGAGAAGGGCAGCTCGTTTCGTATTGTCACGATACAGGGGAGACAGCGTTACGGAAATGATACAGAATCTGGGATGGGAATCATTACAACAACAGCGGTTATCGCTGCGGCGTGGGCTACTTACGAAACTACAATTGCCAACATTCTCCTCCGAATGCGAAAATATATTGTTGACTCCCACTTACATAGGTAGAAATGATCATGAGAATAAAATACGAGAAATCAGAGGTCGAACAGAGAGATTCAGGTATTCTTTCTTCCCGCGCGGTATTCGAGAATGGAATATGGTGGTTCGATGAACTCTCTGCCAGGCACTTAAATGTGATTTGCAGAGTATCCCATGTAGAAATAACCCTCTGTCACGCCCCATGTAACGGTTCGAGAAGTACGAGAGTTGGAACTTAAATAGTGGCAACTATTTATTCACAACCGATACAAAAGGGCTACATGTTTCCACCTGTTACCGTTCTTCGAAGTAGTCACCAGCGTTCTGTAGAACCCATTGCCAGCGACGTGGAAGGCGTTGTATACCGTCAGCAGAGCCTGTTCTGTTGATGGTGCGAATGGAGCGGTCTACTGCCTGTCGAATATCTGTAACAGTTCTGAAGGGAATGCCAAGAAGTGGTTCCTTCATCTTCGACAGCTTGGTCGCCGGCCGCTGTGGCCGAGGAGACTGAGGCGCTCCAGTCACGGTCTGCACGGCCACTACGGTCGGGGGCTCGAATCCCCCCCTCAGGCATGGATATTTGTGCTGTTATTAGTCTTAGTTAATTCATAAGTATTTTGTAAGTTTAGGGACTGATGACCCCGTAGTTAAGTCCCATAAGCTGTACAAACATTTGAACATTTTGAACAGCTTGGTCATGAGAGACGGAACTAATGCTCAGTGTTTTATCTAAGGATGAGGAAGGAAAACGGCCGTGTCCTTTGAAAGAAACCATCCCGACATTTGCCTGGAGTGATTTAGGGAAATCACGGAAAACCTACATCTGGATGGCCGGAGGTGGATTTGAAGCACGAACACGAGTGTGGTGGATAGTGCAGTACTTCCTAGTCCCATCAAAATGTTCAAATGTTTGTATAGCTTATGGGACTTAACTGCGACGTCATCACTCCCTAAACTTACAATCTACTTATTAACTAGCTTATACTGAAGAAAACACAAACATCCATGCCCGAGGGAGGATTCGAACGTCTGACGCGGGTGCCTCGCGATCTGTAACGTGGTGCTCCAGACCGCTCGGCTACTCCCGCGCGGCCTTAGCCCCATCGCAGAGGTTCCAACCATTACGATTTAATCGTAATTGTTACGAAAATTGTTTAAAATTACGAGTTTACGATTTGAGTGGTTCGAATTCCGATTTTCAGGTTTAAATAACAAATCGGCCTCATTTGTTTTACGTCGGGAAAACTGGGTTCCTTATGAATTCGACAAAAATAAACTGGTTTTGAGCAACACCTTCTCGCATGTTCTTTTGGAAATAGTGAGTACTGATAGTAACTTCTAGGATCTCGAAAAACTGCGTAATACGGCATACGGAATGAATCCACGACACAAAGGTGCGCCATTGTGGAGTCTAGCAGCAGCGATTGAAAACGCGACGTGTCACTTGACTCGTAGCTGCGCCCCGATAGGAAAAATCGTGAAGTGTGTGCGAATAATAAACAACATTCATCACGTATCGTAGTTCGTTAATCTGTGTTCAGAAGCTGAAGTTGTGTTGGTTTTGTTGTTTATTGCATTGTATCTGACAGCGATTAAAGTGCTGTGCCGAAGTGTGTGGTGAACATTCTTAATTGTAAAATAAGAGTACTACGAAAAACTCATAAATAAATGTTATCTCGTTTCATCGTTTCTCGTAGAATGAGGAAGTTTTTGTTGCGAGAAAAATTTAATCCTCGTGAAAACGATGGTTATTAATCATTGCGTAAAACACATATCGCAAGGATATCCTTGTTTGAGGGCTTCTGCGAAATAAATAAATATTAATCTGGAAATAAAAAATCTGAGCTCTATTTAGTTATTAAGTTTTGCTCCTCCCCCCCCCCCCATACACATTCCTACTGCACTCATCATAATGATGTATTAATACGCTGCCCCTGTCTCATCTGTAGTCTTACAGAAACTGTTTTCACAATTTTGGTGATTCCTTATTCACTCGGACTCCTTGTACCGTCCTCCACTCATACATATTAGGTCGCATTACTATTTGCCAATATCAAAAGTTGGAACCTCTGCCATCGACCGAACAGAGCAGCCACAACCCGCGCATTGTCGTGCTGAACGATGGCTGGGTTGCGCAGAAAGTGTCGCCGCTTCTTTAGCAAAGCTGGTCGCAGGCGATGCTCCGAAAACGAACAGTAATATTTTGAATTGACGGTATGCCGTAGAGGAACGTAATGCGTTAGGATAACACCATAAGAGTTGTACACGAGAATCACCAGGAACTTTCATCATACTGGGACTTTGACGCACTTTCGACTTTCGCGGCGACCCTAATGACGCCATTCGTTGGATTGGCGTTTCAGTTTTGGCTCGTACGATGTGGCCCATATCTCGTCCAGTATTACGATACGGCGTAAGAAAGCCTCTCCTTCGCGCTCATAGCGCAACACGTGCGTCTGAGCAGCGTCGTAACGTATTCATTAGTGCATCTCTGTCAATTCATGCGCAAAACATCGTGATGCAATTTTTCGCATGCCCAGGCATTCCTTCAGGAAGCAAAGCACAGTCGTATGAGCTAATCCTGTTTCGTGGCTGAGCTCACGAATCGCCTGGCGTCGGCAACAGTCCGCACTTCTTCTTCAGAGACGCTACAACGACCCGCCCGGTGCTATAATGGCACCGTCAGAAGATCTACATCTACATCTACATAGATACTCTGCAAATCACATTTAAGTGCCTGGCAGAGGGTTCATTAACCACTTTCATAACTTTTCTCTACCGTTCCATTCTCTAATAGCGCGCGGGAAGAAAGAACACCTAAATCGTTCCGTTTTCGATTTGATTTCTCTTATTTTATTCGGATGGTCATGTCTCCCTAAGTAGGTGGGTGCTAGCAAAATATTTTCACATTCAGAAGTAAAAGTCGGTGATTGAAACTTCGCAAACGGATCACGCCGCAATGAATAACGTCTTTCTTTTAATGATTTCCACCCCAATTCGTGCAACATTTCCGTGACGCTTTCCCCCCGTAACGTGATAAAACAAAACGAGCTGCCCTTCTCTGAACCTTCTCAATGTCTTCCGTCAGTCCCACCTGGTGAGGGTCCCACAAGGGGCAACAGTACTCCAAGAGAGGACGCACAAGTGTGATGTAGGCAGTCTCTTTGGTGGAGCTGGTGCATCTTCGAAGCGTTCTGCCGATGAAACGTAACATTTGGTTCGCCTTCCCCACAATATTTTCTATGTGTTCTCTCCAGTCAAAGTTGTTCGTAATTGTAACTCCTAAGTATTTGGTAGAATCTACGACCTTAAGGTTTAACTGGCGTATCGCGTAATTGAAGTTCAGCGGATTTCTTTTAGTGGTCATGTGTATTACTTCACACTTTTCTCTATTTAGTGCCAATTGCCAATTTTCGCACCATGCAGCGCTTTGCAGTTGCTTTTGATGCTCTGTTGACTTCACTAACCGATAAACGACAGCATCATCCGCGAACAATCTAAGGGAGCTATTCAGATTGTCTCCTAAATCGTTTATAAACTGTTACTAACAATTTAGGTTACTCTAACGTAACATCAGCAGACATCCGTATAAGCCCGGGTCTTCGGTAGGGACATTTGTAATATTCGTAAAAAAGAGAAAGTGTTCCAATGGTTAATTGTTCCAGTACATTTTACTACTGGTGGCAGTAACCGAACAATTGTTGTTGTTTTCCGTCGCCGTTCAGGTAACAAGATCCAGCAGTAAACATATATTTGTATCATCATCCTTCCTCGGAAGTTTTGAAATATTAAACTTTATTTTGGCAGACGTTGATTACATGAAAATTGTTCCACGTCGCTTGCAGTCCGTTAGAAGTTTCGTTTACGAGTCACATTCGAGGTGATTAATGTTGCCGTTATATAATTTAATACCGTTCCGTCTGACTGTGCCCTTCATTAGAATTCGAGCCTCGGAGAATGGAAATACACCTGGAGTCAAAAGTGCCGACGGCAGGATTCCATTTCAAGATTTCTCTCGCCTCCAACGCCAGACAGTGGTTGCGCCTTCTGTTCAGGCAACCCGCAGCGTAAACACTTGTGTCCTCCATAACATCTGTGCAGTCGTGTGAGAAGTTCGTGTTACAGTGTATCAAACTTTGGCATCGATTCTATCATATGTACAAAGACAAGACGTTGTTTACACAGCTGGGCAATGTTGACCGAAAACTTCGTTAATAGTTAACTCGTTAGTACCAAATTTATAATTGATTATAAGAGGTAATCCGTCTTATGCTGACTGCAATTAAGAGATTTATTTTACACCTGACGCGTTTCGCTTTTTTATTTTAAAAGCATCTTCTGTCGTCTGTAAATGATACAAAGGCTTGTACAGTTTGTTTTCGATAAATAGATTAAAACCAGTTTTTAAAAATATTGTGCGCGTTAGGCCTGTGTGATTTTAATATTTGGTCTACTCACGGCGTTGTTGTCTCTTCTCTACATCTCACTGCTGTTTCTCCGTCTTGGTGGCAGGAGTTGGTTTGTTCATGGCGCATGTTTTTCGCTTATATCTCGAAAACGGTCCGCTTTAGGAAGAAAATGTTCCAAATAAAAATGAAAGAAAATCGAATTTGCTATAAAATTGTTTCGATACATAAACGTCGAATTCTGAACAGTTTTCGAGATATACGCAATTGAAAATCGACCATTACGGAAAAAAATCATTTTTACCTCACTAATTTTGTAGTGACTCACTCGATCGTTCTCAGAAAATTTGTCAGAAAGAAAGTTGTATAGCATTAAGTTTCCTTAAATTTGATATCCACGTTTGCTTCCTAATCTGCAGGCAATCAGAAGTTACGTCATTTATAAGATGTGCGCTCAGTTTCTACGTCCTCCTAGAAATGAGTGTTTTAAGGAGCTGTGACGTTTTTATCTTTTGAAACATGATATCATGGTAAATAACGACACATGAACAATGACAAGAAGGTTCTGTTGGCGTATATTGAAACAATTCTAAAGAAATGTTTACCTCAATTTTGTATATAAAATATTGCAGTATTTGTAAGAAGGTCTTACGAACGCAAACTATGTGCATAAAATATAAAAAATTTCCAGAATGAAACTTTCACTCTGCAGCTGAGTGTGCGCTGATATGAAACTTCCTGGCAGATTAAAATTGTGTGCCGGAACCGGTACCCGAACCTGGGATTTTTGCCTTTCGCGGGCAATTTTATAAAAAAAATTTCTTAACCTAAGTTTGTCTGTAGAATAAATGGAAAACATGAGCCTTTGTAAATTTCTCTTTAACCATCCCCCCCCCCCCTTTTGTGTCAAAATATCCTGGCTCGTCACTGCTCAAGGTTGGCAGCTATGGAAGTCGCAAGTGGCAGGTAAAAATCGTAGCACTTGGCGGGGAGTATCTGTTTGAAAACAGGGAGTTACTTCGTATCAGCCATCCCGTACAGGGACGTACGGAACGCATGGGTTGCACGGAGCGGCAGCGAGTATAGATTCCATGTGCGTGTTGTGACGGACAGGCAGAGAGAGAGAGAAGGAGAAGTGTGCAGCACCCTCCGCCACATACCGCCGCCACTTCCACCCCCTGGAGCAGCCCCCGCCCTTGGCTGCCACAGCCCGGAAATAAATCATCCCCCCACCCCTTACGACGGCCACAAGTTCCCTATTGAGTCACAGTCTCTCGTGGCGGCGAACGCACCAGCGAAAACCCGGAAAGTGAAATTTTTTTTATTCCGTTCACGTCCCCGTGAGTCCATTCACCCGGTCGAATTGATTTCTGCTTTTCTCTCACTGTTCATTCGTTCATTAGTTCGCGATGACGTGATGGAAATTAGTGCCTCAGTATTTTTCTGTTCTGTTCGGAATATCGCTTGAAGTACTACGTAATAAACAGGGTGTTACAAAAAGCTACGGGCAAACTTTCAGGAATCATTCCTCATACACAAAGAAAGAAAATTTGTTATATGGACATGTGTCCGGAAACGCTTAATTTCCATGTTAGAGCTCATTTTATTACTTCTCTTCAAATCACGTTAATCATGGAATGGAAACACACAGCAACAGAATGTACCAGCGTGACTTCAAACACTTTGTTACACGAAATGTTCGAAATGTCCTCCGTTAGCGAGGATACATGCATCCACCCTCCGTCGCACAGAATCTCTGATGTGCTGATGCAACCCTGGACAATGGCGTATTGTATCACAGCCGTCCACAATACGAGCACGAATAGTCTCTACATTTGGTACCGGGGTTGCGTAGACAAGAGCTTTCAAATGCCCCCAAACGAAAGTCAAGATGGTTGAGGTCAGGAGAGCGTGGAGGTTATCTGACGCACATTACACAAACAGAACATTTTACATATCAAAGGCTTATTACACTGTTTCAAACATTTTTAGAAGTTAAAAATAAATTGATGTATAGTGAAGATGGATCTTATGTGTAAAACTTTATATATAAAGCCGAGTGTCCGTGTGTTTATGCGTACGTATTGCACGTACAACACATAGTTCGGGAGATACGACGTCATAAACAATGAGATTCGTGAAAAACCACTGCATCACGTCAAAATGTTGCACATTTCCTCCTAAACCAGTGGACCAATTTCAAGCAAATTTGGTACACATATACCTTACCGTGAGGTAACAATGCCCAGGAAGAAAATGAAACACAGTAGATTCAACGAGTCAGATCTGTCCTTTAACTTAGAGAGACTGCTAATCTTATTAATGGATTCTTCCGTCACTTATTGGTAGAACAATTCTATATTTCAGGTTGAAAACAAACACTCTGTTTTTGTTCAACTGGTACTTCTTTATTTACAAAGTAGTTTTCGGCTTATTAGGCCATCTTCAAGTAAAGATGATATTTTACAGATAAAAAATATTATTCTGTTATGTTTTTAAACTTTCACTGTGAAGAGAATGAATACTGGATCCTTTCTGATCTTACTGACAAAGTTCTATGAACATATTTGTAAAAGTATAAAATGATAGGAGAGATTCTTCCATGAATTTTGCACACCATACAAACCATACAGTTGAATGAAACACTAAAATTTATTTAATTTATGAAAAAAATGAATAAGGTGTTGCAATCTGAACTTCATGTTTAGAGAAAACTCAAATTTTATAGTTAATTATCGCAACTCTTACAATAGTTTCATACACCTGACAGTATGGTTTGTATACTGTGCAAAATTCGCTGGTTAATCTCTCTCACTTATAAAGAAAACTGTACCTATAACAACAAATGCAGCCAAATAGTAAGTGGAAAAAATGATGAAATTTCACATGTTAAAATTATTTTACTGTCATTTTGAACTTCCACTGTGAAAAGTTTGAATCCTGGATCCTTCATTGTCATGCTGACAAAGTTTTATGAATTTATAAAACGATAAAAGAGATTTTTCGATTAATTTTGTACACCATTCAAACCATAGTTGTAATAAATACTTTCATGAAAAATGAATAATGTGTTAAATTTTAAATTTCATGTTTAGAGCAAACTCAAATTGTGTAATTAACAATGCCAATTCTTACCGCAGTTTTCAACAGACTTGGAAAATTCGAGAGTTTCATACAGCTATAAGTATGAATTGTATACTATGCAAAATTCATCGGTTAATCTCTTATATTTATGAAGAAAAGTGTACCTATAGCAACAAATGCAGCCAATAGTAAGTGAATAAATGATGAAATTTCAAGTGTAAAAATTATTTTTCTATAATTTTGAACTAACAATGCGAATTGTGGGAATACCAGATCCTTACTAGTCATGCTAACAAAGTTTTATGAATTTATTTGTAAAGGTATGAAACGATAAAAGAGATTTTTCGCTTAATTTTGCCCACCATACAAATCATAGATGTAATTTATTCACTTCATGAAAAATGAATGTGGTGTTACATTTTAAATTTAATGTTTAGGGCAAAGTCAAGTTTTATAGTTAATAATCCCAATTCCTACCATAGTTTTTAATATATTTAGAAAATTCTGGGGCTACATACACCTGTAAGTATGGTTTGTAAACTACAAAATTCAGCAATTACTCGTACTTATGAAGATAGTGTACCATACCTATAGCAATAAATGAAGCTAAAAGTAAGAGAAAAAAATGATGAAACTTCACGTGTAAAAAGGTATTATTATGCTATGATTTTGAACTTCACACTGTGAAGTGTGTAAATACTGGGTCATTCCTGGTCATGGTGACAAAGGTTTATGAATTTATTTCTAAAAGAAAATGTTGTTGTTTTTGTGGTCTTCAGTCCGGAGACTGGTTTGATGCAGCTCTCCACAATACCATAACCTGAGCAAGCCTCTTCAACTCCACATAAGAACGGCAACCTACATCTGTCTGAATCTGCTTACTGTATCCATCTCTTGGTCTTCCTCTGCGGTTTTTACCTCACACACTTCCCTCCAACGCTAAATTCACAATTCCTCGATGTCTAAGAATGTGTCCTATCAATCGATCCCTTCTTTTAGTCAAGGTATGCCAAAAATTCCTTTTCTCCCCAATCCTGTTCAGTACCTCCTCATTAGTAACACAATCCACTCACCTAATCTTCAGCATTCTTCTGTAGCACCACATTTCAAAGGCCTCTATCCTCTTCCTGTCCGCACTGCTTATCGTCCATGTTTCACTCCCATACAAGGCAACACTCCACACAAATGCCTTCAGAAAGGACTTCCTTAGGCTTAAATCAATATTCGATGTTAAAAAATTTCCCTTTTTCAAGAACGCTTTTCTAACCATTGCCATTCTGCATTTTATATCCTCTGTACCGCGACCATCATTTGTTATTTTACTGCCCAAGTAACAAAACTCTTCTACTTCCTTTATTGTTTCGTTATCTAATCTAATTCCTTCAGCATCGCCTGATTTTCTTAGACTGCATTCCATTACTCTAGTTTTTCTCTTGTTAATCTTCATCTTAGATGCACTAGACAGTGGAAATTAAAATGTCCTAAGGTGCCTCTCGTGCTCCAAGTCTGCTTGTTTGATGTCCTTCCCTATTTGTCAACCTTACATGTTTTGTGTGTTTTTGTTGTTGATGTGATGTTGCGACATGAAGTTTAACCGTGGCTCTACTTTCTGCCCGCAGGCACCGTGAACGCCAACGGGGAGACGAAGCGGCAGCGCACGTCGTACACGCGCTACCAGACGCTCGAGCTGGAGAAGGAGTTCCACTTCAACCGCTACCTGACGCGCCGCCGGCGCATCGAGATCGCGCACGCGCTCTGCCTGACCGAGCGCCAGATCAAGATCTGGTTCCAGAACCGCCGCATGAAGTGGAAGAAGGAGCACAAGATGGCCAGTATGTCTGCCGGCGGTAACTACTACGCGGGGCCCGGGGGCGCCCTGGTGCCATACCCAGGTTACCCCGCATACCCGCACTACGCGCAGTTCGCCCACCTCGCCACGTAGACTGGGGACGGGGTGCGAGCCGCGGGCCTCGACCCCTGCATGCTAGTTCCCAGATAGGCCTGGCTGGTGGGGAATCCTCCTCTGGGGAGACGAGACTACTTTTAAGTTTCCTTCAGCTGCCGCGAGCACGGGACTGCGACGACAGTCTCACGCGCGTGCTTACGTTGGGCACTCAACTACTTATTTGTTTCATTTTCTGACAAAGCAGTCAAGTCTAAGCCAGATTGTGATTTTAATGGTATCTGGAGGTTCTACTGGGCCTCTTCCAAATTTATTCAGCGATATCGGCCAATCTGTGAAATCGACATAACCATAAAGGAGATTCCACCACTGAATTGGCTCCACATTGTTTATGTCATTTTCTGATCAAGCAATCCTCTTTTTTCAAGTCTACAACACACTACTGCTTTACTCGTGCACTACTATCTTAGCCGTCGAAGGTCTACAACACATGCAATGGCCGCTACCAAATTTCTGGAGCTGTGTTTGAGTTCTCAGTTTGATGGCTGTTTGGAAAAAAACATTGGATGTTGGGGATGGGTCTAAGCCGTGGCCCATGCCTTTTACAATCCTTCTTCCCAAAATAAGCCTCCCACTTCATGACTGGTTGGGAATGCTCCTCTAGGGACAAGAGACTGCCGTTTGGTTTTCATCAGCTACTTTGAGCACCATACTACAATGATGGTCTTATAGCCGATATTCCACTCGGCACTGAATCGGCTACACCATCAAGTGGTTATTTACCTCATTTTCTGATCAAGCAATCTTATGTCAAGTCCATTAAATAACCAAATTGCACATGTAATTCTATCTGTGATATGGAATGTGCACCAAACAGCCTCTTCCAAATACTGCGATGAAATGTGGCAACGCTTAGAGACACAATGAAAGCATTTTAGTTTTCACGGTGGAGAACAATGACCAGTTTACCTTTTTGTTTCCTTGTGGTATATTCCACACTTCTCTGCAAGAAAAACTTCTCCTTCTCCCCCCTACGCACTTTCTCTGCCACCTGTTTGGGAACGCTCTTCTATGAGGACAACGGGAAGAAGTATCTTAGTTTCTTTGCCTTGTGTTATAAGCACGACTCACCTGTCATGATCTGACATGAGATTCCACTTGGCAATGAACACAGTATCAACTGCTTGGTCAGGTTACTTTCTATTTTATGTCTTCACACGTTGACACTTTGTTATTTGGCACTCCAATCTGCAGATTCGTAGGTCTCAATGATGTACCATTTCCGCTTCCAAATTTCAGTGCTGATGGAACATTCTTTCACAGAAACACTGAAAGAATATCTTTTATGTTTCATGTCTCCTCCAAAAAGAAAATATTTTAGGTTGTAAAAGTTGCCATAGGAATGAGATTTTCTTCTTTCCTAGCCCTACCAATATCTACCGTTTTCATAGTGTATCAATTGAAAACCATGTACTCTGGTTCTAAGCGTTTCCAGAAGAAACTGGCATAAAAACTGTAAAAATATTTCAGTCAGCATTGTATCTTCTTCATTTTGAAAACTCATTTGATAGTTTCCTTAATGAAACAGCCCTTCTTCGATAACGAAAAATGTGAGAGGTTCTCGTCTTAAGACTGCTGCTTCCCAAGAGTTTTTATGCGAACGTCTTTCATTTTCAAACAAGAGAAACAATGCATCTTTTGTCTTTAATGATTTCTTTGGATAGTATTTATCCACATATCGAAAGAATGGGGAGGGGCATATGTAATTGGTGTGTTTAAAATGTGAGAACTACTAGAAGTTGTTAATTTCTGACTTAGGATGTGAATCACCCCACTATGTTCTGCTTTTTGTGCTTTGAGTGATAATGAAATATTTACATTCTTCCCTTCGTTTGCTGGGGACTAGTGACATATCGTAACGGCCAATGAACGCTAGTTATCAGATAATGAACTTAGAACATACTCTTGCCAGTATTTTTGTGCATGATTAAATGCTTTATGTATGTAGTTTGGCACCCTTAGTAAATTGTAAATCATAATTTTGTACATTCTAAAAACAAATTCGGAAAAAATACAGGGAAACTTGTTGTAACGTTAATTGTGAATCCAGTTCTATATTTATATATGTAATGTAAAAATTTAGAACATGTAAAGGGGATTTTCGTACAGATTATGACCCCAAATCAAATTGTCTGATAGAAAATATTGAACTCTCAGCTGTTCTGGTGAATACATGAAAGTACTGTTTTCTGATAAGTCACCTTCACCTTACTGCAAAATTTGACATTAAAGGACACAGTAACTATCTAACATTTAATGAAGATTTGACAAGGTTTTTTTAAGAAACCTTCCATTCAATAATTAATAACGATTGCAATCTTTTTTAGAATCAGTGCTACCTTCTTTTAATGTTGCAATAAAAATTAAAAAACTGTCAACCGATAACAGATCAGCTGAAAGTCAGTGCACTGAAATATTTTGTGGATTATCTGGGGTTAAATGTGCAAATGCTATATGACACGAATATCATGTTTTCCACATTTAGAACAGTTAGTAGTTGAAAAATTCAAGGCACAAATTGTGTATTTGTGTCCCAAAAATAAATGAAACAACTCTCAGAAATAGATGTCTACTATGTTTGGGAGTATGTAGCTTCTAATCTTTCCAATATCTGACAAATTATGCAGCGCCTTTATTGCTGACAAACACACATCTCAACTCAAGAACAATGAATTCATAGTATTAAAGATTCCATTTGCAGTCTGATTCCATTTGCGGTGGAACGCCTTGCCTTCGATAGCTGTTGCACAATTCAATCAGTAACAAAACATTTTATGTCATGGACAGATGAAGCCTATGTGCTTGAACAGAATTCTAACAAGGATATTTTGCACTTTTGCGGCTTAGCTCTTGGTAGATGTGCTGTACAAGCATATCAGTAAGTCTGTTTTTACACTCATTCTGGAGCAACTGCTTTTATTGCTTATCATCTTTTGCTTATTTGTGCCTGAAATGTTTTCGGTATACAAATGCACAATGGTGCCTACCAGAAATTGAGAAAAGTTTCCTTAAAAAAATTATTTTGTGTGAGGCGAATGGCTAGGAGCGCCGGTGGCACGTGTTGTGTTTGCGTGTTACAGATTTCCACCTGGCGTCCCTCCAGGACGAAGGCTACGCGTTCCACCAGGCGATGGGCATGGGGGTGGGTCCCATGCAGAGAGGCCTGTACGCATGCGGCAGCCCCTACAGTTAGTGGGAGTGGCAGCACTGGGGCCAACAACAGTAGTAGCACTGCGCAAGCGCCCTCCGGCAGCGCCAGCTGCGAGGCGCCGAGCCGCGCCTCGTGTGGCAGGCCTGGCGCGCGGACACTGCCGCCAACCCCGTGGCGAGAAAGAAACTGCACTTCCCTCCAGTCACACGGTTTTCTCCCTTCTACCACAAGCGACAGAATGTACAGTCGTCGGAAGAGGAAAACGTATGTCGGGTTGATTGCACTCTCTTCCTTTTTCCCTCTATTTTGTCAGAAAAAGAAAGGGGAAAAAACCTCGGGGAGGCTAGTGTCAACACTGATGGATCATCAATTGCGCAGTGATTAAAAAAAAGACAACTCTACTACTATTTTGGCTTCAGTGTCGCCGAAACTCGAGAGTCTCGAAAGAGACAAAAAACAAAAACTTTTGTACACCTTTGGGTTAGCGAAGTATTTCACAGATTCGTTGCATTTAACGCATAGCAAATTCAAAAGTGACCTGCTGTCTGCCTATAAACAAACTGGACATCAAAATATTTCAAAAAACAGCTAAAACTACAAAGAAAAATGTGATTATAAAATTTGTCCACTAACTCTGCAGTGCCATAATTGAATCTATAAATTGTTAATGTTTAGTATTGGGACTTGAATAAGTGCAAAAGACATCTGCAGTGGTCTACAATAATTCATCATAATAGTTTCCTCCTCATAAAAAACTTAAAAACTATCACTGAAACTCAAAATCCACTGGAAAAGGCAGTGCAATTGAAAATTTTGGACATTATACTAGTATAGGAAATTATTTAAACAAAATTAATATTGAGAGTTGGCTGTGTAAGCCTGTTGTGGTCTTTGGAACACTGTGGTGAATGACAAAGGTAAACAACCTAAGTATTATGTACAGTGCAACATGAAGACATGTTTAATTTTCAAATGGACAGTGAGATATTTGAAAGATAGTTAACTTTGTACATAAAATGGAGCTGTGGAACGGTTAGATACATGAATATGAGCAGTTAACTTATTGCCTGATATCCTGGTACTGTAATGATATAATATTTACTCTAGGATAAATATGCAAAATATTTATTTTAATGTCTATGTGAAACGTCAGAAATGACAGAGAGTTTACTGTATATTATTCATGAGCACGGAATGCTGCTACTAAATAACTATAGCAAATAAATGTTTCCATTCCAATCACCCAAATGCTATGCAGTTCTGCATCAAGGCTGTTGATACCAAGGGTTTATTCAATGAGTCCTTCTTGCAGTTCATTTAAAGAACTGTGAATGATATTTTCTATCTCATTTGCTTTCATTAAATTGTCTCATTAATTAGAGAAAATAAATGTATTTCACAATGCTCTGTCACTACATACTTTAAGAATAATGAATTGTTTATAGAATAAAGCTATAAAGCTCTTATATCGTCTAGTAAAAGGTATGTCTTCTTGGCACCTGATATCCTCTTCTATCAATAGTCTCAACTGGAAGGAGCTAGTATTGCAACTTCTTTGCACAATATTTATTTGGATTTAAGGAAACAATGAAGAGGATAGGTGCCAAGACAACAAACTTTTCATAATAAGCTTCACCTGCTACTTGAAAAAAAGATTATTCAGTCAATGGCAGTGTCATAAACCATATTTTAGATTTTAAGGCACACTCTTAATTGATATTTGGTCCTGTAAAGCTCATGTCAATGTGATGTGTAATTATTGATTTGTATGATTGTTTATATTATAAATGTATAAATATGAAATCCTTCTGTGTATATAAGTGAGGAAAAAATTCGAAACCGTCTGGTCTGTGAATATGTGATTGATGAAGCATCATAGTGACTTCATGTGTGGAGTACTCTGAAATGTGTGCTGTGTATGTGTGTCTATATAAATGTCGATATCTAGGTAATGAGAAAAAAAAAATCTTGGACAAAAAAATGTAAAATTAATATAGAACATGCAGTTACAAAGAGTTACTCTCTCATGTGAATCCTAATTGAATAAATTAAACTCTGTATTCAAAATCTGTGTTTACTTTTTTCAGTGTTTCTAACACATCAACCCTCTCTGTCTGTTTACACATTAACACAAACTTTTTCTCCTGTAAGAACATCACTGAAACAAAATATTTTTGAGAAAAATATGAAGGCTCAGTAGACTTCGTTACATGATACATTGCTTATCAGAAATTCAAAAATTCATTTTTCAAACATTTAGGTTTTTGTCATTGTTATTGTAAGTTTGCAAAGACATCGAAATATTTCACAACCTTAACAAGTATGTGTTCGTTTCCTAAATATTTAAAATAAGTGAAATTCATTATAATTACATTTACAACAATGGTTTTCAAAACCAATTCTAAACAATCATGACAAAGTAAAATACACAATGTACCTACAATTAGATTTACAAGACAGAGTTGACTACTGATAAAGCAGAAATAAGGTTCAAATTATAACTCGAGTAGACAATTTTCAATAGCAATAAAATTATTGGATAGCTATAACGGTGCTTTAAATTCAAGGACATAGGCAATTAACATAGTATCCCGCTTCTTGAAATTGTGAGTGTACTCATAGCAAATTTGTATGCTGTTTTCATCAGTGACCAACTTTGTGTGAATCACAGAAATAAATGTCCTCTGAATGGAAATGCAAATTAAATACAGAAATGGCGGTATTTTTGCTATCAAACCAGACACAGTTAGAGGTATTGGATGATTATACCTGCATCTATAGCCTAAAAGACAGCTTACAGTGTGTGGTGATGGTATGTATGCTACATATATGTAGTTCATAATATTAAAAATAATCACAATAATAAAGAAGGCAGCAATCAGAAATATAATTGTTACTTCTAACGAGTATTAAAGAGTTAATAACACTTCATGAATATGGAAAGGATGAGATAATAAGGGACATAATTAAAATCAATTTTAATGTTGAACATTAGTTTCTGCAGAGTAGCAGATACAGAGTCTCGCAAAGAACAAGGGTTTCAATGTTTACATTAATACAGCTTATCCTCAACTGGGACACCAGTAGTCTATAATATGCATTGTTTTATGTAATATAATGCGACTTTATCTATCACTATGCGACCGTCTTTACTGGCCAGAGTTTATGAAGCTCACAATCATAATACAATTTACTTCTCCAGTACAATGAGGACAGTTTGCAACTCACTGCAAAGATACCCACTGAGTTGTGACACACTCACACATGCACACACAGCCTTAATAAGAAAAAAGGACATCTACTTTCCTTCATATAATCAGACTGGTACACCTAACAGGCACACAAACACCATCTTTTGTTGCTGTGTTTCCCACATATACTATGCCATCAAGAGTAAAATTCAATATAAAATGGAGATAAAATAATTGCCCAAGAATCAGCATTGTTATATGGTGCTCCATAAGCTTATGAGAAAAAAAAATGATGGTTCATTTTGGTGGGTTATACCAAATAAGAGATTGTAACTACTATAAATAGGAATGAATGCAGTGATTACAAATAAAATGCATGATATAGTGAATGTTGACAGTAGATCATGAAGTTCAACAAAAGGCCAGTAAACACTAATACAATGAAAAGCATCTAACTCTGGAATAAGCTAATATATCTGTGAAGCTCTATGGTTTGTGATGTTGCTAAATATTGCTATTCCAGTACAGCAGATATAGTGCAGAGATTTGACCTTCCTTTTTCAATAACAAATGCAAAATACTTTCTGTAAGTTGCTTACATATGTTTCAGCTTATTTTCTACTTACATTGTTGTAGCCAATTTAGTCTCCTTCAGATGTCTGAGGTAGAAGTATTACCACTTGCACAAGGTTAAAACATTTTCAGTTTAAATACAACAGTTATATAGTACTACAAATATTTTGAAAATATAAAACTATAAAATAAGAATTTATTTCCTCATTATATCTTCAGTTAAGAAAAACGCCTATCCTATTTGTGATTACTTATCTGCTCTTTGTCTAATTGCTTATATATCCAGTTCTAGACCGTACATTCTTTTCACATAATACAAAATAATTTTCCAAGTAATGTAAGCTTCATTGATCCATTCATACTGATTCTTTTATGTGATGTAATGCCGAATATCTCTTTAATAGAGTCAATAAATGTCCTGAAAGAGCCTGTGATCAGTGTGGACATTTTCTAAGTGAAGTCATCTAGATTATGTAATTTACTTTATTAGCAATCTTGTATGTTCATCAACCTTCCAAATTTAGTGTGATGATTCTGAAACAATTATTCATTTGTAATTGCTGTTTCCACTTGTTTATGGTCCCATTATATTTTCAAAGAATTATATTACTTCGAGGAGTTACTATGAAGTCATAATGATCTTTCAATGCAAATTATCTCATTTTATTGTCACTTTCTCATATAGATAATTTGGTTCCCTGAAATGCTTCCATGAGGCGTTAAATATTTGTAATGTCAGTTTGTGGTATTAGACATACTTTTCTTCTGCTCTGAAAAGTTATATCAGTTTTCAAGAGTGCCTTTCAGTCTTTAATGTGTTACTACAAGACAGAGCAGTGACAATACTTCTTTTCCTTCTTGAATTATGATTTGTCACTACATTTCTCTGGAATAGTAATGCTGATTGCTTCGTTTATGTAAAATACAGGGTCAATGTATCTATCAGACTATACTTTTCACATGTCTACAAAATTAAGGACATCTTTAGCATAGTCACATAATATGTGAATACTGAGTTGTAGTGCTTGTTACAAATTGTCTGGTACTTCTCTTGTTTCTCAATCTTTTTAAAGGCAATTGTGCAACTGTTCTTAGAGCTTACCATAATATTTTCACAATTTAACTGGTACTATATGTTACCCATAACACGAATAACTTCTTTTGTTTTTAATTGAGGATTCTATTATGATCCTCATATTGTTCACATGGAAATTTCTTTTTCAACTGTGGTGTATTTTCCACTTAATGCCTTGTACTCCACATTTCTTCGTGTCATATTATTCTGTGGTTTTCAGGTGTGGAGGCTGATACTTTTGTAATTCGTTCTCAAATGTTTAAGACATATCTGTCATTTCGTTATTTATTAAGATCATTCAACAAATTGCACATTGCACATTTTCCCTCACAATTCCTTAGTATTACAACAGACCTTTTCAACTTTTTCAAATAGTAATTTCAATTTATTTACTCGCAAACTGTTCTGTAACCCTGTTTCTTCAATACTTTATTATAAACACAATTTTCCAACAGCTTCCTCTGATATTTCTTTCCAGACAATATTTTTTCTTCATTGTTGATAAGTTTTCTCTAAATTCTTCAATTAAGTTGTGTTTGGCATTGTTTCGATCAGTTTTGCTAAATCATTATTGTATATTTCTGCTTTTTCATTGGTATTCCTTTTGAAAATCCTTAGTTTTTAACATGTGGTAAACATTGGTCTGTTACAAAATTTGTATCTGTCCTGTTCTCGATGGTGTTTCATTTGGATTTTTGTATCTCCTACAACTAGGAAAATGATAATCCTGTAAAAAGTATGTTTTCTTTATTTTCTAAGTGGTAAACCAAAAATAACATATTTGGCGATGAGTTGTAAGATGAAATATGTACATTATGATCAACCCCATCCCCTTTGAGCAATAATTAAATCGCTTTCATTCATTGTAGACATCCATAGAATGTATTGTTCTATGATAAAAATCTTTATTTTAATATGGCCTAATTCAATCAACAGTTAAGAAATATTTCTTCCTTAATCTTAATCTTATTCTTTAATTTCTTATAGCATTTAAAAGAATAAGAACTTATTCTGCCATAGTAATGAGTAGTAGGATACAATAAATTTCAACATTTGTTGAATGTACAAAAACATACTTGGTTTCAATTCGTGTATGAAGGTCCCAAAAATCGAAATTTCTCCCATTTCAGTTTATGAGACTTTCAATAACAAATAGGCATAGGGCTATCCTTGATATATTTGTACACTGATAATTCCACTGCTTACCTTTGAAATTCTGAAGGTAGCAAAAGAAAAAGAGCTCAAGGTTATCTGGAACTTCTGCAGAAATCAGACTTGAGTCTTAAGAGCACCTGGGGAATGAGTTAATGTTGTACTTCATTCTCAATGTCATTAAACATATAAAGTGACCATTCTTAGCATTGAACCAAAGATAACACAGGAAAGGAGATTAAACTACAGGTAGAGAAATGAGATCTGTGAACTGTACTGTAATTTTATAAGATACACAAAATAAGTTACACACATATATTACATTAACTATAATTAAGTATGATGATGCATATATAATAGATTAGGACATTACTAAAAGTAGCAAATGACTTTTAATATACAGACAACAAAAATTTACAATTACATAAATGCAGAATATGTAAATTGGAGGCTGGAGATACCACTTATTACAATTATTTATTTTATGTTTCTACCAACTGGTTGATAGAATCTACTTTGATAAAGACTAAGTTAGTGAATCAACCGGTAGTTTTCAATCGCTACATTAGTACAGGGAAGTTTTCAGTAATAGAAATCTAAGTTAAACATATGTTCTGTTACTTTTCAAAATTTCTTAACAGATAAACAATTAAGATGCATAAAATATGGACATTTCTTCATTTCTAGTAAGCACTAATATTGATTACCGTCTGTTTACTTTACCTAATAATGTCAGTACTGCCTACATCTACATCAATATTCTGCAATTCACATTGATCTGAGTGGCAGAGGGTTTATCAAACTGCTATTATGATATTTCTCTTCAGTTTCATTCTCTAATAGCTCATGGGAATAAGGACCACCTAAATCTTTCTGTTTCGATCTAATTTCTCTCATTTTATTTTGATGATCATGTCTCCCTATGTGTGTGCTAACAAAATATGTTCACATTCAGAAGAAAAAGTTGGTGAAAGAAATTTTGCAAATAGATCTCATTGCAATGAGTAAAACTTTTCTTTTAATGACTTCCAACCTAACTCGTATATCATTTCTGTGACATCTTTCCTATATCACGAAAATACAAAACAAACTGCTCTCCTCTGAACTGTCTCTAAATTATTCCAGTCCCACTTGGTGGGGATCCCACTATGTGCAACAATACACCTAAAATGTGTACAAGTGTGCTTTCAGCAGTTTCTTTAGTAGAACAGTTGCATCTTCCAAGTGTTCTTCCAATGGAAAGTATCCTTTGGTTTGCCTTTTTCTGTGTGTTCTTTCCAATTTAATTTGTACATAATTGTTGCTCCTAGGTATTTAGCAGAATTTACAGCCTGTAGATTTGACTTATTTATAGTGTAAATGAAGTTAAACGGATTTCTTTTAGTGGTCAAATGGATGACTTCACACATCTTATTATTAAGCATCATTTGCCAGTTTTTACACCATGCAGATATCTAAATCATTTTGCGGTTGCTTTTTATCTTCTGGTGACTTGACTAACAGATAAATGACAGTGTCATCCATGAGCAGTCTAAGAGATCTACTTAGGTTGACTCCTAATTTGTTTATAAAAATAAGGAACATTAGGGGCCATATAACACTTCCCTAAGGAGTGCCATATATCACTTCTGTTCTGTTCGATGACTTTTCACAATGTACTGCATCCTTTCTGACAGAAAACCTCGAATTGCACAACTGTAGCGATATTCCATCAGTATGTGAGTTGATTAGAAGACACTCATGGGCAGTGTTAACTCGCACCTTTAAAAGTTACGCGATCGATCATGTGTGTACCATTTTTCTGACAGTCAAAGAACAGTTTGTAATGTACTTAATATGTCTAAATAAGTATTTCTAGTTGCGTTTATGAGAAAACATTAGTATTTGACTATTTAAAATTGGAAAAATGCCGATTGTTTTAGAATTACTGTGAGCAAAATGCTCACGCGTGAGTCCTCGCGGGTTAAAAGCCTTCCAGAAATGTAATAACATGGAATGTATTTTACAACCGTTGTCCATAGCTTTCATCACATCATATGAGTTAATAGCTAGATGCTTAGAAAAACTGGTGTCTGTTATTGGTGTACAATGTGCTGTGCTGGTCACCGTTGCTTTAACCTCTTAAGTTCCAAAGATGAAATAAATGATAAAAATTGTTTTTAGTGTTACACATAGTCGCATTCAGGATTAAATTACTGTTTTTTAACAATATAAAATAATTGATATAACATATGTGGAATTCTGCTGTTAACTGTTAAATAATTAACACACTGAAAAACATATTACAGTTTTTGTTGATGAAATTTTACGAAACAAACATTACAATTCTTTCACAAAGTTCTTGTGTGGGATTTGCAACCTTCAAAGCGACATTTAGGAGCAGTTTTTGCCTCTAGGTATACATTATACAGAGTTGGCTTGGAAAAACACCAAAATCAAAATATTCCCCTTTCATTAATTATAATACTATCAAAATAATCAAATTTCAAATTATAAAATCTAAAAATCTGAAAACTATTAATTATGAATGCTCTTAAAATTGTGAAAATCAAAAGTAAGAAAATTATTAATGTTATCAACAAATGAAGGAAGAGCACTTGAAAGCCTGTAATGTAATGTAATAAAAGAAAATAAAACATTTCTCTGGTTAGAAAGTGGGATACCTAGCAGGCATACGGTCTTCTATTGCAATTTATGCATGTTCAGTAGTGACTGCAGATTCAGGGGCAACCTCCTCATCCCAGAATTGTTGACCCTCATCGTTGGAAAGTGAACTGAAGACGCTCTCCTCCAGCATCTGAAACATTTTTTCATTGTTGATTACTGAAAATAGCTCCATAAATTAAATGTTGATAATTTAACAAAACAAGATACTAAAATATAACATTTTGCCACAATAATTGGATAATTATGAGTTTTTCCTCCAAACAATACCATAACAGCTGAAACTTCACAATGAATTAAGTAATCAGAAAGAGTTTGAAGATGAGACTAGAAGTAGGCATACGTGTAATTGGACTTTCATGGTGCACTGTATTCACAATAAGAGATAATTTGGGGAAAACACATATATTCACATTTATGACTATATTTATGTATTTAAAGCAAAGCAGAACTTAGATTTATCATATAGAATTAGGTATAATTTTGAATCAACTTCATAGCTCGCGCAGACCAGTGTCTCCAAAACGACAGTGGGCTCTGAAAGTAAATTCTGGTGCATTCTAGTGAGATGGACTTAAAGTATGAAACTTCTAAAACACTTTTACTAGTGGTCTTAAGCCAATAGAAACTGTCCATAACCTTTGGGGAATGGCACAACGGTCAACAGCAACAATTCACAGTTGGCTCATCCAAGTTATGGGTGATGGGAATCGTCATGAAGCAGGGGATGAAGTACAGCAGGGACTATGTGTGGCCTGGGCCACTGGGGAGCAAGTCAGCAGAGGATAACCCATTTCATTTCATAAATTACTATTGACATGTTCCACATCCACAAAGATGACCTCTATATGAATCTATGAAACAGACACATAAACTACGGAATAAAACCACGATGTCGACATATAGGGACACACGGACTGAAGAAGTTGGTAAACAACGGCCTTGGTGCAAGCCGATTTACAAATGGAATAAAATGTTTGTAGCCGATGGTTTTCTCTGCAAATGGTAGTGCACACGCACATCTGATGAACATTTTCCAGTGTATTCGTGCAGTGTACGCAAGGGGCAGAAGAAACCCAGCACGCGAGCAGATAAATAACTCAACATTTCTCATTCAATGCTATGGTGAGTTCTGCAACATTGTCTGCACCTCGAGCCGTACAAACTGCAGTTATTGAAAGTGTTGCATCCTGGCGTCCACATCAGAAGGTAAGAATTTTGCATAGATGATTTAGAGGAAGGCTATTTTTCTCAATGGTTAATTTCCCCAACTGAACCTACTCTTTATGTTTCCAATAAAGTTAATCGACAAAACGTGTTTGGGTAAGTGAAGATTTTATATCAGTTACTAGGTTTCACCAGCGGCTTAGCTCGCATTGATGTCCTTGTATATGTGTCAAAGTAACGTCACCTAGATAAAACGCCTGTGCGCTGCTTGCCAAGAGCAGTCATAGCACAAGCGAACTATTTGTCTTATGTAGCGTTGTGCAGAGTTTGGGAATAGGTGCACGTTGTGCACTGCATTTCAGAATTTTTTTCGTGTTATCTGTGTGAGTCGCTGGTACGAGACAAAATGCCTAATATGAATCGTATGATTCCAATATCGGTAATATATCTTACTAATAGTTCATAAATATCTTATACCGAAACAAATTTGTAATATACCAAAACAAATTTTTCTGCGAATCACATAAATAACATTAAGAACATTCTGAAACATAGTTTGCTTGTTTTATGACTACTTTTGGCTGGCAGTACACGGGCGTTGCCTCTAGGTGGCGTTGGTCAATGTCCATCGAAAATACAATAATTTCGCAACTTTGTTGTTAAATTACGACCACGATCATCAGGATAGAAGAAAAGTTTCCATTATTCTGGTTTATATATAAACCATGGATAGAATGACGAAAAATAATATCCATCTTGAAAGTTGCCTGTTATTAAAATTAGCTTGATCTTGGGCAGTTGAGATCTGCAAATGTAAGTTAAAACGCTCACTACTGGTCTAAATTACTTTTTGAGTGGCCACAGTACATACGCAATGGAAATTTATCTAACTGCTTACTCCTTAAGGGAGCAGCAAAAGTTTTAACAAATACAAAATCAATGTTAAAGAATAAATGAATAGATAATTAAACATGGGACGGGTAGCATGATATCATAAAGCAGAGGTTTCATACTTTACAATCATAATCTATTCAATAAAATAACAAGAAAATAAATGTGGGGAGACCAAATTAAGCACACACTTTGTATAAAAGTGAATTAAATCATATAATTACTGCCCTTATTAAAATTCTTTTTGCCCTTTATGAATATGGAGATAATGTGAGAGGAAATTTTCAAATACAGAAGGGGTAGCTAAAAGCACATTCATTCATTCACAGACACGCACATAAAGCTACACGGTACATTACTCTCTGGGAACACTTGAAAGCAGCGGCGAAACGAGGCGTTGGCAGCGTCTTGTTGAGATGGCAGGTGTCTTGATGACAAAGTACACGGTGCATTAAACGAACTCGTGGGGGGAGGCAGCGGCTCACAGTTCTTAAGGACCACGCGGTGTGCGACCATGCCGAATTTCATAACACAAACAGAAATTGATCTTGAATAAGCGAGGAAAACACATGCGAGAATTCGTATAGAAGAAAGCTAGTATTGATAAAACTATGGCTGAAGTCTGAAGTAATGACAGTTACGAAAGCACGTGGTTCAATTGGTCATACAAGACAGGAAAGACAGAATCAAATCAGAAAATCTGAGAAATATTTAGCATACTCACGGATACAGAAATGACGCGAAAACGTACTAGATTTACTCAAACGCTGGAAGCCACCCACACACATGTATTCTAACTTGAGCAAAAGCAAACACACAATCATCATTGGAATGAAAATGGAAATAATAAAATTACACTGAATTACTTGAGTTCTGTAAATTAAGAAATACTTCACGTTGCACAGCGAAAGAATTACTCAAGAGGACTATCACTGAAAAACCAAGACTGCCTGAGCTACATCTACATAGATACTCTACAAATCACATTTAAGTGCCTGGCAGAGGGTTCATTAACCACTTTCAGAACTTTTATCTACCTTTCCATTCTTTAATGGCGGGCGGGAAGAAAGAACACCTAAATCGTTCCGTTTTCGATCTGATTTTTCTTATTTTATTGGGATCGTCATGTCTACCTAAGTAGGTGGGTGCTAGCAAAACTTGCACATCCAGAAGTAAACTTCGCAAACAGATCACGCCACAATGAATAACGTCTTTCTTTTAATGATTTCCACCCCAATTCGTGCAACATTTCCGTGACGCTTCCCCCCCCCCCCCGTAACGTGATAAAACAAAACGAGCTGCCCTTCTCTGAACCTTCTCAATGTCTTCCGGCAGTCTCTTTTGTGGAGCTGGTGCATCTTCGAAGCGTTCTGCCGATGAAACGTAACCTTTGGTTCGCCTTTCCCACAATATTTTCTGTGTGTTCTCTCCAGTCAAAGTTGTCCGTAATTGTAACTCCGAGGTATTTGGTATAATTTACGGCCATAAGATTTCACTGAATTATCGCGTAATTGAAGTTCAGCGGATTTCTTTTAGTGGTCATGTGTATTACTTCGCACTTTTCTTTATTTAGTGTAAATTGACAATTTTCGCACCATGCAGAAATTTTGTCTAAATCGCTTTGTAGTTGCTTTTGATCCTCTGTTGACTTCAATAACCGATAAATGACAGGATCATCCGCGAACAATCTAAGGGAGCTATTCAGATTGTCTCCTAAATCGTTTATAAACACAAGGAAGAGTAAGGGACCTATAACGCTTCCCTGGGGAACGCCAGATATCACTTCTGTTTTACTCGATGACTTACCGTCAATTATAACGAACTGTGTCCTTTCTGATAGGAAATCGTGAATCCAATCGCACAGTTGGTGAGATATTCCAGAAGCACGCAATTTCATAAGAAGCCGCTTGTGGTGTACAGTGGCAAAAGCCTTCCGGAAATCCAGAAATATGGAATCGATTTGAGATCCCTTGTGGATGGCACTTAACAATTCATGTGAATAAAGGGCAAGCTGTGTTTCGCAAGAGCGATACTTTCTGAAACCGTGTTGACTACTGGTTAATAGGTTGTTCTCTTCGAGGTAGTTCATAATGTTCGAACAAAGTATATGTTCCAAAATCCTACTGCAAATCGACGTCAATGAGATTGGCCTGTAATTTTGGGGATCACTCCTATTACCTTTCTTGTATATTGGAGTAACTTGGGCAACTTTCCAATCTTTGGGTACGGATGTTTCGCTGAGTGATCGGTTGTAATTGATAGCTAAGTACGGAGCTATTGCATCAGCATACTCTGAGAGGAATCTAGTAGGTACACAATCTAGCCCGGAAGATTTGTTTTTGTTTAGTGACTTGATTTGTTTTACTACTCCAGGAACATCTGCTTCGAAGTTTCGCATGCTGGCAGCTGTTTTTGGATTTAATTCTGGAGTGTTCACTTCGTCTTCTTTGGTGAACGAATTTCGGAAAGCTGTGTTTAGTAATTCTGCCTTAGCAGTACTGTCGTCGGTAGAATTACCATTGCTATCGCGTAGTGAAGGTATTGTTTGTGTTTTGCCGCTAGTGTACTTCACATATGACCAGAATTTCTTTGGATTTTCTGCAAGATTACGAGACAGGGTTACGTTGTGGTAACTGCTATAGGCTTCTCGCATTGTAGTCCGCACTAGGTTGCGAGTTTCAGTAAAAGATTGCCAGTCTTGTGGATTATGTGACTTTTTAACTTTTGCATGCGTTTTTCTTTGCTCTGTAACAGTGTTCTGACCTGTTTTGTGTACCACGGGGGTCAGCCCCCTCTTTTATTAATTTATTTGGTATAAATTTCTCGATTGCTACTGATATTATGTATTTGAAAGTAAGCCACAACTGATCTACACTCGCATTTTTAATTTTAAAAGATTGGAGACTATCACTCAGGAAAGCGTGAAGCGAATTTTTATCTGCTTTTTTGAATAGACATATTTTTCGTTTATTTTTGGTGCATTTGGGAATTTCGACATTCAGTATCGCTACTACAACTCGATGTTGTCGATCATGAAGAAATCAGTCCTCTCAGCTTGCCTTCCTCTCAGCATGATACGGCGGAGTACTTCCTTCCACAGTCGTTGGAGCCAGAATGAGGAGTTCTAAGGCCACGGAAAAACCTCCGCCGGCCGCGGTGGCCGAGGGGACTGAGGCGCTTCAGTCACGGTCTGCACGGCCACTACGATCGGGGATTCGAATCCCCCCTCGGGAATGGATATTTGTGTCGTCCTAGTCCGTAAGTAGTTCATGAGTAGTTTGTAAGTTTAGGGACTGATGACCCCGTAGTTCAGTCCCATAAGCTATACAAACATTTGAACATTTTGATTTGAAAAACCGCCCCCGACCATACACCGGATGTAGAGCGCGCTAAAAGCGACGAAGAGCGCGTTCAGAGACTACTGTTTACCAACCCTTACTACCTGGTCAAGACAATTCCCTCTACATCCGCCACCAGAGAGGTCTCCTGTCACCTCTTTCGTCCAGTACTAGGTTGGCACCACACTAAGAACCCGGCCACCTTGCCACCTTGCCAAGTAAGCTTGTCTCTGGCCAGCCAGCAGACGACAGCGCAGACGACAAACGAAGCCACGAGTTCTCAACTGCAGCAGAATGAGGCCTAGAGCGCGAGGCGGCGACTGTAAGCCACTGCGCGGCAGTCACTCAATATTAAGAGCACACATTCACATTCACATTAACACACACGTTCAATCACACGGGTGGAAACAGATATAAACATGGGGCATTGATCATTGATAGAAATAATAAAATAATTAACACACAGATAGATAGCATTAATGCTGCAGAAACACTTTAGGTTAATGAATAAGTCAAAATGGAACACGACCGCACAATCAGTGGACGTGTTTCAATTTTTACCGATTTGAAAATAAAGATGTTATCAGTCTTAAATACACTGTCGCTGTGAAAGTTGTTACCAATTCACAATTGCAATGACATTAGCGCTCTTAGTGTTGGGCAATACATCGTAAGAATAATGTATGTTTATAATTTCCTTGTAATTAACCAAACACTTTTTGTTATTTGACAAGTTGTCAGGGAGGCAGTCTAAATATTTTTGATTAAGTAGACACAATGTTCATAGAATATATGACATCAACTGCGATTGGGCAAAGCTGAAAATGTGTACCCAGCCGGGATTCGAACCCGGGTCTCCTGCTTTCTAGGCAGTTGCGCTTACCGCTACACCACGGGGGACACAGTGATCACCGCAACTGCAAGGACTACCCATGCACGCCTCCCGTCAGATACAAATTCCCAGCTTCGCCCTGCCCACAGTACTCAAACTCGTAGTTACGAAACTAATTCCCGTAAGAGTAAGGGCTTCAAACTTTGCCCACCCCTCCCCACTAACGATAGGATCATTGCCCGTCACCGGCATATTATATATATAAATGTGGCGTCTGTTCCAAGAGAACAGACGCCACATGTATATATAGACACAATGTCTATAGTGTTGACACAAATTCATTAACAGTGATGACCGGTATCAGTTCATTTCTGAGTCACCTTCAGATCAGTTTACGCGACAGCAGATAGAACTGTTGACAAACACGTATACTGGTCCGAGGATGACTCAGAAATGAGTTGAAAGCGGCCATCACTGTTAATGAATTTGCCGTCAAGAATATGGACATTGTGTCTTCTTAATCAAATACTTTCTGTAATTTTTGTGTTCCAAGCAGTAGTAAAATACTGAGAGATATAAATAATCATGAAAACCATGTAAACACTGCGCAATTTCAATGATGTAAACAGCAACTTGCTCTTGATGCAATATTTATAAATATGTGGATAATAGCATTTTATTCCGGTGAAAACATGCAAAAAACAAAATTCCTCTTATGGTCTTTTCTTACATGACAGGCATTTTCTTTGACGTGTAACAATTCGATAAGGAGTCAATCTAATTTGAACGTTTTTACAATTTACCCGTCTTCCGTTTAAACGTTTATGCTTTTGGATGTAATTACTTATAAAACGCCGGCCGCGGTGGCCGAGGAGACTAAGGCGCTCCAGTCACGGTCAGCACGGCCACTACGGTCGGGGGTTCGAATCCCTCCTCGGGCATGGATATTTGTGCCGTCCTAGTTCGTAAGTAGTTCATAAGTAGTTTGTAAGTTTAGGGACTGATGACCCCGTAGTTAAGGCCCATAAGCTTAACAAGCATTTGAACATTTTTGAACTTATAAAACGAATGGCTTGGAGATTCTCGCTGTTTGTGTTTCACGTGTACTACCAATTTTCTACTGGTTTCTGCTTTCTGTTTTTCGATGTTTTATTGTCTCCTTTGTGAGGTTTATCCTTCAGTTACAGCTGTGGAGGTTGATCTGGTAGTAATGTAGGTACTGCATATCATATAAGTTTCTTACCGATTTGACTGGAATTGTTGTGAAGAAACCTTAACGTTTCTGATTAGAAAACCGACGGGTTTTCTGTTGTTTGTTAGCCATTTTTTGTTATTAAGAGAAAATGATATCATTCGTTAAAAAGTCGTACATTTCAAGAGAATCATTCCTCCAATGTATACCGTCCAATGGTTCTTAGGAAACCTAATAAAGACAAATGTGGAAAAATTACTGTGGTGACGAATTACAGTGATGATAATATTATCAATATTTTCTCGCAATAGCGAATTTCTTTTAGCGTCACTGTATAAGGTATAGATGTTCTACAAAAGGAAAATTTGTGCCGGGCCAGGACTCGAACCCGGGTTTCTCGCTTTTCGCGCCTTAACCACTAGGCTACTCGAACACTAACCCAGGACCGACCCAAACTTTCATATGAATGTAGTTAACTCATATGTGCAGTCAATGTTACTTTGTAGTTATTATCGATTTTTGTGGCACTACAGACCTATCTTGTTGCATAAAAACGTTAAAATCAATTTAAACGGTACTATTCACTCTCGTCCGATATCCTATTCAGAAATGTATCTTGCCAGCCGCTTGGATCCACGTTGCCTTGGCGTATAACAAAAATCAAGTGGGAGTGGCGTGACTGTATTTATCAGACTGTGATATAATTAAGTACGAAAAAAAACCCTTGTTCGTCACATTGTGGCTAAACGACAGACTGAAGAAGCTATAGGCCTACGTTATGGGCTACAGCGTGTAAATTATGAAGGATCTAAATGTCATCGAAATCGGGTCGGCGGTTTGAAGATGTTGACATATTGTGTAAACGTTGTATTGCTGATGTTGAATCGTATGACATACAAGAAAATCTACCAAATGTTCAAATGTTAGTAGAGGTTATGGGACTTAACTACGGGGTGATCAGTCCCTAAACTTACAAACTACTTATGAACTAGCTACAACTAAGGACGGCACAAATATCCATGCCCGAGGGGGGATTCGAACCCCCGACTGTAGTGGCCGTGCAGACCGTGACTGGAGCGCCTCAGTCCCTTCGACCACCACGGCCGGCAACAAAATCTACCATTAAGAGTATTAAAACAACTGATACATTTCAAACGTTATTCCTTGTTGCTGTAATATTGGACGAATGTGCGATACCAGTTATATTGACTGTATCCAGCAATATGCAGGTTTCTTATTTTAAGTGCCTGAAGTTGACGGCATTCACCGTTGAAACTGGTTGCTAAATAAATATATTGAACACAGCTGATGGTATTATTTTTTTTAAATTTTTTTTTTTTTTTTTTTTTTTTTTTTTTTTACATGTTAATGTTTCTTCCTCCTCGCTTGACATAGCCTATCTCTGAGAATTTCTTAACGTAATTACACGCAGACGTTCACTGTAGCAGACTATATGAATACAAATGTTCGTCGCCAGTGTAGTCGCGGTCACGAACAGTGAACAATGTTAGATATGATAGGATAGGATGTTTTGGGCGCACAACAGCAAGGTTTTTAGCGCCCTGACGAGAGAATTAAACAACAGTAAATGAAGTAGGTCTTGGCAACAACACGAACACATATTGCAAATCAGCGATGTAAAGTGGCAGATCGCAGTACCCAACCTTACAAGTCCCTAAAAGAAAATGTCGGAGTATAGGGGGAAGCTGATCGCTGATGTTAGAGGCATCAGCGAGCCCTCCTGCAACACAGGAGTCGGGAACGTTCACAAAATTGTAAAACGTTCGACACACTCGCCTCGTCGTCAGCTAAAACAGTGGGTAGGGCACGACCAAGATTAGCCGCCGCCCTCTCAGCACGATATAAAATACAAATTAAAATGTGGCTATAGTGATTTGCACGCCACAAGCATCACAAATCGGTGGATTCTCCCGACGGAATAAAAAACTGTGGGTCAAAGGGCTGTGTCCAGTGAACAATGTTGTCAACATTGGTTGAGAACAAGTTGCAAACAATGTTGCGAACAAAAACATGTTCCGAACTTCGGTGTAAACGGGCTTTTAGGGGGCTGGTTTCCGACTACATAGGAGAGCGCGCGGGCTGTGCACCTTTCTGAGACGGCCATTGTTTCCATTACGAAACGGCACCAGGTACCTTCCCATACCTGGCGCGGACGCATCATTTCTCAAGGCGGGCGCCACAGAGCTGACATCCGGCGCCACGACCTCCCTAAGTTTGTGAAAATTACAGAGAGGCAGCAAGATTAAAAGACGCCGACACTTCCAGTAAAAATAAGAAATAAAAATAAAAAATTGACACATTCGGGACTGGAGCTGGTGGCACCGCGCTCCGAACCCGCCACCCCAAAGTCGAGAATTTTAATTACCAAATTAAAACCCGGCCAATCGCCCTAATGGCGGGCAGCGCCGTTTGCTAATGTTTTCCAGTGTGTTTTCGGTTTTTATTTTTCCGGCGTTTCCAGCGTGTCGATGGCTTCGGCGCTAATGACGTTGTTAACTGCGCCCTGACTGACGCGCGACACCTGACAAATGGCGCCTGCCTGGACTTCAGCGTGTTTTTCCAGCGCTGGAGCCGCCGCTGGAGCGGTTTTTGCAGACCCTCTCGCCGGCCTATGCGGATCTGTTTCCCGGCGCCCGCTGTGAGGTTTCGTAGGCACCGCCGTGGTGTGACAACTGCTGCTAGCGGGGGAAAAGAAGAAAAGAAAAACAATATTCAAATACTTTTCTACACCAGGGAATACGTGCTTTAGATCAGAGCTTTCTAGGGTTACCAGACGTCCTCTTTTACCCGGACATGTCCTCTTTTTTGGACCCTGAAAATGGTCCGGCCGGGTTTTTAACAAAATGGGGAAATGTCCTCTTTTTTGCGTTTTGGAACTGCGTCAACTTGAAAGGGTGTAAATACAACTCTCTGAACTGTCACAATCACTAACTCTATAGAATTTAACCTTTCTTGAAACAACGTAATTTTTGAATTTTCTCGTTTCTGTGCCGCCGCTGCTCTGAGGTCAAGCTACTTCGGAACAACTGAAATAACTGGCGTGGCAGTTGGCGCGGAATACAAGCTTCGGGACGGCCAATTAAAAACATACGTCTGCAACAATGCAAGACAGTGCAATACACGTAGTATGTATAATATGAAATTCTCCCCCCCCCCCCCCTTTCTCTGGTCGGAGTGTTAGGTGACACCCAAAAATAAGACGTTCAGTCTTCGTGCTGGGACTCGGCAGTTCTGTGTGTTGTCTGTCAACGACACTTATGACTTTAAGATCAAAAGCTAGTGCAATGTTCGTTATACATAAGTTAAATCCTCGTTCAGAACTTCAAACAAATAAGGTCAGATGCCACAGTCACCATTGCCGTTTCACCATTCGCCTGTTTAGGACCAAAGAAACGTAACTTCATAAACAGTGTTTTGAAAACATCGATTTTTATCCTAAACACTGAGTAGTTTTTAATAATTAATTGCGAGCCTTTGTACGGTAAATTAAAAGTTAATTTTATTCATTTCTCTTTTCACCTAGGCCTTACATATTCCATTCACTCACTAGAATCTTAGATGCTAATCATGTATATAGTAACGTCGGTCTGATCCGAAATGGGAGCATAGCTGTATCAAGGAACGCTTAGATAATTTTTACAGCTACTTTATTCGTGACGATTTTATAGTCAACAGTTCTGTGGTTTCCGTAAAATCATGCATCGTAAAAAATTTCAGGTGAAAACAGGGGTTATCGGCAAGATATAAGTATGGAAAAAATGTTCAGCACTTAAGACGATGAACACAAGGGGAGAAGTGATGAAATATTAGCACTACGTAGTCATGTAATTCGTTCTACGGGTCTTAACATTCCATGCTTCTTAATTTGTAAGATGAACAAACTGAATAAGATGTATTACAAATAAGACTCTGTTAATAAACAGTACAGATATCACTAGTACTTGAGTTACCAATACGAGAGAGAGAGCGCGAAAGAAGGTTCTTTTATGAACCTAGAAATGTCCTCTTTTCCGAAGACGGACATCTGGTAACCCTAGAGCTTTCCAAACTGGGTGTCGCGACACTCAAGGGTGTCGCGAGACTAACTAATTCAGTCTGTAAGCAAAAAAACTTCTTATGAAATAACACAAAATATCCTTCTCTTCATACTACCCTGAAGACTCGCCTGCAGATAAACATAAATGATTAGGAATGATAAATAAAGGAATGATCGGTGCACATTAATTACGTGCTCAGCCGCTAGGCGGCAGCTCTGCTTCAGCAGCAGTAGACACTCAGGGTTCGTTCAAGCAGCTGCCAGTTGCCAGATTCCAGCAAACTAAAGATGGTCGCAGTACAGAGGACATAAAATGCAGAATGGCAATGGGTAGAAAAGCGTTCTTGAAAAAGAGAAATTTGTTAACATCGAATAGTGATTTAAGCCTAAGGAAGTCCTTTCTGAAGGCATTTCTGTGCAGTGTTGCCTTGTATGGGAGTGAACCATGGACGATAAACAGTGGGGACAGGAAGAGGATAGAGGCTTTTGAAATGTGGCGCTACAGAAGAATGCTGAGGATAAAGTGGGTTGATCGCGTAACTAATGAGGAGGTACTGAACAGAATTGGGGAGAAAAGAAATTTTTCGCATAGCTTGACTAAAAGAAGGGATAGATTGGTAGGACACATTCTTAGACATCAAAAGCTAATTCTGGGAAAGCTTCGCCAATGTGCGCTTCGCACCGAGGCCAACAAGAAAGACATGGCGCGGCGCGCACATCACGTCACGTGATGAAGTAGGGCACCTGGGTATATACGGTCATGCGCACTAATTTCTGCTGTAGCAGCAGCTTCCACCGCCATCTTTGTTCCAAATGGCGACAGCGTGAGCACAGAGTCTAACATAAAGAGTCAGGAAACTGCCGGTAGTTTTCTGCAACCTGGCGACTGCAGCGTTGCCAAGCGGCCGGGTCGTAACAACATACCGAGAGGCGAGAAACCGTTTTGGATCAGATATGGAGTCGAACGACACGTTTAAAAGGCGACTGCATTTCGGAGCTTATTGCGGCGCGATAAATTGTAGTTAGAGCAAAACGAGGAAAATGTACAGTTTCGCCGGCCGCGGTGGCCGCGGGGACTGAGGCGCTCCAGTCACGGTCTGCACGGCCACTACGGTAGGGGGTTCGAATCCCCCCTCGGGCATGGATATTTGTGCCGTCCTTAGTATAAGGTAGTTCGTAAGTAGTTTGTAAGTTTAGGGACTGATGACCCCTTAGTTAAGCCCCATAAGCTTAACAAACATTTGAACAGTTTCTCAAATATGAAAATCTCCTACAATGTAGGATAAAATAAAGTTTGTTAAATTTTAAGGGTGTATGTTATCAGTAACAGAGAGAGAAGTAATCAACCCAGTATTTTCCTTCATTGTTATTTTTGGTAGTCTACTGACAGGTTCGAAGACGTCAAAACAAATTTTTGCACAGCAGTCTACTATTGGTGATGCAGCAATGATAGTCGAAAGTTGACAGGGATTTGTTTGTACAAAATGTAAAACAAAACGCAACTAACTGCAGTTTAACGTGTACAGACAAACTGAGATTTTAGCAGGAAAAGATTCTTAAAGATTCACAGTACCTTTACATTCCTGGGGAGTAGGTACGATGAAAACACGACAGGAACGGCAACTGCAAGCCATCTGAGCAAGAATAAAGCGAAAAGGACTTTTATAAGACGTAACACTTAGTCTCTAATAAAGTAAAAATCGTGCTTAGTACCAGTATCAAATGTATAAAGATGTTCAAAATCTGCAGAAAAAATACCTGTGGAACGTGTAACTACGTACCAGTACTTGATATAACTATAAAGCAGTTGATTTTGAACTTACACACACCATGTTACAATTCGCTACTTGTCTTAAGTCGTTTTGGACGATTAAAACCGTGCTAGTATGAGCCGTATGTATTACAGTGCACTGGCATGTTATTATTAAAAACTGACATCGACAGAAAATGGGATTTTCGCTTAACAATGTTTTCGTATTTATGCCACGAAATACAGTACCACGTTTAATGCCTAGGAAATATATAAACAGCAGCAATAATAAATAATAAATTCTTGGTTTCGGTATTGCCATTTTCTGCTACTGAGCTTGCTACCCAGCCGCTTGGAGCGCTAGTATCGCTCCAGCTCTCAAATGGTTGCATTTTTTTCCCTACTGAGTTTTGCGACTGCCTGTTTTAGACTGTGGTGAGCATCTGAAAGGCGGAATTTTTTTGCTGCTATTTCTCTGAAATATCCCTTGCTTCGCATATAATACTTATATCAAGAGGTAAATAAAGATGTGGGTTAAAAATTAATCTGATCATAATAAATTAAAAGTAAGCATGGAGGTCCGGGTTCGATTCCCGGCCGCACCACAAATTTTAATTCAATGCTTCAGATCTATCAATAAATTATTTTAATACAGCTTGAAAAATCGTTAAATATATTTTGTTTGAATTTGCCCATCTGGGTGTGTATCCGGCGCAATTTTTTCGCATTGGATAAATGAGTTTTATTGGATGTCAATCGCACTTCCATAGCTTTGTGATAAACTCTACGTTTTGGAATTTGATGTGATAAATTTAAATCAGAATAAAATCCCAGGTCTGCGCCTTTTGCACGCAACATGTTTCAAAATTCTTATAAAATGCTTTTTCAATGCACAAGCTATGAAAGTACATTACCATGATAAACTAGGATGCAATAAAAGATTTATGAATAAGAGAGAAGTGGAATCACTGAAAATTGTTGTTACTATTGTCAAATCGAATCGTTTCCAACTATTCGCACTACTTCTTTCCCTTTATTTTTCAAATTGACTGTTTTTTCAAAATGAAACTAAAAATTAGTAAGTTAATACAAAACAACGTCGATGTTTAAACAGTTTTTCACTTACTACTTATGGCAAAAAGTACCTAATTAAGTAATTAAAACTCGATTGCCTACAATAGGCGAATAAGAAGGGTCCACTTTGGAAGTAAGATACTTTGTTAGTGAACTACAACATAGCTGTGATGTAGGCTCACAAAGGTTCATGCATTTTAACATCACAGTACTTTTCGAACATGGTTTAGAAGTAGGAGCCGCATGACCCATTGTAAACACAGTATGCACCTTTAAAAGTAATTAATATGGTTTTAGTCTATATGTTGATACTGTTTGTTCAAAATGTTCAAATGTTTGTAGAACGCCGGCCGCGGTGGCCGAGGGGACTAAGGCGCTCCAGTCACGGTCTGCACGGCCACTACGGTCGGGGATTCGAATCCCTCCTCGGGCATGAATATTTGTGCCGTCCTAGTTCGTAAGTAGTTCATAAGTAGGTTGTAACTTAGGGACTGATGAAATTCAAATGTTTGTTAAGCTTAAGGGACTTAACTACGGGGTCATCAGTCCCTAAACTTACAAACTACTTATGAAGTACCTACAACTAAGGACGGCACAAATATCCATGCCCGCGGGGGCATTCGAACCCCCGACCGTAGTGGCCGTGCAGACCGTGACTGAAGCGCCTCAGTCCCCTCGGCCACCGCGGCCGGCGATACTGTTTGTTATCAGCAATATATTTATAAATAAAAATCAGTAACAAAACGTTGTTTCGTCGGACTCTTCGCTAAAGAAACAAGTGTTGAAACCCGCCGTTTACAACGTGTTGAAATCGTGTGTAATTACGAATGATTTAATCCACTTCACATAATTTCGAAGTCTTTATTGGTGTCTTATTTCTCAAGATGACAGTTTACTATCAATATACTACGGCTTTCAAAGTCCACAGAGAAACAAAAACCATTTTCTGAACAATTGGAATAACTCGAAGCTGCACAGACACCATGCTGAAGGCATACTGATTGACCTGTGTTACCATCTCGCGTCGAAGCGAAGGAACAAAAATGGCGCTTGCGCATGCCCATCTATATCTAGGTGCCCTATGATGAAGTGGGGCCTGAGCAAACTCGATCGCTATGGTCGAGCCGCCGAAAGAACGACCCTGACAGCTAGCGGCTATGTTGCCAATGCTGCTACGCGGCTGTTTATTATTACACCGTGCCAGTCGCCGGCATACGAATATTACATCCGCATATTTTGGAACCCTTGCTATGTACTACTAAAGTGTGAACGAACGATAACAACCACGAAGTGATGAAAAACACTTTTTGCAGTTAAAAAGAAAGGTTTAAAAATATGTGTCGAGTTAAAGTAAAGCTTCATATGTTCCAGTATTCCATTAAATATAATGTATAATTTAGTCTTCAGCCAAAGGGCGCTAGTTGAAGAATTTTGTTTATATATTTCATCTTCTATAGCCATTTTCCACAAACTCTTTGTTATTACTCGGAGACTGTATTGTGGCACTTCTGCCAAGAGGGTAAACAAATAAGGACAACCACTTTACAAGTAGTAAAATCGCCTCTTCCAGTGAAATTATTTGTCTTCTTACATAAAAAGAAGAGCTTTTTTTGCTTCATTCGTTTATGGTCGCTGTTAACTGCCACAGTATCGTGTCCGAGTAATATCATCAGATCAGTTTCGGCCGGCCGCGGTGGCCGAGGAGACTGAGGCGCTCCAGTCACGGTCTGCACAGCCACTACGGTCGGAGGTTTGAATCCCCCCTCGGGCATGGATATTTGTGCCGTCCTTAGTTGTAAGTAGTTCATAAGTAGTTTGTAAGTTTAGGGACAGATGACCCCGTAGTTAAGTCCCATAGACTCTACAAACATTTGAACATTTTGATCAGTTTCGACAGCCAGTCTATTGGTCACAGAAGTGACTTTCTTACGGTTAGAGGAAGAAGCCATCTGACACACGTCTGAAATTAACGACACGTAACACGGCACGAACAAAACCGGTAACGATGAACACACGACAGATGTGACCACAAAGGTTTTCCTGGCGTTATAACTGTTTGTAATCTTCTCGGGTCTGCAGCCGGATACTAAAGTCAACTTGACACAATATTTCAGCGGCGCAACTGCCCGCCATCCTCAGGTGAGCGTGCAGTACACAATATCGCCGGAACTGAGTTACCGGTGCAATCGGCGGCTCCTTTATACATCGCGGAAGACACATAGCGCGCTCGCAAAAAGTGACAGTGACTGCCCTCTGGCGCACAAGACATACAGCGCTCCGGTGGTTGAGTCCGGCGAAATCGATAATCGATGATAAAATTATTATTCAGATTTATGAAGTACCAACTGTTGTTTTTTAACATCTGATAACACCAGGTTCCAGGATTTACTAAGAAGGTAGCCTTTGTCTCTGTTAATCAGATTGTCAGATAATCGAATTTCTATGGATTCCTTTAAGACACAGTCCCAGCAACGAGATGCTGAAGCAACCATGTGAGTTTCGTTGTATAACATTCTATGTCCCTCATCGAGACAGTGCTCAGCTACCGCCGACTTCTCGTGCTGGAGCAAACGTGTGTGGCGTTGATGTTCAACACTTCTGTCCTGAATGGTACGGGTAGTCTGACCAATATACGTTTTCCCACATTGACAGGGAATCTTATATACCCCGGGCTTCCTCAGACCCAAATCATCCTTCACAGATCCAAGAAGTGCTCTCGTCTTTACTGGCGGACGAAAAACACTCTTAATGTCATACTTTTTTTTTAAAAATCTTCCTATCTTTGATGAGATACTCCTGGCAAAAGGTAGGAAAGCAACTGATTTATGGGTCTCAGCAAGCTCACCTGAGGATGGCGGGCAGTTGCGCCGCTGAAATATTGTGTCAAGTTGACTTTAGTATCCGGCTGCAGACCCGAGAAGATTACACACACACACACACACACACACACACACGACACACGACAGATGCTTTGCAGCGACTGAAGCATGCCACCCCCGCGCGACCTTGAGTGGCAGGGTGGCAACGCGGCACCGTTACCCTGGCAACGTTTACCAATTCCAGAGCTCAGGTTGGTGGGTGAGTGTCCCCCCCCCCCCACCCTCTGCGGCCCACGTGCGAGAACTGTCAGGGTCGTTCTTTCGGCGGCCCGACTATAGCTGACTGGCCGGCCGCTGGGGCACAGCCCACTGTCTCATAGCGGCCAGCCACTCAGCTAGCGATCGCATCCGGTGATCACTTGATCACGTGACGTGACGTACGCGCCGCGTCCTGTCTCTCTCGTTGGCCTCGCTTCGCACGCTGTGACGTCAGCAACTGGGCACGTTGACACCACTCGTTCAGGTACACGCTCCGTGTGAGGACGACTTTAGCATCACAGCGCATCCATGTTCCTCCCCGCAACAGTATCGGCAATACTTGACCCTCGCTAAGCCGCGTACTTCTGCGTCATTCTGCCAGGAACGGCGAGGCGGCTGGACAAATGCGATTACGAAACCGGCGTCAGGTCTCGTAAGCTGACAGTGAAAAATGCCGCAATCCATTAGGGCCGCGGAAACGAGACCAAACCACAGGGTTCACGACGCGAGCGCCAGACGCCCGGCGGGCCGATACATAATTCACCGCCAATAATCACCAGCCGCTGCGTCCCCACACCTTCCGTACGCTACTGTTATTACGTTTTTACGACGTTCGATTGAAACGCACTCGGCGATGAACGTGAAAGGTGATACCCAGAGAAATAAAAAAGAAGACTTGACGTTAATGGGTAAGGGAGGAATGGAACGCTTTCCGTTGTTATTGAATGGTGTTGTTGGTATGGGAACGAGAAATTCTCCACAGTCCCCCCTCTAATAACAAGAGCCGTAAATTACACTGAATATGTTAATATTATCAAAGGTGTTGTCAATTTCAAAAGAAGAATTATGAAAAACAAGTACCTACATGAAACTTCTTGGCAGATTAAAATTGTGTGCCGGAACCGGGACTCGAACCTGGAACCTTTGTCTTTCGCGGGCAAGCGCACTACCGACTGTGCTATCCCGACACGACTCACGATGCCGCCCCACAACTTTACTTCCGCCATACCTCGCCTCCTACTTTCCAAACTTCTCAGAAGCTTGGTTCGCAGGAGAGCTTCTGAGAAGTTTGGAAAGTAGGAGGCGAGGTACTGGCGGAAGTAAAGTTGTGAGGCAGCATAGTGAGTCGTGTCGGGATAGCATAGTCGGTAGTGCGCTTGCCCGCAAAAGGCAAAGGTCCCAGGTTCGAGACCCGGTTCCGGCACACAATTTTAATCTGCCAGGAAGTTTCATTAGAAATTATTGTTTTTTCCTGTGAAATCATCTAACCTCAGCATAGATCGAGGTCACCCAGGTTCTGTTCTGGAGCCACTGTTGTTTCTCATTCATATGAATGATGTGCCTTACAGTAAAAAAGGAAATTCTCAGATACCTCTGTTTGCTGATGATACTAGCTTGATAGTGAACGATATTGTTGGAAATATTGATGCAGTATTAAATCACACAGAAATCAATTTGTGGCTTGTAGAAAATAAATTGATGCTTAAATACTCAACAGTTTCCTTTGTTACTGAATTTGTTGTTGGCATGGGAACGAGAAATTCTCCATAGTCCCCATCTAACGGCAAGAAACGTAAATTACACTGAAAGTATTATTATTATTACAGATAATGACAATTTGTTTAGAGGAATTATGAAAAACAAGTAGCTGTGTGTCATTGTGTTACGGACAAGTAGTGAAGATTATTATTTTTTGCTGTGAAAGCATCTAACCTCAGCATAGATGAGGGTCCGTCAGGGTTCTGTTCTGGGGCCACTGCTGTTGCTCATTCATATAAATTATGTGCCTTCCAGCATAATAGGAAATTCTAAGATATCTCTTTATGCTGATGACACTAGTATGCTAGTATCAAATAATACAGTTAAAGAATTAAGTTCATGGCTTGTAGAAAATTGACGCTAAATTACAGTAAGACTGAACACTTTCTAAAACACAATTCAACAGAAACTGACATTTCGGGCACACAGAATTGGCACTGGGCGCCCCTTTGCACTATTCCCGTCTCTCTGTTTCTTGCAGGGTCACTGTGCAGTGTTTCAACTAGTGTGCCAGTATTTTGGTTTCTAGTGTTTGTCACATATATCACCGTGTTTAAAAAATTTTATGGAATATCTTCCCAATTGTGCGGTTGGATTCACGATTCCCTATCAGAAAGAACACAGTTCGTTGTAATTGACGGTTCAAAAATGTTCAAATGTTTGTAAATCTTATGGGACTTAACTACGGGGTCATCAGTCCCTAAGCTTACAAACTACTTATGAACTACTTACAAACTAGGACGGCACAAATATCCATGCCCGAGGGGGGATTCGAACCCCCGACCGTAGTGGCCGTGCTGACCGTGACTGGAGCGCCTTAGTCACCTCGGCCAAATTGACGGTAAGTCATAGAGTAAAACAGAAGTGATATCTGGCGTTCCACAGGGAAGCGTTATAGGTCCCCTACTCTTCCTCGTGTTTATAAACGATTTAGGAGACAATCTGAATAGCTCCCTTAGACTGTTCGCGGATGATGCTGTCGTTTATCGGTTAGTGAAGTCAACAGAGGATCAAAAGCAACTGCAAAGCGATTTAGACAAAATTTCTACTTGGTGCGAAAATTGGCAATTGACACTAAATAAAGAAAAGTGTGAAGTAATACACATGACTACTAAGAGAAATCCGCTCAACTTCAATTACACGATAAATCAGTCAAACCTTAATGTCGTAAATTCTACCAAATACCTAGGAGTTACAATTACGAACAACTTTGACTGGAGAGAACACACAGAAAATATTGTGGGGAAGGCGAATCAAAGGTTACGTTTCATTGGCAGAGAGCTTCGAAGACGCACCAGCTCCACCAAAGAGACTGCCTACATCACACTTGTGCGTCCTCTCCTGGAGTACTGTTGCCCAGTGTGGGACCCTCACCACGTGGGACTGACGGAAGACATTGAGAAGGTTCAGAGAAGGGCAGCTCGTTTTCTTTTATCACGTTACGGGGGGGGGGGGGGGGGGGAAAGCGTCACGGAAATGTTGCATGAATTGGGGTGGAAATCATTAAAAGAAAGACGTTATTCATTGCGGCGTGATCCGTTTGCGAAGTTTCAATCACCGACTTTTACTTCTGAATGTGAAAATATTTTGCTAGCACCCACCTACTTAGGGAGACATGACCATCCGAATAAAATAAGAGAAATCAGATCGAAAACGGAACGATTTAGGTGTTCTTTCTTCCCGCGCGCTATTAGAGAATGGAACGGTAGAGAAAAGTTATGAAAGTGGTTAATGAACCCTCTGCCAGGCACTTAAATGTGATTTGCAGAGTATCTATGTAGATGTAGATGTACTGAGCAGGAAGAACAAGGGTCGTCACGTGTTTCTATTCTGTGCTCCCGTCTCGTCGTCATTCTACTTACAAGTGTCGACTGCAGTATGTTATATCCACCGTGGTAGTTTTTTAATTTAGACTATGAGTGTTTCAATCTTCTTTCTATGTTGCATGGACAGTTTAATGAAACGGTTTTCACTGGAAATCCATTGTGTTTTCATGAGGAACCACTTCATTCTGTGAAAACAGGAGTTCTGATTGCAATGTTGGATTGTGCGTCCTGTATTTATCTACGAAACAATAAATGCACAACGATATTGCAGTGATATTCTGTACCCATTTATAAGAGAACTTGAGAGAAATAAAACACTGAACGGCTATTTTCAACAAGATGGTGCAACCTCGCAGTAGCTCACGTTTCAATGTCACCACATGGTAATGTTTTTGATGATCACATAGTTTCACAGGGACGCTGGCTTCCACAATTACCTAACACTACCTAACTTTTTCTTCTGGGATGCAACGAAATCAGCTGTCTACAAAAGCCGTCCAAAATCCATCACGGAATTGAAAACTGCAATATCCACTTGCTCTGCTTCTGTTACAGAAGAAATGTTACAGCTTCTGCATCTACATAGATACTCTGCAAATCACATTCAAGTGCCTGGCAGAGGGTTCATTAACCACTTTCATAACTTTTCTCTACCGTTCCATTCTCTAATAGCGCGCGGGAAGAAAGAACACCTAAATCGTTCCGTTTTCGATCTGATTTCTCTTATTTTATTCGGATGGTCATGTCTCCCTAAGTAGGTGGGTGCTAGCAAAATATTTTCACATTCAGAAGTAAAAGTCGGTGATTGAAACTTCGCAAACAGATCACGCCGCAATGAATAACGTCTTTCTTTTAATGATTTCCACCCCAATTCATGCAACATTTCCGTGACGCTTCCCCCCCCCCCCCCGTAACGTGATAAAAGAAAACGAGCTGCCCTTCTCTGAACCTTCTCAATGTCTTCCGTCAGTCCCACGTGGTGAGGGTCCCACACTGGGCAACAGTACTCCAGGAGAGGACGCACAAGTGTGATGTAGGCAGTCTCTTTGGTGGAGCTGGTGCGTCTTCGAAGCTCTCTGCCGATGAAACGTAACCTTTGGTTCACCTTCCCCACAATATTTTCTATGTATTTTCTCCAGTCAAAGTTGTTCGTAATTGTAACTCCTAGGTATTTGGTATATTGTGTTTCGAAACGTGAACAGACGAACTGAATTGGGTATTCAACAAGAGGGAGGACAATTTCAGCATTTAATGCGAAAATTTTGTTAGTAAAAATGAATATTAATGAATTAATAACTTGTATTTCACTGACTCATTTTGGAATATTTACTGCAGCATAGGACACACGCAACTAACAATCATTCGATACTGTGGAGAGACTTTTTTAACACCCCATACATGATATTCCCACCTTTGGTACCTACAACAGAGGCAACGAGTCTTGATTGATTGATTGATTGATTTTTCCAGGGAAGCCAAAACAGTCTTGGACCAACCCGCCACTGCCCACACCGAAACTAAGTTAATTGTGCGGTATCGCTCCCTGTATATCTAGTAAAGCCAACCACTGCCCTTGAACAGTGCAAAGAGTCCCTTTACCAGTTCTTTATTAGACACAATTTCTTCGGGTCTGGTTGTCCCAAATGTTCTGTGCCTTTTACTCTCCAATGCAATGCATTCGAAGATTAGATGTGATGCAGTTTCATCACCGTCATCACAGATCCTACATTTAGGGTCCTCTTCTGTTATTCCCATTGTATGTAGGTGTTTTTTGAAATTCCCATGGCCTGTCAGCAATCCAACCACGAGTCTAATCTCTCTCCTGTTCACACCCAGGATTGCAGAGCTTCTTTTAAAACATGGCTTTGGCATCATTACCGTGCCATGTTTTTGTTGATAGACTTTGGTCCAATATTCTACGTGCTGTCTTCTGAGCCAGTTACGTAGCTCCAATTTGATCATTGTCTTGGTGATTGTCAGGACAGGTTCCGGTCCAATAAATGGAGTCTCTGCCCCCATCCTGCCTGGCAACGAGTCTTAGTAGGGGATCAGACATCTTTATAGGTTTCTGGAGGGAGTTTCTCAGTTCCCGTAAATTCTGGAGAAGGGGCCAATGATGTCAGACTCCATGTTCAATCAAATTCCAGATGTGTTTGACTGGGTTCATATCTGGCCAGATGGGGACCAGCACATCAACTGCACATCAACCTTGTACCACTGCATCACACTGCCGGCCTTGTAAGGGCGCGTTCTCTTGGCGGAAAATGTCAGTGCCTTTGGGAAATAGGTCCGCCAAGAAAGTGGTGAATGTAGTCTGAACAAGTGTACAATATCTCTTGATGTCATGGCACCTTGCAGGAGATCCACTCGGCCCATAGATGCCCATGTGAATGTTCCACAGTGCATATCTGAGCCACCGCCAGCTTCCCTCCATCCCACAGTATAAGTGTCAAATAGTCTTGTGTAGTTCGCGAACGAACTAGTTTGGAAGAGCGCTCCGACAGGCGAACTACGCGAACTAGTTCGCAGATCCCTCGCATCTTAGTTCGTCCGCTCCTTTTCCGAAGACTGACTGGTAACAGCGAGAGGACGCGAGAGCGCGCAGAATCGCGTGATTCCCTTCTGCCAGTTACCGTCATTTCGAGTACTCTGCATGCAAAGTAGTTGAATACCATTGCATCACCCATTCGTGCACATAACTGGCTTATTTGCCAAAGTATTTGATGTCAAATTGTCCAAAAATACGGGTAATAGCACACGCTTTGGCAACACTGATTCATTATATAAAAAAGCTGTCATAAAAAGCTCTTTTAGTAGCGGTAGCAAAAGCCAAAAAGAGCGTACGAACTAGAAAGAGCGGGCGAACTAGAAGGAGCGGCCGAACTAGAAGGAGCGGGCGAACTAGGAGCAGCGGACGATTATGCCAAACGTATCTCGCTCCATAGTTCGTTGGATTCTTTTCCGAAGACCGATGGGCAATAGCGAGAGGGCGCGCAGCAGAATTAAAGATCACGTGTTTGCCTTCTGCTGATGAGTCATTTCGAGGTGAGCGTCTGCCTGCTACATTACACAGTTCAGTGCTACAAAATTTCTATTTTGACGTGTCCTGCACTCTGTAATATCTGACTAATAAATTCCATAATGCCACGACATAGAGATAACTTTAAACTTAAACGCGAGAAATTATCCGCAAACTGTTTCTTTTGGTTCGCGTGATATCGTTATCGGCTCAAGCAGCAAGCGCATGAAGCAGCTAGGTGGGGGCACTTCTCCCTCCACCTGCACGTGCAGACCATGCCGCTATATGTCCAGTAAAAAGTTAAAATTTCAATAGTCTGGTATGGCAATTTTTGAAGTTAAAGTCTTGTAAAGAAATATAGTAACCAGTGGGATGGTACTGAAGTATGAACAAGGTTAGCAGTTGCACAATGATACAAAGAACTATACTTAGTAATTTAAATATGTTTTGGGATTATTGTATCAGTTATTCTTTAATTTTGGGTTCGTTAACATGAAAAATTGAGAATTTTTTGTAGTCCTTTTACATTTTTGTGCCTTTAATTTCAATTCAATGTCTCTGATATACATCGGGACAAAATATATGTCTGTACATTGATTTATTATTTGATACTAATAGCTCCTGTGCCAGATCATTCCTATTAACGTTAATTGCTGAGGTTCTATTCTGCTATTGGGATGTCTCGGCAATATGGATACGTATTTATATAGCGGAAAAGGAAACAGAATTCAAGTTTCTGTTGTGGAGGAAGATGTGCTTTAAGGAAGTTTGAGCTGTCACCGTATCCATTAGGTCATGGTGGCTTAGTGTTTATATCGCTTGCCCAGTAAGAAGGAGGTCCTGTGTTCGAATCCCGGCCACGGCAAAAATTTTAATTCAGTGCCTCTCTTTCAATGTCATTGAAAAATTTCGAAAAATATGTTTCTGTACACTGTTTTATTATATGCTACTTTTATTTTTTACATTTATTGTGCACATTTAACAAGGGGAGGCCGCTAATTGTGAAATTCAGATTTGATTCATACAGCGCATAATGAAAGCTCATGGCCAGAGGTATAATTTGACAAAGCACCAAGATGCACTCAGCCGTTGTCGAGAAAAATCCCCTTGTAAGACCGTTACTGACTCTAGTTGTTCCTATCCTTTGGTGTTTCACAGACGTTTAATATAAATATAGAATTCTGTTTCTTCGGTGTACTGTACAAATTTCGCTCACAATGTGCTGACACGTTTAGGTCAATTTTCCCCGTTGTACCTGCCACTTTGAGAATTGATTTTTCATACAGGTAGATGTAGTTTAGGGGGATACGGTCGGAGTTTCTATTCTGGCCGGAGAAAAGCGTGGTGGGGGGGATAGCTGGTGGATGGCTCGCGGACACTTGGGTGGTGTCACACACGCGACGGAGGCGTCATTAGACGGCATTACGCCGGCTGAGCGCATTATTATGTGGACAGAGCGGCGGCAATTTTTTGATCAATAGGCCGTTAGCGGTAATTCGTGGCCGCTGGCTGCGGCGCTTAATGCACCATCGCGCGCGCCTGCCTGGCCTGTGCCGCTCTGAACATTTCACTGCGGGGCCTGTCCGCTTGAGTGCGCCACGATTAACCAGATTATAAACTATGTAGGAGACCAACCTGTTAGAATCGTGGCGTTGCTAACAACTCTGGGAAAGTGTGACATGGATAGAAACAACGAAACCAGTGGCAGCGGGTCCTATGTTGTTCACTGGTTCAGTGAACCCCCGGAAAAATCCCGTTGTAGAAAAAAGAAAAAAAAAAAATACAACCAAGGTACGTAAATAAAATTAAATTGTTTTTAAACTATCATTCTTGGTTCCGTTCTTTCATGAGATCATTTTATATTCATGTTCCTAGTATTTTTATCGCATGAGAAACGTTTCACGTTCTTCTTTCCACGAATCAGCACGGGTTTAGGAAACATCGTTCATGTGAAACTCAGCTTGCTCTTTTCTCAGATGACATCTTGCGAGCCATGGACGAAGGGTAACAGGCGGATTGTGTTTTTCTCGACTTCAAAAAAGGCGTTCGACGTGGTGCCACACTGCAGACCTAACGAAGATACGAGCTTATGGAATAGGTTCACAGACTTGTCACTGGCCGGAAAACTTCCTAAGTAATACACCGCAGTACGTTGTTCTTGACGGCGAGTGTTCATCAGAGATCAGAGACGAGTGTATCGTCAGGCGTGCCCCAGGGGAGTGTGATAGGACCACTATTATTTTCTATCTATATAAATGATCTGATGGACAGAGTAAGTTGTAATTTGCGGCTGTTTGCTGATGATGCTGTGGTGTATGGGAGGGTGTCGTCTGTAACTGACTGTAATAGCGTACAGGATGACTTAGACAAAATTTCTAGTTGGTGCGAAGATTGGCAGCTAGCTCTCAATGTAGAAAAATGTAAGGAGATGCGCATGAGTAGAAAAAACAATTCCATAATGTTCGAATACAGCATTAATAGTGAGCTTCTTGATGCTGTCGCGTCGTTCAAATATCTAGGCGTAACATTGCAGAGCGATATGAAATGGAACGAGCATGTAAGGACAGTTGTGAGTAAGGCAGACAGCCGACTTCGGTTTATTGGGAGAATTTTGGGAAGATGTACTTCACCTGTAAAGGAGACCGCGTATAAAACGCTTGTACGACCACGTCTTGAGTATTGCTCAAGTGTTTGGGACACGCAGCAGATCAGTTTAAAGGAAGACATAGAGGTGGTTCAGAGGCGAGCAGCTAGATTTGTTACCGGCAGGTTCGACCAATGCGCGAGTGTCACGGAGATGCTCCGGCAACTCAATTGGGGATCGCTGGAAGAAAGACGACGTTCTTTTCGTGAATTTCTGTTAAGTAAATTTAGAGGGCCGGAATTTGAAGCTGAGTGTAGTACGATCTTGCTGCCGCCTACTTACATTTCGCGTAAAGATCACAAAGACAAGATAAGAGAAATTAGAGCTCGTACGGAGGCATATAGGCATTCTTCTTTTCCTCGTTCAATTTGGGAGTGAAATAGGAAAGGAAATGTCTAGTAGTGGTACAGCGTACCCTCCGCCACGCACCTTACGGTGAATTGCGGAGTATGTATGTAGATGTAGATGTAAGTCTCGGAGACAGCACGTGTACGAGTCGTAGCGCGGCCGCTTAATATAGGCGGCAGTGGCCGCAGCGTTGCAATGCGCATGCGCGACTGAGGTTCAGATTCTCTGCTGAACCCCCTGGAGGCAGCATATGGGCGCTCCCGCGGCAGGGAGGAGCGAGGGGAAACGCCGCTTTTAACACTGGCGTTGGAGCTGGTAGAGACGCCAGCTCCTGGCTACTCGAGCTCTGGCGGTTACGAATGGCTCCGAAGCAAGAAAATGGAGCTACTGCGCACCTCGCCTTGCGCATGTGCAAATTCTCCATGAAGGCAATAACCGCCCTTCATGTTTGTTTTTATCGCATTGAAGATTCATCGCCGGCCGCGGTGGCCGAGGGGACTGAGGCGCTCCAGGCACGGTCTGCACGGCCACTACGGTCGGGGGTTCGAATCCCACCTCGAGCATGGATATTTGTGCCGACCTTAGTATAAGGTAGTTCATAAGTAGTTTGTAAGTTTAGCGACTGATGACCCCGTAGTTAAGTCCATAAGCTATACAAACATTTGAACATTTTTTTGAAGATTCATCAAAAACACCTCATATTTGGTAACATATCTTGTAACTGTTAATTAAAGACTTTTCAGCTGTTAAAACTTTCAGAAGATCCGATCATGAATAATACTCAAGTCAGTACTCTCCTCCTAGCAAGAATGGCAGTGTGTTTAATGGCATCGCTCTGGGGTCTCGAAGGGAGTGGGTTCAAGACCGACTGCAAACCATCATTTTAAACTCAATCTTCTTTTTAACAGATATGGAAACAACAATAACTTTTGTTTTATTGCTTGCTACATATACTTTGGACCTTTTTGTAAATGTGTCGGGATTTTGAGGGTAAATGACATTTATACTCTTTGTTGTAATAAATATTTAACTGTTTGAAATGACTTGGGGGAAAGCAGCCTTTGCGCATGCGAAAAGTTAGGACGGGGTGCTGCTTATAGTGGCACGTGACACGAAGGTAGCTGGTCTCTTCATCCTAACAGATTCATTTTGCTACAGTCCCTTAACAGCGTAATCAGTTACTTACTGTGTTTTTGTGTTCACGTACTTATTCATATGTTGTTGATGTTTATTATCAAAGGAAAATGAACAATGTTCATTTCTTTTAGAAACAAATTAGTCAGCAGTAAGGCTGGTGTCTACCAAGTTCCCTGCCAATGTGTGATGGCTTATATAGGCCAGACTACGCGCACTGTTGAAGAACCTTGCAGTGAACACAAACGCAACACACGCCTTTTACAGCCAAGCAAGTCTGCTATTTGCATTTCCACCGGACACTCTATGGATTATGATAAAACGGTAATTTTGACAACAGCAACATCTTTTTGGGACTCCATTATCAAAGAATCTGTGGAAATACGTGTCGCGGAAAATATGATGAATCGGGATAGTGGCTACAATCTTGACAAAGCATGGAATCCCGTCATTACTAAAATTTGCTCAGATCGAAGACGACGGAGAGCGCCGACGTCGGCTGTGAGCGGCAGTGGCAGTGCAGAGGACACAACAGCTGAACTCCGCGGCTCCACCAGCGAGGGCAGTGTGGCCTGTCTGTTTATGTTCTGACGCATGCGCTGTAACCGCCAAGTTTTCGATATATAGTGGGACTCTGGACGCACTCTTCAGTCTTCATCGACTCACCTGAGGATGGCTAGCAGGTGTCTGGCCGAAATATCGTGTGATGTTTTAGACGACGACCCGCTGCATACCCGAAATTTCTATGAAAATTAGTCAGCTTTCAGCTTGAATCAAAAATGTGAAATAAAGAAGCTTGGTAGACCGACGCTTCAGCTCGAGTTGAAGCAAGCGCAAACAAGCCGAGGTAAGGCATTCGACAGACATTGTAAGAAAACAATTGTATGGTGAGGGAGGAGGGGGGCAAACGGGGTAGTTTCCCCCAGCGCCACTCACAGGGATGCGCAACTATCAAGATCCGGCACTGAAAGAAGAGAACCCCCAGTCGTCTGAAGCACGATCTGCCATTGAATGAAATGTACAGATAAGTCTAAGGCATAGTGGCTTCATCTGCATCCACCTTAGCTTTCATTGTTTTCCAGCCGACTGACACAGTGATTTCAACCGGATACGACTTCTGTCCGTCCTGCTTAGTGCTGCCATCTGTGAGAATTTTTTTTGTAACTAAGTCCAGTGTTTTGCTGTCATAAGAAAGCTATGGTGACTGTTTTTCAGTAAATATTTCTGGAGCTAAGTATTTATGTATGAAAATGTTGTAAATACGAGGTACGTCCAGAATATATCCATGCCCGAGGGGGGATTCGAACCCCCGACCGTAGTGGCCGTGCAGACCGTGACTGGAGCGCCTCAGTCCGCTCGGCCACCGCGGCCGGCATTCCTTACTGACCAATCATAATCCCCTCTACTTACTTCTTTATCATGCTCCAGTTGTGGCAAGCCTTTGCGTTCACATCTGACAGTACAACAACTAGGCAGACCACCTTGTTTTAGATCTCATTCTAATGCCACACAAGCATAATGGCCTCATATGAAGCCACCATGGAAATGCGGAGATTGATCTATCTATATTGTTGCGAGCAGCTGTATACGTCCAGAAAGTAAGTTCCGTTTGGTTATATGAAACAAACGTGTACAGATACAGAAAGAAATATTTATTGTACAAAAATCTACATTGTTCAACTACTTTTCTACATAGCTGTCGAAATTTTGTAGGCACTTGTCATAGCGTGGCACAAGTTTCTGTATGCCTTCTTCATAGAAAAAAAAAAGTTCAAATGTTTGTATAGTCTATGGGACTTAACTACGGGGTCATCAGTCCCTAAACTTGCAAACTATTTATGAACTACTTACGAACTAGGACGGCACAAGTATCCATGCCCGAGGGGGGATTCGAACCCCCAACCGTAGTGGCCGTGCAGTACGTGACTGGAGCGCCTTAGTCTCCTCGGCCACCGCGGCCGGCTCTTCAGAGAAGGTTGCCGCCTGTGTATTCAGCCATGTGGTAGCATGTTCTTTCAGCTCATCATCATCGTTGAAATGTTGACCACCAAGGACAGATTTTTAGGTGTAAGAAGAGCTGAAAGTGGCTAGGAGTGAGTTGTCCGGGCTGTACGGATGATGATCAAACACGTCCCAGTGAAATTCACGTAAGACTTGTTTGGTCACATTCGCCACATGAGGTCGGGCGCTATCGTGGAAACAAACACCACCTTTTGATGGAAATCCTCTTCTTACACCTAAAATTTGTCCTGACAACACTTCAACAATGACGAGCTGAAAGAATATGCTACGACATGGCTGAATACACAGGCGGCAGTCTTCTATGAAGAAGGCACACAGAAACTTGTGCCACGCTATACAAGTGGCTACAAAATATCGGAAGCTATGTAGAAAAGTAGTTTAACAGTTGTAGATTTTTGTACAATAAATATTTTTTCTGTATCTGTACACTTTTGTTTTATATAACCAAACGGAACTTACTTTCTGGACGTACCTCGTATACTCCGAAGTATACAACTGCTCGCAACAGTATAGACAGTTTGATCAATTTCCATGGTGGCTTCATATGAGGCCATTGTGCTTGTGTGTCATTAGAATGAGATCTAAAACAAGGTGGTCTGCCTAGTTGTTGCACTGTCAGATGTGAACGCAAAGGCTTGCCGCAACTGGAGCATGATAGAGAAGTGGTAGAGGGGATTATGATTCGTCAGTAAGGAATGATGAAATAGCCTGAATGAAATGGAAAGACAAACGGACTGTTTTTATCAATGTTTCTGAACCGTAAACAGAAAGGAGGCTGATGCCAGTATACAGCAAACTGCTTGTCCCGCCATAGCTAAGACACATCATGCGAATATGGGATTAGATTAGATTAATACTTGTTCCATAGATCATATATACGAAATTTCGTATGTGGAATGTGTCAGTTTAGGAAATGTTGTATACACCTGACAATCAATATTTTAAGGATTTTTTTATTTTTATATATATATTTTTTAAGTTTTATCTAAAAATTCATCTACATTGTAGAAGAAGTTGCCATTCAGAAATTCCTATCTGCCAGATCTTTGATGCTACTTGGTAAGTGACCAAAGACTTTTGTGGCAGCATAATTCACCCCTTTCTGAGCCAAAGCTGTTTGTTGGCAAAGCTGACACGTTATGATCTTGCTATACAATTGACAGAAAAGTCAACAGGTTCTGGCTACGATTGTAGATGTAAAAAGGTAAAGCAGTCAACAATCCGAAGATTGGTTTGAACACCACAGTGCTTTACTAGGCGTGGTCCTGTTTGGAGGTGGTATGCCGTTGCCTTCCTCCGACCTTCGAACTGACTTACCCAGCCAGTTATAGGGCGACCTACAGTTCAACGTGGATTCCGAACCACAGTGAAATTTGTGGGAAGTCCATAGCGAGAGCACTAATTGTAAACCTACGGTTTACCTGGATCTTGTCATCAAAGGTGGACGCCCACTTCGTTCTTCATCGTGCACATCACTACGCCCGCCATTGAACTGTCGGACCCATCTTCTCACCATCGAATCACTCGTCGCATTTGGTCCGTAAACATCGCAAATTTGCCGATAAATTTCACTCGGTTTCAGTTTCCTCGCATTCAGAAACCGAATCACCGACCTGATTTCACAGGCGGCGGGATTTTCGATCAATGCCGACATTTCAAACAAGCACAACAAAGCGTACGTAACTGACAGCGATCTCCAAATGGCGCACGTTCTTCTCCTTGATACTCATCGTCTACAGCGCATATGCGGAACTGCAATCGCAGTGCTGCAGCGGAGATAAATTGAAACGGAACTTACTTTCTGGACGCGCCTCGTATATCATCTTTAAATATATTATATATAGACATGTTTCACATTGACGAGGATCTCCTTAATGCGGATCTATGAAACGAACAACTAATGTAATTTAATCTGAAGGTGATTCAGGTGTCTTTAAGGCTAGCACTGGCTGACTGGACCACTGGAAGTGAAGGTAAGGAGATTGACAACTCAATATTTGCGGAGAAAAACTCTTCAAATGTTTGTAAATGTAAGGGACTCGAAAACTGCTGCGTTTATCGCTCTCTAGGCTTACAAACTACTTATACTAACTTATCCTAAGGACAAGACACACAGCCATCTCCGATGGAGGACTCGAACCTCCGACGGCTAGCAACCGCGCGCTCCGCAACAAGGTGCCCTAAAGCGCTTGGCCACTCCACCGGGGCGAGAAAAACTGTTAGATAATAATGAATCTTTACAGAAAATTTCCACGATTTATTTAATAGTGTGGCCGGAGAACAGCTGTTTTCCGGCCTAAATTATGAAATTCTGCCAAGCAAAAGGCTCCTCTCGCATCTCAAGCTTTTGAAATCAAAGATGCTGAGAGCTCTCATAAATGTCCCAAAACCTGCTTACGCAGCGAAATATTATAACCAAAAAAAGTGTCTCGATAAGCTCAGAAGTTTTTAAAGAATGGTTTTTTTTAGCGCTTTTGTATCAAAAGTTGAACAGTTTTTAAAGGAAAATCACTCGGCGAGAAAAGCCATTATACTATTCCATAATGTTCCCACTCATCACAGTAATGTTGGACTGCGAGATGAGAATTAAGAGCATTGCACCTGCCAGTAAGTGTTCGGCTATTGATCAACCCATGGACCAAGGTGTGTTGGAGGTAGGGTTGACAGGTCGGAAAACTAAAACATCGGGAGAAATTTTTGTAATGTCGGGATTTTGGATTTGTTGACGAGAGAAACGGATACTATAAAGACGAGTGTTATTTTTTTACTGTCAAGTCAACAGTCTACAAAACGACATAACATAGGACGCAGATATATAAATTACACGTAAATTGCACTTTGCAACGTGTATTTTCTGTTGGATCTCACCGAGTCGACCAATTCGGATCATTTTGTAGTAACGAGAAATGTCAAATTAACACAATTTCCATCATAGATCTGCATAATTATTAATTCGTCGGTTACTAATCAGGTTCTACACGATTTCTGTACTTCGTAAATAAATTTTGCACTGCATTTTCCAGGATTCTCTCTCTCTCTTTCTCTTTTTTTTTTTTTATTCTTTATTCTTTGGCCCACTATGAGGTTAGCAAGTATCCTGAGTTTCAGTATTAGTCACCAAATTATCCTGCAACATTCGATTTCCATTTGATTTTTGCAGTAAAAAGGCAGTCGATAGTACAATGTCTGCCATATAAGTCGTCTGCCGCCACTGCAGATGTAAACATCTTTCGCGCCGACCACAGACGCAAAATATCCGACAATAATAATGTTTCGATGCGTATTAGAAAAAACTAAAAGTCACACGGTATGCAACCAATTCTTTTCTTAGTCTGCGCTGTTTGAAACTCGGTGCAAATCGTTAGTGCGTGGACTGTGGACTGACATTTGTGCTACAATCATGCTGCAAGTGAAAGAAAAAAAGGCTGTTGATTGCCGAATTGCGATGTTTGTATCCAGTTTGTATCCATCTATTGTTTATTGTAGGCGCTAAACGGATATAGGACTTTTCTAAACTAGAAGTACTCTGTGATCTAACCGAAATTCTGTGGAAGTAGTTTGATGTTAAAAGGTATTTGGGTTCTGAATTCAAATAAACTGGGAATGAAATGAATGAAAACATAAATTTGATGGAATTTTAACTCTTAAAGAGTATGTTATTAATACTACAGTGAAGGAATGAAATGCAGTTCACAAACAAACTCATTTTCTCGACGCACTACAAATTTGGGGCTGGTCCAGAACAGTTCCACTATCAATGAAGATATGTGAGAATGATGTCAATGAGATCGAAACCGGTCGTATTATAAATAAAATACGTCTTCTTCGATCACGACTGTTTTGTATTGAAATTGTTTGTGTGATGAAATATTTGTAAACTTTGATGAGTTACATACTGATCATCGTTCTATTTGGTGTCATTGTAGAGTTTATTCTCTGCCTTACGGCTACAAATGCACCAACAGAACAAGTGTTTCCTTTAATCAACGATATATAGACCAACGAAAATCCTAGACTTAACCTCCAAACTTTGAAACGTTTGATTACTGTCAGCAGTCAACAATCCGAAGATTGGTTTGAACACCACAGTGCTTTACTAGGCATGGTCCTGTTTGGAGGTGGTATGCCGTTGCCTTCCTCCGACCTTCGAACTGACTTACCCAGCCAGTTATAGGGGGACTTACAGCTTAACGTGGGTTCCGAACCACGGTGCTACTCGGTATTTTTCACATCAACAACACTGCCAGAGGGGAAAAAAGTTGAAAGTGACAGATAAAAATCCTAGGACCTAGCGGGGATCGAACCCGGGACCTCTGGAGTTTTAGTCTAACACTCTACCACTGTGCTTTTTTTTTTTTTTTTTGAACAAAGCTTTATTTACATGAAGTATTTACATCATGGTTGTGAGAAAAATTACAATTTCATTTTATCTGGTTGTAAAAATTACCAGCAATCTTAAGGTAACCAATGTTTTCTCATCGTTGAACTACAGGAATGTAATTATGCTGCTGCAAATCTTAAAACTATATAGAAGTGTTATGGTCATACAAAAGTAGCATACAGAACTTAAAAGAGTATTTCTATCTGCATAAAAGAAACCACAACAGAACAGTTCTGCACATTTTCAATACTGGAACACTAATAATCAAATGCCCTAAATCCACTGAATTGTGCATCTTGTTTACAACTGCAAAATTATGAAAAGTCTGAAGTGAAAACTCACTTTTTTAACAAAAAAGTATATACTTTTATCACAAATAAAACTGTCCTGTAACATGCAATATCAACATATTTTCATATAAACTTAAGGTTATTTTAGTGCTATAATTATTATCTATAATACACATTTACAATTAAATCCCTTAAAACTTTCAACCTTTGAAAAACAAAACCTCACTAACATCCTTAAACCTATTTATATACGACTTCTTGTAAGCATCTCACTTTTTTAACATTTAGGTATCTTTATTTCAATTTTATTTACTTTTTTTGGATTTTTTTTTTCATTTTACTTTTTCTTAAATTTTTTATTTGTTTGTTCAACTGTAGGATACTCACACACACAGAGAAAAAAAAATAAAGGTAAGTTTTACAATTTGTCTTATCATCTTCTGTGTTGAACAAAAAACTTAAGTAAATTCCTTGATACTGGGGAGTGCATTCTCCGTGGTTGAACTTTAACCTACTCCTTGTTTCTCAAATATGATGTCTAACATGTTGCCGTGGAGCCGCACGTTTGATTACTCCAAAATATAATTTTAATGAAAGCTGTGTAGCTTCCTGTGATACACTTCCGAGGAATTCTAAAATGTTCAGTTAATTTGAGTGCAAAATACGCCTGATTATGTTTCACCATATTTAGAGCAAAGTATTCATAGCTTTATTTCACCATTATCATTTGAGTGTGAAGATATTGACTGTATGACTATTTGCCCTTCTTAGTTTTAACTCCTTGTTGCCATCTACAACACACAGTGGCAATGAACATACAATTAAATAAACAAAAGCAGAAGCGCATTTTTACAAAATGGGAAAGTGAAAACTGTAACCGAACTCTGGTGTTCGTAATTGTAGGTGAGACTATTAGACACCAAAATACTTGAAATTGCATTAGATTACAATAGAAATCATTTCTCATCCATTTTGACAAGCATAACCTAATAATAATAACTTAATTATGACTTTATACATACGATTGTCTTTTGTAAACAAAAGGGAAGAAGCTGACTGGGGAAGGGGAAAACCCATCTTCACCAATGTTTGCCGGAAGTTCAAACGTTCACTGTCAAATTTGGGGCACCTGAATAGGATGTGGTTGCCATCAGCTTCCGTTTTAGGATCACACTCACATGTCGCCGGATCGTAGACGTAGATCCGATGTAGATGTTGTGGATAAGAGGCGTGATTGAAGCGAAGTCGAATGATAGTAGAAATCGCGGATCGGTCCACATGAGTCCTCATAAACCACGGATGCGTAGAAATCCGAGGTTGCAGCACAGCGTAAGAAGCGCCTTTCATTCGTTGGGAAACGTTCCACGTATGTTGCCACTGTTCTTTTGGGTGTTCCTAGACCTCAGATAAGAAGTCTGTGTACGGTAGTTGTAGGTCCAGGACAGTTCCTAAGGATGTCGCTTGTTTAGCCAATGCATCAACTTCCTCATTATAGCAGATACCAGCGTGAGAAGGCACCCACTGCAAATTAACTGTCCGTCCCGTATTTGTACAGCGAATATGTGCCGAAATCACATTCAGAATATAGCCGTTGGTGTTTTTGTTCCATCTCCAATGTTCAATAGTTTGAACTTTGAGAGTCAGACACAGTTCATATCTTCGAGGAGGAAATGGTAGAAACAAACTTTGCTTCTAGAACTTCCACTGTCTCCGCTGGAAATATAGAAGTATTCGTAGGCAGTTTGAAGGTTCTCCGAATCTGAATCTGAGGGCAGAAAAAGGCACATCAAGTACACTCTTCTTGCGGAATTTGGGACACATCTGTATATACACAAAGAAAATCAGGCCAGTGAGCTGCAACGAGGCGACTGAATCCGTTATTGACAGTGTTACTTCCTAAGCAAGTCATATCAAAATAGAAGACTGGAATCTGGCAGCCAAGTGTTCGTATCCAAAAGGAGGTGGATGCGGTGAACAACGTATTAAACGTATCATACATAGGTGACCAAGTATCGAAGCGGGTACGCCGGCCGCAGTGGCCGAGCGGTCTGCGGCGCGCCAGTCGTGTTCTGCACGGCCACTACAGTCGGGGGTTCGAATCCCCCCTCGGGCATGGGTGTTTGTATCGTCTTTAGTATAAGGTAGTTCATAAGTAGTTTGTAAGTTTAAGGACATGATCCCATACTTAAGTCCAATAAGCTCTACAAACATTTGAACATTCTTTGAAGCTGGTACAAATGTCGGGAGGTATATTCCTTATCTAAGAGGCAATCCATAGTCGATAAAGGGTTTGTCTGTTTCTGCAGACTGAACTGTCCATGAAAGCCTTACCCTGAAAGTAGAACTTATCTGACAACATTTGGCGCCTAATGCTCAAGGGCATTTCTCCTGCTTCCACATACAGGGCGTTGGTGCGCGTAGACCGCATGGCTGCAAGACAGGTTCGGATGGCTCTATACCGAAGAGTATCGAGTTTCGAGAGATGAATCTTTGGTGCATTGTGGTACAGATGACAGCCATAGTCAAGTGGAGTAATCCCTCCATACATGGTTGCATGTTCCGTTAATAAATCACAAAAAATAAAGAAATGTGCGCTAAATTTCTTATTATTAAGTTGTATAGCTGGTAGATCCCGCTTTTTGGGACTGAAAATGTGGTCACCCTAACTTACTGTGCTAGCAGTGTGGTGCCGGACACAGCCGTGCAGATCGTTAAGCACGAAATGTCGAAGGCCGTATTTTCTTTTTCCTCCTTTTTTTTTTCTTTTTTCCCTCGGCTCCTCTTCGGCGTTCGGAGCCGTCCTTTCGCGTTTCACCCGGCGCCACAGCGAAGTATCCATTACGTGACAGGCGGCCGGTTAATACCCGCGCCAGTCATTTGTTTCCGCGGCAGGGAACGCCCCCTCTCTCAGACCGGGGGGTGGGGGGGGGTGCTCTGTGGGCGAAGCCACAACACCGCAGCAGCGAGCCAGGCTGCGAAATGACGGACGCGTCTGCCGTGCGTATTGTTTCCCGAACAGCCGACTGTCGAACGAACGGCACCGCATAGAGTCTCGCTGGACGCTTGCCGATCGGAGCGTAACAATAACGCCACCGTCAAGCGGCGCTGCGCTCACACTATAGTCGGCCTCACGCAGGAAGGTGGCCCAGTTGTCAGCCGTTCTGCGCATCCCCCTCCATTGTGTTTTTCTCGACTTCAAAAAGGCGTTCGACGCGGTGCCACACTGCAGACTGCTAACGAAGATACGAGCTTATGGAATAGGTTCACAGATTTGTGACTGGCTGGAAGACTCCCTAAGTAATAGAACGCAGTACGTTGTTCTTGACGGCGAGTGTTCATCAGAGACGAGTGTATCGTCAGGCGTGCCCCAGGGGAGTGTCATAGGACCGCTATTATTTTCTATCTATATAAATGATCTGATGGAAAGAATAAGTTGTAATATGCGGCTGTTTGCTGATGATGCTGTGGTGTATGGGATGGTGTCATCTGTAACTGACTAATAGCATACAGGATGACTTAGACAAAATTTCTAGTTGGTGCGAAGATTGGCAGCTAGCTCTCAATGTAGAAAAATGTAAGGTGATGCCCATGAGTAGAAAAAACAATCCCATAATGTTCGAATACAGCATTAGTAGTGAGCTTCTTGATGCTGTCGCGTCCTTCAAATATCTAGGCGTAACATTGCAGAGCGATATGAAATGGAACGAGCATGTAAGGACAGTTGTGAGTAAGGCGGACAGCCGACTTCGGTTTATTGGGAGAATTTTGGGAAGACGTACTTCACCTGTATAGGAGACCGCTTGTACGACCACGTCTCGAGTACTGCTCAAGTGTGTGGGACCCGCAGCAGATCGGTTTGAAGGAAGACATAGAGGCGGTTCAGAGGCGAGGAGCTGGATTTGTTACCGGTAGGTTCGACCAATGCGCGAGTGTCACGGAAATGCTCCGGCAACTCAAATGGGGATCGCTAGAAGAAAGACAATGTTCTTTTCATGAACGTCTGTTGAGTAAATTTAGAGGGCCGGAATTTGAAGCTGAGTGTAGAACGATCTTGCTGCCGCCTACTTACATTTCCCGTAAAGATCACAAAGACAAGATAAGAGAAATTAGGGTTCGTACGGAGGCATATAGGCATTCTATTTTCCCTCGTTCTATTTGGGAGTGGAATAGGAAAGGAAATGTCTAGTAGTGGTACAGTGTACCCTCCGCCACGCACCTTACGGTGAATTGCGGAGTATGTATGTAGATGTAGATGTACCACACTGGCAGCCAATAATGTTCATCCTGTAGACGCATGGCTGGCCGCGAGCAGGGTTGCCATCCGTACGAGCCGGCCGCGGTGGCCGAGGGGACTAAGGCGCTCCAGTCACGGTCTGCACGGCCACTATGGTCGGGGGTTCGAATCCCCCCTCGGGCATGGATATTTGTGCCGTCCTAGTTCGTAAGTAGTTCATAAGTAGTTTGTAAGTTTATTGGCTGATGACCCCGTAGTGAAGTCCCATAGACTATACAAACAAAACCATACGTACGAGGTTCCTCGTACAAATACGAGATTTGTGGTCTACTCTTCTAGGTACGAGGGCAATGTCAACCTCGTACAGTTACGCATGAGATTCCTACATAGGGATTTTTTTTCCTTTTGTCCACATCCCTAGTATAGTGGTCAGCGTGCATTTATAAAGCCTTATTGCAAATCCCTGATGCTACCAAAAGTGAAATAAAATTATATGACCGTATGGGAAAATTTTTTTCTTATGACAGTATTATCGCAGCATGCTGACGTTTCCCAAGCCCCTAGTGTTCCAGCAGCTGTCAGTTTCCAGCAAGCTGCGTATGCGTAGAGCTATTATCCGATTTCAGCAGCATCTCTGCACGTGCGCAGTTTGCTGGAATCTGGCAACTGGCAGCTGCTCGAGCCAACCTCTTATAACCAGGTGGCGTTGGCGAGACGAGGAATGTGTGCAAAACAAGGGGGTTACAGAAAGAACCTAAAAGAAAAAAAATGTTCAAATGCTTGTAAATCTATCGGACCAAACTGCGTGGTCATCAGTCCGTAGCTTACAAACTACTTAAACTAAGGTAAACTAACCTAAGGACAAACACACACACCCATGCCCCAGGGAGGACTCGAACCTCCGACGGCGAGCAACTGCGCGCTACGCAGTGAGGCGCCTTAGACCGCTCGGCTACACCACCCCGGTGAAAGAACCTCCTTGGGCAGAATTCGTGTTTAGAAAAAAATGGCCACTGTATTTGTTTAATTCAAATTTTGTAAATTGACAGATACCTGTTAAATTCATATTCATCTAATATGTCTTATTTTTGATTGAATAACGTTTTAAATGCTTGATATTATAAATTTCTTTTTAAACCTGGAGCAGTGCTCTGCTAATCCCCCCCCCACCCCCACCGAGACCCAATGTACGAGGTTTGAAAGCCAAAATCCAAAATACGAGATTTTTAGTTGCTTATGTACGAGGGAAAAAGATTTTTGGATGGCAACCCTGGCCTTGAGTTACGTAGTGTTTCTCCACTTTTCTCGGTCGGCCGTAGCTCCTCCTCTCCCCTCCACGCTTCCCCTATCTTTTCACCCCTATGCGCGGAAACGTCTTCCTACATGACGCCAACTATAGGCGCTACGGCAACACAACGTCTCTTCACTTAGCCCTGTACAGGGTCAATTGAAGTCAGCGGTACGACCCGTTGGCTTCGACAATTGACGTCATATCTAAGGCGATAGTTTGTTTACTAGCGAACATAGAATATAGATTACGATTTTGTGTTTAAAAAGTATTCTGTAGCTTCTCTCTGATAGTGGAGTACAGGTTAACAAAGACTTTTTTTTATCGCAAGTGAGTGCCGAAGGCGCGAATTTCTGAAGAGTGACCTGTGATGGATGGTACATTCTGTTGTGTTAATCTGTAAATTTACGACGATAATGACGGATTATTTATTATCTACAATACATAAGCTTTACAATATAAGCATGTATATACAATAAGTGTATTAGCAATTGCGAATATTAATCAGCATCAGCTGTATGGTGTAATGGTGACATATGAAAATTTGTGCCGGGCCGGCTTAGTTCTATCAATAAACTCGGACACTGCACATCATATTTAATAATCCCGTATGTTTATATTTGTTGATCGCGTTGGTTTTGCTAGTTGCTATCTACATAGCGTATCTTGTGAGACTCACATATGACGTCACTAGTCAAAGCTCATGAGTTATATAGCAGTCTTTATTTATGCCCCTGTACCAATCGGTGAAAGTCAGTTTATGACTCGTTTCTTGATTAAAGGAATGACGCTACCACAGCTCCTCCTACCTTATGAACCAATATTTTTTTTAATAGAATGCATCATAAAACGATCAGCTGTTTATTAATTCCTTGAAAATCAGAAGCTGTACCCTTTTATCCATGATGATGATCTACGTACGAAACTAGTTGATTTTATGGACTTAACAGCTGATTATTCCAAGATGCATTTTACGAAATACTAGATAAAAACCCGACGTTGCACGGGTATTTATTTATTCAAACCTTGAAGTAGTGCTTCTGCTATCCCTTCTCTCGATGCCCTTTCTTTCTCCTTTTTCTCTAAAAACATATTATATGTATGGCAGAATATATAAGAAATAATGCTGTCTTGCAAAATGTACCAAATTGTAAGTGCAGTATCGAAACCAAGAAAGGTAGTAATCAAAATACAAATAATATGTAGCATTCACACATTAGGTTGTGGAAATAAAATCCGCTACCAGTCACAATTATTGGCGGTTTATTAAAACACTCTACGGTCGGGGGTTCGAATCCCCCTCGGGCATGGATATTTGTGCCGTCCTAGTTCGTAAGTAGTTCATAAGTAGTTGTAAGTTTAGGGACTGATGACCCCGTAGTTAAGTCCCATAGACTATAAATCATTTGAACATTTTTTTATTAAAACACTACCGGTTTCGGGCTTGTGCCCATCCTCAGGTGTTTACATTCAGTGTTGTTGAATATAAGTATCCAGTTCGTATTCGTGCATTTCTCATGGATATTTGTTGAGAACATTGTAGTAATAGTAACATGATGCTAATTTGCACTCCCATGTTTCAGGTTTTGCACAGTACACAGTACACTCTATAACTGTCACTCCAAACATCGCAATGTTTACATTTAGGCATATGTTATGGTCATATGTTTGACAATAACATATATGCTATGGTCATATGATTGACCGTAACATATGCCTAAATGTAAACATTGCGACGTTTGGAGTGACAGTTATAGAGTGTACTGTGTACTGTGCAAAACCTGAAACATGGGAGTGCAAATTAGCATTATGTTACTGTTACTTCAATGTTCTCAACTAATATCCATATGAAATGTACGAATACGAACTGGATACTTATATTCAACAACACTGAATGTAAACACCTGAGGATGGGCACAAGCCCGAAACCGGTAGTGTTTTAATAAACCGCCAATAATTGTGACTGGTAGCGGATTTTATTTCCACAACCTATAAGGAACAGTCACGGAGTTCAACATCCATAATGGATAAAATTCATTCACACATTCATTCAATTCAAAACTTGACTACTAATTCATTTCTGTCCATCTCCTCCGCCCCCTTTCTTCTCGTCTCCTCCTCCAGCTACTCCTCTCCCTCATATATATATATATATATATATATATATATATATATATATATATATATATATATATATATGAAAACATACAGAGATGCGCCAAGTTTCATGGTGACTGGTTAAACGGTGTCAAAGTCACAAGGTACTCTCCGCCATGTTAAATTCGTTGGCATGCAGATTATAAAAGTCTCCTTCATGGAAACATACATTTATGTGCTGACTTTCATCGTGACCAGTCAAACAATTTGGATGTTTGTTGTAACGTACCCTCCGCCATGCACCTACGGAGGCTTACGACAGGTAGCCCATGTATTAATGCAGGGTACAAGCTATCTCCATTCCAAATTTCTTTCAAATCTGTCCATCCTTTTCAGCATGAATAAGTATCAGGGAATACGCTACCTCTGTTCCAAATTTAATTCATATCCTTTCAGCCATTTCAGCGCGAAGGCGTAAGTAACGAACTAATTAACTGTAAAGCACCCAACGCCATGTACCATACGAAGTTTATTTTAGTATTCCTGTAACCTTCGCGTGATTGCAAGCAACGAGTTGACAAAGTTTTATCGCAATTGGATGTACGGTATGGCCATGCATAAAATACGAACAAAAAGACATACAAACAAACATTAATTTTTTATATAAATATTAGATTAACTTTGTCGGCTATTAACTCTCACCTAATCAAAACGTTGTAATAAAAAATCTGAATAGCGCTGATGCCAAACAATATTATAAATAGGACAAAGAAAGTTTCCCAATATTCGTAACTGATTCTTATTGAATATCGAAACTGCATTTTCATGCTGCAGTTCATGCACAAAAGAATAACATGGCAGTTCATTTCAGTCTAAAGGACTTGATGTCACGTGAAAATATTACAGGTAGTAGTAAATAATTAACACAGAATTTGTCAACTGAAATACCTGAAGAAATTTGATACATATATTGCCGGCCGCGGTGGCCGAGGGGACTGAGGCGCTCCAGTCACAGACTGCACGGCCACTACGGTCGGGGGTTCGAATCCCCCCTCGGGCATGGATATTTGTGCCGTCCTTAGTCTTAGCTAGTTCATAAGTAGTTTGTATGTTTAGGGACTGCTGACCCCGCAGTTAAGTCCCATCAGTTTTACAAATATTTGATTTTTTTATACATCTATTACTAAGTATTTGCCAAAATAAACAACAAATTTGCGAAAAGAAAAAGGTTGAATGTGCCCAGCAAAAAAGTCAACAAATATAAAAGAGTAACACCAAACCCGACAAAAAAACCCTCACTATAAAACACACCGAATATAACAAAAATAGCCCGAAATATGGAAAACATAATACTGAATCTTGCAAAAAATGGTAGTTAAGATGGCGAAAATAGCACTGAATTCGGAAACAATAACATCGAAATCAATCATAAGAAGATAGCACGGTAAAAACAAATTAATTAATTAAAAATAATGTACGGAAATGGCAATAAAAGACGAAAATTGACAAAAATGAGGAACAGTGGAAGTGGAAAAATACCGAATTTGCAGTAAATTAGTACTGAGGTTCGCAAAAAGATACACTACGGATATTGACGAAAAACCCGCCGAAATCAATAAGAAATTGACCGAAACGTGCACAGAATACCGATTTGGTTATAAAAAGATTTTTTTCCTCTCTCTAGTCATCAGTCAGCAAAATCAGACATATTGTCTGTAAGGAGTGCAACTAATAGAATTATGTATGTTAGAGACATTTAAGCATTGTTCTCACAGGCCACAGATGCTTTTTCACTTTTATGGTTTGTCTTTATTATGTACAACTAGTTTCGGAGAAACTATGTCACCGTTCTCAAGTATCTGTACATCAACTAAACAAAATTTTGTAATAAATCTCCATTAGTTCAAAACAATCAACTTAATTAATGACTCTGTTGTCAGAAGTAATTACAAGAAATCCATGTTCCATGTGTTAAGGTTGTGTTACATCCTCCATACAACAAAAAAAACCAAAATAAATAAATAAATAAATAAATAAAAAATAAAAAAGACACCCACGTCTAGGCTGAGCCACAGTTAGCTTTTGATCAAATTGTACATTTGTGATTCATTTTCCACCTGGTATGATGTAATGTTGAAGGTAGATTAAGTGGTATATGCTGTCATGCATCTCGATCATTATGACCTGCTGAACTATGTGTGGTGCTATAACGTTGAAGGTACATTAAGTGCTATATGTTTTCAGGCATCTCGATCCTTATGACGTCATTTCTCAAAAATGTTTGTAAAGCTTGTGGGACTTAACTATGGAGTCATCAGTCCCTAAACTTACAAACTACTTATGAACTACTTACGAACTAGGACGGCACAAATATCCATGCCCGAGGGGGGATTCGAACCCCCGACCGTAGTGGCCGTGCGTGCAGACCGTGACTGAAGCGCCTCAGTCCCCTCGGCCACCGCGGCCGGCGTCGTCATTTCTCCTGAGGGTTTTATAATATAAAGGGAAATGAAACGATTTCACCGTCTTTTGTAAAAAAAAAAAAAAAAAAAAAAAAAAAAAAAAAAAAAAAAAAAATAGCGCATTTGGCCAGAATTTCACTAAACACCGACTTTTTCAAATGTTCAAATGTTTGTTAAGCTTATGGGACTTAACTACGGGGTCATCAGTCCCTAAACTTACAAACTACTTATTTACTACCTTATACTAAGGACGGCACAAATATCCATGCCCAAGGGGGGATTCGAACCCCCGACCGTAGTGGCTGTGCTGACCGTGACCCGATGTTTTCATGCTATTTTTAGCGCTCTGGTTTTTGCGTGCTATTGAATGACTTAAAAAAGTCGCCATGCCAAACATGGAAGTCAGATGTCGACCACAGTTTCAATCTGCAAGACTCTGTGACGCTGCCATTAGTATATGTATCGCAATCGGGCAAACATTGACCGGCTCGATCAAAGACGTTATGTATTTTGCGAGATGATACACTCTTGCACGCCCGTTAAGAGCAAAACCCTTGTCTCTATTAATCAAGCGCCTGCTCAGCTAATCGCTGGGGTCACACTCCAGTCAAGAAGCAAGTCTCTGAACCGGAAGACGACGCGGGACGGGAAGTAATTGATGTGTTTTCAGCAGCCTCGCGACGTAATGTTTACCACTCCTCGCAAATCAACAGCCCCGCCCGTTCGCCAACTCTGGAAAATTTCCTCCCCTTTCCAGCGGCAACCCTTTCAATACGAGTGGCGGGTCGTGCTTTTAAAAGCCGCGTCCCAAAAACTTTTGCCCGCGCTCTACAGAGGCGCGACTGCGAATTGGAAAGAAGACGAGGGAGAGAGAGAGAGAGAGAGAGAGAGAGAGAGAGATCAGCTATTGGAGCCGAAACAGACAAAAGAAGGTGGTGGAAGAGGGAGGGGAGGGGGAGAGTGGGATTGTGAGGAGGGGGGAGGGAAGTAGAGAGACTTTGACAGGTTACGAGCAGTGAGACAGAGAAGAAAGTTTGAGAATATCGCTGAAGGGGTTCTGGCAGGAAAGGACGGAGATAAAGAAACGCGAGAAGAGGTTGCGAGGGTAGTTTTCTAGGAAGGAAAGACGGAGGGGGGTGGGAGGGGGTGGGTTTGACTCGGAAGCCGCGACGACTTTCGGGGTGTCTGGCGCCTGAGGGATGATTAATGCGTGTCAAAGGCGACTTAAAACACGGCCGGGCGCTGTTGTGTTCCGTTATTAGTGGCGCAGATACTTGGCATTCCTCGCGACCTTCGACTGCTGTCTGGCTGGCTAGGGGTGCCGCGCCTGCTGCCGTCTTCTCGAAAAGGAGGCGGTTCTGCAAGAGCCGCGTTCCGACGGCCAGTATCGCACGAGCTGCGTTATACTAACGAGCCCGGCAATACTTTGCAATCGCTAGTAAGTATGGGAATTGGGTATACACCCTCAGATCGTTCTCCTACCCCAGGGCTGGGCACGTGAGCACGAAGTAGAACAAACGCACATTTAAGAGCGACGGAACTTACATGTGCACAATGGTGAATATCACGAAACACAGCTTTATTTAATTAATAAGAGTGCCCCAAAACCACTTAGGACCCAAGGTGAAAAAAATGGTGGTGCTTGTGAACGACCGACCACGAGGATCTTCTTCTAATACAGGGTGTCTCACGAAAGACGCCTGCCAGGCGTCCGCGGATCGCGCGGTGCGGCTCCCGGCCGCCGCCATCGCATCCGCCGGCCACGGCAGCGCCCGTTTCTCGGACTCTATTGTGCCGCAGGCGCATACACTGAGTTAAAATCTAGAAAACATTGCCTTCTGAGTAACCTAAGTTTACCTTTATTTACAGTAGATGTTCAAAATGATGTCCCTCTACAGAAAAGCAGCCTGACTCGACGAATTTCGGCTGCCGAAATCTGGGAAATGACTAGTCCAATCTTTTCTCACGAAACAATAAATTTTCGACAGGTATGTGAACAATATCCTGCAGCCATTATTTCAAGGACTTTCAGCCAACTAAAAGCTGTACTGTTATTTCATGCAGGACAATCCAACACCACACAATGCCAATGCTTCTATGGCAGCAATAAGAAGTGTTTTTGATGATAGAATAGTTGGCTGGCCTCCTCTTCTACAGATTTCAATCCCTGTGACTTTTATCTCAGGGCAATGTTAAAAGACAAGATGTATGCAAGCAATGCCCATACAATCGAAGAGTTGAAAGACACTGATGACTCCTTAGTTAAGTCCCTTAAGCTTAACAAACATTTGATTTTAGTTGGAAGACAGGATTCGACTAGTCATTTCCCAGATTTCGGCAGCCGAAATTCGCCGAGCGTTCGTAAATGTGTTCAAGAGATGTCAGGCTGCTCTTTCCCTAGAGGGACATTATTTTCAACACCTACTGTAAATAAAGGTAAGCTTAGTTTACTCAGATGGCAGTGTTTTTTAGACTTTAACTCAATGTATGCGCCCGCGGCACAATAGAGTCCGAGAATCGGGCGCTGCCGTGGCCGGCGGATGCGGTGGCGGCGGCCGGGAGCCGAACAGAACCCAACAGAACACAGCGATCCAAGGACGCCTGGCAGGCGTCTTTCGTGAGACACCCTTTATATAATGCAGAGTGTCCGTATGTTTCTGTGTTTGTGTGTACGTGTTGCATACTGTAACGATACTGCTGACCCCCTCATCTCAATGTTATCGTACGATAACGTCTGCCTGGTCCTCTCATCTCAATGTTACCGTACGATACCGTCTGCCTCGGACCCAGAATCGTGTGGTTCAATAGTGATAAAAGTTGCGTGTGAAGTTAGTTAAAAACGATATAGCCAGCTTAGGAATCAGTGTAGGACAGCGTCTTGGTGATACTGTGATTAAAACAAGTGATAGATTTCATTAATTAAGAGATTCACATATTTTCTTTCCAGACAGTTCTATAAACAATAGTTGCGTCATTGTATGTTATTTCAAGACTTAAACAGACGAATTTTGTAAAAAAAAAAAAAAAAAAAAAAAAAAAAAAAAAAAAAAAAAAAAAAAAAAAAAACAAGAAAAATGAAAGTTAATAGCATTGTATATATGTTAGGCTCATAAACAAGGTTTGTTGACCAGCTAATTATGTTACTTTCACTATTACATTAATTATCAATATTGTTATTCTTTGTATATATTGACTGAAAAGAGATTTTGAGTATATTTTATGAATGGCCAGAATATTTGATAGTTCAGTATATGTTACGAACATGTAGGATGTACTCATTAACAAATTAATTAACATTTAACATCGTACTTTGTTGTCAACAGAAAGATCGGAAATTTCGTCTTAAAAATACATGCGCCATCTAAAATTATTGTATATTTATTATTTATATTGTGATTATTTTGAAATGTTTTTCTGTTATGTTTGTTAATTGTAAATCAGTATATTCTATTGTTATGAACAATGCTTAATGTAAACGTCATTATTGCCGATGTTATATATTTGCCTCACCGCCTTGCGTGGGGGAGTTCGAGTTTTGTCTTTTGTCGAGTACTTTGGAATCTATGTCACTCTGTGTTTTGAAATGGAAGTACTACCGTTCTGATGTTTTGTATATGTTCTAAAGTTGTTATGTTTTGAAGTTTGGTTTAAATTAAAGAAGAAGTGAAAAATTGTATATATCGAGTATTTATTTCTACCACGACGCCCCAGGAGAATAATGTTGCAGCGAGCAGAACCTCCATACATCGCAATATTGAAAAGATGAGTATCGGTAGAATGAAAAAGTAATTACTTATATAGTATAAAAATACAAATCTACAGTTTTGATCCAATCTTTATGAAATTTTGTACACGTAAGCTCCAATCCATGAGGACGGTCGCTGTAAGTGTAACAATCACCCATGAGATATAGGTCACGCGATGTGACGTCATAAACAATGAGATTCGCGAAAAACTGCTGCATTTAACGATAATGCTACACATTTTTTCCTAAACCACTGGACCGAATTCAACCAAATTCGGTACGCACATTCCTTACTGTGAGGTAACAATTGCTGCAGGGTTAAGAATCACATACGACACATGGTTCCGAAGATATGACGTCGTAAACAATAGGAATCGCAAAACAGACTTTATAAATACGCTATATATGAGAGTACTTAGTGACTTGCAACAAACTTCAAATATAATTTCAACCCTTTATTAAACTTTTTCTCGCTGACAACCATACCAAAACGATGAAAGGAAGAAAGTTTCTCGCTTACTACTTTTCCGTTGTTCATGGAGTAAAAGTATGGCATTCGGTATGACATAACAGTTTATAATTTGTACACTAAAAATTGTAGCCGCAGGAAATTTTACAGACAGTATACACACGTATTACTGAATGTGCGTCCGAAATTGTATCACAGTACGACACGTAGTTCACGAGATATGAGGACATAAACAGTAACATTCATGGCAAACCGCCCCATCACACATCAGGCTTTAATCTATTATTTCTGTACTACTAACTATATTAGTAAAAGATTGTACCGACATGCAGCACTTATACAAATAAATATATACCTCAAAAATTATACAATTTTACTAGATACAATTCAATAAATATGAGATCGTTTATCCTGCGATGGGTAGAAACTTTCATAGCATGCAACACCTTTTAATACATTTACGTATTTACTACTATGACACTCCTGTATTCCAGACAGTTTAAGAAAATTCCTGAAAGCTGTCAGTGCTTTTGACAACTTTGGACCCTGAAACATACACGGCTGCAGGCGAAAGCAGTAGACTTCTATAGAGTTACAATGAAAGAAAGACAATAAAACAGTGTACATCCAACGAATAACCAATATTTTCGATCTACCTATTAACTTAAAGAGATTGTAGTTTCCAGTGAGACTTTCTTTTTCTATTACGATTAGTAAATCACAGGGCAACCTATTAAATAGTTGTTGTTGAATCTTAAAGCAAGACTCACCGCTTCCAGAAACACCTCTGAAGATGTCCACCGTAGCTCTGGACGAAACGTCAGGAGCAGAAATGTTTCTTCGACCACGACCATACAACTCGGAAGTTTCAACAGCAGCTATGTCAGTCGGTCCTGAAAACTTTGACTGCATAACCTATTAAATATTGCAGAGTGGGTTTGACTTGTCCATCTTTCTCGTCAGCTCAGGGGTGGACTCCCCAAAGAATTTATTCATATCAGAGTTTGGACGAGTAACCAGGAATATCGTTGCAAATGATGTGTAACCTTAATAGATTCATTTAATTCAAAACTTGATGATAAACGATGACTACCTTTCTTTGTTTGCAGCGAGTAAAATTTTGATTTTGGTATTTAATATCTCCTATAGGGCGCAAGCTCTCACCGAGCACACGATTTCAGTTAAAGTCAAGAAGCTTCAACTGTATTTCGGAAACAGCACTTCGATCGTCCAGTACAAAACTGTTACATTAGTTTGGTATGTTTAATCATCTTGATGTTGAACCCCCTTTTCTTTGTCTGCGTTTGCTTCTGTATAAGGATCTGTATTGAGCAAAACACTGTTTTATTTTTTTATTTTTTATTTTTATGCCCAGACAAGTTTCGCTACAGTTGTAGCATTTTCAGTGCGTCCTTTTATTACTTTATAGTTGAACAACATATCCAGGGTGTTTCACTAAGTGTGTTTGCCTCTAATAGGTGACGGGAAATTTTAATGCGGTAGGTCAACACAAGAAATGTTACACTTGCTGCGGAGGTATGAAGGTAGTTTATTGTATCATTTTCCAAAGAGTTACACCACAAAGATATAATTTTTTAAATGGAACAATAGTTTTTTTCTATCGTGCATTGGATTCGTTAAAACCAGCTACGTCCAAATCAATTTAAACTACATTCCTATCACTGTTAGCTTGGGAGCTACAACCCTTCAAAGTTTAGGGGGCGGAGGCTACGACAGCGTAGCTGACTGGCTGGTGGTCATGAGACAGTGGGCCGTGCCCCAGGGGATAGCCACTCGGCCAGTCAGATACGCTATCGCAGCCTCCGCCCCCTAAACTTTGAAGGGTTGTAGCTCCCAAACTGTGATAGGAATGTAGTTTACATTGATTTGGACGTAGCTGGTTTAAACGAATCCAACACACGATAGAAAAAAACTATTGTTCCATTTAAAAAATTATATCTTTGTGGTGTAACTCTTTGGAAAATGATACAATAAACTGTGTTCATAGCTCCGCAGAAAGTGTAACATTTCTTGTGTTGACCTATTATAAGTTTCAGAGGCAAACACACTTAGTGAAATATATATTAGTTTTTTCCGGTTATTACAAGTTCATACTGCTAATTATAATTATGTACAAGCCTTTTTTTGTCAAGTATGTGGCCTTCCACGCCCACTCCAACGTGGTGACCATTACAAAAATTCTACTGTCACCTTCGTAATTTGGTTAGTTTGCTAAGGTGGATCACGGGATGTGGGAGCCGCGATGTTATCCGTGCGTGTGGGCACCATCACCCATTAATACGGTGCATCTCGTTAAAACTAGGTTAGACTAGTTAATTTTCCTACATCATCCCTGCAGGTCTTCGTTTACCGTTTGTCATCTGCAACCATATGGCACTTACATGCAAAAATATTTTATGGCGAAATATTTGATATGCTATCTTATGTTATTTTGAAGGTTAGGTGTAGTACTACTTAATTTTACATGAATGGCATCCGTGTGTGTGTTCATTTGTTTGCTAATGATCTATGTTGATTTCTCGACCATTTTGCCAAGGTCGCTGGCTACAAATGCCTTTGTCGCCGATTTTCTTCTCTCTATCACGGCAAACTCAGAGTCCCAGGTGGGAAAGAAGATTCCTTGTGTTGAGTATTCTTGCTTATAGAACATATAAAACAAATTTATTATCAATTCAGGCGTGACACACTGCACCTTAATCTACATATGCATAGTACATAAAGGAAAGAACAACATAACATTTATTTTGTTACTATTATTTTTTTTAGGACACTGGAAATGTGTAATAATTCAACAGCAATAATACCTTAGATAGATTTAAAAGTCAGCGAAGGGCTTAAAATCGTACCTGCGGTGAACGACGGTTCTTAACTGGTGTAACTGTTTTTTTGTGTGTTTCATACGCCAAATCTTTCCTCCTCAATTTCTTCTGTTCATCTCTGAATGATCCACTACCATTCTTCCTCCATCTGCTACCAACGTGTCTTTTATCCGCCATTCCCTAGCATAAGGACATCACATATGTAGACAATGTTATGTGATTGTAGATGATCGTAATATTATGCAGTTATTGTACATATACTTTATAAGTTGAAGAGCAATGATTCACAATAAAGAAGGGAATATAAGTCTTTGCATACACTTCAAAGTGAAACATACACGACTGAATGGCACACTGCACCATTTTTATGAAATCAGCAGGCAACTGCGCACCATTGCAATCTACTGGTGGAAAGTATAACCAGTTGGAATACTCGGTGGATACAGCTCTCTTCATATGTGATTCTCTTCAGTATCTTGCACCTTTCAAACCACTTATCATATTTTTCATGAATTTGGCACTTAGCACCTTTCTACAGTTAAGTATCCAATTGCTTTCGTTCTCAAATAGTTGACGACTAAAATCACGCAATCGCGCGCCGAAAGACGGGGCAGTTCTTATTGTTTATGACGTGATATCGTATGAAGTACCTTAAAGAATAAGTGTGAAACGTGTCCATAAAAATATTTTTGTAAGAAAATGTCTAATATTGTGCCTCCTGTTTTGTGTCGAGTAACTTGCTTGCAAGAAAATGTATAATATTGCTTCTACTGTGTGTATCGATATGTGTACTTAAGTCTGTGAAGTTTCATCGTTGGCAAAGATCATGCATTGCATAGCACTGTAACTCGCGCAGAGAGAGAGAGACAGTCAGACTTGTGGTTTAGCTCGCTTAGAGAGCAAATGTTCAAATGTTTGATAAGCTTAAGGGACTTAACTACGGGGTCATCAGTCCCTAAACTTACAAACTACTCATGAACTATCTAATCCTAAGGACGGCACAAATATCCATGCCCGAGGGGGGATTCGAAACCCCGACCGTAGTGGCCGTGCAGACCGTGACTGGAGCGCCTCAGTCCCCTCGGCCACCGCGGCCGGCGCTTAGAGAGCGGTTGAGCTGTGTGTATGGCTCCGATGTAGAGCAGAGGCTGCTGTGCCAGCAAGTTGATTTGATTGTATTTGGAATATATATTGTATTTTTTATTACTATCACCGCTGGAATGAAGGTAATTGCATTTAATGTCATTATAAAAAGTTGTATTATGTAGGTAATGTAATGGTGATTATTAATAATAAGTAACAAAGTTGACTTTTCTTTCCTGTTTCATTTACGTAGTTAGAAGATGAACCTACTTCCCTCATTTGACAATTAGTTATTAGGGGATTTAAAGTGCAGCACTGATTTTGGTAATCTTGTTAAACAGATGTTATTTGTGCTTTAGTAAATGATTGTTATGCAACACTGCAGTCAATTGAATAGGATACTCAATTTTGATAATCAAGTACTGATCTGCATAAAATTCTCGCATTCAAACATTAAGAAAGTGGTTTGTGGTTTTTTATTATCTTTCTGGCAGTCAAATATTTTGAGTATAGTCATTGTCTGTTTCATATGGTGACTTGCCACAGTTGTTTTGTTAAAAGATCCGTTGCGCACATAATCAGTTTAATGCCCTGTTTCTTATTTAATGGTATATACATCAATATCAGGGCCATAATTAAACCATATTGCTGTGTTAATGAACAATTTTTTGTCTGACTTAACGATAGGTTCAACATCCACAACACACACACACAGCTTTTAAGTGTACTAAATTTGGTTGAAACGAGTGAAATAGCTTTGGAGCAGATGTAGAATATTATCGAATGATGCGGTCGTTTTTCACGAATGTCATTGTTTATGACGTCATGTCTCCTAACGTAAGTGTCGTAGGTCGTTCGTAGCCCGACACTGACAACTGCCTGATAGTAAGGAATGTATGTACCAAGTTTGCCTGAAATCGGTTTCGTAGTTCAGGAGGAGATGTGGAACATACATGCACTCATCAGCCGATTTTATACGATGTGTAGATTCATCAAGCTGTACTTTTATTCGTGAGAGCTGTCAAATGCTTGTAGAAAACAAACGGCCTTGCAATTAAAAATTGTTAATAGCTCCTATATCACGATATATGAAACTATTCCCCGTATACATGGTACAGGTGATCAAAAAGTCAGTATCAATTTGAAAACTTAATAAATCACGGATTAAAGTATATGGAGACATAAAAATTGACACCCATGCTTGGAATGACATGGGGTTTTATAGGAACAAAAAAAAAAAAAAAAAATAAAAAATAAAAAAAAAAAATAAATAAATAAATAAATAAATAAAAAAAAAATAATCTCTTGCGCGCGTCGTTTGGTGATGATCGTGTGCTCATGCTTGGCCTCCCAAGGCCCCCAGACATCAGTCCGTGCGATTATTGGCTTTGGGGTTACCTGAAGTGATCGACCGACATCACTAGGGATGCTGAAAGGAAACATCTGACGCCAATGCCTCACCGTAACTCCGGACATGCTTTACAGTGCTGTTCACAACATTATTCCTCGACTACAGCTATTGTTGAGGAATGATGGTGAACATATTGAGCATTTCCTGTAAAGAACATCATCTTTTCTTTAATTTGTTATGATAATTGCTGCTTTTCTGATCAGATGAAGCGCCATCTGTCGGACATTTATTGAACTTTTTTTTCTAATAAAACCCCATGTCATTCCAAGCATGTGTGTCAGTTTTTACCTCTCTATCTACATTATTCCGTGATTTATTAAGTTTTAAAATTTATACTGACTTTTTGATCGCCTGGTATTTGACGAAAGCCACTTTTGCTCAGACTTAGCCACACCAAGCAGGGCGGCTGTTTAACCCCCTGCGTTACCAGGATCTGGTTTTAATGCTCGCTACTAACACTCGTCTTTTAGGGGGTTTTGATCTTCTGTTACTAACAATCGTCAATTTGGCGAGTGTCATTCCAAACCAACACTGTACCGGTGTACACTTGTTCATCAGTTGTTCCTCAAAACGTCACAGCTCACTGACAATTTGGACGTAGCCGTCAGTTTGACGGATGTTACTAAGCTAGGGTTAAACGAAGCGATGACAGGTACGGCGGAAGGGCCAGTCTAGGAACTTCCGAGGCAGCCTGTGGCTTTACCTGAGTGTGCCGTATTTTTCACAACTGACAACTCATTCCGTTTTCTCTCGAACGTGTCTTCTCACTGTGGTGTCGCACAAGTCCAAAGTGCGCGCCACCTGCTTTCGCCGCGCGCCGCCATGCACGCACGGCGCGGCGTTCTTACGACGACAGCCACGAGCGCCCTCTGCTGCAACTCCGCTCGTGGCCACCGCTGAACGACATCGTTCACTTGGGACTGAGTTAGGAACCAGTAAAGACTTCGGAATCCGATAGGCACCAGTGAAGACTTGGATATCAGTTAGGCACTAGGCAGGACTCTAGCTCAACTATGTATCAACATTCTGCAGTACTATGTAAAAGTTAAGTATTGTATAAATTCTGTGCAATATATATCTCGTTCTAATTTACTCTAGTGTTTCTAGTTTCTGGCTGCTCCTCTCCGTACCTGCACCAGCGTGCTATCTTTATTCCTGTGTCGGTCTCATTCCACTCGGCCACCGACACCTACAACGGAACGAGACACAAAAGCGGCGACGTGGGACACAAAAGTGGCGACGAGGATGGGATACAAAAGTGGCGACGAGGAGTGATAGACGAACCGTGGACCAGCCCGCTTGCAGCAGCCAGACAGCAGTAGTCGGAGCACACAGAAATTGCTCCCGCCCACCCACCCTTATTATAAGAATTTTGGGGGAAGATATTTTGTTACGTGTTTTGTGGACTTTTTTTGTTGCAGCGCGTCCTCTTTCATATTGCATTTGTGTTTTGTTATAATTTACTTGTATGCGCGGCGCCTAATCGGTCAGCATGGCCACTACCCCGAACCCAAACTTAATGGAAATTATTCAGTTACAGACGGCGCAAATAACACAACTCCTGCAGGCTGTGGCCCAGCTCACAGCGCAAGCAGCTAACCAACAACAACAGCCGCCGCTTCAGCAGCCCACACCTGCCGCCGCAACGCTTCCTACGTTTCGCCAGTACAACGAACGTGAGGAAGAATGGAGCGACTACTTCGCACAGTTTCAAGAACTCGTCGCGGCTCATCAAATTACAGGTCAGAAAGTGAAGCATCTGCTATTATCTGTGGTGGGCACCAACACCTTCGTGTTACTGAAAAAACTTTTCGCCGACGTATCTCCTCGTGATGTAGACTTTGAACAAATAGTAGAGGCACTAAATGCTCATTATGAGAGAAAAGTTCTCGTAGCTGCCGCACGGTACCGATTTTTCAGACTTAAAAAATTACCGCAGCAGTCACACCAAGAGTGGATTACGGAATTGAAGGGCTTAACCCGCAAATGTAAATTTACTTGCTCTTGTGGACTTTCTTATAGTGACGTGATGTTGAGGGATGCGATTACGCAGAACATTCAGGACCCTAGAATTAAGGCAGCAATTCTGAAACAGTCTGACCCCTCATTAGACAGTGTACTGCTGCTTATAGATGCGCATGATACTTTTGACTTAGCAGATGTAGAAACGCAAAGCCACAGTGTTAATTCAGTGCGCCGCAACGGACGCTTTCCTAGCCTAGTTCTCAGTATAGCACTAGTGATTCTTATTTTTCTACCGGCCGTGCTGAACAGACAGTGAACAGTAGCCAGTGTAAAAGTGCGACGCAAAGGTCGCCCCGTAGTGTTAGACACAGTGATTTGAATAACGGGCGCCAACGCTCATTTCAGAAAAATGTACGTAAATCTTGCCCCCAGTGTGTGTCTCGCCACAAGCGTGCTCATTGCCCTAGTCGCAACGCAACCTGTTATAAATGTGGCAAATCAGGACATGTACAGTCTGTGTGTATGCAAATTAAAAACTCAAAGAACGGTACCGTTAGAAACAGTGCTTCGCAGAGTGCGAGAACAGTTCATTCTGTAAATGTTTTACGGGCTGTGGAATTGAACAGTGCTTTCCTTGGATCTCAATTGCAAGAAAGTAGTTCTGCGCCTATGGCAAAACTATATAGTGCACCACGTAGCAAGCGCCGACGAGCGACGAGGCTGGGACACAAAACTCACAAGTGTCACAAACGTGCGCATGTTTACAGGCAGCAGTCCAATTGGTTAAACAAGTAGGCTCAACCATAGATATCTTGTAAAAAACACTAAAATATGTCGCGTTTCAAGGGTCAAGCCCTCATCATCAGATAATCTCTACAAGGATCTTAAAACATGACACCATAAAAATAAAGGTAAGGCAAAGCAGTCAACAATCCGAAGATTCCCGCTTTATTTTTTATCAGTGGTTTCTTTATAAAAGATAAAGCGGGAATATTATTTACCTAAAGACGACCACACCCTGTTGTGGGAATGTTTTAACAAGGTACCCTGAAAGCTGGATGCTGTTCCAATTATTATGTAGTCATTTTCTTATGTCATCCACCTGAAGATGCATCTTTACTGATGAGAAACCGGTAGTGTCGGAATAAACACATCTTGACAGCTGTTGCGATTTTATTCTTTACACACCTCCACCTAAGACATCATCGAAGTCAATTTTAATTTTCAATCTTTACTCTTTGAGGTGATTGTGTAGAGAAATCCATACATATGTATTTAAGCCGTGGTTGCGCTTTTAACACGTTCGCTGCCGTTCACGCTCTAGAGCCATGGTGCTAGGTGCCACTTCGCGCTCTGGCGCGTGGTCGTATTTCGACAGTATCTTTTCATAGTTTTGCGCCACTGAATGTTTTAGTTTTAGATTTCAGTTTTTTATATGGTTTTTATTTGCATTTGTATTTTTGTGAAAAAAGCAAATGAACAATACAAACAGTACATAAATCTATCATGACATCGTGAGAATCGTGTGTGGCTCGTAGCCGGTAATGCAAACGCGGAAATCTGGAAGCACGTACGTGTGCATATCACTTGTACTCTTCGCTGAGCGCCTACCAGAGTGTACAGGTTTATTAGACGACGCCAGTTTACAACAACCCGTAATAGGCTTATAGCTTCCCTACTCATCCTCATGTTTATAAACGATTTAGGAGACAATCTCAATAGCTCCCTTAGACTGTTCGCGGATGATGCTGTCGTTTATCGGTTAGTGAAGTCAACAGAGGATCAAAAGCAACTGCAAAGCGATTTAGACAAAATTTCTACATGGTGCGAAAATTGGCAATTGACACTAAATAAAGAAAAGTGTGAAGTAATACACATGACCACTAAAAGAAATCCGCTGAACTTCAATTACGCGATAAATCAGTCAAACCTTAAAGTCGTAGATTCTACCAAATACCTAGGAGTTACAATTACGAACAACTTTGACTGGAGAGAACACAAAGAAAATATTGTGGGGAAGGCGAATCAAAGGTTACGTTTCATTGGCAGAACGTTTCGAAGATGCACCAGCTCCACCAAAGAGACTGCCTACATCACACTTGTGCGTCCTCTCCTGGAGTACTGTTGCCCCTTGTGGGACCCTCACCAGGTGGGACTGACGGAAGACATTGAGAAGGTTCAGAGAAGGGCAGCTCGTTTTCTTTTATCACGTTACGGGGGGGAAAGCGTCACAGAAATGTTGCACGAATTCGGCTGGAAATCATTAAAAGAAAGACGTTATTCATTGCGGCGTGATCTGTTTGCGAAGTTTCAATCACCGATTTTTACTTCTGAATGTGAAAATATTTTGCTAGCACCCACCTACTTAGGGAGACATGACCATCCCAATAAAATAAGAGAAATCAGATCGAAAACGGAACGATTTAGGTGTTCTTTCTTCCCGCGCACTCTTAGAGAATGGAACGGTAGAGAAAAGTTACGAAAGTGGTTAATGAACCCTCTGCCAGGCACTTGAATGTGATTTGCAGAGTATCTTTGTAGATGTAGATGTAAAATAGGACGCTAGGTCGTAGCATGCGCCATAGCGTGAGCGGCACCTGACTCAAGTAACGTTTACACGCGCCAGAGCGTGAACGCCCGCGAACGTGTTAAGAAGAAAATTGTTTGTTTCTTTTTTTTGCGTGATATCGTTAACGGCTCAAGCAGCAAGCGCATGAAGCAGCTAGGTGGGGGAACTTCTCCCTCCACCTGCACGCGCAGACCACGCCGCTAAGCCGTCACTGGGAGCGGACGAACTAAAAGAAGGAACTAGTTCGCGGCAGAGCCGCGAACTAAAGTGAGCGCTCCCGATCGCGAATTATTATGCGCAAGTCTAGTGGCAAGTGTGACTGTGCCTGGGAGTACGACAGCGCGGCCACGGCAAGTAGCGAGTAGGAATGGGAAAAACCGACCGGTTAAAACCGATACCGGTATTTTAGTTTTGAATAACCGATTATTTTGGTATTTATTTAGTGTCGGTTGTATCCGGTTTTTATAGTTATTGCCAAGAACCGGGTAAAAACCTGGTATGACTGCTTCCTGTAGTAGTGGTTCAAAATGTGTTTTTTTTTGTAAATAATAATCTGATGATGATTGATTAAATGTGCCGAAATCGGCCATTTTAATAAATGAGTTTTCTTGACTGCTTTTACTATTGGATATTAAACAACAGAGTGTTGTTAGCTCCTCAACACGTTGGTTATAACTTTAAATGTATTATATTTCTATGCCAATAATTTTTATTAATGTGATTGCTTGAAAGTTAATGTGTTGCCTCGCGAGGTAGCCGTGCGGTCTGAGGTTCCATGTTACGGACTGCGCGGCTGCTCCAGTCGGAGGTTCGAGTCCTCCTTCCTCGCTCGGTCATGGGTGTGTATGTTGTCCTTAGCGTAAGTTAGTTTAAGTTAGATTAAGTAGTTTGGAAGTCTAGGGACAGATGACCTAAGCAGTTAGGTCTCGTAAGAAGTCACACCCATTTGATCGTTGTTTGAGCATGTGGTATACAGCTTTTCTAGTTCAATTTGTGTAAATTTAGACTGACAACAATCATACTGTTAGTCGGAACTGCGACTTTATTTTTCGAAATACTTCTGCAGCACTGACTGAAGTTCATGTACTGACTGTAACTTATATACATTCTGTATATAACGAGATATTCATATACGCTGGCTCACAAGTCCAACTTAAGGAATAGATGGAAGTAATAGGCCAGTACATTTGTATGCTTCGTATATCGTCTTCTACGGACTCCTGGCTAGGCTTACACACACTCAAGAAGGCGTAGTATTGGGAGGGGATCTTGCAAAATATGGAAAGACTAGTGATTTGTCGTATAACGTAGAATTACCTAAATTTTAACCAAATTTCCTAAGTTTCGGTTTGGGCCGAAACTAGATGAACCGAAAATTCGATTACGGTTTCTGTTTCGGACGCAAATTATCTTTCGGTCGAACTCTGCTGGAAATAATAGCAATAAAAAACCGAAAACCGGTTATTTAAAAAACCCGGTTATCTTGAGCAGTTTTTACAGAGCGGTTAAACTGAAGGTGAAAAGAACCAGAACATTAACTGGAGAGAACACATAGAAAATATTGTGGGGAAGGCGAATCAGAGGTTACGTTTCATTGGCAGAACGTTTCGAAGATGCACCAGCTCCACCAAAGAGACTGCCTACATCACACTTGTGCGTCCTCTCCTGGAGTACTGTTGCCCCTTGTGGGACCCTCACCAGGTGGGACTGACGGAAGACATTGAGAAGGTTCAGAGAAGGGCAGCTCGTTTTCTTTTATCACGTTACGGGGGGGAAAGCGTCACAGAAATGTTGCACGAATTCGGCTGGAAATCATTAAAAGAAAGACGTTATTCATTGCGGCGTGATCTGTTTGCGAAGTTTCAATCACCGATTTTTACTTCTGAATGTGAAAATATTTTGCTAGCACCCACCTACTTAGGGAGACATGACCATCCCAATAAAATAAGAGAAATCAGATCGAAAAAGGAACGATTTAGGTGTTCTTTCTTCCCGCGCACTATTAGAGAATGGAACGGTAGAGAAAAGTTATGAAAGTGGTTAATGAACCCTCTGCCAGGCACTTGAATGTGATTTGCAGAGTATCTATGTAGATGTAGATGTAAAATAGGACGCTAGGTCGTAGCATGCGCCATAGCGTGAGCGGCACCTGACTCAAGTAACGTTTACACGCGCCAGAGCGTGAACGCCCGCGAACGTGTTAAGAAGAAAATTGTTTGTTTCTTTTTTTTGCGTGATATCGTTAACGGCTCAAGCAGCAAGCGCATGAAGCAGCTAGGTGGGGGAACTTCTCCCTCCACCTGCACGCGCAGACCACGCCGCTAAGCCGTCACTGGGAGCGGACGAACTAAAAGAAGGAACTAGTTCGCGGCAGAGCCGCGAACTAAAGTGAGCGCTCCCGATCGCGAATTATTATGCGCAAGTCTAGTGGCAAGTGTGACTGTGTCTGGTGTGGTGTGGCACAAGTCCAAAGTGCGCGGCACCTACTTACGCCGCGCGCCGCCATGCATGCACGGCGCGGCGTTCTTACGACGTCAGCCACGAGCGCCCTCTGCTACAACTCCGCTCGTGGCCACCACTGAACGACATCGTTCACTTGGGACTGAGATAGGAACCAGCTAACACTTCGGAATCAGATAGGCACCAGTGAAGACTTGGCTATCGGATAGGCACTAGGCAGGCACAACTATGTATCAGCATTCTGCAGTACTGAGCTATGTAAAAGTTAAGTATTACTAAGTCTCTAAGAAATATATATCTTGTTCTAATTTACTCTAGTGTTTATAGTTTCTGCTGTCCCACTGGTTGGTCACCTCCTACCTGCACAAGCGTGCATCCTTTATTCCTGTGTCGGTCTTTCTACTCGGCCACCGACACCTACGACGGAAACGAGACACAAAAGCGGCGTCGAGGCTGGGACACAAAACCTGGGAGTAGGACAGGGCGGCCACGGCGAGTAGCGAGTAGCGAGTAGGGAGTAGGGGGAGTAGGGCATTCCGCAAGCGCCGCGACGCGCGTCTGAGCCGGAGACCGCGAATAGCGCCGGAGGGTGGAGGGTGTGAGGGCAGGAGGGTGTGAGGGTGGAGGGTGCAGGCCGATCAATCAGGCAGGCGGCGCTCGCATTAGCCGCATGCCTGCCGCCCAATGCCACTGTCTGCGCGCTGATGGATGGCCGCGCCAAGCCAAGCCGCGCGCCACAGACCAGACCTGTCGATAGACCCGATCCGGACGCGAACCCGGCACCGCAGGCACGCAGGGCCCCCCAGTCGGCGGCTCAAATTTAATAGACTGGCCGACAGCGGAAACCGACGCTTCTACACCCGGCATTGTAACTGTTCTCCACCTACATCCCTACTCGGCGTACCGATGCACAGGTTACTACAATATTCAATTGAAGGCCTATATCACTGACGTCGATTTGCAGCAGGATAATACAACAGGCGTTTCCAGGAGATGTGATAGGACCACTGTTACTGTTCAAATGTTCAAATGTTTGTTAAGCTTATGGGACTCAACTACGGGGTCATCAGTCCCTAAACTTACAAACTACTTATGAACTACTTACGAACTAGGACGCCACAAATATCCATGCCCGAGGGGGGATTCGAACCCCCGACCGTAGTGGCCGTGCTGACCGTGACTGGAGCGCCTCAGTCACCTCGACCACCGCGGCCGGCACTATTACTGTCTTGCTATATAAATAATCTGATGGACAGAGTATATATATATATATATATATATATATATATATATATATATATATATATATATACAGGGTGTTTCACTGAGTGTGTTTGCCTCTGTAACTTATAATAGGTGACGGGAAATTTTAATGCGGTAGGTCAACACAAGAAATGTTACACTTTCTGCGGAGCTATGAACACAGTTTATTGTATCATTTTCCAAAGAGTTACACCACAAAGATGTAATTTTTTAAATGGAACAATAGTTTTTTTTTCTGTTGTGTATTGGTTTCGTTTAAACCAGCTGCGTCCAAAGCAATTTAAACTACATTCCTATCGCTGTTAGTTTGGGAGCTACAACCCTTCGAAGTTTTCGGGGCGGAGGCTGCGATAGCGTAGCTGATTGGCCGAGTGGCTATCCCTTGGGGCACGGCCCACTGTCTCATGACCACCAGCCAGTCAGCTACGCTGTCGTAGCCTCCGCCCCCTAAACTTTTATATATATATATATATATATATATATATATATATATATATATATATATATATTTTTTTTTTTTTTCAGTATTCAGGCGGAATGTCGCTGCTGCCTCAGGGTTTCACAGATCTTCCCCTCACGTGAGATTCTATGTTTTTTTTTTTTCAATTGTTCATTAAATATGTCGGTAATGCATTTTACAGCAAAATACGACAGGGTAGCTTTTCCAGTCTGTTTAATTTTTGTTCCTTTTTGGCTAGAAAATCAGCTTTTTCATTGCCATCTATGACACAGTGACATGCTATTCTTGTTTTGTTGTAGGGACTTAATTATTTCTTGGATATCTTTGACTTGAGCAGTTTTTGGATCTCTTGAGTTAACAATTGTTGATATTGCTGCTTTGGACTCACAGAAAATGTCTGCCTCGTCAAATGTGTGCAGATAGCTGTTTCGTTGATGTATAGCTTCAACTTCACCTTCAAGAGTGGTGTGATCCTGAAGTCTGATAAAAACAGAAAATTTGCTGTATATTCGTACACCATCCTTTCCTTCGTTTTGCATTTGTGTAAACGTGGAGTCACTGATCTTCCGGGAAATCTCTGACTGATTGTTTCTAATGCTGATGGATCTGTTTCACTTTTATTTTTATTATTTTTTTTATCATTTATATCTAGTCGATACTGTAATTGAGGAAGAAGATTTGGCGACAGTGGGAAAATAAATTTCTCAGCAGTGACTTCTGGTAGGTGATACTGTAATCTTATAATTTCTACTTTTTAGATGTAGCTAAGATTTTTAACCGTCTACTATTCTTGTTATATGTGACTCTTTTGTTGTTATGGTCTTCAGTCCGGAGACTGATTTAATGCATCTCTCCACCCTACTCTATCCTGAGCAAGCCTTTTCATCTCCTCATAAGAACGGCAACCCACATCCACTTGGATCTGCTTACTATACGCGTCTCTTGGTCTCCCTCTGCGATTTTTACCCCACACACTTCCCTCCAATGCTAAATTTACGATTCCTCGACGTCTAAGAATGTGTCCCACCAAGCGATCCCTTCTTTTAGCCAGGGTATGCCAAAGATTCCTTTTCTCGCCAATTCTGTTCAGTACCTCTTCATTAGTTATGCGATCTACCTACCTAATCTTCAGCATTCTTTTGTAGCACCATATTTCAAAAGCCTCTATCCTCTTCCTGTCCGCACTGTTTATCGTCCATGTTTCACTCCCGTACAAGGCAACACTCCACACAAATGCCTTCAGAAAAGACTTCCTTACACTTAAATTAATATTCGATGTTAGCCAATTTCTCTTTTTCAGAAATGCTTTTCTTCCCATTACAATTCTACATTTTATATCCTCTGTACTGCGACCATCACATGTTATTTTACTACCCAAGTAACAAAACTCATCTACCACCTTCATTGTTTCTTTACCTAATCTAATTCCTTCAGCATCGCCTGATTTTCTAAGACCGCATTCCATTATTTTTGTTTTGCTCTTGTTAATGTTCATTTTATACACTCTCTTCAACACCCTGTCCATTCCGTTCAACTGCTCTTCCAGGTCCTTTGCTGTCTCTGACAGAATTACAATGTCATCAGCGAAACGCAATGTTTTTATTTCTTCCTCCTGAACTTTAATCCCTATTCCAAATTTTTCCTTGCTTTCCTTCACCGCCTGCTCGATGTACAAATTGAATAACATCGGAGAAAGGCTACAACCCTGTCTTACTCCCTTCCCAACTGATGCTTCCCTTTCATGCCCTTCGAGTCTAATAACTGCGGTCTGGCTTTATGACTCTTTATGATTTGTCAATTGATCGTCCTTGGATAGACCATTAGGTTTATCAAACTGAAGCAGTGCTAATCTTTCGATACTTGTTTCAATGGATTCTATCCCAGTCAAAATACTCATTGAGCTATAGGAATTGTTTTTAGACCACGAGTTATTATTCTTAAAGCTTGATTTTGGACTATTTCTAGCTTGTTAATATGTCTGGTAGCAAAAGTAAGAAGTGCTTCACTACAATATGTTAAAATTAGTCATATGTAGGTTTTTTAAGTACTGCTAAGCACTGTTTTTGAACATCCCCATTTACTTCCTGCTAATCGTTTCAGTATGCTGAGTCTGTATTTTACTTTATCAGCAGTTTTATATATGTAGATGTCGACGTAGTGAAAGAGAAAAGAAAGAAGTTGTAGCATTATATTAAATATTTTTGCATAAATTTTCTGCGACGTTTGTCGCCAGCTAATTCGTTCTCGCTTCAAAGATTACCACTGCCCATCTTTTCGTTTTCGATGGTCATTTTTTTTCTCCAACTTCATAGAGAACCCAAGCGGCCTTCGTCCTCTACGTCTATAGCGTTGTACTGAACAGACGTCTCATTCTAAAAAATGTTCAAATGTTTGTTAAGCTTATGGGACTTAACTACGGGGTCATCAGTTCCTAAACTTACAAACTACTTATGAACTACTTACGAACTAGGACGGCACAAATATCCATGCCCAAGGGGGGATTCGAACCCCCGACCGTAGTGGCCGTGCAGACCGTGACTGGAGCGCCTCACTCCCCTCGGCCACCGCGGCCGGCGTCTCATTCTCTTACATTCAACAATTAAATGTAAGTGTGAGCTGTGGAATTCGTTTTTCTTTTATTGTAAGAAACCCCGTGTTTGACACCAAATCTCTCATTTAAAAATGACCGATAATTTTTAAATTAATAATTTCACATAGTTATCAGCAAGCAGTAAGCTATCGTAAAAGCATGCTGGGCTACCATTACGGTTCGCTTCGCTATTGCACCCAAGTTTAGTTCAATTTCGTCTCCTTCAACATTCCGTTCATATTGATTCTGTATTTCAGAGCCGGAAATCCCATATTGTTTCGATTTCTTCGCCTATTGTGACAATTATTTAAACACGGTCTCCTTACGGCGTAAACCTATTTAGTAATTATCCTCACCGAGTTGTCAATAATCGCTCATCCGGCAACTTTTCGCCTATTTTCTTTGTGGGGTTACTTCGCGTGTTGTCTTAACTTCACGATAACTCCCGCTATTCATGCAGCTTATTCCGATATGTATGAGACAACGGAAATACCCTTAGACTTTAACAAAAATGTAACAACCCCTATTTCAAAGAGAGGAGGCGCAGACAGATGTGAAAGTTACAGAACCACCAGTTTAATAAGTCATGGTTGCATAATTTTAACACATAATTTTAACACGAATTATTTATAGAAGGATGGAAAAGCCGGTAGAAGCCGACCTCGGGAAGACCAGTTTGGATTCAGGAGAAATGTAGGAACATGGGAGGCAATACTGACTTTACGGACTATCTTAGAAGATAGATTAAAGATAGGCAAACCCCATTTCTAGCTTTTGTAGGTCTGGAGAAAGCTTTTGAACATGTTGATTGGAATACACTCTGAAATTCTGCAATCAGAAGGAGTAAAATACAGGAAACGGAGGGTTATTTACAACTTGTACAAAATGGAGATAGCAGTTATCAGAGTTAAGGGCATGAAAGGGATGCAGAGGTTGGGAAGGGAGTAAGACAGATTGTAGCCTTTCTCCAATGTTATTAAATTTGTACACTGAGCAAGCTGTAAAGTAAAGCAAGAAGAAATTTGGAGAAGGAATTACAGTTCAGGGTAAGAAATGAAAACATTTAGTTTTGCCGATGACGTTGTAATTCTGTCAGAGACAGCAAACGACCTGGAAGGGTAGTTGAACGGAATGCACAGGCTGTTGAAAGGTGCATACAAGATGAACATTAACAAGAGCAAAACTAGGATAATGGAGTGCAGTCTAAGAAAATCAGTTGATGCTGAAGGAATTAGATTAGGTAACGAAACAATAAAAGTGGTAGATGAGTGTTATTACTTGCGCAGTACAGAGGATGTAAAATGCAGAATGGCAATGGGAAGAAAAGCATTTTTGAAAAAGAGAAGTATGTAACCTCGAATATTAATTTGCTGAAGATTAGGTGGGTGGATCGCGTAACTAATGAGAAGGTACTGAACAGAATTGTGGAGAAAGGAATTTCTGGCATATCTTGACTAAAAGAAGGGATCGATTGGTAGGACACATTCTCAGACATCAAGGAATCGTGAATTTAGCGCTGGAGGGAAGTGTGTGGGGGTAAAAATCGCAGAGGGAGAGCATGAGATCAGTAAGGAGATTGAAATGGACGTAGAGTGCCGTTCTTATGGGGAGATGAAGAGGCTTGCTCAGGATAGAGTACGGGTGGAGATGTGCATCAAACCAGTGTCCGGACTGAAGACCACAAAAACAACATTCCGATTTTCATTAATCTCAAGCTCATACTCGTCTATATGCGGGATTGGATTCTAATGTATACAGGCGACAGACAGCACCACGTGAAAAATAGCATTATAATGTGTTTAATATTGTCACGTTGCAATGGAAGTAGGCTTGACTTGGAAGGCAACTAAACACAGCACTTATACTGAAAGCACGTTTATTACGAACTCAACATACACGCAGCACTGACTGCCTCTCAGGCAGAGTGCTCTGCTATTTATACACAGACAGAATTTACCAGAAATTAGAAGAACAGTTAACATAAGAAACAAGTAGAATTTACAAGCGAACATAAGAAAGATGTAGAACCTTCTGGAATTGTCAATTACAAATAAACAAATTTTTGCCGGTGGGCGGGATTGAACCGGCGACCTTCTGCACCGCAGTCCGTGACGCTATCCCCCGCGCCACGCCGGCAGTTGGTGTTCGTCGTCTCTCGCGGCAATATTTCGTAATTCTCAACAGTTTCCGGCTTAAAGTGTTACTCACAGCTTCAGCAACACAATGAGAAGATCGACCAGATGAGAATACGTGGCGTTTGGAATGTGAGATACGGCTGTGGAATCTGTGCGAGATGAACTTGCCGATTGTGGCAGCGTTTGCCGATGCCCGGGCGGTGCTCCGAGCTGTGGAGGCCAATAGGGAGGCAGCGATCCCCACCATCCCGATGACTCAGTCCACCGGCGGTCTCCAGATCCGCAGATCCTCGACAAAGGGCCAGCCAGATAAGCGCACACGCCGACGGACGCTCAACGCCGGGGAAGCGCGCTCAGAATATCTGCTGCTGTTGTCGTGCCTGAGGTGGCGTCATCCGATCCGGGCCGAAACGGTCGTCTCAGTATACGTACAGAGGATGAGCTCAACAGCCACCCAACTGACGACGACGGAACTGCTCGCCCAAACCATCTGCAGTCTGCAGCGCACAAAACGTCCCAGAGCTCTTTTGGTATAACTCAAACATTTTGTTGGGAGAGACCTCATTTATTTTTTATTACTTTGCCAATAAGGACCGACCGAATATTCGGTTTCGGGTTCGTCCAGTTTCTGCCAAAATATCAGTTTCGGTCGCAGTTTCGGTTTCGGCCACAAATCGGCCGAATCTTCGGCTAGGCCGCAATTAGCTTTCTTGAACTTACTGACGAAATCCGGTCACGTTCTGGATGTATTCTACATCTACATCTACATAGATACTCTGCAAATCACATTCAAGTGCCTGGCAGAGGGTTCATTATCCACTTTCATAACCTTTCTCTACCGTTCCATTCTCTCTAACAGAGCGCGGGAAGAAAGAACACCTAAATCCTTCCGTTTTCGATCTGATTTCTCTTATTTTATTGGGATGGTCATGTCTTCCTCTGTAGGTGGGTGCTAGCAAAATATTTTCACATTCAGAACTAAAAGTCGGTGATTGAAACTTAGCAAACAGATCACGCCGCAATGAATAATGTCTTTCTTTTAATGATTTCCACCCCAAATCGTGCAACATTTCCGTGACGCTTTCCCCCCATAACGTGATAAGACAAAACGAGCTGCCCCTCTCCGAACCTTCTCAATGTCTTCTGTCAATCCCACCTGGTGAGGGTCCCACAAGGGGCAACAGTACTCCAGGAGAGGACGCACAAGTGTGATGTAGGCAGTCTCTTTGGTGGAGCTGGTGCATCTTCGAAACGTTCTGCCGATGAAACGTAACCATTGGTTCGCCTTCCCCATAATATTTTCTTTGTGTTCCCTCCAGTCAAAGTTGTTCGTAATTGTAGCTCCTAGGTATTTGTTAGAATCTACGACCTTAAGGTTTGACTGATTTATCGCGTAATTGAAGTTCAGCGGATTTCTTTTAGTGGTCATGTGTATCACTTCATACTTTTCTTTATTTAGTGTCAACTGACAATTTACGCACCATGCAGAAATTTTGTATAAATCGCTTTGCAGTTGCTTTTGATCCTCTGTTGACTTCACTAACCGATAAACGACAGCATCATCCGCTAACAACCTAAGAGAGCTATTCAGATTGTCTCCTAAATCGTTTATAAACACGAGGAAGAGTAGGGGACCTATGACGCTTCCCTATGGAATGCCAGATATCACTTCAGTTTTACTCGATGACTTACCGTGAGTTACAACGAACTGTGTTCTTTCTGATAGGAAATCGTGAATCCAACCTCACAATTGGGGAGATATTCCATAAGCACGCAATTTCATAAGAAGCCGCTTGTGGGGAACAGTGTCAAAAGCCTTCCGGAAATCCAGAAATATGGAATCGATTTGAGATCCCTTGTCGATGGCACTTATCACTTCATGTGAATAAAGGGCAAGCTGTGTTTCTCAAGAGTGATACATTCTGAATCCGTGTTGTCTACTGGTTAATAGGTCGTTCTCTTATAGGTAGTTCATAATATTCGAACGAAGTATATGTTCCAAAATCCTACTGCAAATCGACGTCAATGAGATAGGCCTGTAATTTTGGGGATCACTCCTATTGCCTTTCTTGAATATTGGAGTAACTTGGGCAACTTTCCAGTCTTTGGGTACGGATCTTTCGCTGAGTGATCGGTTGTAAATGATAGCTAAGTACGGAGCTATTGCATCAGCATACTCTGAGAGGAATCTAGTTGGTATACAATCTGGCCTGGAAGGTTTATTTTTGTTTAGGGACTTAAGTTGTTTTACTACTCCAGGAACATCTACTTCTAAGTTTCGCATGCTGGGAGCTGTTCTTGAATTGAATACTGGAGTGTTCACTTCGTCTTCTTTGGTGAACGAATTTCGGAAAGCTGTGTTTAGTAATTCTGCCTTAGCAGTACTGTCGTCGGTAGTATTACCATTGCTATCGCGTAGTGAAGGTATTGTTTGTGTTTTGCCGCTAGTGTACTTCACATATGACCAGAATTTCTTTGGATTTTCTGCAAGATTACGGGACAGGATTTCGTTGGGGTAACTATTATAGACTTCTCGCATTGAAGTCCGCTCTAGGTTGCGAGTTTCAGTTAAAGATTGCCAGTCTTGTGGATTCTGTGTCTTTTTAAATTTTGCATGCGTTTTTCTTTGTTTCTGCAACAGTGATCTGACCTGTTTTGTGTACCACGGGGGGTCAGCCCCCTCTTTTATTAATTTATTTGGTATAAATCTCTCGATTCCTACTGATATTATGTCTTTGAAAGTAAGCCACAACTGATCTACACTCGCTTTTTTAGTTTTGAAAGACTGGAGACTATCACTCAGGAAAGCCTGAAGCGAATTTTTATCTGCTATATTGAATAAATATATTTTTCGTTTATTTTTGGTGCATTTGGGAATTTCGACATTCAATCTCGCTACTACAACTCGATGTTTGCTAATCCCTGTATCTGTTTTCATGCTCTTTACTAGCTCAGGATTATTTGTTGTTAGGAGATCAAGGGTATTTTCGCAACCACTTACTATTCTAGTGGGTTCATGAACTAACTGTTAGAAGTAGTTTTCAGAAAAAGTATTCAGAACTAGTTCGGACGATGTTTTATATTTTCCGCCGGTTTTGAATACGTAATTATGCGAACAAATCGAGGGTAAATTAAAGTCGCCACCGATTATAACAGTATGTATTCAGTCAACAGCAACGCTTTACCTCAGCTGACGGTGCGCCATTTAACTGCTAGCAGTCTCTCCTAGCAAAGAGTGTGTAGTTTGTTGTTAAGCACAATGTACAGCAATCGTATCTTATAGTGATATACTATGTTAGTAACAATTTAAATTATTCAGTATTGTACGTAATGGACCGAATTATTATATTGTTCTGCTGTAATTTTTTATGAATGACTTTCCTTGAAAGCGAGGAGCTTTTTTTAATAACTGATGTAGTTTCACGGAACATTGATTATGTGGTACCCATCTTTTCCTGTTGAGTTTCCGTAAATTTATACCGACAACAATCATATTGTTAGTCGGAACTGTGACTTTATTTTATCAGAATACTTCCTGCAGCACTGATCGAAGCTGCTATGTATTCAGAAGTGCCAGAAAGGAGATATGTGAAGTTGTTTGTCGATTGCAAGAAACGGAATTGAAAATGGCAATATATAAGTAGCGCTCTCAAGAACAAAATCGTAAAGGCTACTTATAGAAGCAAGTAAATGATTACTTTGTGCGTATTTTTTAGTGTAGTACTAACGTAGAGGCTCAGGAATTTCGTAGTACCTATTTGGAACGTTTGTTGTGTTCGTAAAGACTGAAGACTATCTTCCTACAAGGAGGTATGCAGGACTGTGGAATTTGTGGTAGCGATACAGTAGTCTCGTTAATTAGAGGTGAACGGGGCCGGGATCACCTGCAAGTATTGAAGTTTATGCGTGAAAATCGACCTTGAAAAGAACACACATGTAAAAAAATATGACCTTTTTGAAAACAAAGTTTTTAAATACTCACTTACATTGGCACATACAGTTTTTAAACTTTTTTCACTATTTAATTAACGTTATAATGGTGAAGTGTGTTCTCTTGTGAAGATAGAATGTACCCACAGTTGTTTTGTTTTATAAGCCTCAAGAAGGCTTACTATAGGGATGGGATCTTGAAAAATGTGAGAAAACTAGTGACTTCTGCCGTAACAAACATACAGAAATTTTAACTTAATTACAGAAGTTTCGGTTACGGTTTCGTTTTTGGCCGAAACTAGAAGAGGAGCCGAATATTCGGTTACGGTTTCGGTTTCGTTCATAAATCATGTTTCGCTCTGACTCTAATTGCCACTATCGTTTGGATGAAAAGATTTTTATTTTACTACTGCTTCAATCCACTTTTTGTCATCCTCAGATGCTAATCACCACACTTCGACACACACACACACACACACACACACACACACACACACACACACACATATATATATATATATATATATATATATATATATATATATATTACAATCCAACAAACGGCACTGATTACGTACTTGTTTATATGCTCAGATGTGCTAACAAAACTAATGGGGTTCCATTAAAAAAAAAAAAAAACGTAGGCTTGTGCTAAAAAACATACTTCCGTGCATTCTTTTATGGTTTGTATTAACCAATTACACTAGCCCCTCTCCTCACGTTCGGTCTGTGGAATCGGTTCGTCAGTATTTGATGTGGTTTACGAAATATATCCAGCGGTAATGTTATATATATATATATATATATATATATATATATATAAACCTAGTTGAAAACCTGGCGTTTCCCGGGTATTTATTCATTAATTCCTGCTTTGATTTAGTACTCCTCCTATCCCTTCTCGCTCTATCCATCTCCTTTTTATCTCAAAAAGATGTCATATTTTTGGGAGAATATATAAGACACGAGGCTGTATAGCATAATGTCCAAATAATAAATGCAGTATCTAAACAAAGAAAGGTAGAAATCAAAATAGAATTGATATGAAATATTCATACATTCATTTAATTCAAAACTCGACTATAAACAATACTTCCAGGATCTAATATGAATAAATTATTTGGTGAACCCACCCCTGAGCAAAAGACATAAATTTGCCGCTGCGAGAAACATGGAAATGGTAAGTGCAGCCGCGGCGGAGCGGCCGAGCGCATTGAGGCGCTATGCTGCGATGCGCGAGGCCGTTCCCCGTCGAGGGTTCGAACCCCCCCCCCCTCGGGCATGGATGTTTGTGACTCTTTAGTATAAGGTAGTTCATAAGTAGTTTGTAAGTTTAAGGACTGATGACCCCGTAGTTAAGTCCCTCAAGCTTCACAAACCTTTGAACATTTTGGCAAATCCACACCGCAGTATTTAATAGATAGCCCTGTATTGTCAATCACAATAAAAAAAACTGCAAGACTCCCTGCAAACTGCAGTCTCTTGAAGTTCAAAGGCAGATCTGTCTGAAATAATGGGTACTCGTTGGATGTTCACTGTTTCGTTCTCTTCCTTTCCTCGTTGCTATATACAAGTCTATTGTTTTCTCCTACAACCGTGTGCACTATACAGTTCAGAGTTGTCCATAAAACTGTTAGACTTCATTAATTTCCTTAAGCTAACTGGAATACAGGAGTGTCTTGATAGTTAATATCTAAATCGAGGTCTATGATTTGACAGGTTTTATCCATGACAGTATATATTATCTCATATTTCTTGAATTAGACGTTGTACAAGTGTATAACTTTGCGTGTGTGAGTGGTGTACCTCGATAAAACCTGTTACAAATGAAATTATAGGAAGGAAGTAACAGAGTAAAGTCTGATGCGTGATGGAGCGGTTTTCGAGGAACATTATTGCTTTTATTTCATGAACTACATGCGGTAATGTGATAAAATTTCGAAGGTAAATTAAGCTGTATGTGTTTATACTGTCTGTAAAAGTTCCTGCCAGAACAATTTTAAGTGTAAAAATTGTAAATTGTTATACCGAATGCTGTAGTTTTACTCTATCAACAGAGGAAAAGTACTAAGCGAAAAACCGTTTTTCCATTCATCATTTTGCTGTGGGTGTCAGGGATAAAATGTGTGATAAGGTTTGAAATAATGTTTAAAGTGTGTTACAAATCGCTAAGTACTCTCATTCTCATATAGTACATGAATAAAGTCTCCAAGCATGATGTAGCAGTTTTTTTAACGATTCCTATTGTTTATTAGGTTATAGCTCCCGAGCCATGTGGTTCTTACACTTACAGAAATTATTACCTCACGGTAAGGAATGTGTGTACCGAATTTGGTTGATAACGATCCAGTGGTTTAGGAGGAAGTGTGCAACATTTTCGCGTGATACAGCAGTTTTTTGCGCATCTTCAAATGTTCAAATGTTTCGTAAGCTTGAGGAACTTAACTGCGTGGTCATCAGTCCCTAAACTTACAAACTACTTGTGAACTACCTTATACTAAAGACGACACAGACATTCATGTCCGAGGTAGGATTCGAACCGTAGCGGACGTCCAGACTGTGACTGGCGCGCTGCAGTCCCCTCGGCCACCGTGCGCATCTTCTTAACGACACATAAGTGAAGCCATTGTCGCCATATTGCAGATCCAATAAGATTTGTAAACGAGTACGTATCATTCTACAACTACTACCTTGAATACCACTATCGGTTCTTCTTCCTATTCCAGTCACGTATTGTTCGCGGAAAGAAGGATTGTCGGTATGCCTCTGTGTGGGCTCTAATCTCTGTGATTTTATCCTCACGATCTCTTCGCGAGATATACGTAGGAGGGAGCAATATACTGCTAGACTCCTCGGTAAAGGTAAGTTCTCGAAACTGCGACAAAAGCCCGTACCGAGCGACAGAGCGTCTCTCCTGCAGAGTCTTCCACTGGAGTTTATCGATCATCTCCGTAACGATTTCACGATTACCAAATGATCCTGTAACGAAGCGCGCTGCTCTCCGTTGGATCTTCTCTACCTCTTCTATCAACCCCACGTGGTACGGATCCCACACCGGTGAGCAGTATTCAAGCTGTGGGCGAACAAGTGTACTGTAACCTACTTCCTTTGTTTTCGGACTGCGTTTCCTTAGCATTCTTCCAATGAATCTAAGTCTAGCATTTGCTTTACCGACGATTCATTTTATATGGTCGTTCCATTTTAAATCAATCCTAATGCCTACTTCCAGATAATTTATGGAATTAACTGCTATAGTGTAGTTAAATGTATTCGCAGCACATTACAGTTGTCTACATTGAGATTCTGAGTTGAAAAGTGACTTCATCTTTGGAAGGAAAAAAAAAAAATGTTTCCTTGCTTTCTTGCGGTTGTGCAAGCAGAACAAAATTATACCGACATATTTTGACGGTTACCTAAGGTAGGTGGGCCAAATAAGCCCCCTCCCCCCTTTATTTCAGAAACTTCCATTCAAATCCGTCGAATGGCGGCACCTGCATGCCCAGAAACGGCGTCCTAGTAACAAATAAAAAACAAGAGGCGTCGTGCTTTCCGTTATTCAGTTGCAGAAATGTATCTTTGGTTTTGCAGGTTTTTGTTAAGTTACTGAGGTAAGTTTTTGCTAAGCTCTGCAGTAATTAATTTTTGTGGCTGCTTTAGAAACTGGTGATTGAAGCATATTTGAAACCTTTGACGTATTTTCGGATTAGCCTGTTAGAAATTACAGAAATATACACGGGATGGCCGGCCGCGGTGGCCGAGGGGACTGAGGCGCTTCAGTCACGGTCTGCGCGGCCACTACGGTCGGGGGTTCGAATCCCGCCTCGGGCATGGATATTTGTGCCGCCCTTAGTCTTACTTAGTTCATAAATAGTTTGTAAGTTTAGGGACTGATGACCCCGTAGTTGTGTCCCATAAGCTTTACAAACATTTGATTTGGAAAATAATCCTGTCAGAAAGATACCGAAAATATAATTCGGAAAACGTTTCTCAAAAGTGCGGCCAAGAGCTTTGACAGCAAGCAACGTAGCAGCTGGGTTTCCGGAGCACAGGAATCTATCCCTTTGACCCGAATGTCATTCCTCCTGAATTTTATGTTCCTAGTGAAATCACTGAGGAATAAATGCGGGAATTTACACGGACCCTCGATGTGGAACATTTCATGACAAGGCTAATGGAGGATGATCACTCCATAGATGGTGATCAAAATGCTTCCGATCTGGCTGACACATTTGAGATGCAAGCTATGCCTTCAATGGAACATGGTCAAACCTATATAGCTGATGGAGTGAAAGTGCGCAAACCGACCTCATAAGACAAATAAACGCCTCCTGAAACAAAATTCTCAGCTAACCTTTCATTGGAGATCCTTCACCGTCATCTTGAAAACCCCTAAAATGAAGAATAGTCGCACCCAGTGAAGAAAAAGTTTGACTTACTTAGGGAACAATGTAACCCGAAGTTTATTCCAAGAGAAACCTCAAACATCAGCACGGGGACAACAGGACATGACGTCAAACACTTTGAAGAAAAGCTCTGATGTGGCCCCCAGCTCCTCAAAAGTCGATGCGTCTCCTTCTTGGTACTGTTTTATCTGCACTGAGGACTTGGTATAAGATATGATTCGCTGCTCAGTCTGTGGACTATACGTTCATGAATTTTGTGCCAGGATCGACAAGAGAGACACTGTTGGAAAATATTTTTGTCGCAACTGTGAAATAGAATAATTAGTTTCTGTATGAATTTTTCTGTTTGCTTTTCTTGTAACACGTAATAAACATTTTTGCCTGTATATTGCATTTCACTGCCCCAAACCCCTCCTTTTATAGATATGACCTTGTTGGGGTGCCGTTAGTGGGAACCCCGTGTATCCCAGTAAGGCCATTTGCTACGTTTTTTTAAATTTCAGTTTAGAGCATACTTCCACTGCTTTGAATGATCAGAAAAAAGCTTTTCATAGTAGGTCGTGGGCTATTCCTAAGAAATGTGAAATTTCAAGTAAATCGGCTGACTAGTTGGCGGTGAAAAATTGCCAAACCTTAAGGCAGCGTTATTTGCCGCAGATACCTTATTAGTTGGAAAAAGGGAATGTGTAGCTAAAAATAAATATGTCGGTTTATAAACTGTTAATACTAGCACGTCACATTCTTGAAGGTATTCAGTTCTATAGCTGCCAGATAGCTAAAAAAATCATTCTACGTACACGGAAGGCAGAGAAGCAAGGACAAAGTGAAAAGCGTGTTTGTAAGGAGATGTAATCCATAGTCTCCAAGAAGTCTAGTTTTGAAACTGTTACAATGTCCGAAATCCGTTAAAACAAAACTCATGAACGTGAAAATACGCGCCGAGCACGCGGATATAATCTGTTCCTTCTGTTGCAATTCACACTCTTGCTCTTTAAGACGTTTGGGAAGGATTACGATTACTACTCAGCTAATGTGAGCCGTTTGAGTTACACTAGCGCTGACATCTTAAAATTACAGACTGCTATTAACAGAAGTAGTGATATATTACTTTAACGTCGTTTTCGTATTTGTATTAGACCATTCACAACAACGTTTGGTGACTAGGAAACATGAAAGTAACAGCATAAAAAACGGCAACTACACATTTTGAATCACGTCATTCTTCCGTTTCTTCGAACCTGGAGCGCTAGAATGCCTCAGGTGCACTTTTTCACATGGAGTTTCGAGACTGTGTTAAATTGTAGTCAAGCAGGTAAAGATCAGCTGATATTTTTCTTATAATTCTAACCATGATTACTTCCCATTTGCTGCAATTTATGTTTTACCTTCGTAGAAACACGTTGGCTAGCGTCTAATTCAACCTTTTCTTAACGGGTATTTCGCTCGTTAAGGTGCGGGACCGAAAAAATTCTGTAATTTTTTTGTGGACGTTAACGAACAGTGTGTATTTATTTAGCTGTATTCAGATTCCCTTGATTATACTTTTATCAGTGCTCCGTTGCTAGTGATTTGCCAATGGAGGCGGTTCAATAAATGCTAATGGCTGAGGCTAGATTAAATATATTTATTATTTGGAGCGTATTGTCGCGTTGCTGGGAAACAAGCAAGAATTACACATTAGTGCAGTCACTTGAGATTGGTGCCAAGTACTGATACTAAAACTTCCCTGAGTAAATAATGACTGTAAATGCGATTTAATAAATACGTATCGGAGGCAAATGACCAGATCTAATGGGCCATTAGACCGCTCATATGAAGAGGCCGGCACCAGTTGAAGGCAGTGATATCGATTTGATTTTGTCGCGAGTCCAGTAAACGCCTGTCTTAAATTAAGGCGACGAGAAAAACAGGCTTATAAATTTTGTCGAATGAACACGCAATTTACCGAATAAAAAATTGTATCTACGTACAGGTTTAAATGACGTGCATCAGTTTCTTGTGGGAATTACATGTTGTCCGAAAAAAGAAAACCGGAGAGTTTATATTAATGACCCTAGCGGAAGCAATAACGTCTGATATATCACAAGTATGTCACGCTAAATGATTATTCCGTCGGTTCTTGGTAGAACAAATTCATTATCAAAACTAAAAATACAATTTTGTGTTTGTTCTACACAACAAGCATTTTTTTTAATTTTCATAAGAATGTCACGTTATAAACAAAAATTAAGAAATAATACATTGGACATTAGTATTAGAAGTGGAACAAGTCATTAGTTAAGTGTATGTGCAAGATATGAGGATGTTTCTGGTTAAAATAAATTTATAACATGGGCATAAGTAACTTCATAGTGCGTGAAAATGTAACTCCGGTGCTACTAAATTCAACAGAGCATCTGCAAATAAAATTAATATTAACAAGAGTAAAACGAGGCTAGTGTCAGAAATTCAGGCTACGCCGGAGGAATTAGATTAGGTAATGAGACGATAAAAGTAGTGAAGAGTTTTGTTATTTGGGTAGCAAGATAACTTCTGATGGTCGAAGTAGAGAATATATAAAAAACAGAATGGCTTTGGGACGAAGAGCGTTTCTAAAGAAGCGGAATTTGTTGATATCCAAAATTACTTTAAATGTTAGAAAGTCCTTTCTGAAAGCATTTGTCTGGAGTGTAGCATTGTATGAGAGTGAAACGTGGACGATAAGGAGTTCAGACAAAAAGATGTGCCGGCCGCGGTGGCCGAGGGGACTGAGGCGCTCCAGTCACGGTCTGCACGGCCACTACGGTCGGGGGTTCGAATCCCCCCTCGGGCTCTGATATTTGTGCCGTCCTTAGTCTTAGTTAGTTCATAAGTAGTTTGTAAGTTTAGGGACTGATGACCCCGTAGTTAAGTCCCATAGACTATACAAACATTTTGAACAAAAAGATGATAGAAACTTTTGAAATGTGATGAAAATTAGATGGGTAGATCATGTAACTACTGAGGAGGTGCTCAACAGAATCGGGGAGAAAAGAAGTTTCTGGCATATCCTGACTAAGAGAAGGGATAGGTTTGTGGGCTACATTCTGAGACATCAAGGAATCGTCAACTTAGCATTAGAAGGAAGTGAGTGGGGTAAAAATCATAGAGGGAGGCCAAGGGACGAATACAGTAAGCAGGTCAAAAGGATGTAGGTTGCCGAACGTATTCTCAGATGAAGAGACTTGCACAGGACAGGGTAGCGTGGAGAGCTGCATCAAACCAGTCTGCGGACTGAAGACCACAACAAGAACTGAGTTTTTGATCACCTGCTTTCTGTGAATCAGATGATGGCAGAGAGGGGCCTGTTATGTAACAATACGCTTCCATGATATCCTTCCTAAAGTAATTATGCAAGCTCATTATTACGTAACAATATTTTATATACATTTGCACACGATCAGACGCACTTCACAAAAACAGTACGTGACAGAAGACATATTAAACGAAAACTGCTACAAAATTCGAACAATGGAACTGCGTGGAACTTTTAAAGTCTGAACCAAGCGATTAGTGCCGTAAGAATAAAAAATGGCAGTATTACCGACAGTTTAACATTTACACATCGAGCTGGTTGAAGAAGCATTGATCAAAGAGATTTAAATTCGCATCCATTTTAGTTCCCATTGATCTCCATATGGCCTACTGACTACAGTGCGAAAAAGACGGTTAAGTAAACATATGTTGTCCCTCAAATTCTTGAAAGAATTGCCGAAATTTCGCACTTACTTTCTTCAACGAATAGGCAACGATATTGCATACAAAAGACTTTGCGCATGTAGTCGCTTGTCTCTTTAGAGCAAGGTTCTTAAATGTTTTGGAGACGGTAAGACGCATTTCCTCTGTCTCGTTTCAGACTAGTCGGAACTTTCCATTGGTTGCCAGTCAGAATCCATAGGAATTGTGCAAAAGTGTAATTTGAACGGTTCGACGGTTATGATCGCAACTCGAACGAACCTAAAACTTTCGGATATTTTTTCCGAAATTCATTCGACAATTTATAGTTCGGCTATTTTCTAAAGATTTAAGAAAGAATTTTAGCCGCTACGCTAATAGCGAGTTCGAATGAGGCGGTAGGCCTTATCGCCTCGTACAGGACGGAATGAAGCACTGCGTAGATGCAGATGCAGACCACAGTTGCCAGGTTTTTCTATTGCTCTGTCGTCAAATTTTAAACAAAAGTAGCCAAAATATCGCCATCTTTTCATCAATAAAATACCAAAATGTAACCATCTTTTCATCAGTAAAAATAGCCAAATATCGCAACCGTTAATCTGTTAACATTATTATGCTATGGTAATTGTGGCATGTTACTGGACAATAATAATCCTGAAATTCAGGGAGTAAGCTGGTTACTGAGTAAAAAGTAACACACACTGCGGCACCCTCACATTCACAGACTGAACTTTCCAGCCGGCCGTAGTAGCCGAGCGGTCTGCGGCGCGCCAGTCACAGTCTGCACGGCCGGTATGGTCGGGGGTTAGAATCCCCCTCTTGCATGGATGTTTGTGTCGTCTTTAGTATAAGGTAGTTCATAAGTAGTTTGTAACTTTAGGGACTGATGATTCCGCAGTTAAGTCCCTTAAGCTTAACAAACATTTGAACATTTTTGAACTTTCCAAGGAAACTCATAGTTCACAGAAACATTTATCTGAATCCATCCAAGAACTGAACCCAGACACACCACCAACTGACAATGAGGCCAGTTAAAATATTGTCACGCTGTAAATATAATAGACTCCGGGAATTCAGTTACATTCAACTATCACATTTATTAATTTCATAACTTATAAAAATTACAACACAAAACTGTTCAAGAATCATTCTATCAAACTTACTCAAGGGAATTTCTCATACATAAGTTCGATCACCAATCACTTTCACTAAAAACAAATATTTACAGATGTTAAATAGAGTTATTGAATCTTTCAAACATTTCATTAATACACACAAAATCATTACAACATTTTGAGGTGAGGACGAGAGGTAATTTATAATACTGCATTAAGCATTTCATATTTTAAGGTGAGATGGACTTTAATTCGTAATAATGCGTTATTACACACTGAAAAATCAGCCATGAGAACGACTGGGAAATCACCGCATGTTCTCCATCGACATTTATACACTGTAAACCACTGTGAAGTGCGTAGCAAAGGGCTCGCTTCACAGGAGCAGTTGTTACGAATTTCTGTTGTGTTGTGGTATGGGACGCGGAAAAAAGTACTGTTTAAATGCCTCCTTGCATGCTGTAATTTATATAATCTTATCCTCATGTTCTGAGCGGGAGCCATTCATACGGTGTTGTAGTATACTTCGAGATATTTAAAACCTGTTCTTGAACATGTGGTAGTTGACGTATATCTTGAAGAGTCTGTAAGCTGAGTTTGTTTACATCTCTGTGACACTCAAATGTTTGTAGAGCTTATGGGACTTAACTACGTGGTCATCAGCCCCTAAACTTACAAACTACTTATGAACTAGCTAACACTAAGGACGGCACAATTATCCATGCCCGAGGGGGGATTCGAACCCCCGACCGTAGTGGCCGTGCAGACCGTGACTATCGTCTGTGACACTCTACCACACATACATGATACCTGAAAACATTTGTGCCAACTTGTGTAGGTTGATTACATTTCAGCAGCATTCTACTGAAGTTTAGCCGGTATAACTGACGCAATGTCTAAAGAGTGATTGCATTCGTTGTATTTGAAGTAAAATAAAATAGCCATTAAGTCACCAATCAATTCCTTTCGTAGCCAAATGTAATCGATAGTCGCCAGACTGCTAGGAAGGCTACTATTATAAGAAAACCCCTACATACAATGGGAATAACAGAAGAGGACCCTAAATGTAGGATCTGTGATGACGGTGCTGAAACTGCATCACATCTAATCTTCGAATGCATTGCATTGGAGAGTAAAAGGCACAGAACATTTGGGACAACCAGACCCGAAGAAATTGTGTCTAATAAAAAACTGGTAAAGGGACTCCTTGCACTGTTCAAGGGCATTGGTTGGCTTTACTAGATATACAGAGAGCGATACCGCACAATAAACTTACTTTGGGTGCGGGCAGTGGCGGGCTGGACCAACACTGTTTTGGCTTTCTTCATCTACATCTACATCTACATCTACATAGATACTCTGCAAATCACATTCAAGTGCCTGACAGAGGGTTCATTAACCACTTTCATAACTTTTCTCTACCGTTCCATTCTCTAATAGCGCGCGGGAAGAAAGAACACCTAAATCGTTCCGTTTTCGATCTGATTTCTCTTATTTTATTGGGATGGTCATGTCTCCCTAAGTAAGTGGGTGCGAGCAAAATATTTTCACATTCAGAACTAAAAGTCGGTGATTGAAACTTCGCAAACAGATCACGCCGCAATGAATAACGTCTTTCTTTTAATGATTTCCACCCCAATTCATGCAAAATTTCCGTGACGCTTTCCCCCCGTAACGTGATAAAACAAAACGAGCTGCGCTTATCTGAATCTGGGTCCCTCAATGGGCAACAGTACTCCAGGAGAGGACGCACAAGTGTAATGTAGGCTCTCTGTTTGGTGGAGCTGGTGCATCTTCGAAGCGTTCTGCCAATGAAACGTAACCTTTGATTCGCCTTCCCCACAATATTTTCTGTGTGTTCTCTCCAGTCAAAGTTGTTCGTAATTGTAACTCCTAGGTATTTGGTAGAATTTAGGACCTTAAGGTTTCACTGATTTATCGCGTAATTGAAGTTCAGTGGATTTGTTTTAGTGGTCAAATGTGTATTACTTCACACTTCTCTTTATTTAGTGTCAATTAACAATTTTCGCACCATGTAGAAATTTTGTCTAAATCGCTGTGCAGTTGCTTTTGATCGTCTGTTGACTTCACTAACCGATAAACGACAGCATCATCCGCGAACAGTCTAAGGGAGCTATTCAGATTGTCTCCTAAATCGTTTATAAACACGAGGAAGACTAGGGGACCTATAACGCTTCCCTGTGGAACGCCAGACATCACTTCTGCTTTACTCGATGACTTACCGTCAATTACAACGAACTGTGTCCTTTCTGATAGGAAATCGTGCATCCATTCGTACAATTGGAGAAGTATTCCATAAGCACGCAATTTCATTAGAAGCCGCTTGTGGGATACAAGCCTTCCAGAAATATGGAATCGATTTGAGATCCCTTGTCGATGGCAGTTAACACTTCATGTGAATAAAGGGCAAGCTGTGTTTCGCAAGAGCGATACTTTCTGAATCCGTGTTATTGGTTAATAGGTCGTTCTCTTATAGGTAGTTCATAATATTCGAACAAAGTATATGTTCCAAAATGCTACTGCAAATCGACGTCAATGAGATTGGCCTGTAATTTTTGGGGATCACTCCTATTTCCTGAGAAAATCAGTCAATTATAAGAAAAAGATAGCCATGAATGCGAAAAATCGCCACGCCTATATATAGCAACCCAAATGCAGACAGTGGCGGCCGCCCCCACCGCCGCCATCGCTGGGCTTCGCCACTCCTCCTGCGCGGCCGCGAGCAGAATGACAACAGCCGCAGGCGCCATGCTGGAGGAGGGGGGGTCGCTCTGTCTGCAGCCTGCACCGTGTCTGCGATCTGCGCGACGCGCTTCTCGACACCGCCGGTGACGTCATCGACACTGGGCCCAAAATAGCGAACACTCATCGCGCAGGCCTCGACGTCTTCCGTACGGTCTCACTGGCGGGTCTCGCTCGTAATATTAATATCAGGTGTACAGCTTTGATTCCGCCGTTTGCCGTCACCCAAATGGATCGTCATATTACGTTAAAAGGTAAAATGTGACTATTTCTGACGTAAGTATAATACAGACATGTTAACCTTGCTTTTTTTTTTATTCATTTTATATATCGAACTCTATTTTACTTGACACTTCTGGCAGATTAAAATTGTGTGCCGGAACCGGGACTCGAACCTGGGAACCTTTGCCTTTCGCGGCCAAGCGCTCTACCACTGAGCTACCCCGACACGACTCACGGCTCTCCCCACATAACTTCACATCTGCCGCCGGCCGCGGTGGCCGAGGGGACTGAGGCGCTCCAGTCACGGTCTGCACGGCTACTACGGTCGGGGGTTCGAATCCCCCACGGGCATGGATATTTGTGCCGTCCTTAGTCTTAGCTAGTTCGTAAGTAGTTTGTAAGTTTAGGGACTGATGACCCCGTATTTAAGTCCCATAAGCTTAACAAACATTTGAACATTTGAATTAAACTGTAGTTTTATTATTTGTTCACCTGTATAAACATGCATTTTGTATGTCACACAGATTTTTGTATTCCTGCAATACTGCTTTAACTTGACAATGTACCTCCCACCTTTTGCATATTTTTCGTTTATAATCTTTTTTATTAGACTAATGGTGACCGGAACGTAGGTGCTGCCCTCTGGCGCAGTTTGTTTCCTGTTTACCTTTGTCGTACTCGTTAAATTCGACGATAGTCGTCAAGTTTATCGTTCCAGTCTGTACTTGATGTTCAGTCGCAAACCGTTACACATGGGTTATAACGGCCTGTCGTTGAATTTCAATTATGGCCAGAGGGGTGTCATAACTCATAAGCTTCGTTAATCCTGTTTCACTTTTATATTTTAAGAAAACCATGTTCAACACACACAATTTTGTTTAAATTTGTATTTTATCTAGATATCCTGATGATGGGCATCGCCCGAAAGACGTAAGAGGAATAAAGATTTCACTACATCTGGATCTTCATCATTATTACAGGCCAACAGCTTTTTTGATATTTTTGTAATAATTGTGCTAAAGAGAGGCATAAAAACGAAAAAAAAAAAACTTAAAGAACACTCTCCGTATTGTTCCAAAAAGTCAACGCACCGTGTCACAACGCGAACAGTGTCTTGCAATATTTGTATCATTTTTATACATGTCTGTTCACCACAAAATACGTCCGTACCCCCCTCTTCATTGCTTCAACTGGTTGCTGTACGATCCGCACCATTTTAAAATCGATACCTTTGCCATTTTTTCTGTACTGCATTGAAGGAGACTGTCATCTTCTCTCCACGTGTTTCCATTCAACTTCCAGAAAAATTTCTGTAATACTGAACGAACCTAACGTAATAAAACAAAGTGTCCTGGTAACAATTCGTTCTATTTTGCATTTTTGAAGGGTTCTGATTTCGATAAGGCTACTTATTAGATAGTAAATTACAACGGTAGGTAGCGGTCGAAAGAAACAGATTGCAGACGTCAGGCAGTTAGTTTGGACCTCGTTCAAAATAACCTCATTCAAATATTAGTCGATAAGTGTCTGCATCATAAAGTCATTAAAAACGTCAGTTTGCGAACCTAATTCTCGTCATTTGCGGGAGGTGTAACTGTTCCGTTTCAATATGAAGTAAACAGCGGCTGAGTCGTACCGAATGTTTTGTGATTTTATTTTTGAAAGTGAATAAAGTCATAATTCGTCGATATTAGTGAATCTCATTTGTCTGCTTCAAATCTGGACCTCTGCCTTTGTGGGAATCATATTCAAAGACAATAAGGCCAACTGAACTTACAAGGGAACATCATCAACTCCACCTAATATTTTCTCGAGAAAAAAAAAATAAAAAAAAAAAAAAAAATACGTGAGCTAAATATCAAGCCCAGAAATCGATATCACGTGAAAATTTGGGCCATTATTCAGATACTACGCAGTTATGGCCTCCTCAGAGGACCTCTTTTAAACGTTCGCGTGCTCGGGTTGTTCCTCACTCGGCCCGCTTCACTGCTTAATGCCCGTACGCGAAGTGCTGTGGAATGAAGGGACAACAGCGAGTCCGCAGAAATGTGAAATTTGAAGAGCTAGCGAAGACGAGGGGGGGGGGGGAAATAATGTTACAAGACACATATGTACTGTAACTCTTTCATGTTTACTCCACTTCAGCAGTGTCAGCTTTACATATAACAAAATGATGTGCATAAAAGATATTGAAAATTAAATTACAATATTATGCTGTTTGTTGAAAACCCGACGATTTCGTTTACACTGCAGTTGTGACGCGGTGTATAAAACTATAATACTCGTCGCATATATTCTTCTATTACGGAGACGGCCAAAGTGGTATTCGACGATTTAAAACAATCAAAGCAGCTTTCACCGACACTGATGACATCAATTCCACGCCCAAGCTCCGTTGAAACAATTAAAGTGGTCGACGAAGCTGACGGTGGTGAAAAACGGCAGCGTCGTTATCGTCGACGTCATCCTCTTGTAAATCTGCACCGAACGTCAACCCACTTTCTCTTCTATATCCAGCACGTTTTCATCAGTGCAATTGTCTATCATATCTGCAACGCAGTTGAAAGATATAAGGAAAAGCATAAAGAAAGCGCCATGTATTTTCTTTTACCGTGTATAGTACGTCTAATAACTGCAAATGTTCAAATGTTTGTAAAGCTTATGGGACTTAACTACGGGGTCATCAGTCCCTAAACTTACAAACTACTTACGAACTAGTTAACACTAAGGACGGCACAAAAAGCCATGCCCAAGGGAGGATTAGAACCCCCGACCGTAGTGGCCGTGCAGACCGTGAATGGCGCGCCGCAGTCCCCTCGGCCACAGCGGCCGGCGACTGCAAATGATAATGCTTACCGGTGACGGCTTTAAAGAGCTGTAATTCTTTGACATTTAATCATTGTAGATTAAATTCCATACCGCTACTGGAGATGTTGCCCGACAACCTCTTACTAGACTCCGCACACACTGCTAGACGTTTGGGCGGTAAACGGCGCCGGCCGCGGTGGCCGAGGGACTGAGGCGCTTCAGTCACGGTCTGCACGGCCACTACGGTCGGGGGTTCGAATCCCCCCTCGGGCGTGGATGTTTGTGCCGTCCTTGATATAAGGTATTTGATAAGTAGTTTGTAAGTTTAGGGACTGATGACCCCGTAGTTAACTCCCATAAGCTTAACAAACATTTGAACATTTGAGTAGTTCAGAAGTAGTTTGTAAGTTTAGGGACTGATGACCCCGTAGTTTAGTCCCATACGCTATACAAACAAATAAAACGTTAAGCGGCGGCAGTGAAGAGGGCCCAGTGAGGAACAACCCGAGCGCGCGAATGTTTAAAAGCTGTACTTTGAGGTTGCCGTAACTGCGTACTATCTGAATAATGGTCCAAATTTTCACGTGATATCGATTTCTGGGGTTGATATCTACCTCATGTATTCTTTTCTCAAGAAATTAAGTGGTCGAGTTGATGAGGTGACCTTGTTAGACTTTTTCATCGATGTACTACAGCGATATTGTGTATTCCGCTAACCATATGTAGTCAATGTGCCATATTTGTCGTATTATGACACACAGTCGATGTCAAATGTTATGGGTAGCTGGGATACTGCACCTTCTCCGAACTTTTCCTGGTCCTCTGTCAGTTCCATTTGGTGTGGATCCCACAATGCGCAGCAATACTCCAAAATAGGTCTCACAGTTGTACGGTAGGCAGTTTCCCTATTAGATCTATTCCAAGTGTTGCGCACAGTGAAACGCAGCGTTTGGTTCGCTTTCTCCACGCCACTTCCCCCGTGTTGTTTCCAGCCTAACTTGTTGGTAATCGTCGCTGGACGCTAGTGGCCCTGGCCGCTTATAGGCCGGTGCTGATACAGCCCATAATTCGCGAGACCCCTGCTCCGCGCCCCGGGCCGGGCGTAACTCTGGTCCTGCTCAACAGGTGGGCAGTTTGGGAGGAGATTTGCCGCCGGCTGCGGAACCACTTGTCGTCCGGCAGCGTCTACTCTACTCTACTGGCCTCCAGCGGTTCTGCCCAGCCAACGCTCCAGCAGCAGTTCCTTAGTGCCGCCAGCACCACGGGACCTTGCCCATAAAACTGCACAAATAAAAGGACACAACATCGCCTTCAGCGCGATATTTAACGTACTGCATAAAAAAGGGCTCTAGGTTGGGCTTGAACCAACGACCCTCTGTTCAATTGACTAAAGCTCTACCAACTCTTCTTTTTTTTTTCTCCTATTAGACTACGGTATTAAACTTCCTGGCAGATTAAAATTGTGTGCCGGAACCGGGACTCGAACCTGGGACCTTTGCCTTTCGCGGGCAAACGCACTACCGACTGTGCTATCCCGACACGACTCACGCTGCCGCCCCACAACTTTACTTCCGCCAGTACCTCGCCTCCTACTTTCCAAACTTCACAGAAACTCTCCTGCGAACCATTCAAGACTAGCACTCCTGGAAGAAAGGATATGGTGGAGACATGGCTTAGCCACAGCCTAAGGGATGTTTCCAGAATGAAACTTTCACTCTGTAGCGGAGTGTGTGCTGATACGCAGCATTCTACACTACGGTAGCTCAACGTGATAAGACAGAGGTCGGCAAGTACTCTTAGATGGGATACGGATACTTTTCAAAATTTTTATCGAGGTCCGGAAGTAAAAGCTCATATTCCTTATTAATTTATTATTTTTATTTTCACTCCCAAAGCCGGCCGCGGTGGCCGAGGGGACTGAGGCGCTCCAGTCACGGCCTGCACGGCCACTACGGTCGGGGGTTCGAATCTCCCCTCGGGCATGGATATTTGTGCCGTCCTTAGTTGTAAGTAGTTCATAAGTAGTTTGTAAGTTTAGGGACTGATGACCCCGTAGTTAAGTCCCATAGACTCTACAAACATTTGAACATTTGATTTCACTCCCAAAATTATATGAAATACAACAGATGTAAAATAATAATTCCATAATCTTTGCACTTAGTGTTGATACCACTACTAGCATGTATATTTATTAAGCAACAGTACAAAAATAGGACAGAAGAAGGGCACTCAAGAGCCCGAAACCGGTTGTTAAAGTTAAAAATAAATAACCACAAGCAGCTGGTTGCTGCATTTCATTAATTTATAATATAATAATGTATAAAAAATCCAGAAAAGCTTATACTATTTGCTATTAATTTATTTTTATTTTCACTCACAAAAAATATGAAATAAAATGGATAGTCAATCTTTTATAGAAAAGTCCAGAAACAGGTCACTAAGAAAGTATGAAATACAACGAAAAATCTTTGGGAAAAACTACAAAACTGCAGAAAGCAAGTGCAGACAAGTGTGAAAATTACAGAACTATCAGTTTAATAAGTCATGGCTGCAAAATACTAACACGAATTATTTACAGACGAATGGAAACACTTGTTGAATCCAACCTCGGGGAATATCACTTTGGATTTACGAGGAATGTAGGAACACGAGAGGCAATACTCACATCACGACTTATCTTATAAGATAGGCTAAGGAAAGAGAAACCCACGTTTTTAACGTTTGTCGATTTGTAGAAAGCTTTTGACAATGTCGACTGGAATACACTATTCCAAATTCTGAAGGTATCAGGGGTAAAATATAGAGAGCGAAGAGTTATATTCAACCTATACAAAAACCAGACAGCGGTCATTAGAGTCTAAGGGCAAGAAAGGGACGCAGAGGTTGGGAAGGGAGTAAGACAGGGTTGTAGCCTTTCCACAATGTTGTTCAATCTGTACATTGAGCAGGCAGTGAAGGAAAGGAAGGTGAAAATGCAGAATGGCTAGGGGAAGGAAAGCATTTCTAAAGAAGCGAAACTTGTTAGCATCCGATATTAATTAAAATGTTAGGAAGTCCTTTCTGAAAGCATTTGTCTGGAGTGTAGCATTGTATGGGAGCGAAACGTGGACAATAAGGAGTTCAGATAAAAACATGATAGAAGCTTTTGAAATGTGGTGCTACAGACGAATGATGAAAATTAGATGGGTAGATCACGTAACTAATGAGGAGGTGCTTAACCGAATCGGGGAGAAAAGGAGTTTCTGGCGTATCCTAAGAGAAGGGATAGATTGGTTGGCCACATTATGAGACATCAAGGAATTGTCAACTTGGTATTAGAAGGAAGCATGTGGGGTAAAAATTGTAGAGGGAGACCCTGGGACGAATATAGTAAGCAGATTCAAAAGGATTCTCAGATGAAGAGACTTGCACAGGACAGGGTAGCGTGGAGAGCTGCATCAAACCAGTCTACGGACTGAAGACCACAACAATAACAACAACAACAATTTATTTTTATTTTCACTCACAAAAGGTATGAAATAAAATGGATAGACAATTTTTTATTGAAAAGTCCAGAAACAGGTCGCTAAGAAAGTATGAAATACAAAGAAAAATCCTTGTGAAAAACTACATTTGCGGTCTTGAGATGGTTTTTAAAGTTAGGTTCACACGCGGAATAGTCTCTTCAAAGTGGGAGGCCGTTAGTCCTAAGCGATAATTATTCTGCAAGAAAATCAGTTTTGAAAATTAAATTTCACAGATATATGTGGAGCCAAACATATGAGCCAGGTGGATCGCAAATGTTTTGCAATTTTCAATTAACGCCCATTTAAGATAGGAAAGTATTAAACATATGGAGAGGCATTAAATTAAAATGTGTGCTGTGGCCGGGATTCGAACCTATGACCTCCTAATTACCAGGTAGTTGCTTTAGACCACTTTTTATTTATTTATTATAATACATGCAAGTCACATAATTTTCTTCATTTTATCTTACACAAGTAATAACAATCAGAAAATAATCAACCAGAAAAATTTTCTAGAGTCCACATTTTTTTATATGACAGCTGTAGAAATACTAAAACACGGAAAATAACTTTCCGGGCACGGCTATTTGGAATTCCCCCTCGAAGACGTAGTCGTCTAATGGCTTCTCCCAAATGTTTTCGCTGTAATGGACCTGTTTCACCCTGTTTATCCATCACATCTAGAGCTTCTTCCACAACCTCCCCAACAAACCCTTTAGCTATTCCTGACATGGCAATGACAACATTCTGTGAGACAGAACATCCTGTAATTGTCTGCATTAACCTTTTAATAGATGCTTTTGGGAAATCTGATCTCCTGTACATTTCATACCTATCCAATTGGTCTTCTGTGAAATTGGGTACAAGTATTTGCATTTCTCTAGTTCTTCCTCTTATATCTCCTTCTTACTCTTTGGTTGCTTCTCCTTTTCTCTGCATTTTCTCTCGTTCTTCCTCTTCTATCTCCTTATTCTTTGGTTCCTTCTCATTTTCGTTTTTCTCTGCATTTTCTCTCGTTCTTCCTCTTCTATCTCCTTCTTACTCTTTGGTTCCTTCTTCCTTTCGTTTTTCTCTGCCGATTCAAGTTTAGAATTCAAGATATCCGATGTGAAATCCCTTGGTCCATGATTATCTTCCTTTGGTAACGATCTTTCACAGCCGTGTATCTTAAATTCGCCTGTATTACTAAGAATGTCTTCAATTGCACTGGCCGCTCTGTTTATACTAGCATCGTCCCCATCATTGTCATCAGCATCTGAATGTAACTAACACAGCGTTGCAGCCAAAGCAACTGCACGGACTGTCTTAAAGCACGTCTCCCTCCACACCACATACTTTAATTCTGCCCGATGTTCCCTGTGAAATGCCTATCAAATGTCCAGGGCTCTCCTACGTTGGAATAGCACCCCTCGCCTTGTTCCTCAGGCCGAGGAATTGTATTATTTGTTGATAAGAAAGTTCTGTTTGTTTTCATATCTTGCTGCTATAACCAGTTCTCACACCGAAACCTTCAGATGTCATACACTCAGATCGGTACCTAACGTTGTATATCGATGGAGTATCAGCCAAAAGTTCTATATAAATCGTGCTGCTATGTGCTGCCGTCCAGGAGAACGTGCGAAAACTATAATAATAAGGAACAACTAACCTACGGAGTGGAGGAAAAGCATAACTGTGAGAGCTTATCACGTTGTGCTACCGTTGTCTAATTGGTAGAGCGTTAGTTCACTGAACGGAGGGTCGTGAGTTCAAGCCTCGCCTAGAGACTTTGTTGTTATTGTTGTTGTTGTGGTCTTCAGACTGGTTTCATGCAGCTCTTCAGCTCTTCACAATACCCTTCCTGCGTAAGCCTCTTCAACTCCACATAAGAACGGCAACCTACGTCTGTCTGAATCTGCTTACTGTATCCATCTCTTGGTCTTCCTCTGCGGTTGTTACCCCAAACACTTCCCTCCAAAGCTAAATTCACAATTCCTTGATGTCTAAGAATGTGTCCTACCAGTCGATCCCTTGTTTTAGTCAAGGTATTCCAGAAATTCCTTCTCTCCCCAATACTGTTCAGTACCTCCACATTAGTTACGCGATCCACCCACCTAATCTTCAGCATTCTTCTGTAGCACCACATTTCAAAAGGCTATATCCTCCTGCTGTCCGCACTGTTTATTGTCCATGTTTCACTCCCATACAAGGCAACACTCCATACAAATGCCTTCAGAAAGGACTTCCTTAGACTTAAATCAATATTTCATGTTAACAAATTTCTCTTTTTCAAGAACGCTTTTCTACCCATCGGCGGTGGCCGCGGGGACTGAGGCGCTCCAGTCACGGTCTGCACGGCCACTACGGTCGGGGGTTCGAATCCCCCCTCGGGCATGGATATTTGTGCCGTCCTAGTTCGTAAGTAGTTCATGAGTAGTTTGTAAGTTTAGGGACTGATGACCCCGTAGTTAACTCCCATAAGCTTAACAAACATTTGAACATTTTTACCCATCGCCATTCTGCATTTTATATCCTCTGTACTGCGACCATTTGTTATTTTACTGTCCAAGTAACAAAACTCATCTACCTCCTTTATTGTTTCGTTACCTAATCTAATTCCTTTAGCATCACCTGATTTTCTAAGACCGCACTCCATTACCCTATTTTTGCTCTTGATATATATCCATCTTTCAGCAAACTGTCCATTCCGTTCAACTGCTCTTCCAGGTCCTTTGTTGTCTCATACAGAATTAGTATGTCATCGGCAAAACGCAATGTTTATAATTCATCACTCTGAACTTTAATTCCTTCTCCAAATTTCTCCTTTCTTTCCTTTATAGCTTGCTCGATGTACAAATTGAATAACAGTGGAGAAACGCTACAACCCTGTCTTACTCCCTTGCCAACCACTGGATCCCTTTCAAGCCCTTCAACTCTGACAAGCGCTGTCTGGTTTTTGTACAATTTGTAAATAACCTTACGCTCCCTATATTTTACCCCTGCTTGCTTCATAAACTGAAAGAGTTTATTCCAATCAACATTGTCAAAAGCCTTCTCCAACTCTAAAAAAGGTAGTTATGTGGGTTTGCCTTTTCTTAATCTGTCTTCTAGGATAAGCCCCTAAAGGGAATACTCCTACATTTCTCCTGAACCCAAACTGATCTTCCACGAGGTTGGCTTCTAACAGCTTTTATCCTGCTGTAAATAATTCGTGTTGATATTAAAAAAAGAAAAAAAGTTGCTGTACCTTGAAAATGGTTAAAATAAAATGTCTATAACGTTCCACGGGTTTATTTCGCAAAACAGCGGTGTCATCTGCAGCAGTATCAGTAGCGTGCCGAGTGGACAGCAACGTCAGTCCCACTGGATGGTGTACTGTGGGCAAACAAAACACACGGCGCTCTAGCCACGACACGGCGGTGCTGCCTATCTAGCAGTCATTATTATTATTATTATTATTATTATTATTATTATTATTATTAGTTGTAGTAGTAGTATTACTTTAATACTTCCGTAGCTACGGTGCAATTGTTTCTTTCTTCTACGAATAGACTCTACAGGTCTGCTACTTTCAAATAAAACGAAGCAGAAGCAATCTGCCGATTACACAGTGCTATAAAATCCGAACAGTCCTTTTACTTTTGCATTTCAGGAACATGTTGTCCCATGTAACACTCGGTGTACGTTTGTCGACGAGGAACAATTTGCGGCTTTATATAGAAAAAAAATGCCGCCACCAGGGTTTGAACCGAGGAACGACAAACATCCGCTGTATAAACTACGGCACGGGAGCTAAGCGCGACAGACCCCTACAGATACGCTATTCCTGTGTTCCGTAGTGCAGGTCTTATATACAATTTCCCGTTAACGCACGTTCTCCTGGATGGTAGCACAAAGCAACAATTATACAGAAGTTTCGGTTGATAGTCTATCGATTTACAACGTTTGGTACTGATCTGAGTGTCTGACATGTATAGGTTTGGGTGTCAACAAAGGAGGGAAAGCTGAAAGATGGAAAGAGTGCATAGAGGGGCTTTACAAAGGAAATGAACTTACAGAAAATATTGTCGTAAGGGAAGAGGAAATAGATGAGAATGAAACAGGAGATACTATACTGAGAGAAGAATGTGAAAGAGCACTTGAATAAAGTCAAAACAAGGCCCCTGGAGTACATGGCATTCCATCAGATCTACTGAAGTCTCTGGGGGAACCAGCCATGACAAAACTATTTCATCTGGTGCGTACGATGTATGAGACAGAGAAAATACCCTCAGACTTTAAGAAAAATGTAATAAACCCATTCCAAAGAAAGCAGGTGCAGACAGGTGTGAAAACTACAGCACCAGCAGTTTCACATGTCATAGTTGCAAAATTTTAACACGAATTATTTTCAGAACGATGGAAAACCTGGTAGAAGCTGACCTCGGGGAAGATCAGTTTGGATTCAGGAGAAATGTGGGAACACGGGAGGCAATACTCACTTCACTGCTTATCTTAGAAGATACATTAAGGAAAGGCTAACCTACATATTTAGCTTTTGAAGATTTGGAGAAAGCTTTTGATGATGTTGATTGGAATACACTCTTTCAAATTCTGAAGCATGCAGGAGTAAAATATAGGGAACGGAAGGTTATTTGCAACTTGTACAAAAACCAGACGGCGGTTGTTCGAGTTGAAGGGCATGAAAGGGATGCAGTGGTTGGAAAGGGAGTAAGACAGGGTTGTAGCCTTTCCCCAATGTTATTCAATCTGTACATTGAACAAGCTATAAAGGAAACCAAGGAGAAATTTGGAGAAGGAATTAAAATTCAGGGTGAAGAAATAAAAACATTGCGTTTTGCCGATGACATTGCAGTTCTGTCAGAGATAGCAAAGGACCTGGAAGAGCACTCTTAGGAACATTGCACGCTAAGCCTGTGTCGTCTATTGTAAAATTAAACTGAAAAGGAGAATTAATGTCATTGGTCAAACATTTTCCGACTTGAAGGTATGTCAGACTTGTAACTTTTGTATTCGAAGTAGTAAGTGAGAATCAGTATTATCGATACCCATCATTCTCGCTGAGGACATAAATAGTGGAATGCGGAATTGCAAAGATGGAGCACAGTTTATCGAATCCATGCGTGGATCATTTAAACTTGATCTGAACAATGACTTCTTACGGGCATTGAAGCAGTTTTCTAGTGTCTCTTCGATATTCGGAAACAAAGAACTACATGTCATACTTTGTACATCACAAACCAATGTTAAGTGTCACTAATGGGCAATAAATACTAGTCTACCTATAGATATTAGTTTATTCCGTTGTCCTGCATGGATAAATTAGTTGTCTAAGTAACTGCTAAGACATCTCCATGATCTCAAGTATTTTCCACATGGGAAGTCGTTCCTTTCAGAAAGCAGTAAGATTTTCATTAAAAATAATAATCTGTGGTCGATATTAAACGGAGCTGTCCTGTCACCTAATGATCAAATTGCGAGTGTACAGGATACTAAACAAATTCTGTGATTTAATTGAAGACGTTCTAGCAAACGAAGGATAGTACAGCATTCTGAAAGGGATGTAACTTCCAATATGTAAGTAATTTACGATGTAGCCTAAGAGACTAGGTACTATGGGACCATTACGGTGAAAGTCACATGTTATTAAAAATAAGTAAGATCACGGGCAGTTGAGACCTGCAAACGCTCACTGCTGCTCTAAATTACTTTATGAGTGGCCACAGTACTTGCACAATGGACATTTATCTAACTGTTCATTCCTTAAGGGAGGAGCCAACGTTTTAACAAACACAAAATCAATGTTAAAAAATAAATGAGTAGATAATTAAACATGGGATGGGGACCATGAAATCATAAAGCAGAGGTTTGATACTTTAAAATCATAATCTATTCAGTAAAATAAACAAGGAAATACGTGTGGAGAGAGCAAATTAATCGCACACCTAATACAAAAGTGAATTAAATTATAAAATTACAGCCCCTAGTAATATTGTTTCCGCCCTTTATGAATATGGAGGTAACGTGGGAGGAAACTTTCAAACACACAATGGGTAGCTGAAAGCACATTCAGACACACGCACACACATAATGGGTGGCGGTACATCACTCTTGGGAACACTCGATAACAGTGGCGAAACGAGGTGTCTTGATGAGATGGCGGGTGTCGTGATCACTAATTTTAAGTACACTGGCCACTAAACGAACTTATGTTAAGGAAGGCAGCGGCTCACTACTCTTAAGTACAACGTTGTGTGCGACCACACCGAATTTCATAGCATTCACAAACAGAAATTAATTTAGAATAAGCGAGTAAAGCACATGGAAGAAATCGTATAGAAGAAAGCTAGTATTAACAAAAGCATGGCTGAAGGCCAAAGTAACATTATGAAAGCATGTGGTGCAATCGGTCATACAAGACAGGAAAGAAGGAATCAAGTCAGAAAATCTGAGAAATATTTAGCATACTCGCGAGCGCCGAAACGACGCGAAAACGTTAGTTCAAAACACGAAGGAAATTCAAGCACACTAAATTTACAAAAAGTCTGAAGGCCACACACGAGTATTCTAACTTAAGTAAAACCGGACACACAATCATCACTGGAATGAATATGCTAATAATAAATTTACACTGAATTTACTCGAGTTGCGTAAATTAAGAAACACTTCGCCTCTCATAGCGAAAGAGTTACTCAAGAAAACTATCACTGGAAACCAAGACTGCCTCATAACAAAGAAAGTAAAGTCCTAACAGCATGCCGTGGCCTTAGCATGATTCGGCCACTTATTTCCTCAGTCGTCGGAGCCAGAATAAAGAGTGAAGACTGAAGCTCTAAGGCCTCGGAACCCCCCCCCTCCCCCCACCATACACCGGATGTAAAGCGCGCTAAAAGTGACGCAGAGTGCGTTCAGAGACTAGTGTTTATCACCCCTTGCTACCTGGCCAAGACAATTCCCTCTACAACCGCTCCCAGAGAGGTCTCCCGCCACCTCTTTCGTCCAAGACTAGGTTGGCACCACACTAAGAACACGGCCACCTCGCCATGCTGCCAAGTAAGCTTGTCTCTGGCCACCCAGCAGACGGCAGTGCAGATGACAAACGAAGCCACGCGTTCTCAACTGCAGCAGAACGAGGCCTAGAGCGCGAGGCGGCGACTGTAAGCCACTGCGCGGCAGTCACTCAATATTCAGAGCATGTGAGATTACCGCCCAATAGAAATATTGGTAATTACTAGCATTTGATAATTAAACAGTATCAAGTTCACTGCAAACATTGACCATGCCAATGTACTGAATGTTACACAATTTTAATCTTATTAATTATGGTAGCAAGGTATGTACGCAGTTGGGTGACAACATTTATAGTTAGGCCATAGGTAGAAATTCTCCACGTTGAGATTTGCTGTATGCTTGTAGCTGACGGGAGGCCAGCGAGCAGGCCGACGTTGGTGGCTTGTTCCAGCTTAGGAAAATTTTCTCATTACTTGACCAGGAGCAAGTATGAATAAATTCTTTGGTGAGCCCACCCTTGAGCAGACGACATAGAGTTGTCCATCTGAAAAACATGGAGATGTCAAATTTACTCCGTAGTATTAAACATATTGTCCCTCTGATTTATTAATCGTAAAAGAAAATGCAAGTCTCCCTGGAACCTGGAGTCTCTTGAAGTTAGAAGGTAAATCTGTCGGAATAAAAATTATTTGCGAGATGTACACAGTTTCATTCTCTCCTTTTCCTTGCAGGAGAATTGTGTGATGTGGTGGTTTTGCATGAACCTAATTGTTTGTATCATCATATCTCATGAACTACATGTATTTATTCATTCCTTATCTTAGTTAATCTCGTTCTCCCCTTTGTGTCCATCGGCTTCTACCTTACTATCTTTCCAATTGTATCGTTTTCATGCAGCTCAATACTTATGACATCATGTATCCTTGACTATGTTTGCTACAATAATATAATTTTCCAGATATGTAGAGTGTAATATTAGGAAACCGTCTGCAATGAATAAATAGCGAATGAAAGATGTGTCGTAAATCACGCGCAAATCACTCATTCTTGACGACGTCATATTTCCTGAACTATACGTCGTAGATAGTATCTACCGCACAGCGATTGTGGTCAGATAGTAAACATATAAGATGAACATTAACAAGAGCTAAACTAGGGTAATGGAATGCAGTCTAAGAAAATCAGGTGATGCTGAAGGAATTAGATTAGGTAACGTAACAATAAAGGAGGTAGATGAGTTTTGTTACTTGGGCAGTAAAATAACAAATGAAGGTCCCAGTACAGAGGATATAAAATGCAGAATGGCAATGGGTAAAAAAGCGTTCTTGAAAAAGAGAAATTTGTTAACCTCGAATATTGGTTTAAGCCTAACGAAGTCCTTTCTGAAGGCATTTGTGTGGAGTGCTGCCTTGTATGGGAGTGAAACATGGACGATAAACAGTGCGGACAGGATGAGGATATAGGCTTTTGAAATATGGTGCTACAGAAGAATGCTGAAGATTAGGTGGGTGGATCGCGTAACTAATGAGGAGGTACTGAACAGAATTGGGGAGAAAAGGAATTTCTGGCATACCTTGACTAAAAGAAGGGAACGATTTGTTGAACAGATTGTTAGACATCAAGGAATCGTGAATTTAGCGTTGGAGGGAAGTGTGTGGGGTAAAAATCGCAGAGGAAGATCAAGAGATGGATACAGCAAGCAGATTCAGACAGATGTAGGTTGCCGTTCTTATGTGAAGTTGAAGAGGATTGCTCAGAGTAGAGTATTGTGGAGAGCTGCATCAAACCAGTCTCCAGACTGAAGACCATAACAACAAAACAACAACAGTAAACAATATTTGTACGAAGTTTATTTGAAATCGGACCATTATTTTAGGACGAGATATGGGAAAAATAGCGCATGAAGTAACAGTTACTCGGAAATTTCATGTTTATGACTTTATATCTCCTGAAATATGTGTCGTACTATGATGTACATTTGAAGGTAGATTCAGTGGTATATGTGCGTAGGTTCTGCAAAATATGTCTTGAATGGTGTTAGTAGTAAGGACGTAATAAATCGAAACATCATGTGTGATGATGCGGTTTTCCATGAAACTTCTTGTTTGTGACTTCATTTCTCATGAACGATTTGTCGTACTATGATGTATATGCGGAGGAACATTCAGTGGTGTGTATGTGTACTGTCTGTGAATTGTCTCGCGAATACAAATTATAGTGTAGAGGTAACAACTGGTAACGCCATGCCAAATGCCATAGATGTACATAATGAACATCGGAAAAGTAGTAAGCGATAAACTTTTTCCCTTTCATCATTTTGTTGAAGTTGTCAGCGAAGAAAAAGTTTCGTAAAGATGTAAAATTACGTTCAACGTTCATTGGAAGTCGCTAAATGTTCTTATTTTCAAATAGTTGACGAATAAAATAACGCTACTACGCGCCGTAAATGGGGTAGTTTTCATTGTTTACGACGTAATATCGTATTAACTACGTATCGTAGGTGAGTTTTGCTCCAATAGCAAATGATTCCCGACCTTCAAGAATATTTGTACCAAATTTGATTGAAATCAGTTCATTAGATTAGGAGCAGATGTAGAATATTATCGCATGATGCGGTTGTTTCTCACGAATGCCATTGTTTATGACATCATATGTCCTTACGTATGTGTCGTAGGTGTTTCTTACCCCTTGAGCGATTGCTGCCTGATAGTAAGGAACATATGTACAAAGTTTAGGGGGAGATGTGGAACATACATACCCGTATAAACACTTAACAGATTCATTTTATAAGATGTATAGATAAATACAGAAAAATAAATTTGTCAATATTGCATAAGTGTGTCACCAAAGCTCACTTTATTGTTTTATAGGCAAGGATGTTATATGGCTATTGTCTGACGGTGGTTATTTAGTCGAAATAGATTCCTCACATTATAATAAAAAACTAAAAACTATAAACTATAAAGTAACTGCACATTGGCATATATGATGTAAAATATAGAGAACGGAAGGTTAATTACAACTTGTACAGAAACCAGACAGCTGTTGTCAGAGTTGAAGGGCATGAAAAGAATGCAGAGGTTGGGAAGGATGTAAACAGGGTTGTAGCCTTTCCCTAATGTTATTCAATTTGTACATTGAGCAGGCTATAAAGGAAATTTGAAGAAGGAATTAAAGTTCAAGGTGAAGGAATGAAAACCTTGTGTTTCGCTGATAACATTGTAATTCTGTCAGAGACAGCAAAGGACCTGGAGGAGCAATTGAACGGAATGGACAGTGTGTTGAAAGGAGCATATAAGGTGAACATTAACAAGCGCAAAGAAGGATAATGGAATACAGTTTTAGAAAATCAGGCAATGCCGAAGGAATTAAATTAAGTAGTGAATCAATAAAGGAGGTTAATGAGTTTTGTTACTTGGGCAGAAAAATACCAAATGATGGTCGTAGTACATATGATATAAAATGCAGAATGGAAATGGGTAGAAAAGCGTATTTGAAAAAGAGAAATTTGATATCATCGAATAATAATATATAATAATAATAAATAGTGAGGAAGAGGATAGAGGTTTTTGAAATCTGGTGTTACAGAAGAATGCTGAAGATTAGGTGGATGGATCGCGTAACTAATGAAGAGGTACTGAACAGAATTGGGGAGAAAAGGAATTTCTGGCATACCTATACTAAAAGAAGGGATCTATTGGTAGGACACATTCTTAGACATCAAGGAATCGTGAATTTAACGCCGGAGGGAAGTGTGTGGGGTAAAAATAACAGAGGGAGACCAAGAGATGATTATAGTAAGCAAATTCAAATGGATGTTGGTTGCCGTTCTTATGAGGAGATGCAGAGGCTTGCTCAGGATAGAGAAGGGTGGAGAGCTGCATCAAACCAGTCTCCGGACTGAAGACCATAACAACATATGATGTCTCTCAGAGAAATTTTCTGCGATGCAGGCCCATTGGATCGAAAACAATTGGGCGAAGATCGACGACAGACAATACTAGTATTTCTACGAGCGTTCGGAAAGTAGGTGTACAATCTATTTACCTACTTTTTTATGCTATGTAGCAAAAGCGAACAACGTACTTCAAGCTCGTGGCCGGCAGTACAGCTAGCAGATCTGGCAAGTAATAGGACAATGTTACGTCAGCTACGCAGAGTCGGTGGCTACTTCCAGTCACCGCCTTCCATCTCTCTATGGATGGAACAACAGAGGGGCGTTTGTCTTTGCCGCGGTCGCCTCGACATCAGTCCGATATCGATTGTATCGCCGGCGCCAGCAATCGATCATGCTGTCATCAAACGCGACCGCCTCAGCCTGACGCCGTGGCGGCAACAAAAGATGAGTCCGATGCCCGGATGCGACCGCATCTCTTCATCCCGGATACTCTCCAGCCCCGTACAAGGCTGTCGTCTAAAGGCGAGGCAACACTGGCCGTCATAGGTAGGTATTACAACTCGCAACTTGTTGTTGTTGTTGTTGTTGTTGCGGTCTTCAGTCCAGAGACTGGTTTGATGCAGCTCTCCACCCTACTCTATCCTGAGCAAGCCTCTTCATCTCCTCATAAGAACGGCAACCGACATCCATTTCAATCTGCTTACTATATTCATCTCTTGGTCTCCCTCTGCGATTTTTAATCCGCGCACTCATCTGCAACGCTAAATTCACGATTCCTTGATGTCTAAGAATATGTCCTACCATTCGATCCATTCTTTTAGACAAGGTATGCCAGAAATTCCTTTCGTCCCCAAGTCTGCTCAGTACCTCCTCATTAGTTACGCGATCCACCCACCAAATCTTCAGCATTCTTCTGTAGTACTACATTTCAAATGCCTCTCTCGTCTTCCTGTCGTCACTGTTTACCGTCCACGTTTCATTACTATACAACACTTCACAGAAATGCCCGCTTAAATTAATATTCGACGTTAACAAATTTCACTTTTTTCAAAAACGGTATTCTTCCCATTGTCATTCTCCATTTTATATCCTCTGTACTGCGACCTTCGTGTGTTATTTTACTGCCAAAGTAACAAAACTCATTTAACACCTTTATTGATTCGTTACCTAATTTCATCCCTTCAGCATCAGCTGATTTTCTAAGACTGCATTTCATTACTATTGTTTTGCTCTTGTTAATGTTCATCTTACATGCACCTATCAGCACACTGTCACCATTTAACTGCTCTTCCAGGTCCCTTGCTGTCTCTGCCAGAATTACAATGTCATCAGCACAACGCAAGGTTTTTATTTCTTCACCCTGATCTTTAATTCCTTCTCCAAATTTCTCATTGCTTTTCTTTATAGCTTGCTCTATGTACAAATTGAATAACATTGGAGAAAGCCTACAACCCTGTCTTACACCCTTCCCAATCTCTGCATCCCTTTCATGCCCTTCAACTCTGATAAGCGCTGTCTGGTTTTTGTACAAGTTGTAAATAACCTTCCGTTCCCTATATTTTACTTCTGCTGATTTCAGAATTTGAAAGAGTGTATTTCAATCAACATTGTCAAAAGCCTTATCTTCAAAAGCTATAAATGTAGGTTTGCCTTTCCTTAATCTAAGACAAGTCGTAAAGTGAGGATTACCTCCCGTGTTCCTACATTTCTTTTGAATCCAAAGTGTTCTTCCCCGAGGTCGGCTTCTACCAGCTTTTCCATCCTTCTGTAAATAATGCGTGGTAATATTTTGCGACCATGACTTATTAAACTGATGGGTCAGTAGTTTTCACACCTGTCTGCGCCTGCTTTCTTTGGAATGAGGATTATTACATTTTTCCTAAAGTCTGAAGGTATTTCCCCTGTCTCATACATCTTACGCACCAGGTGAAATAGTTTTGTCATGGCTAGTTCTCCAAGACACTTCAGTAGTTCTGGGGGAACGTTGTCCACTCCAGGGGCCTTGTTTCGACCTAGATCTTTCAGTGCTCTGTCAAATTCTTCTCTCAGTATAGTATCTCCTATGTCATCTTCATCTACACCCTCTTCCCTTACTACAATATTGTCTCTAAGTTCATTTCCTTTGTAGAGCCCCTCTATATACTCTTTGCACCTTTCAGCTTTCTCTTCTTTGCTGTGAACTGGTTTTCCATCTGAGTTCTCTTTTGTTGTCCCCAAATGTTTCTTTTATTTTCCTTTAGGCGGTATCTATTTTCCCCCTATTTATACATTCTCGCAACTGATCATTTTGTTTTTGTATGAATTTCCTGAAAAAAATTAGTACATGTGGTAAGACGACGTAGATTTTGATCCCTGTACGACGGATGCCGCCCGGCGCATATAAAACGAATATAATAATGTCAGTTTGGTTTTCAGCAAGGCTTTTCAACATAAAACGCTATTTATGTTTTTACTGATCTAATACTAAATGCTCTGAATAACCAGACATCATCCGTTGTGACTTTTTGTAAACTCTCAAACGCTTTTCATTGTGTAAGTCATTGAATTCTTCTAGATAAGCTTAAGCAACGTGTTATTTAGTAGGACAGTGCACAAATGGTTTAACTAGAAGAGTGCAGAAAGTTGAAATAAGTCGTTCAGGTAAACTTCAATGTGATTCCTCAAACTGGTCAGCTCTCAACAATGGAGTTCCACAGGGTTCGGTCTTGGTTCCCTTACTGTCTTGATATATGTTAATGACTTTCCATTCTACATTCAGGAATATGGAAAACTACTTCTTTTTGGTGATGATACAAGTATCGTATAGTAATCACTCACCAACAAACAATAATTAAATTATTTCTATTCAAACGGACTCTTATTAAATTTTGATAAAATACAGTATATACAGTTCCATATGGTAATGGCATGACACAAGTAATAAACATAGTTTGTGGACAGAAATTTGTAGCTATGTAAAACGTGATCTGGTAAAGCCCTTCTACAGCCTCTAGAAACACATAATATGAATTCTGAAACACCCTGCAGATGGTAGGGATATAGGACACAAAGCTGCCAACCTATTCATGTACCGAGGAATACATATCAGACGTTCTAGCGCTCGTCTTAACAGTGACAAACTGACTATTGTAGGTAGTTCTCGTCATTGCTATCCAACTCAGAATTTACCTGTAACTGCTTTTCAGATACATAAATGCTTTCCAGTAATCAAGGAAGGAGGTAAAGATGTGCAAACATATAGCCTACGTTTGTCAGTTATTTGCCGTGTATCCAGGATCTTTTAGCGAATTCGTTTTGCATCTAGAAAAACCCATCTGTTACGTGTACGAGACTTGTTGTAGCGCTTCCAAACGATGTGTCCTATGCACTGATAGTGACTGTCAAAAGCAGAGACGATGTAGCTACACTCCAACAAGAGTGGTTGAAGTAATTCACAAGTAGACGTTAAAAATGAAAACAAAGAAAACTGAGTAACTACGAATAATCAAATAAGCAAAACAATAACGAATCGTTAATACCGCACTAGCTAAATGACGATTAAAACCACGTGGAAACAACTAATTCCCCATCGGTGTTTGGCTGGTTTTGATAAGAATCAAATGGATTTTTTATCAACATGTATTGGTCTGTGTGAGACTGTGTTCATCCATCTCAGGTCAGAAAAGAAAACAGCTATCAAAGCAATAGACAAAAGTCCATGTTTTGCCGCTGGAAAGAATGGAACGAATTCGATTTCGTCTAACGGAAATTTAGTGGGTCATTCTTATTTATTACTATACAAAAGTATTCTCGCAGCTGGTAGCAGAAAGTCTTATTTCATAATTTGTAGGTAGCGCGAGAACTGTGGGTGTTCGAAAGATCGTCTTGCTATGTCATATCCATGTACACGAAAAGACTGAATTGTATTCTTGAATAAAAGAACGTCTAGATTGCAAATATATATATATATATATATATATATATATATATATATATATATATATATATATATATATATATAGATTGCAAATATATATATATATATATATATATATATATATATATATATTTGCAATCTAGACGTTCTTTTATTCAAGAATACAATTCAGTCTTTTCGTGTACATGGATATGACATAGCAAGATTGCAATATATAGATATAGATTGCAATATATATATAGATTGCAAATATATATATATATATATATATATATATATATATATATAAAAGTTCTGTTTCATTATTCTTCTTTGTCAGTTATCTGAGGATGCCCTAACCGGGCGAAATGCGTCGATAAGTAAAAAAAAATAAAATAAAATAATATATATATATATAATTTTTTTTTTACTTATCGACGCATTTCGCCCGGTTAGGGCATCCTCAGATAACTGACAAAGAAGAATAATGAAACAGAACTTACAATATTTCGAACATTTTTAGGTACAAAAAAATCTGAAACTGATAATAAGAAATTGTGGTAATGTACGGTACTAATGTTCTAGCTACTCTGTGGTAGAGGGTGTTTGGATTGAAATGCGGCCACAGGGTATCTTCCGGAGACAATAATATGTAAACCATTGATCTGCGGTAACAATGACCGCTGAAAACAGATTGGTACAATGTTTAACTGAATGGATATTGCAATAATTTATATTCCAAGAGTACCTTGTTCATGTCTCCGTACCATAGATTAGGTCGTCAATTACATGAATTGTATGGATAAAAAGTAGATCGTCGTTTAGTTTCTATAAGAATAATCGAAGTTGTGATTTGCCAAGGTGTGGGCAGTGCCGTATGTTTAACATATAATAATATGTTGCCTGCATTTGTTTATGTTACATTTCCGTTAAAATCTTCTGTTGGAAACATTTGTCATATCTTTCCATAAATCAGATGTTTGTTAAGCTTATGGGACTTAACAGCCGGGTCATCAGTCCCTAAACTTACGAACCAATTACTAACTACCTTATACTAAAGGCAACACAAACATCCATGCCTGGGGGACGATTCGAACTTCCGACGCGGGAGGCCGCGCGAAACGTAACGGGGCGTCCCAGACCGCTCGGCTACTGCCGCTCGGCCATTCCATAAATATTCGAATGTATTAAGACGAAGTGTTCTGGATATGAAGCCATAGTTCTCTAATGTAGAGCTGGGAGAGATGTGTATTCGTTACTAAGAGAAACAGCAGTCGTTACAAACGTATCGTTACTCGTTACCAGTGCCACCCAGAAATACGGCCGCTACACGGCCTACAGAACCGTGAAAGAAATTTAATTGCTACTGTTAATAATACTTTAACATTTAATTGTTCCACCTAGGTACTGTATGACTGCTTTCTGAGGCAATTATTCTACTGAGGAAAGGACGAGTTCCCTCATACAATTGTAGTACGAATTGATCAAACTTAGCGAGACCCACCCGTAGCCACTACATCTACATAGATACTCTGCAAATCACATTTAAGTGCCTGGCAGAGGGTTCATTAACCACTTTCATAACCGTTCTCTACCGTTCCATTGTCTAATAGCGCGCGAAAAGAAAGAACACCTAAATCGTTCCGTTTTCGATCTGATTTCTTTTATTTTATTGGGATGGTCATGCCAGCAAAATATTTTCACATTCAGAACTAAAAGTCGGTGATTGAAACTTCGCAAACAGATCACGCCGCAATGAATAACGTCTTTCTTTTAATGATTTCCACCCCAATTCGTGAAACATTTCCGTGACGCTTTCCCGCCCGTAACGTGATAAAACAAAACCCACTTTTCATTGGCTGAACGCTTCGGAGATGCAACAGCTCCACCAAAGAGACTGCCTACATCACATAACACGGCGTTATTCTTTAGGGAGAGATCTATTTACGAAATTTCAATCACCGACTTTTACTTCTGAATGTGAAAATAATTTTGCTAGTACCCACCTACATAGGGAAACATGATCATCCCAAAAAAATAAGAGAAATCAGATCGAAAACGGAACGCTGTAGGTGTTCTTTCTTCCCGCGCGCTATTAGAGAATGGAACGGTAGAGAAAAGTTATGAAATTGCTTAATGAACCCTCTGCGAGGCACTTGAATGTGATTTGCAGAGCATCTATGTAGATTTAGGTGTAGATGTAGATGCAGTGCGACTGTTGCACTGTAGTACGTGTCAGTAACATTTAAGGTAAGACCGTCATGAATGAAAATATGTATAAGTACTTTTGAGTACATTTTACAAAATTTGTTCATAGTAGACAAGATCAAAAACAAATGATTAACCGTTAAACTGAAAGCTTTACAGGTAAAAAATACAATAAAACGTTTGTTTGAGTTAAAAGCTCACCTCAGATAATCGAGGATTAACCTGCAAACGCGGGCCATGAAGTGTAATACAAAGTGTTAAAAAATAATAATAATAAGCGTCTGAAATCGTAGAGGCACTTAAAGTTCGTCAAGAATGTCTATATAAATTACTCATTTTATAATACATATAAAAATTTATGTGTTTGTGCCTATATTTCACTCTGCAGTCAAAACTACACATCGCAAACGAATAGTGTTTGTATGTGGTAGTAGGTATCAGTCTGCCATTGTGCACTATGGTGGTACAGGGCTCATAACGGTAAGGGGGTGGAAGATATGGGAGTTGAAAGTTACCGAATTACATAAAATTCTACGTGTGGTTGTCAATATTTTGCTCTTCAGCAAAAACTACACAATGGAGACGAACGATCTCTCTTAGGTGTTGTTGTATAAAGTCTCCCATTGTACACCACAGCAGCACCGCATCGATAGCTATAAGAGGGTGGAAGCTATAGTGTTTGAAAGTTGTCAGCTTATATAAAATTCGGACTGAAGACCAGCCATGACTGAAGTTATATACAGCGAAACTTCATGCATATTCTTCAATTGTTCCTCTGCAACAAGCGTACCAATAAAGAAATATAAGTGCATACTGCGGTTTGAAAAGTAAAACTACCAAGAAAGACGCCAAAGCGTGAGAAAGAAATTTCGCGTCTTCGATCCGTTTCTAAAAACAGGAAACGGCGCTGAAATGTGAATCTACAGACGATAGAAACTTGAAATTTGTAGACGTTGTTTATCTTACACTGTAGGCATCGGCGATTTTTCGATATTCCCATCCCTAATGGGGTGAAATACGGGATGAACAGGTTTTTTTTTTTTTTAAATAAGTCGCTATTCAGGCACGTTTGAAGCAAGAAATACAAATCTTCGGATTTCGATTTTTGATTGGAATTTTAAAAACACATGTTTCGCTATTTTTGGGAAATCAACCATTAAGCTGGTGAAATAAGGAAAATTAGTTTAAGGCTGCTACTAAGACAATTTTGATGCTAGAAACGCGAGAATTTGGATTTGGAACCATGGTTAGAATTTAAAAAAGAAATGTGTTTCGGGATGTTTTGAATTATTCCATCAACGGTGTAATAGGGGGTTGCAAGTTGTGCCAAAATACTTGATTATGAAAGCATTTTTAAAGCTTAATCTATGAAAATTTATATTTAGAAGTGGAAACAACCAATTGCAGACATCCAGCCTACACATGGGAGTTGTAATAAATAGTACGACAGAATATATGCATTCTCCGTATTGGCTTTACAGCATGATTTTGTATGATTTACGACTTCCATCGAGGGTTGAAATGTTAAGTTAAACTTTTATTAGCATTAATGATAAATCTGAAGCATAGAATTAAAATTAGTGATGCGGCCGGGAATTTCGAATATAGATTCTACGATAAGGGCGTACAACATTATGGTGACTGTGTACCTTTCATTGGAACAGTTTATAAGTGATTTCAAAATGTTCGGAGTGGGCATATGGGCACAAGTGACACTGAACTTTCTGGATGCCCTGTGGGGGTTACGACTCCAGAAATCATTGATGAAATTCATGATAGACTGATGGATGACAGAAGAGTTAATGTGCGTGAGATTTCTACTGCTGTGGGAATCTCGAATGAATGGGAACATAATACTGTGCATAAACATTTGGACAAGGTGGGTGCCGCGATTGCTCACGCTTGACCGAAAACGGAATAGTGTGAAGTGTTGGAAGGAAGGTTTGCAGCTGTTCAGGAAGAATCCGCAGGACTTTAAGCGTCGTTTCATCACTGTGGATGAAACATGGATACATTACTACTCTCATGAGACCAAAGAACGGTCTAAACAATCGATTACCAAGGGAGAATCTGCACCAAAAAATGCGAAGATCGGTCTTTTAGCCGAAAAGGTTATGGCGACTGTCTTTTGGGATTCGCAAGGGTTAATCCTCATCGACAGGGTACAACTATGACAGGTGCATATTATACATTGTTATGGAGCGTTCGAAAACCGAGCTGCAAGAAAATCGCCGACTATTGGCCACAAAAAAGTCCTTTTCCATCACGACAATGCACCACCACACACCTCAGCAGCTGGCCGCGGTGGCCGAGGAGACTGAGGCGCTTCAGTCACGGTCTGCACGGCCACTACGGTCGGGGGTTCGAATCCCCCCTCGGGCATGGATATTTGTGCCGTCCTTAGTTGTAGGTAGTTCATAAGTAGTTTGTAAGTTTAGGGACTGATAACCCTGTAGTTAAGTCCCTTAAGCTTAACAAACATTTTGAACACCTCAGCAGTTGTGGTCGCAAAGTAGAATTCCAACTCGTTTCACATCTCACATGACTTGGCTCCCTCAGACCACTATTTGTTCCCCAATTTGAAGAAATGGCTCGCAGAACGAAGATTTCAATCAATCGAGGAGGTGATTGCAGAAACTAGTAGCTGTTTTGCAGGCTTGGACAATACTCATTATTTGCAAGGGATCAACAAATTAGAACCGCTTCGGGCGAAGGGTATTAAAGTAGACTATGTCGAAAAAAATGGTTTTCCCCAAACATATCAATAGTTTTTATTTTTGCAGGGTTTTTTCAAAAGCCCCTCGTACACCACAGCTTTATCACGAAAACCGCCATAGATTACTACACTCCTGGCCATTAAGATGACGTGGTACAGACGCGAAATGTAACCGACAGAAAGAAGATGCTGTGATATGCAAATGATTAGGTTTTCAGAGCATTCACATAATGTTGGCACCGGTGTAGCCTATCGCGATTGAGGTTTATCGTATCGCGACATTGCTGCTCGCGTTGGTCGCGATCCAATGACTGTTAGCAGAATATGAAATCGGTGGGTTCAGGAGGGCAAAACGGAACGCCGTGCTGGATCCGAACGGCCTCGTATCACTAGCAGTCGAGATGACAGGCATCTTATTCCCGTGGCTGCAACGGATCATGCAGCCACGTCTCGAACCCTGAGTCAACAGATGGAGACGTTTGCTAGACAACAACAATCTGCACGAACAGTTCGACGGCGTTTGCAGCAGTATGGACTATCAGCTCGGAGACCGTGGCTGCGGTTACCCTTGACGCTGCATCACAGACAGGAGCGCCTGCGATGGTGTACGTAACGACGAACCCGGGTGCACGAATGGCAAAACGTCATTTTTTCGGATGAATCCAGGTTCTGTTTACAGCATCATGATGGTCGCATCCGTGTTTGGCGACATCGCGGTGAACGCACATCGGAAGCGTGTATTCATCATCGCCATACTGGCGTATCACCCGGCGTGACGGTATGGGGTGCCATTGGTTACACGTCTCGGTCATCTCTTGTTCGCATCGACGACACTTTGAACAGTGGCCGTTACATTTCAGATGTGTTACGACCCGTGGCTCTATCCTTCATTCGATCCCTGCGAAACCCTACATATCAGCAGGATAATGCACGACCGTATGTTTGAGGTCCTGTACGGGCCTTTCTGGATACGGAAAATGTTCGACTGCTGCCCTGGCCAGCACATTCTCCAGATATCTCACCAACTGAAAAGTCTGGTCAATGGTGGCCGAGCAACTGGCGCGTGACAATACGCAGTCACTACTCTTGAACTGTGGTATCGTGTTGAAGCTGCATGGGCATCTGTACCTGTACACGCCATACAAGCTCTGTTTGGCTCAATGCCCAGGCGCATCAAGGTCGTTATTACGGCCAGAGGTGGTTGTCCTGCGTACTGATTTCTCAGGATCTATACACCCAAATTGCGTGAAAATGTAATCACATGTTCTTTATAGTATAATATATTTGTCCAATGAATACCCGTTTATCACCTGCATTACTTCTTGGTGTAGCAATTTTAATGGCCAGCAGTGTACTTACTCTGACTGCCAGATAATCGATTAATGAGCGAGCGGTTATTACAGTAGCTGTTACTCGCCAGTAAGCGGTTATCCCTACAAGTGAAGTGACTGCTGGTAATTGGGCAGCGATGAGAGATTCCTGCGACGTGCTCCTCCCCTATTAGCTGTCGGCCAGACTTCCGTCACGGACAAAGATAGCCACTCTGCGCTTCCGTCCCGCGGCCGACTCCCTGAATGGTTAATGGCGGTTGTCTAGGGGGGCTGGAGACAGAAGACGGGCGCCACAGCAGGAAGAGGCTGGAGTCCAGGAATTCCTGTCCTGGAGGCTGCTGGAACAGGTGGCGGTTCGTGGAAAGGCGCCGGGGCTGGGGTGTGGGGCTCGTTGGGATTTACGAGGCCACCCCGATGCCTATCTGACGTCGCCTGCTAACTCACCAACTACCTCTGGCAATCACTCCTGCGCGCTGTCGTGGACACGTACACCCACGTGTTCCTCATAGAAACCTTCTATCTCGCTTAAAATCTTATATTTCATTTGTGATGCATTGAGCAAATAAGTACCTATTCTAACCCTTTATTTGGCAATGTTGCTCTCAAGCAACGTCAAAATTGCGCGTAGTTCTCTGAGACATCTTTCAAGTTTCATCCTTGGCTGGGCAACAGTGCTTGAAACTAACATTTAATGTGAAACTTCCTGGAAGATTAAAATTGTGTGCCGGAACCGGAACTCGAACCTGGGACCTTCGTCTTTCGCAGGCAAGCGCACTACCGACTGTGCTATCCCGACACGACTCACGATGCCGCCTCACAACTTTACTTCCGCCAGTACCTCGCCTGTTACTTTCCAAACTTCACAGAAGCTCTCCTGTGAAACTTGCTAGACTAGCACTCCTGTGTGCCGGAACCGGTAGCTCAGTCGGTAGAGCGCTTGCCCACGATAGGCAAAGGTCGCAGGTTCGAGTCCCGGTTACAGCATACAATTTTAATCTGCCAGGAAGTTTCATACCAGCGCACACTCCGTTTCAGAATGAAAAGTTTCATTCTGGAAACATCCCTTAGGCTGTGGCTAAGCCATGTCTCCACCATATCCTTTCTTCCAGGAGTGCTAGTCTTGCAGGAGAGCTTCTGTGAAGTTTGGAAAGTAGGAGGCGAGGTACTGGCAGAAGTAAAGTTGTGAGGCGGCATCGTGAGTCGTGTCGGGATAGCTCAGTCGGTAGAGAGCTTGCCTGCGAAAGACGAAGGTCCCAGGTTCGAGTTCCGGTTCCGGCACACAATTTTAATCTGCCAGGAAGTTTCATATCAGCGCAGACTCCGCTGCAGAGTGAAAAGTTTCATTCTGGAAACATTTAATCTCTCCAATAAAGTGATTTTTCGTTGTCTTTTGCGAAAAGTTTTGCAATAAACTTAATCTTTAGCGAACGCTCCAAGCATAAGTTGCCGTGGTACATGCTTGTTTCAACTTCGTGACGATATTTTTCATGATACATGGAATACCGCTTATAAAAACGAAAGAGGAAGTCTTGAAGTTGATTTATTACTGAACATTGTTGACGTGTTCTTATATTGGAGACTGAAAATGGACTTATATTTATTGGAAAGAGCAGGCGTAGTAGACCACAACAAAACGGACAATAAGTCCAAATGAAGAACGAAACAGCATTTCATGTAGCAGTCAATGATGTACGGTATGACAGATATGACAATATGTTCTCACTTGACAGATTACGGGCGAAAAGGAATTTGCAAGTTTTGTCTACAAAAGTACTTGACTGTTAAATGTGGAAATCGTGGGATTGCTCTGAACTTGGCACCTAAAACGACTTGTTTTCACACGTTTCACATGGAAAACTTAAAGATACAATAATTGCTGCTGAAGGACAACACTATAATATTGATACTGTACCACCGTGTGAAGTTTGTTGGGCAATGTTACTTACAAACCCGGAGCTATATTTTGAAAAAAATCGAGTAAATCTGTTCACATAGCCCAACACGTTTAATTTAAGTAACATAATACTATTTCTTCTCGTGATTTCCGTGTGTGCCAAATAAAGGGCTAATTATCTTCAAAAGCAAGACGCCAAGATCGCTATATGATTATTTAATTGATTGACGACATGTTTCAAAGGGCTAGGCCACCGTCAACTCGTCATATAAGATTCTACAATGTGGTCATCTTACATTATTTAAAAAATAATGGAAGTTAAAAAGAATTCCTAATTTCCTACATGCATTCTATCCTCGAAAATAAATTACAGTTCAGACAAATTAATCAAATAGCAAAGCGCTATTGTGTCCGAAACCTATGAACGCTAGACCAAGAAGAAGAAGGAATGGAGACTGAATAAGTAAATAGATATTGAGATGAAGTCCAGGCAGTCCATGAAACGTTATAGTTTGACAGCGTGAGTATTGTAGCACAAACATGACGTAATCTTTACTCAGGTGCCGGTAGGTTTCTTGGGGAATGGCAGCCCATTCTTCGCGGAGTGCACTAAGGAGAGGTGTCCACGTTGGTCAGTGATGTCTAGCAGGAAGTCGGCGTTCCGAAACCTCCCACAGGTGTTTTACAGGATTCAAGTGAGGCCGATACCACTCCGCCGCAGGTCATGCGTTTTGAACAAATACCGAATCGCCATCTCCGAATTACTCCTTGACAGTGGGAAGCAAGGAGGTGCTTAACCGTTTCAGACTCAAAATAAATAGAATTCACTTTTAAACATTTTTCGAGTTCCGTTAGGATATAAATCATACAATATTATGGAAAACGTACTAAATAACGTTTTTCATGCAATATTTCGGCAGGTACAGCGTGCTTTCAAATGAACCCATTGCACATTAAACGCTGTGGTTTTAAATGAAACCACCAGGATTGGCTTCATTACTTTCCAGGATAGTGCACGAAACAGTTTCTTTGTTCTGAAACACGCAAGTTGGAGGTGAGCCACTTGTTGGTACTTTTGTGACAACACACTTGTCTACCCATTTTATACATGCAATCCCATCAGAACGAACTGACGTATCACTTTCTCCTCTTCGCAACTTTTTGTCCGGTTTCAGGGGAGGAAGTCCTTTTCTGTGAATTCTAATAGTAGCACAGGCTCGGATTCCATCAAGTTTTGGTTTCTGCAAAAGTGGAAGACTGGTACAAAATTATCAAAATATATGTCATATCTTTGTCTTATAAGACTTCACACATCACAAGGAATTTCTTCTAAAAGACACGTCGAAACTTTCTCATCCTTTAACCTGCGACAAAACATTTCGTCAAACTGAAATAAAGAAAAAGAACATACGACGAGCTTCTAATACTACCCCTTCACCCACAGTGGTTTCAAACGAAACCACTTCAGTAATTACGGAAAAAGTAGATGATTTTAATTATTATTGCAATAAATATGGCATGTACTTATACAAGAAAGTATTATGAATTTGTTACACGTGTGATACATACATTTCAAAGAGAAATTCAATCAAAAGTCGAGAAAGAGAGAAGCAGCACACCACGTACAATAATGGCACTTACACTTGAATCGCCAACTGCAATAACTTGAAAAAATATTAACGTAGTTCATATTTTCCTTGCGAGTTGGCAGCACCATCTATGTCGTGGTTACGAGAGCAGCAACTGTGCTGTCACCAGAAAATCAAAACATCACGGATGGCTGTAAAGGAAACCACATCGTCACACGGGGTAGGCCTGTGGCACGCAAAACAAGGGTGCAAGACCCCCGCCATGAAAAATACAACCACACCACCGCCTCCGGTTTATACTGTTGGCTCTACACTCGCTGGTAGGTAATGTTCACATACGCACACCCTGCCACCCTATCGCCACATTGTATGTCGTAGGACACCTGGATTTAGTCGAGAATGAGCATAAAATTCTGCCGTAGCTTCCGCCGCCATTTTTGTTCCAATAGGTAACTGCGCGCGCCTGTGAAAAGCGGAGCTTTTTCGCTCTTATTGCCTTGAAATAGTGCTTGCTTCATTTCAAATACACAAATCGTTCGGTTGCGTCCTGTCGGCTTGAAGAAGGATTTTGAAACACATACTTTGTCCGAACATCATGAACTACCAGGAACAGAACATCCTAATTACCAATACTCAACATGTATTTCAGAACTACCCACATGAAATGATGAGTACTATAGACAAGGAAGCTTAAATGCACTCCCTGGCCATTAAAATTGCTACACCACGAAGATGACGTGCTACAGACGCGAAATTTAACCGACAGGAAGAAGATGCTGTGATATGAAAATGATTAGCTTTTCACAGCATTCACACAAGGTTGGCACCCGTGGCGACACCTCCAACGTGCTAATATGAGAAAAGTTTCCAAGCGATTTCTCATACACAAACAGCAGTTGACCGGCGTTGCCTGGTGAAACGTTGTTGTGATGACTCGTGTAAGGTGGCGAAATGCGTACCATCACGTTTCCGACTTAGGTAAAGGTCAGATTGTAGCGTATCACGATTGCGGTTTATCGTATCGCGACATTGCTACTCGCGTTGGTCGCGATCCAATGACTGTTAGCAGAATATGGATTCGGTGGATTCAGGAGGGCAATACGGAACGGCGTGCTGGATCCCAGTGGCCTCGTATCACTAGCAGTCGAGATGACAGGCATGTTATACGCATGGCTGTAACGGATCGTGCAGCCACGTCTCGATCCCTGAGTCAACACATGGGGACGTTTGAAAGACAACAACCATCTGCACGAACAGTTCGACGACGTTGGCAGCAGCATGGACTATCAGCTCGGAGACTATAGCTGCGGTTACCCTTGACGCTGCATCACAGATAGGAGCGCCTGTGATGGTGTACGCAACGACGAACCTGGGTGCACGAATGGCAAAACCTCATGTTTTCGGATGAATCCAGGTTCTGTTTACAGCATCATGATGGTCGCAACCGTGTTTGGTGACATCGCGGTGAACGCACATTCGAAGAGTGTATTCACTATCGCCATACTGGCGTATCACCCGGCGTGATGGTATGGGGTGCCATTGGTTACACGTCTCGGTCACCTCTTGTTCGTATCGACGGCACTTTGAACAGTGGCCGTTACATTTCAGATATGTTACGACCCGTGGCTCTACCCTTCATTCGATCCCTGCGAAACCCTGCATTTCAGCAGGATAATGCACGACCGCATGTTACAGGTCCTTTACGGGCCTTTCTGGATACGGAAAATGTTCGACTGCTGCCCTGGCCAGCACATTCTCCAGATCTCTCACCAACTGAAAACGTCTGGTCCATGGTGGCCGAGCAACTGGCTCGGCACAATACGCCAGTCACTACACTTGATGAACTGTGGTATCGTGTTGAAGCTGCATGGGCATCTATACCTGTACACGCCAAACAAGCTCTGTTTGACTCAATGCCCAGGCGTATCAAGGCCGTTATTACGGCCAGAGGTGGTTGTTCTGGGTACTGATTTCTCAGGATCTATGCACCCAAATTGCGTGAAAATGTAATCACAAGTCAGTTCCATTACAATATATTTGTCCAATGAATACCCGTTTATCATCTGCATTTCTTCTTGGTGTCGGAATTTTAGTGGCCAGTAGTGTAGACTCCATATTTCTACATCTGCGGAAGGCTTCGGGTAATGTACGTGACAAGTGGTTTGTAATCAAATTGCGTCGTTATGCAATATCGTCAGAGTTGTTCGAATGGATTCCTGATGGTTTCTAAGAAATTGCAGAGTACTCAGTAATAGTAATCAACCCCTTTAGCCCCCAATCAATCGAAGTAAACGAGTAAAACTGCAGTGACGCCGCGTTCCCCAGGGAAGTATTATAGGGTCTCTGCTGTTCCTTACCTTTTTAAAAGATTTAGGAGATAATTTGAGCAGCTCTCATAGACTGTAAGCGGTTAATACTGTCGTTTATCGGTTAGTAAAGTCACCAGAAGATCGAAAGCAACTGCAAAATGATTTAGATAACATACGTACATGGTGAAAAAATTGGCACTTGACACTTAATGATGATAAGTGTGAACTCATCCATAAGAGCACTGAAAGAAATTCGTTAAATATTATATTGAAGGTATTTCACTTATCTGTCTGTGCAACTGATTTAATAAAATATGCTATTGTCATATGCATTTCGCCTTTATTTTGGAAGGCATCATCAGTGGCCTGTAATATATACATGATTATTTTTTTACAAAATTTTTATATTTACTTTTCTCAGTGTTTTGTAGGTAATCAACAGTTCTGATGCGTTATTTTGGTATAGTATTAATATCTGGATATTGTACTTACAATGTTTCATGGATATAGCTTTATATCTGGTGGTCATTGGTTGCTTCCAGCTGTTGTGCTTCAATTCCGTGCATTTTTGCTGTTTTAGTTGTTCAGCACTTCACAGTTAGCACCACTAGGCACATGCCATTTTTGTTTGTGTTGTCTTTTTGTTTTTGCTGGTGTTTCCAACTTTGCTTTGTGTCAGTGTGTGTGTGTGTGTGTGTGTGTGTGTTATGTGATAGCATAGACGACAGCACCAGATACTGATTTATTAATTATATATATATATATATATATATATATATATATATATATATATATATATATATATAATTTTTAATGCAGATTGAGAAGAGGTGTAGATAGAATTAGAGACAGAAAGATGGAGAGGGACATGGAGATAGAGACAGTCAAAGATGGGGATTTTGGGAAAGGGAGAGAGTTGTGTTTATTATTATTAAGTTTTTCTTTTGTTTGTGTGTGTGTGTGCCAATTCTTTTCTCTCTTTGATTACTTTCTCATGTCTTTGACTAGATTTAGCAGTGAGTTCTCATTAATGTTTGTCTGTTCATTTATTACTTGTTTGTTCTCGGATATGGCTTTCTGGATATGGTAGTTCATTTACACGATAAATCAATCAAATCTAAAGCCTGTAAATGCAACCAAATACCTAGGAATTGCAATTCAAATCAACTGTTCAAATGTTTGTAAATCTTATGGGACTTAACTACGGGGTCATCAGTCCCTAAGCTTACAAACTACTTATGAACTACTTACAAACTAGGACGGCACAAATATCCATGCCCGAGGGGGGATTCGAACCCCCGACCGTAGTGGCCGTGCTGACCGTGACTGGAGCGCCTTAGTCACCTCGGCCACCGCGGCCGGCGAATTGCAATTACGAACAACATAAGTTCGAAAGAAGATACAAAAAATATTGTGGGGAAGGCGAACCAAAGACCACGTTTAATTCGCAGAACAGTTAGATGATAAAACCTACGAAAGAAATTGCCTACATCACACTTGTGCGTCCTGTTTAGAGTATTGCTGCGCTTGTGGGGTCCCCACCAAATGGGACTGACTGAGGATTTAGGAAAAAAAAATCAGAGAAGGCGAGCTCGTTTTCTATTATCGCGATATGGTGCAGAGAGTGTCACGGAAATGATGCACGAGTTGGGGCGGAAATCATTGAAAGAAACGCGTTATTCGTTGCGTCATGATCTATTTCCGAATTTTTTTTTTCATCTACTTTCTCCTCCGAATTGAATGTATTTTGTTAACATCCACGTACTTACGGAGACATAACAAAAGTAAGAGGAATTCGATCGAAATCGGAAATATGAAGCTTTCGTTTTCCCCGCGTGCTATTAGTGAATGGAGCGGTAGAGAAATATCATAACAGTGGTTTGAGGAATCCTATGTCAGGCACTTAAATATGTTTTTCAGAGCAAATATGTAGATTTAGACGTTGGCATAGCCCATTAGCGCAAAATTGGGTCCCAGTATGCTAACGAATACGTCCCTCGTACGCCCCATATTCATTTCTACCGCTGTTTTATGGTTCTATACGTGGTAGTGCTATCATCTGTATTTGTATATATCGGTATCCCGTTACTTCCGTCATCCAATGTACATTACTGGCAAGCAACTACAAGATACGTATTGTCAAGTGAATTACGAGCTTCTACATTTCCAGGTTATCTAACAGAAATAAATAATTCTGTCGCCAACTTTTCTTTAATCTAATTTTATTTATGTTTCTATTTCAGGTAAAGCCTGAGTAGTTAAATGTCGTGACTGTCGTATCGATTGTCTCGCACTGAAATATCTAGAAAATGTTAGATCGCTGCTGTAAGATTTTTTTAGATTGACGAGAATTCCACGCTGTACTTCTCGCACTAAATTCATAGATAAAAAGTATTACATTCTGCAAACTTAGATACAATACATACATTATTCATCTACGCCCTCGACAACTCGCCAAAATAAAGGGAAAACTGTCTCGTTGATTTTAATCTTAAATGAATTCTGCGAAAAGCTGCATAGGTCGCTTTCTTGATAAGTCATAAGTTGGCTACGAAATGACTTTATTTGACACGTTTCGGCCTAGGCCTTTATCAGAATCGTGTGGTTGAAAGTAACCTGTACACATCAGTTACAAGTTGGTCAGTAATATTCGTTACATGTTCTTCAGGTAACATCACAGAGCTGTTGATGATTTATATTAAGACTGAGTGCTATGTTGCACGTGCTATTTAACCTCCGTTTTATATATATATATCGTAAGATGACCACATTGTATAATTTTATACGACCAGATGATGATGGCATAGCCCATTTAAACCGTTCGTTATAAAATAAATAATTATATTGCGATGTTGACTTTCTACTTTTGAAGATTGAATAACAGTGCTCACTCTTTTGATATGATTTAAGTATATAGGATACATCACTGTCATTGTTCATTTCTGGTTGTTTAGATCTTCAGCTGCTGCATTTTAATGGTTGGGCTCATATTTTCCCCCATAGCCGTTACCACTTTTTTTAACTTTTTTATTTAGTGGGTACACTCAACTTAGGTTCTGCCTTCTCTCATAATTACGTGTTATATTGTACCATTATTTTCATGTGAAGAAAAGCGTTTTCTGTTGTTTATGCTTCTTATTTCTTAGATGCGCACGTCTTCAAGTGGCTCTACAGTAAGTAACCGTTAGTCATCATTTTCATCATCATCATCGTCATCATTAGAGACTGAATATATCTTTCAGCATTCAATGTGGAGCATAGTTCCCCTAATGAAATTTTTACATGATGCCCTATTCAATGCTAACATTGATGCCTTGTCTGATGTTAAGCCTTTTGCTTCAAAATCATTCTGCACTTTCTTCTTGGTCTACCTCGACTCCTCTTACCCTCCACTGACGAGCTCATGAGTCTCTTAGGTAACCTTGCTTCTCCCGTGCGTGTAACATGACCCCACCATCTCAGTCTCTTCGCTCTAACTACTTCATCTATGGTGTTCATTCCCAGCTTTTCTTTGATTTGCTCGTAATGGACACCCTCCTGCCATTGTTCCCATCTATTAGTACCTGCAATCATTCTTGCTACTGTCATATCTGTAACCTCTACCTTATGAATAAGGTAACCTGTATGCACCCAACTTTCACTCCCATACAACAAAGTTAGTCGAAAGATAGAGCGGTGCACTGCTAACTTAGTCTTGGTACTGACTTCCTTCTTGCAGAAGAGAGTAGATCTTAGCTGAGCACTCACTGCATTGCCTTTGCTACATCTTGATTCAAGTTATTTCACTACGCTGCCATCCTGTGAGAAAAGACATCCTAGGTACTTGAAACTGTCTACCTGTCTTTTGTTCCTCCTATTCACCATTCGATCTGTTTACATCTAACAATTACTTTTGTTTTGGAGATGCTCATCTTCACATCAATAACCCTCACACCTCTGATCGAGCTCTGAAATATTAGATCGCAACCTTTCAATCGAATCTGCCATCACAACTAATTCATCTGCGTATACGAGACTGTTTATTCTGTTTTCACCTACTTTAATCGCGCCCTGCCAGTCTACTGTTTTCAACATATGATCCATGAATAGTATGAACAACAGTGGTGATAGGTTATTTTGTGTCCCAACTTCGTCGCCGCTTTTGTGTCCCAGCCTCGTCGTAGGTGTCGGTGGCCGAGTGGAACGAGACCGACACGCTGGTGCAGGTACGGAGGGGAGCAGCCAGAAACTATAAACACTCGAGTAAATTAGAAAGAGATATATTGCACAGAATGTAACAATACTTAACTTTTACATAGTACTGCAGAATGTTGATACATAGTTGTTAGAGGCCTGCCTAGTGCCTGTACGATAGCAAAGTCTTCACTGGTGCCTATCTGATTACGAAGGTCCTAACTGGTTGCTATCTCAGTCCGAAGTCCGGTGTCTTTCCGTGGTGGCCACGAGCGGGGTTGCAGCAGAGGGCGCTCGTGGCTGTCGTCGGAAGAACGCCGCGCCGTGCGTGCATGGCGGCGCGCGGCGAAAGTAGGTGGCGCGCACTTTGTACTTGTGCGACACCACAGGTTACGGCATTGTCTTACCGCGAAAGCTACCCTGAACCATGAACTTACTTTGTCGTTTACTCTAACTGCTGCCTGACAGTCTACGTAAAGCCCTTTAATTGCATGCAGAAGTTTGCCTCCTATTCCATTATCTTGTAGAACTGTCAACAGCTTCTTCCTATGAACACGGTCATAAGATTTTTCTGGATCTATAAAACATAGATACATAGAAACCGTTAGTGCGTCAATAAAATTTGTACGAGTGTCTGCTGTTAGCAGAATTGATGTCAAGAATGACTTATTTAATTTCGACAAGTACGTGTTTAATCCTGACTTAGTGTATTAATTCCTTACGACGTAAATCAGGTGTTTTGGCGTATTTCGAGTAATGTATTGCATTGACTCATCCAAAATGGAGATTCACATATTTCTTGAATTACGAGTTTCAGACGCTGCCTGCCTCGTGCAACTTTGCCACTTTCGTGTCCGAAGCCGATGGGAGATCGTGTTCACCGTATTAGGTGCAAGGTGAGAACGACTTCCCTCCATACGGTTCTGTTATATAGCAGCCATTTTCGTGCTATTCCCGAAGAAATGCTGCCCCGTGATGGGTCGGTATATGGGAGCCGGTAGCGGGATACCAACAGACGCAAAATAATTTACCGATATGGGCGACGCCGCTTCGACAACAGAGCCATCACCACACGGCCCAAAGCGGCGCCGACGAACCGCCAAAGTATGGAATCGACTTGTGATCCAGATAGCGGTGTCTCATTTACGACTCGCCCTGCCCGCACGAGAGGATAAAAACAATGAGCCGATTTGGTAGGAAGAGCTGCCGATCGTGATGCGAGAGGTGTCCGACGAATAAAAGCTGATGGCCGGCCATTAGGACCACGAATTGCCTTCAGGCGCGCGAGCCAGCGAGTAAAACACTTTGCACACGGGCCGGCTGACTCCTTCTGGAGGATCCTCCGAAGCAGGAAGGGGTGCGGGGGTGGGGGGTGGTACCGCCGTCGCTGGTGGAGGGGGAAGCGGGCAGGGGGTGGGAGAAAATTTCCTTCAATTAGATAAGATCTCGTGTAGATGGCTCGCTCTAGACGAGCACTGCCGCGGATGCTTCAGTTGGGCAGCCTTCACGGGGAGTAAAAATAAAAAAAAAAAAATAAAAAGAACGAGAGGGGTGGATTTGGGGTGGAAGGGGGTGACGGAAAGGGAAGCGTCGGAGCGTGCCTGTGACTCGTTGTGCCAGAAAGCGTGGTTACTGCCGAGTAAGCTACCTCAGGCAGAGCCAGTGAAAGGATGATACAGCATTTCTGTTCAAATGTTTGTAGAGCTTATGGGACTTAACTACGGAGTCATCAGTCCCTAAACTTACAAACTACTTATGAACTAGCTACAACTAAGGACGGCACAAATATCCATGCCCGAGGGGGGATTCGAACCCGTGGCCGTGCAGACAGTGACTGAAGCGCCTCAGTCCCCTCGGCCACCGCGGCCGGCTACAGCATTTCTCCTCCTGTATATACAGCGTGTTGCAGCAGGAGTAGTAGATATTTTAGATGGTGTCGAAGTCGCACTAACTCCCGAGCGGCTGATTTGGTAGTAGCAGCGGAGATAGTTGAAAATGAACCAGTCGCAAGGTCCTGATGCGGTACCAATCCGGTTTTACATAGTCTGCGGCGTTGGCCCCTTTCTTTAGTTTGCATTTATCGCGAATCTTTGGTCAAAGCGACTAGTTCATTCACCTCGACCCTAAAAAGAAACTCGTAGAAACACCTACAATATCTGGTATTGATTATAGTTATGTTATCTTGCAAGGTCTTTCTCGCGAAAGGCGGCCGCGGTAGCCGAGTGGTCTGGGGCGTGCCAGTCACCGTCTGCACGGCCGCTGCGGTCGGGGGTTCGAATTCCTCCTCCGGCATGGACGCGAGAGGCTGCGCGATCTGCAACGTGGCGCTCCAGACCGTTCGGCTACCCCCGCGCGGCGCCGGTAAAAATAAATAAATAAATAAAAATCTAAAAAAAAGGAAAAAAAAACGAAATTAAAAAAAAAATCTCCGGAATTCAAAAGTATTCCCGGGTAACTCCCGGATTAAAATATTCACGGGTTTTCCCTAGAGCGTTTTTCCACGGCGTATACACCCTGTATGTAATATACAACAACGAATTTTAAGCGCTGCCGTACTGTTCATTCGAGTGCAATGAAACTTTCTCGACATACTGATTGTCGTTTCGTTTCAGGGTTGTACCAGAGACGCCAAGTTTCATCCTCAGTGACAAGACGATTCAAGAGCTTGGGTGTGGCATGCGCCGTTTCGACAAAATCCTGTGCAACCTCAAAACATGACTGCTTCAAATCGTCTGGAAAGTGATGCGGTACAAACAGTACAACACGGTTTCCTCTTCCCTCAATTCCAGATAAGGATTTGTCGCACGGATTCTCGGTTAATCCGCAGTCCATCCGCTATCGTTGGCGATTAACGTCCTCACTTTGTCAACGTTTGATCGCCGGTCGTTCGCTACTCGTATTGTCAGAAACACGTTCCCAGCCTCCTTCACACACTTCACGGACAGAGCTTGAGCCCCATAAACACGAACCAGCATCGCATGCGTTTCTCTAGTTGTCTTGCCAATCTTAAAATCAAACTTTAAATTGATCCTTCTCTGCCGGCCGCGGTGGCCGAAGGAACTGAGGCGCTCCAGTCACGGTCTGCACGGCCACTACGGTCGGGGGTTCGAATCCCCCCTCGGGCGTGGATGTTTGTGCCGTCCTTAGTATTAGTTAGTTCATAAGTAGATTGTAAGTTTAGGAACTGATGACCCCGTAGTTAAGTCCCATAAGCTCTACAAACATTTGAACATTTTTTTGCTTAAATTTTCGCTTCCTTGATGTCTGTGTCCTACAAATCGATCCCTTCTTTTAGTCAAGATACGCCAGGAATTCATTATCTCTCCAATTCAGTTCAGTGCCTGTTCATTAGTTACGCAAACTACCAATCTAATCTTCTGTGGTATCACGCTTCAACTCTATCCTCTTCCTATCTGAACTATCTATCATTTCATTCCCGTAGAAGGCAAAAGTCCACAGTAATGCTTTCAGAGAAGACTTCCTAACGCTTAAATTAATATTCGATGTTATCAAATTCCTCCTTTCCAAAAACGCTTTTCTTCCATTGCTATTCTGCATTTTACATCCTCTGTACTGCGACTATAATTTGTTAGTATGATTTAAAAAAATTACAAGCAGTCACTTTCACTCGAAACGATGCTGTTTATTCCATGAACCGGTTTTCGAAGCTTTTTAGGTTCATCTTCAGACGGTACATGTGTTACAAGATCATTTTAAGCCTTATATTGTGTGCTGACTCTGTGGTGGGAAGACGGAAACATACTTTAATAACTCGACTTGCACTTTGTTTAGGTCGTGTTTTCTGTTTGTAAGACTTGTTATTTTACTGCCCAAGCAACAAAACTCAACTACCACGATTATTGTTTCGTTACACAATCTAATTCCTTCCGAATCGTCTGATTATCTTCGACTGCATTCCATTATCATTGTTTTGCTCCTTTCAACACACTGTCCGTTGCCTTCAATTGCTATTCTAGGTCCTTTGCTATCTCTGACTGAGTTACTATGTCATCGGTAAGATGTATAGCCGGTTTCTGAAACAGTAGTCACCTGTCCCGTTATAGTTATCTGTGGGTTACCTGAACGTTAAGTACAAAACGGGTTTCCGAGACAGCAGTTACCGTCACAGCCGTAGTTACCGGTCCGTTAAAGATAAGTGCGCGTTCCCCTGGGGTTACCTACACGTTAACTTTAGTTTTAACTATATCCGCTATGTAGCGCTAGTGGGCTTCCAAAAGCAAGTCCAGAAGTTATTTAGTAGTAGTAATTTGTTTTCCTATTTATGACTGGGTTCCGTATTATTTTCATACAATTTTAAAATTTTTGAATCTGAAGAATGGAAATTCTTTCGTCATCGTCGTCACCGCCGTCCTCTTCTTCTTCTACTTTTTCTTCTTCCGATGCTTCGGACAGTTTTTCAGAAGAGGAAAACTTAGCTGTACTCGGCGCTGTTGAAAGACCACGACGCGTTTGTCGTGTTAGATCACAACCATTTGATCTTTGTAATGAGAGCGGATTTCATATGCGTTTCAGAATTTTAAAAAATAGTGACCAATGACATTGCCGGAGTCAAACGGGGGAAAACACGGAAAAAAACATTCCGGGTTAAAATTTACATCGCGCTCGGCGGTCGCGAGAGATGATGTTGACAACTGGTGACGTTTGCATTAGCTGCATCTCCCTCGCGATTGGTGAAGCAACATCTCGACACTGAGCAAAAGTGGCCAACGCTATCTCTCGCGATCGCCGATCTGGAAGTAAAAGTTTACCACATCCAAATGTCTGGCCATGCTCTCATAATAAAACTTTCAATTAAACATAAAGATACTGCCCTTTGCAATAGTTTTCCGCCATGCAGTTGCCATAACGATCAATCAATTTTTGAAGTAATGTGTTTTATTATTATTATTACAATGTGGAGCTCGGGTATGTGGATTGGTGGACGTAAATTGACCAGTCTGTGTTGTGAAAAGTAATGTCACATTCACAGAACAATGGGAAAAGGAAAACTTATATTCATAAAAATATAAGTTAACAGAAATAATACGTATGATTTTATTGTTAACCCTGTCTTCGTTGTTGTTTGTCCTTTTTTTGTTTTTAATAAAGAATACAGCCTTAGCGATTTCTCTCCTGTCTGTTTAAGGAATTGTACAGTTTTGTGACATCTTCCAAGGCGTGTTGTTTTTCCAAAATAGTCAAAACATCTGCCTTTTCATTTACTATAACTACTTTCCTTTCTAAAAACAGGTCGGCCAAAAGATTTTTTTCAAACAGAGTCAAAATTTTTCCTCCCTTATCGCCCATTGCCTTACAAAACAGAAACATAAAACTCGTAACTGCTATACAAACTAAGACGCGTCTTCGATTTCACTTAATAATCGATAAAATTCGAGTAATTGCGATTTTCGTTAGTAGTGCCATCTGTTATCTGTTGAGACGTACTATTTGCTTCGACAGAAGGCGTAGTTACCCCATAGTTAACTAACGGTCGTTGAAATCAGCTACGGAAAAACCCAAATTATAACGTGACGGTAGCTAACGGCACGGTAACTATAGTTTTCCAGAAACCGGGCAGTAATATTTACCAAATTTCTCCTTGGTTTCCGTCACAGCTTGCTCAATGTACAAATTGGACATCGGAGAAAGGCTACAAACGTATCTTACTCCCTTCCCAACCACTGCGTGTTTTTCATGTCTGATGTATGTACAAGTTGTAACTAATCTTCCGTTCCCTGTGTTTTACTCCTCCTGCCGCCGGATATGTCTTACAGTTTAAAAATCTGGTTCCGAAATTTATGTCTACAGTTATAAAATCTGTCTGGTACATTCCGGTGTCTCCTGGTCTCAACCACATATACAGCCCTCTTTCATGATTCTTAAACCAATTGTTTATTATGATTAAATTACGTTTCGTGCAAAATTCTACCAGGTGGCTTCTTCTTTATTCCTTTTCCTCAGCCCGTACTATTTTTCCCACCCTTCCGTTTTCTTCTACCACATTCTAGTCCCCCATGACAAATAGGTTTTCGCCTTCCTTAATTGTCTGAATAATTTCCCTCATACATTACTTCGATCTCCTCATCATCGGCAGATCTAGTTGGAATATAAGCTTATACTTCTTTGGTCGGTGTTAGCTTTGAATCTATCTTGATTACGATAATGCGATCACTGCGCTGTTCTTAGTAGATTACCTGCCATTCCTATTTTCTTATTCGTTATTAGACCTACTCCTCTAATACCCGCAACTGATTTTGTATTTATAGCCCTGTACACACCTGGCCAGAAATCGTGTTCATCTTTGTTTTTTTGTTTGTATAGTTTAAGGGACTTAACTACGGGGCCATCAGTCCCAAAACTTACCAACTACTTATGAACTAGCTAAGGCTAAGGACGGCACAAATATCCATGCCCGAGGGGGGATTCGAACCCCCGACCGTAGTGGCCGTGCAGACCGTGACTGGAGCGCCTCAGTCCCCTCGGCCACCGCGGCCGGCTGTTCATCTTTCCATCGAACTTCACTAATCCGCACTACGAGGGGCGCTTGAAAAGTACGTGCAAAATAAATTAAAAACACAATTTTGTGTGTGTTCTACAAGTTTATTTTTGCTTACTTAACCGGTTTTCGGCTTATTAGGCCATCTTCAGAGTATTTACTGCTGTGGCAAAGAGGTTATATTGTTTAGATACAGTATGGGAAGAGATGTCAAATGACTATACTTAGATCGCCATACATAGTATAACACTTTTTTTCCATTGTGTTATTACAGTTATGAACTTAAAAACTAAACTGTAATACAATGATATACAATGTGTGGAGAATAAAACAAGGAGTAAATTTGAATATAACCTGGGAACTGAAACTATCTGTTATTACAAACAAACTGATAATGCTGATATATAAATATATATAAGTGCCTTGTTAATAATTCTGCACTATAATTATAGATGGTGTTGCATATGACAGTTGTAAGGCCAGGTTTGGAGTTCAAATGTCTGTAAATCTATCGAACCAAACTGCGTGGTCATCTGTCCGTAGCTTACAAACTACTTAAACCTAGGTAAACTAACCTAAGGACAACACACACACACCCATGCCCCAGGGAGGACTCGAACCTCCACGGCGAGCAACCGTGCGCTCCGCAGCGAGACGCTTTAGACCGCTCGGCTACTCCACCGTGGCAAAAAGTACGTTCAACAATAAAAACTACTAACGTGTTTGGGGAAAACAATTTTTATTTTTCGACATAGACTTATACGCTTCGTCCAACGCTGTTCTAATTTGTTGACCTCTTCTGCATAATAGGAATTGACCAAGCCTGCAAAACAGCTATTAGTTTGTGCAATCACCTCCTCGTTTGAATGAAATCTTCGTCCCGCCAGCCATTTAATCAAATTGGGGAACAAGTAGTAGTCCGAGGGAGCCAAGTCTGGAGAAGAGTCAGGATGTGAAACGAGTTGGAATCCTGTTTGCAATAACTTTCCGACCGCAACTGCTGTGTGCTGGTGCATTGTCGTGATGAAAAAGGATTTATTTTTTTTTATGGGTCAATCGTTGGCGTTTTTATTGCAGCTCGGTTTTCAAACGGTCGAATAATATGCACCTGAAATAGTTCTACCTGTTCCAGATAGTCGACGAGGATTATCCCTTGCGAATCCCAAAAGACAGTCGCCATAGCCTTCCCGGCCGAAGGATCGGTCTTCGCCTTTTTTGGTGCAGATTCTCCCTTGGTAACCCATGGTTTAGATTGTTCTTTGGTCTCAGGAGTATAGTAATGTATCCATGTTTCATCCACAGTGACGAAACAACGCCTAAATTTATACATAAAGAACTGTCTAGAGAGCAAAAAAGCCGGCCGCGGTGGCCGAGGTGACTGAGGCGCTACAGTCACGGTCAGCACGGCCACAACGGTCGGGGGTTCGAATCCCCCCTCGGGCATGGATATTTGTGCCGTCCTAGTTCGTAAGTAGTTCATAAGTAGTTTGTAAGTTTAGGGACTGATGACCCCGTAGTTAAGTCCCATAAGCTTAACAAAAAAAAAAAAAAAAAAAAAAAAACAAAAAAAAAAAAAAAAAAAAAAAAAAAAAAAAAAGAGCAAAAAAAGATTTTTTCGACTAGTTTCGGTCTTCTTTTAGACCATCTTCAGGTAATTTAGCTCCATTGATATTGTGAAGCCAAATTTCCTGACGATCATTTAAAAGAAGACCGAAACTAGTCGAACTTTTTTTATTTTTTTATTTTTATTTATTTATTTTTTTGCACTGTAGACTGTTCTTTATATATAAATTTAAATAAGAGTGCTGGTGCCCAAATAGAGAAACAAAAATGTTTCTAAGCGTTTGTAAGGCTTAAATTCCTGCGGATTCTTTCTGAACAGGTGCAAACCTTCCTTGCAACACTTCACACGATTCCGTTTTCGGTCAAGCGTGAGCAATCGTGGCACCCACCTTGCGGATAGCTTTCTCATGTCCAAATGTTGATGCAAAATATTATTTACCCGTTCATCCAAGATGCCCACAGCACTAGCAATCACACGCACCTTAACTCTTCCGTCATCGATCATCATATCATGGATTTCATCAATGATTTCTGGAGTCGCAACTTCCACAGGGCGTCAAGAACGTTCAGCGTAACTTGTACCCATATGGCTACTCTGAAAAGTTTGAAACCATTTATAGATTGTTCTAATCGACGGTGGAGAGTCAGCATACTGTTAATCAAGCTTCTTTTTAGTCTCCTGGGGCGTTTTGTCTTTCATAAAGTAATGTTTAATCACGACATGAAATTCTTTTTCGTCCATTCTTTGAGCATCACTTGACTTCCTTGTTTCACACGAAGAAATAGACCAATATGGCTGAAACTTGGCGTGCGTTCTTTTCAAAGATGCTTCTAACTAAACATGACTCTTTACGCGCCGGTGGTGCCATCTCTCGGACTTTGCACGACTTTTTAAACGCCCCACGTATTCTAACTTTAACGTATGCATTTTCTTTTTACATTTTCTAACCTCTGTACACGATTCAGGATCTAACATTCCACGCACTGATCCGTAGAATGCTAGTGTTACCTTTCCTGATGACATTCACCTGAGTAGTCCCCACCTGGGGACATCACTGTAACATAAATGTCGTTGCCTGGAGACGTGTTTAAGCAATCGTCCTCCAGAATGCGAATCCATTCAGAATTTGCTTCTGACGGGAGACGTGATAGGCCAATACCACGTTGAGATACAGCTTCACACCGACCAGTCAGCCACCGCCGGCTTACTGGCTGGCCACTGGGGCACAGTCCACTGCCTCGTAGCGGCCACACAACTGCCTCGTAGCGGCCAGACAATAAGCTGTCGGTCATGGCCGACACCGACTGGATACAAGGCCTCACAACAAGTTCCTGTTACGTCACACCGACAGGCTGCCATCTCTAGCTGAGTGGCTGGCCACTGAGGCTCAGCCCACTGCGTCATAGTGCCATCCAGTGAGCTTCTAATGGCAGCCTGTCGGAACCTTAACTGATCATGTGTATCCATAAAAATCGAAGCGTTTTATGATATTTCTGGCGTGCAGACATTATATTCACTTTCGGCAGAGCAAGTAAGAACAGGTGGTACAGTAGGTACTATTACCGTGGTGAAGACCGTCCAAAGTTATAATACTATCGTCTTTTTTTTATGTTGATGCTCTTCTTCCTGCCGTTCTTGCTTAAATAAATGATGAGGGTATTCCGCCGTGTGCGAGACACTTCAGTCTTAGTTTACTTTTCCCATATACGTTTTAGCACATATTTTCCCCTATTATCAGTGGTTTCTTTATTGATGTTGTTACATTAGGCACGGTCATTAGAGGCGAAGGTTACGCTCGGGTTCTTTGGGTAAAGATGAAATTGGCCATGCCCTTTGAAAGGAAACATCCCTAGAGTGATTTAGGGAAATCACGGAAAACCTAAAACTGGATGCGAGTCCAGTGTGTTGTTACCACTGCGCTACCTCACTCGGTGGCCTTATCGGTGTTGTGACGTGCCACGAGGCCTTGTATCTAGACGGAGTCGTCACAGCCTGGTCGGTGTGACGTGGGTTGTAGTGAGGCCTTGTCTCTACGTGGTGCTGGATAGGCTAGGCCTCACAGGTATCGTAACCGCTGCGCGTGGACGGCACGGTGGCAATCCCATCTTTCTACTGAGCAGGACGCCTGTGTTTGAATCCAAGTCTACATTAAATATTCAAGTTTTCTCAGTGCTAATGTCTGTTTAATTCTTTTGTGCCTTAAAAAAATTTATGCCGCGAGCGTTGTAACGCCTAGCAGCACTCGGCGGTGGCGCCAACTTTAGAACCGGTTCAGATCGCGTGCGCTACGGGCGGCGAGCCAATCAATAGACATCAATTATAAGCCAATTGTGGCGCCAACCGCATCGACGCTCTTAGCCTCCTGGAGGGAGGGGAGCGGACTGACACGAAAGTACAAACACACTCCGAGGCGAAGGCGGCGGGAGGAAAAAAGGGAATAAAAAAAGGGACTGCCGTGCTGTCACTGTGAGCCCGGTGACGGGAGCGGGGCTAGGACGTGCGCGACCCGCGCTCGTGAATAATGAAGTGGGGAGTGTAATGCTCCAGTCAAAGGGGTATCGCGTAGCCGCTTAATTGTCTGAACTTGCACCTAATGGCAGCAAAGTAAATGTTTTCCCGCGTTATTGATGACTGACGTTAACGCGGAAAAAACGCAGCGAGCGAGAGGTTACATACAACTTTTATGAAAACCACAGGATGAACGATCTATGAAGGAGAGTACTTAAGAAAGAGGCGGGGTTGTGTGGCTACAGCTATATCTGCAGACACGCATGAAATTGACAAATAGTGCAAAATGGTGAAAGTGAGGAAACCAAAACAAAATAAAGGTAGAAAGTCAATGAAAAATTCTAAGGATGAAATGTTCAAATGTTTGTTAAGCTTATGGGACTTAACTACGGGGTCATCAGTCCCTAAACTTACAAACTACTTATGAACTATTTACGAACTAGGACGGCACAAATATCCATGCCCGAGGGGGGATTCGAACCCCCGCCCGTAGTGGCCGTGCTGACCGTGACTGGAGCGCCTTAGTCACCTCGGCCACCGCGGCCGGCTAAGGAAGAAAGACTGAAAAATGTAAAGGTGAAGCATTTAAAGGAACGGCACTTGACACTTGACACCTGTATCTCCAGACACGGATAAAATTGACAAGTAGTGAGAATTGGTAAAGGTGAAATATACAGGTAAAAACATGACACTGGGAAAACCAAAACATAAAAGATAGAAAGCCAGTGTCAAGGAAAAATTCTGAGGATGAAAAGGTGAAAAACTGTAAAGATAGAAGTTTTTTTAACAATTTTTTATATCAGCCAACCGGTTGCGTAATTTTTAGATGCTTGGCATAGGTTTAGTTGCCACTAGGGACAACTTAATCAGAAGAATAAAAACAGTTACCTAAAAAATGATAACAACAGAATAAATATCTTATATAAGGAAAAAATTTTAAACAGGCTGAACAGTAGAAACACCAGTAAAACACATGACGTCAAAAATATTACGAGCAGGATTGCTCAAGTCGACTACAATAAAAAAACTAGCATTTTTGGCATACAAATAAAACCAGTATCGTGTGAAGGGCATGAAGGAACTGCCTACGAGGCATCAAACAGGCAGCCACGCAAACGTGCACTAGTGCGCGACGCAAGTCACGTGGACACTACTAATGTTACGGATATAATAGTTTACATTTGTGAAAGGTTAGACAAAAATTGATTATAATATCATATTCCAGGATTAAATGAAAGCTCCAAATAGAAGAAAATGGGACAGAAAATCGTCAGAAGTATGCAGACGCATACGTACTTGCAAAAGACATACATTGATAGTGAAGTAGTATAAGCAACTGTGCACACAGAATTGGAGCTTTCCTTTAATCTTGGATTAGAATATTGTAAACAATTTTTGTCTAACCTTTCACAAATGTAAACTATTATGTCCGTAATTACGTAACACTAGTACTGACCAGGTGACTTGTGTCGCGCCCTAGTGCACGTTTACGTGGGTGGCTACGTGTTTGCTGCCTCGTAGGCAGTTCCTTCATGCCCTTCACACCATACTGGTCTAATTTTTATTTTATTTTCGTGGCCAGAATACTAATTTTCATTGTAATCGACTTGAGCAATCCTGCTCGTAATATTTTTGTCGTCATGTGTTTCATGTAAGTACTGCTGCTTTCACTGTTCAGCCTGTGTAAATTGTTTTCCTTATATAAGATATTCATTCTGTTGTTATCATTTTTAGGTAACTGTTTTTATTCTTCTGATAAAGTTGTCCATAGTGGCAACAAAACCTATGTCAAGCACCTATAAATTACGCAACCAGTTGGCTGATATAAAAAAATTGGATTACAGTTTCTGTTAATCAGCCATGTTCAAAGTTGTAAAGATGAATCATTTAAAGGAAAGACGACGCCAATAGAAAGAGAAAAAGATGTAAATGAAATGTGAGATACGATACTGCTATAAGAATTTCACAGCAGTGGGAACAGATTAGATGGGGTTAGATTAGTTGTTTCCCTATTGAAGAGATCGTCAGGGATGTGGAACATATCAATTTTATTTTTGTTATAATAATGATAATATCATTAATACAGATACATACGATGGTTGGAACTTAAATAGTGGCAGCACTGCTGTGGACACACTATGCAATGGAATCTAATATTGTCGCTGATAGCACACGTTCTTCACATACCTACCTTCTACATCTACATCTACATGGGATACTCTGCAAATCAAATTTAAGTGCCTGGCAGAGGGTTCATCGAACCACAATTATACTATTTATCTCCCATTCCATTCTCGAATAGCGCGCGGGAAGAAAGAACGCCTGAATATCTCAGTTCGAGCTCTGATTTCTCGTATTTTATTCTGATGATCATTTCTACCTATGTAAGTGGGAGTCAACAATATATTTTCTCATTCGGAGGAGAATGTTGGCGATTGGAGTTTCGCAAGTAGCCCACGCTGCAGCGATAAGCGCCGTTGTTGTAATGATTCCCATCCCAGATCCTATATCATTTCCGTAACGCTGTCTCCCCTGTATCGTGACAATACGAAACGACCTGCCCTTCTCTGGACTCTTTCGATGTCCTCCGTCAAACCCACCTGATAAGGATCCCACACTGGGCTGCAATACTCCAAAAAAGGACGGACAAGCGCAGTGTATGCAGTCCCTTTAGTAGTTCTGTTGCATCTTTTAAGGGTTCTGCCAACAAAACGCAGTCTCTGGTTCGCCTTTCCCACGATATTATCTACGTGTTCTTTCCAGTTTAGGTCTGAAGTAATAGTAATTCCTAGGTATTTTGTGGAGTTTACGGCCTTCACATTTAATTGATTTATGTTGTAAACAAAGTTTAACGGATTTCTTTTCATACTCATGTGGACGACTTCAGACTTCTCATTATTTAGAGTCAATTGCCAATTTTTACACCATACTGATATCTTATTCAGATCGTTCTGCAGTTGGTTTTGATCTTCTGATGATTTTACTAGACGGTAAATGACGGCGTCATTTACCTACGAGCAAATGCGTCACCCGTGTGCGAACAATTGAGGGAAAGACAGTCACTTGTGAGCGAGCGGTCTAACGCAACGTCATCACTATGTTTTAGAAACAGGGACATCGTAAGAGCGAAAACTGAAACGCCAATTAACGAATGGCGTCATTATGGGGGGAGACAAGAGTCGATAGTGCGGCAGAGCCTCAGTATGGTGAAAGTTACGGTGATTCTCGTGTACGACCGTGATGGTTCCTCCGCGGCAGATCGTCAATGCACAGCATTAATTTTGGTTTTCGGAGCATCACCTGCGACCAGCTTTGCGAAAGAAGCGACAACACTTTCTGTGCAACCCACCCATCGTTTAGCACGACAATGCGCGGGCGCATACAGCGCAAGATGTGGCTGCTCTGTTCGGTCGATGGGGCTGGGAAGTTTTATTTATTTATTTATTTATTTGTTTGTTTAGCCTGATCAGATTAGGGCCATCAGGCCCTCTCTTACATCGGACCAGGGTTTCACACATACAGTATTTCTTTACATGTAAGTTACCTATAACATAATAATGATTTTACAGATAAACAATTAATAACATAATTTATACAAGTTGATTACATGTAAAAGGATGTAAATAAAAGGTATTGACTTAACTCTAATAGGATTAATACTAGCGGTACCACTGAGACACCTTCTGCTGCTGCTGGTGTAATAACAGAAGTAACAACATTGATATTAGCAGATACAAGATGTACTTTTGAATATATCGAGACTGGTTAAGGCAAGGCGAATTCTGACAGAAGGAAGTTAAGAAAGCTGTACCTGGCGAGAGCAATGGCAGTAGGAGAATATCTGGGAGGAGGAATGGATGTGACGTACCTGGACCGTAGGGTATTAAAGACTGGCGTAATTATTGCTTTAGTAGATAATCCATTAACTGTCGTTTGAAGCTGGCAGTGTTATTCAGTTCTCTGATATACTGAGGTAGATTGTTTCAGAGCCTGGTTCCTGCTACTGAAAAAGATTTTGAGAAACCGGCTGAGTGATGGATAGGGACAGGAAGGGTTTTGCTCTGATAGGAACGAGTAGTTCTGTTATGTTGATCAGATAAGAGTGTTAAGGTCGAGGAAAGATATGAGGGACAGTGTACGTTGATAAGAGAGTAGAGGAAACAGAGTGTATGAAAATCTTCGCTTGTCTGCACGGAGCCAGGATAGTTGCTTATAAGATGGTGAAACGTGATCAGAGAGACGGATGTTACATATGTATCGAACGCAGGCATTCATGATTAGTTCCAGACGTCGCGAGCTTTCCCAAGAAAGACTTTGCTGTACCATACACCATACCCTACGGACATAAGTCCTTGTGACTTTGATTTGATTCCGAAGATGAAGGAACCACTTCGTGGCATTCGCTTCAGAACTGTTCCAGAGATTCGACAGGCAGTAGACCGCTCCATTCGCACCATCAACAGAACAGGCTCTGCTAACGGTATACCCCACGCCTTCCACATCGCTGACAACGGGTTCTACGCAACGCTAGTGACTGCTTTGAAGGACAGTAACAGGCGCAAACATGTAACGCTTTTGTATCTGTTGTGAATAAATAGTTGTTACTATAAAAGTTCCAATCCTCGTACATTATTTCCTTATATTCAAGAAATTTCGTCAATGCAGTATAAGAACTGGCCAGTAGACTGATGTTTTAGCAAACTTTTTTGGTTGCCGGTATATTATTGAAAATGTGTGTTCCCGATTAGTGAACCCCTCTTTGAACTAAAGTAAGTGCTCTTAATGCCTTGCGTTTATTGAAATATCTATTATATTTTAAGATGTTTTCATAATATACGTTCTTGTTCTGGAACCATTTTCTGGTGCATCGTCAGTCTGATATCATTTAGACTGTAGCAGGCTGTTCGTAGGAAAACATTATGCCTCTTGTTTTGTAGTTTGGAGTGTATCTGAGGAAATAGAAAAACCCTTATTATACTTCATTACTATTTTCTCTAAAAATTACCGTTAAATTATATATAGAATGACAAACATAGATCATTTCTGTGATGTATTAGGCATAAAACAAAGATACTGTGCCATTCTTCAATTGGGATCAATTTGGTGAACAAAATTAAAACCATTATGAATTTAGATGTACCTAATGTTCTGAAAATGTAATTTCGAGAAAGTGAGAAAAGAATGTTCACAGTGTTTTTACCTCACCGTAAGCCTCTTCCAGAACATTCCAGTGCCATAATCTTGCTGGCCAGCTGCTTCTTCATCCTGTGCAGACTTTTCCAGGAGTCTTTTCCTCACTCTGGACTCTTTAGCGATGGCTTCCGCAGCCCTTTCAGCATCAACTAGTCGCTGACGATATCTGCCAGTCAGAGCAGCTATCATACTATGTCCTGGTTGGATGACTAATTTGCCCATTACTTTTGTCCTGTGGTTACACCATAACTGAAACAGAAGACAGCATCCATCTCACCTATTTTGAGTACTTTCCACCCAACAAACGCTGTTTTCGGTACTCGTTGCCACACGCAGCTGTTGAAACTCTCATTAGGATTTTGTGTACGGCCATGCAAACATTTGCTAAGTAATTTTTTTACCTGCAAGGTCCAAGTATATTGGTTTTATTGGTTCCCTGACTGTGGCAGGCGTGCAATGTTTACGGCGATACTCCTTGCCTGAAGCATCAGCGTGGCCAATGCGCAGACATTTGTTCAAACAGCGTTTAGCACTATAACAACTACTGTATTTAAAAGTAAATAAGCTATACATTTTTGGAAACGGGAGAAATTTGTATTTCAAACGAAGGCAATTTTTTTTTCGATTTTTCAGTCAATTTCACGTCCAGATCCCCTTAAGCCCCTTAGATTTACAAACATTTTATTTTTTTGAGTCGCTTTAGAATTACTGCTATCCTTGAGAAGCTTCACTTCAATTTCTCTCAAATTGTTATAGGAATTTAATGGTAAATTTGTATAATTTTCTGTGGTATCAGTAATATTTCTCTACGTGAATTTTATCCATGTTGGATGTTGAACTCCGTGACTGTTCCTTATAGGTTGTGGAAATAAAATCAGCTACCAGTCACAATTTTTGGCGGTTTATTAGAACACTACCGGTTTCGGGCTTGTCCCATCCTCAGGTGTTTACATTCAGACAACTGTTTAAAGAAAACGTTAATTACTTTAAACAGTTGTCTGAATGTAAACACCTGAGGATGGGCACAAGCCCGAAACCGGTAGTGTTCTAATAAACCGCCAAAAATTGTTTCTCTACCTCTGTTCACGAACTGGGCCTGGATGTTGAAACCATGGACTCTTCCTTGTATGTCTCCCACTCCCCCCCCCCCCCCCAGCTCCGGACAAATGTTCAAATGTTTGTTAAGCTTAAGGGACTTAACTGCGGTGTCATCAGTCCATAAACTTACATGGATTATTCATCTACGCCCTCGACAACTCGCCAAAATAAAGGGAAGCCCGTCTCGTTGATTTTAATCTTAAATGAAGTCTGCGAAAAGCTGCAATAGGTCGCTGCATTGGTAAAAATCATGAAGTGCTTACAATATGACTTTATTTGACACGTTTCAGCCAGGACCTTCATCAGAATCCTGTGTTTGAAAGTAACCAGTACACATCAGTTACAAGTTAGTCAGTAATATTCGGTTTTTCAAAAAATGTTCAAATGTTTGTATAGCTTATGGGAATTAACTACGAGGTCATCAATCCTTAAACTTACAAACTACTTATGAACTACCTTATAGTAAAGACGACACAAACATCCATGCCCGAGGGGGTATTGGAACCCCCGACCGCAGCGGCCGTGCAGACTGACTAGCCCGCCGCAGACCGCTCGGCCACTGCGGCCGGCCCTAGCTCCGTTCCGGTGTATTTGTGTTAATAGAAATGAGAATGGAGAAATATTAAATGAGATTAATTGAATTTTCCTTCGGTACTTAACAGAACAAGATAATATTACGAAAAAGGAAAAATTCCTGATGTTCTGCAAATTTATTTATTTAGTTACAAACCGACTCTCGGCTTCTTAGGCCATCATCAGGTAACAACTGAATGTCGCTAACATTTGGTATGATACAAATTCATACGTTCACAGGAAAGTTTTACATTTTTATTACACTTTCTTGAAAATGAGCTTCCACCTTTATTGGGAGGGATTTGTTTAGCTAGAAGAATGCGTATATTCTTCCAGTATGAAGGATCACTTACACAGTCTAGTCTTCAAGTGGCCTTATCTAAACCTGACATCCCCCGGAAGATGGGACGGTAGATATGGGCATTAAAATTTTAAACATGGCTGCGTTGCTTCAGCGACTTTTTATCAATTCAAATGGTTGTAAGACAACCCTCGGTCGCAGAGAGAAAATGTATTTCGGCTACTACTAGGATCAGAATTAACGTGTAAGCGGTGAAGGTTAAGTCTCATTAATTTAAAATGTGTTTTTACCATGGACACACCAATCTGACACTCCTCCACGTATATGGGCACCCCTAGCGGCTACCCTGTTATTTTTCATTTTAAACTAATGTCACTTAAACAGTTCAATTAAGTTAATAAAAATCTCAAACCATTATTGGATTGTACGAGGTTCTAATGCACGAACTTCAGCATGGGACGCTACCACTTTACCAATGCGCTACGCAGTACGTTTCTAAGTCAGTAATCACTCATAAGAACCGTGAATTGGAGAGTTAGTTTTCACGTAAATCATACGAAGTTTTCCAAAAGGTAACTGATATCCTTGATGTAACACGCATATGTGACGTTAAATCGCGGCTTGTTTGAAAGGGTTCAATAGCATGTACTTCGAAAGTAGCTTGTTATATTTCCTAAGTGATATATCAGGCAGTAGACATCTGCAAATGCAAGTTAAAAAGCTCACTGCTGCTCTAAAAACATTGCGTTTTACCGATGACATTGTAATTCTGTCAGAGACAGCAAAGGACCTGGAAGAGCATTTGAACAGAATAGACAGTGTATTGAAAGGTGCATATAAGATGAACATTAACAAGAGTAAAAGAAGGGTAATGGAGTGCAGTCTAAGAAAATCAGGCGATTCTGAAGCAATTAGATTAGGTAAGGAAACAATAAAGGTGGTACATGAGTTTTGGTACTAGAGCAGTAAATAACATACGATGGTCGCAGTACTGATGATATAAAATGTAGAATGGCAATGGGAACGAAAGCGTGTTTGAAAAAGAGAAATTTGTTAGCATCGAATATTAAGCGTAAGGAAGTCGTTTCTGAAGGCGTTTGTGTGAAGTGTTGCCTTGTATGGGAGTGAAACATGGACGATAAACAATGCGGACAGGAAGAGGAGAGAAGAATGCTGAAGATCAGTTGGGTAGATCTCGTAACTAATGAGGAGGTACTGAATTGGGGAGAAAACGAATTTCTGGCATACCTTGACTAAAAGAAGGGATCGATTGGTAGGACACATTCTTAGACGTCAAAGAATCGTGAATTTAGCATTGGAGGGAAGTGTTTGGGGTAAAAACCGCAGAGGACGACCAAGAGATGGATACAGTAAGCAGATTCAAATGGATGTGGGTTGCCGTTCTTACGAGGAGATGAAGAGGCTTGCTCAGGATAGGGTTGGGAGGAGAGCTGCATCATCATCATCAACTGTATTCTGCCTTGCTTCAGGTCTTGTCAAGGGTTGATCCTCTTCTTGCCATGGGTTGATCCTCTTCCACTTTTCTCTGTCCAAAGCCAATCTTTTCATTTCTTCATATTTATTTCATTGGATGTTATCCAGCATTTGATATCTTGGCTTTCCTCTTCCTCTTTTTCCTTTCACCATTCCTTCTATTCCTTCCTTCAGTAAACAGTCCCTCCTCAAACAATGTCCAATCCAGTTTCGTTTTTTTTCCTAATGACTTCCAGCATGTTTCTTTCTTCTCCAACTCTTCTTAATACTTCCTCATTTCTTATTCGTTCTTCCCATTTCACTTGTTCCATTCTCCTCCATATCCACATCTCTAGTGCCTCCAATCTTCTTTCATCTTCCTTCCTCAACGTCCAGGTCTCCGCACCATGCGGCACAACACTCCAGATATAACACTTGGCAAGTCTTTTCCTCAGATCTTTCGTTAATATTCCGCAAAGTAATCTCTGTTTTTTCTTTTGAATCCTTCTTTTGCCATGGTAATTATTTTGTTAATTTCTGCAGTGCAGTACATATCATTCATTATCACACTTCCCAAGTATTTGAAGCTATGCACATGCTCTATTTCTTTTCGCCCTATTTTTAAACGATATTTTGTGTTCCTTCCTCCAATTACCATGCTTTTTGTTTTCTTATTTTGTCAAGTGGCTCAACCACAGAGATCGTGTAAAAACACTAAATTATGACGCGTTTCAAGGGTCAAGCCCTCTTCATCAGATAAACTATACAAGAATCTTAAAACCTGATACAATAAAAATCTAAAACGTAATAAAAGAAAACGTGGTTACTTCCCTTGTAACCGTGTCTCCGCAGAAAGGTCCTCAGCATACTGTGCTTCGTCAAGATTCAAAACAGAACCCAATCTTGACGAAGCACAATATGCTGAGGACCTTTCTGCGGAGACACGGAGACACGGTTAGAAGGGAAGTAACCACGTTTTCTTTTATTACGTTTTAGATTTTTATTGTGTCAGGTTTTAAGATTCTTGTATAGTTTATCTGATGATGAAGGCTTGACCCTTGAAACACGTCATAATTTAGTGTTTTTACACGATCTCTGTGGTTGAGCCTTTTTTTTTATGGGACTTCACTACGGGGTCATCTGTCCCCAAACTTACAAACTACTTATGATCTATTTATTATATTCCACATATATAGTGGTTAAGCCATGTCACACAAATTGAATTTTAATTTACAAAACGTAACTAGTTTCAATGAACACTGTCATCATTATCAAACGTAAGGAACAAACCAAATGTTCCTAAAATCTTGGTTGTGCCTGCCATATCACATGGTTATTGCAGCTCAACAACCTAATACCATTCATATTGCAAATACAGCTGTTGTGGCATGGTATGGAATTATATATAGCTGGAAATGGTGCGATACCCTGTGTGACTATGGTAGACAGTTGGGAGTCACTGTCACACCCCTAGATGGCCTGGCTACATTTGCTACACCTTTTCCTAAATTAGTTATTTTCTCAGTTTGTGTTTAATGCAATTTTCGCTTACGTTTGATAATGATGACAGAGTTCAGTGAAACTAGCTACGTTTTGTAAATTAAAATTCAATTTGTGTGACATGGCTTAACCACTATATATGTGGAATATAATAAATAATTAATCAGTCACGCACTCCTTACTACAATGTCATATAATAAAACTTATGATCTAGCCACTACTAAGGACGACACAAATATCCATGCCGAAGGGGGGATTCGAACCCCCGACCGTTGTGACCGTGCAGACCGTGACTGGCGCGCCGCAGAACGCTCAGCCACCGCGGCCGGCATCAAACCAGTCTCAACAACAACTACAACTAGCAAGAAATTTTAATCGGACTATAGATTAGAACATGTAGACAGTTTCAAGTACCTGGGATGTATTTTCTCACAGGATGGCAACTTAGCGAAAGAACTGGAATCGAGGTGCAGCAAAGCTAATGCAGTGAGTGCTCAGCTAAGATCTACTCTCTTCTGCAGGAAGGAAGTAAGTACCAAGACTAGGTTAGCAGTGCACCGCTCTATCTTTCGACCAACTTTGGTGTATGGGAGTGAAAGTTGGGTGGATACAGGTTACCTTATTCATAAGGTAGAGGTTACAGATACGAAAGTAGCAAGAATGATTGCAGGTACCAATAGATGGGAACAATGGCAGGAGGGTGTCCATAATGAGGACATCAAAGAAAAGCTGGGAATGAACACCATAGATGAAGCAGTTAGAGCGAACAGAGTGAGATGGTGGGGTCATGTTACACGCATGGGAGAAGCAAGGTTACCTAAGAGGCTCATGAGCTCGGCAGCGGAGGGTAAGAGAAGTCGAGGTAGACCAAGAAGAAAGTACTTAGATTCGGTGCAGAATGATTTTGAAGTAAAAGGCATAACATCAGATGAGCATTAGTAGTGAGCTTCTTGATGCTGTCGCGTCGTTCAAATATCTAGGCGTAACATTGCAGAGCGATGTGAAATGGAACGAGCATGTAAGGACAGTTGTGAGTAAGGCGGACAGCCGACTTCGGTTTATTGGGAGAATTTTGGGAAGATGTACTTCACCTGTAAAGAAGACCGCGTATAAAACGCTAGTACTACCACGTCTTGAGTATTGTTCGAGTGTTTGGGACCCGCAGCAGATCAGTTTAAATGAAGACAAAGAGGCGGTTCAGAGACGAGCAGCTAGATTTGTTACCGGTAGGTTCGACCAATGCGCGAGTGTCACGGAAATGCTCCGGCAACTCAATTGGAGATCGCTGGAAGAAAGATCTTTTCGTGAATATCTGTTAAGTAAATTTAGAGGGCCGGAATTTGAAGCTGAGTGTAGTACGATCTTGCTGCCGCGTACTTACATTTCGCGTAAAGATCACAAAGACAAGATAGGAGAAATTAGGGCTCGTACGGAGGCATATAGGCATTCTTTTTTTCCTCGTTCAATTTGGGAGTGAAATAGGAAATGAAATGCCTAGGTACAGTGTACCCTCCGCCACGCACCTTACGGTGAATTGCGGAGTATGTAGCTGTAGATGTAGATGTAGAGGCATCAATGTTAGCACGGAATAGGGGATCATGGAGGAATTTGTGGAATTTTATTAGAGGGACTATGCTCCAGACTGAACGCTGAAAGGCATAATCAGTCTCTAATGATGATGATGATGATGATGATGATATAGATCTGTCAGACGCGCATACAATTCCCTGTTCTACTCGTAGCACGTCTCCATTATGTGCCGTAAACCTGGCAGTTTGAGGGCGATGCAATCGTAAGCCTCCCGCCGCCGAACAGGTAGCCGCTAATCGTGGTCGGCTCCAGCCGCCCCTCCGCCCCCGCCCAGACTCGGCGCACCATTTCTCACTCCGCCGTCGTCGCCGGCCGCAGGAAGTGGAGAAGACGCCCCCCCCCCCCACCACCACCCCGCAGAACAAACTAATCAATAATCAATTTATCAGCGCGCCGGGAAATCGGAAGGGCTGCAACTTTCTTACCATTGAATGGGCCTCTTCCCGAGCTCGCTGTATCAGCTCCTATCAGAACCCATTTAACTTTTTCCTCGGCCCCACCCCAGCCATTACTCCCGTTCCAATTTTTCCTCTTTAAAAACAAATTTAATTTGTAACTCCCTCGGCAGGCTAGCTGACTCTCCATAGCGTTGCAGTATAACGTGATTCGGTACAGCGTCGGAGACACGCCACCACAAACTTTTAAGATCGAAAGACTTTTCTTGGCGCACTATCACCGAAATCATCAACATAAGACGTTCTCGATAAAATTATAAAGCGCAGGGGTAATGGTTGTACCGACTCGTTATAATTTTCCTCATTTAACACGTTGTGTTAGAGTAGTGTTGTGGTCTTCAGTCCAGAGCCTAGTTCAATGCATCAAATGTGTGTAGATCTATCGGACCAAACTACGTAGTCATCAGTCCGTAGCTTACAAATTACTTAAACCTAGGTAAAGTAACCTAAGGACAACACACACACCCATGCCCCAGGGAGGACTCGAACCTCCGACGGCGAGTAACCGCGCGCTCCGCAGCGAGGCACCTTAGACCGCTCGGCTACTCCACCGCGGCGCGACAATTATGAATTATTTTTCTGCCCAAGTAACAAAACTGATCTGCCACTTATATTGTTTCGTTAAGTAATCTGTTTCCTTCAGCATCAAGTAATTTTCTTAGACTACTCGACACTTTTTATGCTTTTGTCAACATTCCTCGTATACTCTCATTTAAAGTCACTATCCACTCTGTTCAATTGCTCTTCCAATTCATTTCTGTCTTTGACAGAATTACAATGTCATCGGCAAACCACGAAGTTTTTATTTCTTCTCCCTGAACAATTCCTTCTCCAAATTTCTCCTTGCTTTCATTCATTGCTTGCTCGATGTACAGAGTGAATAACTTTAGGGAAAAGGGTAAAACCCTGTCTTACTCGCTTCCCAACCAATGCTTTCCTTTGATGCCCACCGAGTATAATAACTGCTGTCTGATTCCTATTGTAAATAACCCTTCATTTCCTAAATTTTGCCCTGCTAACTTGAGGATTCGAAAGAGTCTGTTCGAGTCAATATTGTCAGAAGCTTTCTCCAAATCTACGAAAGCTAGAAATGTAGGTTTGCCTTTCTTTACCTATCTGTACATCTACATCAACATACATTCTCCGCAATCCAGCCGAAGGAGCGTGGTGGAGGGTACCTGGCACCACTACCAGCTACTTGCTTTCCTATTGCACTTTTATACAGAACGAGGGAAAAACGAATGCGTGTACGCATCCTTACGAGCCCTAATGACTGGTAGTATCTTCGTCGTCTTTACGCGAAATGTAGGCAGGCGGCTGTAGAATCGTTCTGCAGTCAGCCTCAAATTACGACCCTCTAAATTTCTTCAACAGTGCTTTTCGAAAAGAACGTCTCCACCCCTCCAGCGACACCCATTTGAGTTCCCGAAGTATTTCAGGAACACTCACGCACTGATCGAACCTGCCAGTAACAAACCTAGCCGTCCGTCCTGTATTGCTCATATGTCTTTCTTCGAACTCATCTGGCGAGGTCCGAAACACATGAGAAGTACTGAAGATGGGGTGGCACAAGTGTTTTATGTGGGATCTGGTTTACAGACGAATCACATGTTCCCAAAACTGTACCAATAATCAAATCAAAATGTTCAAATGTTTGTATAGTCTATGAGACTTAACTACGGGGTCATCAATCCCTAAACGTACAAACTACTTATGAACTAGCTAACACTAAGGACGGCACAAATATCCATGCCCGAGGGGGGATTCGAACCCCCGACCGTAGTGGCCGTGCAGACCGTGACTGAAGCGCCTCAGTCCGCTCGGCCACCGCGGCCGGCTACCAATAATCCGATGTCGACCATCCCCCTTCTCCACGACTGTTCTTGTACGCTCTTTTCATTAAATGTTCACACCGCTGGGTAGCGTTACGCCCAGATATTTAATTGACGCGACTCTGTCAAACTGCTAACTACTAATGCTGTATTTGATATACAGGGTGAATCACCTGACACTTGCACCGCAAATATTGCGGAAACGGAAAGTGCGACTGATGTGCGGTTTTCACAGAATGGATTGGTAGTCAAGGACTCGTATTGTTAGCCTACAAAGAAATTGTAAAAATACCTAAAAAGTGTATTTTTTATGCAAATGTACAATTTTTCAAATGGAACAATGGTTTTTTCTATCATGCAATGGAATTTTTGACACCAACTGTGTACAAAAAATTTTGAATGACATTTTTATCAGGTTTAGTTTGGCAGCTACAACCGCTCAAAGTTTCGGGGGCGGAGGCTACGACAGCGTAGCTGACTGGCTGGTGGTCATGAGGCAGTGGGCCGTGCCCCAGGGGATAGCCACTCGGCCAGTCAGCTACGCTATCGCAGCCTCCGCCCCCAAAACTTTGAACGGTTGTAGCTGCCAAACTAAACCTGATAAAAATGTCATTCAAAATCCTTTGTCCATAGCTGGTGTCAAAAATTCAAGTGCATGATAGAAACATCCACTGCTCCATTTAAAAAAAACTGTATGTTTGCATAATAAATACAGTTTCTAGTTAAAATTACAATCTGTTGACTAAAAATATGAGCCTCTGACTACCAATCCATTCTGTGAAAACCGCACATCAGTCGCACTTTTCGTTTCCGCAATATTTGTGGTGCAAGTGTTAGGTAATTCACCCTAGAGAGAGAGAGAGAGAGAGAGAGAGAGAGAGAGAGAGAGAGAGAGCTGGTTGCGATTCCTCAGACAATCTCGAAATTTGATCACTGGCTGCAATTCCTCAGACAATCTCGAAATTTGGTCACTTTGCAATCTACTATAGTCATACAGTGATGTTACTTTCTTGTACACCACACGATCATCAGCAAACAGCCGCAGATTGCAACTCACTCTGTTCGTCAGATCATTTAAATAGAAAAAATAACGGTGCTGCCACATTTCTGTCATAACGGCCGGGAGCGCGGGATGCTGCCCACGCCCCCCTCCATACCGCATTCGTTGACATCTTCGGGCGGAGGATGAAACGGCGGCCGGTCGGTACCCACTGGGCCCTCGAGGCCTATGTGGGGCGGAGTATTTTTTATCACATTTCCCTGGGGCATTCCTGATGATACCCTAGTCTCGAGCCATCGAGGACAACGTACTGTGTTGTATTACGTAAGTAGTTTTCGAGCCACTCACCTATCTGGGTACTTATTCCATACGCTCGTACCTTCGTTAGCAGTCTGCGGTGCGGCACCGTGTCAGATGGTTTTCAAAAATAGAGAAATGTGCAGTCTGCTTTTTTTGCCTATCGTCGATAGCTCGCAAGGTGTCACGACAGAAAAGGGCAAGCTGAGGTTCGCACGATCGGTGCTTCCTGACGCCGCGCTGATGGGTGAGTCGTAATGTGATTATTGCCTCGCGTGTTCCTGCATTACATAAGGCTGAAGTGAGAGTTGTCTCGTGCCTGCAGTGTCACACTGTGTAAGAGGGTGGAAAGGACCGCCGTCAGGTGGTCTGAGACACGCCTCGGACAAGCCTTCAGGAGTGAGCTGTTGACGCCACGGCTCGGTGTTTATGTCGTTTTGTCGAATTTGCGCTGCTGCCGCTAGACCCTCAAGGCGGGGTCGTGTTTTCTGCGCGTTGTCGCAGCCACCACAATTAATAACTCGCCTCTCTCCGTCTCTGGCTCGCTAATGACTTCGGAATCCGCGACTCTGAATGCTCGACTCCTGCGCGCCTAGCCGGCCAAAAGGAAAGTCAGCCGGAATTAATCGTCTGCCCGACCCGCCCAATTATGAGGCCACCCGGCTCTTGTCGCTAAGGCCTGTTTAGTTCCCCGTTACGGCACTTGTGTACACCGGCGACCGCGAAAATCGTTAACGCTCTGAATAAATCCGCAGGGAATTTAACGAAAGCTCGCGTCGGAGTTCTGCATTTCTTTATCTATCAATCTGCAAGGCCTAAGTCGAAACAAGGCCCCTGGAGTAGATGATATTCCCTCAGAGCTACTGAAGTCTCTGGGACAACCAGCCATGACAAACCTGTTACACCTGGTGTGTAAGATGTATGAGACAGGCGAAGAGCGGTGGCCGAGGGGACTGAGGCGCTTCAGTCACGGTCTGCACGGCCACTACGGTCGGGGGTTCGAATCCGCCCTCCGGCATGGATATTTGTGCCGTCCTAGTTCGTAAGTAGTTCATAAGTAGTTTGTAAGTTTAGGGACTGATGACCCGGTAGTTAAGTCCCATAAGCTATACAAACATTTGATTTTTTGAACAGGCGAAGTACCCTCAGACTTTAAGAAAAATGTTATAATCCCCATTCCAAAGACAGCAGGTGCAGACAGGTGTGAAAACTACAGAACCATCAGTTTAATAAGTCATGGTTGCAAAATATTAACACGAATTATATACAGGAGGATGGAAAAGCTGGTAGAAGCCGACCTCGGGGAAGATCAGTTTGGGTTCAGGAGAAATGTAGGAACACGGGAGGCAATACTCACTTTACGGCTTATCCTAGAAGATAGATTAAGAAAAGGCAAACCTACATTTGTAGCTTTTGTAGATTTGGAGAAGGCTCTTGACAATGTTCATTGGAATAAACTCTTTCAAGTTCTGGAGCAAGCAGGAGTAAAATATAGGGAGCGTAAGGTTATTTACAACTTGTACAAAACCAGATAGCGGTTGTCAGAGTTGAAGGGCATGAAAGGGATGCAGTGGTTGGAAAGGGAGTAAGACAAGATTGTAGTCTTTCTCCTTTCTTATTCAATTTGTACTTTGAGCAAGCTATAAAGGAAAGCAAGGAGAAATTTGGAGAAGGAATTAAAATTCAGGGTGAAGAATTAAAATCATTGCGTTTTGCCGATGACATAGTAATTCTGTCAGATACAGCAAAGGACCTGGAAGAGCAATTGAACGGAATGGACAGTGTGCTGAAAGGTGCATATAAGATGAACATTAACAAGAGCAAAACTAGGGTAATGCAGTCTAAGAAAATCAGGTGATGCTGAAGGAATTAGATTAGGTAATGAAGCAATAAAGGAGGTAGATGAGTTTTGTTACTTGGGCAGTAAAATAACAAGCGATGGTCGCAGTAAAGAGGATATAAAATGCAGAATGGCAATGGGTAGAAAAGCGTTCTTGAAAAAGAGAACTTTGTTAACATCGAATATTGATATAAGCCTAAGGAAGTCCTTTCTGAAGGCATTTGTATGGAGTGTTGCCTTGTATGGGAGTGAGACATGGACGATAAACAGTGCGGACAAGAAGAGGATTGAGGCTTTTGAAATATGGTGCTATAGAAGAATGCTGAAGATTACGTGGGTGGATCGCGTAACTAATGAGGAGGTACTGAACAGAATTGGGAAGAAAAGAAATTTCTGGCATACCTTGACTAAAAGAAGGGATAGATTGGTAGGACACATTCTTAGACATCAAGGAATTGTGAATTAAGCGTTGTAGGGAAGTGTGTGGAGTAAAAATCGCAGAGGAAGAGCAAGAGATGGATACAGTAAGCAGATTCAGATGTAGGTTGCCGTTCTTATGTGGAGATGATGAGGCTTGCTCAGGATAGGGTATTGTGGAGAGCTGCATCAAACCAGTCTCCGGACTGAAGACCACAACAACGACAACACAGTGAATAATGAACTCTTATTAGGAATCTAATTGAACAACAGAGTTAACGACATTGCTACATAACGGTAAGATTTTGCAATCCGGAAGACAGGCACGGTATAGCTATGTTGGCTGCAGGATCATGGAAGTGACGCCGACCAATGATGGCAAAGCTTGAGAAAGCCAATGAAATTTTACATGGCGACAGTTCTTTTCCCTTTATAGTAAACAATATTATTTTGATAATCCGCATAATAATTTAGTTTCAGATACATAAAAATTACTGAGGAAGAAGTTTTTCGTGTATTCTCAGCATAGATGACGCCATCTCTCTTTATTCTAACCTTCTTGGTGTATTTGTTTGGTCCGTTAAAACGTATTTGGTCGACAGGCGAGTAGCGAATGACTAAGCTGATTGTTGGAGAATCTAGAAAATGATCCGAGCTGGAACCGTACTTGCAGTTTTCTCAAATTCTGATATTTGAACGGGACTATCCTGTCCGTCTCTTGCTTCTAAGCTATCTCCCCACCAATTTTGATCCAAGTCTGTTCGTACGTTGTAAATAGTGTAACTAACACTACTTTCTTTTCTCTATATCTATAAACCACTCCCATGAACCACAGACATTGCCGAGGTGGGGTGGCTTGCGTGCCTCAACGATACAGATAGCCGTACCATAGGTGCAACCACAGCGGAGGGGTATCTGTGGAGAGGCCAGACAAACGTGTGGTTCCTGAAGAGGGGCAGCAGCCTTTTCAGTAGTTACAGGGGCAACAGTCTGGATGATTGACTGAGCTGGCCTTGTAACATCAGCTAATGTGGCTTTGCCACACAGTTACTGCGAACGGCTGAAAGCAAGGGGAAACTACAGCCGTTACATTTCCCGAGGACATGCAGCTCTACTGTACGGAAATATGATGATGGCATCCTCTCGGGTAAAATATTCCGGAGGTAAAATAGTCCCCCATTCGGATCTCCGGGCGGGGACTACTCAGGAAGATGTGATCATCAGGAAAGACAATACTGGCATTCTACAGGTCGGAGCGTGGAATGTTAGATCCCTTAATCGAGTAGGAAAATTAGAAAATTTAAAAAGGGAAATGGATAGGTTGAAGTTGGATATAGTGGGGATTAGTGAAGTTCGGTATCAGGATGAACAGGATTTCTGGTCAGGTGAGTACAGGATTATAAATACAAAATCAGTTGGGGGTATCACAGGAGTAGGATTGATAATGAATAAGAAAATAGGAATGCGGGTAAACTACTATGACCAGCACAGCGATTGCATTATCATTGTCAAGATAGATACGAAGCCAACACCGACAACAGTAGTACAGGTTTATATGCCAACTAGCTATGCCGATGATGAGGAGATCGAAGAAATATATGAGGAGCTAAAGAAAATTATTCAGACAATTAAGGGAGAGGAAAACTTAATTGTTATGGAAGACTGGAATTCGGTAGTAGGACAAGGAAGGGAAGGGAAGATAGTGGGTGAATATGGTCTGGGCAAAAGGAATGAAAGAGGAAGCCGCCTGGTAGAATTTTGCACGGAACATAATTTAGTTATAACAAACACCTGGTTTAAGAATCACAAAAGAAGGTTGTATACGTGGAAGAGACCAGGAGACACCGGGAGATACCAGATAGATTTTATAATGGTAAGACATAGATTTCGGAACCAGGTTTTGAAGTGTAGGACATAACCAGGGGCAGACATAGACTCTGACCATAACTTGTTGGTTATGAACTATAGGCTGAAACTGAAGAAACTACAGAAAGGTAGGAAAATAAGGAGATGGGACTTAGATAAATTGAAGGAACCTGAAGTTCTTAAGAATTTCAGAGGGAGCTTCAGGCAACAATTGACAGAAACAGGGGAAAATAAAACAGCTGAGGAGGAATGGGTAAAATTGAGAGATGAAATAGTGAAGGCAGCAGAGGACAAAATAGGTAGGAAGGCAAGACCTACAAAGAATCCTTGGATATCACAGGAGATACTAAATTTAATCGATGAAAGGAGAAAGTATAAAAATGCAGTAAATGAAACAGGCAAAAATGGAGTACAGACGACTAAGAAATGAGATTGACAGGAAGTGCAAAATGGCTAAGCAGGAATGGCTAGAAGGCAAATGCAAGGATGTAGAAGAAGGTATAAATAGGGGAAAAATAGATACAGCCTACCGGAAAATAAAAGAAACATTTGGCGATAAGAAAAACAGCTCTATGAATATCAAGGACACTGATGGAAAACCAGTTCTCAGCAAAGAAGGGAAAGCTGAAAGGTGGAAAGAGTATATATATGGGCTCTACAAAGGAAATGAACTTCGAGACACTATTGTAGGAAGGGAAGAGGATGTAGATGATGATGAAATAGGAGATACTATACTGAGAGATGAATTTGACAGAGCACTGAAAGATCTAAGTCGAAACAAGGCCCCTGGAGTAGATGATATCCTGTCAGAGCTACTGAAGTCTCTGGGAGAACCAGCCATGACAAAATTGTTTCACATTATGTGTAAGATGTATGAGACAGGTGAAGTACCCTCAGACTTTAAGAAAACTGTTATAATCCCCATTCCAAAGAGAGCGGGTGCAGACAGGTGTGAAAACTACAGAACCATCAGTTTAATAAGTCATGGTTGCAAAATATTAACACGAATTATATACAGAAGGATGGAAAAGCTGGTAGAAGCCGACCTCGGGGAAGATCAGTTTGGGTTCAGGAGAAATGTAGGAACACGGGAGGCAATACTCACTTTACGGCTTATCCTAGAAGATAGATTAAGAAAAGGCAAACCAACATTTCTAGCTTTTGTAGATTTGGAGAAGGCTTTTGACAATGTTGATTGGAATAAACTCTTTAAAGTTCTGAAGCAAGCAGGAGTAAAATATAGGGAGCGTAAGGTTATTTACAACTTGTACAAAAACCAGACAGCGGTTGTCAGAGTTGAAGGGCATGAAAGGGATGCAGTGGTTGGAAAGGGAGTAAGACAGGGTTGTAGCCTTTCCCCAATGTTGTTCAATTTGTACATTGAGCAAGCTATAAAGGAAAGCAAGAAGAAATTTGGAGAAGGAATTAAAGTTCAGGGTGAAGAATTAAAAACATTGCGTTTTGCCGACGACATAGTAATTCTGTCAGATACAGCAAAGGACCTGGAAGAGCAATTGAACGGAATGGACAGTGTGCTGAAAGGTGCATATAAGATGAACATTAACAAGAGTAAAACTAGGGTAATGGAGTGCAGTGTAAGAAAATCAGGTGATGCTGAAGGAATTAGATTAGGTAACGAAACAATAAAGGAGGTAGATGAGTTTTGTTACTTGGGCAGTAAAATAACAAATGATGGTCGCAGTACAGATGACATAAAATGCAGAATGGCAATGGGTAGAAAGAGAAAAAGAGAAAAAGAGAAATTTGTTAACATCGAATATTGATATAAGCCTAAGGAAGTCCTTTCTGAACGCATTTGTATGGAGTGTTGCCTTGTATGGGAGTGAAACATGGACGATAAGCAGTGTGGACAGAAAGAGGATAGAGGCTTTTGAAATGTGGTGCTACAGAAGAATGCTGAAGATTAGGTGTGTGGATCGCGTAACTAATGAGGAGGTACTGAACCGAATTGGGGAGAAAAGAAATTTCTGGCATACCTTGACTAAAAGAAGGGATAGATTGGTAGGACACATTCTTAGACATCAAGGAATTATGAATTTAGCGTTGGAGGGAAGTGTGTGGGGTAAAAATCGCAGAGGGAGACCAAGAGACGCGTATAGTAAGCAGATTCAAGTGGATGTGGGTTGTCTTTCTTATGAGGAGATGAAAAGGCTTGCTCAGGATAGAGTAGGGTGGAGAGCTGCATCAAACCAGTCTCTGGACTGAAGACCACAACAACAAACAATATCTATAAATGTGAATGTCTGTTCGGTGTACGCTTATCACGTCCGAACGACAAGACGCATAGACTTAAATACTTGTACAGTTACTAATTAATACCCGAGGAAGGGTTTAGGCACGGTTTATTAGCGATCTGATAAATATTTAGTAATTTGAAGAATTTAACGCGAAATTCGGAATAATAATTACTCTTTAAAAATTATATTTACTCTTTGAAAATGGATTTATTGGTTGCATTGTTGCTTGAGGATTGATAATGATAAAAGGGTGGAGTATATTCGGATGGAAAGTTATCGGTGTCGTGTGTGTGTTAATATTTCGCTCTGCAGCGGAAACTACAGAACGCAAACGAATGTTGTGTGTTTAATTATTGTCAGAAGTCTCCCGTTGTACACCATAGTAGTTACATGCCGATAGCTATAAGGGGGTGGCAGATATGATGGTTGAAAGTCGTCATATTATAAAAAAGTGATGCCACAGACCATATCTTTGGTCTATGCGTGCTACAATGTCTTCAGCTCTTTCTCTGTAAGGATGAGCATACATATAAGGAAATATAAGAATAAATAAATATCACACTACTGAAAGATAGCTTATCGATCATAATCAACCAACACGCGAGCAGAGCCGCGGGTTTAAGCTAGTCTGCACGGCCACTACGGTCGGGGGTTCTAATCCCCCACTCGGGCATGAATATTTGTGTCGTCCTTAGTATAAGGTAGTTCATGTTTGTAATCTTAGGGACTGATGATCCCGTAGTTAAGTACCATAAGTTAAAAAAAAGCGTACGAACTTATAATATCCACAGTCTTCCTTTTGCCTTTTATGTATAACACACAGGCTCTTCCTCGGGCGTTGGTGTATGTCCTTAGCGTAAGTTAGTCCTATCAGAAAGGACACATATCGTTGTAATTGACGGTAAGTCATCGAGTAAAACAGAAGTGATATCTGGCGTTCCCCAGGGAAGCATTATAGGTCCCCTACTCTTCCTTGTGTTTATAAACGATTTAGGAGACAATCTGAATAGCTTCCTTAGACTGTTAGCGGATGATGCTGTCGTTTATCGGTTAGTGAAGTCAACAGACGATCAAAAGCAACTGCAAAGCGATTTAGACAAAATTTCTACATGGTGCGAAAATTGTTAATTGACACTAAATAAAGAGAAGTGTGAAGTAATACACATTTGACCACTAAAAGAAATCCGCTTAACTTCAGTTACGCGATAAATCAGTGAAACCTTAAGGTCCTAAATTCTGCCAAATACCTAGGAGTTATAATTACGAACAACTTTGACTGGAGAGAATACGTAGAATATATTGTGGGGAAGGCGAACCAAAGGTTACGTTTCATTGGCAGAACGCTTCGAAGATGCACCAGCTCCACCAAAGAGACTGCCCACTTCACACTTGTGCGTCCTCTCCTGGAGTACTGTTGCCCCTTGTGGGACCCTCACTAGGTGGGGTTGACGGAAGACATTGAGAAGGTTCAGAGAAGGGCAGCTCGTTTTGTTCTGTCAAGTTACCGGGGGGGGGGGGGGGGGGAAGCGTCACGGAAATGTTGCACGAATTGGGGTGGAAATCATTAAAAGAAAGACGTTATTCATTGCGGCGTGATCTGTTTGCGAAGTTTCAATCACCGACGTTTTATTTCTGAATGTGAAAATATTTTGCTAGCACTCACCTACTTAGGAAGACATGACCATCCCAATAAAATAAGAGAAATCAGATCGAAAACGGAACGATTTAAGTGTTCTTTCTTCCCGCGCGCTATTAGAGAATGGAACGGTAGAGAAAAGTTATTAAAGTGGTTAGTGAACCCTCTGCCAAGCACTTAAAAGGGACTTGCAGAGTATCTATGTAGATGTAGATGTAGAAGCAGTTTGTAATTCTACGTACTGATGGCCACTGTGGTTTGGTCTCTTACAATGAAAGTACATGGGCTCGAACAAACATATCTGAATGAACGTTTGGTTACAGGATCGCTACGATGTCCTGGTGGGTGTCGTTTTTGTGCAAAGCTCTGCTACCATGCTCTAGATACCACTGTAGATGTAATTGTAGACGCCGTACGTAATGCAGATATCTTAACTATAACTTATTTAATAATCATCGTACATATTTTCTAGCGAATTGTCATCAAAAGCCGTGATGATAGTTGCAATTTTTTCCCGAAAGACTGTTGGTATTCACTGCTACTGCTTCCATCGCCTCTTCCCGCACTTACCGTAAACACTACCGCTTGCAATGAGTTGTTCGTCATTAACATGCCTATTATCATTATTATGAGTTTGTAACAACAGTATCTAACTAATGCTCATATTCCTGTATCATAACAGATACGAGAAAGCATGCAAATGATTCATCTTCTACACTAATACCATCTTCACGAAGAAGGGTTGTTCGTAACTTCATCTCAACTAATCGCAATACATTAGCAGGATTGATTAGCAATCGCCGCCCCATCTGACGCTTCACCACACAAATGACGTCACAAAACGCAACTTGGGAGGCACACTGCACCGTCCCTATTGGCGAACCGACAGGTCAAAGTGCAATGCGGCATGGCACACGCAGATGCCTCTAACGGACGACTGCAGAGTTTTGCAGATGCAGGAGTATCACTAGTGCAATAGGGGATCTTTACATTATCTCTCATACGATTTTGGTGTATATGTGTCTGTTCGAGCCCAAGTACTTTCCTTGTTAAATTAACAAACGTTGGAACAAGTTGAGACACAGAAGAGAGGAATAAACTTGTACCACGTCCGATTTTTAACTACTACTAGCGTACTAGACTAAGGAAAGGGAAACCTACGTTTTTAGCGTTTGTCGATTTGGAGAAAGCTTTTGACAATGTCGACTGGAATACACTCTTCCAAATTCTGAAGGTATCAGGGGTAAAATATAGGGAGCGAAGAGTTATATTCAACCTATACAAAAACAAGACAGCGGTTATTAGAGTCGAAGGGCAAGAAAGGGACGCAGAGGTTGGGAAGGGAGTAAGACGGGATTGTAGCCTTTCCCCAATGTTGTTCAATCTGTATATTGAAGGAATGGAAGGAGAAGTTTGGAGAGGGCATTAAAGTGCAGGGATTAGAAATAAAAAGATTGCGGTTTGTTGATGATATAGTAATTACGTCAGAGACCGCAAAAGATCTGGAAGAGCAATTGAATGCGATGGACGGTGTCTTGAAAGGAAGATATAAGATGAACATTAACAAGAGTAAAACGAAGGTAATGGAATGCAATGTCAGACAATCAGGCGATGCTGAAGGAATTAGATTAGGTAATGAGACAATAAAAGTAGTAGATGAATTTTGTTATTTGGGTAGCAAGATAACTTGTGATGGCCGAAGTAAAGAAGATATAAAATGCAGAATGGCTAAGGGGAGAAAAGCGTTTCTAAAGAAGCGAAACTTGTTAGCATCAAATATTCATTTAAATGTTAGGGAGTCCTTTCTGAAAGCATTTGTATGGAGTGTAACATTGTGTGGGAGTGAAACATGGACGATAAGTGTGGTGTCGCACAAGTCCAAAGTGCGCGGCACCTACTTTCGCCGCACGCCGCCATGCACGCACGGCGCGGCGTTCATACGACTTCAGCGACGAGCGCCCTCTGCTACAACTCCGCTCGTGGCCACCACTGAACGACATCGTTCACTTGGGACTGAGATAGGAACCAGTTAACACTTCGGAATCAGATAGGCACCAGTGAAGACTTGGCTATCGGAGAGGCACTAGGCAGGACTCTAGCTGAACTATGTATCAGCATTCTGCTGTACTGAACTATGTAAAAGTTAAGTATTACTAAGTCTCTAAGAAATATATATCTCGTTCTAATTTACTCTAGTGTTTCTAGTTTCTGCTGTCCCACTGGCTGGTCACCTCCTACCTGCACAAGCGTGCATCCTTTATTCCTGTGTCGGTCTTTCTACTCGGCCACCGACACCTACGACGGAAACGAGACACAAAAGCGGCGTCGAGGCTGGGACACAAAAATAAGGAGTTCAGATAAAAAGATGATAGAAGCTTTTGAAATGTGGTGCTACAGACTAATGATGAAAATTAGGTGGGTAGAGGAGGTGCTTAACCGAATCGAGGAGAAAAGGAGCTTCTGGTATATCCTGACTAAGAGAAGGGATAGATTGGTTGGACACATTCTGAGACATCAAGGAATTGTCAACTTAGCTGTGAGTAAACACAACACTGCAATAATCCAAAAACTATAATGATGAAACATAATTGTAAAAATAGCTATATCTTCCTAACAGGTTAAAACTGTACAAACATAACCTCACTGGCATCCACAACACAAAACACAATACATCAAGAATGTAACCAGTAACTGTAGAAATGCACCCGATGATGGCAGCATGCTGCCGAAACGCGTCGTGCCAATAAAAATATTTATAAACAGTGACTGCTGCAGCATTAATCATTCCAAAAAAGCTTAGCTTTTTTGTTTGTTTGTATAGTCTATAGGACTTAACTACGGGGTCATCAGTCGCTAAACTTACAAACTACTTATGAACTACTTACGAACTAGGACGGCACAAATATCCATGCCCGAGGGGGGATTCGAACCCCCGACCCTAGTGGCCGTGCAGACCGTGACTGAAGCGCCTCAGTCCCCGCGGCCACCGCGGCCGACAACTTGGCTTTGGAAGGAAGCGTGTGGGGTAAAAATACGAAGAGGGAGACCGAGGGACGAATACAGTAAGCAGATTCAAAAGGATGTAGGTTGCCGAACGTATTCTCAGCTGAAGAGACTTGCACAGGACAAGGTAGCGTGGAGAGCTGCATCAAACCAGTCTGCGGACTGAAGACCACAACAACAACACAGCGTACTATGATATACTCTTTCCCTAGTCGCCAGAAGTGCGGGTACTAGTATCGACCGTCGCGTCGACGCGCCGGACTATCGACCGGGGTCTCGCTTTCGAGACTAGCAACCTGCGCGGCGTGACGCGCTGACTGACGGACAGCCCGGGCAGGGGGGGGGGGGGGGCGGCGAGTCGGGAGAGTGGAGCACGCTCCTGCGGGGTATTTGTCTCTGTCAGGGTGGCGGCCCTGGCGGCGCCGCTCCACGGCGCTCCGCCCCCGTTTCCGCAGAGCCTTTCTCTGCACCCCAAGCCACCCTCCAGCCACCCCCTGTCGACAGGCGGCGTGTTTACGCGCTCGCCGAAAATTGCGTAAAAATTTTCCCGCTGCGCCTCCCCGACCTGCCGAAGAAACGCCCGAGGGGGCAGAGGCTTCGCGCCGCGGTGGAGTGGCCGAGCGCTCTAAGGCGCCTTCCTGTGCACGATTGCTCCCAGTTTAGAGTCCTCCCTCCAGCCCGGGTATCATCATATGCTCGTAAAGCTTGAAAGGAGTACGCAAAATAATTTTCACATAGTTTTTGCCTGTCATACAGCCTTATGCATGTTTTGTTACAAAAACGCCGGCCGCGGTGGCCGAGGGGACTGAGGCGCTTTAGTCACGGTCTGCACGGCCACTACGGTCGGGGGTTCGAATCCCCCCTCGGGCATGGATATTTGTGCCGTCCTAGTTCGTAACTAGTTCATAAGTAGTTTAGGGACATGACCCCGTAGTTGAGTCCCATAAGATTTACTAACACTTACACTTAAACTGGAAAGAACACACAGATAATATCGTGGGAAAGGCGAACCAGAGACTGCGTTTTATTGGCAGAACCCTTAAAAGATGCAACAGAATTACTAAAGAAACTGCATACACTGCGCTTGTCCGTCCATTTTTGGAGTATTGCAGCCCAGTGTGGGATCCTTATCAGGTGCTTTGACGGAGGACATCGAAAGAGTCCAAAGAAGGGCAGCTCGTTTCGTATTATCACGATACAGGGGAGACAGCGTTACGGAAATGATACAGGATCTGGGATGGGAATCATTACAACAACGGCGCTTATCGCTGCGGCGTGGGCTACTTGCGAAACTCCAATCGCCAACATTCTCCTCCGAATGCGAAAATATATTGTTGACTCCCACTTACATAGGTAGAAATGATCATCAGAATAAAATACGAGAAATCAGAGCTCGAACGGAGAGATTCAGGTGTTCTTTCTTCCCGCGCGCTGTTCGAGAATGGAATTGGAGATAAATAGTATAATTGTGGTTAGATGAACCCTCTGCCAGGCACTTAAATGTAATTTGCAGAGTATCCCATGTAGATGTAGATGTAGAACTTGAACTTGTTACAAAAACCTAAGCTATAATTCTGTAGAAAACAAATTTATGTAATATTTTGTGCCATTTCACTAATCGATATAACACCCTGTACTTAATTTCATATATTTGCTGTAAACCAAAGACTTTGTTTTATCTTTGGCGTGTGTCTTGCACTCGCAGTTGTTGCGTTTATAGAGTCGGTGTGTGACCTTCGTGGAGAGAAGAGTCGATGTCTGATTATGGTGGAGTTGAGTCGATGACTAGCAGTCGTGAAACTGTCGGGTTAGTCTGCCTGTGTGTTAGACTCGAAGAGTAAAAATTGAGACAGATTTAAAGAGACGCAGTCAACTCTGCAGATTTTAATTTTTGTATGGAAACTAATCTGACTCAAATAAGGTACTTTTCTATTGTTATGTCTGCTAGTCTGTATTTGAACTATTGTAGTTGGTGTTTGTTTTTTGCTAATGAATACTGTTTAGTGCAGCTTACGTTTATCATTTAACCCTGAGTCATTTTACCAGTTCCTCGTTCCTTTCACCAATTTGAATTGCTATCCGTTCTGATCATTGTTTCTTAGGATAGTGTTGAATAATTATTGTGTTTGTAAATTTATGTGCTAATTAGAACAGTTCATTGTCGGGATTTTGTCCTGATAAATTGTCTATTAATGAGAGAAGGAAGTAGTTTGTTCATAAATCCAGTAATGATCATAGTTAGAGATTTTCTCAGTCTTAATGAAAGTTCAGGTTATTAAGTCAGTTAATGTTACTAACAGTTTAAGTAATTTGTCTGATCAGAAGAGAAGTAGATCACGTAAGGAGAAGAGAAATACTTGCTGTGTGTAGGACTTGAAACCTTTACCAGATTTGTAGGGCATTTTTTATTACGCTGAATCAGTATGGTAATTGTTGTTCCGATAGGCACATCATCAAGTGCAGTGATTTTTGGTATGTAATTAATATCAAATATCTTTGTTTGGCATCCTGTTTACTAAAGCAGCAAAATTATCACTATAGTAGCACGCTCTTTTTCAAGGCTCTCACAGTCGAATTCTGCTTGTATACTCTGGCTACTGCTATATGGTGCACGCTAACAGATCTGAACTTTTCATTTGCTTACATTGTCTCTCACATACGAGATTAATGTGTAGACCAATTACGAATTTAACTACTGTTAACTTACTAACTACTGTACAATTTAAAGTGTTATCCGTTGCGCATCAAACAAAACCACATTTACGTAAGATCGTTGCGTTCCATATCAGTTGCAATTTATTCCAACAGGGCAAAGGAAGGTACTAAGTCTCATTGCTTAGTCAAATTATTTTGTAACCGAAACTAAAACAGAACATTTATTTGTGTATTTTTGCGGGGATGGTCGCTTAACACAAACAGTGACACGCTCGCCCCACGTACCTTTACCATTCATTCAAACAAACACACACTACTTTTAAGCTATTGGACCAAACAGCTATGGTCATCAGTCGCCTATGGTCATCAGTCGCTAGACTTACAAACAATTTCAACTAACAAGGGAATGGTCAGACTTGTCATGTGAAAACCTGTGTTGCTATTTTCACCACTGTGAGTTAACATTGTAGGAAGTCTATGCAGACTGTTAGCCGCTGACTTGACCTGGAAGTCTGTAACAACTTTTATGAAGTATGACATTATTGTCGCATGGTTTCCGCACTTATAACTGCCAATTGTACAACCCTGACCTCTCTCGCTACGTTATACCAGCGCCATCTAGGGACAAGGTGGCGTTAGCTACGCGCCGCTCTCCTGCCACAGCAGTGAGAGAGCTGATTCGCCCAGTGTAAGCGATCGTACGATAATTGATAAATACGATAGTAATAAATTCGCTGACAAATGTAGCTGATATGTTATCCACAACATTCTTTCCAAATAGCTATGAAATAGACACAAATACATATACGGTTTAGAACACGTCAAACTTTTATTTCTTGTAATTACCGCAAAAATGCGAAATATCGATACAATGTTCAAAACGTAGGTTTTTTGTGCATCAAGAACATACAAGCAAAGACGACATATGAAAGCCCTGCCAATCACAGACATTGTTAGACGCCCGTAGACAAAACTCGGCCGGTGTTAGGAAGGAATCAGGCCTGATATCAGTATATTTCGAGGCGTGCCACGCATATTTAATCACATTTTGAAACCGTGGGGAGGAAAACTGATAATGTACGACTGACTGCAACTTGAGAATATTGTCACGGTGATAGACAGGAAACTGCAGTGATTTGCACACAATAATTTTCTCTGTTAATGTTCTGTAAAATGTCTTCCACTGGCGGAAAAATGATCTGTCTAACGGTTGAATTACGTTTGTCATGCCAGGTGGAATCTGAAGTATCTCTACTTCTTTGTCAGGGTGAGCTCGAAATACAGCTTTCAATGAATCAGAACTTTTATGACCTGACCACGAATCTAGAAGGAGAAGAGATTTGTTCCCGCAGAACGGAAGAAAAGCATGACACATGAAAAGTGTAATATTATAATTTCCCATTTTTCCAGACTTCGATGCGTCTACCACAATATTGTCTGCATAGAACATTGTTTGTTTGACGTGTGGTCAAAACGTGCAGTTGGTTCTTGAAGAGACACATTTAGTTTAGGCAGCATGTTCCATCCAGACTAATTATGGGCATTATAGTGTATGAATGGGTGAGTGCAGTCGTGGACTGCACAATTGCCTGAATATGATTTTCCTCTTTGAATGACAGTGTTCTTTTCACACGCATTTCTTTTTGAAAACCTGACTGATCTGCATTGTAAATGTAAGATTCACTAAAACTGGCGATCTTATTTTTTGCAGTCTTAAGAAAAGCTTCTATCATTTCCATTTGAGTCACTTTATTTCTCCGATCTGTTTCTCGAACAAATTTTGTTATTTTTCGTGCCAAAATTTTATGTGATATTCGGACAAAGTGATACTTATTTTGAACAGTACTGACACGTAGGTGTTTCTTACCACTTTCGTTCAACCAATACTTCACCGCTTTATCTTTGATAATGTAATTGTAGTTGCTGGTGTTGCTTTCGGAGATAATTGTGATGGTACGTGGCACTATCACTCGAAGAGTCTTCATGTGTGCAACTTTCTTCCGTTTCTTCGTCGGCCGGCCGCGGTGGCCGAGGAGACTGAGGCGCTCCAGTCACGGTCTGCACGGCCACTACGGGCATGGATATTTGTGCCGTCCTTAGGATAAGGTAGTTGATAAGTAGTTTGTAAGTTTAGGGACTGATGACCCCGTAGTTAAGTCCCATAAGCTTAACAAACATTTGAACATTTTTTTTCTTCGTCGTCTATAGATTCACAGTCTGCAATATCGAGTGTTTCAGTCGTTTCTAGCCACATGTCTGCTATTTACATGCTCGTCTAGAAGTTTATCTACCATTTCGCACATCATTTAGTCTTCACGCTTGCTTTCTGTTGACTGCTACATTTGGCGTCTGTTGTATATCTCCATGGCAAGCAGCAAAACAGTTACAGGGTTTGCCATCACCTGTGAGGGGAGATTGAATGTTCACCGTAAAGTGGCTTGCAGAGTATAGATGTAGATGTACAGAATATCTTTCACATCTCTAACCAGTTGCAGGACGGTATGTTTCGAATACGTACCAGAAATGAAAATGAAGTGCATGCCACAGAAACGAATATTCGTTTCCCCTTTCCACCAAAACCGTGCAACGATATTCCTCTGTAGTGAACGTCGCGATAAGACGGCCGCACCTCCCGACCATGCGCACAACGCTCACCATAGCAACAGCTCGCGACTCGCCATCATTTCCAGGGGTGGCCAGCCATCACCACAAGCTCCAAGCAGGAAAAACACCCATTTTAGTGATTGTTTATTTATTTATTTATTTTTAGGTGACTTCCAGGTCATGTCAGCAGCTAACATTCTGCATACAGACTTCCTTCAGTGTTAACTATGCTAAAAAATCAATACATGACAAGTCTGAGCATTCCCTTGTAAGATAAACTAACGTATGGACAATACACACCAGGGAGGACTCGAACCTCCAACTGGAGAACCATGGGTACCGAGAAGCGATTCGGCCATAGCCCTGCTTTCCAAATCTCAGGACGGCCGCGAGGGATACGAGGCCGTTTGGATCCAGTATTGCCCTCCTGAACCCACCGATTCCGTATTCTGCTAACAGTCATTGGATCGCGACCAACGCGAGCAGCAATGTCGCGATACGGTAAACCGCAATCGCGATAGGCTACGATCCGAGCTTTGCATTTCTCCTCTTTACACGAGGCATCACAACAACGTTTCACCAGGCAACGCCGGTCCACTACCGTTTGTGTATGAGAGATCGGTTGGAAGCTTTGCTCATGTCAGCACGCTGTAGGTGTCGCCACCGGCGCCAACCTTGTGTGAATGCTCTGAAAAGCCAATCATTTGCGTATAACGGCATCTTCTTCCTGTCGGTTAATTTCGCGTCTGTAGCACGCCATCTTCGTGGCGCAACAATTTTAATGGCCAGGAGTGTACTTAGGAGTGAAACTAGATAGAACTCTGTTATTCAGTCAGCACCGTATGGATAGTAGTAAGACTGCATTGAAAGGCGTGGTCTAAGGCTTCATTCTACGGACTGGACGGCCGTTTCCGCCGGATGTTCGAGCCCTCCCTCGGGCATGCGTGTATGTCAGTTGTTAGTATAAGTAGTTTGGAAGTCTAGGCACTATTGAGCATAACAGTTTAGTCCTATAGGTTTATAAACATTCGAATATCTTGTCACTAAAAAAAGCTCAGCACTAGAAATTACGTTATTCGTAATCCGACCAACACAAACGGGGGTGATAACCCACAAGTACTTCGAACAACAGCCATTCCACTAAATCTGTTGCCAGCTGAAGATTCCACGACCCTTTGGAAGGATCTTAGAACATATAGTTTCCTCAAATATTATGAACTATCTCGGAGAGGACGACCTATTGACCACTACTCGACACAGATTCAGAAAATATCGTTCTTGTGAAACACAGCTAGCTGTTTACTCACATAAGGTGATGAGTGCTATCGACTAGGGATATCAAAGCAATTCCACATTTCTAGATTTCAGGAAGGCTTTTCTCACTGTACCTCTCATGCGTCTTCTAATCAATTTGCGTGATTTCTTGTCAGAAAAGACACAGTACGTTGTAATTGACGGTAAGCCATCGAGTAGAACAGAAATGATATCTGGCGTTCCACAGGGAAGCGTTATAGGGCCTCTACAGTTCCTTCTCTTTTTAAACGAGTTAGGAGGCAACATGAGCTGCTCTCTTAGTCCGTTCGTGGATGACGCTGTCACTTATCGGTAAGTAAATTCACCAGAAGATCAAAAGCTACGAGTGTTGGAACTTAAATAGTGGAAGCTATTTATTCACAACCGATACAAAAGCGTTACACTTTTGCACCAGTTACTGCCCTTCAAAGTAGTCACCAGCGTTGTGCAGAACCCGTTTCCAGTGAAGTGCAAGGCGTAATACACCGTTAGCAGAGCCTGTTCTGTTGATGGTTCGAATGGAGCGGACTACTGCCTGTCGAATCTCTGGAACAGTTCTGAAGCGAATGCCTCGAAGTGGTTCCTTCATCTTCGGCATCAAACTAAAGTCACCAGGACTTAAGTCCGGGGAGTAAGGTGGCCTGCCCATCGACCGAACAGAGCAGCCACAGCTTGTGCTGTATGCGTCTTCTACACCGGCTTCCTACGTCACTCCCTACCCACAATCCTTTAGTCAGTCTGCACAAGTCGGCGGAGCAGCACACCACGCCCGTGAGCGCAATTGTAAACATGGGCTTATCTTGTATCACCAGAGAGCACCGCTTCTATTAAGGTAATCTGCTGTTCCTTATTTACATAACGATTTAGGAGAGAATCTAAGTAGCACTCTTTGGTTGTTTTCAGATGACGCCGTCATTTACCGTCTACTAAAATCATATGAAGATCAACACCAACTGCAGAACGATCTGAATAAGATATCACTATGATGTAAAAATTGGCAATTGACTCTAAATAATGACAAGTGTGAAGTTGTCCACACGAGTACGAAAAGAAATCCGTTAAACTTTCTTTACAAGATAAATCAATCAAAAGTGAAGCCCATAAACTCTACAAAATATCTAGGAATTACTATTACTTCACACTTAAACTGGAAAGAACACGTAAATAATGTCGTGGGAAAGGTGAACCAAAGATTGCGTTTATTGGCAGAACCCTTAAAACATGCAACAGAACTACTAAAGAAACTGCATACACTACGCTTGTCCGTCTTTTTATGGAGTATTGCTGCCCAGTGTGGGATCCTTATCAGATGGGTTTGACGGAGGATATCGAAAGTGTCCAAAGAAGGGCAGCTCGTTTCGTATTGTCACGATACAGGGAGACAGCGTCACGGAAATGATACAGGATCTGGGATGGGAATCATTACAACAACGGCGCTTATCGCTGCGGCGTGGTCTACTTACGAAACAACAATCGCCAACATTCTCCTCCGAATGCGAAAATATATTGTTGATTCCCACTTACATAGGTTGAAATGATCATCAGAAAAAAAAAACGAGAAATCAGAGCTCGAACGGAGGGGTTCAGGTGTTCTTCCTTCCCGCGCGCTATTAGAGAATGGTATGGAAGATAAATAGTATAACGGTGGTTCGATTAACCCTCTTCCAGGCACTTAAATGTGATTTGCAGAGTATCACATGTAGATGTAGAAAAATCGGTTTTATGCTTCTCACATCTTTACAGAGTATGTTCCAACTAATTCGTTGTTACCCGATCATTTGCAGGGCTACAAGGGAATCCACAATTCCAGAAACATAGAAACACCGCAGAACAACTTACTGTGTTACACCATGGAGAGCGCATTGTAAGCTTTGTTTACCATTTACACTGTCTTCTTAACACAAAATAAGCCCATGTACCGTTTGTAATTCCGCCTTGTAATTTTGTGTAAATTCTTTCACGCAGATAATCTGAGGATGTCCTCCAAAGGGCGAAACGCGTCATTAATTAAAGAATAAAACAACGTGCAATCAAGACTTTTTTTCTTTTCTTTTGCTGAAGCAATACTTAACCCTTGGATGCATAACAGTGGTCTTTTGGACCCTGAAACGTTTCATTTTATTGATAAATTTCATTCATAGGTGATTATGTTTCATTGGGTTCTGTGTAATCCTTCAAACTACTGTTGTCTTTCTTCAGACAAAAATTCATTTGGTGGAAATAAAATTATTTACCCTTCTTCATTAATTTTGTAATATTACACGTCTAATGCATGACGCAAGTTCTTCGGACCACTTATTAGGTATTTTCGAATGGTTTACTTTTCTTTTGCCTCAATGGCACGTTATGTTGGCAACATTACTGACAACAGAGCTACGCTGCTATTCTGATCGTTATTCAGGAAGCTGGAACACTGTGGACGCAGCAGCTAAATCGTCTTTTGAAAGGTACGTCTATGTCCTCACGCTGCTGTGGTTTCACATGAGCGTAAGTTCAGTTTCATAAATACAATAATTATACAATAAACTTTCATTCTTCTCTTTCAGCATGGATGACATATCATCTGTTCGAAATAAAATAACATCATCTGAAGTCAGAACAACTGATAGAAATCTGGAATCAGCCGTTTCTCAATAGCTTTAGGATGAAGCTCTGTTTGATGAAGAAGATGGCAATGCTTCAGAGACTGTCCTCAGGAGAGAAGATGGCCATTCGTCTTATGTACAAACATTATGGATGTAGCAGCCATAAATGCCTTGTGTTTCAGAGCAACATCGCAATGTTAGGAGGGCAGATCCGATAAAAGAGAAATTTTCTCAAGGAATTGAGAGTAGAAATGATAGTAGTCACATGTAAAATAGAGTCAACTATGCACGCCTTCAAATGAATGTTCTATAAGCCATGCACCGTGGAGGTTCGAGTCCTCCCTGGGACATGGGTGTGTGTGTTGTCCTTAGGTTAGTTTACCTAGGTTTAAGTAGTTTGTAAGCTACGGACTGATGACCACGCAGTTTGGTCCGATAGATTTACAAACATTTGAACATTTCTATTTGCGGAGTTACACGCCAACAGCCGCAGATTGCAGAGACTGGAAAATTGCCAAAAGGAAGATATCGATTGGACACAAAAATCACTCAGATGCGCAGTAAACGCAACAAAAATATTTGCAAAGAGCACAGTGTAATTATTTGTAATGAGTGTCTCTTCAAATGAACTGAATTCTTATTGTACTCCAAGTAATTTTAAAAGATAACAATTTTTCTCAACAAAAAATAAATAAATAAATAAATAAAAACCTTAACTTATTGGAAGCACTTGAAATCAATAAACACCTAGCCCATAGCCCTGATCTAGTATTAAATGATCAAACACAACTCTACAGCTCACCCCTATTGTATTTCACTTAATTCATCCCTGAGTCACATTACCTCCTACCTGTCAGTTCCAGTCTCTTCATACATTTCCTCATAGTACAGTCAATTACCTAAGTTTTCCATCAACTCCCACACTGGCTGTTCCATTCCTCCATTACAAGAAACCAAAAAACCTTAAATGTAGACCTAGCATTTTATTAATTTAATAAAAAAACTGGATTCCTTGTTTACCCCCACAGTTTCAAACTCTTGTGTATTTATTTATTATGATTTATTTTTAAGTTTTGAAAATTTGGTCCCAGTGTAGCTTACAACATAATACTCATTTTCATCTACCTGAATTTTCAGAATATTAATTTCATTAGACAGATTTGTTTAGTTTAATCTAATGAAGTAACTATTCATTATAAGTCCTTGATTCCACTCCAAACCTGGCCTTACAACAGTCATATGCAACACCATCTATAATTATAGTGCAGAATTATTAACAAGGCACTTATATATATTTATTTATCAGCATTATCAGTTTGTTTATAATAGCAGGTAGTTTCCGATCCCAGGTTATATTCAAATTTATTCCTTGTTTTAGCCTTCACTCATTGTATAGTCTTGTATTACAGTTTAGTTTTTAAGTTCATAACTGTAATAACACAATGGCAAAAAAGTGTTATACTATGTATGTCGATCTAAGTATAGTCATTTGACATCTCTTCCCATACTGTATCTAAACAATATAACCTCTTTGACACAGCAGTAAATACTTTGAAGATGGCCTAATAAGCCGAAAACCGGTTAAGTAAGCAAAAATAAACTTGTAGAACACACACAAAATTGTGTTTTTAATTTATTCAATTTAAATTGGTTTATGACATTGTATTTCTGTATTAATATGAAGGTCATAGTATCACTAAAAATATTATGTTATTCATTGTGAGTCACGAAATCCATCCAACTTCCAAATTATTGTTTTAAAAACTATCGTTTCGTATATGTTACAGAGTAGGGGTCTGAAAGACCCCTCTCATGCATTTTTTACGAATCCTTACCACTCATGTATCCAAGGGTTAAGAGCACTGTATTCGGAAGCAAGAAAAGCGGATACCGGTCAGTGCCGGAACTTTAAAAATAACGATGGAACAGAAAAAAAAAGTTCAAATGTTTGTATAGTCTATGGGACTTAACGACGGGGTCATCAGTCCCTAAACTTACAAACTACTTATCAACTAGCTAAGACTAAGGACGACACAAATATCCATGCCCGAGGGGGGATTCGAACCCCCGACCGTAGTGGCCGTGCAGACGGTGACTGGCGCGCCTCAGTCCCCCTTTTTTATTTTATTTATTTATTTTTATTTTTTTAATATTTGGGGGGGGGTGTTACTTGCCACCGCAACTTTTGTCCTTAGAAAAAAATAAACTTGTCCACTTCAGGCGTTGGCTCCTACCTTATCCTAGTCCTAGTCCAACTAACCTAATTCTAATAAAAGGCAAGGAAAGCTAATAAGCTATCGAAAGCAGAAAAATAATAATAAAGAAAATGAAATAAAATAAAACTCATGAGATTTGGGAGGAAAAAAACTGGGAAAACTTCTTTTCCTTTGTATTCTTTATTTTTTTAATTATTTTTATTATTTTTTTATTATTCTTTATGTATATATATTTATTTAATATATAATAAGAGGTGCACCGTAGTGTTGCCGCCGGCAGAGATAGAATCGTCCAAACGTGTCTCGCCGTTGATTGTTATGTTCCGTTTTGGTTTATGTTCAGTTCAGCTGCGAGGCGGGTCATGAAAGGCACTCCGTAAAAAGTTGAAAAAATATTGCTGGTACTTTGGGTTACTGGTTAGGACGCAGTGTCGTTCATTAAGAAAGTTCCAGAATCCAAGTACTGATTTCTCGCCAGGATCAAAGAGGTATCGGATCGTGTGGCTACGAATCCAATTTACCGAGTGCGGTTTGGTGGTGGGGTAGAAAGTCTCCTCCGGAAATAGGAGCATGTTGATGTCGATCTGGGCGGGTGTTTGGCGAGTAAGGAACGCCAAAATTGGCCGCGCGAGCGTCCAGACATCGTTCGCCTGAGCACAGTGGAACCTGAGGCCGTCTGTGTCGTCCACTCCGCAGTGCATGCAGAGGGGCGAATCGGCGAGATGGATCCGATGCAGGCGATGTCGGTTTACTTGTTTTCCGTTCACAGTGAGATACCAAGCTGACTGGACGTCTGATTAGAGAAAACGTTCGTAAATAGCTTTTCATATATGCCGCCACACATACTGTGGATGTTTAATTTCGATCGGGTTGGATGGTCGACACTGTTGTAGCAGATCATATACTGGTTTAGTCTGAGACAAACGAGCAGGTGGTAAAGATTTGTATACATAACTGAGGTCGAAGAAGAATCGTCGGATATGAATCCCCTCGGCCACCGCGGCCGGCGATGGAACAGCGTTAGTAACGTTACAGCAGCGAGGCTAGTTCAGCAGCCGAGTGTAAGTCTGCGCGTCTAGCGAAGCGACGCGTGGGTGGGTCGGGTGGTCGGTCTCCCAATATGCGGCGTCGGTGAGTGGCAGCTTTCAATTTGCTGCCCCCGGACCTCGCGGAGATGAATGAGTGGGGCGACCCAGCCGCTGCAGTTTCAGTCTGGGCGCCGTTCCCGCTAGCAACTGCTCCAGAGCGACCTCCACACTGCGGACTCCCAGGCCGACAACCGCTTTGCGAGTCTGGTTTGTAGTTTTTGAAAGGGAATAAACATCATCGAGTTCATTTCTACATCTACATACATACTCCGCAATTCAACGTAAGGTGCGTGGCGGAGGGTACACTGTACCACTACTAGGCATTTCCTTTCCTATTCCACTCCCAAATTGAACGAGGAAAAAAAGAATGCCTATATGCCTCCGTACGAGCCCTAATTTCTTGTCTTTGTGATCTTACGCGAAATGTAAGTAGGCGGCAGCAAGTTCGTGCTACACTCAGCTTCAAATTCCGACCCCTCTAAATGTCCTCAACAGAAATTCACGAAAAGAACGTCGTCTTTCCTCCAGCGATCCCCAATTGAGTTGCCGGAGCATTTCCATGACACTCGCGCATTGGTCGAACCTACCGGTAACAAATCTAGCTGCTCGCCTCTGAACCGCCTCTATGTCTTCCTTCAAACCGATCTGCTGCGGGTCCCAAACACTTGAGCAATACTCAAGACGTGTTCGCACAAGCGTTTTATACGCGGACTCCTTTACAGGTGAAGTACATCTTCCCAAAATTCTCCCAATAAACCGAAGTCGGCTGTCCGCATTACTCACGACTGTCCTTACATGCTCGTTCCATTTCATATCGCTCTGCAGTGTTACGCAGAGATATATGAACGACGCGACTGCATCAAGAAGCTCACTACTAATGCTGTATTCGAACATTATAGGATTGTTTTTCCTAGTCATGCGCATTACCTTACATTTTTCTACATTCAGAGCTAGCTGCCAATCTTCACACCAACTAGAAATTGTGTCTAAGTCATCCTGTATGCTACTACAGTCAGTTACAGACGACACCCTCCCATACACCACAGCATCATCAGCAAACAGCCGCAGTCCCTTGTTCCAGTCTTAGAGCTAAAACATTCTGTTAAGCGTTGCGATGCATATGCTTTAACACGTCATAGTTTAAAAGGAACATGTAAAAACGAAGGGTTGACATAAATACAAAGAAGGGATAAAAGTACTGGGACAGGACAAGAGTGTTTGTGCTGGGTGATCACATAAATATAAGTATCACATCCAGCCACTCTGTACACATTAAAACACCTACCTAATAGACTTAGGCAAGCGGAGAACAGATAAATGACAGACACACAAGAGACGAATAAACTTTAAAACCCTGTCAACCATGGAGGCATTGTCAGCTAAAACAAGCGTCAAGGCGTCAGGGATATTAACCCTTCATTTGGCACAAGCAGAAATCAGGAGAAGAAACAGTATTATGGTACTTAAATTAAATATAGAGGACCATGTCAACAGATTTATACGATTTTTTTTCTGGTGGTACAGTATCAATACTAAAGTGTTGTTCTATGATTGTAGAAATTGTTTATTTTGGACTATTTAATGTGAAACGTACAAAAACAAGTCGCTTTTGGAGCACAGTTCAGAACAATCCCATGATTTCCGCATTTCACATTCAAGTATCCCTGAAGATAAAACTTACAAAATCCTTGTGGCCCATAACCTGCCAAGTGACAATATATTGTCGTATCTGTCATACCGTACATTACTGACCGGTACAGCAGATGCTGTTTCGTTGTTCTTTTGGACTTGTTGCCCATTTTGTAGTGGTCTACGAAGCCTTCTCTTCCTAATAAATGTAAGTCCATTTTCAGTTTCTCATATAGGAACCAGTAGTTAATTTTAATAATTTTCCATAACAAATGAACTTCAAGGCTTCCTCTTTCCCTTTTATAAGCAGTTTTCCAAGTGTCGCAAAAAAAAAAATATCATCACATAATTGAAACAAACATGTACCTCGGTAACATTTGCTTGGAATGTCCGCTAAAGATTCACTTTATTGCTAAACTTTTCGCAAAAGATAACGAAACATCACTTTATTGGAGAGCTTAAATGTTGGTTTCAACCACTGTTGCCCATCCAAGGATGAAACTTGAAACATGTTTCAAAAAACCACGCGCAATTTTGATGTTGCTTGAGAGCAACATTGGCAAATAAAGGGTTAAAATTGCGTCGCTCTGCGGTTAAATCGGGGCATTCCACTAAGATGTGGGCGACTGTCAGAGTCGCACCACAGCGACACTGAGGAGGGCCCTCGCGACGCAGAAGGCGTCCGTGAGTCAGCCAGGTATGGCCGATACGCAGCCGGCAAAGGACCGCCGCCTCCCTGCGAGAAGCCCGCAGTCAGGACTTCCGTGCAGCGGTGGAGGGCTTTACAGGGCGGAGCTTGTTTGGGTCGGTCAAGCTCGCCCACTTACAGTTCCAAACCCCAAGGACCCTGCTACGTAACTGGGATCGAGTTTGTGACACTTGCGGGGAAAGGGAATGTGTAGACACTTGCGGGGAGACCCGGACTCTGCAGGTAGTGAACAGGGTGTTCCACAAGTAGGGATACACCACCCCTACTCCACGCCCTCCAGCCGCTACCTGTGCCGTATTCAGGGAAAGGCCCACCGGACCGGCCGCGCAATTTGTGACACAAATTACATGTTTGGTAATATCAATTTAATGCATAGAAGTATGAAATCACATCAAGACTACTTCCTATAAACAAAAAAATGTTCAAATGTTTGTTAAGCTTATGGGACTTAACTACGGGGTCATCAGTCCCTAAACTTACAAACTACTTATCAACTACCTACAACTAAGGACGGCACAAATATCCATGCCCGAGGGGGGATTCGAACCCGCGACCCTAGTGGCCGTGCAGACCGTGACTGAAGCGCCTCAGTCTCCTCGGTCACCGCGGCCGGCTCCTGTAAACATTTCGACAAAAAAAGTTGGCACTGAGTTTAGAAAAACAAAATTCTGGTATATTGGATTTTAACATTTTATCAAAAAAATGAATGTTATTACAAGAGATACAGCCATTCAAATTTACGGGCACCATAACGTTTTCCCTTCCTGAGTAAATGAGCTGCTTCTTGTAGTTTCAACATCACAGTAGCCTTTTTCTTGAATGTTCTGAACATAAATCTTCACACAGACTTCTCGAGGAGGAGAGTGATACGGATATCTGATTGTAAACCACTGCCTATTACCTTACACCTTTTTGACAGTACTGAACACGAGTTCCGCGTATTCCGTAATTTATATTTGTACAGTTAACAGGCAATGCAATTTATTACCAACTATTGGCTGCCAATTTCGCTTCATTTTTCCTGGAAGTCTTGCATTTGTTTCTCCCTGTTGGTTTATGCCAAGTTTGGAATAAAAATGGTTCTATATGACGGTGATAGAAAATAGAATTTATCTTTAGGATTTTTCGGTGTGTGACAGTCCCTTACACATTCCGTATTTCATACATTTCTTAGATGTATTTGTAATTCGAATACAGCCAAATCGTTTTGTGGTCTACGAATAAACGCTTCTAGTATGTAAAAATACTCATTAACTTATTATTAACGTTTTTAAATTGAAGGTTTAAGGTTGCGTCTCCTATTAAAAAGCATAGTAGCTATTTTTAAAGAGATGGAAGTTGCGTGATAGTGGGGTTAACTACATAGCGGTCAATTACATAAACGTATCTGTGCTGGATGCCTTATATATTTATTGCTTGCGCAGGTGTCTTGATATGCTTCGTGTTCTGAGTAATATGCTTTTAGGAGGTATGACTGTGGAAAGTCATCGTCTTGTAGTAGCAGAGAATGTCTTAATAACTCTCCAAACATTATCACTATTAAAATACCTTTTTGTTTTCAGGAGGAACACTCAAGTATTAATATGTAGTTAGAACAAGTTACTATATTGCTCTTCAGCTTGCAAAGGGTTGTGCAATTTCACTGAGTTTGGTGTTATGTTGACAGTATGGAAACTTGACAACAGCAGTGCTAGACTTGTTGGTGTGCCTGTACCCAAGAAAAGCCATCAGCCGCCCCAAGGTCCCCGGGTTCCGCGCAAGTATCACTCCCCGCAAGTGTCACTCCCCGCAAGTGTTCCAACCCCACTGGGATCGGAGGTCTTTTTCTGGTAGGCCAATAATCAGAGCCCGTGAAGTGGTGGCCAGTTCGGCCAGCTAGTCAACACGTTCATTGCCTGGGATGCCTATGTGGCCTGGCGTCCAGATGAAAGCGATAGAACGGTCTGACTCGCCAAGGGCGAAGACGCTTTGCGAGATTTCGCGATGCGTAGCGGACGAAGTAGTGAGGGAGGTAGCCGAGCCCCTGCTAGGTAGGCTGCCAGCAACGCACGGCGGACGGGCGTGTTGCGCACATTCTGCTAAATGTTTGTTTGTAAATCTATCGGACCAAACTGCGTGGTCATCAGTCCGTAGCTTACAAACTACTTAAACCTAGGTAAACTAACCTAAGGACAACACACACACCCATGCCCCAGGGAGGACTCGAACCTCCACGGCGAGCAATCGCGCGCTCCGCAGCGAGGCGCTTTAGACCGCTCGGCTACTCCACCGCGGCGCACATTCTGCGTTGCAAATAGCGTATGGGTTTGACCTACAGCTCTTTCTACACGGGATGTGAGAGATTACGAGATTACCCATGATGCTCCGGTCACGCCGTCCGCGTACAGTGTAGACGCGTCCACTTGCACAAGATGCTCGCATACGATCGCTAGCAGACGGAATAGGGTGGATCCTATTCTCACGCGTGTGGAAGTGCTGCCAACGGAAAGCACACTACATTTGAGAAAGGTGTAAGCTTGCTGTGTGCCCTGAGTGCCTGAACAATTTCATTGTACGAAAAATTCAAAATAGTGTACACTTTCATGTTTTCTTTGATGTTATTAATACATGTTCCTAGTAAAATGTAGCAGTTTTACTACTAATTGTCCTCTTTTGAGGACTTCTCCCCACTGGTCTATGAAACTATTTTTTTTAGATAAATAATGATGAATTCTGTACAAGATAGGTCTTAAGTTACCAAGTAATGTATCAGAAATTTTGTTCATTGTCGGGTTGATAATTCGTGCATGAGAGGGTTAAAATTCACAGAAAGAAATTTTCTGGACTATCTGCATGAATCAGCACTAATAATGAAACAGCATTGTAACATCTTCGTCACTGCTAGAGTGTCTAATTGTTTTCTGTGTCAGTCAATGTACACACTAAAGTGTGCTTCAGTCTCCCTCAGCGAATGAAACTGATTTAATTCCATTTCATATCGCAAGTGATTCAGCAGTACAATGGTCACGAATAGTGTCATTGTCAATATGATCAGTTACTCGAGTCTACAGTCTGCCAATCTCCTGGTTATCAGGTGGCTGGAGACGCCATGTGAAAATCGCCCAGGACACAGCATTAGTGTGAAACTCAGCTTGCCCTTTTCTCACATAACATATTGTGACGCATGGATGGAGGGCAAACCACCATATAGTGTTTTTCTCGATTTCAAGAAAGCATTTGGAACATGTTCACAGGCTTGTGATTGGCTGGAAGACTTCCTAAGTAACAGAACGACGAGTGTTCATGAGAGACGAGTGTATCGTCAGGCATGCCCCAGAGGAGTGCGATAGGACAGTTATTATTTTCTATGTAAATGATCTGATGGACAGAGTAAGTTGTAATTTGCGGCTGTTTGCTGATGATGCTGTGGTGTATGGGAGGGTGTTGTCTTTAATAGACTGTAATAGCATACAAGATGACTTAGACAAAATTTCCAGTTGGTGCGAAGAATGGCAGCTAGCTCTCAATGTAGAAAAATGTAAGGTGATGCGCATGAGTAGGAAAAACAAACCCATAATGTTCGAATACAGCATTAGTAGTGAGCTTCTTGATTCTGTCACGTGGTTCAAATACCTAGGCGTAACATTGCAGAGCGATATGAAACGGAACGAACGTGTAAGGACAGTTGTGAGTAAGGCGGATAGCCGACTTCGGTTTATTGGCAGAATTTTGGGAAGATGTACTTCACCTGTAAAGGAGACCGCGTATAAAACGCTTGTACGACCACGTCTTGAGTTTTGCTCAAGTTTTTAAGACCCGCAGCAGATCGGTTTAAAGGAAGACATAGAAGCAGTTCAGAGGCGAGCAGCTAGCTACTGGTAGGTTCGACCAATGCGCGAGTGTCACGGAAATGCTTCGGGAACTAAAATGGGGATCGCTGGAAGATAGACGACGTTCTTTTCGTGAAATTCTGTTTCGAAAATTTAGAGGGCCGGAATTTGAAGCTGAGTGTAGCACGATCTTGCTGCCGCCTACTTACATTTCGCGTAGTGATCACAAAGACAAGATAAGAGAAATTTGGGCTCGTACGGAGGCATACAGGTATTCTTTTTTTCCTCGTTCTTTTTGGTATTGGAATAGGAAAGGAAATGCCTAGTAGTGGTACAGTGTACCCTCCGCCACGCACCTTACAGTGGATTGCGGAGTATGTATGTAGATGTACATGTAGTATAAAAACAGCTGAGCATAACACAGTAATTTTAAAAAAACTTTGACAAAATATTGGACGATAGTGTAACACCCCCTTTAGCGTTTCATCCAATATTTTTGTCAAAGAATAGGACCAATATTTCATGCAATTTCTATGTCCATTCTTTGTCCAATAATTTGATAGTGTAATACCGGCCTAAGAAGAATGAACCCATTTGGCGTAGTGATCACGAAGACAAGGGCTGGTGCAGAGGCATATAGACATTTTTTTCCCTCGTTCTGTTTGTGAGTGGAATAGGAAAGGCAATGCCAGCACAGTGTACCTTCCGCCACGCACCTTACGACCGCTACGAACCTTACGGTCGATTGCGGAGTATATATGTAGAAGCAGAACACGTGGTGTCGCACAAGTCCAAAGTGCGCGCCACGTACTTCCGCCGCGCGCCGCCATGCACGCACGGCGCGGCGTTCTTACGACGTCAGCCACGAGCGCCCTCTGCTACAACTCCGCTCGTGGCCACCACTGAACGACATCGTGCACTTGGGACTGAGATAGGAACCAGCTAACACTTCGGAATCAGATAGGCACCAGTGAAGACTTGGCTATCGGACAGGCACTAGGCAGACGTCTAGCTCAACTATGTATCTGCAGTACTGAACTGTGTAAAAGTTAAGTATTGTATAAATTCTGTGCAATATATATCTCGTTCTAATTTACTCTAGTGTTTCTAGTTTCTGGCTGCTCCCCTCCGTACCTGCACCAGCGTGCTATCTTTATTCCTGTGTCGGACTTCCTACTCGGCCACCGACACCTACGACGGAAACGAGACACAAAGGCGGCGACGAGGCTGGGACACAAAAGAACATAAAGTTGCGATCATTTAACGTAAATCAGTGGTTAAAAATCCGCCATGTGTAGCGAGCCAGACCTGACCGTACGATCGCCCCTCTCCTCCCCGCGCTGCACCCTTTCTTCATAAATCGACACGGTCCCAGTGGCAGAGCGGCCGGTCTTCCACGTCATTTGCGTCCGCCTGGAGCTGCCGACGACACGGGAAGCGGGCGTCCCTTTCCTTCCACCCCCTGCCACCCCTGTATTCTCGGCCCATTTGCTTCCCTACGGCGCACGTGCTGCCCTCGTCGTAACAGCTGAGACTTACACCCTCTTCCCTCCCTCCTCAGCCGAGTTCGAAAAAAAAAAATCCACCCTCCTTGTCGACGACCGAACGTATGGAAAATAGATTTATGGGAACCTAATAAGGGGTGAGTGGAACTACTCGAATGTGACGCGGCCTGAACCAGGTTAGAATTTTGTTACTATGGGGTAAAGCAGTCAACAATCCGAAGATTGGTTTGAACACCACAGTGCTTTACTAGGCACGGTCCTGTTTGGAGGTGGTATGCCGTTGCCTTCCTCCGACCTTCGAACTGACTTACCCAGCCAGTTATAGGGGGACCTACAGTTTAACGTGGGTTCCGAACCACGTTGCTACTCGGTATTTTTCACATGAGCAATACTGCCAGAGGTGAAAGAAGTGGAAAGTGTCCGGTAAAAATCCTAGGACCTGGCGGGGATCGAACCCGTGACCTTTGGATTTGTAGTCTCGCACTATACCACTGTGCAACCGAGGCGCACTTATGCTGACGAATTACAGTGATGATAATACAGGGTGATTCGAAAAGAATACCACAACTTTAAAAATGTGTATTTAATGAAAGAAACATAATATAACCTTCTGTTATACATTATTACAAAGAGTATTTAAAAAGTTTTTTTTCACTCAAAAACAAGTTCAGAGATGTTCAATATGGCGCCCTCCAGACACTCGAGCAATATCAACCCGATACTCCAACTCGTTCCACACTCTCTGTAGCACATCAGGCGTAACAGTTTGGATAGCTGCTGTTATTTCCCGTTTCAAATCATCAATGGTGGCTGGGAGAGGTGGCCGAAACACCATATCCTTAACATACCCCCATAAGAAAAAATCGCAGGGGGTAAGATCAGGGCTTGTTGGAGGCCAGTGATGAAGTGCTCTGTGACGGGCTGCCTGGCGGCCGATCCATCGCCTCGGGTAGTCGACGTTCAGGTGGTTACTGACAGATAAGTGCCAATGTGGTGGCGCTCCATCCTGCTGAAATATGAATTGCTGTGCTTCTTGTTCCAGCTGAGGGAACAGCCAATTCTCTAACATCTCCAGATACTGTCGTCCAGTTACAGTAGCACCTTCGAAGAAAAAGGGACCAAAAACTTTATTGGCTGAAATGGCACAGAAAACGTTCACCTTAGGCGAGTCACGTTCATACTGAGTTGTTTCCCGCGGATTCTCAGTGCCCCTATCAGGAGGTTTAACACCATACTTCGTTCGAAATGCACGCTGAACAACTGTCGTCGATTCACTTCTGCCGTACTCAATAACACAAAAAGCTTTCTGTTGAGCGGTCGCCATCTTAGCATCAACTGACGCTGCCGCCTAGTCAGCAGCGCCTCAAGCGAACAAATGTACAACTAAATGAAACTTTGTAGCTCCCTTAATTCGCCGACAGATAGTGCTTACCTCTGCCTTTTGTCGTTGCAGAGTTTTAAATTCCTAAAGTCGTGGTATTCTTTTTGAATCACCCTGTATTATCAATATTTTCTCGCAATAGCGAATTTCTTTTAGCGTCACTGTATAAGGTATGGATGTTCTGCCAAATATGGCAGTTTGGGTCGGCCCTGGAGTCGTGTTCGGGTAGCCTAGTGGTTAAGGCGACCGCTCGCGAAAAGCGGAAAACCCGGGTTCGAGCCCCGGCCCGGCACAAATTTTCACATGTCACCATTTGGCAGAACACCCATACCTTATACAGTGACGCTAAAAGAAATTCGCTATTGCGAGAAAATATTGATAATTAGAATTTTGTATATGTTCCTCCACTCTATGGGCTGGTAAGGCATCAGTATTTTTAGTTCAAGGAAAAATTACAAAAAAATTATCAAAAACAAACTATTACAAAACAAATTAATATGCACTAAAAAGTAAAAAATAATAATAGTAATTGTGTATTATCTACAACGCAGTTCTCCTCATCAATATGTAGGTATGATCTAAGTGTTTACCATGTGAGAAGATAGGTAGGTACCTACCCACTTTAAATCTAACTCACAAACAATGATCAAAATATTTTTAGCGTTCTCATAAGTAAAATGGAATGAAAAATGTTAGATTATTTAAAAGTCAATATAGTTATTACGATAATATAATTTTGTTACAATTATTGTAATTTTTGGAGTCGGTGTCAGTCAAGGAAACATCTGATCCGACGTCGGTCTCAATATTCTGGTAATATTTTTGCTAGGTATATTGTAGTGTTTCCTTGGATGACACGGACCCCAAAAATAATAATAATTGTAATTACATTATATTATAGAAATAACTTGATTGTCTTTTAAGTAGTCTAATATTCTTCATTCATTTTCCTTACTAGATCTCTAAAAATATTTTGATCATTGTTTGTTATTCATAGGTATGTGTTGAGTTAGATTTAAAGTGGGCCGGCCGCGGTGGCCGAGGGGACTGAGGCGCTCCAGTCACGGTCTGCACGGCCACTACGGTCGGGGGTTCGAATCCCCCCTCGGGCATGGATATTTGTGCCGTCCTAGTTCATAAGTAGTTTGTAAGTTTAGGGACTGATGACCCCGTAGTTACGTCCCATAGACTATACAAACATTTAAACATTTTTTATTTAAAGTGGGTAAACACATAGAGCGTACCTACATATTGATGATTAGAAAAGTAAGTTGATTTTTAAGTTGTAGAAGAATAAGCAATTTTTTCTTACTTTTTAGTGCATATTAATTTGTTTTGGAATAGTTTTTTAACTCTTTGTGTTTACCATGTGAGAAGATAGGTAGGTACTAAGGTAATCTTAAAAAACGGTTTTATTTTTCCCATATCCTTACCGAGTATGTTCCAACTATAATTCGTTGTTACCCGATCATTTGCAGGGTGACAAGGAAATCCAAAAAAATTCCAGAAAAATAGAAACACCGCAATAACAACTTATGGTGTCACACCACGGAGAGCACATTGTAAGCTCTGTTTACCATGTATACTGTCTCCTTAACACAAAATAAGCCCATGTACCATTATAACCGTTTGTAATTCCGCCTTGTAATTTTGTGTAAATTCTGTCACTCAGATAATCTGAAGATGCCCTGCTAAAGGGCGAAACGCGTCATTAACTAATAAAAATTTGCAATCAAGACAGTTTGAAGGAATATTTATTCTAACTGATTGCTGTACACCATGCATTGGAAATCAGTTTATTAAGTCAGTTTTTTATTTTTTTTTTTTTTATTTTTTTTTTATTTTTTTGTTAAATCTATTGCTTATTTTTTATTATTTATTTATTTTTTGGGAAAGTCTGAATTACTCTAATTTTTCTGAATATGGGTAGACCTACTAAAAGTGCTGTTCATATGATGAAACAAACGAAGTCAGGGAGAAACGCCTATCTCAACAGAGGAAATCTACCTCGAGGAAAATTTCGAAAGAGACTTGCGAAGAGCGCAAAAATAGACTTTCAAAAATGTGGCTTTACATTAAAAAAAGTTTTGATCAGGAAATTACTTGACCATAACGACATTACGGTGGGTGACTCAAATATCCGGATAGCCTATAAAACATTGGGCGAGTACCGTTAATTGGTTCCTAAGAATAATGATATGAGTCGGTCGTTCCACTGTTGAGTTTAGTATGCAGTTAATAAAAGCTACTTATCAATAACGCTTTTCAAGCTCGTGGCACATCTTCAGATTGGACCTGTAAATAATTAATTGCTGTTACAAAACCTGAATCCTCAATATGGTCGCGTACGTAGACAGCATCGTTTATAAAGTATGTGAATGCGAATCGCGTAAGTAATTGACCTGGTACGGCAAGTGAAACCAGAAGCCGCGCAGGAGTAGCCAAGCGCATTCAGGCCGTTTCCCGTCGGGGGTTCAAATCCCCCCTCGGGCATGGATGTTTTCGTCGTCTACTATAAGGTAGTTCATTAGTAGTTGTAAGTTTAGGTACTGATGACCCCATAGTTAAGTCCCGTAGTTAAGTCCCATTTGAACATTTTTTGAAACCCGCAGTTAAGTCCCTTACGCTTAGCAAACATTTTGAACATTGAAACTCCCTGGCAGATTAAAATTGTGTGCCAGAACCGGGACTCGAACCTGGGAACTTTGCCTTTCGCATGCAAGCGCACTACGGACTGTGCTATCCCGACACGACTCACGATGCCTCCTCACAACTTTACTTCCGCCAGTACCTCGCCTGCTACTTTCCAAACTTCACAGAAGCTCTCCTGCGAACCATGCAAGACTAGCACTCCTGGAAGAAAGGATATGGTGGAGACATGGCTTAGCCACAGCCTAAGGGATGTTTCCAGAATGAAACTTTCACTCTGCAGCGGAGTGTGCGCTGATATGAAACTTCCTGGTAGATTAAAATTGTGTGCCGGAACCGGGACTCGAACCTGGGACCTTTGCCTTCTGTGAAGTTTGGAAAGTAGGAGGCGAGGTACTGGCGGAAGTAAAGTTGTGAGGCGGCATCGTGAGTCGTGTCGGGATAGCACAGTCGGTAGTGTGCTTGCCCGCGAAAGGTAAAGGTCCCAGGTTCGAGTCCCGGTTCCGGCACACAATTCTAATCTGCCAGGAAGTTTCATATCAGCGCACACTCCGCTGCAGAGCGAAAGTTTCATGCTGGCATTTTGAACATTTTTTGAAACCAGAAAATTATTAAGAGAAATGTAGTTTACGAATAATAGTGATAAAATCGCGTAAGAATGTTGTTGTGGTGGTCTTCAGTCCGCAGCTCTCTACGCTATCCTGTCGTATACAAGTCTCTTCATCTGAGGATAAGAACGACAACCTATATCCTTTTGGTCTCTCGGTCTCCGATTTTTACCCCAGACGCTTCCTTCCAATGCTGACGTACATGTTGTTTTTTCAGTTCCTAAAACAGTAAAATGTTTGCTTATGTCACGGAAAGCAAACTACTGATATACATAGCTTCCGAAATATTGTAGGTACTTGTAATAGAGTGGCACAAGTTTTTGTATGCCTTTTTCATAGAGGGTTGGCGCGTGTGTATTCAACCATGTGGTAACATGTTCTTTCAGCTCGTCGTCGTTGTAGTGTTGAGCACCAAGTTGTAAGAGGAGATGAAAGTCGCTAGGAGCAAGGTCCGGGCTGTACGGAGGATGATCATCTAGTCCCAGTGAAATTACCGTAAGAGTTGTTTGGTCACATTCGCCGTCTGAGGTCGGGCATTATCGTGGAAATAACAACGCATTTTTTGCAGTAATCCTCGACGCTTGTCCTGTCTGTATTGCGCGGCTCAATTTCTTAATTGTATCGCAGTAACCGCGAGCATTGATTGTTTGGCCTCGTGGTAAGTAATCAATCATCGAAATGCCTTTTCTTTCCCAAAAAAAGGTGCTCATGACTTTTCGAGATGTTAGGATTTGCTTATGAAGTGGGGATGAAGTGTGCCTCCATTCAACTGATTGCCGTTTTGTTTCAGGGGTGTCGTACTATACCCAAGTTCCATCCCCCGTGAGTATCCGAGAAAGAAAACCATCGTCTTTTCATTGTAGCGTGTCAAAAACTGAAGTGCACTGCCCAATTTCATGAATTAGTGATCGTAAGATTTTCGGAACTTCCATACCAAGGGCACTAAGTATAAACTTACGGTTGCGCTTGATTTGATTTGATTGATTTGATTTTTTTCCAGGGGAGCCAAAACAGTCTTGGACCAACCCGCCACTGCCCGCACCGAAACTAAGTTTATTGAGCGGTATCGCTCCCTGTATAGCTAGTAAATCCAACTAATGCCCTTCAACAGTGCAAGGAGTCCCTTTACCAGTTCTTTATTAGACACAATTTCTTCGGGTCTGGTTGTCCCAAATGTTCTGTGCCTTTTACTCTCCAATGCAATGCATTCGAAGATTAGATGTGATGCAGTTTCATCACCGTCATCACAGATCCTACATTTAGGGTCCTCTTCTGTTATTCCCATTGTACGTAGGTGTTTTTTGAAATTCCCATGGCCTGTCAGCAATCCAACCATGAGTCTAATCTCTCCTTTTCAGACCCAGGATTGCAGAGCTTCTTTTAAAACATGGCTTTGTCATGTTTTTGTTGATGGAATTTGGTCCAATATTCTACGTGCTGTCTTCTGAGCCAGTTACGTAGCTCCAATTTGATCATTGCCTTGGTGATTGTCAGGACAGGTTCCGGTCCAATAAATGGAGTCTCTGCCCCCATCCTGGCTAATCTGTCGGCATGTTCGTTGCCACTGATCCCCGAGTGGCCAGGGACCCACGATAGGTTTACTCTATTGCTTTCCCCTAGTTCCACCAGAACCCTGTGACATTCTGCAACAATTTTAGACCTTGTTGCAGGAGCGTGCCTCGTGACGTCGCTGCACACGCCGGCAAGGCTCGTTAAGGTCGGGGCGCGGTGCAGCGGATGCACTGACAGTCGGACAAACGACGACAGCGCCGGCGTCCTAATGCCAGGGTAGGGCAGGGCGCGACAAATCGCTGTCGGAACCCGCGCTGCCCCAGCGAGCACACACTGCCGGGTTTTTTCCCGCCGCTCCGCTTCCTGCGCGCTTCACCGGCTAATTTGTTTACAGAGTCGCGAACAGCGGAACAGCGGGCTGTCGTCAACGGCCGGCAACATTACCGGAGCGCAGACAAGGCAGCAGGGGGAGCGACGCACTTCCGGGAATGATGGATGCAGCCACCAGTGCTGACGCACAAGAATTCGTCGCCGCGGCGGCTCCCGACCTCCCCAGCGACGTGCGCTCGCCATCAACAAAGTAACAGCATACGGTTCTTTTGTGCCGCGGTGGACCAGCCGAGCGGTCTAAAGCGTCTCGCTGCGGAGCGCGCGGTTGCTCGCCGTGGAGGTTCGAGTCCTCCCTGGGGCATGGGTGTGTGTGTTGTCCTTAGGTTAGTTTACCTAGGTTTAAGTAGTTGCCGTGGTGGAGCAGCCGAGCGGTCTAAAGCGTCTCGCTGCGGAGCGCGCGGTTGCTCGCCGTGGAGGTTCGAGTCCTCCCTGGGGCATGGGTGTGTGTGTTGTCCTTAGGTTAGTTTACCTAGGTTTAAGTAGTTGCCGTGGTGGAGCAGCCGAGCGGTCTAAAGCGTCTCGCTGCGGAGCGCGCGGTTGCTCGCCGTGGAGGTTCGAGTCCTCCCTGGGGCATGGGTGTGTGTGTTGTCCTTAGGTTAGTTTACCTAGGTTTAAGTAGTTGCCGTGGTGGAGCAGCCGAGCGGTCTAAAGCGTCTCGCTGCGGAGCGCGCGGTTGCTCGCCGTGGAGGTTCGAGTCCTCCCTGGGGCATGGGTGTGTGTGTTGTCCTTAGGTTAGTTTACCTAGGTTTAAGTAGTTGCCGTGGTGGAGCAGCCGAGCGGTCTAAAGCGTCTCGCTGCGGAGCGCGCGGTTGCTCGCCGTGGAGGTTCGAGTCCTCCCTGGGGCATGGGTGTGTGTGTTGTCCTTAGGTTAGTTTACCTAGGTTTAAGTAGTTGCCGTGGTGGAGCAGCCGAGCGGTCTAAAGCGTCTCGCTGCGGAGCGCGCGGTTGCTCGCCGTGGAGGTTCGAGTCCTCCCTGGGGCATGGGTGTGTGTGTTGTCCTTAGGTTAGTTTACCTAGGTTTAAGTAGTTGCCGTGGTGGAGCAGCCGAGCGGTCTAAAGCGTCTCGCTGCGGAGCGCGCGGTTGCTCGCCGTGGAGGTTCGAGTCCTCCCTGGGGCATGGGTGTGTGTGTTGTCCTTAGGTTAGTTTACCTAGGTTTAAGTAGTTGCCGTGGTGGAGCAGCCGAGCGGTCTAAAGCGTCTCGCTGCGGAGCGCGCGGTTGCTCGCCGTGGAGGTTCGAGTCCTCCCTGGGGCATGGGTGTGTGTGTTGTCCTTAGGTTAGTTTACCTAGGTTTAAGTAGTTGCCGTGGTGGAGCAGCCGAGCGGTCTAAAGCGTCTCGCTGCGGAGCGCGCGGTTGCTCGCCGTGGAGGTTCGAGTCCTCCCTGGGGCATGGGTGTGTGTGTTGTCCTTAGGTTAGTTTACCTAGGTTTAAGTAGTTGCCGTGGTGGAGCAGCCGAGCGGTCTAAAGCGTCTCGCTGCGGAGCGCGCGGTTGCTCGCCGTGGAGGTTCGAGTCCTCCCTGGGGCATGGGTGTGTGTGTTGTCCTTAGGTTAGTTTACCTAGGTTTAAGTAGTTGCCGTGGTGGAGCAGCCGAGCGGTCTAAAGCGTCTCGCTGCGGAGCGCGCGGTTGCTCGCCGTGGAGGTTCGAGTCCTCCCTGGGGCATGGGTGTGTGTGTTGTCCTTAGGTTAGTTTACCTAGGTTTAAGTAGTTGCCGTGGTGGAGCAGCCGAGCGGTCTAAAGCGTCTCGCTGCGGAGCGCGCGGTTGCTCGCCGTGGAGGTTCGAGTCCTCCCTGGGGCATGGGTGTGTGTGTTGTCCTTAGGTTAGTTTACCTAGGTTTAAGTAGTTGCCGTGGTGGAGCAGCCGAGCGGTCTAAAGCGTCTCGCTGCGGAGCGCGCGGTTGCTCGCCGTGGAGGTTCGAGTCCTCCCTGGGGCATGGGTGTGTGTGTTGTCCTTAGGTTAGTTTACCTAGGTTTAAGTAGTTGCCGTGGTGGAGCAGCCGAGCGGTCTAAAGCGTCTCGCTGCGGAGCGCGCGGTTGCTCGCCGTGGAGGTTCGAGTCCTCCCTGGGGCATGGGTGTGTGTGTTGTCCTTAGGTTAGTTTACCTAGGTTTAAGTAGTTGCCGTGGTGGAGCAGCCGAGCGGTCTAAAGCGTCTCGCTGCGGAGCGCGCGGTTGCTCGCCGTGGAGGTTCGAGTCCTCCCTGGGGCATGGGTGTGTGTGTTGTCCTTAGGTTAGTTTACCTAGGTTTAAGTAGTTGCCGTGGTGGAGCAGCCGAGCGGTCTAAAGCGTCTCGCTGCGGAGCGCGCGGTTGCTCGCCGTGGAGGTTCGAGTCCTCCCTGGGGCATGGGTGTGTGTGTTGTCCTTAGGTTAGTTTACCTAGGTTTAAGTAGTTGCCGTGGTGGAGCAGCCGAGCGGTCTAAAGCGTCTCGCTGCGGAGCGCGCGGTTGCTCGCCGTGGAGGTTCGAGTCCTCCCTGGGGCATGGGTGTGTGTGTTGTCCTTAGGTTAGTTTACCTAGGTTTAAGTAGTTGCCGTGGTGGAGCAGCCGAGCGGTCTAAAGCGTCTCGCTGCGGAGCGCGCGGTTGCTCGCCGTGGAGGTTCGAGTCCTCCCTGGGGCATGGGTGTGTGTGTTGTCCTTAGGTTAGTTTACCTAGGTTTAAGTAGTTGCCGTGGTGGAGCAGCCGAGCGGTCTAAAGCGTCTCGCTGCGGAGCGCGCGGTTGCTCGCCGTGGAGGTTCGAGTCCTCCCTGGGGCATGGGTGTGTGTGTTGTCCTTAGGTTAGTTTACCTAGGTTTAAGTAGTTGCCGTGGTGGAGCAGCCGAGCGGTCTAAAGCGTCTCGCTGCGGAGCGCGCGGTTGCTCGCCGTGGAGGTTCGAGTCCTCCCTGGGGCATGGGTGTGTGTGTTGTCCTTAGGTTAGTTTACCTAGGTTTAAGTAGTTGCCGTGGTGGAGCAGCCGAGCGGTCTAAAGCGTCTCGCTGCGGAGCGCGCGGTTGCTCGCCGTGGAGGTTCGAGTCCTCCCTGGGGCATGGGTGTGTGTGTTGTCCTTAGGTTAGTTTACCTAGGTTTAAGTAGTTGCCGTGGTGGAGCAGCCGAGCGGTCTAAAGCGTCTCGCTGCGGAGCGCGCGGTTGCTCGCCGTGGAGGTTCGAGTCCTCCCTGGGGCATGGGTGTGTGTGTTGTCCTTAGGTTAGTTTACCTAGGTTTAAGTAGTTGCCGTGGTGGAGCAGCCGAGCGGTCTAAAGCGTCTCGCTGCGGAGCGCGCGGTTGCTCGCCGTGGAGGTTCGAGTCCTCCCTGGGGCATGGGTGTGTGTGTTGTCCTTAGGTTAGTTTACCTAGGTTTAAGTAGTTGCCGTGGTGGAGCAGCCGAGCGGTCTAAAGCGTCTCGCTGCGGAGCGCGCGGTTGCTCGCCGTGGAGGTTCGAGTCCTCCCTGGGGCATGGGTGTGTGTGTTGTCCTTAGGTTAGTTTACCTAGGTTTAAGTAGTTGCCGTGGTGGAGCAGCCGAGCGGTCTAAAGCGTCTCGCTGCGGAGCGCGCGGTAGCTCGCCGTGGAGGTTCGAGTCCTCCCTGGGGCATGGGTGTGTGTGTTGTCCTTAGGTTAGTTTACCTAGGTTTAAGTAGTTGCCGTGGTGGAGCAGCCGAGCGGTCTAAAGCGTCTCGCTGCGGAGCGCGCGGTTGCTCGCCGTGGAGGTTCGAGTCCTCCCTGGGGCATGGGTGTGTGTGTTGTCCTTAGGTTAGTTTACCTAGGTTTAAGTAGTTGCCGTGGTGGAGCAGCCGAGCGGTCTAAAGCGTCTCGCTGCGGAGCGCGCGGTAGCTCGCCGTGGAGGTTCGAGTCCTCCCTGGGGCATGGGTGTGTGTGTTGTCCTTAGGTTAGTTTACCTAGGTTTAAGTAGTTGCCGTGGTGGAGCAGCCGAGCGGTCTAAAGCGTCTCGCTGCGGAGCGCGCGGTTGCTCGCCGTGGAGGTTCGAGTCCTCCCTGGGGCATGGGTGTGTGTGTTGTCCTTAGGTTAGTTTACCTAGGTTTAAGTAGTTGCCGTGGTGGAGCAGCCGAGCGGTCTAAAGCGTCTCGCTGCGGAGCGCGCGGTTGCTCGCCGTGGAGGTTCGAGTCCTCCCTGGGGCATGGGTGTGTGTGTTGTCCTTAGGTTAGTTTACCTAGGTTTAAGTAGTTGCCGTGGTGGAGCAGCCGAGCGGTCTAAAGCGTCTCGCTGCGGAGCGCGCGGTTGCTCGCCGTGGAGGTTCGAGTCCTCCCTGGGGCATGGGTGTGTGTGTTGTCCTTAGGTTAGTTTACCTAGGTTTAAGTAGTTGCCGTGGTGGAGCAGCCGAGCGGTCTAAAGCGTCTCGCTGCGGAGCGCGCGGTTGCTCGCCGTGGAGGTTCGAGTCCTCCCTGGGGCATGGGTGTGTGTGTTGTCCTTAGGTTAGTTTACCTAGGTTTAAGTAGTTGCCGTGGTGGAGCAGCCGAGCGGTCTAAAGCGTCTCGCTGCGGAGCGCGCGGTTGCTCGCCGTGGAGGTTCGAGTCCTCCCTGGGGCATGGGTGTGTGTGTTGTCCTTAGGTTAGTTTACCTAGGTTTAAGTAGTTGCCGTGGTGGAGCAGCCGAGCGGTCTAAAGCGTCTCGCTGCGGAGCGCGCGGTTGCTCGCCGTGGAGGTTCGAGTCCTCCCTGGGGCATGGGTGTGTGTGTTGTCCTTAGGTTAGTTTACCTAGGTTTAAGTAGTTGCCGTGGTGGAGCAGCCGAGCGGTCTAAAGCGTCTCGCTGCGGAGCGCGCGGTTGCTCGCCGTGGAGGTTCGAGTCCTCCCTGGGGCATGGGTGTGTGTGTTGTCCTTAGGTTAGTTTACCTAGGTTTAAGTAGTTGCCGTGGTGGAGCAGCCGAGCGGTCTAAAGCGTCTCGCTGCGGAGCGCGCGGTTGCTCGCCGTGGAGGTTCGAGTCCTCCCTGGGGCATGGGTGTGTGTGTTGTCCTTAGGTTAGTTTACCTAGGTTTAAGTAGTTGCCGTGGTGGAGCAGCCGAGCGGTCTAAAGCGTCTCGCTGCGGAGCGCGCGGTAGCTCGCCGTGGAGGTTCGAGTCCTCCCTGGGGCATGGGTGTGTGTGTTGTCCTTAGGTTAGTTTACCTAGGTTTAAGTAGTTGCCGTGGTGGAGCAGCCGAGCGGTCTAAAGCGTCTCGCTGCGGAGCGCGCGGTTGCTCGCCGTGGAGGTTCGAGTCCTCCCTGGGGCATGGGTGTGTGTGTTGTCCTTAGGTTAGTTTACCTAGGTTTAAGTAGTTGCCGTGGTGGAGCAGCCGAGCGGTCTAAAGCGTCTCGCTGCGGAGCGCGCGGTTGCTCGCCGTGGAGGTTCGAGTCCTCCCTGGGGCATGGGTGTGTGTGTTGTCCTTAGGTTAGTTTACCTAGGTTTAAGTAGTTGCCGTGGTGGAGCAGCCGAGCGGTCTAAAGCGTCTCGCTGCGGAGCGCGCGGTTGCTCGCCGTGGAGGTTCGAGTCCTCCCTGGGGCATGGGTGTGTGTGTTGTCCTTAGGTTAGTTTACCTAGGTTTAAGTAGTTGCCGTGGTGGAGCAGCCGAGCGGTCTAAAGCGTCTCGCTGCGGAGCGCGCGGTTGCTCGCCGTGGAGGTTCGAGTCCTCCCTGGGGCATGGGTGTGTGTGTTGTCCTTAGGTTAGTTTACCTAGGTTTAAGTAGTTGCCGTGGTGGAGCAGCCGAGCGGTCTAAAGCGTCTCGCTGCGGAGCGCGCGGTTGCTCGCCGTGGAGGTTCGAGTCCTCCCTGGGGCATGGGTGTGTGTGTTGTCCTTAGGTTAGTTTACCTAGGTTTAAGTAGTTGCCGTGGTGGAGCAGCCGAGCGGTCTAAAGCGTCTCGCTGCGGAGCGCGCGGTTGCTCGCCGTGGAGGTTCGAGTCCTCCCTGGGGCATGGGTGTGTGTGTTGTCCTTAGGTTAGTTTACCTAGGTTTAAGTAGTTGCCGTGGTGGAGCAGCCGAGCGGTCTAAAGCGTCTCGCTGCGGAGCGCGCGGTTGCTCGCCGTGGAGGTTCGAGTCCTCCCTGGGGCATGGGTGTGTGTGTTGTCCTTAGGTTAGTTTACCTAGGTTTAAGTAGTTGCCGTGGTGGAGCAGCCGAGCGGTCTAAAGCGTCTCGCTGCGGAGCGCGCGGTTGCTCGCCGTGGAGGTTCGAGTCCTCCCTGGGGCATGGGTGTGTGTGTTGTCCTTAGGTTAGTTTACCTAGGTTTAAGTAGTTGCCGTGGTGGAGCAGCCGAGCGGTCTAAAGCGTCTCGCTGCGGAGCGCGCGGTTGCTCGCCGTGGAGGTTCGAGTCCTCCCTGGGGCATGGGTGTGTGTGTTGTCCTTAGGTTAGTTTACCTAGGTTTAAGTAGTTGCCGTGGTGGAGCAGCCGAGCGGTCTAAAGCGTCTCGCTGCGGAGCGCGCGGTTGCTCGCCGTGGAGGTTCGAGTCCTCCCTGGGGCATGGGTGTGTGTGTTGTCCTTAGGTTAGTTTACCTAGGTTTAAGTAGTTGCCGTGGTGGAGCAGCCGAGCGGTCTAAAGCGTCTCGCTGCGGAGCGCGCGGTTGCTCGCCGTGGAGGTTCGAGTCCTCCCTGGGGCATGGGTGTGTGTGTTGTCCTTAGGTTAGTTTACCTAGGTTTAAGTAGTTGCCGTGGTGGAGCAGCCGAGCGGTCTAAAGCGTCTCGCTGCGGAGCGCGCGGTTGCTCGCCGTGGAGGTTCGAGTCCTCCCTGGGGCATGGGTGTGTGTGTTGTCCTTAGGTTAGTTTACCTAGGTTTAAGTAGTTGCCGTGGTGGAGCAGCCGAGCGGTCTAAAGCGTCTCGCTGCGGAGCGCGCGGTAGCTCGCCGTGGAGGTTCGAGTCCTCCCTGGGGCATGGGTGTGTGTGTTGTCCTTAGGTTAGTTTACCTAGGTTTAAGTAGTTGCCGTGGTGGAGCAGCCGAGCGGTCTAAAGCGTCTCGCTGCGGAGCGCGCGGTTGCTCGCCGTGGAGGTTCGAGTCCTCCCTGGGGCATGGGTGTGTGTGTTGTCCTTAGGTTAGTTTACCTAGGTTTAAGTAGTTGCCGTGGTGGAGCAGCCGAGCGGTCTAAAGCGTCTCGCTGCGGAGCGCGCGGTTGCTCGCCGTGGAGGTTCGAGTCCTCCCTGGGGCATGGGTGTGTGTGTTGTCCTTAGGTTAGTTTACCTAGGTTTAAGTAGTTGCCGTGGTGGAGCAGCCGAGCGGTCTAAAGCGTCTCGCTGCGGAGCGCGCGGTTGCTCGCCGTGGAGGTTCGAGTCCTCCCTGGGGCATGGGTGTGTGTGTTGTCCTTAGGTTAGTTTACCTAGGTTTAAGTAGTTGCCGTGGTGGAGCAGCCGAGCGGTCTAAAGCGTCTCGCTGCGGAGCGCGCGGTTGCTCGCCGTGGAGGTTCGAGTCCTCCCTGGGGCATGGGTGTGTGTGTTGTCCTTAGGTTAGTTTACCTAGGTTTAAGTAGTTGCCGTGGTGGAGCAGCCGAGCGGTCTAAAGCGTCTCGCTGCGGAGCGCGCGGTTGCTCGCCGTGGAGGTTCGAGTCCTCCCTGGGGCATGGGTGTGTGTGTTGTCCTTAGGTTAGTTTACCTAGGTTTAAGTAGTTGCCGTGGTGGAGCAGCCGAGCGGTCTAAAGCGTCTCGCTGCGGAGCGCGCGGTTGCTCGCCGTGGAGGTTCGAGTCCTCCCTGGGGCATGGGTGTGTGTGTTGTCCTTAGGTTAGTTTACCTAGGTTTAAGTAGTTGCCGTGGTGGAGCAGCCGAGCGGTCTAAAGCGTCTCGCTGCGGAGCGCGCGGTTGCTCGCCGTGGAGGTTCGAGTCCTCCCTGGGGCATGGGTGTGTGTGTTGTCCTTAGGTTAGTTTACCTAGGTTTAAGTAGTTGCCGTGGTGGAGCAGCCGAGCGGTCTAAAGCGTCTCGCTGCGGAGCGCGCGGTTGCTCGCCGTGGAGGTTCGAGTCCTCCCTGGGGCATGGGTGTGTGTGTTGTCCTTAGGTTAGTTTACCTAGGTTTAAGTAGTTGCCGTGGTGGAGCAGCCGAGCGGTCTAAAGCGTCTCGCTGCGGAGCGCGCGGTTGCTCGCCGTGGAGGTTCGAGTCCTCCCTGGGGCATGGGTGTGTGTGTTGTCCTTAGGTTAGTTTACCTAGGTTTAAGTAGTTGCCGTGGTGGAGCAGCCGAGCGGTCTAAAGCGTCTCGCTGCGGAGCGCGCGGTTGCTCGCCGTGGAGGTTCGAGTCCTCCCTGGGGCATGGGTGTGTGTGTTGTCCTTAGGTTAGTTTACCTAGGTTTAAGTAGTTGCCGTGGTGGAGCAGCCGAGCGGTCTAAAGCGTCTCGCTGCGGAGCGCGCGGTTGCTCGCCGTGGAGGTTCGAGTCCTCCCTGGGGCATGGGTGTGTGTGTTGTCCTTAGGTTAGTTTACCTAGGTTTAAGTAGTTGCCGTGGTGGAGCAGCCGAGCGGTCTAAAGCGTCTCGCTGCGGAGCGCGCGGTTGCTCGCCGTGGAGGTTCGAGTCCTCCCTGGGGCATGGGTGTGTGTGTTGTCCTTAGGTTAGTTTACCTAGGTTTAAGTAGTTGCCGTGGTGGAGCAGCCGAGCGGTCTAAAGCGTCTCGCTGCGGAGCGCGCGGTTGCTCGCCGTGGAGGTTCGAGTCCTCCCTGGGGCATGGGTGTGTGTGTTGTCCTTAGGTTAGTTTACCTAGGTTTAAGTAGTTGCCGTGGTGGAGCAGCCGAGCGGTCTAAAGCGTCTCGCTGCGGAGCGCGCGGTTGCTCGCCGTGGAGGTTCGAGTCCTCCCTGGGGCATGGGTGTGTGTGTTGTCCTTAGGTTAGTTTACCTAGGTTTAAGTAGTTGCCGTGGTGGAGCAGCCGAGCGGTCTAAAGCGTCTCGCTGCGGAGCGCGCGGTTGCTCGCCGTGGAGGTTCGAGTCCTCCCTGGGGCATGGGTGTGTGTGTTGTCCTTAGGTTAGTTTACCTAGGTTTAAGTAGTTGCCGTGGTGGAGCAGCCGAGCGGTCTAAAGCGTCTCGCTGCGGAGCGCGCGGTTGCTCGCCGTGGAGGTTCGAGTCCTCCCTGGGGCATGGGTGTGTGTGTTGTCCTTAGGTTAGTTTACCTAGGTTTAAGTAGTTGCCGTGGTGGAGCAGCCGAGCGGTCTAAAGCGTCTCGCTGCGGAGCACGCGGTTGCTCGCCGTGGAGGTTCGAGTCCTCCCTGGGGCATGGGTGTGTGTGTTGTCCTTAGGTTAGTTTACCTAGGTTTAAGTAGTTGCCGTGGTGGAGCAGCCGAGCGGTCTAAAGCGTCTCGCTGCGGAGCGCGCGGTTGCTCGCCGTGGAGGTTCGAGTCCTCCCTGGGGCATGGGTGTGTGTGTTGTCCTTAGGTTAGTTTACCTAGGTTTAAGTAGTTGCCGTGGTGGAGCAGCCGAGCGGTCTAAAGCGTCTCGCTGCGGAGCGCGCGGTTGCTCGCCGTGGAGGTTCGAGTCCTCCCTGGGGCATGGGTGTGTGTGTTGTCCTTAGGTTAGTTTACCTAGGTTTAAGTAGTTGCCGTGGTGGAGCAGCCGAGCGGTCTAAAGCGTCTCGCTGCGGAGCGCGCGGTTGCTCGCCGTGGAGGTTCGAGTCCTCCCTGGGGCATGGGTGTGTGTGTTGTCCTTAGGTTAGTTTACCTAGGTTTAAGTAGTTGCCGTGGTGGAGCAGCCGAGCGGTCTAAAGCGTCTCGCTGCGGAGCGCGCGGTTGCTCGCCGTGGAGGTTCGAGTCCTCCCTGGGGCATGGGTGTGTGTGTTGTCCTTAGGTTAGTTTACCTAGGTTTAAGTAGTTGCCGTGGTGGAGCAGCCGAGCGGTCTAAAGCGTCTCGCTGCGGAGCGCGCGGTAGCTCGCCGTGGAGGTTCGAGTCCTCCCTGGGGCATGGGTGTGTGTGTTGTCCTTAGGTTAGTTTACCTAGGTTTAAGTAGTTGCCGTGGTGGAGCAGCCGAGCGGTCTAAAGCGTCTCGCTGCGGAGCGCGCGGTTGCTCGCCGTGGAGGTTCGAGTCCTCCCTGGGGCATGGGTGTGTGTGTTGTCCTTAGGTTAGTTTACCTAGGTTTAAGTAGTTGCCGTGGTGGAGCAGCCGAGCGGTCTAAAGCGTCTCGCTGCGGAGCGCGCGGTTGCTCGCCGTGGAGGTTCGAGTCCTCCCTGGGGCATGGGTGTGTGTGTTGTCCTTAGGTTAGTTTACCTAGGTTTAAGTAGTTGCCGTGGTGGAGCAGCCGAGCGGTCTAAAGCGTCTCGCTGCGGAGCGCGCGGTTGCTCGCCGTGGAGGTTCGAGTCCTCCCTGGGGCATGGGTGTGTGTGTTGTCCTTAGGTTAGTTTACCTAGGTTTAAGTAGTTGCCGTGGTGGAGCAGCCGAGCGGTCTAAAGCGTCTCGCTGCGGAGCGCGCGGTTGCTCGCCGTGGAGGTTCGAGTCCTCCCTGGGGCATGGGTGTGTGTGTTGTCCTTAGGTTAGTTTACCTAGGTTTAAGTAGTTGCCGTGGTGGAGCAGCCGAGCGGTCTAAAGCGTCTCGCTGCGGAGCGCGCGGTTGCTCGCCGTGGAGGTTCGAGTCCTCCCTGGGGCATGGGTGTGTGTGTTGTCCTTAGGTTAGTTTACCTAGGTTTAAGTAGTTGCCGTGGTGGAGCAGCCGAGCGGTCTAAAGCGTCTCGCTGCGGAGCGCGCGGTTGCTCGCCGTGGAGGTTCGAGTCCTCCCTGGGGCATGGGTGTGTGTGTTGTCCTTAGGTTAGTTTACCTAGGTTTAAGTAGTTGCCGTGGTGGAGCAGCCGAGCGGTCTAAAGCGTCTCGCTGCGGAGCGCGCGGTTGCTCGCCGTGGAGGTTCGAGTCCTCCCTGGGGCATGGGTGTGTGTGTTGTCCTTAGGTTAGTTTACCTAGGTTTAAGTAGTTGCCGTGGTGGAGCAGCCGAGCGGTCTAAAGCGTCTCGCTGCGGAGCGCGCGGTAGCTCGCCGTGGAGGTTCGAGTCCTCCCTGGGGCATGGGTGTGTGTGTTGTCCTTAGGTTAGTTTACCTAGGTTTAAGTAGTTGCCGTGGTGGAGCAGCCGAGCGGTCTAAAGCGTCTCGCTGCGGAGCGCGCGGTTGCTCGCCGTGGAGGTTCGAGTCCTCCCTGGGGCATGGGTGTGTGTGTTGTCCTTAGGTTAGTTTACCTAGGTTTAAGTAGTTGCCGTGGTGGAGCAGCCGAGCGGTCTAAAGCGTCTCGCTGCGGAGCGCGCGGTTGCTCGCCGTGGAGGTTCGAGTCCTCCCTGGGGCATGGGTGTGTGTGTTGTCCTTAGGTTAGTTTACCTAGGTTTAAGTAGTTGCCGTGGTGGAGCAGCCGAGCGGTCTAAAGCGTCTCGCTGCGGAGCGCGCGGTTGCTCGCCGTGGAGGTTCGAGTCCTCCCTGGGGCATGGGTGTGTGTGTTGTCCTTAGGTTAGTTTACCTAGGTTTAAGTAGTTGCCGTGGTGGAGCAGCCGAGCGGTCTAAAGCGTCTCGCTGCGGAGCGCGCGGTTGCTCGCCGTGGAGGTTCGAGTCCTCCCTGGGGCATGGGTGTGTGTGTTGTCCTTAGGTTAGTTTACCTAGGTTTAAGTAGTTGCCGTGGTGGAGCAGCCGAGCGGTCTAAAGCGTCTCGCTGCGGAGCGCGCGGTTGCTCGCCGTGGAGGTTCGAGTCCTCCCTGGGGCATGGGTGTGTGTGTTGTCCTTAGGTTAGTTTACCTAGGTTTAAGTAGTTGCCGTGGTGGAGCAGCCGAGCGGTCTAAAGCGTCTCGCTGCGGAGCGCGCGGTTGCTCGCCGTGGAGGTTCGAGTCCTCCCTGGGGCATGGGTGTGTGTGTTGTCCTTAGGTTAGTTTACCTAGGTTTAAGTAGTTGCCGTGGTGGAGCAGCCGAGCGGTCTAAAGCGTCTCGCTGCGGAGCGCGCGGTTGCTCGCCGTGGAGGTTCGAGTCCTCCCTGGGGCATGGGTGTGTGTGTTGTCCTTAGGTTAGTTTACCTAGGTTTAAGTAGTTGCCGTGGTGGAGCAGCCGAGCGGTCTAAAGCGTCTCGCTGCGGAGCGCGCGGTTGCTCGCCGTGGAGGTTCGAGTCCTCCCTGGGGCATGGGTGTGTGTGTTGTCCTTAGGTTAGTTTACCTAGGTTTAAGTAGTTGCCGTGGTGGAGCAGCCGAGCGGTCTAAAGCGTCTCGCTGCGGAGCGCGCGGTTGCTCGCCGTGGAGGTTCGAGTCCTCCCTGGGGCATGGGTGTGTGTGTTGTCCTTAGGTTAGTTTACCTAGGTTTAAGTAGTTGCCGTGGTGGAGCAGCCGAGCGGTCTAAAGCGTCTCGCTGCGGAGCGCGCGGTTGCTCGCCGTGGAGGTTCGAGTCCTCCCTGGGGCATGGGTGTGTGTGTTGTCCTTAGGTTAGTTTACCTAGGTTTAAGTAGTTGCCGTGGTGGAGCAGCCGAGCGGTCTAAAGCGTCTCGCTGCGGAGCGCGCGGTTGCTCGCCGTGGAGGTTCGAGTCCTCCCTGGGGCATGGGTGTGTGTGTTGTCCTTAGGTTAGTTTACCTAGGTTTAAGTAGTTGCCGTGGTGGAGCAGCCGAGCGGTCTAAAGCGTCTCGCTGCGGAGCGCGCGGTTGCTCGCCGTGGAGGTTCGAGTCCTCCCTGGGGCATGGGTGTGTGTGTTGTCCTTAGGTTAGTTTACCTAGGTTTAAGTAGTTGCCGTGGTGGAGCAGCCGAGCGGTCTAAAGCGTCTCGCTGCGGAGCGCGCGGTTGCTCGCCGTGGAGGTTCGAGTCCTCCCTGGGGCATGGGTGTGTGTGTTGTCCTTAGGTTAGTTTACCTAGGTTTAAGTAGTTGCCGTGGTGGAGCAGCCGAGCGGTCTAAAGCGTCTCGCTGCGGAGCGCGCGGTTGCTCGCCGTGGAGGTTCGAGTCCTCCCTGGGGCATGGGTGTGTGTGTTGTCCTTAGGTTAGTTTACCTAGGTTTAAGTAGTTGCCGTGGTGGAGCAGCCGAGCGGTCTAAAGCGTCTCGCTGCGGAGCGCGCGGTTGCTCGCCGTGGAGGTTCGAGTCCTCCCTGGGGCATGGGTGTGTGTGTTGTCCTTAGGTTAGTTTACCTAGGTTTAAGTAGTTGCCGTGGTGGAGCAGCCGAGCGGTCTAAAGCGTCTCGCTGCGGAGCGCGCGGTTGCTCGCCGTGGAGGTTCGAGTCCTCCCTGGGGCATGGGTGTGTGTGTTGTCCTTAGGTTAGTTTACCTAGGTTTAAGTAGTTGCCGTGGTGGAGCAGCCGAGCGGTCTAAAGCGTCTCGCTGCGGAGCGCGCGGTTGCTCGCCGTGGAGGTTCGAGTCCTCCCTGGGGCATGGGTGTGTGTGTTGTCCTTAGGTTAGTTTACCTAGGTTTAAGTAGTTGCCGTGGTGGAGCAGCCGAGCGGTCTAAAGCGTCTCGCTGCGGAGCGCGCGGTTGCTCGCCGTGGAGGTTCGAGTCCTCCCTGGGGCATGGGTGTGTGTGTTGTCCTTAGGTTAGTTTACCTAGGTTTAAGTAGTTGCCGTGGTGGAGCAGCCGAGCGGTCTAAAGCGTCTCGCTGCGGAGCGCGCGGTTGCTCGCCGTGGAGGTTCGAGTCCTCCCTGGGGCATGGGTGTGTGTGTTGTCCTTAGGTTAGTTTACCTAGGTTTAAGTAGTTGCCGTGGTGGAGCAGCCGAGCGGTCTAAAGCGTCTCGCTGCGGAGCGCGCGGTTGCTCGCCGTGGAGGTTCGAGTCCTCCCTGGGGCATGGGTGTGTGTGTTGTCCTTAGGTTAGTTTACCTAGGTTTAAGTAGTTGCCGTGGTGGAGCAGCCGAGCGGTCTAAAGCGTCTCGCTGCGGAGCGCGCGGTTGCTCGCCGTGGAGGTTCGAGTCCTCCCTGGGGCATGGGTGTGTGTGTTGTCCTTAGGTTAGTTTACCTAGGTTTAAGTAGTTGCCGTGGTGGAGCAGCCGAGCGGTCTAAAGCGTCTCGCTGCGGAGCGCGCGGTTGCTCGCCGTGGAGGTTCGAGTCCTCCCTGGGGCATGGGTGTGTGTGTTGTCCTTAGGTTAGTTTACCTAGGTTTAAGTAGTTGCCGTGGTGGAGCAGCCGAGCGGTCTAAAGCGTCTCGCTGCGGAGCGCGCGGTAGCTCGCCGTGGAGGTTCGAGTCCTCCCTGGGGCATGGGTGTGTGTGTTGTCCTTAGGTTAGTTTACCTAGGTTTAAGTAGTTGCCGTGGTGGAGCAGCCGAGCGGTCTAAAGCGTCTCGCTGCGGAGCGCGCGGTTGCTCGCCGTGGAGGTTCGAGTCCTCCCTGGGGCATGGGTGTGTGTGTTGTCCTTAGGTTAGTTTACCTAGGTTTAAGTAGTTGCCGTGGTGGAGCAGCCGAGCGGTCTAAAGCGTCTCGCTGCGGAGCGCGCGGTTGCTCGCCGTGGAGGTTCGAGTCCTCCCTGGGGCATGGGTGTGTGTGTTGTCCTTAGGTTAGTTTACCTAGGTTTAAGTAGTTGCCGTGGTGGAGCAGCCGAGCGGTCTAAAGCGTCTCGCTGCGGAGCGCGCGGTTGCTCGCCGTGGAGGTTCGAGTCCTCCCTGGGGCATGGGTGTGTGTGTTGTCCTTAGGTTAGTTTACCTAGGTTTAAGTAGTTGCCGTGGTGGAGCAGCCGAGCGGTCTAAAGCGTCTCGCTGCGGAGCGCGCGGTTGCTCGCCGTGGAGGTTCGAGTCCTCCCTGGGGCATGGGTGTGTGTGTTGTCCTTAGGTTAGTTTACCTAGGTTTAAGTAGTTGCCGTGGTGGAGCAGCCGAGCGGTCTAAAGCGTCTCGCTGCGGAGCGCGCGGTTGCTCGCCGTGGAGGTTCGAGTCCTCCCTGGGGCATGGGTGTGTGTGTTGTCCTTAGGTTAGTTTACCTAGGTTTAAGTAGTTGCCGTGGTGGAGCAGCCGAGCGGTCTAAAGCGTCTCGCTGCGGAGCGCGCGGTTGCTCGCCGTGGAGGTTCGAGTCCTCCCTGGGGCATGGGTGTGTGTGTTGTCCTTAGGTTAGTTTACCTAGGTTTAAGTAGTTGCCGTGGTGGAGCAGCCGAGCGGTCTAAAGCGTCTCGCTGCGGAGCGCGCGGTTGCTCGCCGTGGAGGTTCGAGTCCTCCCTGGGGCATGGGTGTGTGTGTTGTCCTTAGGTTAGTTTACCTAGGTTTAAGTAGTTGCCGTGGTGGAGCAGCCGAGCGGTCTAAAGCGTCTCGCTGCGGAGCGCGCGGTTGCTCGCCGTGGAGGTTCGAGTCCTCCCTGGGGCATGGGTGTGTGTGTTGTCCTTAGGTTAGTTTACCTAGGTTTAAGTAGTTGCCGTGGTGGAGCAGCCGAGCGGTCTAAAGCGTCTCGCTGCGGAGCGCGCGGTTGCTCGCCGTGGAGGTTCGAGTCCTCCCTGGGGCATGGGTGTGTGTGTTGTCCTTAGGTTAGTTTACCTAGGTTTAAGTAGTTGCCGTGGTGGAGCAGCCGAGCGGTCTAAAGCGTCTCGCTGTGGAGCGCGCGGTTGCTCGCCGTGGAGGTTCGAGTCCTCCCTGGGGCATGGGTGTGTGTGTTGTCCTTAGGTTAGTTTACCTAGGTTTAAGTAGTTGCCGTGGTGGAGCAGCCGAGCGGTCTAAAGCGTCTCGCTGCGGAGCGCGCGGTTGCTCGCCGTGGAGGTTCGAGTCCTCCCTGGGGCATGGGTGTGTGTGTTGTCCTTAGGTTAGTTTACCTAGGTTTAAGTAGTTGCCGTGGTGGAGCAGCCGAGCGGTCTAAAGCGTCTCGCTGCGGAGCGCGCGGTTGCTCGCCGTGGAGGTTCGAGTCCTCCCTGGGGCATGGGTGTGTGTGTTGTCCTTAGGTTAGTTTACCTAGGTTTAAGTAGTTGCCGTGGTGGAGCAGCCGAGCGGTCTAAAGCGTCTCGCTGCGGAGCGCGCGGTTGCTCGCCGTGGAGGTTCGAGTCCTCCCTGGGGCATGGGTGTGTGTGTTGTCCTTAGGTTAGTTTACCTAGGTTTAAGTAGTTGCCGTGGTGGAGCAGCCGAGCGGTCTAAAGCGTCTCGCTGCGGAGCGCGCGGTAGCTCGCCGTGGAGGTTCGAGTCCTCCCTGGGGCATGGGTGTGTGTGTTGTCCTTAGGTTAGTTTACCTAGGTTTAAGTAGTTGCCGTGGTGGAGCAGCCGAGCGGTCTAAAGCGTCTCGCTGCGGAGCGCGCGGTTGCTCGCCGTGGAGGTTCGAGTCCTCCCTGGGGCATGGGTGTGTGTGTTGTCCTTAGGTTAGTTTACCTAGGTTTAAGTAGTTGCCGTGGTGGAGCAGCCGAGCGGTCTAAAGCGTCTCGCTGCGGAGCGCGCGGTTGCTCGCCGTGGAGGTTCGAGTCCTCCCTGGGGCATGGGTGTGTGTGTTGTCCTTAGGTTAGTTTACCTAGGTTTAAGTAGTTGCCGTGGTGGAGCAGCCGAGCGGTCTAAAGCGTCTCGCTGCGGAGCGCGCGGTTGCTCGCCGTGGAGGTTCGAGTCCTCCCTGGGGCATGGGTGTGTGTGTTGTCCTTAGGTTAGTTTACCTAGGTTTAAGTAGTTGCCGTGGTGGAGCAGCCGAGCGGTCTAAAGCGTCTCGCTGCGGAGCGCGCGGTTGCTCGCCGTGGAGGTTCGAGTCCTCCCTGGGGCATGGGTGTGTGTGTTGTCCTTAGGTTAGTTTACCTAGGTTTAAGTAGTTGCCGTGGTGGAGCAGCCGAGCGGTCTAAAGCGTCTCGCTGCGGAGCGCGCGGTTGCTCGCCGTGGAGGTTCGAGTCCTCCCTGGGGCATGGGTGTGTGTGTTGTCCTTAGGTTAGTTTACCTAGGTTTAAGTAGTTGCCGTGGTGGAGCAGCCGAGCGGTCTAAAGCGTCTCGCTGCGGAGCGCGCGGTTGCTCGCCGTGGAGGTTCGAGTCCTCCCTGGGGCATGGGTGTGTGTGTTGTCCTTAGGTTAGTTTACCTAGGTTTAAGTAGTTGCCGTGGTGGAGCAGCCGAGCGGTCTAAAGCGTCTCGCTGCGGAGCGCGCGGTTGCTCGCCGTGGAGGTTCGAGTCCTCCCTGGGGCATGGGTGTGTGTGTTGTCCTTAGGTTAGTTTACCTAGGTTTAAGTAGTTGCCGTGGTGGAGCAGCCGAGCGGTCTAAAGCGTCTCGCTGCGGAGCGCGCGGTTGCTCGCCGTGGAGGTTCGAGTCCTCCCTGGGGCATGGGTGTGTGTGTTGTCCTTAGGTTAGTTTACCTAGGTTTAAGTAGTTGCCGTGGTGGAGCAGCCGAGCGGTCTAAAGCGTCTCGCTGCGGAGCGCGCGGTTGCTCGCCGTGGAGGTTCGAGTCCTCCCTGGGGCATGGGTGTGTGTGTTGTCCTTAGGTTAGTTTACCTAGGTTTAAGTAGTTGCCGTGGTGGAGCAGCCGAGCGGTCTAAAGCGTCTCGCTGCGGAGCGCGCGGTTGCTCGCCGTGGAGGTTCGAGTCCTCCCTGGGGCATGGGTGTGTGTGTTGTCCTTAGGTTAGTTTACCTAGGTTTAAGTAGTTGCCGTGGTGGAGCAGCCGAGCGGTCTAAAGCGTCTCGCTGCGGAGCGCGCGGTTGCTCGCCGTGGAGGTTCGAGTCCTCCCTGGGGCATGGGTGTGTGTGTTGTCCTTAGGTTAGTTTACCTAGGTTTAAGTAGTTGCCGTGGTGGAGCAGCCGAGCGGTCTAAAGCGTCTCGCTGCGGAGCGCGCGGTTGCTCGCCGTGGAGGTTCGAGTCCTCCCTGGGGCATGGGTGTGTGTGTTGTCCTTAGGTTAGTTTACCTAGGTTTAAGTAGTTGCCGTGGTGGAGCAGCCGAGCGGTCTAAAGCGTCTCGCTGCGGAGCGCGCGGTTGCTCGCCGTGGAGGTTCGAGTCCTCCCTGGGGCATGGGTGTGTGTGTTGTCCTTAGGTTAGTTTACCTAGGTTTAAGTAGTTGCCGTGGTGGAGCAGCCGAGCGGTCTAAAGCGTCTCGCTGCGGAGCGCGCGGTTGCTCGCCGTGGAGGTTCGAGTCCTCCCTGGGGCATGGGTGTGTGTGTTGTCCTTAGGTTAGTTTACCTAGGTTTAAGTAGTTGCCGTGGTGGAGCAGCCGAGCGGTCTAAAGCGTCTCGCTGCGGAGCGCGCGGTTGCTCGCCGTGGAGGTTCGAGTCCTCCCTGGGGCATGGGTGTGTGTGTTGTCCTTAGGTTAGTTTACCTAGGTTTAAGTAGTTGCCGTGGTGGAGCAGCCGAGCGGTCTAAAGCGTCTCGCTGCGGAGCGCGCGGTTGCTCGCCGTGGAGGTTCGAGTCCTCCCTGGGGCATGGGTGTGTGTGTTGTCCTTAGGTTAGTTTACCTAGGTTTAAGTAGTTGCCGTGGTGGAGCAGCCGAGCGGTCTAAAGCGTCTCGCTGCGGAGCGCGCGGTTGCTCGCCGTGGAGGTTCGAGTCCTCCCTGGGGCATGGGTGTGTGTGTTGTCCTTAGGTTAGTTTACCTAGGTTTAAGTAGTTGCCGTGGTGGAGCAGCCGAGCGGTCTAAAGCGTCTCGCTGCGGAGCGCGCGGTTGCTCGCCGTGGAGGTTCGAGTCCTCCCTGGGGCATGGGTGTGTGTGTTGTCCTTAGGTTAGTTTACCTAGGTTTAAGTAGTTGCCGTGGTGGAGCAGCCGAGCGGTCTAAAGCGTCTCGCTGCGGAGCGCGCGGTAGCTCGCCGTGGAGGTTCGAGTCCTCCCTGGGGCATGGGTGTGTGTGTTGTCCTTAGGTTAGTTTACCTAGGTTTAAGTAGTTGCCGTGGTGGAGCAGCCGAGCGGTCTAAAGCGTCTCGCTGCGGAGCGCGCGGTTGCTCGCCGTGGAGGTTCGAGTCCTCCCTGGGGCATGGGTGTGTGTGTTGTCCTTAGGTTAGTTTACCTAGGTTTAAGTAGTTGCCGTGGTGGAGCAGCCGAGCGGTCTAAAGCGTCTCGCTGCGGAGCGCGCGGTTGCTCGCCGTGGAGGTTCGAGTCCTCCCTGGGGCATGGGTGTGTGTGTTGTCCTTAGGTTAGTTTACCTAGGTTTAAGTAGTTGCCGTGGTGGAGCAGCCGAGCGGTCTAAAGCGTCTCGCTGCGGAGCGCGCGGTAGCTCGCCGTGGAGGTTCGAGTCCTCCCTGGGGCATGGGTGTGTGTGTTGTCCTTAGGTTAGTTTACCTAGGTTTAAGTAGTTGCCGTGGTGGAGCAGCCGAGCGGTCTAAAGCGTCTCGCTGCGGAGCGCGCGGTTGCTCGCCGTGGAGGTTCGAGTCCTCCCTGGGGCATGGGTGTGTGTGTTGTCCTTAGGTTAGTTTACCTAGGTTTAAGTAGTTGCCGTGGTGGAGCAGCCGAGCGGTCTAAAGCGTCTCGCTGCGGAGCGCGCGGTAGCTCGCCGTGGAGGTTCGAGTCCTCCCTGGGGCATGGGTGTGTGTGTTGTCCTTAGGTTAGTTTACCTAGGTTTAAGTAGTTGCCGTGGTGGAGCAGCCGAGCGGTCTAAAGCGTCTCGCTGCGGAGCGCGCGGTAGCTCGCCGTGGAGGTTCGAGTCCTCCCTGGGGCATGGGTGTGTGTGTTGTCCTTAGGTTAGTTTACCTAGGTTTAAGTAGTTGCCGTGGTGGAGCAGCCGAGCGGTCTAAAGCGTCTCGCTGCGGAGCGCGCGGTTGCTCGCCGTGGAGGTTCGAGTCCTCCCTGGGGCATGGGTGTGTGTGTTGTCCTTAGGTTAGTTTACCTAGGTTTAAGTAGTTGCCGTGGTGGAGCAGCCGAGCGGTCTAAAGCGTCTCGCTGCGGAGCGCGCGGTAGCTCGCCGTGGAGGTTCGAGTCCTCCCTGGGGCATGGGTGTGTGTGTTGTCCTTAGGTTAGTTTACCTAGGTTTAAGTAGTTGCCGTGGTGGAGCAGCCGAGCGGTCTAAAGCGTCTCGCTGCGGAGCGCGCGGTAGCTCGCCGTGGAGGTTCGAGTCCTCGGGGTTGGAACACTTGCGGGGAGTGACACTTGCGGGGAACCCGGGGCCCTTGGCACGGTTGATGGCTTTTCCTGGGTACAGGCACACCAAGAAGTCTAGCACTGCTGTTGTCAAGTTTCCACACTGTCAACATAACAGCAAACTCATTGAAATTGCACAAGCTGAAAAGCAATATAGTAACTTTTTCTAACTATATATTAACTCGTTGGGTGTTCCTCCTGAAAACAAAAAGGTATTTTAATAGTGATAATGTTTGGACAGTTATTAAGACATTCTCTGCTACTACAAGACGATGACTTTCCACAGTCATACCTCCTAAAAGCATATTACTCAGAACACTAAGCATATGAAGACACCTGCGCAAGCAATAAATATATAAGGCATCCAGCACAGATACGTTTATGTAATTGACCGCTATGTAGTTAACCCCACTATCACGCAACTTCCATCTCTTTAAAAATAGCTACTATGCTTTTTAATAGGAGACGCAACCTTAAACCTTCAATTAAAAAACGTTAATAATAAGTCAATGAGTATTTTACATACTTGAAGCGTTTATTCGTAGACCCCAAAACGATTTGGCTGTATTCGAATTACAAATACATCTAAGAAATGTATGAAATACGGAATGTGTAAGGGAATGTCACACACCAAAAAATGCGAAAGATAAATTCTATTTTCTATCACCGTCATATAGAACCATTTTTACTCCGAACTTGGCATAAACCAACAGGGAGAAACAAGTTGCAAGACTTCCAGGAGAAATGAAGCGAAATTCGCAGCCAATAGTTGGTTATAATTTGCATTGCCTGTTAACTGTATAAATATAAATTACGGAATAGGCGGAACTCCTGTTCAGTACAGTCAAAAAGGTGTAAGGTAATAGGCAGTGGTTTACAATCAGATATCCATATCACTCTCCTCCTCAACAAGTCTGTGTGAAGATTTATATTCAGAACATTCAAGAAAAAGTCTACTGTGTTGTTGAAACTACAAGAAGCAGCTCATTTACTCAGGAAGGGAAAAAGTTATGGTGCCCATAAATTTGAATGGCTTATCTCTTGTCGTAACATTCATTTTTTGATAAAATTTTAAAATCCTCTGAAAACGGCAAGGTAGCGGCTGGAGGGCGTGGAGTAGGGGTGGTGTATCCCTACTTGTGGAACACCCTGTTCACTGCCTGCAGGGTCCGGGTCTCACCGCAAGTGTCTACACATTCCCTTTCCCCGCAACTGTCACTCCCCGGAAGTGTCACAAACTCCTAGTCCTCCCTGGGGCATAGGTGTGTGTCTTTGTCCGTACATTAGTTTACCTAGGTTTAAGTATTTTGTAAGCTACGGACTGATGACCACGCAGTTTGATCCGATAGATTTACAGTCATTCGGTTATTTTGTCAAGTACATAAATCGTGTGTTTGATGAAGCACAGTATGGCTGAGGAGCTTTCTGCGGACACACGGTTACAAGGGAAGTAACCACATTTTCTTTTATTGCGTTTTAGATTTTTATCTCGGGTTTTAAGATTCTTGTATAGGGTAAGGTGGTACAAATTCGATATAGGTACAATTCCGATCAACATAAGTTTTCAGTCTCGTAGTGTTGGTAGCACTTGCCTTTGTGTGGCGTTGTAGTGTAGCAGGTTTTGTACAGCTTCTCCGACTTTTCCAAGAATACACCACTTTGTGCTACGGAGATATAATTTTTTTCCTGTTAAGATGTACTTCGTTGAACGCGCTCTTATAAATTTCCTAGTTTCCGCGCTCTTGTAAATTCATTATTGAACAATTTTTGGTACCACGAAGTATGTGTTGGTGCCCGAAGGAAAAAGTGATTTTCATGTGGAAAAAGTCAGTGATCATAATTGTACGAGGAAGTGATCATAATTGTACCTAGTGTGGTACATTTTCGATCGATTTTTCTCAATTCTGTAACCTTTTTTTGTAATCCTACCAACATTTGCAACTGTCTAACATTTATGTTACATATTCATTAAACATTCAAGAACAAGTGCCATAGTTAAAATTATTTCTTTTCTCAATATATTTGCAGTTACAATAACATTTGCCCGAAATGATCGAAATTGTACCACCTCACCCTATTTTATCTGATGATGAGGGCTTGACTCTTGAAACGCGTCATACTTTTAGTGTTTTATACACGATCTATGCGGTTGAGCCTACTTGACAAAATAATTAAGTATACAACCGCGACCTCACATCCATTATGGATGTAATAAAGAGCATATGGTCTCTCAGACCAATTGTGTGATCGGATTGAGGAGTTCCTACATAACACAATGCAGCATGTCATTCTCAATGGAGAGAAGTCTTCCTCTTCCGAAGTAAGAGTGATGTCAGGAGTGCCACAGGGGAGTGTCGTGGGTCCGTTGCTGTTCACCTTGCGGATAACATCGGAAGTTCACTAACGCTTTTTGCGGATAATGCTGTAGTATATAGAGACGTTGTAACAATGGAAAATTGTATTGAAATGCAGGAAGATCTGTATAGAAAGATCCTGTATCATTTAGCTATACTATAGCGGGTCAGCGACTGGAAGCAGTTAATTCCATAACTTAACTGGGAGTAGGCATTAGGAGTGATTTAAAATCAATCATCGGTAAAGCAGATACCAGACTGAGATTCATTTGAAGAATCCTAAGGAAATGCAGTCCGAAAACAAAGGACGTAGGTTACAGTACACTTGTTCGCCCACAGCTTGAATACTGCTCACCGATGTGGGATCCGTACCAGGTGGGATTGATAGAGGAGGTAGAGAAGACCCAACGGAGAGCAGCGCGCTTCGTTACAGGATCATTTGGTACTCGTGAAAGCGTTACGGAGATGATCGATAAACTCCAGTGGAAGACTCTGCAGGAGAGACGCTCTGTCGCTCGGTACGGGCTTTTGTCCAAGTTTCGAGACCTTTACCAAGGAGTCTAGCAGTATATTGCTTGCTCCTACGTATATCTCGCGAAGAGATCATGAAGATAAAATCATAGAGATTAGAGCCCACACAGACGCATACCGACAATCTTTCTTTCTACGAACAATACGTGACTGGAATAGGAGGGAGAACCGATAGTAGAACTCAAGCTACCCTCTGCTACACACCGTCGGGTGGATTGCGAAGTATGGATGTAGATGTAAATGTACATATAGAACTGCACAGTGCAGTTTTACTTCCGTTCACCATTAGCAGCTACATCTATACACTGTTTCCCCCCCCCTCCCCCCCCCCCCCACTGTATACCGACTCTAGGGATGATCGAGGAGAGGATACTGAAGAAAATAGGCCTAACGAACTTATCTTCCAAAATGAATACGTTCCAGACACCATTTACCTATAATTCTTTGTTATAGACACATCTACACTACTTGCCATTAAAATTGATACACCACAAAGAAATGCAGATGATAAACGGATATTCATTCGACAAATATATTATACTAGAACTGACATGTGATTACATTTTCACGCAATTTGGATGCATAAATCCTGAGAAATCAGTACTCAGACCAACCACCTCTGGCCGTAATAACGGTCTTCATACGGCTGGGCTCTGAATCAAACAGAAAGCTTGGATGGCGTGTACAGTTGCAGACGCCCATGCAGCTTCAACTGGATACCACAGTTCATCAAGAGCAGTGACTGGCGTATTCTGACGAGCCAGTTGCTCGACCACCATTGACCAGACCTTTTCAATTGCTGAGACATCTGGAGAATGTGCTGGCCAGGGCAGCAGTCGAACATTATTCGTATCCAGAAAGGCCCGTACAGGACCTGCAACATGCCGTCGTCCATTATCCTGCTGAAATGTAAGGTTTCGCAGGGATCGAATGAAGGGTAGAGCCACGGGTCGTAACACATCTGAAATGTAACGGCCACTGTTCAAAGTGCCGTCGATGCGAACAAGATGTGACCATCTTGTCGGGTGATACGCCAGTATGGCGATGACGAATACACGCTTCCAATGTCCGTTCACCGCTATCTCGCCAAACACGAATGCGACCATCATGATGCTGTAAACAGAACCTGGATTCATCAAAAAAAAAAAAAAAAAAAAAAAAAAAAACATGACTTTTTGCCATTCGTGCACCCAGGTTCGTCGTTGCGTACACCATCGCAGGCGTTCCTGTCTGTGATGCAGCGTCAAGGGTAACCGCAGCTATGGTCTCCGAGCTGATAGTCCATGCTACTGCCAACGTCGTCGAACTGTTCGTGCAGATGGTTGTTGTCTTGCAAACGTCCCCATCTGTTGACTCAGGGATCGAGACGTGGCTGCACGATCCGTTAAGCCATGCTGATAAGATGCCTGTCATCTCGATTGCTAAGTGATACGAGGCCGTTGGGATCCAGCACGGCGTTCCCTATTGCCCTCCTGAACTCACCGATTCCATATTCTGCTAACAGTCATTGCATCGCGACCAACGGGAGCAGCAATGTCGCGATACGATAAACCGCAATCGCGATAGGCTACAATCCGACCTTTATCAAAGTCGGAAACGTAATGGTACGCAATTCTCCTCCTAACACGAGGCATCACAACAACGTTTCACCAGGGAACGCCGGTCAACTGCTGTTTGTGTATGAGAAATCGGTTAGAAACTTACATCATGTCAGCACGTTGTAGGTGTCGCCACCGGCGCCAACCTTGTGTGAATGCTCTGAAAAGCTAATCATTTGCACATCACAGCATCTTCTTCCTGTCGGTTCAATTTCGCGTCTGTAGCACGTCATCTTCGTGGTGTAGCAATTTTAATGGCCAGAAGTGTACATTTCACCTCGTCTTTCTTAAACGCCCGTATGGTTTTGAGTATAATTACCTTTGCTTAAAAAAATTGATGTCTTGAAGATTCTTGCCTTCCGTTGTTTAGCGTTCAGCTGTAGCAACAATTGCGGAGTTGGTTTCTTCTTTGTTGTGAAACACTTTTATTAATTTTGCCGTTTTATTGTCTTTAACTGTCTTCGTTTTCTCTTCAACTACAGCTGTGGTGGCTGATTTGGTACATATTCTATACATGTTTCCCTGGCCGATGTTTCTGAAATTGTAGTTAAGAAAACGTTTTAATTAGAAGAGCGACGTCTTTCTGCCGTAGAGCAGGTCTTCTGATGTTTCCTGGTCATTTTTAAATTATTAACAGAAGGTGAGATTGTTCATTAAAACCTGTAGGTTACAAGGTACTGTAATGTACCATTCATACCATGCCTTCATTGATCTCTATGCTACCTGGATGTTGAGCTTCAGTTGTCTGAGCGATCCAGCTATAGGTGTACACATTTCGTTTCTTGCCAAATTCAAATACGACTTCTATGAAGTAATACAAGAAAACGAAAACAGCCGCGGTGGAGTAGCCGAGTATTCGAGTGTCAGCTGCGGTGCTGGACGGACGTGTGGCGGCAACGCTGGCGTTCGGCAGGTAAACAACGGCTGTGTCGCTGTGTCTAAGGTTAGTCGCAAGCGCTCTGCTCTGCTAATTGTGGCTATGAATACTACGAATAAGAAGACAGAATGAACGCGATTAATATATTGAGGAAGGACACGATTAAATTTTCTTTCGACAGATGTCATGTTAGACCAAAAGCTTATGAAGTGAAACAATGGCTTATCGAAAAAATCATGATTAATGAGAGTGACGTAATTGGTGTTCATTTGTCCTTTGTTACGAACGCTGCTTTCGTGAAGCTGAAGAGTCCAGAATTATGTTGCTCAATAGTAGACAAATTTGGCGGACTTGCTAAGTTTCATCATTCAGACGGTAGTGTAAGTGACGTTCCAGTCTGTCACGCCGGATTAGGTATTCGGACAGTTCGTGTTTTCGAACTGCCCTTTGAAATGCCGGATGACGAAATACAAAAAGTTCTTAGACCCTACGGCAGAATAATTTCGATTATCGCTGAAAAATGGTCAGAGGCCTACATGTTCCCTGTGTTAAACGGCGTTCGTCAAGTAAAGATCGAACTTCATAAGCACATACCGTCTTACTTAAATATGCGCGGTTACCGTGCTTTACTAATATACGACGGACAGCCCAGAACGTGTGCTCTGTGTAATTCCACGGAGCACATTAGAAGCGAGTGTAGCAGGAGGCGCGTCCCGCAGCTGCCGGCTGCAGAGCACGCGGCGCCCGGCCAGGCAGTCGGCCTCAAGCGGACGTACGCTGCCGCCACGTACCCGCGTAGCGTAGGAAGTTGTTGCCGCACCGGCCGCACCAGGAAACTACGCAGAGCCGAGTCGCGCCGAGCAAGCGCGTTCTAGCGAGGCGAGCTACTCGGCCGCGGAAACGAACGAAATACCGCATCAGGGAGGAGCTTCACTGGATGTGCAGAAGACAACACCTGTCTCCACAGAATCTGAAAGTGGAAGCCGCTCTTCTGTTATTCAACACGAAGGCCAACTGACTTCCGAGGTAACTAGAATGAACATCGAGGACGTGACAGGCAGTCATATGGAGACAAATGAGACCCTACCGAAAACGACATCCGACATAGAAGCCCAAAGAGGATCTGGGAAAGAGAATCGAAGTACACAGGACAGCACAATTGAGGACCCTACACCTCGTAACATCACGCAGAAAGACCCAAATATGGAGGTGCAAAATGGAAATCCGAACAGGCTAACCGATAAGAAGAAGGAACAGGTGGCGACAGAGACATCGTCCACAGATTCTCAAGAGAAGTCACCTGCATCATCCAACGGGGGATCCCCAAAGCGCAGGAGAAATAAGAAGCGCAGGCTGGCTCATGAAGCCGCTGAGAGTATAGCCCCCATTTTGAAGGAAAAACTGATAACCTTTAAAGAACGCGACAAGCAGGTAACTGTTTCAGAAGCAGCAGTAACCTCCAAGGAACGTCCTACAGGAAGCGGAAGTGAAGCAACTGACAATACCATTGAGATGTCAGGACATGAACCCATGTCAAGTCAAGCTACCTCAGAGGTACGACTAGACTGGGCACAAGAATCAGACGAAGACATGGCAGATGAAGCAATACACGATGAAGATATTTTTTACTAAAAGAGTTGGAATGAAACCGCTCAGACAAGAAGCAAGAAGACAGATGACGGCGAAGGGGAGAAAAAAAAAGACAATGAATTGCCCTTATCGGACTTAGAAATTTAAATCACACCTAACTAATGGAACATGTTTATAATGTGACAACTCTTAACATCAACAAAATTCAGAATGAAACAAAAGTGGCTGCTCTTAAAGATTTTTTGTATCAATCCGAAACAGACATAGCATTATTGCAGGAGGTTAACATCAAAGATCTATACGTCGTTGGTTATCAAGCAATACTGAATATTGCACCTGAGAGTAGTTGTGGGACAGCTATCCTTACAAAGGACGGCATAGAGATGAAAGATGTCTGCCTTTTAGAATCTGGGCGGGGAATCAGATGCAAAATTTTTAATACTAATTTGGTAAATGTTTACGCACCATCGGGCAATAATGCGAGAGACGAAAGAGCAACATTTTACAAAAGTGACATTCTAGTTTTACTTAAAGACAATCCGGAAAATGTTTTAGTTGGCGGTGATTGGAATTGCGTGTTACATGAAAAGGACCAACGCCCAAACTTCAATAAATCTAAAGAACTTCAGGGCTTAGTTAGTGACATGAAATGGAAAGACGCATGGGAAATTAAGTATCCTACCCTCGTCAGGTTCACATACATTACTAGTAGATCCCAAAGCAGAATCGATAGAATTTACGTTTCTTCGAACTTTGACAATAAAAATTGCTGCAATTGAAGTTATACCAACTACCTTTTCCGACCATCTTGCAGTCAAATGCAGTGTTAAGTTACCGAAGCAGAAAACTTACTGGGGCCGACCATTGTGGAAACTGAACATAGGTATGCTGCTAGAGAATAACCTAAATGCACAAATAGAAGAAACCTGGCAGGCCTCTTTACGACAGCGCCATAAATACAGGTCAACTATACAATGGTGGGCTGCGGTTGCCAAGAAAAAATTGAGAGCTACCCTAATAGCGCATAGCAAAGAGAGAATGAGATGGACGAGACATACAACGGAATTTTATTATTGTTGTTTACGCGATCTCTATGAACAACCGATGACTAACGATATTTTCATAGAAATAAAGAGAATCAAAGCCAAGCTCATCAATATGAAGAGGTCCCAGCTAGAGGGCTTAAAAATTAGATCCCATGCACAAACCATTGTGGAAGAAGAAACCACCTCATAAGACACGAACAACGGAGGCGAAGAAATTTTATTGATCACATGCGGGCGGAGGATAAGAGAATCCTTACAAACCAAAAAGATATATTAGACGAGGTTTATCGATTCTACACTACACTTTACAGTGAACAACAGATAGATGAAGATACGACAAAGGAATTCTTAACAACATCTGGCCTTAAGAATACAAAAACGGAAGAGGACAATCGACACCTCCAGGCACAAATTACTCAAGAAGAAGTTTTCGGTGTACTCAAGTCATCGCCAACTAAAAAGTCACCCGGCCCCGATGGATTGCCCATAGAGTTTTACAGATCATACTGGCATGTCATAGGCAAAGCTTTCACTGAAATGATAAATGAAGTACTAAATGGGGAGGCTGTTCCTACAGATTTGAAGCAAAGCATCACAGTACTGATCCCAAAAGGCAGGAACTTGGGAATAAAAGATATCACCAAGATGAGACCAATAAGCTTACTCAATACTGATTATAAAATAACAGCTAGGGTAATTAAGGAGAGGATAACACCAATCCTACGGAGGATCGTTGGTGTTCATCAGACATGTCTCCCAGGACGAAGCATTTTTAAGACAGTCACTGAATACAGGGACATAGTCGCAATTTTCTCCAACTCTGCAGCACATGGTGGTCTAGTATTCATTGATTTTAATAAGGCCTTTGACAGAGTTCATCATGGGTATCTTTTTGAAACTTTGGCATTCATGGGCCTCAATGATAACAACGTGAAGGTTTTCAACAACATTTTAAAGGGAATGAAAACTAATGTATCTCTCAAGGTCATTATAGTAAGGATATTCACATAACGAGTGGAATCCCTCAAGGGAGCCCATTATCAATGCTGCTCTATGTAATCGCCTTGGAACCACTTTTAAGAAGGTTAGAAGATGTACTAGAGGGCATATCTCTTGCGGGACTGAAAACGGTTTGTAATGCATATGCCGATGATGTCGGTGTGCTGATTAGAAGTAACGATGACGCCACAAGAATGACAGAGAATGTAACCATGTACTGTAAAGCAACGGGCGCAAAAGTAAATGACACAAAGAGTGCTTTTTTAAAACTGAACGGAATGGCCAACGTAAATATTGCTTGGGCAAAATGCGTTGAGCAACACACTGCCTTGGGTCTCACCCTCCATAGGTGTCCTCTTCGAACTATAGCTTCCAATTGGAAAAAAATTTTGGACAATATTCGTGGCTCCCTCTTTTTAAATTATTTGAGGGACCTAAACATTAAGCAAAGAATTAAGATCATTAATTGTGCAGTTTTATCAAAAGCTACTTACATTGGGCAAATTTTGCCAATACCTAAAGAAGTTGCAAAAGCTATCACGGCAACGGTTTGCCGATACCTCTGGCAAGGTCATATATTTCGAGTAGCTGCTGGAACAGTGACTCTAACTACCGTAGAGGGGGGACTTGGATTGTCAGATATTTTAAAGAAAACCAATGTTCTGTTTATAAAGAGGTCGTTGCAACTTATTGAAATGTATCCAAACAGTGTAACTTCTAAATTATTCAAACTTTTTGAGCCTAACAGCCTTCGGCCACCGATCGACATCAGAGTAATAAACTACAAATTGAAGCACATTCGACACTTTTATTTCGAACTAAGTTACATGCAATGCCTTGTACAGGATATCAACAAGAGGAACTGCAAATACATGCTGAAAAAAATAAAATCACAGGACAACCCGAATAAGATGGAATTAAAGTACCCTCACAGAAAATGGAAAAATATTTGGCAAAATATAAATAACAAAATACTTTCATCAGAAGTACAGTCGACATGGTACAAAGTTGTAAATAATATAATTAGCACTAACGAGAAATTATATTTAATAGGACGCAGTGACACAAACAAATGCCGTAAATGCAATAGGACTGACACGTTAGATCATCGTTTCGTTTGTCAGGGGTACAGTTACTTATGGCAAGAAGTTAAAATGCAAGTTGCCTTTCTCAGACGTCATGATGGGAGAGACATCAACCCAAATATAATATTCTTCCCGGAAGAAGTTTTTTTTTCCATCTCAGAAAAATAATGCCATCTTATGGTTAATCGGAAATTACGTTAACTACATTATAAATAAAAATGGGAATGACAGTCTATTGGAATACAGAGAATATTTACGATCAGAATACTATAAAATATACCAGAGTAAAAATCAAATAAAAACGTTTGGTAACATGCTGAGTGCAAGCAGTGGGATAGATGGTAGATGCATGCTAAAGTAGGGGACAGCTGCTGGGGGTGAAGTACGGTGGGGACTTGGTGGGCCCCGTGGCCGCTACGGTAGCCGTGAAGGCCTCAGCAGAACCCTGCAACAGCATGCCAGTGACGACGAAGAAATTCACAGTTTGATACCAAAGGACCAATACTCATTCTCAATGTGAAAGTACTTACTAAGATATAAAGTAAAGAAAAATTCGTACAGATTAAATGGTGATGTAATTCATTTACTCACTGAAAAAAGGGCGAGAAAAAAAGGTAAATGCCCTATGAAATTTGCTTTTGTTCTGTATGCAGAAGTTATGATTCAAAAATGAAACGCCCTAGAAGAGGGATTCATCTTTTAGTAATTTTTTCTTTCATAATCTAGTACAATTTCACAAAGAGGACCTTTTTTTTCCAAATTGTTAAGGAAGAAATGTTGATAAAAAGAAAGTAATTTCAAAAATATACATATAAAACAAAAAGACATTCACAAAAAGGTACTTTTCTGAACCGAGGGTTTCACAGCTATGAGAAGACGCAATAGGGCTGACGATGAATGCTGAAGAACGAAACTAATCAGGACAATCCAAAGATAGCGGAACAACCTGCATTTGGCAGCAATCTACGAGAAGACGAACTTTGAAGCCTTAGAGTGCAGTAGTGCCTCGACACAATTCATCAATTTTCACAGTATCCAACAGGTTGATAACGAAATCAGGAAAAGGAACCAATAATCATGAACACAAATTTATTTTATTTTACATTGATTTACATTCTGTAATATAGCTATGAAGCTCTAGAGAACAAAAATTTTACAACAGGCTGAAGTAAGCCTGCGCCGATGAAGGCGAAATATGGCGAGCGCAAGGACGGGCTAGAAGGGGAAGATGGAGGCCAAAAAAAAAAAAAAAAAAAAAAAAAAAAAAAAAAAAAAAAAAAAAGCGATCTAAGGCGCCTCGCTGCGGAGCGTGGGGTTCCTCGCCGTCGGAGGTTCGAGTCCTCCCTGGGGCATGGGCGTGTGTGTGTTTGTCCTTAGGTTAGTTTACCTTAGTTTAAAAAGTTTGTAAGCTACGGATGATGACCACGCAGTTTGGTCCGATAGATTCACAAACATTTGAACATTTGAAAAGAAAACACGTTTCGACTCCGCTTCCAAATTAGGCTATTACATCGCGTATTGACACTAATTTCAAAAGAAGAGGTAAACAAGCATTATTTGTCGCGTAATAACTGATGGAAATTCGTATGCCAAATTTAAACATGGCGGACAACGCGAAAACGTATGAAAAACATATGATGTGCAGGCACGCTGTAGTTATATCACAGTCGCAACACTCACTGCTGTGAATCTTGTTAACAACTGACAATTGCAACGACACTAGCTCTCCTAGTGGCGGGCGTGGTGCCGTAAGAGAAATGTTTGTTTGTAAATCTTTTCTACGTAATTAACCAAATAGTTTCTGTAATTTTTGCGTTCCAAACATTAGTAAAATATCGAGAAACATAAATAATCGTGAAACAAATGTAAAAACAGCCGAATTTTCCTGAAACAGTGACATAAACAACAACTCACACTCTCAAGGAAATACTTTGTGTATATTTTACAGCCTGCTGCGCTGAAAGTAAGACAAAATAAACAGACAAAAAATATTAATTCCTGTTGTGGTCTGTTCCTATATGACAGGAAAGTTCTGTGACGTGTAAAATTCGATATGGAGTCTAATGATTCGAACATTTTTACATTTCAGTCGTCTTTTTTTACAAACCCGCATACGTTTGAGTATAATTACATTCATTATAAAACGAATGTCTTGGAGATTCTTGCCGTTTGTGGTTCAGATGTAATAACAATTGTGGAATTGGTTTCTGCTTTGTTAGGAAACTGTAATTTTGCTTTCGACGTTTTATTGGGACTTTTTTGAGGATTTCTCTTCAGCTATAGCTGTAGTGTCTGATCTGGTGCATTAAATAATGTAAGTAATGCATTCCATATAAATTTCTTATGTTCAACAGTTACTGATTTGAATGGAATTGTAGTGAAGAAATACTGACGTTTCTGAGTAGAAAGCCGACGTCTTTCTGTAGATGGTTGGATATTCTGTTGTTTATTAACAATTTTCGTCCTTAATAGAAACTGAAATTCTTGATTAAAAAGTCGTAGATTTCAAGATAATCTCTGTATATAAAAATGTTGTGTTGGTTTGTGTGTGTTTCAAAATTTCAAAAAGTTCCACACCGATTGAGTTCCAAATTTGTCACAACGTTGCACTTTAACACAGGAAGGTTCTTAGACACCTATTTGTTTAATATATTACTCATAACCTATATATATATATATATATATATATATATATATATATATATATATATATATATATATATATATGTCACCTTTGCGATTTTGGCCCTCAACGTTCCCACACTGTAAAATTTATGTAAATTCGGATGTGATATATATTTAAATAACAGGTATGTAAAAACATTCGCGTAATCCAGTAGTACGTTGTGTGAATATTTCAAAACATTCGGTCAAGAACTTTCGGTGATATATGATTTTGAACATAAGACTAAACATCGTACTAAGTTAGATTTCTAAGACGAGATACAGGAAGGGTAGGCAATGACGAAGAAGGGGGGGGGGGGGGGAATATACACGTACTTTTATAACTGTAACCAAGACTCTAAATACCAACTTTTGTAGTTCAGGTTTCAAAACTGACTTAATAGTAGCATTTTTCAAAAATCTTTTCATTCCCAATTTCACCCCCTTAAAGGCTGATTTCCAGAAAAAGCTGAAAGAGGCCTTTTTTAAATTCTAACCAAGAATCCGTATACCAATTTATGTACGTCCAGCATCAACATTGACTGGATAACAGCGTATTTTCAAAAAACATTTCATCCCCTATTTCACCCCGTTAGAGACGGAATATCGAAAAATCGCTTCTTAAACGTGTAAGATGAACCCCCTCTGCAAATTTCAAGTTTGTATCTTTAGTGGTTTTGGCTGCGCGATGATGAGTTATTTATTGAATCTGTCAGTCAGCCAGTCTCTCGGAACATTGCCTTTTATTTATAAATCTTATGCGTTGCAAGCTGTTGTCATCTCTTGAAGGTAGTCTATGCAGTGTTCAGTGTTTGTTGTTGTTGTGGTCTTCAGTCCGGAGACTGGTTTGATGCAGCTCTCCACCCTACTCTATCCTGAGCAAGCCTTTTCATCTCCTCATAGAACGGCAACCCACACCTACTTGAATCTGCTTACTATACGCGTCTCTCGGTCTCCCTCTGCGATTTTTATCCCATACACTTCCCTCCAATGCTAAATTTACGATTCCCCGATCTCTAAGAATGTGTCCTACCAAGCGATACCTTCCTTTGGTCAGAGTATGCCAAATATTCCTTTTCTCACCAATTCTGTTCAGTACCTCTTCATTAGTTATGCGATCTACCCACCTAATCTTCAGCATTCTTCTGTAGCACCACATTTCAAAATCCTCTATTCTATTCCTGTCCACACTGATTATCATCCATGTTTCACTCCCGTACAAAGCAACACTCCACACAAATGCCTTCAGAAAAGACTTCCTTACCCTTAAATTAATATTCGATGTTAGCAAATTTCTCTTTTTCGAAAATGCTTTCTTCCCATTGCTATTCTGCATTTTATATCCTCTGTACTGCGACCATCGCATGTTATTTTACTATCCAAGTAACAAAACTCATCTACCACCTTCATTGTTTCGTTACCTAATCTAATTCCTTCAGCATCGCCTGATTTTCTAAGACCGCATTCCATTATTTTTGTTTTGCTCTTGTTAATGTTCATTTTATATGCTCTCTTCAACACGCTGTCCATTCCATTCAACTGCTCTTCCAGGACCTTGTCTCTGACAGAATTACAATGTCATCAGCAAAACGCAATGTTTTTATTTCTTCGCCCTGAATTTTAATCCCTATTCCTTGCTTTCCTTTACCGCCTGCTCGATGTACAAATTGAATAACATCGGAGAAAGGCTACAACCCTATCTTACTCCCTTCCCAACTGATGCTTCCCTTTCATGCCCTTCGAGTCTAATAACTGCGGTCTGGCTTTTGTACAAGTTGTAAATAACTCTCCTTTCCCTGTGTTTTACCCCTGCTGACTTGAGAATTTGAAAGAGTGTATTCCAGTCAACATTGTCAAATGCTTTCTCCAAATCTACAAAAGCTAAAAATGTAGGTTTGCCTTTCCTTAATCTATCTTTTAAGATTATTATGAAGCGGAGCGCAGCGGATTCGCTTACTAAGTCGGACGACTGGGAGGACGTTAGCAGCCCCCTATAGTGCAAAGAATCATTGCTGATACTGGATAACATAAATGTCAGGGATATGGACACACAGATATAATTTCGTCATCCTTACAATCTTGAGGCAATGATTAGGCTAAATTTATTCCAAGGCTGCGGCGCAGCTTGCCAATTTTGGCAACGGAATGTTCATCTCGTGTGGATAATTAATTTTCTTTCAAGACAACCTTTCAACCGGAGCGCAAGCACAGACTCAGTTATCTGTTAAATTGTCAGCACAAAACCATGTTCCTTTCAGTCTCTGTTATTGGTTGCTCGGCTAAATTTTACTTCCGGTGTCGGCAGCGGAGAGTAGTAATGTTGCCAAAGAAATCTTCAGTTTAGATGACGTATAATTGATTTATTGACAGTGGTTCGTACTAGAGCTCCTGAAAACACAGGCTGGCGCGTCCGCCATTTTCATTCCTGCGAATGCTAAACACAGCACGCAGCTTATACCAACACTGTCGTTTTATTTTGCTCCGCATAGAGCCTTAGATCGTGCTACTTTGAGCTTGCATTCCGCTCTTGTTTTCATCGATATGTGGATTAGACACAAAAATCTCTCGTTTTCTTTACTTATTGCTGCTTCTGTCCAGATACAGAAAAAAGAGCAATAAACATATATTTCTGTGATAAACATCGCGTATTACGTTTAATGTTGCCGAAACTGGTCATCTAGCTAAAAATTTTAACGATCTTGGATTTTATTTGAATAATGACTGTCAATATGCTAGGTTTGTTTGCCGTCTTGCAGTAAGTGTTTGTTGTCTGCTGTGACAAATTCTCCACATCGGATTTTTGTACTCAAATTGCTGAAAGTACTTGTATTATCTTACAGAGAAGGTTTCAGAATGTATTACAAACACTAAAAATAAAAAGAATATTAGTGTACAGGATCTATTGTTTACGGTCGTAGACTCACACGGTGCCGACGTTGGCAACAACCTTTGAATGCTATTTGAAAACCTAATCGTATAGAATGTGTTGATCATCAAATAAATAAATAATTCTATTCCTTCTCTAAGGTAGACAGGTTTTCGTATGCAACAGTACCCTTGTCTTGTCAGTAATTTCATAAACCTTATAAAGCAAACATTTCGTTGCCAACATTAGCACACTACGCCGCCGTAGCCGTAAGTAAAATTTACCCAGTATTCTTTGCCAGTTATGTTGCAGCTTCTTATAGATAAGCGTCAATATTGGCATTTACTAATAATAAATTGAATTCAGGGTGTATTTTGTGATACAAAATCAGGTACTATTCTTTCAAAATGCATAGTACAAGTTATTACGCTAAAACTTCGAAATACCACAAATTGCATTCAACAGTCGTTGCCTGTATCAGTACCGTACGCTGCCACAGCCGTAACTAGACTTTTTGCCCAATATTTATATATTTTCCGTTTTAGTGTTTGTAATACTTTCTTGCAATAACGTAACAGAAGTATCTTCAACAATTTGTGCAATGTCAGTACAAAACTTTTTGATGAGGCGTATTTCGCAATATACTATATAAGACACACATATTGTGCTCTAAAAACAGTATGTTCTGGGATGCTTTGCTGTAATATGAGATTTTGCGGCTGCTAATTTCCTACAGGCAGCTTCTTTGTTAAGAGGTAGTACTTTCAGAAGAGCTAAACAAAACAGTAAATTCAAATATCACAAAAGATTTTTACTATTAAATATTGCTTCAAGTCATAACAATAACTATTTACTTACAGTTTTTGCGCCGACTTTTAATGATCCATTTTTTCTTAGAATCTCTAGGGAAACTAAACGTTATGTAGTCACCTGTGGAATGATTTGAGCAGTTTATGGCAACACAACCACCCGTAATGTCGTGCTGAAGTGCCGTGACGCAAATCCTGTAGCACCCGTGGCCGACGAAAACGACAGGCCGCGGCGCGTGCGTCATCCGCCTACCGTCACGTGACCAAGTTAGGCCGAGCTGCGCTACAATGTCTACAAACCTTCAGCAAGACAGGCAGGATTACTCACTGCTTTAACTTCTTGTAATCGTAAATTAATAAAGGTTTCCGAATTGCTTCTTGTGTTTTACTGTGTAAGGTCAGTAGCAAGATAAATTGCTAAGGAACTTTATAATGTAAATAGACGCAAGTTCGGGAAAAAACCGGATGGGCGCACGTTTTCATAAGCATTAGTTGGAAAGAAGCGTTTGTAATACACTTTATATTCGAGAGAAGACGCTCAAAAGATAAAGAATTTCTTTTAGGTTACTTACTGCTCTCTTTTTTTAAAGGATACATTCCGCTTCACATTTATTGGAGCCGTTTTTACCAGTTAATGTATTATGCTTAAAACAGATTAAACTCGCCCTCGCCTCATACAATACGATAGTTGCCACGTTTTTGAAGTCTGCACATTTTCTGGCGAATTCCATGCACAGGACAGTTTCTCAGCAGCACAGTAAATCCACGAATAATCATTACCGAAACTAAGATCTCTCCTACACTTTACACACACACGCACAGAGAGAGAGAGAGAGATCAATTAACAGTCAAAATAAAATAACCTTATATCAGTCCTGAACCTAAACAAAGCTGCATGACAAGGGATTTTGTGGTCAGCCAACACATTGCTGCTACAACCGGCCACCACACAAACTAGACTGCCACTCAGTACCACAGTAGATGAATTAAATACTTGTTCCACTGATCATGTATACCAAATTTTATGATGTAAAAGGTGACAGTTTTTACAAGGTATCTTTCTATGCCAGAGTTATATTTAACCTATAATAGGTAAATTCCTCCTTCCTGCTAATGTTGCAGCTATGAACATTTCTTTTTCTTTTAAGTTTGGTTATTAATATTAAATTTATACATTACAATGATCCCTAGTCACTTAAATGTCTTTGGGATGATCTTGGTGGTCTTCAGCAATCAATCTGATTACACACTTTTTGTGGAATGAGTACTTACTTACCTAATGATGATTTATCCCAAAATATGCCATATGTATGCCCTGTATGAAAATAGGCATAGTAAGCTAATTTACAGTGACGTTTAGCAGCAAAATGTGCAATAAGCGACAGCATAAGTAACTAAACTCTAAAAATTTCAGCAAATCATCAATGTGTTTCTTCCAAGTCAGTTTCTCCTTATTGCACACACCTAAAACTTTTGATTATCTTAACTACAGAATTCTCTTCAAAGTCTATATTTATTTAATGATGTCATATCATCTACTTTATGGAAAATTATGTATTGTGCTTATCAAAATTGGAGGAGTCATTTGCAGAGACCCACTTAACATTTATCTAAAAGACATTGCTTACAATCATCAGTTAAATCTTTTCAGGTTAAAATTTACTTATGGTAGCCTGCTATGTAGGCCTAATGTGCTAATGTTGGCAACAAAGTTTCACTTTATGAGGATAAGTAACAGGATAACTTAACTTACTTACTGGAGAAGGGTACATACAAGAACCTGTCAACAATACAGTAGGAACAGCATTAATTATTACTTCATAGTCAACACACAGGATTATTCCTGTAATTCTGTGACTGGGTTTTCAGAGCATTCAACCATAATTTTCACTATGAGCACACTATGCTGCCAGCATCAGAAGTAAAATTTTACCCTTGTTTGCCATGATCTATAGAAAGTTGAATGAAGGGAAAATCTGTAACTTCAGAAACTATCACTCTTCAGCATGTTACAAAAGACTTTGTAAATAAAGAACACAATGTTTGGAGATTATTCCAGGTTCAACTCAATTTCAATATAGTCAAGAACAGAGGACAGTATAGGCCTACATCTTTGTTTCTGATTTCCTTATTTGAAAATAGGGTAGGAATATATCATCAATGAAAAAAAAAAAAAAAATGGCATAACTGAACACTGGGATACCACCCGTCAGCTTTGAGCCATGAAGTTATCCTTTATACGGATTTTTTGACACGCTGATATCTTCATATTTCTGTATTGTAGATAATAAATAAACTGTAGTTAACCTTGTACCATCAATCACAGGTCAAAGCTGACAGGTGGTATCCCTATCTTCAGGTGAGCCAAAATCATCACACTGCTGGTTAGACATATGAATTTATTAAAGAAAATATGGTAACTATGCACAAACATACTGCAACAATTACATATCTAGGCCTACTTGGCCATACTACTCTTAATTTTTTTGACTTTCCTTGATTTTTCTTTAAAATCTGAGCCTTTGTCATTACACAATTTTTCATAATTATTTAAAAGAATTTTGCATGTACACTGAGATATATATTCTAATTTACATAATAGGGTGTTGTAATGCACACAACTACACTTGACATCAATGACTCTGGAGTTAACTAGTCTTTTAAAGCTTAGCTTATGAGCAACTGAAAGCTGCTTTCCACACTCCATAAATGACTGTAGGTGTTTTTCAAGTAATAAAGATATTGTGTGCCACACCAGAGCTACAGTAAAGACTGCCTCCTCAGAAGGCAAGGTTAGTCTGCCTCTGTTCAAGTCTTTCACAAAATCATAAGAATGGTCCACATCAACCTCCTCATTCAACTGCAACCATGCAGTGCATGTACTACACTTACACTTCTATAAAACTTTCATGACAGTGTAACCACCAATGTAAGTTAGAATCGGTAATGTGTCAGAAGGTATGTCATCTATGCTGAAGCTTACATTCATAACATCAGAAAACACATGTAAATCAATATTTTCCTCTTTACCATTACTCTGATGAACAGAAATTAAAGTTTTCAAGTGAACATTTGCATTGTTAGCAGCAAACAGTACATCATTCTTAAATCTAAGCTTCCTCTCATTTTCTAAGACCTGAATGTAGCTAATATAATAATTTGCACCACTCAGCTGCCGATAAGATCCAAACCGACTCTCCAAATTATCAGATTGAAATTTGCCTAGAAGAATATAATCCATCTGGTATTTTTCAAATAAGTAGGGAATTACTTCAATGAAGGATTCAGTAGTCAAAATTAAAGACTGAAATGTTTGTGCTGTTAAGGCAACATTTGATGGAACAGACAGTCTCCAGATCTTCAGCCAATGAAGCATATCTTTTAAAAATTTCAACTGATTAACAGAAGACACTTTTACAGCTTCCCTATAGGGATCATTAAACCTTTGTGCTTCAAATACACTTTTTGTATTAACAATTTTCCACCAATTTACAATAATTTGAAGAAATATAGTGGTCTGATTTATGTCTTCAGAAAGGACAGGAAGGTCTTTAGTTGCATGTTTAAGTGCTACAACATTATTATCATTGAACATCCTGAGAGCTAATTTAACATTTTGTTTTTGTATGGATGAAGGATACAAAACCTTGGCTGAAAGTGTGTGGCCATATTTAACCAATGAGTTTTTTCCTTTCTCATACAAAAGTTCCAGATGCTTGTATTGTGCGGACAACATGAGAGAGTGGTTGGACATATCCGGAAAATGCAGAGTCTTGTTGATGTTTCTCTTTGTTTTCCAGTTATTTCTAATTGATTTCAAGATATGAACAGTGTCAAACATAAAGAACAACTTCCTAGAAGAATCTAGGGGATGGACAATGCTAGATTGCAGGATTTTATTAGGACCAAAGAGTTCATATGCTTTTCTGTTCACATTATTGTTATCAGCTATGATGCTGACAACTTTGAACCCTGTACTTTCTACCATGGCCATAACTTTTTCTGTTAACAACTTTAACTGTTCAGCTGTCATATTGACAACTGGTATAATAGCTACAACATCAACATATTTAGACATCAGAGATGAAACCATAAATACTTGGGCTGTCTTGGCACATGTTTCAGCATCAAAAACACTACTTCCATATATTTCACCACACTTGAAAGAAATCTGTGGTTGAACATAAAATCTCATCCATCAAGAGGGAAACTAACAATTCATGTGGCTTTAAATAACTGACTCGGTTTTTCAGATACAAGGAACTTTCCAATTGTGAGCTGACAAGCTGATAATTGCAGATAAGTTTCTGTAATGTACGTGGGTGTGGAAGAAAAACAACATCACATTTACGGAGAGCATTATAGGCAGAAACAGAATGAACATATAAACAACAAGAAAGTATCATGGTTCTGTTGCCATAATACCTGTTATTTTTTGGTGTTTGTGATAGCTGAAGTTGTTCTACACAAAATTTTAAAAACTCATTCTCTTCATAATTTGATGTAGTTTTAAGACACTGGATAGCACACTGTAACTTACTTTTTTGATTCGGAACAATTTTCTTCTTCTCTATTTCTAACATAATACTATCTAAAGTGTTTACAGAATTAAGTCTCCCTGAATTATCTGCAGAGACCATGACAACAATTTTATTATCACCATCACATACATTTACACTGTAACTCAGATCGTAGTTTACAGTTATGAAAGAAGTGACACATGGAACTCCCCTGTCAAGTGTCAGGTAAGAAAGATGCATTTTGTTGTCATCTTTCATCACAGACCACTTACTGCTGTTAATGTTCCTGCTTTCTAAGACAGAAGTTAGGTCACTCAGACTTATCAGTGAATCCTTCTGTACATAGCTTTTATGGGTTTCAATACTTTCATGAATAGCCTTCTCCAAGTTTTCTTCTTCTTCATCTGCAAGACGTTTTATTTTAGGCACAGGTTTCGAGCAGTATGATGGTGTGTTTGGAAATATAGTGGGCACAGCATCATCTGTTAACTTAGGGATTACCCTTGGAAAAACTTTTAACACTCCCTTGTCCATAATTTTGTCCACTCGAATAACGTAGGACTCGTCGAAATGTTTTACACATACACCTGGTTGTTTCACATTGGAAAAATACGTTGGAATATGCCTAAGCCACACATTACGACGATTCTCATCAGATGGCAAAGAAAAAATTGTTGTTCTTTCCGTTTCTGTTTTGTAATTGGATTTACATCCAAATACACTGCACTTGCGTGGCATTTCAATATTTCTCCAAATCTAGAAGTAAAAGAGGACGGATATTAACACCCTGCAAAGTAACTACCGTACCACGACTTTACATGGTAGACTTATCTTACTACTGCATCAGACTGCATAAGCGAAACTAAATGAAAATCGTTCTAACATTACTTACCTCGTATGTACAAATAAATCCTTTTTCCCTTATGAGTACGGCAATTTTCTTCGACTTGCATGCACTCTCAAAAACACCTCACCACTGATCAGCACTGAACATTAAAACAAAGCACGTGCCTACATTTCATATTTCCGAGTATCTTATTAGCACGTATTTCCTACGTATCTTATATGTTGGTTGAGAAATTTTGTTGTCAAACAATTTCAGAAGAAGTATCTCACATTGCAAGCGCAATTCACTGAAAACTGCCACAAGAAAACACTTTGTATTCACGCTGAGCTACAACCACAACACAAGACATGACTGATCTCGAGCACTGCGAGACCGGCCCTGGTTGGTGACGTCACGAATACGGGCCGCGGCCTGTCTTTTTCGTCGGCCACGTATAGCACCGCAGTGTGTTTGACTTACGAGCCACGAGAATGAAAATGGCGGATGCGTCAGCTCATATTTATAGGAGCCTTAGTTCGTACAGGAACGTATTCATGACAGAACAGAACTGCATTAAATGGTTATTTTATGGTAAAAAAAAGATTCATTCGAAATATTCATTCTGATAAGGATCTCCTTCGAATTACCATTGCATTATCTATACTAATAATAAATCTGTAAATGTAGGCCTGTCGCTGTTCCCTTCAATCTTCAAAACTACAGGACGAATCTTCATGCGGTTTTCACAGGAAACAAGAGAAAAGTTTGGATCAACATATAAGCATAATTTTATCAAAATCGGATCTTGGAAACAGAAGATATCATAATTTTAAGTGTTTTCAGTAACCGTTGTGTCTGTTTTTCAACTATTAAAAACCTGTTATCTCCAAAATTACTTCACAAATTTGCGTGGGATTTTTACAGGTAACTTGAGCGTAACTGGATAATATATAGACTTCGTTTCATAACAGTCGGATCACGGAAAAAAAGAATATCGCAATTTTCAATTTTTGTATCTATGTCCGTTATGTCTGTCTGTCTCTTTGAACACGTATATCTCCAAAACTACTTGACGAATTTTCATGGGGTTTTCACACGTAACTTTAGAACATCGTGCGGTTACATAAAGACTTCAATAACTAAAATCGGATCACAAAAAATAAAGATATCATAATTTAATCATTTGCTTAAAAGCCATCGTATATGTCTATTTGTTGAAGGTAATCTCCAAAAGTACTACACGAACTTTCATGGGTTTCCACAGGTAAATTGAAAATAGTTTGGAAAGTAACATAGGCTTAATTTCATCAAAATCTGATCAGAGGAAGGAATGATGTCGTAATTTGAAGTTTTTGTGTATACTATAAGTATGGTGTAGTACAGCAAATCTCCAAGAGTACTACACGAACTTTCGTGGGGTTTCATAGGTCAACTAAGAGTACCTTGGGGCAACACATAAGCTTTATTTCATTAAAAACGGATCAGGGGAAGAAAAGATATCGTAATTTGTAATTTCTGGTGTATGCTATGCTTGAATTGCAGCGTAGTACAACAAAGATCCAATAGAGGCGCTGTTATTGACATCGTATACCAAATAACTAATAGATGGCGCTGCTGCGTTGTTTATTCTCATAACTGAAGTGAAATACACTGAAACAAGGGCTATGATTTTCCTTACGACAGTGGTGTAGTGTATTGATGTTGGTAAAGGCCGTTGAATTCTTTTTGAAAACTCAGTGACGTACAATGAGAGGAATAATTCTTAGTGTTGATGATGAAATAAATAATTAATGTTGTTCCGATCAGTAAATTAATGATTCCACTAAAGAGACTATTTCGTTGCCAACGTTAACATACTAAACCGCTGCCACTGCAAGTAAAATTTAACCCAGGTACGACACAAAAAAATCATTTTTTTACTAGCTGTATCCCGTATGCCTTGCAATGCCATGGAAAGAAAAAAAAGTGTTATATCCGCGGGTATCATTTGAATTTAAAACATAACGACATTCTTTCGCGTCTATCGATGCTCTAATTTACATAAGAATTCTTTGCAAGGAAAATGGAATTTATGTAGTACCCTTTCCCACATTACATTTTTCGAATGAATGTTTGTAAAGTCTATGGGACTTAACTACGGGGTCATCAGTCCCTAAACTTACAAACTACTTATGAACTATTTACGAACTAGGACGGCACAAATATCCATGCCCGAGGGGGGATTCGAACCCCCGACCGTAGTGGCCGTGCAGACCATGACTGGAGCGCCTTAGTCTCCTCGGCCACCGCGGCCGGCACATTTTTCGTCCGTTCTAATACGCCACAGTACAGGAAAGGATAAAGTGAGGCGACATTACTTATATATAGTACACCAAATAAATAATTATGCCGTTGCTGCGTTTTTTTTTTTTTTTTCATTCTCATAACTATGGTGTAATACACTACAAGAAGGGGTACAATTTTACTTCCAGCGACGGCGTTGTGCGCTGATGTTGGCAACGGTCGTTGAATGCTTTTTTCAAAAACCAGTCACGATATGTTCACGATGAAATAAATAATTTATGCTGTTCTGGTCAGTAAATTAATCATCCTCCTAAAGCGAATAGTTCGTTGCAAACGATAGCAAACTAAATTGCTAAGTTTAGCCCAGGTAGCACACAAAAAAAATTTTTTTTTTATCTTCCTAGCTGTAACGCATATGCTCTACGATGTCATGGAAAGAAAAGAAGTGCACCTTCGACGGTTATAACCACTAAATTATATAGTATAAATATCGATGGAGTTAACATTGGCTTCTGTGCATCTTCTCAACATTAATCCAGAATTACCAAGTGATCCTGAGACAAATCCACTCTTTACACACATTTATTTGCTGTTAGGATTGGTTTGTACAACCTCCTTGGGTTGTAACGCATTGACTGCAAAGAAACCCCCACCTCCTTTTCGCAGAGCAACCACGTAACTTGAAATAGTATCTAAATAAATGTGTCACAGAAGCAACAAGAAAGTTGCGAAAGCGTCGCTAAAAGGACCATTTACACATAGACATCCATCTTAACTGAACAAAAAAGGACCAAGATGGAGTAATCGATTAGTAGATTTTGCCCAATATCAGATGATATTTCCACCTTAATGTTGAGGACAGAAAATCTGTGCAGCTGAATGCTCACTCTACAGATATTTCTGCTCTTGCCTGCCACTAGAGATAAAATATACTCACGCGAGCGACAAACTCATCAGAAACCTCCCTGCTTTCATAATTGTTCGGTACAATATTGTGATTAAAATTTGTAAGAACCTACTTTTGGTGCGGACTACATTAAGATAGAGAAAGGCGTCTTCTTTTGCAGACACAATTGTACTTAGAGTTATAATCCGACTTCTGAATATATAGTTCTATTACACAAGATCGATTTCAACTGTGTGCTTTACGAAGTAATCACTGCAGGACGTGAGGACATGTATTAGCTGAAAGAGTGGCCGTTGCTGCTATCACAGTCAAGATAATTCGCTGGAAATACTACTATATTCAATGGAAAGTTCGATACAGACGATCAGCTGACGCCATTCCTTCAAGACTTACTTTATCGCACATTGACACCGCCATGACGTCTCATTTAAACAGACATGAACAGCTCTGTTAATTGAATTACCAGACTTTCAGTAGTCGTCGACTTTTCAATAATATGGAGCACTGCATACAGAATAACTACATTGTCCCCAGTGCAACACTGCAACATTCTAATACTTCAGCGTACACTCACTGTGGGAGATAAAAAGATTAGTACTACACCATAGAACCAATACAAGGCGCTGTTATTATTATTACTATTTCTCATCTCAACGATAGAAGTGTTTTCAGAAGTTTATGCCAGACAGACAATTACACACCTCAGTCTTAACTTTATGAACACAAACTAACAATGAATTTACATCGTTCCGGAGTACGGACTAAAATTAATTTCACTTTTTTTTATGAAAAACTTTATGAACTTTCATCGTTTTCGACAATGACTTCTACTTAAATTTGACATCTTGGCAAGGAGAACTGAGTTTATTGACAGAGCTATCAAACAAAGATTCTGTTTTTGCTGACCTACGTCTGGAACCCTAAAAAAATCGTGATAAACACAGGTCCCTCAGTAACAACCGTTGCGAAGCACGGGCATATAAGCTAGTAAAAAATAACATTCCCGAGTAACTTTCGGGAACCAGGTTCTTTATAATAATGTTTGCAATTGAAGTAGCCGGCCGCTAACGATATATATCGAATGTGCGCTTTATAATCCCTGACGACAAAAAATGGACATTTTCATCGAAGAATTAATTGGAAATGTAGGCGGTTATTTTACTTATGGCAGCTGCGGCATTCCGTGTTAATGTAATATTTCATAGTAAACGCGGAACATTATTAGCCTCATTGTATATAACTGAGTTTTCAAAGAGCAGTCAAGAGATTTTGGCAACATCAGCCGTTTCCGCGAGTGAAATTTTACCGAAATCATACAGATACATCAACATGAAAAATGATTTGTCGATTTTCGATTATAATTTTACAAGGACGTCAATAATACTTACACAATTCAAAAGGAGCTTTGCCATAGAAGCGTGCAAGACAAAAATCATGTGTATATGTAGCCATTAAGAAAGAAAAAAGGAAGCAGATGTTTTCATATCTATATCTCTGATCATGCTTTAAATTCTCCAGCTGCCAAATACGCGAGAGTCGAAAATTGAGGTGGTACCAACTTCTGCCTTGCGTACTGGTCAAGTGCTATGGTAAAAATGCGACACTAAAATAACAACTTTTCATGGAAACGTATTTTACATACGCTTATGTTTAATGGTTAATTTCCAGTGAGATAGATCATGATGTAAAGCAGTCAACAATCCGAAGATTGGTTTGAACACCACAGTGCTTTACTAGGCATGGTCCTGTTTTGGAGGTGGTATACCGTAGCCTTCCTCCGACCTTCGAACTGACTTACCCAGCCAGTTATAGGGGGACCTACAGTTTAACGTGGGTTCCGATCCACGGTGCTACTCGGTATTTTTCACTTGAGCAATACTGCCAGAGGTGAAAGAAGTGGAAAGTGACAGATAAAATCCTAGGAACCTGGCGGGGATCGAACCCGCGACCTTTGGATTTGTAGTCTGGCACTCTACCACTGTGCACAGATCATGATATTAGCAATGGAAATCAAAACACCATAGAAAGTAACTCTGAACAAAACGTTGTTGATGTGCGTCGTTATTTCATTTTATTTTATGTAACAGTAATTTTGTGATGGTTTCCAGCGATTAACACATAATTTCAAGCAATTCCCTAATTTTTAATTTTCGACGAGCGAAAGACGAGACGTGCATAGAGATAGCTGGAGAAGGAGATTGCAGATGGATGGAAGGAAAGGGAGTGATGAACAGAGGTCAGTGATTAGATGGAGGATGAAGAGGTGGATAGTGGCGAAGCAGGAAACAGACATAACGGATGGGAAACAGATGGAAAGAAAGTAGAAAACAATAGCCTTTTATTAAGATGGTCCAGAGTCGGTAAACTGACCGGTATGTTCGTGGAGAAAACGAAAGACAAAAAAAAAAGTAATCTAAAGGGTTTAAAATAATGTTGTTCTGTGAAGCTAACTTTTCGTTTTACATACTATACTTTCGTTTTACATAGCCACTACAGCCTAACGAACGAATGATATTGATATGGTTGAAGCATTCTCTCAGTGCTTCTATGTTCACATGAGTTACAGTATTTCCTTTTCTGTATATTATATATGAGCGTAAGCCACAGCGAAGCGTGGCCGGGTATAGCTAGTCTCTATATATAAAAGGAAGTGTCCCGATTTACTGACTGACTGACTCATCATCGCCCAGACCAAACCACTGAAGATAGAAACTTGAAATTTGTGTAGGGTGTTGATCTTACTCTGTAGGCGTCATTTAAGAAGCGATTTTTCGATATTCCGTCCGTAAGGGGGTGAAATAGGGGATGAAACGTTTTAAAAAAAAATACGTAGCTATTTAGGCAATTTTGAAGTTAGAACTACAAATTTTCGGATTTGGATTCGGGATTCAAATTTAAAAGACACGTGTTTCGGTATTTTTGGAAATTCGACCATCAAGTGGGTTAAATTGGAGAGGAGGTGTTTTTCGGAATTGCCGGCCGCGGTGGCCGAGGAGAGGCACATGGTGTGAAAACAATTTGCGACAAATATTCATTTTGTCTGGGGGCTCACGAGCTATAACTTTATTTGATAATTGTGTCGACGTACAGACGTATCAGCCACAGGGTTCTGAGATTGTGACATAAACAACATAAAGTGAACTTTCACGTGTTTTCAAAAATAGTAGTTAGTACACTCTTTTCTCTCATGAACTTGTCTTTATTATGAATTGTTTTGTTAATCATATGCAGGGAAGGAAATCTGCGAACGTGTGATATCATCCCCTAGAAAACGAGTCAAACAGTAGCAATCACAGTTCCAGTGTTTTTGCATGTTTAGGAATTTGGTCCGCAGTTGGTGGTTGTGAGTTTTAAAAAATTAAACTCTCACCCCGATCTTCACCCTCGCAGCACATGTGTCCTGTACTTTTATTTTGGTAATCTGGTCACCCTGGTCTATTGGGAACATACATACGATACATGCACACATCCATGTTTACAGATATAGATTCACACTTCGATTGCTATTGGCCAGAAACTGCTCGCCTCGGCATGCGTGGCCAGGCCCCGTGGCTGTAGTCTCGCGGGCGGTAGCAGACAACCTGCTGGGATGGCCAGGCTTCCGCCAGCCGCCATCAGGGTCCCCTCGGGACGGGCTGTCTGTGTCGGCCGCCATTTCTGCCAGCCCCGCGTCGCGTTAGCCGCCTCATATTGACCTCCCGTCTCCCGTCACACTTCCCACCGCTAACACACCCAGACGGGCCCAGCGTCCGCCCTGGTCTCGCCGGGAGAACGGTAGCCGTGATAGGGGCGTTCCTGACGGCTGACGGCGCGGGACACTACCCAGAAAACGCCATTAAAATTACGTAGGGATCCCAGAATGAAAAAGAAGCTGGACACTTAAGAAGGCAGCTGCGATGCCACCATTCTACTTTATTGAAAACTTGTCATTGGGAATTAGTTCACAGAGTCAACCAGTAGTCAACACGGATTCAGAAAGTATCACTCTTGCGAAACACAGCTTGCCCTTTATTCACATGAAGTGTTAAGTGCCATCGACAAGGGATCTCAAATAGATTCCATATTTCTGGATTTCAGGAAGGATTTTGACACTGTACCCACAAGCGGCTTCTTATGAAATTGCGTGTTGCGTTGTGCGGTTGGATTCAAGATTTCCTATCAGAAAGAACACAGTTCGTTGTAATTGACGGTAAGTCATAGAGTAAAACAGAAGTGATATCTGGCGTTCCACAGGAAAGCGTTATAGGTCCCCTACTCTTCCTCGTGTTTATAAACGATTTAGGAGACAATCTGAATTGCTCCCTTTGATTGTTCGCGGATGATGCTGTCGTTTATCGGTTAGTGAAGTCAACAAAGGATCAAATGCAACTGCAAAGCGATTTAGACAAAATTTCTGCATGGTGCGAAAAGTGGCAATTGACACTAAATAAAGAAAAGTGTAAAGTAATAAACATGACAACTAAAAGAAATCCGCTGAACTTCAGTTACGCGATAAATCAGTCAAACCTTAAGGTCGTAATTTCTGCCAAATACCTAGGAGTTACAATTACGAACAACTTTGACTGGAGAGAATACGTAGAAAATATTGTGGGGAAGGCGATCCAAAGGTTACGTTTCATTGGCAGAACGCTTCGAAGATGCACCAGCTCCACCAAAGAGACTGCCCACTTCACACTTGTGCGTCCTCTGCTGGAGTACTGTTGCCCCTTGTGGGACCCTCACCAGGTGGGACTGACGGAAGACATTGAGAAGGTTCAGAGAAGGGCAGCTCGTTTTGTTCTGTCAAGTTACCGGGGGGGAGGGGGGAAGCGTCACGGAAATGTTGCACGAATTGGGGTAGAAATCATTAAAAGAAAGACGTTATTCATTGCGGCGTGATCTGTTTACGAAGTTTCAATCACCGACTTTTAGTTCTGAATGTGAAAATATTTTGCTAGCACCCACCTACTTAGGGAGACATGACCATCCCAATAAAATAAGAGAAATCAGATCGAAAACGGAACGATTTAGGTGTTCTTTCTTCCCGCGCGCTATTAGAGAATGGAACGGTAGAGAAAAGTTATGAAAGTGGTTGATGAACCCTCTGCCAGGCACTTGAATGTGATTTGCAGAGTATCTATGTAGATGTAGAAGAGGGGAACACGTGACAGGAACGTGAAACGAAATTAATTTCGTCTCTTATGGAAACTTTAATGTTAACTGTGTGGCACGAGTTGCAGGGTACGATCCAGCCGGCCGCTGTGGCCGAGCGGTCTGCGGCGCGCCAGTCACATTCTGCACGGCCGCTACGGTCGTGGGTTCGAATCCCCCCTCGGGTATGGATATTTATGCTGTCTTTAGTATAACGTAGTTCATAAGTAGTTTGTAAGTTTAGGGACTGATGACCCCGCAGTTACGTTCAAATTTAAATGATTGTGGATCTATCGAACCAAATTACGTGGTCATCAGTCCGTAGCTTACAAACTGCTTAAACCTAGGTAAACTAACCTAAGGACAACACACACACCCATGCCCCAGGGAGGACTCGAACCTCCACGACGAGCAAAGCGCGCTCCGCAGCGAGGCGCCTTAGACCGCTCGGCCCGCAGTTAAGTCCCTTAAGCTTAACAAACATTTAAACATTTGAACCTATTGCACGGTACGAACTTTTGTAACAGTAATGAGATGTGTGAGGGTTGTTTGAAAAGTCCATTCAAAAATAAAACCTACTAACGTGTTTGGGGAAAACGATTTTTAGTCTCCTTTTACACTTATACACTTCGTCCAACACTGATCTGATTTCTTGATCTCTTCCGAATAATAGGAATTGTCCAAGCCTGCAAAACAGCTAGTCGTTTCTGCTATCACCTCAACGTTTGAATGAAATCTTCATCCCAACAGCGATTTATGTTTTTTAAATTGGGGAACAAATAGTAGTCCGAGGAAGCCAAGTCTGTAGAATAGAGGGATTTTAAACGCCGGCTGCAGTGGCCGAGCAGTCTGCGGCACGCCAGTCACGGTCTGCACGACCGTTACGGTCTGGGTTCGAATCCCCCCTCGGGCATGGATATTTGTGCCGTCTTTAGTATAAGGTAGTTCATAAGTAGTTTGTAAGTTTAGGGACTCATGATCCCTTAAGCTTAACAAACATTTGAACATTTGGATTTGAAACGAGTTGGAATCCTATTGCCAACAATTTTGCGATCGCAACTGTTGAGGTGTGTACTAGTACATTGTCGTGAAGGAAAACGACCTTTTTTTTTGTGGACCAATCGCCGGCGCTTTTCTTGCAGCTCGGTTTTCAAACGGTCCCATATGGATGAATCTCACGCACCTTAACTCTTATGTCATCCATCACCACATCATGGATTTTATGAATGATTTCTGAAGTAGTAACTTTCACAGGGCGTACAGAACGTTCAGCGTCACTTGTGCCCATATGGCCATTCCGAAAATTGTGAAACCAATTATAAACTGTTGTAAACAAAGGAGTAGAGTCACCATAATGTTTATCAAGCTTCTCTTTAGTCTCCTGAGGTGTTTTGCCTTTCATAATGTTTAATCATCACACGAAATTCTTTTTCGTTCATTCTTTGACAATCACTCGACTTCCTTGATTCACAGAAATGCCAAACACGAAGAAATAGATCAATATGGCTGAAACTTGGTGTGCGTTCTTTCCAAAGATGCTACTAACTAAACATGACCCACAGACATACATTACTAGACTGTCAAACATACCTTTGTGACTGAAGCCTGACGCCGCCATCTTGCCTCACCTCACGTCTAAAATATATCAACAAATAAGACAACTCCTTGAGACAAGACAAAGATACGCGTTATCCACAACAGATGGCTCTTTTATAGCGATCATACTGCTGATAGAAAAGCCGAAGTAGAATGAAGTTGGTAACAGATTAATAAAAAAGTCAGATCAGTGAACTCATTACTTTATATACGGCAATTCACACTATCCGTCACGTCACGTTTCGTCAGAACATTCCACAATGTATTTCTAATGGCGGCATTCACACTGTACTTCAACTAACCCTTACGTCATGTCACGTCAAACTTTCTCGAAAGGAATGTTTTGACGGAACGATCGTCTGCTAACATCGGAAGTTAACCTATTTTCGTCACGCGAGTTTCATGTTGTAGTCGACTATTAGACAGATTACACGCAAATGTGTCTTATTAATCTTTATTTTATTATTACACTTTGTTTTGCCTGTAATTTTCAAATGTTTTATGACGTTTTAAATATTTTATTTTAATTTGAGTATCCTCCTAAAAGCGAGGTCGGATGTCTCAAACCGAAAAATGGTTAATGTTTTGCAATATCGTAACAGCAAAGACTGAGGCAAACTGTTAGAGTAATATGTAATCTGATGACACAATTATCATTAAGTAAATTTTTAAATGAAAATGTCAGTGCTAATGAAGGACAAAAATTCGGTTGTTTCGGCGGTATTAACAATGTCAGCGGGAAAATAGTAGGCCAAATGGATAAAGTGAAGAGGCTCTATTTGTGCTCTTGTAAATAATGTTTGAGCTGCTAGTATGTTTAAATTTTCGCTTGGGAACAACGTCGAAATTTTAAAATGTTGTTTCAGTTTCCAACATTTTACCATACTACGTTCACCATAAATATACGGTGTAAAGTTTTATTTGGCCATCAGTAACATTTATTGTTGTTGTTTCCGCAATTGCAGTATTAAACTAAGCCTTTCTACATAACAGATCGCCACTCACAACATCACTTTGAACATCGGGTATTTGGTTAACGAACGCGTGAATACAACTTGACGTGACGTCATGTGACGTTGACGAGGCGGTGTCCTGACAAATGCACCCATGACATTAGCAGCCAGTTCTGGTCGAGGGTCGGCCCGCTAATCTCCCCGTCCGGTCTCTGCCCGGCAGGTAGAAGAGCCGAGGGCTGTGAGATAGCATTGACTCAGGCCGTGCTTTACGGCAATGCGTGGCCGCAATAGCAATGCTGCAGTTTATAATGGAAGCGAGAATAAAGAAGTACCAAGACATATTCATAAGATTTGTGACCTGGAAAAAGCCTGCGATAATGTAAGGTGCTGTACGATGTTCGTAGCCGGCCGCGGTGGCTGAGGGGACTGCTGCGGCGCGCCAGTCACGGTCTGCACGGCCACTACGGTCGGGGGTTCGAATCCCCCCTAGGGCATGGATATTTGTGCCGTCCTTCGTCTCAGCTAGTTCATAAGTAGTTTGTAAGTTTAGGGACTGATGACCACGTAGTGAAGTGCCATAAGCTCTACAAACATTTGAACATTTGAAGAACGAGGTGTATGCGGAATGTCTTTGTTTTATTCTGTCCAATGTATCCCTTGTACCCTCAAGTTGTGTGTTTTTACTTTCACAGTCAACTACAAGTCCGTAAAATTGGGAGAAATCTACATAGCAAATGTGTGAGAAAACTATGGGGAGGTGTATGATTGGGAAGGGGGAAACGAATGGCGCACTAAATACATTTTAAGGCAATTAGATGTTAAAAATACTGAAAGAAACTGAAAGAAACGGCACCTCGGTCTTAAGTACCGAGTGTACGCTTTGGATACCGTAAGGTGGTGTACGGGCTGAAGGTTAAATCGATGTTTGTTCGTCTGAACATCGACGTCTGACCATCGATGTATTTCAGAGCGATGTTGCATCTTTACTGATGACTCAAAAAAAACTTTGGATTGTTTTGACAGATGATTGGCTTGTCCTGAAACTGATCATAAATAAAAATTTGTGACTGCATCAGAGAGACCATGTGCTGTCTACCGACTATTCGTAATAAACCTACTCCCATCACACTTTTATGCAGGCTGGACTGGCTAAAAGGCAGAAGTAAATTGTCATTTAGACGTGTTTAAAATCAGATTTTTTTAAAAAATTTATATACTTTTTATTTTTATTCTTGTTGTAATTTTTTTTAGTTTCATGTTTATCAACCTCTTTCCACGTACTCTTGTCTAACAAGACACCTGTGAAGTTGCTTCATAGTGGCCCCATGGCTTTCGCTTGATATCTCCATACCGAGCCTATGAGCTCAAAAACACTCGAGCTGTATCAACCGAACACTACGATATTCAGAATCGTAGTCACAGTAGTCATTCTCTGAGGTGGAGAAGGAGCTTGGGACTGGAGCACAGACAAATATGTTACTCTGTGACTGGAGGCAGACTGCGTCGATAGAGCGTTTCCGGTAAGGGAGAACTCCCGGGGATGAGGGTGGCGCGGACACAGGAGCGGCTTAGCTGCAGGTAGGTCGTGACGTGGTAAACAGGTAGTTTCCAGTCAGACTGGGTGCAAATATCGCATATTTTTGGTTGGGTGCAAATGTCACTGGCTGCAATTGTCACATATCCGACGAGGCGGACAATGTGAATTGGCCTTATATGTCCCGTTCGCTACACGAAAAATTACAGCTATATACAACACATTATGTCAAATCTGAAAAGACAGCGTAGTTACGTGGGTTCATCCGTGTTTTTACGAATGTTTTCTGTAAATAGACACGCGACTGCTCACACATTTGTAGTATAGAAATATGGCGGCGAGACTTCAGTGACACCAATGATACTGTATACGATATTGCCAGTCAAGTAATATATGTCTGTGACATGACCTCAATAGGCACCGGTGGTGCCATCTCTCGGACTTTGCAAGCGCTTTTCAATCGGCCCTCATAGTAATTATTAAGGGGAGCATATGCAAATCGTTGTGAGCAGCCACCAGAGCACCCGTTCAGCCAAAGAGAATGATCTGGGAACTACAGCCGAGCGCTCTAAGGCGTTTGCTGTGGAGCATACTCTTTTTACAAGCTGATAATATAATAATACTAATAGTGTGAATACAGATACATGCATCATTTGGTTCTATTTAAGAATTCGTCAGTGGAATAGAAGGAGTTGGCCACTAGAAAGTCTTTTAGTAATGCTGTAGAGCATGCGGTTGCTCGTCGTCGGAGGTTCGAGTCCTCCCTGGGGCATGGGTGTGTTGGTTGTCCTTAGGTTAGTCTAAGTAGTCCTAGGACCTGATAAAGACAGTAGTTAAGTCCCATAAATTTACAAACATTCGAACCATGGCCAATCGTTGGCTGTTCTTCTTCCCAAGAGAGGTAGTTGTTCTGCTTATCATTGCGCGTCGCTGTGTGTGGGTCAGGAGGCAATGTATAGAGTGTCTTGTGCGCCAGAGGGCGTTCCGAATTACATTGGTTCGTTCCATAGATCCGTGTTGAGGTGATCTTTGTGGATGTGGAACATGATTTTTTTTTTTTTTTTTTTTTTTGTAATATAATATTACTAATACAGATGCATACTCTTTTTACAAGCTGATAATATAATAATACTAATAGTGTGAATACAGATACATGCATCATTTGCTTCTATTTAAGAATTCGTCAGTGGAATAGAAGGAGTTGGCCACTAGAAAGTCTTTTAGGTTCCTTTTAAACTGATCTTTATTTGTAGCTACATTTTTTATGGTTGTTGGTAAACTATAGAAAATATGTGTTCCTGAGTAGTGGAACCCTTCTTGAACTAAAGTAAGTGCTTTTAAGTCAATGTGTAGATCATTTTTGTTCCTAGTATTATAGGTATGAACTGAGCTCTTTGTTGGGAAAAGGGATATATTATTTATGACAAATTTCATTAAGGAATAAATATACTGAGAGGGAGTAGTTAATATACCCAGTTCTTTGAAGAGGCTTCTACAGGACGTCCGTGAATTTACTCCGCAAATAATAGTTATTACACGCTTTTGGACTCTGAAAACTTTTGCTTGACTTGTAGAGTTACGCCAAAATATTATTCCGTATGACATTATGGAATGAAAGTAAGGAAGCTTTTTTTATTTTTATGTCTACTGTGTCTGACAGTGGAGTGCAGCGTAAGAAAATCAGGTGATGTTGAAAGAATTAGATTAGGTAACGAAGCAATAAAGGAGGTAGATGAGTTTTGTTACTTGGGCAGTAAAATAACAAATGATGGTCGCGGTACAGAGGATATAAAATGCAGAATGGCAATGTGTAGAAAAGCGTTCTTGAAAAAGAGAAATATGTTAACATTGAATATTCATTTAAGCTTAAGGAAGTCCTTTCTGAAGGCATTTGTGTGGAGTGTTGCTTTGTAAGGGAGTGAAACATGGACGATAAACAGTGCAGACAGGAAGAGGATTGAGGCTTTTGAAATGTGGTGTTACAGAAGAATGCTGAAGAGTAGGTGGGTGGATCACGTAATGAATGAGGAGGTACTGAACAGAATTGGGGAGAAAAGAAATTTCTGGCATACCTTGACTAAAAGAAGGGATAGATTGGTAGGACACATTCTTAGATATCAAGGAATTGTGAAATTAGCGTTGGAGGGAAGTGTGTGGGGCAAAAATCGCAGAGGAAGACCAAGAGATAGATACAGTAAGCAGGTTCAGACAGATGTAGGTTGCCGTTCTTATGAGGAGATGAAGAGGCTTGCTCAGGATAGATTAGGTTGGAGAGCTGCATCCAACCAGTCTCCGAACTGAAGACCACAACAACAACAACAACATGTCTGAAACCACTCGTATTGCAAATACAGATTTGATGAGTCGTTTCTGCAGTTATGTGGTGTGCTCCTCCCAACTGAATTTATAATCAAGCTGTAATCCCAGGAATTTTATACTGTCAACCTTTTCCATCTGCTCTTGTCCGTACTTTATGCATATACTGGATGGGAATCTCTTACATGTTCTGAACTGCATGTAGTGAGTCTTTTCAAAGTTTAATGTCAATGAGTTGGCTTCAAACCGTTCATTAATGTTAATGAAAATATCATTACCAGACCTTTCTAAAACTAAGCTCGTCATGCTATTTATTGCAATACTTGTATCATCTGCAAACAAAACTAACTCAGTTTCTGACAATGTAACTGATGAGAGATTGGATGAATTCTGTATTTTCGGTCTCCTGCCGTATTTTTTTTGGGGGGGGGGGGGGGAGGGGAGGAGATGTGTCAATTATGACCTACATAACTTGTAAAGCACTTATTACCTCCATCCTTTCATAGTTAAAGTTATGAACGTTAGTAGCACTATACGAGGCGCGAAAACACGTTTGAAGTTAGGAATTCGTAAAAACATAATACACAAAAGGCAGGGGGTCGACACAGGACAGAAAAAGTTGCCAATGGATCTACGAGACAAATAATAATAATAAGTTATAAGTTTTTGCAAACATTTTGGACCAAAATAATAATCTAAATAATATAAAATTAATTAATAAGAGTGTCTGAAACCCGTTTAGGGAAAAAAATTACGTAGTTTCGGGTTCCGAACCACTGACGTAGTCCAACGCCTTTCCCACTACGCTACGGCTATCAATCGAAAGTTGTGTCCTTTAATCTCACACTATTGATAGCCGTTGTAGACTGATGCTAATATGGCTTCTGTAGACACTAGATTATCATTTATCGTACGAAGAACGATGTGTTTTTGTTAATTCTTCAGTGGGCCATTGCTTCGAAATGACAACGTGTTACAATAAGAAAATCATCAAACACACAACGCAAGATGACGAATGCCAGAGAGAGTTCTGGGCGAGGAATGTCACGTGACATCTCCGAACGGCTGGTTTTCGTTAATTCAATGGAGGGTGTCAAATCTCCGTTATTTTCTGCAAATATCTCACAAACGATACGAGATATGAAAAAAAACCATAAGGGAGGAAAGTTGTAGAGAATTTTCTCCTCTACAAATTTGGTTATTCAATTTTCGTGTCAGATGAATAGTAAAACCGTTATTTTCATTTAAATTTCGTCAAAAGACGATCTTTTCGAAGAAAAACAGCTCTTTGAATATCAAGGACACAGATGGAAAGAAGGGAAAGCTGAAAGGTTGAAAGAGTATATAGAGACGCTCTACGAAGGAAATGAACTTAGAGGCAATATTGTAGGAAGGGGAGAAGAAGTAGATCAGGACGAAATAGGAGATGAATTTGACCGAGCACTGAAAGACCTAAGTCGAAACAAGGCCCCTCTAGTAGATGACATTCCCTAAGAGCTACTGAAGTCTCTGGGAGAACCAGCCATCACAAAACTGTTTCACCTGGTGTGTAAGATGTATGAGACAGGCGAAGTACCCTCAGACTTTAAGAAAGATGTTATAATCCCCATTCCAAAGAAAGCAGGTGCAGTCAGGTGTGAAAACTACAGAACCATCAGTTTAATAAATCATGGTTGCAAAATATTAACACGAATTATTTACAGAAGGATGGAAAAGCTGGTAGAAGCCGTCAAAAGACGATCGCAAGGCCAACTTTTAGTGTTACTACCGTAACCTAAAGTGGGCCAAAAGTTGGGATCCCCTGCTTGGGATGAAAGGTGTGGCCACCTATAGCGGTGAGTTCTCCGCTATTGTCTGCGGTGACATCACTTTCCAGAAACGGACAGAGTGAGGAAGTGGCCGTCACATCGCAGGCACGACATCAGCAAACGCGGTCGTCTGTATTCAGGCGACGGCAGCGCCACATAGTGGCCGGCGGCAGACTCACAAACGGACTCCGTGACGTCACCTGCCCTGCAAGCACGTCGGGAAGAGTCCTCGCTAGAACCACAGTGTACAGAATGCAGGGAGGCGTGCTGGGGATTCTGATTGCTAATGCGAATATGCGTGCCATGAGCGGGCAGTCTGTGCCAGCACCGTCCAGAGCGCGGCTGGGGAAACGAAGAGCGCGGACGCCCACGAGCGCTCTCGCTGCTTCCTCGAGAATGTTCAAATGTTTGCTAAGCTATGGGACTTAACTGAGCAGTCACTAGTCCCTAAACTTACAAACTACTTATAAACTAACTTATACTAAAGAGAGCACAAACATCCATGCCCGAGGGGCGATTCGAACCCACGACAGGGAACGTCCACGTGCATCGGAGCATAGCGCCTCGATGCACTCGGCCACTCAGCCGCTGACTCGCTGCTTGCCCATAGGAGTAAAACATCTACATCTACATACATACTCCGCAATTCAACGTAAGGTGCGTGGCGGAGGGTACACTGTACCACTATTAGGCATTTCCTTTCCTATTCCACTCCCAAATTGAACGAGGAAAAAAAGAATGCCTATATGCCTCCGTACGAGCCCTAATTTATCTTATCTTGTCTTTGTGATCTTTACCCGAAATGTAAGTCGGCGGCAGCAAGATCGTACTACACTCAACTTCAAATTCCGGCCCTCTAAATTTACTTAACAGAAATTCATGAAAAGAACGTCGTCTTTCTTCCAGCGATTCCCAATTGAGTTGCCGGAGCATTTCCGTGACACTCGCGCATTGATCGAGTAACAAATCTAGCTGCTCGTCTCTGAACCGCCTCTATGTCTTCCTTTAAACTGATCTGCTGCGGGTCCCAAACACTTGAGCAATACTCAAGACGTGGCCGTACAAGCGTTTTATACGCGGTCTCCTTTACAGGTGAAACACATCTTCCCAAAATTCTTCCAATAAACCGAAGTCGGCTGTCCGCCTTACTCACAACTGTCCTTACATGTTCGTTCCATTTCATATCGCTCTGCAATGTTACGCCTAGATATTTGAACGACGCGACAGCATCGAGAAGCTCACTACTAATGCTGTATTCGAACATTATGGGATTGTTTTTTCTACTCATGCGCATCACCTTACATTTTTCTACATTGAGAGCTAGCTGCCATTCTTCAACAAAATATATTGCAATAAGAGGGACGATTGAAAAGTCCGTGCAAAAATACAAACTACTAACTCGTTCGGGAAAAACCATTTTTATTTTTCGACAGTTAGGAAGTCCTTTCTGAAAGCATTTGTCTGGAGTGTAGCAGTGTATGGGAGTGAAACATGGACGATAAAGAGTTCAGATAAAAAGATGACAGAAGCTTTTGAAATGTGGTGCTACAGACAAATGATGAAAATAAGATGGGTGGATCACGTAACTAATGAGGAGGTGCTTAACCGAATCGGGGAGAAAAGGAGTTCTGGCATATCCTGACTAAGAGAAGGGATAGATTGGTGGGAAACATTCTGAGCCATCAAGGAATTGTCAACTTAGCATTAGAAGGAAGCGTGTGGGGTAAAAATCGTAGAGGGAGAATGAGGGACGAATATAGTAAGCAGATTCAAAAGGATGTAGGTTGCCTTACGTATTCTCAGATGAAGAGACTTGCACAGGGCAGGGTAGCGTGGAGAGCAGCATCAAACCAGTCTGCGGACTGAAGACTTTTATATCCCAACTTCGTCGCCGCTTTTGTGTCCCAGCCTCGTCGTAGGTGTCGGTGGCCGAGTGGAATAAGACCGACACGCTGGTGCAGGTACGGAGGGGAGCAGCCAGAAACTATAAACACTAGAGTAAATTAGAAAGATATATATTGCACAGAATGTAACAATACTTAACTTTTACATAGTACTGCAGAATGTTGATACAGAGTTGTTAGAGGCCTGCCTAGTGCCTGTACAATAGCAAAGTCTTCACTGGTGCCTATCTGATTACGAAGGTCCTAACTCGTTGCTATCTCAGTCCGAAGTGCCCGGTGTCTTTCCGTGGTGGCCACGAGCGGGGTTGCAGCAGAGGGCGCTCGTGGCTGTCGTCGTGAGAACGCCGCGCCGTGCGTGCATGGCGGCGCGCGGCGAAAGCAGGTGGCGCGCACTTTGTACTTGTGCGACACCACACCCCTCCCCCCCAAACCGCCGCGCCGTCGTGGCGTAGGGCTGAGGGCCACGGCGACGGCACTGGGAGGAGGGCCTGGGCGGGGGCGTTACTGGTGGGACGGGCGTCGTAGCTGAGACCGGGATCGAGACGCCGTCCGCGCCCCGGCATCCGCCTTGTGATCCTCCAGGGAACCCGCCGAAACCTGGGGAAGGGCGCCCGCCCCCGCCCAGAGGGAGCAGGTCATCTTCTTCTGAGGTGCGTGGCCCAAGCTGGGGGGGCCCGCACGGTCCCGGAGTCCCTCTCGGTGACGCTGTCATCTGCGGCGGCGACAGCGGCGGCGACGACGGCGTCGGATGTACGTCGACGTCCATAGGGATCTCGTAGTCCGGGGACGAACGATGTGGCTGTGCTCCCTGGCGGTGAACTGGGTCTGGAATCAAGAAACCGGAGACAGGATCGCGCGGCCTGTGCAGGCGCAATTGGTTTGCGTGGCGCCGCAGCTCCGACCCTGTGGAAGAACGTACAACAAACATATTGCGACCAAGCACGCGCTGAATGGTGCCCGGCGTCCATTTCTTCTTGTTGCCAGCAAACACCCTGTACAGCACCGGCGTAGAAACCTGAAAACGCGTAGCGCCATACGAACCGACTCGGTGCGTGGGAGGCTGCAGCAGGTGAAGGAGAGTGCGGTGACGGCGGCCGTGTAGCAGCTCGGCAGGAGACGGGCCGTCACGTGGCATGCACCGATACGTAGACAGGAAAATTTGAAGAGCTTGCTGCCTGGAGTGCTGACCTTTCATCTTCTCCATGTGAGACTTGAATGTTCGAACGAAACGTTCTGCTTCACCATTGGACTGAGGGTGAAAAGGTGCGATGGTGATATGCTGAATGCCATTCACACGACAAAACTGTTGAAATTCCGCACTAACAAACTGAGGTCCATTGTCACTGACGATAGTTTCAGGCAAGCCTTCGATGCAAAACACTGATGTTAAGGCACTGATTGTACTAGACGCCGTCGTTGAGTTCATGGCAATCACAAAAGGAAACTTGCTGAAAGCGTCTACAACAATTAACCAGCGCGTATTCCAGAATGGTCCGGCAAAGTCAATATGTAAACGTTGCCATGGTCCCTTGGGGCGTGGCCAGTCTGAGAAACGCTGTGGAGGAGCCGCCTGATGCTCCGCACAAACTGTACACTGTGATGTCATGCTCTCTATCTGAGCGTCCATACCAACCCAGGTACAATGACGTCTGGCCAATTGCTTTGTCCTAACAATGCCCCAATGTCCTTGATGCAGGAGGCGTAACACTTCTCGTTGCAGGGAACGAGGAACAATCACTCTTGCTTGGTCGTTGTCGGTATGCAACAACAGTACACCCTGACTTAAAGATAATGCATGACGTTGTGCAAAATAACGTCGAACCAGAGGCCGATCAATGTCTTTGGCTCTGGCAGGCCACCCTGAGCGAACAAAACGTGCTACCACACTTAGGTCTGCATCCGCAGCTGTTTCCTGTGCAACCCGACGAGAGTTCAAAGGAAAGTCTGCGACAGCGGAAGCATCTCTGGAGTCTATCTGACAACATGCCATTTCTGAAGAATCAAATGATACATCCTGGCCAACCGGAAGTCGGGAAAGTGTATCCGCGTTAGCATGTTTAGTGGTAGGTCGGTACAAAATCTCATACTGATAATTTGACAATATCAAGGACCATCTCTGAAGCTTTTGTGCCGTACGTGGCGGAATTGGCTTTGTGGGTGAGAACAACGACGTGAGAGGCTTGTGGTCTGTCAACAAATAGAATTTTCTGCCATACAGATAATGATGAAACTTTGTGACGCCGTAAATGATTGCTAAGGCCTCCTTTTCTATCTGACTGTAATTCTGTTGCGTCGGCGTCAGTAGCTTGGATGCAAAGGCAATAGGACGATCGTGACATCCAATACGATGCGACAGAACAACACCCAGACCGTACGACGAGGCGTCAACTGCTAACACTACAGGCTTCTGTGGGTCAAAGGGAATCAAACATACATCACTGAGTAGTGCCGACTTTAGTTTGTCAAAGGCAACCTGACAATCTTTAGACCATACAAAAGGAACGTTCTTCCTACGTAAGTGATGCAGTGGAGCTGCAATCTGAGAGGCATTGGGAATAAACCTGAAATAATAGTTAAGCTTTCCCATTACTGCTTGTAATTCATGCACATTCTTAGGAGGAGGCAAGTCTTTGATTGCTCTAAGATGTGACTGTAAGGGATGAATTCCTTGGGCATTAATCACATGACCTAGGTACTCTATTTCAGTTTGAAAAAACGAACACTTTGCTTTATTGCAACGTAGACCTGCTGCAGTCAACACTTTGAAAAGGCACTCCAGGTTTGCTAAATGTTCTTCAACTGTACGTCCGGATACCACAATGTCATCTAAGTAGTTCGAGCAACACGGTACAGAAACTGTCAGCTGTTCCAAAAAACGCTGAAAAATAGCGGGAGCGGAAGAACTGCCAAAGGGTAGGCGTTGAAATTGAAAAAGGCCCATGTGAGTATTAATGACGAAAAACTTTTTTGACTCGTCATCAAGTGGAATCTGTAAGTAAGCCTCTGCTAAATCAATCTTGGAAAAGAAGCGAGACTGTCCTAATTTGTCCATCAGTTCCTCAGGTCTGGGCAGGGGATAAGTGTCGACAATTGTTTGACTGTTGACAGTTGATTTGAAGTCCGCACAGAGACGAAGTTTTCCTGACGGCTTGGGTATAATTACTATAGGCGAGGCCCACTGACTCGCAGAAACAGGAGAAATCACCCCACTATCTTGCCAACGTTTAAGTTCTTCGGCAACTGTATCACGCAAGGCGATAGGCACTGGTCTAGCTTTACGAAATTTTGGAACTGCAGATTCTTTTAAAGTTACATGTGCCACGAAGTCTTTTGCACAACCTAGTTCCGGCGAAAACAAGGCACTATATTTGTCACACAATGCATTGATTTTATCCTGAGGCACTATTGACGAAATTTGAAGCACATCTCTTTGAATTGATAAACCAAACAAGTCAAAAGCATCTAGTCCAAAAATGTTCTGCGTAGATTTGGCCTGAAGTACTACAAAAGCAACTGTTTTTGTTACACCTTGAAAAGAGGCAGGCAGGCTACATGTTCCTAGCACGGGAATATTTTCACCTGTATAAGCTGTTAACACTTGCTGTGACGGCGACAATTTTGGCGAACCCAGAAGTTCATACGTATCTTTATTAATTAAGGTAACAGCGGAACCAGTATCAAGCTGAAATTGCACCGTCTTATTTTCTATGAAGAGAGTCACAAACAGTTTTTGCTTGCGGCGCTCGACCGGTGCGCGAATGTGGGCAACGTCTGCTACGGTTTGTTTGCTGCGTATGCGCGGGCCGCGTAGTGAAGGAAGCGGCGCAGACTCGGCACGCAGCGTATTAACAACACTGTCACTAGATGACACTACCGCCGGATCGGTGTCCGCGCAAGCCTGCGAAGCTACTCCAGATTTATTAACTACTGCACTACACTTTTGAGTAGCTACTTGATGTCTACTGTCACTAGCTACACAGTACTGGGCACTATTACAAGGAGCAGTTGCAGAAGGCACTATTTTCACTACAGGAATGCACTGTTCATAGTCATTTTGCTTGTCCCGAACCCTTTTCCGTTGCACTGTTTTACGCGCTCGTCGGTGCTTGCTACGTGGTGCACTATATAGTTTTGCCATAGGCGCAGAACTAATTTCTTGCAATTGAAATCCAAGGAAAGCACTGTTCAATTCCACAGCCCGTATAACATTTACAGAATGAACTGTTCTCGCACTCTGCGAAGCACTGTTTCTAACGGTACCGTTCTTTGAGTTTTTAATTTGCATACACACAGACTGTACATGTCCTGATTTGCCACATTGATAACAGGTTGCGTTGCGACTAGGGCAATGAGCACGCTTGTGGCGAGACACACACTGGGGGCAAGATTTACGTACATTTTTCTGAAATGAGCGTTGGCGCCCGTTATTCAAATCACTGTTTCTCATACGACGGGGCGACCTTTGCGTCGCACTTTTACACTGGCTACTGTTCACTGTCTGTTCAGCACGGCCTGTAGAATTTAAAGAATCACAAGTGCTATACTGAGAACTACGGCTAGGAAAGCGTCTGTTACGGCGCACTGAATTTACACTGTGGCTTTGCATTTCTACATCTGCTAAGTCAAAAGTATCATGCGCATCTATAAGCTGCAGTACACTGTCTAATGAGGGGTCAGACTGTTTCAGGATTGCTGCTCTAATTCTGGGATCCTGAATATTCTGCGTAATCGCATCCCTCAACATCACGTCACTATACGAAAGTCCACAAGAACAAGTAAATTTACATTTGCGGGTTAAGCCCTTCAATTCCGTAATCCACTCTTGGTGTGACTGCTGCGGTAATTTTTTAAGTCTGAAAAATCGGTATCGTGCAGCGGCTACAAGAACTTTTCTCTCATAATGAGCATTCAGTGCATCTACAATTTGTTCAAAGTCTACATCACGAGGAGATGCGTGCGGGAATAGTTTTTGCAGTAACACGAAAGTTTTGGGGCCCACCACAGACAATAAAAGATGCTTAACAGTCTGACCTGTAAGTTGATGAGCCGCGACGAGTTCTTGAAACTGCGCCAGATAATCACTCCATTCTTCCTCACGTTCGTTGTATTGGCGAAACGTAGGAAGTGTTGCGGCGGCAGGTGTGGGCTGCTGAAGAGGCGGCTGTTGTTGAGTTGTCGTCAAGTGCGCCACCGCCTGGAGAAGTTGTGATATTTGCGCCGTCTGTAACTGAATAATTTCCATTAAGTTTGGGTTCGGGGTAGTTGCCATGCTGACCGATTAGGCGCCGCGCATACAAGTAAATTATAACAAAACACAAATGCAATATGAAAGAGTACGCGCTGCAACAAAAAAGTCCACAAAACACGTAACAAAATATCTTCCCCCAAAAATCTTATAATAAGGGTGGGTGGGCGGGAGCAATTTTTGCGTGCTCCGACTGCTGCTGTCTGGCTGCTGTAAGCGGGCTGGTCCAAGGTTCTATCACTCCTCGTCGCCACTTTTATATCCCAACTTCGTCGCCGCTTTTGTGTCCCAGCCTCGTCGTAGGTGTCGGTGGCCGAGTGGAATAAGACCGACACGCTGGTGCAGGTACGGAGGGGAGCAGCCAGAAACTATAAACACTAGAGTAAATTAGAAAGATATATATTGCACAGAATTTAACAATACTTAACTTTTACATAGTACTGCAGAATGTTGATACAGAGTTGTTAGAGGCCTGCCTAGTGCCTGTACAATAGCAAAGTCTTCACTGGTGCCTATCTGATTACGAAGGTCCTAACTCGTTGCTATCTCAGTCCGAAGTGCCCGGTGTCTTTCCGTGGTGGCCACGAGCGGGGTTGCAGCAGAGGGCGCTCGTGGCTGTCGTCGTGAGAACGCCGCGCCGTGCGTGCATGGCGGCGCGCGGCGAAAGCAGGTGGCGCGCACTTTGTACTTGTGCGACACCACAAAGACCACAATAACAACACAACAGTCTCCTTTTAGATATATACACTTCGTGGAAGGCTGTTCTAATTAAGACGTCTGCCTAGTAAGCATGGAGGTCCGGGTTCGATTCCCGGCCGCACCACAAATTTTAATTCAATGCTTCAGATCTATCAATAATGTCTTTGACATATTAGAGACGTAAATCCGTCAAGACTCAAGCCTCGGACTTATTCGTCAGTTTCGATGTGGTTTCACTGTTCACTCGTGTCCCACTAGAAGATTCCCTGTGTCTGATTAGCGAAAAACTGGATGATGACTTGGTCAAGCTTTGTCGTCATGTGCTGACATCCACGTATTTTTTATTTAATGACAACATTTTTGAACAGACTGACGGATTGGCTATGAGGAGTCCTTTATCACCCGTAGTTGCCAATTTGTTTAGGGAGGATTTTGAGGATATGGCACTGAGGACTTCGGCTTTGCAACCAAAGTGTTTCTGGAGATATGTTGATGACACGTTCTTTGTGTGGCCCCATGGACGGGATTCTCTGAATCGATTTCTTGACAAATTCAACTGTCTCCATCCCAATATCAAATTCACCATGGAGGTTGAAAGCGATGGGAAGCTTCCGTTCCTGGATGTCATGGGGTACAAGAAACATGATGGTACCCTGGGACACAGTGTTCATCGGAAACCCACGCATCTCAATGCAAGAAGCTGCCACCCACCACACCAACGCAGTGGCGTCCTTAAGACTCTGGTACGCAGAGCTTTTGCAGTTTCCGATGCAGACAGCCTACCACAGGAACTTCCACACTTGGCTTCTGTGTTTAAGGAAAATGGGTACTCCGAGAAGCAGTTTCTTTGAGCTATGCAGTTTGGGCCATCTCGGAAAGTACATGAAGAGGAAGACAGATCTGTTGCTTTTATCCCGTATGCAGGGGGGCATATATCACAAAATTAGCAGAATCCTTAGGACATTTAACATCCAGATTGTTTCCAGATTGTGTTCCGTCCACCACCCAGGATCAGGACACTTTTAGGATCCGTTAAAGACGACTTGGGCCTTGAAAACAGAGTGTGTACAGGATTCCGTGCGATTGTGGGAAGGCGTACATTGGCAGGTCGATCCGCACAGTTCATGACAGATGTGTAGAACATCGCCGTCACATCAGGCTTCTACAGCCCGAAAAATCAGCAGTTGCGGAACATTGTCTAAACGAGGAACATAGGATGTTGTTCGATGAAACTCGTATTGTGGCCAGCACGTCCGGTATTTGGGACAATGTTTATAAAGAGTCTATTGAAATCAGGCTGTCAGAAAATTTAATTAATAGAGACAAGGGTTTTCCGCTCAGCAGGGCGTGGAACCCGGTTTTATCAAATATGAACAAAACATCGATCTTTTATGGAACCCACCAGATTGCTGGAAGACAACCCATGACTGCGGTATATCGCGAGCACCGCCTTTCCACCAGACCTGTCTGTTTGCAGTACCTGTGGCAGGCCGCGCATGCGCCTTACACCACTCGCAGGCCTATACAGGACGGGCATTCCAAGCCCTCGGCATCAGTTGTCGGCGAGTCCAGCAGCAGCAGTTCTCCTGAGAATGGCGGACAGGTGTACCGCCGAAATATTGGGACAGTTTGGCTTCGAAATCCGGCAGCAAACTCGAAGAAACTATAAAGAACCTTACACTCCTTATATTTTACCCCTGCTTGCTTCAGAACTTGAAAGAGTTTATTCCAATCAACATTGTCAAAAGGCTACTCCAAATCTACAACAGCTAGATATGTAGGTTTGCCTTTTCTTAATCTATCTTCCGTGTTCCTACATTTCTCCTAAACCCAAACTGATCTTCCCCAAGGTCAGCTTCTACCAGCTTTTCCATCCTTCTGTAAATAATTCGTGTTAATATTTTGCAACCATGACATATTAAACTGATGGTTCTGTAGTTTTCACACCTGTCTCCACCTGCTTTCTTTGGAGTGGGAATTATAACATTTTTCGTAAAGTCTGAGGGTACTTCACCTGTCTCATACATCTTACACACCAGGTGAAACAGTTTTGTGATGGCTGGTTCTCCCAGAGACTTCAGTAGCTCTTAGGGAATGTCATCTACTACAGGGGCCTTGTTTCGACTTAGGTCTTTCAGTGCTCGGTCAAATTCATCTCCTATTTCGTCCTGATCTACTTCTTCTCCCCTTCCTACAATATTGCCTCTAAGTTCATTTCCTTCGTAGAGCGTCTCTATATACTCTTTCCACCTTTCAGCTTTCCCTTCTTTGCTGCGAACTAATTTCCATCTGTGTCCTTGATATTCAAAGAGCTGTTTTCCTTATCTCCAAACATCTCTTTTATTTTCCTGTAGGCTGTATCTATTTTTCCCCTATTTATACATTCTTCTACATCCTTGCATTTGCCTTCAAGCCACTGCTGCTTAGCCATTTTGCACTACCTGTCAATCTCATTTCTTAGTCGACTGTACTCCATTTTGCCTGTTTAATTTACTGCATTTTTATATTTTCTCCCTTAGTCGATAAAAATTAGTATGTCCTGTGATATCCAAGGATTTTTTGTAGGTCTTGCCTTTCTACCTATTTTACCATTTGCTGCCTTCATTATTTCATCTCTCAATGCTGCCCATTCCTCCTCTACTGTTGCATTTTCCGCCCTTCCTGTCAATTGTTGCCAAAATCTCCCTCTGAAATTGTCAAGAAATTCAGGTTGCTTCAGTTTATCCAGGTCCCATCTCCTTATTTTCCTACCTTTCTGCTGTTTTTTTTTCAATTTCAGCCTACAATTCATGACCAATAAATTATGCTCAGAGTTTATATCTGCCCCTGGGTATTTCTTACAGTTTAAAACCTGGTTCAGAAATCTATGTCTTACCATTATAAAATCTATCTTGTATCTCCCGGTGTCTCCTGGTCTCTTCCATTTATACAACCTTCTTTCGTGATTCTTAAACCAGGTGTTTGTTATAACTAAATTATGTTCCGTGCAAAATTCTACTAGGCGGCTTCCTCTTTCATTCCTCTTGCCCAGACCATATTCACCTACTATCTTCCCTTCCTTTTCCGACTACCTAATTCCAATCTCCCATAACAATTAAGCTTTCCTCTTCCTTAATTGTCTGAATAATTTCCTTTAGCTTCTCATATATTTCTTCGATCTCCTCATTATTGGCAGAGCTAGTTGGCATATAAACCTGTACTACTGTTGTCGGTGTTGGTTTCGTATCTATCTTGACAATGATAATGCGATCACTGTGCTGCTCATAGTAGTTTACCCGCATTCCTATCTTCTTATTCATTATCAGTCCTACTCCTGTGATACCCCCAACTGATTTTGTATTTATAATCCTGTACTCACCTGACCAGAACTCCTGTTCATCCTGCCACCAAACTTCACTAATCCCCACTATATCTAACTTCAACCTATCCATTTCTCTTTTTAAATTTTCTAACTTCCCTACCCGATTACGGGATCTAACATTCCACGCTCCGATCCGTAGAATGCCAGTATTGTCTTTCCTGATGATCACTTTCTCCTGAGTAGTCCCCGCCCGGAGATCCGAATGGGGGACTATTTTACCCGAGAGGATGCCATCATCATATGTTCATACAGTAGAGCTGCATGTCCTCGGGAAAGGTAACTGCTGTAGTTTCCCCTTGCTTTCAGCCGTTCGCAGTAACTGTGTGGCAAAGCCACATTAGCTGATGTTACAAGGCCAGCTCAGTCAATCATCCAGACTGTTGCGCCTGTAACTACTGAAAAGGCTGCTGCCCCTCTTCAGGAACCACACGTTTATCTGGCCTCTCCACAGATACCCCTCCGCTGTGGTTGCACCTACGGTACGGCTATCTATATCGTTGAGGCACGCAAGCCACCCCACCTCAATGTCTGTGCTTCATGGGAGTGGTTCTGGCAATCATTATTATTAAACACGTTACAGGTCTTTTAGCAGACCACGCAAAACTTTCATGCCTGCTTGTTCTTCCAGTATTCCTTCACTCTTTCACCAAAGCCTCTCTTCCTTTCTTCAATCCATTTTGGTCTTTGGGCTTTAGGTGCTGTTTTCTCTAACATCACTTCCCACTTGTACACCTCGTGTCTATGAGACGACTTTGTCGATTGTGTCTGGTGAATCTATACGTGCCCTTTCCAGATAAGTTTTGACTTGTATCATCGAGGGTGTACTGGTCTTGAGACCTTGGATGCACCTGAGGACTGTACTGGTAAGTCTGGTCTGTGAAAGTCTGCTGATGTTGTCCATAATTTTTTTTTTAAGTGTGCAACCTATTGATCTTGCCATACTTCGTGTTCAAATTTGATATTTTTAGTTTCGCGCAGAAGAACTCAGTTTTTTTAAAGGAGATCTGTACTCCTATTTTTTTTTCTGCACACACTTTGAGTACTTCTATCTGTCTGATTGCTGTGGTTTCGTTATCTGTGAGTAGTCCCAGATCGCCCGCGAAGGCTAGACAGCCAACCTCTCTAGCTTGTCCTTTGGTCGTCAAAGTGGCACTGGCTACCAGGGACCTTGTGTTTTCAGCTCCTTCTCCCACTCCTTGATGTTTATATATGTTTCCACCTATGTGATTGAACCTGTGTGTTCGTATGGATGTGGAAGGTTGCTCTTAATATTGACTGACTGCCACACAATGGCTTACAGTCGCCGCCTCGCGCTTTAGGCCTCGCTTACTTTAGTTAAGAACGCATGTCGTCTGCACTGCTGTCTGTTGGGTGGCCAGAGACAAGTTTACTTGGCAGGATGGCGAGGGGGCCTGTTCTTAGTGTAGTACCAACAAAATCGTGGTCGAAAGAAGTGACAAAATAGACCCTTCTGGAGCACTAGTAGAGGTTATTATCTTCTCCAGGTAGCGAGGGTTCGTAGAGAGTATGCTCTGAACGCGCTCTGTATCGTTTTGAGCGCGCCCTACATCCGGTGTGTGGAGGGGAAGGGTTTTCCCGTGGCCTGAGAGCACACCCTTGCCGCGTCCGCCGAAGTGAATATATCGTCGAATCATGCTTTCTTTGTGATCAGGCAGTTTTAGTTTATCAGTAATAGTTTTCTTGGGTAATTCTTTACCTATGTGAGGCGAAGTGTTTCTTAGTTTACAGAACTCGACTGATTCATTGTAAATTTAGTATTTGTATTTCCAATCAGGTAATGATTTTGTATTCGGTTTTCTCAAGTTAGAATTCTCGTGTGTGGCCTTCAGCCTTTGTGTCAACTTAGTATGTTTGAATTTCCTTGCTGTTTCTTAACTAACGTTTTCGCGTCGTGTCTGTATCCGCGAGTATGCTATTTTTTTCTCAGATTTTCTGGATTGATTATGTCTTTCCTGTCTTGGTATGACCGATTGCACAACGTGCTTTTGTAACAGTCTTTACTTCGACCTTCAGCTTTCTTCTATATGAATTCTCGTGTTTGCTTTACTTGCTTATTCTAAATTAATTTTTTTTTCATAAATTCTATGTAATTCACCGTGGTCACCCACCACGTCGTACTTAAGAGTAGTATGCTGCTGCCTCCCCGCACATGAGTTTGTTTGGTGCATAGTGTGATTTTAATTTGTGATTGAAGACAGCTGCCATCTCATCAAAACGCCGCTGATGATTCGTTTCGCCACTGCTATCAAATGTTGCCTCATGAGTAATGTGTCAAAAGCATTACGTGTTTGTCTGTTACTGAATGAATGTGCTTTCCTTTATCAACTGTGTAGGTTCAATTTTCCTCCCACGTTACCTCCATATTCATAAAGGGCAGAAACAATTTCATTAAGCGCAGTAACTTTATGATTTAATTCATTTTTGTACAAGGTGTGTGCTTTATTGTGCTTATTTGGTATACCCACATTTATTTGCTAGTTTATTTTATTGAATAGATGATGATTTAAAGTATCAAACCTCTGCTTTATAATCTTCCCTTTCCCATGTTTAATTATCTTTTCCTGTTTTAACAATAATTTGTTAAAACTTTGGCTGCACCCTTAAGGAGTGAGCAGTTAGATAAATTTCCATTGTGCATGTACTGTTGCTACTCATAAAGTAATTTAGAGCAGCAGTGAGCCTTTTAACTTGCATTTGCAGATCTCTACTGGCCGAGATCTTACATAAAAAACTTAACAAGCTACGTTCACCATCTCTGAAATTATTATTATTATTTTGTTCTAATAAGGCCCCAAGTCATTCCAAGCATGTGTGCCAATTTTTACATCTCTATCTACAATATTCCGTGATTTATTAAGTTTTCAAATTTATACTGACTTTTTTTAAAAAATGTTCAAATGTTTGTAGAGCTTATGGGACTTAACTACGAGGTCATCAGTCCCTAAACTTACAACCTACTTATAAACTAGCTAATACTAAGGACGGCACAAATATCCATGCCCGAGGGGGGATTCGAACTCCCGACCGTAGTGGCCGTGCTGACCGTGACTGGAGCGCCGCAGACCGCTCGGCAACCGCGGTCGGCGCAGTGGGAGACCAGTAACAAATACAGTGGGCAGGTTAACACGGATGAGGGTAGCCGTCGTTATCTATATCTATATATAAAAGGCTTGTGTGTGTACGTGCTGACAAGCTTTTCTCCATGACCACATACTGCCACCCGCTCGTGGTTATGGTGGTAGATAGCCCTTGGTCTAATGATGTTAGTAAGGGAGTTTGGTCACGGTGCGTGGCAGTGGGTGAGTGTGACGAGCAAAAATTCGCAAAGTATGCAATAAATACTCTTAGGAAAAGCTATATACTCTGTGACTAACGAACTTTACGGTACGAGTCAAAATCTGTTTATTCTCTCAATCGTCAGACAATGCGGTCCTTTCAGACTTTAATAACGACGAGGAATAATAATACACAATTCTTTTAATATATCACATGTTTCCGTCAACCACACATTACCGACTACGAACAGAGACACAAAACAAAGATAAAAATCCAGATAGACCCAAAGATAAAAATACCCGTGGAACATTGATCACTGTCGTGGAAGCGTGGTGGAGACACAGACATACATTAATGAATGTCTCTTAGGCCATAGATATTGATATGCCTGTGCCAGTAAGCTCACTGGTCTGTGCTAATCAGTGATCTCTGATACATATGGCCGCGACACTCTCTGCTGTGAAAGGTGTTATCGTTTGACAGCTGGGTCAAGAAAAACTATGCGACGTAGTCCTACTCATATCCCGGCGGCTTCCTGTGATAATGTTGGCAACAGATGTTGAATAACGAGAATCATGTGACATCGTCATAAGCCAATCGCGTGACACGCAAATATTTTGTCGTGAAATCAAGCATGCAGCAGGAACAGCAGTATTAATCTACACTCTATGTGGCTCGGTCATCTTTGCAACGATTTTATATCGTGTTATTGATGTTGCCAAAATAAAAATACGAGGCCGCCAAGATAGAAAGTAAAATTTTACCGAATCAGATACATCCGTTGTTGTCACATCTCATGATGACCAGCACTTTCACGCGAAAGAGTCTCATGATTCACACAGTCTTACAATTCATTCCAAATTCCTATTCGAGAAGATATTTGTGAAAACTGTTACAAATCAATATTCGCACTTATTAAATATCGTTTTCAGAAATGTAATTTGCCAGCCGCTTTCGGCGCTGCTGTTGAAATGTGTAACTTTATGAACACGACCTAACATTTCACTCTTAGTATGGAAAACTTTATGAACATTCATCGTTTTCGACAATGACTTCTACTTAAATTTGACTTCTGGGCTAGGAGAACTGAGTTTATTGACAGATAGATCCAACAAGGATTGTGTTTTTGCTGACCTACGTTCGGAACCCAAAGAATCATGATATACACAGGACCTTCTTTAACAACCGTTGCGAAGCACGGGCGTATAAGCTAGTAAAGAGATAGAATATTATAAGGTGGAAAGCTGCATCAAGCCAGTCTCCGGACTGATCACCACGACGACACAATAAGAAATTCATGCTATTGTACTTTAATGCCAGTTTGGCCATCCTAAAGGAAAAAAACGGGTCGTTGCAGGGTGGGCCAATGACGACTAGGAGGAAGCACATAGACAGATCATCGCCGCGACGAGATGCCACACGCGACCAGTGAGCTCAAAGATAATCTGCAGGCAGTACTGTGTATTACGAAAGCGTGACGCTCGACGCCATGTTTGTGAACGTATATCTGTCTCTATCTAGTTGTTAGTAGCATTTGCGTACACCGAATTTAACATTATGACATCTGTAATCTTTTGTTCTAGTTGCTTTCCGAACAAAGTAACTCAAATACAACGGCAGCTACCTATGAACATTTTAATACTATTCACAAAATAGTTGACACTTGGAATAAACCGTATACTCATCAAACAAAACAGCAGAAAACGGCATGGATTTTTTAAAACGTGTACGTCAGTTATATTTTTATTCAGAATTAGTGTTTCTACCATACTGCGTTAAATGGATAAATTGCTTTGCTGTACAAAGATAAATGAAGGTGTAAAGCCGGCCGCGGTGGCCGAGGAGACTGAGGCGCTTCAGTCACGGTCTGCACGGCCACTACGGTCGGGGGTTCGAATCCCCCCTCGGGCATGGATATTTGTACCGTCCTTAGTTGTAAGTAGTTCATAAGTACTTTGTAAGTTTAGGGACTGATGACCCCGTAGTTAAGTCCCTTAAGCTTAACAAACATTTGAACATGTTGAAGGTGTAAAAACGATCAATTCGAGGTGTCTGACATAAACGTTATTTTACATGCAGGAATTTCCAGTCGGTGGGCTCAAAAGGAAGTTATAAACAAGAGGCGAATAGAGAAATGAACGCGAGAAGTAGCTACAACAGTGTAATTTATTCATTAAATTGAATGTGATAGGAACTGATTAAAAATATAGTTCATCTATGGATATGAACTCTACTTCGTTTCCTTTGAGTTCTCGTCAAGCATAAACGACTCGAACTTTATTATAATGTATTTATTAAAGTAACAACTTATTTTCAAAGGACGCAGAGCACAAAAGAAGAACACGACTTATACGTACGGAGTTGCCAACCTAACAAAAATAGAGTGTCACGATTTTCACAGATTCAAAACACTACAGTTGTGTTTTTGTTGTGGTGGTCTTCAGTCCGAAGACTGGTTTGATGCAGCTCTCCACAATACCCTATCCTGAGCAAGCCTCTTCATCTCCACATAAGAATGGCAACCTACATCTGTCTGAATCTGCTTACTGTATCCAAATGTTCAAATATTTGTACAGCTTATGGGACTTAACTACGGGGTCATAAGTCCCTAAACTTACAAACTACTTATGAACTACTTACGAACTAGGACGGCACAAATATCCATGCCCGAGGGGGGATTCGAACCCCCGACCGTATTACTGTATCCATCTCTTGGTCTCCCTCTGCGATTTTTGCCCCACACACTCCCCTCCAACGCTAATTTCACAATTCCTTGATGTCTAAGAATGTGTCCCACCAATCTATCCCTTCTTTTAGTCAAGGTATGCCAGAAATTTCTTTTCTCCCCAATTCTGTTCAGTACATCCTCATTAGTTACGCGATCCACCCACCTAATCTTCAGCATTCTTCTGTAGCACCATATTTCAAAAGCCTCAATCCTCTTTCTGTCCGCACTGTTTATCGTCCATGTCTCACTCCCATACAAGGCAAGACACTCCATACAAATGCCCTCAGAAGAGACTTCCTTAGACTTAAATCAATATTCGATGTTAACAAATTTCTCTTTTTCAAGAACGCTTTTCTACCCATTGCCATTCTGCATTTTATATCCTCTGTACTGCGACTATCATTTGTTATTTTACTGCCCAAGAAACAAAACTCATCTAGCTTCTTTATTGTTTCGTTACCTAATCTAATTTCTTCAGCATCACCCGATTTTCTTAGACTGCACTTCATTACACTAGTTTTGCTCTTGTTAATGTTCATCGTATATGTACCTTTCAGCAGACTGTCCATTCCGTTCAATTGGTCTTCCAGGTCCTTTGCTGTATCTGACAGAATTACAATCTCGTCGGCAAAACGCAATGTTTTTAATTCTTCAGCCGGAACTTTAATTCCTTCACCAAATTTCTGCTTGCTTTCCTTTATAGCTTGCTCAATGTACAAATTGAATAACATTGGAGAAAGGCTACGACCCTGTCGTACTCTCTTTCCAACTACTGCATCCTTTTCATGTCCTTCAACTCTGACAACCACTGTCTGGTTTTTGTACAAGTTGTAAATAACCTTACACTGCCTATATTTTACTCCTGCTTGCTTCAGAACTTTAAAGAGTTTATTCCAATCAACATTGTTAAAAGCCTTCTCCCAATCTACAAAAGCTAGATATGTAGGGTTACCTTTTCTTAATTTATCTTCTAGGATAAGCTGTAAAGTGAATATTGCCTCCCGTGTTCCTACATTTCTCCTGAACCCAAACTGATCTTCCCCGAGATCGGCTTCTACCAGCTTTACCATCCTTCAGTAAGTAATTTGTGTTAATATTTTGCAACTATGACTTATTAAACTGATGGTTCTGTAATTTTCACACCTGTCTGCACCTGCTTTCTTTGGAATGGGGATTATACCATTTTTCTTAAAGTCTGAGGGTACTTCACCTGTCTCATACATCTTACACACCAGGTGAAACAATTTTGTCATGGCTGGTTCTCCCAGAGACTTCGGTAGCTCTGAGGGAATATCATCTACTCCACGGGCCTTCAGCCCCTGCCGTACCGTAGGTGAAACCACAGCAGAGGGGTCTCATGTGGTTACCGAAGATGGGCAGCAGACTTTTCAGTAGTTGTAGGTGCAACAGCCAGGATGATTGAGTGATCTGGCCTTGTAACATCAGCTGATGTGACTGTCATACAGCAAGTCTGAACAGCTGAGACCAAGGTGAAACTTCAGCCATTACTTTTCCCCAAGACATGCAGTTCTACTGTATGAATGTAAGATGTCAGCATCCTTTCGGGTAACATATTCCAGAGATAAAATAGTCCACCATTTGGCTCTCAGGGCGGGAACTACTCAGGAGGATGTCGTCATCAGGAAAGACAACACTGGCTTTCTACTGATCGGGACATGGAATGTTAGATCCCTTAATTAGACAAGGAGGTTAGAAAATTTAAAAAGGGAAATAGATAGGTTTAAGTTAAATATAATATGGATTAGTGAAGTTCGGTGGAAAGACGAACACGATTTCTGTTCAGGCAAGTTCAGCATTATAAATATAAAAACAGTGGTGATTACAACAGCAGTATGTCTGTACTGCGACCATCTCTCGATATTCCTTCAATGTTTATCGATATCGTCACAAGTGGCCTTGGAAAAGACCGTTTGGGTGGGATCTAATTGGTCTTCATTATCTCTGAAGTCCGTTCCGGTTGTTGAAGGATTAGCCGCTGATGTATCAACGTGGCCCGGGGTGCGCCCGATTGCGGTTTTTGTTTTTTATCTTGTTGTCGCAATCTTCGGGGAGGCTCCTTCATTGCGCCCCATTTCCTGTCATGTACCCGAGCACTGGAAGGGTCGGCCGCAGAAAACCGTATTGCAAGGTGGGAAATGGATCTGAGAAGCCCCCATAAAGCAGCAAAAGAAGAACTGGAGACCTGCCATACACAGTCTGGAGAACCCTGGACCGTATGAGGGTAGAAGTGCCAAAGTGCAAGACAAACATGCAGCGATGGGGCTTCCTAAAAGAGAATGAGAACACTCTGTGTCTTTGTGGTGCTGTGCAGGATCCTCAACACCTTATCTGTCCATATTTAGAAAAGCCCTGCACAATGGAACACTTATGGGAGGCAAACGACAAAGCCATATTGGCTGCTAATTTTTGGAAGTTAGAAGTCTAGTTCCGGACACGGAAAGTAAGTAAGTAAGTAAGTGCAGCGACCATCATTTGTTATTTTACTGCCCAAGTAACAAAACTCGTCTGTATCCAGTGTTAATTATCGAGATGACTGCACGCGACGTTTGACAGCCAGTGCCATCCTAGCAGTGGCGCCGGACCGCGCTGTGGCACGTGGTAGCGGAGGGCGCGCGAGTGTGTTTGTCTTCCTGTACGCGGGTGTGTGTTTGAGGGCGCGGCGGACTTTGATTAATCTCTCGCGAGAGGCCCGCGAATCCATCTTGCGGGGCGCGCTCGCTTCTGTAGCGACTGACAGCTCGCCGGGAAGAACGCCGAAAGTGGGGGCGGTGTGGGGGAGGGAGGGGCAAGGAGGGGGGGGGGGGGAAGGCCTCGGTGGCGCTGCTTGAGATCTCAGGGTCTCCCTCCTCATTACGGGGGCGCGGCGTCGTCTATAGTCGAGCCGCCGAAAGAACGACTCTGACAGCTAGCGGCTACGTTGCCAATACTGCTACGCGGCTGTTTGTTGCTACGCCGTGCCAGTCGCCGGCATACGAATATCACGTCCGAATATTAATATTAGACTCGAAGGGCATGAAAGGGAAGCATCAGTTGGGAAGGGAGTAAGACAGGGTTGTAGCCTTTCTCCGATGTTATTCTATTTGTACATTGAGCAGGCGGTGAAGGAAAGCAAGGAAAAATTTGGAATAGGGATTAAAGTTCAGGGGGAAGAAATAAAAACATTGCGTTTTGCTGATGACATTGTAATTCTGTCTGAGACAGCAAAGGACCTGGAAGAGCAGTTGAATGGAATGGACAGGGTGTTGAAGAGAGCGTACAAAATGAACATTAACAAGAGCAAAACAAAAATAATGGAATGCGGTCATAGAAAATCAGGCGATGCTGAAGGAATTAGATTAGGTAACGAAACAATGAAGGTGGTAGATGAGTTTTGTTACTTGGGTAGTAAAATAACATGCGATGGCCGCAGTACAGAAGATATAAAATTCAGAATGGCAATGGGAAGAAAAGCATTTTTGAAAAAGAGAAATTTGCTAACATCGAATATTAATTTAAGGGTAAGGAAGTCTTTTCTGAAGGCATTTGTGTGGAGTGTTGCCTTGTACGGGAGTGAAACATGGACGATAAGCAGTGCGGACAGGAAGAGAATAGAGGCTTTTGAAATGTGGTGTTACAGAATAATGATGAAGATTAGGTGGGTAGATCACATAACTAATGAGGAGGTACTGAACAGAATTGGGGAGAAAAGGAATTTTTGGCATACCCTAACTAAAAGAAGGGATCGCTTGGTAGGACACATTCTTAGACATCGAGGAATCGTAAATTTAGCATTGGAGGGAAGTGTGTGGGGTAAAAATCGCAGAGGGAGGCCAAGAGACACGTATAGTAAGCAGATTCAAGTGGATGTGGGTTGCCGTTCTTATGAGGAGATGAAAAGGCTTGCTCAGGATAGAGTAGGGTGGAGAGCTGCATCAAACCAGTCTCCGGACTGAAGACCATAACAACAACAAACAACAAATATTTTGGAACCCTTGCTATGTACTACTAAAGTGTGAACGAACGATAACAACCACGAAGTGATGAAAAACACTCTTTTTGCAGTTAAAAAGAAAAGGTTTAGAAATATATATTGAGTTAAAGTAAAGCTTCATATGTTCCAGTGTTCCATTAAATATATTGTATCATATAATTTCAGCCAAAGGTTGGTAGTTCAAGAATTTTGTCCATATATTTCATTTTCTGTAACTATTTTCCACAGACTCGCTGTTATTACTCGGGCACTGTATTTTGGCAGTCTGCCGAGAGGGTAAACAAATAAGGACTACTACTTTACAAGTAGTAAAATCGCCTCTTCCAGTGAAATGATTTGTCTTCTTACATAAAAAAGAAGAGGGTTTTTTATTTTATTTTTTATTTTTTTTTTTTATTTCATTTTTTTATTTTTTTTTTTTTATTTTTTTTTTATTTTTATTTTTTTATTTTTTTTTGCCTCACTCGTTTACGGTCGCTGTTCATAGTATAGTGTCCGAGTAATATAATCAAATCAGTTTCGACAGCCAGGATGTCTGGCCAGGATGTCTGTCCGTAACGTGTTCTCTGTTTTTAAGACGAACCGGTCAACAGATCAGCACAAAATTTTACAGACATAATTGTAGGCCGCCAGAGACCAGAACCTCCCTTTTTCAAATTTTTCAGACAAAAAATACGGTAGTAATACAAAAAAAAAACAGCCGTTTGCAATTTAATTTTAATTGCGAATAAACCCTTCATCTAACGCGAAAATTGAATAAACGAATCTGTAGAGGAGAAAATTCTCTACAACTTTTCTCTCTAATGTTTTGGCCCACTTTAGGTTACGGTAGTAACATTAAAAGTGGGACTTTGCGATCATCTTTTGACAGCTCGAAATTCAAATGAAAACAACGGCTTAACCATTCATCTGACACGAATACTAAATAAGCGAATTTGTAGAGAAGACAATTCTTTACAACTTTGCTCTCTTATGTTTTTTTTATATTTCTTATCGTTTCAGAGATATTTGCAAAAAAAACGGCAGTTTTGGAATGTCTGTCTGTCCGTAACGTGTTCCCTGTTTTTAAGACGAACCGTTCAACCCATCGGCACAAAATTTTACAGAGATAATTTTAGGCCGCCAGAGACCAGAACCTCTCTTTTGCAAATTTTTCGAACAAAAAATACGGTAGTAATACCAAAAAAAGCCGTTTGTAATATAATTTTAATTGCAAACGAACCGTTCGTCTGACACGAAAATTGAATAGCCTAATTGGTAGAAGGGAAAATTCTCTACAACTTCGCTATTTTATATTTTTTTCATATCTTGCACCGTTGAAGAGATATTTGCAAAAATAACGGCGATTTGACGATGTCTTTCTGGCTGTAACGTGTTCCCACTTTTTAGGTCGAACCGTTCAACCGATCGGCACCAAATTTTATAGACATAATTGTTGGCTACCAGAGACCATAATTTCGCTTTTTGAAATATTTCGGACAAGAGAGACGTTAGTAAAATACCAAAAAAGCCGTTTGGATTGTAATTTTAATTGCAAATAAACCGTTCATCTGACGTGAAAATGCATTTGTAGAGGAGAAAATTCTTACACTTTTGCTCCCTTATGGGTTTTTTTTTCCGTATCTCGAATCGTTTGAGAGATATTTGCAAAAATAACGGAGTTTTCACACCCTCCATTGTATTAACGAAAGCCAGCCGTTCGCAAACGTCACGTGACATTCCTCGTCCAGAACTCTGTGAGGCATACGCCATCTTGCGTTGCGTATTTGATGATTTTCGCCCGCCGCGGTGGCCGAGGAGACTGAGGCGCTCCAGTCACGGTCTACACGGCCACTACGGTCAGGGGTTCGAATCCTCCCCTCGGGCATGGATATTTGTGTCGTCCTTAGTATAAGGTAGTTGATAAGTAGTTTGTAAGTTTAGGGACTGATAACCCCGTAGTTAAGTCCCATAAGCTTAACAAACATTTGAACATTTTGATGATTTTCTTATTGTAATTTACACGTTGTCATTTCGAAACAATGGCGCACTGAAGAATTAACAAAAACACGTCTTTCTACGTACGATAAATGTTAATCTAGTGTCTACAAATGGCATATTAGCATCAGTTAACAACGGCCATTAATAGTACAAGATTATAATGCAAAAATCCTATGTGACGACCTCTTGGCACTGACTTCGATTTCTCCTGACCAGACGGTACTTAATAACACTTCATGAATTTTTGCTAATAAATTATTATTTTTCAGTAGCGTAGTGGGCAATGCGTTGGACTGTGACGCTGAAAGTTAGTGGTTCGGAGCCCGCCGCTACCTAATTTTTTTTTTTTCCTAAAAGGGTTTCAGACACTTTTATTAATTAATTTTTTATTATTTTGGTCCAAAATGCTTGCAAAACTTATAAAACTACAAATCTAAAGTGGGCCGAAAAACACGTCAGTGCGATTTTTTAAATGAAAGTACTGAGCAATTTTGACAAGCAAAAGACAATTTAAACAAAATTATTGGATTCCGCCATTAAATTGTAGCGGTCGTGACTTCGGAAGCAAATACAACACCAAAAAGCAACATTGCAGAAGAAGTCGGCGGAATCTAAATTTTACCATATTGGGAGCTAATATTTCGGTCATATTCTGTAGTGATTCTAGCTGAGATGACTGGAATATTACTTGGATAAACTGATGCTGGGATTGTGCGTTTCGTTTACTATTGTTCTATGACCGGGTTGAAAATTAATCATGATAGTCGCCAAAAATTATCGGACTTTATAAACATCGCGAAGATTTTTCAGCAGGCATAGACACGAAATAAATAAAAGTTGCACAGAGAATGTTCTAGTACAATCGCGAAACAAATCGCAACAATACCCAAAGTACTGGATCTGCTGAAAATAAATAACTTTAAAATTAGTGAGAATGGAGAAGGGATTGTAAGTAAGTAAGATATTTCAAATTAACTGTGGGGGTTTATTGAATTAAATAAAAAAAGGAACTAAGCTCTCCGGTGGCCGAGGGGACTGAGGCGCTCCAGTCACGGTCAGCACGGCCACTACGGTCGGGGGTTCGAATTCCCCCTCGGGCATGGATATTTGTGCCGTCCTAGTTCATAAGTAGTTTGTAAGTTTAGGGACTGATGACCCCGTAGTTAAGTCCCAAAAGCTTAACAAACATTTGAACATTTTTTGAACTAAGCTCACACTTACAATAATTAGGCAAAATCCCGGAACATGTCCTAACACATCGAGAAGGTGACAGGAAGTCACGAAGAGTTCCGCTCTCTCCCTTCAGCTTGTTGCAAAAAAAGTTGAACGTGACAACTATCAAATGTTTATCGATACGCTGGCAGAGAGAGGGCAGAAGTCAGCGACAAGCATTGAACAAGTTATTAAAAAAAATTAATTCATGTATTACTACAGTACAATATAGGTAGACAACCTACATGCGTCTAAATACAGCACATATCCGCGAAATAGATATTGATAGAACATCGTTGTCCTGTGTTTGAATACGAGAGGCGGTATAGTGCCTTGTATTTTCCCGTCATTTCCGGCGTACATGCACTCTTACCTGGCATCCTCAGTTTCATCCAAGTGCGTTTCCTTTTCTTTTTCCCCCCTTCTCTTCTAAACATAGACAACGTAACTGTCGACTTCAAATAGGCGTTCGACGCGGTGCCACACTGCAGACTGCTAACGAAGATACGAGCTTATGGAATAGGTTCACAGATTTGTGACTGGCTGGAAGACTTCCTAAGTAATAGAACGCAGTACGTTGTTCTCGACGGCGAGTGCTCATCAGAGACGAGTGTATCGTCAGGCGTGCCCCAGGGGAGTGTGATAGGACCGCTATTATTTTCTATCTATATAAATGATCTGATGGACAGAGTAACTTGTAATTTGCGGCTGTTTGCTGATGATGCTGGGAGGGTGTCGTCTTTAACTGACTGTAATAGCATACAAGCTGACTTAGAAAAAATTTCTAGTTGGGGCGAAGAATGGCAGCTAGCTCTCAATGTAGAAAAATGTAAGGTGATGCGCATGAGTAGGAACAACAACCCCGTAATGTTCGAACACGGCATTAGTAGTAAACGTCTTGATGTAGTCGCGTCGTTCAAATACCTAGGCGTAACATTGCAGAACGAAATGGAACGAGCATGCAAGGACAGTTGTGAGTAAGGCGGACAGCCGACTTCGGTTTGTTGGGAGAATTTTGGAAAGATGTACTTCATCTGTAAAGGAGGCCGCGTATAAAACGCTTGTACGACCACGTCTTGAGTATTACTCAAGTGTTTGGGACCTGCAGCAGATCAGTTTAAAGGAAAACATAGAAGCAGTTCAGGGGCGAGCAGCTAGGTTTGTTACTGGTAGGTTCGACCAATACGCGAGTGTCACGGAAATGCTCCGGCAACTCAATTGGGGATCGTTGGAGGAAAGACGACGTTATTTTCGTGAAATTCTGTCGAGGAAATTTAGAGGGCCGGAATTTGAAGCTGAGTGTAGCATGATCTTGCTGCCACCTACTTACATTTCGCGTAGTGATCACAAAGACAAGATAAGAGAAATTAGGGCTCGTACGGAGGCATATAGGTATTCTTTTTCTCCTCGTTCTTTTTGGTAGTGGAATAGGAAAGGAAATGCCTAGTAGTGGTACAGTGTACCCTCCGCCACGCACATTACGGTGGATTGCGGAGTATGTATGTAGATGTACATGTAGTATAAAAACAGCTGAGCATAACACAGCCATTTTAAAGAAACTTTGACAAAATATTGGACGATAGTGTAACACCCCCTTTAGCGTTTCATCCAATATTTTTGTCAAAGAATAGGACCAATATTTCATGCACTTTCTATGTCCATTCTTTGTCCAATAATTTTATAGTGTAATACCGGCCTAGGAAGAATGAACCCAACAGTGTAAATTCTGGAAGGGCCGAAAGCGGCTGAACAGATTTTAGACAAATCACAGGAAATAAACTGACGGTAGTGACAGCCTCATCTGTATACGAATGCTACGGGAAGCCTGTCCACTGCAGGTAGCCGTTCACAGGATTTCTGCGTCGCTGTGATGTGCATTTGTTGCGCTCAGTGTAGAATGGTCGCAGTACACGGTAAATACACCGCGTCGTCATGCCGAGGGGCGTAACGGTTATAGGGCTGTGTGCCACCGCTCATTTATTATCAGCTGTTTTCTTGTGACGCCGTTATTTAATCACTTATCAGGTGCCATTAATTAACAAGGCCCTCTGAGCACGTGGTTTTGTAATAGCTTGTCCTCCATTAATAATATCTTTCACTCGGCGCTCCGCGGCCGGCGAGTGGTTGCGAATATTCCCGCTCGGGGCGCCGTCGTCGCGGAAATGTAGTTCGCCCTTCTGCCGCCAGATGGCAGCTTCTGCAATCTCTTCTCGGAAACTTCATTATTGCCTCATAGGCCAGTCGTCGTAGACAAAAAAATGGCCTTAGGTCCAAAAAAAATTGCAGGAAGCTGAATTTTCGGTATGTTGTTAAGACATGTTATAGTAGTATTAAACCAAGTTTGCAGCTTCGAAATCCTTTTGCGTAACTTTTAAGAGCCAAAAAACATCGAAATTTTCGGACTTTTTTTCTGGTTTTGGCTTATGACTCGTAAAGGGTGTTTTTTTGACGAAAAGTCACTCACGCCTCTATTAATGTAGATAAAATATTCTAAAATTTAAGCCCAACCGCAGCTCTGTAAGTCCAATAGTTCCCGAGATATTGGACTTCAAAAATTGACTTATTTCTCCAAAAAGTTCAAATTTTCGATTTTAGTCATCTTTCGGCTAGAATATTGGCTCTAATGATCATCCCACGCGGAATGTCATACAAAACAAAGTTATAGAGCAGTTATTTAACTTTAATCTAAGTACTGAACGAAGTCCATAGGCCCAATAGAGTTCTAGATATCGTTAAAAACGAAAATTGGAAAAATTGGAATAGTCAATAAATTGTGTATGTTAAAGAAAAAGGAAGAATTACTCATTGACGATGATTATTAACGCATCGCATATAAAAAGGATTTTTTCAACACTGTTTTCCGCAAATATTGAACAGAGAAGTTCCTTGAGTCACTTCCTGCCATTATGGCACCGAGCGCGCCATGAATAACGTGAGGTGTGAAAACCTCTAAGTCTCACCCCTATGTTGACAAGCTGAGGATGCTGGTGGCTCTCCACAATGTCTCGGGCTTTCAAGTACAGTGGTTGATCTTAGGTCACAAAACATGTTTCCTGATCGTAAATGCTTGTTCTTTAACTGGCTTCTAAAAGTGATGTTAAAACAGTGTCGTAGTCGGTTGGGGGAGCATGGATAAAAGGGAGATATACAATCTTTGAACGTTTGTAAGGAAGATCTTCTGTCACTTGATCCATGAATCCATTCCATCCTGGGATGTCTGGCATGTTAGTTGCTTTTCCAAACAACCACAGCAGGTCTGGGGATTTTGGCAAAATGACTACAGCGATTTTCACTTCGTTAATTGAAATGGCCGACAAGCCAAATTTCTTTCTAATAGAAGAATGTTTAATGTCTGTGGCAGTGTGTGAACCTGATACACTCGGCATATACAGACTTCAAACGTGGTTTGTTTATGTCTGGGTGAACGGATAAGGGAGGGGTCATGATAATTGTACCACCCATTTCATGGAACGTATTTTCCCCATCAATTGTGTTAACGTTCACATCTGCATTGTCGAAGACAAAATGCATAAAAGCTCCTTTGTCGACTGGTTGGGCCACTTCTCCACGGAGGATAGCGGAACTTTCAAAATGCATAGCCTCCGTATATGTACAAGAAATTCCCATACATTGGCAAAGTTCAACAAGGTGCTTTGATTCAAATTTTCTATACAAATAGGTTGCAAAGCTTATTTGAATTGAGGATAGGAAAGATTTGGGCCTCTTTTCAGCCATGATTGCATGAGCAAATCCTATGCAGTTCTTTTTCCACTGTTCAAGAGAAGGATGCCTCTGCGTCTTTTAAAAAAGCATCTGACGGGGGATATTGAGTAGTGTCAAATGTTTGGGAACGAATGTCTTGCAGGATAATCTCTGCTGTAGCTTTGACAACTCTAAGCCGCTCTTCAGCAGGATCGCTAAGTCTTTGATTGTACCACTTTTCATAAAGGATGTTCCGTCCAATGTCTGTGAACATCAAGACTGGGCTGTGATACGGACGAACCCGCGCAAAAATAATTTTTCCGCCATATCGCTTTTTTAGATGAGCTTGAACACTTGCAGCTGCTGGTTTGTAAGGTCTCTGTAAACAAGTCACTTATGGAAAATTGGTTTTCCTGTCTTGTTTCTGCAGGGTATGCATATATACGCTCCATACCTTCGATAAGGAAGGGATGTTCAGGACGGCCTTGTTTACCTCCTGCACCAGTAGATCGGGACAAGGAGTACAGTTTTACGTAGCAATGTTTGTGGTACTTACCCTCAGTAGTAACAAGTTCACTTATACATGAAAGACGCCGAAGAAAGTGTTGCCCCCATTCACTAGCTTGTCTAACTTTTTCCACAATCGATTCTTTCACTTCCAGTGTTTCCCTTTGATGGAGTTCGTCCTGTAGATATTTGGGCAATTTTATCAGCTTCTCGAAATATTCCTTGGAGAATTTTTCACCACAAAGGAAACAATAATATCCAATGATGTGACGCCTTGAATCCGGCGCACTTTTCAGCCTTTCCCCAGTTGGTTGAGCAAATCAAACATCTATTTCTCGCTGGACAAATGCTTACACATTACTTCCTACAGTGTACCTCTTCCTGCATGCGTCATGTACGGTCACTTCATTTGAACTGCACAAAAAACCTCATGTGCCTTTCAAGCCCACGTTTCTGACTCATTTTTATCAGCGTCTAAATTCCGCGTTTTTTCACTGTCACTGTTCCGTCTGCAAGCACATACCGACGACCCCGAACAAACATGCGACGGGGGTAGCTCCAACATATTGTAAAACAGAAAGTACTTAAAACGCCACCAATATCAAGATTTAGACGATTTTTGTTTGAAACGTTCTTCACGGATCCGAATACGGCTGTTTCTAAGGGCAGACTGGGTGTAGTGGTCAGAAGGCCTCGGAGGCAAGAAGTTTGGGAGGGAGGACAGAACACCCGCTAAGTCACGACTCTGAGTAAGGGGCACGGCAGGGGGATTGATACCTTCGCACAACAAAAGGCCTCCAAGTTTTCGTATTTTAACGATAACTAGAACTCTATTGGGCCTATGGACTTCGTTCAGTACTTAGATTAAAGTTAAATAACTGCTCTATAACTTTGTTTTGTATTACATTCCCCATGGGATGATCATTAGAGCCAATATTCTAGCCGAAAGATGACTAAAATCGAAAATTTGAACTTTTTGGAGAAATAAGTCAATTTTTGAAGTCCAATATCTCGGGAACTATTGGACTTACATAGCTGCGGTTGGGCTTAAATTTTAGAATATTTTATCTACATTAATAGAAGTGTGAGTGACTTTTCGTCAAAATACCACCCTTCACGAGTTATAAGCCAAAACCAGAAAAAAGACCGAAACTTTCGAGGTTTTTTGGCTCTTAAAAGTTACGCAAAAGGATTTCGAAGCTGCAAACTTGGTTTAATACTACTCTAATATGTCCAAACAAAATACCAAAAATTCAGCTTCCTGCAATTTTTTTGGACCTAAACATACCTGACGACTGGCCTATCATGTGATTTTTCTCGAACCAAAAATCTCGATCACTACGTTTACATGGAACACAACTTCCGGAAGGCGAAAACCTTTTTAGCTCTTTATCTGGGGCCCCGCCGGGTTATTAAATTGTCCTCATTTTTCGCAAAGTGTAATGAAATAAAATTTACTATTCGTCTCAATCTGTTTTCTTCAATAGTTTGTCTATAGACACTGCTTTCGTCGCAATTAGCACGATGGCAGCAACACATATGGCAGCAGGATCGTCGATTGTATCACTGATCGACTCATAAGCGAGTGCACATATCAATTATTTTAAATTTCCTTTCCGTATTCCAGATTCACATTATCTTGGCTTGACAGTTGACATAAGAGCTGTGAGAGTAACGAAAAGATGAGTATCCGTATGTAGCCATTACTAAAAGAAACAGTACTTGTTACAAATGTATCGTTACTCGTTCGGGGAGAGTAGTACACGGTAAAACAGAAATTACCCTTCTCATTGTTTCGTATAAAATACTACTCACAAAACAAAATTTCTTTATTTACTTGAAAGAACAATCTTGGAACAAAAAAATAATAATTTTGCTACTAATTAGTATGTGAAATAACAATTTTAAACAACCTCCTCAAATGTTTCACTGTGTACCGTGTATGGTAACTGTGAAACAGCTGCCATTTTTTATATTTATTACTTGCTGAGTCACTTATAAAACATAAATATCTTTGTTAAATACAAGTACTAACATTAATATATACTACATTGTGTTCAGTGAATAGTAAGTCCACCAAAATTGATTGGAAAACGAATATACCAGTGGTTGAAGAGTCCCTCAGTAGCCATAGGCGACGCAGGTGCCAAAATCATTGCAATTTCCTCATGTGAAACACAGACTACGTCTTCTGCAACTGGGAATACAAAACCAGTAATTTTTTTTTCCGAAGCTATAGTCTTCATAATCAGTACCACTAACTACTGACTTCAAGACTTTAGTTACAAAATATACATTGTTTTGGAATTTCACCAATCATAACATCCTGCTTCAATTTCAAAAGATCTTTAACAGCAACATTTCTTGAGTAACATAAACGTATATTTCCATCACAGAATACAGAAACAAAAACTAAACGAAAACAGAGTAAACACATATAGAAAAAATGAATGAGCAATAGCAAAGATATTAAGTGAATGTTATCTCTGTTAGACTCGCGCACGTCGATATCTCGATGTATAGCACTGCTTGATGTCACCACTACATCACACCCCCTTAAGAGCTGACGATATTTACGATTAAACTAGACGTGCCGTCCTAATCAAGTTACCACTGGTTTTGTTGTTGTAGAGCTGTCAGTTGAAGTTCTCGGTGTCGGTGGTTTGCTGGTGGCAGATGGTGGGGAAGCAGTTGGTTCTATCATCTCTTCAGACGTTGTGGTTGGTGGATCATTTACATCAGTAGCAGCAATGTTGAAGGCAGGTTTGAGGCGGTAGTTGGAAACTGTTGTTGGTGTCCCCATAACATCAACTTTAAAAGTTTTCTCCCCACTGCTCAGTACTGTATATGGGCCGTCATATGGCGGTTGTAGAGGCTTACGCACCGCATCATGTCGAATGAACACTTGTTTGCAGTTCGACAAATCTGCAAAGATGAATGGGCGGCGAGTCACTTGTTCTCTTGCTGTAACAGACCGAAGTTGTCGTATGTGTGAGCGTAGTTTCTTGACGACGTCTGACGCATCAGCGACAGTGTCTGGCATGTTACAGAGGAACTCGACAGGTAGTCGAATAGGTTGGCCATAGACCATGTCAGCTGCGGTTGTTTTCAGATCGTCTTTGACGGTTGTGCGTAGGCCCAGTAATACGATCGGTAGCGTCTCAGTCCAACGCTGTGACTCGTGACACCGAAGAGATGCTTTGAGTTGACGGTGGAAGCGTTCCACTAAACCATTCGCTGCCGGAAGATAAGCAGTAGTCCGGACGCGCTTCGTGCCTAACAGGACACCAAGTGCTTGGAACAGGTAGGATTCAAACTGCCTGCCCTGGTCGGTGGTAATGTGCAATGGTACGCCGAAACGGGCAATCCATCCCTGGAAGAACGTAGTTGCGATGGTCTCGGCGGTGATATCGGACATGGGAAATACCTCTGACCAGCGAGTGAATCTGTCTATGGCAGTGAGGCAATAAGTGTACCCGTTCGACGGTGGCAATGGTCCTATGATGTCAATATGGACATGTTCGAAACGTTGGTTAGGTGGAACGAACGTACCAAGCGGTGCATTAACGTGGCGAGTGATTTTGTTACGTTGATAAGCCATGCATTGGTGGAAAAAGGCCTTACACTCCTTGTCAATATTAGGCCACACAAAAGTCTTTTTCACCAGTTGTGTTGTAGCACGGACACCAGGATCTGACAGGTTGTGCAGCGACGCGATTGCTTGCTGTCGAAAGCTGTTAGTCACAAAGGGTCGTGGCTTTGATGTAGAGACGTCACAGTATAGTAACACATTCGTTGATGGCACTTGAATGCGACGTAGCTGAAGACTAGATGGCTGTGACAACAATTCTTGCAGTTCGTTGTCAGACTGTTGTGCATAGGTCAGTGCCTCATAATCGATTGAACTAGAAATCGCCTCAATGCGAGAGAGAGCATCTGCTGGGACATTAAGCTCTCCCTCAACATGGACAATGTTGGTAGTAAATTGACCTATGAAGTCCAACTGACGAAGCTGTCGTGGCGACGTTTTGTCTGGGTGTTGACGAAAAGCAAATGTTAGCGGTTTATGGTCAGTGACAAGAGTGAAGTGTCTTCCATCGAGCATGTGTCTAAATTTCTTGATTGATGCATACGCCGCATGCAATTCGCGGTCGTAAGTTGACCAGCTCTGCTGTGAAGGAGCTAACTTGTAGCTATAGAATGCCATAGGTTGCCACTGGTGGTCCACCTGCTGTTGCAGTGCAGCGCCTATTGCTGTTGCTGATGCGTCAACCTTTAAGGCAAGTGGTGCATGAGGAACCGGGAGAGTCAGCAGAGCGGCCTCGGCGATGGCAGTCTTTACATTGTTGAAAGCAATGTCAGTTTCACCGGTCCACAACAGTCTATCACTCGGTATGTGTGAACCACATAGAAGATTGTTCAAAGGTGCAGTTAACAATGCAAAGTTCCGAACACAGCGACGGTAGTAGTTCGTGACACCCATAAATCGCCGCAGTTCACGAACTGTCACTGGCCGTGGATAGTTAACTATTGCGTCTACCTTGTCTTGTGGTGGTCGAATTCCATGTGCATTGATTGTATAGCCCAGGAAGCGAACTTCTGAAGCTCCAAAAACACATTTAGAAAGGTTAATAAGAAGTCCATGTGAGCGAAGGCGTATGAATATCTGGCGTGGATGTTCCAAATGTTCAGCTTCAGAACTGGACATAACTAATACGTCGTCAGTGTACACGTAGCAAAGTCGAGATCTCCTGTCACTTCGTCCACGAAACGCTGGAAAGTTTGCGCTGCATTGCACAACCCGCATGGCATTCGTGTGAACTCAAAGAGACCGAAGGGAGTGGTGACAGCAGTTTTAGCAACATCTTCTGGCGCCACTGATATCTGATAATAAGCACGCACCAGGTCTAAGGTGGAAAATAATTGATTGCCATAAACATTACATGTAAAGTCCTCAATGTGTGGTACCGGGTATCTGTCTGGGATTGTTCTCGCATTTAGTTGTCGATAATCGCCGTAAGGACGCCATCCGTTGTTCTTGTTGGGTATCACATGTAGTGGTGAGGCCTATCTGCTGCCTGATGGACGGCAGATACCCTGTGTAAGCATCAAAGAGAATTCTTGCTTAGCCACTTTTAATTTTTCAGGTGTTAAACGTGGTGTTAATTGGTGGTCCAGGTGTTGGAAGGATGTAATGAACCGTCGAATGTTTTACTGGTGCCAACGTCGGCAACTGTCTGGTGATCTCGGGGAACTGCTTAAGAAGTTCAGTGTAGGGCGAGCCTCCAGCGATCATCCGAACTCCTGTACTATCTACACAACCAACACTTCCTTGACTGACCAGCTTGGTGGTGGTGTCGAGTAGTCGACGATGTCTGAGGTCAGGTAGCAGTCCATAAAATGACAAAAAATCGGCTCCTATTATAGGATGTTTCACATTCGCTACAACAACTTGCCACTCGAATTTCCGACAGAGTCCCAGGTTTAGCACACGTGTCACACGACCATAAGTCTTTATGGTAGATCCATTAGCAGCAAAGAGGTGACAACCATCAGAGTTACGCCGAGGTAGACGAGTGGATGGATAAACGGACACGTCTGCACCAGTGTCCACCAAAAACTGGAGTTTAGTGTAGAGATCAGTGGCAAACAATCGACGGCTGCCGTCTGGAAAGCCAGTTGCCGTCATTACTGACCTCCCGTCTCGTTTTCCATCTCACATGGCGGCGTACAGTTCTTTGCTTGAGATCCAAACCTCCTATGATACCAGCAGATATTTATTTTTTTTTTTTTTTTTTTTTTTTTTTTTTTTTTTTTTTTTTTGATGGAGGTGATCGGCTGCGTTTTAGTGGTGGGCGATGTCGCTGAGGTCGACGACTAGACAGCAGGGTTGCCAGGTGTGTCGATTTTTCGCATTGTTGGCTATCTTTTTCTTATAATAGTAGCCATTCTAGCAGTCTGGCGACTGGCGATTAAATTTGGCTATTGAAGGAATTTGTTGGCGACTTAATGGCTATTTTATTTTTCTTCAAATACAACGAATGTAAAGCAATCACTCTTTAGACATTGTGTCAATGATACCGGCTAAACTTCGGTAGAATGCCGGGGAAATGTAATCAACCTACACTAGTTAGCACAAATGTTTTCATGTATCATGGATGTGTGGGAGAGTGTCACAGAGATGTAAACAAACTCAACTTACAGACTCTGGAAAATAGACGTAAACCACCTCATGTACCCTACTTACGATTGTCCAAGAACAGCCTTTAAATGATATCTCGAAGTATACTAAAACACCGTATGTATGGCACCCACTGAGAACATAACGATAAGATTATATAAATTACAGCATGAAAGGAGGCATTTAAACAGTATTTTTTCCGCGTTCCATACAACAACACAACAGAAATTCGTAACAACTGCTACTGTGAAGCGAGCTCTTTGCTACGCACTTCACAGTGGTTAACAATGGTTTACAGAGTATAAATACCGATGGAGAACACGCGGTGATTGCCCAGTCGTTTTCATGGTTGATTTTTCAGTGTTTAATGACGCATTATTACGAATTAAAGTCCATCCCACCTCAAAGTACGAAATGCTTAGTGCATTGTTATAAATTTCCTCACCTCAAAATGTAATGATTTGGTATGTATTAAAGAAATGTTTGAAAGATTCAATAAATCTATTTAACATCTGTAAATATTTGTTTTTAAGGAGATGTAAGTGGTTGGTAATCGAACCTACGCATGTAACATCCCTTGTGTAAGTTTGATAGAATGATTCTTGAACAGTTTTTATAAGTTATGAAATTGATAAATGTGATAGTTAAATGTAACTGAATTTCCGGAGTCTATTATATTTACAATGTGACAATATTTTTTGACTGCCCTCATTGTCAGTTTTTGGTGTGTCTGGGTTCAGTTCTTCGATGGACTCGGATAAATGTTTCTGTGAAGTATGAGTGTCCTTGGAAAGTTCAGTGTGATGGTGAGAGTTCTATAGTATGTGTTACTTTTTACTGAGTAACCAGCTTACTCCCTGAATTTCAGGATTATTATTGTCGAGTAACATGCCATAATTACCATAGGATAATAATGTAAACAGATTAAAGGCTGCGATATTTAGCTATTTTACTGATGAAAAGAAGGCGATATTTTGGCTACTTTTTCTTTAAAATTTGGCGACAGAGCAAGAGAAAAACCTGGCAACTCTGCTGGACAGTTGAGTTTTGCGTGCAACGACTTGTGCAGTAAGCTCCGCAATCCGTGTTTGCAATGACGCTGCAGCAGAATCTGGCGGTGAACTGACAGTCGCTACTGTTGATGGCGGGTACATCTCTACAATACGGTCTGAAGTCTGCGCGAGTGCATCCAGATCTCCAGCACACACTGTAAGAATCTTCTGTACGTCTGAGGGAAGACGCGAGAGCCAGATGTTCCTTAGAATATCTTCACTGACAGCATTGCCCGCTAGTGTCCGTAGTCGTCGCAGCAACTGCGAGGGAGTGCGGTCTCCTAAATCCTCTGTTCGCAGTAGCTTCTGCAGTCGTTTTGCTTCTGATCGTGATAGACGCGTAATTAGTGCGTTTTTCACAGCCGTATATCGGTCTGTGTTTGGTGGTAGGACCAAAATATCTTGCACTTCGAGAGCCATATCTTCACTAAGGGCGGCGACAACGTAATTGTACTTAATATTCATAGAATATATGACATCAACTGCGATTGGGCAAAGGTGAAAATGTGTACCCAGCCGGGATTCGAACCCGGGTCTCCTGCTTTCTAGGCAGTTGCGCTGACCCCTACACCACTGGGGACACAGTGATCACCGCACCTGCAAGGACTACCTAGGCACGCCTCCCGTCAGATACAAATTACCAGCTTCGCCCTGCCCACAGTACTCAAACTCGTAGTTATGAACTAATTCCCGCAAGAGTAAGGGCTTCAAACTTGCCCACCCCTCCCCACTAACGATAGGATCATTGCCCGTCACCGGCATATTATATATATACATGTGTCGTCTGTTCCGAAAGAATAGACGTCACTTCTGATCCTGCAGTTGTTATTATTTAATATTCATAGAATATATGACATCAACTGCGATTTGTATCTGACGGGAGGCGTGCCTAGGTAGTCCTTGCAGGTGCGGTGATCACTGTGTCCCCAGTGGTGTAGGGGTCAGCGCAACTGCCTAGAAAGCAGGAGACCCGGGTTCGAATCCCGGCTGGGTACACATTTTCAGCTTTGCCCAATCGCAGTTGATGTCAATAATAACAACTGCAGGATCAGAAGTGACGTCTATTCTTTCGGAACAGACGACACATGTATGTAACTGTACTTAGTTTCGTCAGCTGTGATATTTGCGAGGACGAATTGACTTTCGAGTTGCGCGAAACCATAGCACTGGGTTCTGCTGCCAGAAAGCTGGTGGTTTGACAGCTACTCGATTAACTTAAGCGCTCGGAGTTCCCGTCGACGTTTGTTCAGAGTTGCCAGGTTTTTCTATTGCTCAGTCGCCAAATTTTAAACAAAAGTAGCCAAAATATCGCCATCTTTTCATCAATAGAAATAGCCAAATATTGCTACCTTTAATCTGTTAACATTATTATGCTAAGGTAATTATGGCATGTTACTCGACAATAACAATCCTGAAATTCAGGGAGTAAGCTGGTTACTGAGTAAAAAGTAACACAAACTGTGGCACTCTCACATTCACAGACATCAGACTGAACTTTCCAAGGAAACTCATACTTCACAGAAACATATATCTGAACCCAGACAAACCACCAACTAATCGCTGTTGTATCTTCCGGGTTATGTGGTCGTGGTCGAAGAAACATATCTGCTCCTGACGTTTCGTCCAGAGCTGCGCTGGACATCCTCAGAGGTACTACTGGTAGCGGTGAGTCTTGCCGACTGACGAGTCGGGCGTCAGAGAGCGGTATAAATACTGTCCAAAAGGGGGCGTGGTCAACTACCAACTAACAATGAGGCCAGTTAAAATATTGTCACATTGTAAATGTAATAGAAACACTCCAGAAATTCAGTTACATTTAACTATCACATTTATTAATTTCATAACTTATAAAAATTACAACACAAAACTGTTCAAGAATCATTCTATCAAACTTACACAAGAGATGTTCTCATGTATAGGTTCGATTTACCAATCACTTACATCTTCTTAAAAACAAATATTTACAGTTGTTAAATAGGGTTATTGGATCTTTCAAACATTTCTTTAATACACATAAAATCATTACAACATTTTGAGGTGAGGTAATTTATAGTAGTGCACTGAGCAATCCATACTTTGAGGTGAGGTGGACTTTAATTCGGAATAATGCGTCATGACACACTGAAAAATCAGCCATGAGAACGACTGGGAAATCATCGCTTGTTCTCCATCGACGTTTATACTCTGCAAACCATTGGTGTGAAGTGCGTAACAAAGGGCTCGCATCACAGTAGCAAGTTATTACGAATTTCTGTTGTATTGACGTATGGAACGCGGAAAAAATTACTTTAAGAGTGCCTCCTTGCATGCTGTAGTTTATATAATCTTATCCTCATGTTCTCAGCGGGAGCCATACATACGGTGTTGTAGTATAGTTCGAGATATCGTTTAAAGCCTGTTCTTGAACCATCGTAAGTAGGGTTTATGAGGTAGTTTACGTCTGTCTTCAAGAGTCTGTGAGCTGAGTTTGTTTACATCTCTGTGACACTCTCCCACACATCCATGATACTTGAAAACATTTGTGCTAACTTGTGTATGTAGATTACATGTCCCCAGCATTTTACCGAAGTTTAGCCGGTATCATTGACGCCATGTCTAATGAGTGATTGCTTTACATTCGTTGTATTTGAAGTAAAATAAAATAGCCATTAAGTCGCCAACCAATTCCTTTAATAGCCAAATTCAATCGCCAGTCGCCAGACTGATAGAATGGCTACTATTATAAGAAAAAGATAGCCAAGAATGCGAAAAATCGCCACACCTGGCAACCCTGCGTTTGTTGACGGGTGCGACATTGTTATATTTCAATGCACGGAATAATCGCGGAGCGGATGACGCGGTAGATAGTACTTGAGGTTAGAAAAAAGTCGGCGACGCGATGTGCGAATGATGCGCGGCGCGGATGGTTTGCACTTAATGTTTAGAACGATACGGCACACACAACGTTCCTTAATGTCGGTTGTCGTATTTAATCACGCACTTATTTTGTATTTATCACGCCCGCGGCAGCCTGAAATCACGTCGGGGTCACCAAAAATGTTGCGACTTGCAATAAATTAATTTAACAGCAACATTTCTTGAGTATTACTTTATTTATTACTATTTCTGTGTCGTTTACCAGTCATGACTGGACAGACTGCGTCAAGATTATATACATACATACATATATAAAAGAAGAAGAAAAGAGAAAAAAAGTTTACAATTTGGACATATACAACACAATATTATCATTTTGTCCAGTCACTTTCATCACTGTTGAAAAATTCACCAATTGAGTATAGTGGGTGCTCTTTCAGGTCCTGTGCAATTTTCCTTTTGAATGGTTCTGGTGGCAGGGATTGCACTTCTTTTGGCAGCGAGTTAAACATTTTCAGTGCAACCATTGGAAAACTGTCTTGTGTTCCAGTCAGACGACAGCTTGGTATTTCAATGCTCCTCTTGTTACGGGTGTAATGGTTATGTATATCTTGCCTCATACTGAACTCTCCTTGGTTTTCTTTTATGCTCATGAGGCATAAAAACACATACTGGCTGAAGATCGTTATAATACCGTTTGAATATTGGCTTGCAGTGGTCCAATCTTTTGCTTGATGTAATTATTCTGACAGCCTTTTTTTGTAGCATTAACACATCTTTACAACCTGCAGCATGTCCCCATAGCAGTAGGCCATAATTAATATGGCTATGAAATAGCGCATAATACACTGTTACAAGGTATTGGTCAGTTAATGTACCTTTAAGCCTTCTCAGAAGGAATATTACACGGGAAAGCTTGGAGCATCCATACACTGTGTGTTCATTCATTGTAAGTTTGCTGTAAATCATAAACGTATATTTCCATCACAGAATACAGAAACAAAAACCAAACGAAAACAGAATAAACACATATAGAAAAAATTAATGAGCAATAGCAAAGATATTAAGTGAATGTAATCTCTGTTCGACTCGCGCACGTCGATATCTCGATGTATACCACTGCAAAAACTTGATGCCACCACTGCAGATCTAATGATACACTTATCTCTGTTTCACTAGATTGCCTTCATCTTTGTCACTTTCTTCATCACTTTCACTTGTAGCTGTTTTACTTACACACCACTCTTCTTCTCTTTTTTTTTTTTTTTTTTTTTTTTTAAACGTTGACTCTCTTCATACTTCTTTTCAGTTTTTCTTCCAGCTCTGTCCTGTTTCTCGAGGTCTTATCTTCGACAGCTGCTGGATCTAGTGTGCTTCTACCTTTCGAATGTCCACTTGTTTTTCTGGGAGGTGCTTTGGGTAAACCACAAAACTCTTTTGTCGAGATGTATGGTTTACTGTTGTTACTGCAACTGGTTGCCTCAACATCTTCCACAGTACCTTCCAAAGTGTTAGGAGGAGTCATCCATCCATCTGAGGCCAATGATCCTGTTTCACTGTGTACCACATACGAGTGCTTCACTGTGTACCAAAGTCACCATAAACTAAAAAGTTAGTCACAACTCTTAACCTACGTATCTACCAAATCTACAACTGGTCATTATATAGCTAAATATGTGTAACTTATCACAAAACATAATATTTCTTTTAGCTGTATGTTATATCGAAAATATTAAACTTACAAAGAGACGTTAATTGTAACTTCTGACCACCGAAAACCAATAATAACGTGTAGAAACCAGAATAATCAATCAAACTGTCCACCATTACAGTCAAAAATGTATTTTATCATAATAAACATACAGGGATACCAACAAGTAGGAAAAAAGTTACAAAAAACAATTGAGATTTGGTAATTTTATTTGCTTGAAACATGAATACACATGCATAGCACTTGTTATTACAATTATATTTCTAAGTATACAATACAACTTTTTATATAGGCATATATATATATATATATATATATATATATATATATATATATATATATATATATATATATATATATATATATTTCAAATAGTTTTATACAGGTAAACTATATAAGCACTGTTCAATGAGCCATGCTTTTAAATGTTTCTTGAATTTCTCGCCTGTTAACTGCTTTATTTCTTTTGGCAGAGCATTATAATGTTTTGCCCCTTTGGTGTATGGGCTGTTTGCAGCTTTTTTCAGTCTCCTACTGAGTATGTGAAAATCTTGTACTTGTCTGGTATTATGCTGATGGACTTCATTATTGCGAAGTGTATATTCCTTATCTTCTACAGTTTTTAAAATTGATTCATATGTATACATAGAGTAAATAGTCATAATTTTAAAATCTAAAAACAAGCTCTTGCAAGAAATCCTAGAATCTAATTTGCCCATTAATCTCAGTGCTCTCTTTTGAAGTTTAAAAACTCTACCTACATGGGTTTTGGCAGCACAACCCCATAATAGAAGTCCATATGAAAGAAAGGGGTGTATTAGGCCGAAATGAGATGGAATGTTTCACTGTGTACTACTCTCCCCTACTCTCACTACCAGTGCCACCCAGAAGTACGGCAACCACACTGGCTTTGAAATCATGAATAAATTTCAACTGTTAATATTACTTTCAAAATTTAAATTTGCCATGTACATAGTTTATGCCTCCTTTTTCAGACAATTATACTGCCGAGGAAAGGATCAGTATAGTCAATTTCCCTCGTGATTAAAATACAATTGTTATACCAGTTGATCAAAATTAGCGAGACCCACCCGCGATCTCCATTTTAAGTACTTTTCCCGCACTTTAATTAGGGCTAGGAATGTCAGAATGAATCGGAATATTTCGTGACGAATGCCAGTGTGGCCGATCACAGTCGTAGCACTACATTTGTTAGCAGTGGGACTCTTGTGTTGTGTTATGTGACATTAACAATTAAGATAATACTGCCATGAATAAAAATGTCTAGATGATAACTTATCAGTACTTTTTACAAAACTTTTTTTATAGTAGACAAGATCAAAAACAAATAATTAAATTGAAACCTTTTCAGGTACAAAAATAAATAAATAAAACGTATGTTTTAAGAGCAGATCAGATCATCGAGAATCAACCTGCAAACATGGGTAAAGAAGTATGATCCAAAATGTTTGAAAACAAAGATAACCATGTAAAATCCTATAGCTATGAAATATGCACTTAAAGTTCGGCACGGATGTCTATATAAATTACTCATCTCATAATAAACAGTATCACAATATATATGTATTCTCTGTATTGGTTTTTGTTACAGAGTTCATATTGTTACAATAGATGCGAATAACGAAATGGATGTGTGAGTAAGTTCACATCAATACTGTAGATGCGAGTAACGAAATGTATTCATGAATAACGAATCAGTATTTCGTATCAGTATTCGTTACTCAGTACTGAATAAATACGGTTTGCTACAGCTCTAGTTGCCGTTATAGGTTTCACATTGTGCACGTGTGACTTGTGAGTGTAAATAACGGTTCACTGTAATCGTTTGAATTTCATAAAATATCTGCAAATGCCTAAATGCAAGTGTACATTCTCAGATTTTCTTTCTTGCAAAAATCCTGTGTTCAAGAAAGGGAAAAATGAATTCGATAAAGAATGTGAAGTTTGTGCAGCTGGTACTGACATCTGAATGGCCTTTTAGGGTACGAAATAACTCGACGGATTCTTTTACTGTCGTGATTTTGTTACATGGTTTCTTAGTCTGGTACTAAAAGTACATGGAATTAACATCCCATGAAGATGTGGAAAATCAGAATTGTATGAGACCCAGATGAAGCAGAAATCTCTTCATCATCATTAACCACAAAATGCTTTTTGCTTACTACTGATCACTCATTCACACAGTATCTACAAAGTAATTGTTTGAACATTATGACTGGCACAGTTGAAAATATAATATAGTCATGAAGACTACAGTATTCACTTGTGTCAATACATATGAAGCAGAGCTATGGAGCAAAGTGTCACTGTTATGCTAGCAGGCAGTAGCAGCTGACATTTATATTGAATCATGTTTTTGATTATAAGATATTATCGTTTAAAAACCTGAAATTCAGAAAGTGTTTCGTAAAAAATTATTTCTCATTGTCAGTTACAAATATTTTCTGTGGTCAGGGGAGGGAAAGGATTGTTGTAGGGGCGTGTTTCAACACCTAAAAGTTTTATAAATTAAGCACTGCCATAAACAGTGCCTCTGATGCCAATGTTCCATAGCTTATCTAATAGGATGGTAACATTGACACAGTCAAAAGCCTTTTCAAGGTCTGGGTATATACTATTTATTCAAAGTAAGCTGACACTTATCACTGTGGTTGCTGGTGGAAGCTACTGTAAAAGCATTTCCAATGAAGTTAGAGCAGGGTAAGATACCCTTAACGCCACAAAACTGAATCTGCTGTTGCCATGTTGTGGAATCCATAACGTTTTTGGCGATGAGTGTGTATTCATTGCATTCTGAGTCCAAAGTGGTACTTTGTATAAAAAGAAATAAAAGTTTACCCGAATACCTATGGATGAGCTACCAGAACAAGAAAGTCGTCTGCTTTTGAGGAAAAAAAATACCTCAGTGATTTCAAATTTTAATTTTTACAAGATGTAGGTTCCCTTGAAATTTCAAAGACCTGCAGAATTTTAGTAGGAATATTTAATTATGTGACCCCTGCAGAAAGAATGTTAGTATGTATTCAACAAAAAATCGTCTCTTCATTATTGATACAGCAAGGTTCTTTCATTAATGGGAAGATATTGGCACCAATATTCCAACACAATCCATGGGGCAGCGGTTAGCATCGCAGATTGCTGTGCTTGCGATCCCCAGTTCAGATACCGCCACAGGATTTCTATGTATTTCTTTATATTTACATTTTTTTTTTTTTTTAGAATGTTATATGTGGTTTTTTTTATATTTGATGTACTTGTAAGTTCCAGAACATTCTTCCTATGTATAAATAGTGGAGCACTCCAAGCAGGAGTCAGTCTGTACTGAGTGTACACTTGCGTTAGCAGTAAACATGTTCTAAGTGTAAAGTTTTGTGCTGTATTAATGACCATCCTTCGAATTCCGGACCACCTGCAGTTTTCAATATGACAATATTATTCTGCATAAATTAGATTTTGCGTTAATAAATCACAGTTCAGCAATCTGGAAGGTCCTTATCTGTCGACAAAATTACACTATATCGAATGTGTACTCAGAAATGACAATCATTTAAATGTATGAAATTTAACAGGGCAAGAACCACATGGTGGTTTAATCTGAAAGACATGGCGGAATAGCCATGAGTGCTAAGGCGCCTTGATGCTGAGCACACGGCCATTCGCCATCTGACGTTCGAGTCTTCCCTCAGGCATGTATGTGTGTATGTGTGTGTGTGTGTGTGTGTGTGTGTGTGTGTGTGTGTGTGTGTGTGTGTTTTGTTCTTAGGATAAGTTAGTTTAAGTAGTTTGTAAGTTTAGGGACTGATGACTACTGCAGTTAGGACCCATAACTTTAAAAACATTTGAACATTTTTTAAATCTAAAGCAAATATTTACTTGGCTCGATAATATGGCGGACTGGTTTCAGTCGACGGCTGTACATTGCATAGTAGCGCTATCTCCCCTATTTTAACCTCCTTTTCCCATTTTCGATCACTACATATACTGCGCCGCGTGTGAACTTAATTTGCGTGACTAGTACCTACAACCCACTCCCATGAACCACAGACATTGCCGAGGTGGGGTGGCTTGCGTGCCTCAACGATGCAGATAGCCGTACCGTAGGTGCAACCACAGCGGAGGGGTATCTGTGGAGAGGCCAGACAAACGTGTGGTTCCTGAAGAGGGGCAGCAGCCTTTTCAGTAGTTACAGGGGCAACAGTCTGGATGATTGACTGAGCTGGCTTGTAACATCGGCTAATGTGGCTTTGTCATGCAGTTACTGCGAACGGCTGAAAGCAAGGGGAAACTACAGCCGTTACTTTTCCCGAGGACATGCAGCTCTACTGTATGAACATATGCTGATGGCATCCTCTCAGGTAAAATATTCCGGAGGTAAAAAAGTCCCCCATTCGGATCTCCGGGCGGGGACTACTCAGGAGAATGCGATCATCAGGAAACACAACACTGGCATTCTACGGATCGGAGCGTGGAATGTTAGATTCCTTAATCGGGTAGGAAAATTAGAAATTTTAAAAAGGGAAATGGATAGGTTGAAGTTAGATATAGTGGGGATTAGTGAAGTTTGGTGGCAGGATGAACAGGATTTCTGGTCAGGTGAGTACAGGATTATAAATACAAAATCAGTTGGGGGTATCACAGGAGTAGGACTGATAATGAATAAGAAAATAGGAATGCGGGTAAACTACTATGAGCAATACAGTGATCACATAATCATTGTCAAGATAGATATGAAGCCAACACCGACAACAGTAGTACAGGTTTATATGCCAACTAGCTCTGCCGATGGTGAAGAGATCGAAGAAATATATGAAGAGCTAAAGGAAATAATTCAGACAGTTAAGAGAGAGGAAAACTTAATTGTGATGGGAGACTGGAATTCGGTAGTAGGAAAAGGAAGAGAAGGAAAACTAGTAGGTGAATATGGACTGGGCAGAAGGAATGAAAGAGGAAGTCGCCTGGTAGAATTTTGCACAGAACATGGTTTAATCATAACAAACACGTGGTTCAAGAATCACAAGGGAGGTTGTATACGTGGAAGAGACCAGGAGACACCGGAAGGTATTAGGTAGATTTTGTAATGGTAAAACATAGATTCCGGAACCAGGTGATAAACTGTAAGACATACCCAGGGGCAGATATAGACTCTGACCATAACTTGTTATTCATGAACTGTAGGCTAAAACTGAAAAAAACTGCAGAAAGGTAGGAAAATAAAGAGAATCACAAGGGAGGTTGTATACGTGGAAGAGACCAGGAGACACCGGAAGGTATTAGGTAGATTTTGTAATGGTAAAACATAGATTCCGGAACCAGGTGATAAACTGTAAGACATACCCAGGGGCAGATATAGACTCTGACCATAACTTGTTATTCATGAACTGTAGGCTAAAACTGAAAAAAACTGCAGAAAGGTAGGAAAATAAAGAGATGGGACTTGGATAAATTGAAGGAACGTGAAGTTCTGGAGAAATTCAGAGGGAGATTTAGACATCAATTGACAGAAACAGGGGGGAATAAAACAGTAGAAGAGGAATGGGTAGCACTGAGAGATGAAATAGTGAAGGCAGCAGAGGACAAAATAGGTAGAAAGGCAAGACCTACAACAAATCCTTGGATATCACAGGAAATACTAAATTTAATTGATGAAAGGAGAAAATATAAAAATGCCGTAAATGAAACAGGCAAAATGGAGTACAGACGACTAAGAAATGAGATTGACAGGAAGTGCAAAATGGCTAAGCAGGAGTGGCTAGAAGCCAAATGCAAATATGTAGAAGAATGCATAAGAAGGGGAAAAGTAGATACCGCCTACAGGAAAATAAAAGAGACATTTGGGGACAAGAAAAGCACCTCTACGAATATGAAGAACTCAGATGGGAAACCAGTTCTCAGCAAAGAAGGGAAAGCTGAAAGGTGGAAAGAGTACATAGAGCAGCTCTACAAAGGAAACGAACTTAGAGACGATGTTGTAGGAAGGGAAGAGGAAGTAGATCAAGATGAAATAGGAGATACTATACTGAGAGATGAATTTGACAGAGCCCTGAAAGACCTAGGTCGGAACAAGGCCCCAGGAGTAGATGACATACCCTCAGAGCTATTAAAGTCTCTGGGAGAGCCAACCATGACAAAACTATTTGAACTGGTGTGTAGAATGTATGAGACAGGCGAAATACCCTCAGACTTTAAGAAAAATGTAATAATCCCCATTCCAAAGAAATCAGGCGCAGACAGGTGTGAAAATTGCAGAGCCATCAGTTTGATAAGTCATGGTTGCAAAATTTTAACACGAATTATCTACAGGAGAGTGGAAAAGCTGGTAGAAGCTGACCTCGGGGAAAATCAGTTTCGATTAAGGAGGAACGTAGGAACCCGGGAGGCAATACTCACTTTACGTCTTATCTTAGAAGATAGATTAAGGAAAGGCAAACCTACATTTTTAGCTTTTGTGGATTTGGAGAAAGCTTTTGACAATGTTGACTGGAATACACTCTTTCAAATTCTGAAGTCAGCAGGGGTAAAATACAGGGAAAGGAGAGTTATTTACAACTTGTACAAAAGCCAGACCGCAGTTATTAGACTCGAAGGGCATGAAAGGGAAGCATCAGTTGGGAAGGGAGTAAGACAGGGTTGTAGATTTCTCCGATGCTATTCAATTTGTACATCGAGCAGGCGGTGAAGGAAAGCAAGGAAAAATTTGGAATAGGGATTAAAGTTCAGGGGGAAGAAATAAAAACATTGCGTTTTGCTGATGGCATTGTAATTATGTCAGAGACAACAAAGGACCTGGAAGAGCAATTGAATGGAATGGACAGTGTGTTGAAGAGAGCGTATAAAATGAACATTAACAAGAGCAAAACAAAAATAATGGAATGCGGTCTTAGAAAATCAGGTGATGCTGAAGGAATTTGATTAGGTAACTTAACAATGAAGGTGGTAGATGAATTTTGTTACTTGGGTAGTAAAATAACATGCGATGGTCGCAGTACAGAGGATATAAAATGCAGAATGGTAATGGGAAGAAAAGCATTTTTGAAAAAGAGAAATTTGCTAACATCGAATATTAATTTAAGTGTAAGAAAGTCTTTTCTGAAGGCATTTGTGTGGAGTGTTGCCTTGTATGTGAGTGAAACATGGACGATAAGAGGACAGGAAGAGGATTGAGGCTTTTGAAATGTGGTGCTACAGAAGAATGCTGAAGATTAGATGGGTAGATCGCATAACTAATGAAGAGGTACTGAACAGAATTGGTGAGAAAGGACTAAAAGAAGGGATCGCTTGGTAGGACACATTCTTAGACATCGAGGAATCGTAAATTTAGCATTGGAGGGAAGTGTGTGGGGTAAAAATCGCAGAGGGAGACCAAGAGACGCGTATAGTAAGCAGATTCAAGTGGATGTGGGTTGTCGTTCTTATGAGGAGATGAAAAGGCTTGCTCAGGATAGAGTAGGGTGGAGAGCTGCATCAAACCAGTCTCCGGACTGAAGACCATAACAACAACAGTACCTACAACATGCTCCTTAACACCTCTTCTGTTTGTTGAGCAGCTGCAGTGCTTGTTGATTTGTCTTTTAGAAATCGATTTGGAACATCAGGTTGTGTTTGTTATGAACATTTTAAATGTGTTATGGTCCACTTTCTCAAGTATTTTGGAGAAGATGGGAAGTATTGAGATTTAGCTGTAGTTTTCAGTTTTGATTTTGTCACTTTTTTTTAAAGATGGGTGTTACCTATGCCACCAGTCTGTCAGGTAAGGTGCCTGATTCTATTATATTATTAACTGCAACAATCCGAAGTACAGAGACATTTTGCCTACATCCTTTTAAATATGAACATTGTGGCCATCTTGCCACTGTACATACTGTATATACTGAGCTCAGAAGTATTACCTTTAAAACTGTATTGCAGGTTTTTATGTTTGTCGCTGACCACTTCCCCTACTGAAGAGAAATATTCAATGAAAATATTTGCAACTTAAAATTGTTCCTCTATGAACATGTCAAGTCCATATAGGATTTGTCACTACATGCTATTGTTCCAAACCTATTTGAAACGACGAAGCAGTCAGAATTGATCTACTGTAAAGTATGGGTCATGCATAAAAAATGAACAGCTAATTATGAGGTTACAATTAAAACTTTATGGTCAGTCATGAAGGAAGTATCTGGTAGGTTGGAGTTCAAAGGATGATGGATAAGAAAATTCCTTCCCCCCCCCCCCCCAAAAAAAAAAGAAATAAAAATAAAAAAAGAACAAACTTTCGCAAGCAATACAAGATGGCCAATACCTTCTGTGTTCGATTAAACACGCCTGCAGACAGTCAGGGGTCAATGTTCCATAGCGGAGCAATTTGATGGTTGACCTTCTTGTACGTATGAATCCGCTACCCTCCAAGATTGGATTGGTGTTCTGGATTGTATTATTCGTCCACGATAACTTGACGATTACGCTGCTACAAAGGGAAAAGATCTACACTAGCCGAGTAGCTGGAAGCTATTCATTTGTTTCCGAGCGCTGCCAACGACAAGCTGCCCGATGATGGCGCGAAGTATTGCTGTAGTCTATACACTGAAAGTTACAAGTAATTTTCACAAGCATTTGCTGCGGCTTTTACTTTGTAACAAAACTTTTTGTGGTGTACTTCTTCCAGTTCCTAGGGTAAATGAACTTCAGGAACTCTGTCTGTGATTGTACAAAAGTATTAATAATACTTGTACATAAGTATACGAGAAAGTGGAATTCTATATTGCCGTTCTTATAAACGAGAACAGCCGCCACGTGGCGATATTCTTACTAATGAGTGAAAATCGTGACAAAATTCTAACATCAAAAATAAATGTTAGGCTGAAGAAATGGATGCATAGTGTCGTAAGTTGTACATTAAGCTGAATCAGTGCCGCTTCTGTATTACGCGGTGATGCTGCCTTCCCACCAGCTTCTTGTGGCAGACAACAAGCGATGCAAAGATTGCTCTCAGCATTCACCGCGCGAATCGTCACGTTATAGTGGACATATGGTATCTTCCCAATGTATAACTCGTTTCGAAAAAAAACTAAATAAAAAATGACTTTTCTGCATTGGTCGATAGTGTCTGTATTATTGTCTTTGGCACAAACCGGAGGGTAAACATTTACATCTTTGGGAATCATTCAGTTGGCCAATGACAGTAATGGTATTAAAGCGTCGTCTCTCGTCTGTTTGAAATAGCTTATGAGCACAACGTCATGGAGGTAAGTGAAATGAATGTAAATGTGGATCTGAATACCAGGTTGGAGGTAATGACATGTTTTTGTAACTAATCACTAACAGCTCTTAATTCAGTAACGTCTTTTCTTCCTTCTCTTGTATCGTCTGACACCTCACACAGCACGTTTCATTCATCACCCTCATTATTATTTTTGCTGTTGTGACCAAATGGATGCTACCTTATTCCGAACTACCAGTAACATTCTTGTCGAACGAATGAATTTCGGAAGATAAGATCAAGAAAGAGCATGTTGACATTACTGTCAACTGAACAAAAGGTGTGAGAAATTGTATGTACATTTCCACTGACGAAGGCTTACTCAAATAAACAGTTGGATTGGTACGTTGCTGGCAGTGGCCATTTTGAGCAGCGGCTGAATTGTATTTCACTGTAAGGTTTTTAAAACCTTACAGTTGGATTGGTATTCGATTTTGACATTTAACTTGAAAACGTTCCAGAAATTCGTCCAAAACCCAACATTGTTCGGAAATGAAATGTTAGCCGATATTATTTAAAGTAGATGATGGAAAGAAAGGTAGTGTAGTTATATCAGGTGTTTTGTTGAGTGTTGTAATTTGTTAGTGTTAGGCATGTGTGAAAAATGTTCAAATGTTTAAGCTTATGGGACTTAACTACGGGGTCATCAGTCCCTAAACTTACAAACTACTTATGAACTACTTACGAACTAGGACGGCACAAATATCCATGCCCGAGGGGTGATTCGAACCCCCGACCGTAGTGGCCGTGCTGACCGTGACTGAAGCGCCTCAGTCACCTCGGCCACCGCCAAGGTTAATAAATATAAGGTTGGGCAGTAAGCGCTCTGCGCTTCCATTGGCTAGCGCTGTGACGCCACTGTGGGACTGCGCGCTCATAAACGGCCTGCACAAGCTTATTTCGGTACGGCACGGAATTTGCATTTATAATAAGTTTTTGACTAAAGAAATTTTCTCCCTTAAATACAAAGTGCTATTCTGCTGTAAAATATTTCATTTAAGTTCTGTGTCATATTCTATCGTACATTTACGCGATACATATCAGTAACATATCAAATCACAAACATATCGACAATTTCTTTAATATGAACAGGTATGTTTCAAACACTTTTTTCCGTGGCAAATTAAGCAACTCCGACTGTAAATCCCATACATAATCGGTTTCATTGATATGCTGGGAGCCTATTCGAGAATGTGCAACATTTACATTGTCCTTCCTGTAGCACTTTGAGAGCTACACCTTCTTTAACGTTTCATCTCGAGGAAAAAATGATACTTTATTTCAGTTCCCTTTGTGTTCCCGCTGTGTGAATTACAATCCATAATAGCACAACCTGGCATTGTATAAATAATAACAGAAGTATTTCAAAGAATTACAGCAGAAACGATAGCACGCCCGACAGGCACTCGGGAAATCAATATATGTACTTTCCACTATAAACTTTTTACTTCCAAACTATGAAGCGAAACATATTATTTAACCCTTTCATTCCCAGTGTTGTTCCTCGACGACAACAACGTATTAAAAGCTGATTTATACCGTATTTTCTGTATCAATCCTTAAAATTGCATTGTTGTTGACGAATAACTTGCTTCTAGTACGACATTTTGCCGCCTGGTATGGTGTTTAGTCACTTCTGAGGCATTAATCTGTCCGTCTTGAGGGTGGTGTTACGTTGCCGTCTGCATGTGGTTGTAATTAGGAGCGGGATTGTGGTTCATGTTATTTTATTTCAGCAGTGAATTGTCTTGTCTTTGGTGCTGAGGCGATGATTATGCTAGCATTATTGATCTGGCAGCGTTAACAATCATCAAAATAACGTCCCAAGTAATAAAATACCTCGATACAAACGTCTGTGTTAACGCATGAAATACATAAGAATACAACAGATCGATCAAAAATTTTGAAGCACGTAATTTGATGTTTTATTAATATAGAAAACACTGAATTTTTAGTTTTCCAAAGCTCAATTCATAATGTGGGAATGAAAGGTTTAAGCAAATGCAGCAGAAACGGTAACACATACGAGATAGGAACCAACACCGCATATTGCGCAGAACGTCGAAAACGCGTTTCCTACTGCGCATCGCTTACTGCGCCCCCCTGGGCCACCACGGCCGGCTGGCATATGTGATCAAATATTATCATCCAGTATACGGTTCAGATGATTTGGTATGGTGACCTGCTGTCTCTTTATGTCTGGCGTTCTTGTTTGGATTGTTTTGCTCGCTTGGTTTAACCCAGCCTGTAAGTGTGCCACTAATAAGTTTCCTTTAAATTCAAATGAGCCTAGAATATCAAATCAGCACTTTGTTGTTTCACTGTGTTGACTCTTCTCGGACGTCTTCCTGTAGTAGCTGAATGTTTCTATTTGTGGTCTAGCAATTGATGTAATTTGACACAGCAGATAAGCTTGGGATTTATTGCTTCCCTTATTTCTCAACTAAAAGTGTGTACAGATAGGTGTCGGAATCTATAATGGGGTCAATCCATATGAAGTCGTACAGGTTATGAAGAACGCTTGCACGGACGCCCATTTCATCTCGAAAGTGCGACTATACTTCGATATAATTACCAATATTTTTAATTTTTTTATATGTGATTGCCCTGTATTTGAGAAGTTCAAAACAGTTTTTTAAAGTAATTTATCTTGCACCTTTACTGATGGCGGCCATTTTTATTTGTCGGCGCGCTCCGATTTTTCAGTCTGGAGACATTAGCGAAAATTTGAATATCTCGGCACTGGGTTAAGTTAAAACATTGCAATTGACATGATTGTTTTTAGAAAAGTGTCCTCTACAACATTGTCTATTACACAAAATACCCTAAATTAAAAAAATAACCAGTCAAAATGACCTCCAAAGTTTGGTATCCAAATTTTCAAAAATCCACTTTTTAGGCCCTATGATAACATACAAGGAGTGACTTATGAGTCTATTTTTTTCCCTGTAGTCAGATATCATACACTACTAGCCTCATATAGAGCAAGAACACTTACAAATGTTTCCTTAATTTTTTATGGATTTTTGAAATTTGAAAATTTTCATTTTTTGTAAAGTTTGAGGCTAGTTATCTCGGATGGGACTGAATATAAAAATGATTTTTGCACAGTTTGTACACCTAAATGATAGCACTGTACTGTAAAAATTTCAACATCGATATCTGAGTTTGAACAAAGATATGAATTTTTGAAAATGAGGAACAAATTCATATGACACTACAACAGTTATTATGGACTGTTGCGTATTTAAATGGTTTGTTTCATTGTAATAAAATGTAATTGACATAGTGTTAACTAAATATATCACACAATATTCATTTAGTTTATTTTTAATAATACAATATTAAACAGGAGCATTCGGTTGTGTTCTATTGTAATAAAAATTCCCATTTACGTTTAGGTTTTGTTGACAATAAAGAATTACATTATTGGTGGGTGTGGCAACTTGTAGTCAGTCTGTTCTGAAACCTCTCTTAGAGTGGATGTACATACTTAGAGTGTAGAATGTATTATGTGCTTTGTTTTGTGTGTAATTTGTAATTAATTTTGAGAAATTAACGGGAATGCAATAACATGGATGAACAGTGCTCTGTTGGACAGATAACAAGTTAAGTGTGTCACAACAGTTTATGGTTCAGTTACAAAAACTTGAAAAAATGTTATGTAACATCAGAAACGGAAATTTATGAGGATCATTGTGTCAGTAAAATTAAATCTCTCTTTAACGTTGAATGACATAGTAACATGTGTGTATGATGGACAGTGGTGGCTTGCCGAGGTTGAAACAATAAGTTTGGAAAACAATGACATTTTTGTGCATTTTTACCACCCTGCTGGCCAAAGAGTATCATTCAAAAAAACTAATAGTGACAAAGATTGGATACCAATGAAAAATGTTTTAAGGAAACTTTGTGCTTGAACTTACCACAGCAACTGGGAGGTCTTATTCTACATCACAGAAGCTGTCCGAAGAAATATGTGTTCTTAACATTCACTACCAGGTTCAGGAATAGTCGCATCTCGAAGGATGTTAATTTCTTAATTTATTGTAAATACCGTATGTCAAAATAACATAGATGTTCATTTCAGTGATGGCTTCACTTTTTGTATATAATCCAGTACCTTGCTTCAATTATAATTGAGTATATTCCACCAATATCACACATGAATAGGTAACTGCCATAAGATCAGTTGTATAGTAATGTGAATTATTTCCTCATTTTCAAAAAATCATATCTTTGTTCACACTCGGATATCAATGTTGAAATTTTTACAGCATGTTGCTATCATATAGGTGTACAAACTGTACAAAAATCAGGAAAAGGTTTCATATACGTAGGCATAATTTCTCAGTACTTAATTACGACATATCTTACCTTAAAATACGCGTTTTGCAAATGTCTTTCAAGCGGCGTTACATTTAGGCTGCCAGCTTTTGTAATATTGAAGTAAGAATAAAAAATCCACCAAATACGGCACATTTGCTTCCGATCGTCTGAATTGGAGGCTGCGCAACGGGATGTTCATTTGTTGTAGACAACGTGATTATGTTGCTAGCGAATCACAGCTCAAAGAAGAGTATCGTCGTCGGCCAATGGTAACCAAACCTCACCGCCGCGCAACATGCGAATAAGAATTTTTGACGTTGGAAATTAAATATGCGGTAATGTTTTTATATACGAAACCGCACAATGGTTACAGGATGTGAAAATTAACGTCTTAACATGAATTTTCAATTATTTCATTTTCGAAATCCCTTGATTACACTTTCAGACAGACGATAAAATAAATAAAACAAGCTATACCTGTTCTATGGTTCACAGGTTCTTGTATGTACCCTTGTCCGGATAGTAACAGTAATTGGCCTCGTAAAATGAAGATTTAGAGTAACTTTATCCTCTCAACTACAAAGTACTGTAGCACGTTTTACTTATTTTATATGTACGAAACAGTCGTCAACTAATTTCAAATCTTCATTTTCCGAGGCCATTAACTGTTACTGACCGGACAAATGTACATACAAGAACCTGTCAACCATAGAGCAGGTATAGCTTGTTTTATTTATTTTATCGTCTGTCTGAAAGTGTAATCAAGGGATTTCGAAAATGAAATAATTGAAAATTCATGTTAAGACGTTAATTTTCACATCCTGTAACCATTGTGCGGTTTCGTACATAAAAACATTACCGCATATTTAATTTCCAACGTCAAAAATTCTTATTCGCATGTTGCGCGGCGGTGAGGTTTGGTTACCATTGGCCGACAACGATACTCTAATTTGAGCTGTGATTCGCTAGCAACATAATCACGTGGTCTACAACAAATGAACATCGCGTTGCGCAGCCTCCAATTCAGGCGATCGGAAGCAAATGTGTCGTATTTGGTGGATTTTTTATTCTTACTTCAATATTACAAAAGCTGGCAGCCTAAATGTTACGCCGCTTAAAAGACATTTGCAAAACGCGTATTTTAAGGTAAGGCATGTCGTAATTAAGTACTGAGAAATTATGCCTACGTATATGAAACCTTTACCTTTATCGTCTTTTTAAATTTTGCATGCGTTTTTCTTTGTTTCTGCAATAGTGATCTGACCTGTTTTGTGTACCACGGGGGTATAAATCTCTCGATTGCTACTGATATTATGTCTTTGTAAGTTAGCCACAACTGATCTACACTCGCATTTTTAGTTTTGAAAGACTGGAGACTGGAAAGCGTGAAGCAGAATTTTTATCTGCTTTATTGAATAGATATATTTTTGTTTATTTTTGGTGCATTTCAGTCTCGCTACTACAACTCGATGTTCGCTAAGCCCTGTATCTGTTTTGATGCTCTTTACTAGCTCAGGATTATTTGTTGCTAGGAGATCAAGGGTATTTTCGCAACCACTTACTATTCTAGTGGGTTCATGAACTAACTGTTCGAAGTAGTTTTCAGAAAAAGCCTTCAGAACTAGTTTGGACGATGTTTTATATTTGCCGCTGGTTTTGAATACGTAATTATGCCAACATATTGAGGGTCAATTAGTCGCCAGCGATTATAACAGTATGCTTCAGATACCTATTTGAAATGTGATTCAAGCTTTCTTTGAACATTTCGGCAACCGCATCGTCTGAGTCAGGGGGCAGATAAAAAGATCCAATTATTAATTTATTCCAGTTGTCAGGAATAACCTCTACCCAGACCAACTCACAGGAAGTATGTCTCAATTTCACTGCAGGATAAACTGTTAGTAACAGCAATAAACACTCCACCTCCTATTTTATTTATTCTATCCTTTCTGAAGACCATTTGGCCCTTTGAAAAAATTTCGGCCGGACTTATCTCGGGCGTCAGCCAGCTTTCAGAACCTATAACGATTTGTGCCTCAGTACTTTCTATCAGCGCTTGGAGCTCTGGAACTTTCCCAATACAGCTACGACAATTTACAATTGTTATACCAATGTTTTCTAGATTTGCTTTCTTCCTGTGTCTGACCTGCCTCCTTTGAGACTGAAACTCATTTTGTGTATTCCCGAGGCCCTCTAACCTAAAATACCACCCAGTCCATGCCACACAGCCCCTGCTACCCGTGTAGCCGCTTCCTGAGTATAGTGGACTCCTGACCTGTTTAGCGGAACCCGAAAACCCACCACCCTTTGACGGAAGTCGAGGAATCTGCAGCCCACACGGTCGCAGAACTGTCTGAGCCTCCGATTCAGACCTTCCACTCGGCCCTGAACCAAAGGTCCGCAGTCAGTCCTGTCGACAATACTGCAGATGGTGAGCTCCGCTTTCATCTTGCAAGTAAGACTGGCAGTCTTTACCACTTCTGATAGCAGCTTGAAACCAGAGAGGATCTCTTCCGATCCAAAGCGACACACATCATTGGTCCCAACATGAGCCACCACCTGCAGCTGGCTGCACCCTGTGCTCTTCATGGCATCCGGAAGGACCCGTTCCACATCTGGAATGACTCCCCCCGGTATGCACACGGAGTGGACATTGGATTTCTTCCCCTCCCTAGCAACTATTTTCCTAAGGGGCTCCATCACCCGCCTAATGTTGGAGCTCCCAACTACCAACAAACCCACCCTCTGGGAGTGCCCGGATCTTGAAGGCAGCGGGGCGAGTACAGGGCAAGCGACACCATCTGCGTCAGGAACATCCTCTGACACAGCGCCTCGAATCTGTTGGCAAGACTAACCGGAGAGGCCTCCACTTCAGTCCCCCTGACTTGGCTGCCCGCATATTTGGCAGCTGAAGGTAAGTTGCAAGGGGAAACTTATTGGCCTCCGTTTCGTAGCTCACTCCACCTGGGGTGCATATAGTACAACACTAATTCATATCTACCGCACTCTGATTCAGTCCCAGTTAGATTATGAGTGCCAGGTTTATGGCTCGGCTCGGCAGCTCCTTCTGCCCTGAAATTGTTGGACCCTCGGGTGGGTTTATCTGTTGGATTATGGCTTGCTTCCATATGTAGGGACTTCAACCTCCCTTCCCCCAGCGTCGTGTTATACCCCCCCCTCCCCCCCCCCCCTCTGCTTTGGATGGTGCGTCTGCCGCAAAGCCGATTGGATGTCTACCGAGCCCTGAAAGCTTCAGTCTCCACCTTAATCTCCTGCCATTTGTTGCACACAGTACTTGAAGAATTTCAGGGTGCCAAGATTTTCTACACTGATAGATCTAAATTTGTTGGTCATATGCGATATAAATTTTCATCTCCCATTGGTGTGGAATGCCTTTCTCTGCCAGAATCTTGCAGTCTGTTTACGGCAGAACTGACGGCTGTTAGTAGGGCATTTCATTTTCTCAAACAAGTAACCCTGGACCATGTTTTAATCTGTTCTGGCTCAATGAGCAGCCTGCAGGCCACAGACCGATGCTACTCCTCACATCCGTTGGTCATTGATATCCACAATCTCATCGCTGATCTTCGTCACAGCACTTGCTCTGTTGCTTTTCTCTGGGTCCCCAGTCGTGTGGGTATCTTAGGAAATGAAGAGGCTGACCATTTGGCTAGAGTAGCTGTAACTCTGTGCCTCTTGACGCTTGGACAGGATGGGTGGGTTTGTGGCCTTCCCTGTGGGCAGCAGGGTTTGGAGCTACCCCTGACCACTTCCATTTCTCATTCTAACTTGGTTTTAATTAACATTGTTTTCCTTTTTTACATTTTTAGGCTTCTGATCTAGGAGCATACACTATTCTCCTGTATCTGTTTGTCAATTAACGGGGTTTCTAGATCTGTTGCGGCACTCCTAGCAGAATTCCGCTTTTTTCTGTTGGTTTTAGTCCTGTTCTAATTGATTTTTTAATCCCCCTTTTAGTCCCTCTATTGTACTATCGGTACGTTACTGGCCGACCACAACCTTTCTTGCATTTCGTAAGAGGTCGTGGGACTGATGACCTAGCTGTTTGATCCATCTACCCATCAACCAAACTTGTTCTCACATACAATAAAACTAATGGAAAATTCAGGAATTTCAGCCTACAAAAACCTGAGTCTCAATTTCATAAACAATCACCGGCCGTGGTGGAGTAGCCGAGCGGTCTAAAGCGTCTCGCTGCGGAGTGCGCGGTTGCTAGCTGTGGAGGTTAGAGTCCTCGCTTGGGCATGGGTGTGTGTGTGTGTGTGTGTGTGTGTGTGTGTGTGTGTGTGTGTGTGTGTGTGTGTGTGTGTTTGTCCTTAAGCTAGTTTACCTAGGTTTAAGTAGTTTGTAAGCTACGGGCTGATGACGATGCAGTTTGGTCCGATAGAATTACAAACAAACAATCGCTACTGTGAATGGAGGAAGGGAAGGGATGGGATGGGATGGGATGGTTGAGTGAGTGAAGAAATAAGAATAAAAAAAGTTGGAGATTACCCAACACTGATGAATTTATTCCCTATTCATAAATATTTGTACAAGCAGTCCAGCAGCAAAAATACAGCAGTATCAACCCTGACTTTATCAAAAATGTTATTCAAAAGTGGTTATTTCCTTTTATATTTAGTCAAGATAAAAATACTAAATAAAACTAATGGTTTTTAAATTTTTGTTTTTTAGCCAGAAGATAAAGAAAGAGCAGCCTTGTTAAGAAAACACAAAGCATTAAAAACAGAAATTCAGGAGAAAGCGGCACGGCAATTGGCGCAAAAGGAGCGGATAGAATCCTCAAGAGAGAGATAGAACAAAAACGTAAGACTTTCCTACTGTTCACAAGTTAATGCCCTGCAGCGACAAGTTGCCAATTTTGTTAGTATTACTGTTCCCTGTAGTGTTGATTTTTGTGGTACCAAACTGCTAGTGTTTCGTACATTTTTAAATTGGTTATGTGACATAATAATTTCAATGATATGATAGTGTCATTGGCACTTGCTGTTAAGCATACTTTCAAACACCCAATCCAGAAAGAGGGCTAGGGTAGCCTGTCCTCGAGATAAAGCATTTCCTGGCAAGAGTATTATAATGAGTGACAGACCACATGATGCTAACCGAAATGTCTTCCTTATTAAACAAAAAGAAGGTTCTGCATGCAAATGGGTCTCGAGTGCATAGCAGGTAATATCAGGTCGGTGAAAAGGTTGCGTAACAGAACATTGTTGGTCGAGACAGCTAACTCTAAACAGGCTGCAAATCTTACTAAAGCCAAGCGACTGAGAATTTGCCATTGAAACTAACTTCCAAGACACCTTAAATTATAGTAAGGCGCGAGTACGAGTCGCGACCTTGTTGAAATTCCCACAGTGGAATTGAAGGACGAATGGACTTCTGTAAGTATTGTGGATGTTCAAAAGATTACGAACAGAGTGGATGGCGAGTCGGTTAAATGAGATTCCTTCATCTTGACCTTCAACACACCAAAGCTGCCAGACCGTGTTAAAGCAGTTTTTCTTCAGTTAAATGTATGGACTTATTACCCCAATCCAATGCGCCGATTCAGATGTCAGGGTTTTGGACATACATCCAAGGTGGTAATAGAGCAAACCTGTGAAAATGTGGCAAGTCCACTCGTGGAAGAGACACTGGTTCGCCTCCTTTTAAAAAGAGTGACAACTGTTCTGGAGGCTACCTTGTTTGGTGTAAAGTATGTACGGTATACCTTGAAGAATGTAAGGTCTAAGAGATCGAGACCTCAAAGCACTTTTCATATGGTGAAGCAAAAAAAAGATCTAAAAGGCCATCTAACTGCCATTACCACCTCTTTTGCGGTGGCCCTTAAAAACCTCTGCCCTGAAGGTTGAGGCAGTCTACACAAACTGAATTCACTAGTGCCGGTATTAATACCTCCTCGTGCCAGTACACGTGCAAGGTCGTCAGAACAGCCTACCACAACGAACCCACCTCCCTCGACACAACCCTACAAGCTGTTGCAGTGCCAGTACATGTGCACCACCCAGAGACTATATGCTGTGCGCTGTTGCCTCCCCGAGTTGGTTTTCGTCACCTGCTTCAGCAACTCGATTTCTCTCTTCCCGAAACCCTTCGAACGGATGTGAGCCCGACACCACCGTGGCTTCAGGCACAGGTTCACGTCCACCTCAAACTCGGCTCGTTCCCAAAGGAGAGTACCCCGGATTCGGTGTATCGCTCAAGTTTTGTTGAACTTTCTCAGCTTGATGATATCTTCATCTATACAGATGTCTCTAAGAACACCGATGGTGTCGGATCAGCCTTTGTCGTCGGGTTCGACAGCTATCGATACAGGCTCATCGACCGATGCTCCAATTTCACAGCTGAGCTTTTTGCTCTCTATTGGGCAGTCAAATGTGTTCGCTGCCATCACCACCCTTCGTATGTCATCTGCTCAGATTCCCTCAGTGCCATTCAGGGTCGGAGAGACCCGTATCCGGTCCATCCTGTTGTACTCGGACTCCAATGCTCCCTTTAATTGGTAGCTGAAGGTGGCTTTAACGTTCCTTCCTGTGAATACCTGGCAACGTAGGTGTGCCAGGGAACGAGACTGCTGACACTGCAGCCAGGGCTGCCACTCTCCTACTTCGGACAGCTACCGGTTTTGTCCTGTCAAATGACATTTGAGGGGCTCTTTGCAGGCGTATTGCTGCATTTTGGCATCGGCTGTGGTCCTCACTTCAGGACCATAAGCTTAGAGCCATAAAACCGATCCCGACAGCTCGGAAGACTTCCTCCCACCCCTCCCGGCGGGAGGAGGTAATCGTGGCCCACCTGAGAATCGGTCATTGCTGGTTCAGCACCCCCACCAGTCTGTTCCTGTAGTCTTCCGATGACTGTGCGCCACGTTTTAATGTTCTGCCCCAATTTTAATCATGTTTGTGTTGCGGTAAATCTGCCGTCCACTTTGGATGACATTTTAGTTTGACGCACGGGCAGCTGCTAGAGTTTTGCGTTTTATACATATGAAAAATCTGTCAAAGGACATTTAATTCCTTCTAATGATTCTTTTTATTCCTCGTTTTAGTGATACTGACATTCTCCTTCTTGGCCCCTTTTGAAACCTTGTTTTAAGTCAATCTAGGGTCAGAATCGGGTGCTAATGACCACTGCAGTTGAGCACCCTAAAACCACGAGAGAGAGAGAGAGAGGGAGTGGGGGGAGGGGGGGGGGGGAAGAAAACTATATGCTCCCTGTATCTGCCTCCTCACAATCCTCTGTGAAGAGGCTCTTGAAGACCACCTTCAATGGCTCACCCAGCTGTTCATCCCTTGCGGTGATTTTAATGCACACAATGTGTTTTGGCACTCTGTAGCGACCTGCCCGAGGAGTAGAGCAGTAGAGAGGCTTCTCTTGTCTTTGTTTGCACATTTATTAAATACAGGTAAGAGAACGCACTTTTGCGCTGCAACGGGGTCGTTCTCTGCCGTCGATCATACACTGTGCTCTCCTGTCCTTGCCCACTTTGCTCCATGAAAAGTTGATGCAGACTTGCGTTGTAGTGACAGACGCTAACTATTATGAACCAATTGTAATAATTACGAATTTCCTCCAAAAATTATGACATTATGAATGTCGTGGCAAAAATTGACTTTTTCGAATTTTTTTGTTGATTTATATGAAATGGTTGCACAAGAGAAAATCATATTTTACAATATGAACATTCGACATTATTTCTTTTCAAAAATTTTTGTAAACAGCTTGTGTACTTGTATTTTTTCTGCCGCTGTAAAATTTTGATTACGCTAAATATAATTGTATGCTAAATGACTTCAGTCATATAAGTTTCTTCAGCATTCTGAAGTTGCTGAAGTATTCCACTGAAAGTTTGACTTTCCATCTATAGAATATATGATTGGCCAGTTTCCTAAGATTCTGTCAGCAGAAGAAAAAGAATCTCTGGAAACTGAGTTGTCACTACCAGTTTTTTGGCACAAAATGCCTAAACTCACCGCTTCAGGAATCGGAAAGTACCTGTCACTGAGTAAGCTTATGATGGCTGTTCTTCTCGTGCCTCACAGTAATTCCCCTGTGGAAAGAGTTTTTAGGTTGGTGAGAAAGGATGAGAAGAGTTTAGAGCTAATATAAACTCAGTTCTATGAAGTGCTCTGTTAGTGAAGATGATATATCAAAACAATAAGCGTGTTATCGGTGTACTTGCAGCAAACAGAGCAGTTAAATGGCAACTGAAGTTTTCGATAAAAAAATTATTGAACTTCTACTTTGCTTATTTAGCAAATTTATCGATGCAAGTTCCAAATATCATCACGGCTTTTGATGACAATTCGCTAGAGAAGATGTACGATGATTATTACATAAATTATAGTTAAGATATCTGCATCACGTATGGTGTCTACAATTACATATACAGTGCTATCTAAGAGCATGGTTGCAGAGCTTTGCAGAAAAGAGACATCCACCAGCACATTGAGGTGTACGTAGAGATCCTGTAACCAAACGTTAATACAGATGTTTGTTCGAGCCCATGTACTTTCCTTGTGAGACCTTGTATCCATTCACACCCACCTGTTAACCCTTTTGCCTTTTTATTCCCTTCTTGAAAATCAAATGGTCAAAAATAGTCTTCCACTGTAATTGGTCATGCATTTTTATCGAAAATTTTTACTTAATTAATTTTGCAAAGCTTTGAATTAACATGTGTGTACTACCAAATTGTCAACCTTTTTGTAGGAAAATGGGATTATCGTCAATTTTTTTTTAATGTGGATCCAGTCATTATTATTATTATTTTTTTAAGGAGAATGGTTTGATGCATACAGTTATCATATTTTATTGTTACCAAAAAATTGATACTTGTCTACAAAGTCACTTATTTCCTATCTTTCCCTCAGTTTCCATTTACTGGTGACATACCTGTAGGTATTTTTAGTGCGTTTTCGTTTCTTCATTGGTATCTTTCATTTGCAAACAGTGCCATGTCTTAAAGGAGACTGTGGTGGATGCATTTTGTGCCTAGGCCTGGGGTTAGATATTGGTGGTATAGGAAGAAGCATTGATCATTGTATATTAATTGGAGAATTGTTATGCGCAGCGGGTCCCCTTTTTATTTCAGGTCGAAAAGAATTACGTTTGGAACAGGAAATCTACGAACTGAAAAAGCAGGGAAAGATTGTGACTGAAGTGTCAAAGAGGCGTACAGTAGAATTAGCAAAGGCACTGCAGAACAGTAGGGTCAAATTATATTGCAAGAGTGTTTATCTGGTAAGTGAAAGCCCTGATTTTAATATTCATTTTCTTACTATTCTCTTCTACATCTACATGTACACACAGATTCTATTATTATTTAAACATCGAATAATTGAATACAAATTTTTGGTATTGTACAGATTATTCTTCTGAATAGGTCAATTTCACAGATTATAAAATAAAGAATAGTGTTTTACAGTACATTAACATTACATTTTAATAAATTTAGCCTTTTTAATGTACAATCAAAAGTATTACATATTTATACCTAAACGAATATAAGTATAAAAAAATAGAAATCGGATAACTTGCCCAAAGCACAGGGTCGTAAACAGACACAAAAAACACAAATAAAAGTACACACAAACACAAGATACAAGCTTTCGCAGCAGGTGGCCGCTTCTTCAGGAAAAAAGGAAGGAAGAAGAGGAAAAAGGAAAGGATGTGGGTGTTAAGGGAGAAGCAGCGGCCATCGGTTGCGAAAGCTTGTATTTTGTGTGTGTGTGTGTGTGTGTGTGTGTGTGTGTGTGTGTGTGTGTGTGTGTGTGTGTTTTGGGTAAGTTATTTGATTTCTGTTTTTATACGTGTATATCCCACCAGGAAAGTTTGCTTCTATAATATTCGTTAAAAATTTTTGTTAAGACATAATTAATAGTAATAAAAACATTTACAAATGTAACTGTATATAAAAAACAAGTGAAGTCTTGAAATTTTATCATCAAATGTTCATTTCACAGTTTAAGTATGTCATGATTATGAGATTTTTTGTATGTGTCTAGAATTCCTCAAGCGACGGGCTCACCAATACATACATGTAACAGAAATGAAAACACATACATTCAAGCTTTCACAACCGTTGGTTGCTTCGTCAGGAACAGAGGTAGGAAGGAAGGCAGGAAGGAGGAGAAAAAGGACAGGACAATGGTTGTAAGGGAGTGGATGAGGTGTCATTCCAATCCGGGGAGTGGAAGGGCTTACCTTAAGGGGGGAAAAAGGAAGGTAAACACACACACACACACACACACACACACACACACACACACACCTAGGCAGACACTTGTAGAAAGCAAAGAAGTTGGACAGATGCCACTTGAGGCAGAGGCTCTGTCCAGAGAACTGAGGCGAAGATGTTAAAGATGGTGGGTGGGAATTTGAATTTAGCGGAGGTCAAGACCAGGTGGGCAATGGGAAGAGACTGTGCTGAAGGGCAAGTTCCCATCTCCAGAGTTATGAAAGACTGGTGTTGGTGGGAAGTATCCAGATAATCCGGGCGGTGTAACACTGTGCCAAGACGTGTTGGCCATGCACCAAGGCATGTTTAGCCCCCCAGGGGGCCCACAGCTCTTTTGTGGGTACGTGTGTGGCGCGTACGGGGCCCCGAGCTGAAGCAGCCTTTCTTCTGCCCCAGGCTGCTTCACTTCACCTCCCGGTTTATGCCTTCACCCGGGGACGGGTGTCCTTGGCGAGTTAAGGTGGTTTCTTGTCGTAGGGGGGGGGGGGGGGTGTCTGACGAAGACAGGCAAACCTATATGTCCGATCAGGGTGTCACAGCCGTGCATAGGGTGTTGAAAAAGGTAGATAACCAGATGACACCAACTCGTACTGTGTTCTTGACGTTCAACAGAGTTGAACTCCCGTCAAAGGTCAAAGCAGGATACGAAGTTATCTCCGTCCGCCCTTATATACCAAACCCAATGCGCTGTTTCCAATGCCACAGATACAACCATACCCATCAATCTTGCCCTAATGCAGCAAAATGTCACTTGTGGTAGGGACGCCCATGAGGGGGATTGCCCACCTCCGTCCCCTCACTGCCTTAATTGCAACGTTGACCACGCGGCTTCCTCTCCGGACTGCCCTGTATACAAGAATGAATAGGTCATCCAGCAAATTCGGGTTACAGAAAAGGTATCAGCATCTGATGCTCGTAAGTTGTTGGCGAGTCGAAAGCCCACTGTCCTCCCAGCGGGCACATTCAGTAAGGTCCTCACCTCCACTCGACCTACTAAGAATTCAGGTACCCAGACCTGTGACTTCACTTTCGCTGACAGTTGTGCAATCTGCCAGCCTGAAGATTGCCCGTTCCACGTCCCTGCTTCCTCCTGCTGCTTCTAAAGTTGTCTGAATCAACCTCTAGTAAACTGAAGGCACCTAAACGAGATGCCTGGACTTTGGGGAAGAAAAAATAAAATAAACCCTGTCCGTGAAGATTTTCTGCGTTCTCAGGCGTCTCAACTGTCAACTGCCTCTTCTCACTGTCACTCTTCCAGAAGAGCCAACAAGAGTTCCTCTCCTTCCCCACCGAGGCGTGACCCATCCGTCACGCTGCCCAACAGTAGTCTGCCCCGATCATCTTCATTCTAGCCAGGACGCACTACGGTTAGCTGGGCAACCGGCATTTTACTGGCGGCAGAAGGTGCCCCTCCTGATAAACTCGGGAAGGAGGCAGATGTGTTGTTTGAACCTATGGAACATGACTCTCTGCCTCTAGATGGCGACAGTAGTGCTCCCTCGAAGTCCGGTCCTCAGTGGCCGTCAAGGTGACCCCACCTGCTTGTTCCTTTCTATTTTCCTTTCTTCTGTTATTTTTTATCATAGCGCTCCTTCAATGGAATATTCGCGGCTTTCGTTCCAATCGGGAGGAATTAAAACTACTCCTTAGATTGCACTGCCCGCTTCTAGTTTGTCTCCAAGAAACTTAAGTTACCTCCGAGTGATGGTGCATATTTCCCCCACTACACCTCTGTGCGTTTTGACCTGCCACCTGTGGAAGATACCCCAGCCCATGGAGGGGTTCTGATGCTCATTCGGGACGACGTTTATCACCATCCCATATCATTGCATACTCACCTACAGGCAGTTGCCGTCCGCCTCACTCTATCCAGCTTTTCCTTTTACCTCTGTAATATCTATTTGCCATCATCCGCCCTTACTAGGGCAGATGTGCTACACCTCGTTGACCAGCTCCCTTCACCTTTCGTGTTGGTAGGCGACTGTAATGCCCACCACCCCCTATGGGGCTCTCCGGCACCTTGTCCGAGAGGCTCCCTTTTGGTGGAACTTCTCCAACACCTCAATCTTGTCTGCCTCAACACTGGTGCACCAACCTTCCTTTCCGACACGACACACACTTACTCCCATATAGACCTCACGATATGCAGTCCTCAGCTTGCCGGTCGGTTTGAGTGGTATGCACTTTCTGACACGTACTCAAGTGACCATTTCCCTTGTATCATCCACTTCCTGCCTCATTCCCCATCTCCTCGTCCCACCAGTTGGAACATTTCTAAAGCTGACTGGGGGCTTGATTCTTCCATGGCAGTTTCTCACTATCAGGACTTTTCCAGCTGTGACAGTCAGGTCAAATAAATCACAGAGGTCATTCTCACAGCTGCTGAACATTCCGTACCTAACACCCTCTGCTCCACGTCGCATCCCGGTCCCTTGGTGGACTGCACCCTGCCGTGACTCTCTTAAAGCCCGGCGCTGTGCTTTACGCACCTTCCGCCGCCACCCGACTTTGGAGAATAGTATCAACTATAAACGACTGCGAGCGCATCGTCGTCGTGTTATAAACAACAGCAAAGAAGCTTGCTGGATTACTTTTACCAGTTCTTTTAACCGCTTTACTCCCTCCTCAGCTGTCTGGGGTGGCCTACGCTGTTTATCCGGCATAAAGGTCCACTCCCTGATTCCTGGCCTGACCGTCGAGAAAGCAGTCCTTGTGGACCCCGCTGATGTTTCCAACGCATTGGGCCGTTTCTTTGTGGAGGCTTCGAGCTCTGCCCATTACCACCCTGCCTTCATCCCTCGCAAACAGGTAGAGGAGGCACGGCCACCTTCTTTCCACTCTTCTAATCGTGAAAGTTATAATGTCTCCTTCACTATGCAGGAGCTAAACTGTGCTCTCGCCCTGTCCCGATCTTCTGCACCCGGGCCCGATTCCATCCATATTGAGATGCTGAAAAACCTCTCTCCTGCGGGAAAGTGTTTCCTACTTAGCACCTATAATCGCATATGGAATGAAGGTCAGGTTCCCACAAGTTGGTGTTATGCCATTGTTGTCGCCATCGCCAAACCAGGGAAGGACAAACATCTTCCTTCCAGTTATCGCCCTTTCTCTTACTAGCTGTGTATGTAAGGTGATGGAACGCATGGTTAACGCTCGGTTGGTCTGGCTCCTGACTAATATCAAATGTGATTTTCGTAGATACCGCTCTGCTGCTGATCACCTCGTCACCTTGTCGACCTTTATTATGGATAACTTTTTAAGGAAGCATCAAACGGTAGCAGTGTTCTTCGACTTAGAGAAGGCTTATGATACCGGTTGGAAGGCCCGCATTCTCTGCACATTGCACACATGGGGCCTTTGTGGCCGTCTCCCTCTCTTTCTTCAAGCGTTTTTGGCGGGTGCGGGTGGGCTCTGTTTTGTCAGATACCTTTCGCCAGGAGAATGTGGTGCCACAGGGCTGTGTCTTGAGCGTGGCTCTTTTTGCCATTGCAATCAATCCGATCGTAGACTGCCTTTCAGCAGACGTTTCCGGATCCCTTTTTGTAGACGATTTCGCAATTTATTGCAGTGCCCAGCAGACGTGTCGTCTTCAACGCTGTCTTGACCGCCTATATTCCTGGAGCAGTGCAAACGGCTTCCGCTTCTCCACTGAGAAAACGGTGTGTATAAACTTCTGGAGATACAAGGAATTTCCTCCACAATCTCTACGTCTCGGCTCCGTAGCTTTCCCTTTCGTGGAGACAACGAAATTCTTGGGACACATGCTGGATCGTAAACTTTGCTGGTCCAAACATGTGTCTTACCTGTCTGCCCGTTGTGCCCGATCCCTTAATGTTCTTCGTGTCCTCAGTGGCACATCATGGGGAGCGGATCGTACCGTCCTGCTCCACCTTTACCAGGCCATTGTTCAGTCGAAGCTCGACTACGAAAGCTTTGTATATTCCTCTGCACGGCCATCCATTCTCCGCCGTCTCAACTCTATTCACCATCGGGGATTACGTCTGTCGACCGGTACATTTTATACCAGCCCTGTTGAAAGTCTGTATTACCCTTGACCACTTGGCGTAACATACTCTTGTGTCGGTACGCATGCCGCCTGCGGTCGATGCCCCACCATCCATCTTACCGCTTATTTTTTGATGACTCACTCGATCGCCAATATCAGTTGTCTGCGATAGCCTTGCTTCCAGCTGGAGCTTGGTTTCGCCGCCTGCTTCAGCGGCTCGATTTTTACCCTTCCTTCCACCTTTTGGTTGAGCGACAGCCCATTGCCACTGTGGCATCAGGCCCAGGTTCACACTCATCTTGAACTTAATTCGCTGCCCAAGGAGAGCATTCCGGATTAGGTATACCGCTCGAGGCTTGTCGAACTCTGTTTGCTGTTTGATAATGCCATATTTATTTATACTGATGGTTCCAAGAGCACTGGCGGTGTCGGATCTGCTTTTGTCTTCAGGGACAACCGTTTCCAATACAATCTCCCTGACCGGTGCTCGAATTTCACGGCTGAGCTTTTGCCCTCCACCAGGCTGTTTCGTATACCTGCCGCCACCGCCAACCTTTCTATGCCATCTGTTTGGACTCCCTTAGTGCCCTGCTGGGTCTTAAGGACCCTTTCTAAACCCATCCTCTCGTGTATCGGATCCAACGCTCCCTCCAGTTGCTAGCAGATGACAGCTGTCACATTTCTTTTCTGTGGTTCCCTGGCCACCTGGGTGTGCCCGGGAATGAGACCGCCGATATAGCAGCCAAGGCAGCAGCTCTTTTGCCTCGCATGACTACCTTTTGCGTCCCATCGGACGATATTCAACGGGCTCTTCGTCGGAGTATCGTGTCGTCACGGCACAGTGCGTGGTTTTCACTGTACAACAATAAATTTAGAACTGTAAAACCGATCCCGACCGCTTGGAGGACCTCCTCACGCCCCTCTCGGCGAGAGGTGGTCATCCTGGCCCGGTTGCGAATCGGTCACTGCCGTTTCAGCCACCGTCATTTGCTAACCGCTGATCCTGCACCACTGTGCTCCTGCAGTGAATTGCTGACGGTGCGACATGTTTTACTATCTTGTGTTAATTTTAATCATCTCCGTGTAGCACCTCACTTTCCGTCTACTCTGGAGGAAATTTTAGCTGATAACACAAGAGCAGCTGCTCGAGTTTTGCGTTTTATTAACTTGGCCAATTTATCAAAGGATATTTAACCATTTTGTTTTTATCTTTCGTTTTTAGCCTTCTCTTGATATTCTAACAGGCAGTTACCAAATTTTTTGATATCTAGTGAATGTCTTTTCTTGTCTGGGCGCTAATGACCTTAGCAGTTGTGTGCCCTAAAACCACAAAACAAAACAAACCAACAAACCCTGTTTGCCTGTGACCGTTCATGTGAATGGACAATTTATTGCTGGTCATTCCCACATAGAATGCTTCAGTGCAGGCATGTCAGTTGGTCGATCACATGGGTACTATCGCAAGTGGCTCTGCCTTTGATCGTGTACACCTTCCGGGTTACGGGACTGGAGTAAGTGGTGGTGGAAGGGCGTATAGGGCACAGGTTTTACAACGGGGTGGTTGCACGGGTAGGAACAGGAGGGTAGGGACCGAAGAACCCCAGAAGTGCCCCCTCTTGTCACCAGATACTTTTCGTGACTCCTTGCTGAAGCGGGAATCTCCCCTCTTCAGACTAGGTGCCATGCAATTGCCATTCGTAAATTCCCTGGTCATCTCACATATCACATTCTCTTCGAGGATGGCGGTTTTAAAACTCCCAATACTCGGCATCGGGGTGGCTCACGTCTCTTCGTAGGGACTTCAGCCTCCCTTCCCTCGACTGTATGCGTCGTGCTATACCGCGCACCCATTCTCGGTCGGTGTCTCGGCCGCAAATCCGATTGGATCTCTACCACACCCCGAAAGCTTCAGTCTCCCCATAATCTTCGGCGTTTGTTGCACACAGTACTTGAAGAATTTCAGGGTGCCACAATTTTCTACGCTGATTGCTCTAAAGTTGCTGGTCATACGGGATATGCATTTACATCTCCCATTGGTGTGGAATGCCATTCGCTGCCAGAATTGTGCAGTGCATTTACGGCAGAACTAAGAGCTATTAGCAGGGCACTTCGTTTTATCAAACAGGTAGCCCTGGACCGTGTTTTAAGCTGTTCTGACTCAATGAGCAGCCTGCAGGCCACAGACGGTGCTACTCCTCACATCCGTCGGTCATCGATATCCACGATCTCCTCGCTGATCTTTGTCACACCACTTGCTCTGTTGCTTTTCTCTGGGTCACCAGTCGTGTGGGTATCTTAGGAATGAAGAGGCTGACCAGTAGCTGTAACTCCCTGCCCCTTGCCCCGAGTTATCCCGGGCGCAGATTTGCGGGTGCAGATGAGATCGCTATTCGTACAGGACTGGTACACCAACTGGCAGGCTACTGCTCTGTCTAATAAACTCCGCTCCATCGAGTCGACCACTGTAGCTCGGAGTTCTTCCTTAACGCCCTTCTCGAAGGGAATCCACTGTCCTTTGCCGTCTCTGCATCGGTCACTCCGGGCTGACCCACGGTTTTCTTCTGCGTAATGTGCCTGTGGGGCCCTACAATCTGTGGCTCATATCCTAGAGGAATGTCCGCTCCTCTCGGCGCTCTGTGCTAAATACGGAATCCCGCACTCGTTGCTCTCAGTTTTGGTGAATGATTCACGGATGGCTGAAAGTCCTTGCATTTATCTGTGAAAGAGGATTTTACTCCCAGCTATAAGATTTTATTGTTCATGCTTGGACGGGATGGGTGGGTTTGTGGCCCTCTCTGGGAGCAGCAGGGTTTGGAGCTCTCCCCTCCCCTCCCCTCCCCCTGACGACTTCCATTTCTCCGTTTAACTTTGTTTTAATTCACGTTTTTTCCCTTTTTAGGCTTCTCATTTAGGAGCATACGCTGTTCTCCTGTATCTGCTTGTTAATTAACGTGGATTATAGATCTTTTTAGTTCCTCTATTTTACTCTGGTTATGGTTTTAGCCGACCACACCCTGGCTTGCACTCCAGACAGAGGTCATGGGACTGATAGCCTAGCTTTTTGGTCCCAACCAACCATCTCCAAAATCTATCCTACATTCCACCTTCAGTTTTTCTTACGTTAGACTATAAATTTTGCGAGCAATGTTTCTCATTTACCAAAGCAGTTGTGCATGAAGTTTCAGCTTGCTTCTGTTACAAGAATACTTGCATTTTCCTAATGTTGTTAAATTTTCCCTTCCCTTGCCCTGTATTTGCAGAATGAGGTACGGCAAATGTTACATTTATTGGGAAAATATTGATGTATATTTACAATTCACTGAACAAAACAAGTGTATGAATGTTGTTTTTAACTTCAAAAAGTTACTAAAGGGATATTGTAGATCTCTGGGTTACGTTCAGTGCCAAAGAGGAATGCAAAGTATTAAACCTATTTGTTATTTTTGCAATAACAGAAACTGTTCATAATATCGGTAAAAAGTTAGACTCGCTGAATTTGTGCAATGGAAACCTGTAGAGGCTAGTGTAAGAAAAAAATGTGGCCAACTGCCTTCCAGTTTGATGTATAATAAAACGTATTTTAAAATACTCTCCTCTTTGTTACTAGGAGCCGCAGTCGCCACCAGCAGATGCCTCATCTGTAGTCGGCAGATTTGCAGAACAGGACAACATTACTGCAAGTCTTGCAATGTCTCAAATCTCGGCCCCACCAGAAGTAATACCAGATATCAGTCTCCACACAGGTCTGATTAAACTAAAAGTGCATAACATAGCATTGAAGAAACAAATGGAACAAAACAATTCTAAGCTGGAAGTGGCTGTCGGTGGCCTTGTGCAATGTACGGTAAGATGTTTTTAGGCTTCCCAGAATTGTTACATTCCATTTCGTGAACAGTAGCTAGAGGAAATGCAATCCTCACATAAACATATAACCTGTTCACGACCAATGCCACCTAAATTAATAAGGCTTGTGCGTTGCCTGCCAAGAGAAGTCGTAACACGAGCGAACTGTGTCTTATGTAGCATTGTGCCGAGTTTGGGAATACGTGCGCAATGTGTATCGGAATGCTTCTTGTGTTATTTACGATTCTCAGTTCATATTTTCGCTGGTAGCAGACAAAGTGCGTAATATGAATTGTTAGATTCCAATATTCGTAAGATATCTTAATATACACATATATCTTATACCGACGCAAACTTTTTTGCGAATCACATAAATAACATAAGGAATATTCTGAAACACACTGTGCAACACTGTTAAACAAATAGTATGCTTGTGTTAAGACTACTCTTGGCTGGCAGCACGCAAACCTCGTTAATCTAGGTGCGTTGTCATGCCCTGTCACTGAAAATGTTAAAAATATTCTTTTGTCATCTGAAGTCCAAATGGTAGCTGGATGCAGCTGATCATATTAGACTACACGTACATACTCCTCTATCCAACAATGGTGCACTCCTAGTCATTTCCTTTCCTGGTCCATTCCCAGATAGATTGAGGAAAAGGTGAAAGCTTGTATGCCTTCTGTGCAAAGGCTCTGATTTCAATTACCTTTGTGGTCTCTATGCAAAAGTTTAGTCGGCATCACTGTGTCAGCTTCAAATATCTTCATTCCTGAATGTTTCAGCCTACACTCATGGTTACTGTGCTAAAACCTTTGTCTCCCCCTCCAATTTTTAACTCCACTTTTAGTCCCCAGGCGAGGAAAAGAAGCAGCCTCACCCTGTTACCAATCTTGATTTGTTCAAAGGCCGATATTACACTTTCAAATTTTCTTTGACAATTTTTTTTTTTGTCAAAGAAAATTTGACAGTTAATATGGAACTTTAGTCAAAGCTGCCTATGTCAAAAATTCTTTGATCATGTCTAGCAGCTCACTGTAGATTTGATCAAAGAAAGTGTTCGTCTTATGTTAACTGCGGTGAGAAATGTGATTGCTTGAACTGCTAGCATTGCTGTAGCAGTTTTTGATGTACTGTTTGAAAATGTGACCGTGTAATTCGTATTGCGTGTCGTGGCAACAACTAAATTTATGCAGTTGTATAAGGTTGATTATAAAAACCGGCTGCATCCAGCCGAAAGCTAGAAAAATGTGGTATTCATTAGCGATAAAGTGAGTACTGTTTGCACAGCAGACAACGTAAAAAAGAAAATAAATCGTCTCTGCACCAGTTTTGCAGTGGAGAAAGCAAAAGTACATAATGACACTGTTTAATTCTCTACATACATTTAGTCAGTCAAATACTATTTACCCGATATATTATATATAATTTCAAAAGTTTTTGTTTACTGTAAGTGCGACAGAGTATTAGCAAACCCGGAAACAGGGCACAGGCTTATTACCAGCGACAAATGTACTGCAATATTTAGAGCAAAACACCATTGCAGGCGCAAGTGTCACCATTATTGTCAGTCTTCCAAATGACAAGAACTGTTTTCGAGTGGTACAGCAGCTCTCGGCTCAGGTGTATCGTGTAATGCAGTCTAATATTACATATTTGTAAAAGAGTACAGCTTAAATTGTTGTGAGTGAACAAGCAGCCATGACATCTACAATCTAGCTTGTCAAAAGTACTTTGCCCTTTCCTATAAATATCTGATATTAGGCCTTACTATACGATACACCTGAGGTGAAAGCTGCAGTAAAAGTCGAAAACTGTTCTGTGAATAAAGTCACGTTTCCAGATGTCTAGTCGCTACAATTGTTGTAGGCGTACATGCAATCAAGTGTATAGATATTTACAATCTGTAATTCAACAACTAAGGTTAATAACAAATATTCATCCACCATTTTTGATGCACTGTGACAGATTGTTTGTAAAAGAAAATTTGATAGTGTAATACCAGCCAAACTGATGCAATCGGTCATCATATTTATGGCTATTATAGCCGGAAAGAATATCAGACTGTAGCGAACTTGCTAATTTCGTTAAAAGCATGCGATCTTCTCTCGGGAGCATGTTGTTAAATTTTTAAAAAAGTGCTGACTGTAGATGGCATAATAAATGAACATGAACAATTAATGATTTCCCTCGATGATGATGGTGATGATGAATTGCGCCTCTGACTTCATAAACCGGTGAGTGTGAATTTATGCAGAATTAATTCTTTCACACTGCATCACAGAATGCAACTGTTTCTTTATTTTGTATTACAACTGTTGGTTGCGTGTTCTTTGTTAGGAGTAGCTTTACATTATTGTAAGACAGTTCATGTGCATCTATTATGTTAACAATTCGGAATAACATCTCATTAAGTTAGACTGTTTTATTCATTTCACAGTTTCGCATATTAACAAATGGTATTTCTCTGTTGGTGTTTTGTCTGTTGAAATAACACGTTCTGTGTTATACTTTCGTATACATAATTATGCGACCGTTCCTATTCACGGTGTTAGGCGACATTTCCATATTTCGGTCATTCTGAGCTATCAGCTGTCCCTGTAGTCGTCTGCTGCATAGTTATTGAACCTTGAAGTCACAGTACAGCTAACTACACGCGAACTACGCACAAACTGTCAAGTAACATGTTTCAGCGGCCTGACTAGCCACTAGCGTGTTGACACACTCCGGGGACGACTGCTCCGTGTCACTGCGTCTTTTGGGATGTTCCGGCGTCTCCCGTAGACTGTGCCTTCGATGCCCACTGCTGGAGACGTACTGCCCGGACTGTCCACGGCGGGATTGCGGTGTCGGTGACACGGAGAAGTGCCGGTTACTGCATCGCACGTCACGCACTGTCCCAGCTGGTGCGGTATGCTTAAAGATGCTCCTTCCCTGCCGAGTCTGTGGTTGCCACGACCACAACTAAGTAGCTTGGAACCTGCCGGGTGTCGCTGGCACTGACCGTACGGGCTGATGTCAACGCCACCTGGATACAAAGCGTGTGTGCTGCTTGCTAAGAGTAGTCATAACACAAGCAGACTATTTATCTTGAGTAGCGTTTTGCTGAGTCTGGGGAGACGCACACGTTACACACTGTGATTCAGAAAGTTATTTGTTATCTATGTGATTCTCCTTTCACATTTTTGCTGGTATGAGGCAAAATGCCTAATAATATGAATTGTCCAGTTCCAATATCGGTAAGATGTCTTACTAATAGTCCATAAATATCTTATACCAAAACAAATTTGTCTGTGAATCACATAGATAACACGAAAAACATTCTGAAATACGGTTTGAACCTGTATGTATTCCGAAACTCAGTACGACGCTATGTAAGACTATTAGTTTGCTTGCATTACGACTTCTCTTGGCAGGCAGCCCACAGGCATTGTATCTAAGTAATGTTGATGTCTGTCGTGCCCCAGTTGAGTGATGCCGTCAGCCTAATGGCTGGCAGAAGTCGCCAACTTGCAGGGTGATGACTGCATTGTTCTGGTTTGTGGGTTGCTGCAACGTGTTGGCCTGAATTGACAGGTTGCCGACTGTTTGAAATCGGCATTCCAACTTGCACCACTGTCCTGGGTCCTGCTTCACGTTAGGATGGAAATTTCACTCCTTTAAATTTCCAATACTTTACCATATCATCTGTTTTTTCCCCAAAAAAACTACCCAAAATAGTTTCTTACCATTACAGAAGCATTTATCTTACAGCTTGCTGCCAAATAAGATTTGATAGAAAAGATATTTGCAATACACAAATTGATTGAATTGTTCTATTTTCAGCATGCATTGTCAGATTCTATAAACAAGCAAACAGTGGAAGAATGGGCAAGACTTCAGCTGGCGAGACAGACAAATTCTGTGTTTTCCAATGCACTAAAAGACGTAATCTGTACTCGTAGCAGTCCACTTCGTCTCGATAGGGACTATCTGCGACTGGTTTTACTCGATGCAGAAAAGAAAATTCTTTCACTGGATGAAAGATATGTACGTATTAAATCTTGTTGTTCAGTATTTGTGTTGTACCATCTTAGTAAGTTACTAGCGAAGTATTATGTTCTCAAAGTATTATGTCCCAAGAGTGTACGATTAGACTTAAAGAAGGTATTCATGAATATTCTGTTCATCTGGAAAGTCCAGGTTGGGATATCAAAACCAATCTTAGACTGCACGCACACATAGACATGACTGCCGTCTCCGGCTGCTGTGGCCGGAGGAGGCGGCCGTCGTCGTCGTCGTCGTCGTCGTCGTCGTCGTCGTGTGTGTGTGTGTGTGTGTGTGTGTGTGTGTGTGTGTGTGTGTGTGTCCAAAGCTATCTAGTGACTTTGTTATTTGTGCTTTCCTGTGACTCGTTGGCTGTGTTAATGGTGTGTAAGCAACCTATCCTTCATGAAAATGTTGTTGACTCTTTCCTGGAATTCTCGTGTTATATTCCTCACCTATATACAGAGGAATCTGCTTTTTTTACGTTCACAGAATTAACTTTCTCCTGTCACACCTATTTGTCAGTTCTGTGAAATTTTCTATGTTCACTATGTTAATTTGCCCCAGGTTTTTGCATTAACATATAGATACTTTTCCCACGATTCACACTTTATATGAAACAAGCTTCACTGAGGGAAAACACCCAAGAAACCCAACACACCAGTTATTAACATAATTTGGTACTGGTATGGCTTTTTCCTTAGTCTTGTTCATAAACTTTAAACAGTTAACATTATTAGTAGTTTGTTTATTCAAATGAATATTTTGCCTTCTGTTGTTCAGTATGTGCCGAAGTTACTATTCGAAACAGTTAATGCAGAACAGGAAATCGGCAATCGATAATTTCAGCCTTAAATAGAAATATTAAAAAATGTAGGAAGCTTTTTGTGTTCGGAAAAAAGTGACAAAAAGCAGATTTCAGAATACTTGATGGTTCAACACAGAAGTACAGAGGAACAGTGGTCAAAGTTCAAAGCCATCGTTCAATATGCATTAGATGAGTATGTACCAAGTAAGATCGTAAGAGATGGAAAGGAGCCACCGTGGTACAACAACCGAATTACAAAACTGCTACGGAAGCAGAGGGAACTGCACTGCGAACATAAACATAGCCAAAGCCTTGTAGAAAAACAAAAATTGAATGAAGCAAAATGTAGCGTGAGGGCTATGTGAGAGACTTTCGACGAGTTTGAAAGTAAAGCTGTATGTAACGACTTGGCTGAAAATCCTACGAAATTTGTGTCACATGTCAAAGCGGTAGGTGGATCAAAGGCACTGTGACGAAAATGGCATGGAAACGGAGGATAATACTCTAAAGGCTGAATTTCTAAATGACTTTTTCCAAAGCTGTTTCACAGAGGAAGATCGCACTGTAGTTCCTTCTCTAGATTGCCACACAAATTGCAAAATGGCAGCTATCGAAATAATTGACAGAGGAATAGAAAAACAATTAAAATCACTCAAAAGAGGAAAGGCCACAGGACCTGATGTGATACCAGTTCATTTTTACACAGAGTGCGCAAAGGAACTTGCCCCCCCCCCTTCTTGCAGTAGTGTACCGTAGGTCTCTAGAAGAGCGTAGTGTTCCAAAAGATTGGAAGATGGTGTAGGTCATCCCGTTTTTAAGAAGAGACATCGAAGAGATGCACAGAACTATAGGCCTATATCTTTAACGTCGGTCTATTGTAGAATTTTGAAACATGTATTATGTTAGAGTATAATTACATTTCTGGAGACTAGTAAACTGCTCTGTGAGACTCGGTATGGGTTTCGAAAAAGGCGATCGTGTGAAACCAGCTCGAGCTATTAGTCCACGAGACTCGGAGGGCAATAGACACGGGTTCTCATGTAGATGGTGTGTTTCTTGACTTCAGCAAGGCGTTTGGTACGGTTCCCCACAGACGTTTAATGAACAAAGTAAGACCACGTGGTGTATCAGACCAATTGTGATAGTGGATTGAGGAGTTCCTAGATAACAGAATGCAGCATGTCGTTCAAAATGGAGAGAAGTCTTCCAAAGTAAAAGTGGTGTCAGGGGTGCCACAGGAGAGTGTGGTGCGTCCGTTACTATTCACGAAATATATAAATTACCTTGCGGATAACATCAGAAGTTCACTGAGGCTTTTTACAGATGATGCTGTAGTATAGAGAGAGGTTGTAACAATGGAAAATTGTATTGAAATGCAGTAGGATCTGCATCGAATTGCTGCATGGTGCAGGGAATGGCAATTAAATCTCAATGTAGACAAGTTTAATGTGCTGCAGATACATAGAAAGAAAGATCCTGTATCATTTAGCTACACTATAGCAGTTCAGCAACTGGAAGCAGTTAATTCCATAAATTATCTGGGAGTAGGCATTAGGAGTGATTTAAAATGGAACGACCATATAAAATCAATCGTTGGTAAAGCAGATGCCAGACATAGATTCATTGGAAGAATCCTAAGGAAATGCAGTCTGAAAACAAAGGAAGTAGGTTACAGTACACTTGTTCGCCCACAACTTGAATACTGCTCACTGGTCTGTGATCCGTACCGGGTGAGGTTGATAGAGGAAGTAGAAAAGATCCAATGGAGAGCAACGCGCTTCATTACAGGATCATTTGGTAATTGAGAAAGCGTTCCGGAGATGATTGATAAACCCCAGTGGAAGACTCTGCAGGAGAGACGCTCCGTTGCTCGGTATGGGCTTTTGTCAAAGTATCGAGAACATACCTTTACTGAGGATTCTAGCAGTATATTGCTTGCTCCTACGTATATCACGCGAATAGATCATGAAGATAAAATCTGAGAGATTAGAGCCTACTCAAAGGCATACCGACAGCATAGCTGCCAACTATTACGGATTGTCCGTAATTGTTATGGATCTATCATCTTATTTATGGAGTTACGGGAAGTTCATAAAAAATTACGGAATTAAGACATTTTGAATATGTTGTTTTAAGAAAATCGGAATAGGTATATTCAGCTAACCGCAATGCTAGGGAAAGTTTTATTGATGCCAATGATTTTCTTCTTGAGTGCGTATCAAAGCTGTAGGAAAAGTTATAGCCGTTTTACTGCATAGCTACCAAATGTACGCCCACCCGTCAAGAGCTACGTAAATTCCTTCGTTCACAACTAGTACTTTGTCTTCCGTCTCGCCGGCCGCAGTGGCCGAGGGGACTGAGGCGCTCCAGTCGCGGTCTGCACGACTGTACGGTCGGGGGTTCGAATCTCACCTCGGGCATGGATATTTGTGCCGTCCTTACTATTAGCTAGTTCGTAAGTAGTTTGTAAGTTTAGGGACTGATGACCCCGTAGTTAAGTGCCATAAGCTCTACAAACATTTGAACTTATTTCTTCCTTCTGAAACCGTTAACTTTCTTTGAAGACAAGTGTTTGAAAATTGCAGGAATGTTTCTATGTCACCCTCGGTAATTACAAAAATAATTTTTTGGTGTATTCCTCCTAACCTGATCCCGTTCATTTAGAATTCTTTCTTTTCGAGGAATACATGTATGAACGGAGAGTGTCATAAATATAGCATTTAATGGTCTGAGTAGGGTTTATAATTTTTAAAACTTTCTTTGAAGAATGCGCGTATGACCCGCAAACCATCCTCCTCTTCATTCGTCTGTCGAATTATTACTGACAGTCTCTTCTCAAGGTTGGTAGCTATGCGACAGTCTTTATTTCCGCGAACAACAATACGTGACTGGAATAGGAGGGAGAACCAATAGTAGTACTCTTGGTACCCTCCACCACACACCGTCGGGTGGCTTGCGGAGTATGGATGTAGATGTATACTGTAAGCAGATTCAGACAGATGTCGGTTGCCGTTCTTATGTGGAGTTGAAGAGGCTTGCTCAGGATAGGGTATTGTGGAGAGCTGCATCAAACCAGTCTCCAGACTGAAGACCACAAAGACAACAATCTAATGATGTGATCTCTTAGCTGGATACAAAGGACTGATAAACCAGCCATTTAGTCCCCTTTAAAAAACCAACAAAAATAACACCAATAAAGTGAAATACGCGTATATGGGAAAAAAAGTACGCCAGAAAAGTTATGTAATAGCTACGCTACTCTCTCGCACACCATTCCACACAATAATGAGGAAATTAAAAATGGTAGAAACAACTTGTAACTCCATTACATCAAGAAAGGAAAGCAACTGGAAAATGCCGCTGGTTCCAGAGACCACTGTGTCAATTAAGGGAAAATGCTTTGTTAAAATAGCTCGTAGCATCATTTTACAATAGAATCAATGTTTCTCTATGTTAGTGTTGGAAAAATAAAAAAATGATTATTAAGAAATATTTCCTGTACCTCTATATTTGTATAAGCTTTAAGTTTGTGAGTGTTTTTATTTTCTTTTCTCCTCCAGAAAAGTGCCCAGAGAGCATTATTGCAGTCGGCTGAAGATTTGTCCCATAGTTGGCAGAGAATTGAGAAAGCAGCAGAAAATGCCAGACTGAAACGTTCAGTTGGATACAAAGTCCAAGGAATCACAAATCAGTCTGTCAGAATTGACACACAAACTGAGATCAGCTGCAGCAGCAGAACTTAAAGCTGTAAGTATTCAGGTGAACTTCTCGTGCAGATAAGCAGATCTCCTACAGTTCGCATGGTACAGTACTTCTCCATGTCTATGTATTCATAGATACTGAAGGCTAAATATTCTTCATTTGAGTATGTTGTTATGAGATTTTACTCTGTGGGAGCGCCAGATATCTCTTAATTATTCTGTGGCGCACAGTTCTATGGCTTTCATTCAGTCTGTCTGATCTTCAGGTGCTGCAATAAATAAAGTGCACGATTTTTTTAGGAAGGAAACAGACATGCCCAGTATTAAGATTTTTCCGTATTTATCAAGATTTCCAGGCTAAAATTACGGTCTTTCGGAAGCCCCACCTGAAATTGCGGATTCCGCTAATTGATTTATTTTTATTGGTTTGGCCGCATACTATTTTTTTGTCAAAATATTTTCTGAGCCAGTATTATTTCAGAAATATTGCAACATATTGTCATCTGCCTAGCACAGACTATAATATATACACTTCATCTACATATATACTCCGCAATCCACCATAAGGTGCATGGCGGAGGGTACACTATACCACACTAAAGTTGTCTATTACGGTAATGCTTCGCTAACGTCACTACTGTTTGTACAATTGTAGTTACTCTAAGATTTGACGTACTAATGCTTAAGCTGTTTGTTACTGTGACATGTAAATGCATTATTTAGCATCATTCGATTAACTGTCGCACTTTTTTTCACTGTCTGCCGAAGGCAAAACAAATGTAAAATTTGATGTAATTGTCACGAATACTCGACCAGAGTTTTTTTCTATTATCATTCGCTGTATTTCTCATGTCTCAGTTTTTTTAACTGACATCTCTTTGTCAATAATCGGTCCTGGTGGTACCCTCTCCTCCTACTACTACTCAATACTCTTATCCCCGTTACGCTTAGATTCTTTCAAAATTTTGCATGTCTGTGAGAGTTTGAACTGACTCAGAATCTCCTGGTAACACAGGAGTTGATTTTCGGTGTCTGCAATACTCTCATTATGTTGGTCTGTTGAGCTCTGGTCTCTGGTTGTGACATAACAGTATACACATGAGGCTACAGTTGGAAATAAGCAAGTACTTCACATAGAGTAATATTTTCTGAAAAGCACTAACCTCGTCTTTTCTGAAGTGTCTCGGTAGCCACAGTGGCTGCACTGGTTTAATATTTAGGGATGCCATTCATTGTCACTTTTCCACTGTCATCAAAGGTTACGCAAGAACACTCGCTAAATTCTTAATAGTCTTCATTTCCAATAATATAGTAATAAGGACATTTTACAACTCGCCACAAAGATGTAGTGACAAGCTGTGACAGGCGCGCGCGCACACAAACACTTTCAGCTATCGGTCATGGCATTCTTCAGAAAATAGAACATTGAAATCTAGCATGTGCTCTGCTGCGTGCTGTGCCACAGGGCGGTCGACCTTGCTTTTGGCCACAGTTTGGCGTTGGCCATTTGTACTAATGGATAGCTGGGTAGTGGTCGTGCCAATATAGAAAGCTGCACAGTGATCGCAGCACAGTTGGTGAATTACGTGGCTGCTTTCACAGGTGGCCCGGCCTCTGATAGGGTAGGATAAGCCTGTGACAGGACTGGAATAGGAATTGCTGGGTGGGTGAATTGGACAAGTCTTGCAGCTGGGTCTTCCACAAGGATATGATTCCTAAGATTCCTGTGGGAGTGAGCTGGGTTTTGGGGTGGCACAGGGATGGACTAAGATATTGTGGAGGTTGGTAGGGTGACGGAACACCACTTGAGGGGTCCCCCCAGGGGGGCCCACAGCTCTTTTGTGGGTACGTGTGTGGCGCGCACGGGTCCCCGAGCCATTGCAGCCTTTTTTCCTGCTTTCCCCAGGCTGCATTACCCCTCCTAGTTCCCCCTCCTTCCCATCCCAATTCCTCCTTCCCACCCTGTCCAACCCCGTCTCTCGGTGGTACTCTGGATGACGGCTTGGCTATCCCATGGTACCGATTGTCCTGCACTTTCGTTTTGTCTGCTGTGTACACCGGTTTTTGGCCCAGTTTGGTCCCCCTCGGGGTTTGACATTCCATACCAAAATTGTCCGATAATGTGTGAGCCAATTGGGGAAGAACTCCCGACCTAGCCCCTACAGCGCGGGTCCTATCCTTTCCTTTCCACTTCCTTTCCTCGCTGTAGCCCCCATCAGCCCGCTAGGTCCCCAGCACGTGTAGCCAGTCCGTGTGGGGGGGCTGTTATGTACCCTTTGGCTGAGCCCCCTGACACCACAGGGATCACACTACTGGTGTCTGAGTTGCGACCTCTCCATGCAAGCCAAGGAGTTGATGCCTGTCCTCGGGGGTATCAGAACTCCCGGCAATGGCCATCGTGCCAGGTGGCCTTTGCTGAGGCTGGGTGGCGCCCATGGAGAGAGCCCCGGTTTCGGAGTGGGTGACACCAGGGCGGACGTCTAGCACAATGAAAAGAGTTAGACTCCAAAATGGTCGTGCATCGGCCGTCTCTCAAGACAGGAAGAGATCATTTAATGCTGTTACTGCGGATAAGAGGATGTTTCCCTCCCTTGCTACCCCTTGGGAGGAAGGCCAGGCTCGCCGGTTAGGAGCAAAACCCTTTCCTCGCTATCTCGTTTGCTCAAGGACTGATGGAGGGACTTTCACTTCCACCAAACCTCTGTTCTTTGTCGAGACCATAGAGGACAAGTTTGGTGAAGTGGAATCTATGGGTAAGCTTAGATCTGGTTCATTACTCATTAAAACAGTCTCGGAAGCCCAGTCTGAAGCTTTGCTCGCCTGCAACACCCTTGGCGACATTCCAGTCACAATTGTCCCGCACAAATCCTTGAATATGGTACAGGGTGTGATATTCCACCGGGACCTCCTCCTTCAAACTGATGAGGAGCTTAGGGCCTATCTCGAGCGGCGTGGTGTACATTTTGTTCGCCGCGTTCAGAGGGGACCTAAAGATAACCGCGTCGATACTGGGGCCTTTATCTTGGCCTTCGAGGGGGACACACTCCCAGAGAAGGTCAAGATCATGATATATCGATGTGAAGTGAAGCCCTACATTCCACCTCCCATGCGGTGTTTTCGATGTATGAGGTTTGGTCATATGTCCTCTCGCTGTACAGCAGTCCCAGTATGCGGTGATTGTGGACGCCCACTACATGAGGGGAGCCCCTGTGTTCCTCCGCCGGTGTGCGTCAACTGTCAACAACACCACTCTTCACGGTCGCCAGATTGCCCTATGTTCAAAAAAGAAAAGAAGATACAAGAGTACAAATCCCTGGAGCGTTTGACGTACCCTGAGGCCCGCAGCAAATATGAACGTCTGCATCCCGTGCAAATGGCGACGACCTTCGCTACGACGTTATCGTCTAGCCTTTCACCCTCCCCTTCCCACTCCCATCTCCCCCCTACACCCCGTCCACACCCCTCCCTCACATCTCCCTCTCCTGTAGCTCCTGTAGCCCTCCCTTTGTGTCCCACCCCTTCCCAGCTGGAGAAGTGCACCCCTTCTCCGTCGCCTGCCGGTGACAGTGCCCTATCTCAGGGCCTTCCGTCCCGGCGTTCCCCAGATCGGAGATCTTCGACCTCCAGCCGGCCATCGGACTCCCAGTCAGTGAGTTCAAAGGTCGCCCGATCCTCGTCAGTACCAGACCTAACTGACAAAAGTCCTCTCTCTGGGGTGGGTCCTGCCCATCCCACACGAGAGAAGGAGAAGGAGAAAGAGAAGGAGAAGAAGAAGAAGAAGAAGAAGAAACCAAAGTTACAAGATAAAGCCCCTCCGGTACCACCGGAGGTGCCGACTGTGCTTTCGCAACTCGCTCATCCCATTGAGCCCGAGGCTGATCAGCTATTTATGGATGTTGTCCCTTCTTCTTTGGTGACGGACGCTGACAAAGCAGCGTGACAGACGGTATGCCATTCGCTTCCCGCCTAGATCCTCGTGATGTGATCATCCAATGGAACTGTAATGGTTACTACCGTCACCTCTTGGAGATTAAACAGCTAATCTCTCTCTCTTCTGCGGCCTGTGTCGTCCTGCAGGAATCGAGGTTTATGGATGCACATTCACCGACCCTCCGTGGGTTCTGTGCTTTTTGTCGGAACCGGGTTGGTCCCCTCCAGGCGTCTGGTGGGGTTTGTACTTTGGTCCGGACAGATATTGTCAGTACCTGGATTCCTCTCCAAACTCCATTGGAAGTGGTTGCTGTCCGGGTTCACTTGGAGAGTTTCAGGGAGCCTCTATCTTCTACACTGATGGCTCGAAAACAGCGGGCCACTCTGGATATGCTTTTACGTCTCCTGTTGGGGCGGAATGCCATTCTCTGCCAGAGGCATGCAGTGTGTTTACGGCAGAGCTGATGGCGATTTATAGAACCCTCTGTTTTATTAAACGTTCTGCCGTGGAACGTGGTTTAATCTGTGCTGACTCCATGAGCAGTCTGCAGGCCATTGATCGTTGTTTCCCCTCCCATCCTTTAGTTATTTCCATCCATGAACTCCTTGCTGACCTTCATCGTGCTGCCTGCTCAGTTACCTTTCTCTGGGTGCCAAGCCATGTTGGTATTACAGGGAATGAAGTAGCTGACCAGTTGGCTAGATCGGCAATTACTCGCTGCCCGTCTCCCTTTCAAATTCCGGGTGCGGATCTGCGGGTGCAGATCAGATCTTTGCTTCACTCCTCATGGGATAGCAGTTGGAAAGCTACTGCCCCTTCCAATAAACTCCGCACCATCAAGGATACGACTGCAGCTTGGAGTTCATCTTTACGCCCTTCCCGGAGAGAATCAATTGTCCTCTGTCGCCTCCGTCTTGGACACTGCAGGCTGACCCATGGATTTCTTTTACGAAATGACAATCCACCACATCGATTGTGGAGCCGTACAATCCGTGTCTCATATTCTGACTGAATGTCCTCTCCATTCCACATTCCGTGGCGACTATGGCCTACCGCCTGCATTGCCTTCAGTTTTGGCGGATGACCCACGGATGGTTGATCGCGTCCTTGCCTTCCTCCGTGAAAGTAGATTTTATTGTCAGCTCTAGGACTCGCTTGTTCGGGGTGAGTGGGTTTGTGATTCTTGGCTGATTGTGGGGTTTAGAGCCTTATCCCCATCAGCCCCCCCCCCCCCCCCCACTCTTTTACATTTTAATGTAGTTTTATTTCTCCCTGCTCTGGAGCTATGATACGTTGACCACTGTGCCATTAGTACCTTGTGGTTAAGGCTGGAGGTCGCTTCCAGAGCTGTGGGTTCGGACACTGTAGCATTTGCTGCCCTGGGTTGGTCTTAGTCTTGTTGACGAGTCGATTTTACTTCCTAGTGTAATGGTCTTTTGGCTTTCACCTATTTTTTGTCGAGTTCCATGGCGTATTCAATTTGAGGTTGAAGGGACTGATGACCTCGTTGTTTGGTCCCTCATGTCCACCACCACCCACCCACCCCACTTGAGGGGTGGGAATGATCTGGGGCAGGATGTCTCTCATTTCTGGGCACGAGGATAGTTAGTCGAGGATAGTACTGGGTGACAATGGGAGCGCTTTTCTGTGGATGGTTACTGGTGTTAGGAGGAGGATTTGGGAAGTGTGAGAATATGGCACGAGAGATCTGTTTGCGGACTAGGTCTTTGGGGTAGTTTCTGTCAGTGAAAACCTTTGTGAGACCCTTCTGAGCATATTCAGAAAGGGAGTTCCTGTCATTTTTGATGTGGAAGGGATGGCAACTGTCAAAGTGTAGGTACTGTTTGTGGTTGGTAGGTTTAATATGGACAGAAGTATGGGTGGAGCCATCAGTGAGGTGGAGGTTGACATCCAGGAATGTGATACGGTAGGTTGAGGGCGACCAAGTGAAGTGGATGGGGGAGAAGGAATTGAGGTTCTGAAGAAAGGATAGGGCCAGGGCACCCTGAGTCCAGATCATGAAAATATCAATGAATCTGAACCAGGCCAGACTGCCCATAAACAGGCTGGCATAGAGGGAGCCATGTGGGTGATCATGGCTGTGCCACGGATTTGCTGGTAAACTTTCCCCTCAAAGGAAAAGCAGTTAGGATATGTGTGCACCAGCTTCATTCGTAAGCTGCATCTTGTTACTCCCATCTAGGCCGTGCTGTACCCATCCCCACTACCGTGACGCGACCTTCCTCCCCTCCCCGATTTACACACCGCGGAGCGTGATTGAGTGCGGCAACCGGTGGTGACGGTTGGAAGGAAGGAAGGTCAGTGTTTAACGCCCCGTTGATAGCAGGGTCATTAAAGGCAGAGCTTACACTCGGATTGTTTGGGTCAGAATAGGAAAGGAAATCGACCGTGCCCTTTGAAAGGCACGATCCCAGCATTTGCCTCGAATGATTTAGGTAAATTGCAGAAAACCTAAATCTGGATTGCTGGAGGTGAACTTGAACCACCATCCTCCCAAATGAGAGTCCAGTGCGTTACCACAGCGCCACGTCGCTCAGTGGTGACGGTTGGATGACTGTGCTGTGTGCCTGTGTGATTGCGTGAGAGTTCTATTTTCTGAAGGAGGCCATGGCCGATAGCTGAAAGAGTTGTATGTGTGTGTGTCTATTGTATGTGCGTGTCACAGATTGTCGCCACGTCTTTGCAGTGAGCTGTAAACTGTCCTTATTACTAAATTATTAATTCCAACCTGGACTTTACATTATTACATTCTTCATTTCCCTAATGCCTTAAATAGTTGTTGTAATCTTCAGTTTGATGTAGCTCTCTATGCTACCCTGTCCTGTGGAAGCCTCTTCATGCGAGATAAAGCCGGTATTACCTGACACACCTAACATTCACGATTCGGGTCTAGAGGCCTACCACCTAGCGGCAGAACAGCTGAAGCTATGCTTTTAGCAGACTGTTTATCTGCCGTGGGGAAATAGGAATAGTTATATTCTACCGTGGATGCGCACGTGCACGGTAGAGTTGGTGTATCCGTGCATACGCAGAAGCTGTTTCCAGTGGGCTTTGTGCTACTTTCTTCAGCAGAGTGCAGACGACGTGTTTTACTAGCCTTCAGATACGAGCTGTTGAACAGTTTTCGTAAAGGCTGCCACAGTCGTAGCAAATGCAGGGTGTTACAAAAAGGTACCCAATTGTTTCGTTAGCATGTACTGTACTTCGTCGATTCTCTGCATTTGTAAACATTGCACTGACTGCAAAACCACGTTCGTGATGAACACTAACCAGTTGATGCTACGTACTGATGTGCTCGATGCTAGTACTCAGAGCAATGAGTCGCATGTCAACACGAGCACTGAAGTCAACATTACCTTCCTTCAATTGGGCCAACTGGCGGTGAATCGAGAAAGTACAGTACATACTAACGAAACAATTGGGTATTTTGACAATTGTCTGCACGAATTATTTCAATTTACATTTAAATACTAAAATGAGCTCTAACATGGAAATTAAGCGTTTCCTGACACATGTCCACATAACATATTTTCTTTTCTTGTGTGTGTGAGGAATGTTTCCTGAAAGTATGGCCGTACCATTTTGTAACACCCTGTATTGCACTAAAGCTTCTTTTATTTCAAATGCTGACTAGTTTCGGGTTTTGCCCAATTTCTTAAGCCATCTATTATAGAGAACAATGTTTTTAGGAAGATCTGAACTTTTATAAATAAAAGGAGAAAATATAAAAATGTAGCGAGTGATTATCTGACAAATTCTCCAATAAGATGTGAAAAATCTTACTAAAAGAGTAAGACTGGCTGACCACTGCTTAGCTCAGTACCACCAATATTCACACAAGACAGAGGAAAATATGTGAAACTTTTTGCTTTCTACAAGTGTGTGTGTGTGTGTGTGTGTGTGTGTGTGTGTGTGTGTGTGTGTGTGTGTGTGTGTGTGTGTGTGTTTATAGTGAAGCGAAGGCTTTCACAAATCGTTTCATCAACTTTAGTGAGTTAATGCTCGGGTGTCCACTCTCCTCATCACCATTGTCATCGACATCGGTTCCGCCACTTTTAAACCGAATTCAACGTTTCTGAACAGAAAATTAACTCCCTAAGCGATTGGCGCATGCCTAGTGGCGTCGGACGTTTCCTACCTTCTGAATAGCTCTCATATTTTAGCATCTACAGCACACTATATTAGAAATGAAAAGTAGATTCTAACTATGTCCAGACTTCAATCTCATTGTACTTTGATAACATAGTTATAATATTCTGCTACTAAGGTAATGCTTGACTGAGGTCATCTTTTCTGTGTAACTTTTATTTTTGTAATTTAAATCAGTACTGGACGTCTCATTTATTTACAATAAATATTTTCTATACTGATGTGTTGATGATAAAAGTGCCATATCCAAATTAGATCCCAATCTTTGTTTGATTGCAGATGCGTGAAACTGTGACGTCGCTGATGAAGAGTGAGCCTTCTTTACAAGAGGTCCTGTGTTTTGGAACAACATACAATGACTTGCAGTACATACTAAAGCTTTTGGCTGAGAAGAGGACAGCAAGATACAGAACACTAAGTTTGCCCAGAATGTTTTCCCTAACTGGTAAGGTGTAGCTCCAATTGGTTACTTGCAGATCATTGAACATAATGATGATCAAAAATGTGTTATTCAAGGTATACACACTAATTTTGTAAGATGTTCAGTTATCTGTAGACGTACTTTCCACAAAATATTGCATGTTGTTATAAAACAGAATGAAGTAACAACTGTAATAGTATTAGGATGGGGAAATTGTGATATAAATATTGAAATGAAAATAATTTTTCAGAGGATGCTCGTTGGAATGAACTAGTCAGTGTGAAATCGAATGAAACAAATAATTGTGAAAAATACAGCAAATCGTCAAGTACCAGTGAAGTCGTTCGACGTATGGACGAGTTACTTTCTAAAAATGACACACTGATTCAGTCACTTCACGACATAATTGGAATATGGTAAGTGTTACAAATATTTATTCCTTTATATGAATTTGTCTGGCATATTAGTTTGATATTCATTTAGAAAATTAAGATATCTATGCCTTAAAACAGTGGAAACTCCGGGTTGGAGGAGATGCTACTCGCAGTGAAGATGACGTGTTGATTCCCAGACGGGGGGCGGGCGCGCGCGCGCGCGCGCGCGCGCGCGCGCACACACACACACACACACACACACACACACACACACACACACGATCGCACATTCACACACCGCTCAAAATAGATGAGGTTTGGGATAGAGAGGTAGAAACTGTAAGGTATTGTATGTTGAGGCCTGTATGATTTTGGGATTGGAGAATGTATTGTATGGATAAATCCCATCTGTGCAGTTCAGAAAAGCTGGTGGTGGATGGAGGGATCCAGATGGCCCGGGTTGTGAAGCAGCCATTGAAATTGTGCAGGCCTCAACCTACGATAACTTCCCTCTTTTTCCTTCGTACCTTACAGTTCCTACCTCCTCTCTATCCCAAACCTCACTATTTTGAGTGGTGCATGAATGTGCGATTTTGTGTGTGTGTGTGTGTGTGTGTGTGTGTGTGTGTGTGTGTGTGTGTGTGTGTGTGTGTGTGTACTTGCAGTGTACACACATTTTATTTATTTATTTTTAATGTTTATTTTATTGTTTCCCCCCTCCATTCCTAAGCTACATCTCGTTATTCCCATCCAACCCATCCCCACCACCGTGACATAACCTTCCTATCCCCCCTCCCATCCCTGATTCGCCTCGGAGCGTGATTGGAAGTGCGGCAGCCAGAGCTGACGGTTGTATGAGTGTGTTGTGTGCCTGTGAGTGTTCTATTTTCTGAAGAAGGCCGTGGCCGATAGCTGAAAGTGTTGTATGCGTGTGTCTTTTGTATGTGCCTGGTGCAGCTTGTTGCCACGTCTTTGTGGCGAGTTGTAAACTGCCCTTACTATATTAATTCCAAGCTGGAATTTCCATAATTATATAACTGTAAGTTGAATTCTGAAAAGCTGCTTTAATATTTAATGTCCTCAATGATATATGTAATCGTTACTAATCCATCACTGGCACAGGAAATTTAGCAAATCTGATTAAAATATGCAAGTGTTACAACATATAATAAAAGTGACAAGAAAGGTTTAAATACAAATATCTCCTTCTTCCAAGATATTAAAAAATGTAATTTACCCTTATTTAATATATGGAGAGGCTCCAAACAGAATTAAACATATGAAAATTTATTTTATGAAGCCTTTACATCTCTCCTGCAGGACTTGTAACAGAATTAACAGGAACCCGAAAACTTACTGCCTCCCTGAACTAGTAAAATCACCAATGAGGAGAGGACAGAGAATGCAGATGTATGTGCCAGAATACTCAATTTTCTCAGATCACCCTGTATTTCAATAGCAGTCGAATTACCATCTGCTGTCTTACTAAGAAAGTGCAGTTCTATACACTTTCTTTTGTGAAAGAACAGGTACTGGCGATTGTTTCGATGTTACTGCATCTGAAATGTAATTCGGTCAATTCGAAAGCACCTCGAGATTCTGTTAGTAATTAATGAACGGTATTACACTCGGTGCTCTCACTAAAACAGTCAGTAGAGCTTTCTATGAAAAACAGAGTAAAATTTCTGAAGTAAAAGGTAAACAAAGTGCAGTATGGTTATATCAGAATGATTTGAAGGGGTGAAAATCACAATGGTATTAGTAGCATGCAGGTTATTCTGAGAAAAAAGACTTTAAACATTTAAATGTTTATTTAAAGTCACATGATATACAAAATGAAACAAAACTTTTATACAATATTTTGCTCTTGAGATAAATGGTAAGAATCTGAAGGTTCTGAGTGTAAGGCATCATTATGAATATTTTACACAAAGTTTACTTGTACCATTATGCTTTCAAAACGACTTCATAAAATGTCACTTGTACCACTATGCTTTTAAAGAATGAACACTTTTTACTTACTCGCTTTCATTCACTGCTCCACTATCACAGTCATCAGGGTAGGATTCTTCATCACTTGGCTGTGCAGTGTTATGAGAGAGTGTGAAAGATGATGCTGACCTCTGCCTCCACTTTAAATTTTCTAAACGGTCACAAGTATTGCATGTGTCACATCTTTGCTAATAAAATGATAAATTAAATTTTAAATTGAACACTTTACGGTAAGTACACTCCTTCACTGGCAAAATGTTTCCTTCTTCACATTTCTCAGTATACAGCTTATACATTTTTGAGACAGATAATTCTGGCGACAGGTATTTCTTTTGGGGATTATCTTTACGAGAATAGTGACTTGTGTAATGAGGAAAGCTTTTTATGTGGTTCTTTACGGTAGCGAGGTGATCTTCTGGTATTTTATTTCCAGGAGCATATTTACCACTTTTATCAACAGGAGACAGACCTTCCACACTTGGTTCGTTTAATACTGCTGTGGTAAATCTGCGATTGCTTAGTGTCTTAAGGAAGAACTCCATACACACTCATTTGCCATCCAGGAACAATGCAGTACTTTTTTAGACTTGTTACAATTTTGTTTTGGACATTCTTGGTTTAGTAGTTGAAAACCATTTTACTATGAAGGATGTTTGTTGTTGCCAGGAACCAGATTTCTGATACTCTCCGTGAATACTTCTTCGTCTTTCTTCTGTGAAAGTCTTGCATTCATATCAGCAGTATGTTGAAATGGCTGAATGATTCTTGCAGGCGTAATTTTTCCTGTTGTAGATGTGTATTCTTGTCCCAGGTTTCTTAGGCATTTACTTTTATTCGTTTTCCATGACTCCAAGCTCCTTTTTTCTTCTTCTTCTTCTCCTCCTTCTTCTTGAAACAATGTTTTCTTGAGTCTCTTCATGAAGTGCTCTCAAGCACAACTCTCCAGCTGTATGTAGGATTTTTCATTGTTAGGGTTCTTGTTTGATCTTCATTTTCATCTGAAGATAATGCATCTGGATAGAAAAGGAAATGTACCACTTAGGCACAGATATAAAGCAAAGATCCTTATAAAATCCCAACGAAAAATTTCTTTCTCATGATTGTAATTGTCTCAAGTGAATGCTAACGTACCTCAAATGTATTAAGCATTTGAGTGGCATACCGGTATATGTGAAAATATTTTCATGACTGTATTTTTCTTGAGGAATGTAAGGAATAAGGAGACGTTATTATGCTAGTTTTAAGTGTGCATTTGTACTAAAAAATACTTTAAGAAGTTTTTCTCAGTCACAACATTCCTTAGAAATTTGAAAATCTAACTTTACGTAAGCACTAGAATGTTGCACAGAATGCCTCAACTTCAGTTATCTCAAACAGGGACATAGTTTTCATCTGCGACTGAATCGTCGTCTGATAAATCTTCATCAGCCGATTCTGAGAAACACTGAATACTTTCAGAGGTAGAACTACTCATTTTTGATAGAGATTTCGTCAGTAATAGAGAATCTAAATTGCAAATCTTTGGACCGTCCGCCATGTTGTTGGTTGTACCGTCCTGACACTGCATATCGATTGTGCTTCAATAAATGTAGATATACCACATACTGCTAGAAGGCAGATGTTAACAGTAGGCACCTGGATCTTTGTGCCACTAACAGGCATCCCTTATTTCTAGGTCGAATGAACACTTAACTAAATTTTGCAAAAAATGTCACTTATACCGTTATGGTTTTCAGCCCTTCATTTGATACTTTTAGGAAAAAGTGTTATTAATGAATGCAGAATTGAATCTTATTTGAATTGACATTTTCTGTCAAGCAAGCTTACCGCCACTGTTTGTGGCAAATGTTTCAAACATCTACTGTATGTGAAAGTGTTCCCAATGTGTCCTCTGTAATTGCAAAATAGATGAAAATTGAATTCACTTAATCTCTTTACATACGCAACACTTACTTAATCTAGAGTATGTAATGTGACCAACTCTGGTCCAAGTCGCTGGCCGAAATGAAACTGCTAAGAATCGCTCAGTACTTGGTACACAATATGAAGTGCCGAGATACACAGTAGCCTTACACCTTGAGAATGAAACAGCCTATGTTAAAGTGCTGTGCGACAAATTAACTGCCAAACTGAATGACATCAGAGATTTGGATTAAATAAAAATTATCGGCAGCTTTTTTGCATGACAGATGTATACAGGTTGCTGGAAAGAAGGTCCAAAATTAAACAAGAAAGTGAATTTTCTATGGATGAAGGAAATTCTTCAAAGAGATGATAAATCATTTTTCAAAATAGATAGATTGGCTGGCCAGTACTTACCTTTGTGCTATATTGCTGATAGTTATACGCAGAAAGTAAAAGTACGAAAAAGAACAAGCTTTCGCAACAGGGTTTCTTCTTAAAGTAAGAGGGAAGGGAAGGAAAAAAGGTTGTGAATTACTTTCCCATCCTAGGTCATGAGGGTCGTGTTTGAGGATTGTGGAAGTCGGAGACACTGTATATTCGTAATGAGCCTATATATAAAATAGAAAACGGATGACTTATCCAAAGGACAGGCTCGTTAACAGACACACACATACAAGCTTTCGAAACCGTTGGTCGCTTTTTCAGGAAAAGTGGAAGAAAGGAGAGGAGAAAGGGAAGGATATGGGTTTTGAGGAAGTAGAAAGGAGTCGTTCCAATCCTAGGAGTGGAATGACTTACCTTAAAGAAAAAAGAGGAAGGTAAACAAATACAGACACTAACGCATATCCAAAAAATCACACACACACACACACACACACACACACACAGAGAGAGAGAGAGAGAGAGAGAGAGAGAGAGAGAGAGAGAGAGAGAGAGAGAGAGAGAGAGAGAGAGAGATTTGGCTTGTAAGTTAGTAGTTGGAAACGAAAGTACAAGTTACACCGCTGAATGTGAGCTTCAGGTTGCCTAGTCACAGTAACGGACATGGAAAACGGGAAATTTGACGCTGAAAAAAAAATCGACACTAGTGTGTGAGGACACAGTTAAAATGTTCACTCATTGTGCATTTCAAGGGCTAAAATGTAAATATCCCCATGTTTGCTTGACTTCATAATTCGAAACAGGCACTGTGGTTTTGCTGTTAGAACAGAAATGATTGTTGCAAGGCTGCAAAATAGCTCTTAGTTCCATGTACATCGTTTCATGGAAATAACCCCCAACGAATGTGAAACCAGTGAATCTGGTCGTAGTAAAATAGGTTATTTTAAAACCTAGCATTGGAACTTAACATCAGCATTAGATACACAAATAAGTCGTTCCACTATCTTAACCTCCCATCACTACTCGCGGTAGGTGTTATCGTTGCATGAAACCAATTTGGGCTTTGAGCTAGATAGTTCTCGGCTAGTATTGGTACTAGACTTAAATAAAACTGTGCCTACCACAATGTGTAGGAATAGTGGCTCATTATAAAAAGCAGGATTTTTAATTTTCTCGATATAAATGCGGAAGTTTTGAATGTGGGATGATTGTGTGTGCCTCAATATGATATTTTCGTAATCTACGTTTCTAGACATTGGAATGAGAAGCCATTTTATAGAAATTTACAAGTGTTGTATTTGTTAAAATGTCCACCACTAAAATTCAAAGCAAGGATTTAAGAAGGTAAACTACAGTACAGTCTGTTGGACAATGTCTTGCAGTGCTGCTTCTAGCTTTCCACTGTGGAATGTAAGCAAGAACTGACAACTGTAGTCAACCATAGAGCTAACACCAGTAAGGGGCTGCTACAGAATATTATATAAAATCGCGTATCTAGATCGGTTGTGGCCGATTCGGAAAACAGCCATGCAGAGTCCATTGCAACAGTTGAGGACCTTATAATTCAGTTCTTTAAAATATGTTTAAATTTCTACTACAATATAGAACACTAGGCACATTCACTACTCGTGCATTCATGTATGTTCTGCACTGTATTAATATTATGACAGGGTTATATTTCCAGAATGGTATTTGCACTCTGTAGTGGAGTGTGCACTGATACAAAACTTTCTGACAGATAAAACTGTGTGCCAGAGTCAGAATTCAAACCTTTTTGCCTTTCACAGGCAATCACTCAACTGATGAAGTTATCCCGGCATGCTTAACAGGCAAGGAAGTTACTTGTGGCAGTAAAACCATGAAGTGTAGCAAGATAGCTCAGTCGGTAGAGCAGTTGCCCACAAGGTAAAGGTCCCAGGTTCAAATTCCAGTTCCAGCACATGGTTTTAATCTGCCATGAAGTTTCAGGTTTATATATAGCAAATATGGTGATTTTCTGGCAGTCAGATTTTAAAATGCTGGGTAACTATTATCAGTTCAACCTTGTTGATGCATTTACTGTCCAAAAATGTTTGTATGTGCAAAAGTTGCTGTGGATTCTTAATGTAAAATTTATCTCTATTTATTGCAGTGGGGATATAAACATGCAAAGCAACAGGATAGGGTATTGTGAAGAGCTGCATCAAACCAGTCTCCGGACTGAAGACAACAACAACAACAACAACAACATTGAAATCACTTTTAACTTACAAAAACATACATTGTGTTACATTAAGTATGTCGTACTAGTTGACATAAAAGTCCAACTCTCTCCTATCAGTTAACTGTCCAATGTTCTTTCAAACAATAATAAGAAAACCATAACACTATAAACACAGAAATTATTTTAGTTACTTTTATATTCTGTGCTCTTTCATAGTTTCACTTAAGCTGTGCACCCTTTGCCACTTTGTTCCGCTGCAGGCCAAAACTCCCACTCGGATACGCCAGCCTATAAATTCTATTAATGATGGAAATTCTCCTCAGAGATGATAAATTATTTTTCAAACGAGATAGAATTTCATTAATCAGATTTAAGGGGTAAAGTGTTCTGGATAGATTGGGTTTGTGAATCTTCGGAAGTAGGTAGAAGGTGGGGGTGCGGGGTGTCGGTGGAGTCATGAGGTTAATGGAGTCAGGTGAAAGGTTTTGTAGTGGCAGAGGGAGTGCGTCAGCTTTCAGATAATACCACATATAACGTTTTTCAAGGCGATCCCATTCCTGATGTCCAGGCAGAGCTTCAAGGAATCCTCAAAACCTTAGGCCCCTTCCTGGAATCCAGAAATATGGAATCGATTTGAGATGCCTTGTCCACGGTACTTAACACTTCATGCGAGTAAAGGGCAAGCTGTGTTTTGCAAGAGTGATACTTTCTGAATCCGTGTTGACTACTGGTTAATATGTCGTTCTCTTCGAGGTAGTTCATAATATTCGAACAAAGTATATGTTCCAAAATCCTAGTGCAAATCGACGTCAATGAGATAGGCCTGTAATTTTGGGGATCATTCCTATTGCCTTTCTTGAATATTGGAGTAACTTGGGCAACTTTCCAGTCTTTGGGTACGAACTTCTGCTGAGTGATCAGTTGTAAATTATAGCTAAGTATGGAGCTATTGCATCAGCATACTCTGAGGGGAATCTAGTTAGTATACAATCTGGCCCGGAAGATTTATTTTTGTTTAGTGACTTAAGTTGTTTTACTACTCCAGGAACATCTACTTCTAAGTTTCGCATGCTGGCAGCTGTTCTTGGATTGAATACTGGAGTGTTCACTCCGTCTTCTTTGGTGAAAGAATTTTGGAAAGCTGTGTTTAGTAATTCAGCCTTAGCAGTACTGTCATCGGTAGTATTACCATTGCTATCGCGTAGTGAAGGTATTGTTTGTGTTTTGCTGCTGGTGTACTTCACTTATGACCAGAATTACTTTGGATTTTCTGCAAGATTACGAGACAGGATTTTGTTGTGGTAACCACTATAGGTTTCTCGCATTAAAGTCCGCACTAGGTTAAGAGTTTCAGTAAAAGATTGCCAGTCTTGTGGATTCTGTGTCTTGTTAAATTTTGCATGCGTTTTTCTTTGTTTCTGCAATAGTGATCTGACCTGTTTTGTGTACCACGGGGGTATAAATCTCTAGATTGCTACTGATATTATGTCTTTGTAAGTTAGCCACAACTGATCTACACTCACATTTTTAGTTTTGAAAGACTGGAGACTGGAAAGTGTGAAGCAGAATTTTTATCTGCTTTATTGAATAGATATATTTTTTGTTTATTTTTGGTGCATTTCAGTCTCGCTACTACAACTCGATGTTCGCTAAGCCCTGTATCTGTTTTGATGCTCTTTACTAGCTCAGGATTATTTGTTGCTAGGAGATCAAGGGTATTTTCGCAACCACTTACTATTCTAGTGGGTTCATGAACTAACTGTTCGAAGTAGTTTTCAGAAAAAGCCTTCAGAACTAGTTTGGACGATGTTTTATATTTGCCACTGGTTTTGAATACGTAATTATGCCAACATAATGAGGGTCAATTAGTTGCCAGCGATTATAACAGTATGCTTCAGATACCTATTTGAAATGTGATTCAAGCTTTCTTTGAACATTTCGGCAACCGCATCGTCTGAGTCATGGGGCCGATAAAAAGATCAAATTATTTATTCCGGTTGACAGGAATAACCTCTACCCAGACCAACTCGCAGGAAGTATGTCTCAATTTCGCTGCAGGATAAACCGTTAGTAACAGCAATAAACACTCCACCCCCTATTTTATTTATTCTATCCTTTCTGAAGACCATTTGGCCCTTTGAAAAAATTTCGGCCGGACTTATCTCAGGCGTCAGCCAGCTTTCAGAACCTATAACGATTTGTGCCTCAGTACTTTCTATCAGCGCTTGGAGCTCTGGAACTTTCCCAATACAGCTACGACAATTTACAACTGTTATACCAATGTTTTCTAGATTTGCTTTCTTCCTGTGTCTGACCTGCCTCCTTTGAGACTGAAACTCATTTTGTGTATTCCCGAGGCCATCTAACCTAAAATACCACCCAGTCCATGCCACACAGCCCCCGCTACCCGTGTAGCCGCTTCCTGAGTATAGATGCAGATGGCGAGCTCCGCTTTCATCTTGCAAGCAAGACTGGCAGTCTTTACCACTTTTGATAGCCGCTCGAAACCAGAGAGGATCTATTCCGATCCAAAGCGACACACATCATTGGTCCCGACATGAGCCACCACCTGCAGCTGGCTGCACCCTGTGCTCTTCATGGCATCCGGAAGGACCCGTTCCACATCTGGAATGACTCCCCCCGGTATGCACACGGAGTGCACATTGGATTTCTTCCCCTCCCTAGCAACTATTTTCCTAAGGGGCTCCATCACCCGCCTAATGTTGGAGCTCCCAACTACCAACAAACCCACCCTCTGGGAGTGCCCGGATCTTGAAGGCAGCGGGGCGAGTACAGGGCAAGCGACACCATCTGCGTCAGGAACATCCTCTGACACACAGTGCCTCAAATCTGTTGGCAAGACTAACTGGAGAGGCCTTCACTTCAAGTCCCCCGGGAAGTCTTACGCCGCCTGACACGCGCTGAGGGGACCTCCCAATCCACCACGGATTGGGGGGCTACCACATCGCGGGCAGTTAGCGGTCTGGCCACAGCTGCAGGCCGATCGGAGGGCACAAGAGACGTACAGGGCATCCGCTGTACCCCCGCGAGCGGCCCACAACAGCGGCGCCCAGCCACCACAGTCTCAAGCGTTACCAGCGAAGCCGACGCCGCCTGAAGCTGCGAGTTAAGAGTCACCAACTCTGCCTCCATCCGTTCGCAGCAGTTACAGTTCCTAGCCATTCTAAAAACCTTTGTTTTTTTCCAAGTAAGTACATCAGAGGATACAGAAGTTTGATAAACAGTGAGCTTCGAAAAATATGGATCTGACACTAAACTGTTTATTAACGGCGAATCTGAAAAATATATAAACGAGCTAATAAATCAAAATAACAACTTAACTGTCAACTATACGCGATTCTTAGTAAATACACGCAAGCACACTAAGGATTTAAGAACTGTAAAAGAAAGCACACACGAAATGAAAATAAGTCGCTTCTATTAAGAAGCCGGTTATCTTATAATGTAGAGCAGCTGCTGGTCACGTGTGCACTGGCTGCCGGTCACTGAGCAACTGTAAAAGGCTAAAATCAGTTATCTTAAGGTTGTGCCACAGTGTTTGACAGAACGTATCTTCTGATTTTTTGAAGAATCTCACGAATTTTTTAAACTTGATATCCTGATTTTTAAGTTTTGAAGGTTGGCAGGTATGTTGTTAGATCCGGTTTACCATTTGGGTGTACACTTGGCTAAGGGTGCCTTCTAGACCACCCCTGTTGAATGTCCTTGCCGAAGTGGGTATTTTTCCTCTTCAGATTAGGTGCCGTCAGCTTTTGGCGTCCTTCGTAATTGCCATTTGACAACTTCCTCCCACACATTGTTGTGGTCTTCAGTCTGGAGACTGGTTTGATGCAGCTCTCCACCCAACTGTATCCTGAACAAGCCTCTTCATCTCCTCATAAAAACAGCAACCCACATCCATTTGAATCTGTTTACTGTATTCATCTCTAGGTCTCCCTCTGTGATGTTTACCCCACACACTTCCCTCCAATTCTAAATTCATGATTGCTTTATCTAAGAATGCGTCCTATCAGTTGATCCCTTCTTTTCGTCAAGGTATGCCATAAATTCCTTTTCTCCCCAATTCTGTTCAGTATCTCCTCATTAGTTATGCGATCTATCCACCTAATGTTGATCATTATTCTATAGCACCACATTTCAAAAGCTTCAATCCTCTTCCTGTCCACACTGTTTATCGTCCATGTTTCACTCCCGTACAAGGCAACACTCCATACAAATGCCTTATTTCTTCACCCTGAACTTTAATTCCTCCTCCAAATTTCTCCTTGCTTTCCATTATAGCTTGCTCAATGTACAAATTGAATAACATTAGAGAAAGGCTACAACCTGCCTTAACCCCTTCCAAACCTCTGCATCCCTTTCATGCCCCTCAACTCTGATAACTGCTGTCTGGTTTTTGTACAAGTTGTAAATAACCTTCCATTCTCTATATTTTAATAATTATAAATCAGTAATATGATACAAGAGGAAATACTGCTTGCTGTGACTTTTAAAATTAGGAATAAATAAAGAAGTCCATAAGTGAGTGGGTGTCAAATTACAACACTCGAAGAGGGAACTTTAATGCAGAACATCTGCCATGTCTCCAGTATGTTTGGTTTATTAGTTATATATTTTTTGTCCTCCTAAGTTTTTAAGTGTATACATTTAGCAAACGGTTGTACCATTTACAAAAGTTAAGATAAGAAATAAATTATTTTTATTTTAACACTTATGATGTAGAGGCCTAATATAGTTTTCCAGAGAAATTTATGAACACGAGTTGACATAACCTGTATGATAAGAGATTAAATGACCCAACTTTCTATATTTATGCCCCAGACAATGATTTTAGTTGTGTGGTAGTTGCTTTCTATTGGTTTGGTTGTAAGCCACCTGCATTGTTTCAGGGAAAAGACATGAAGGAAATAGACTATTGGGCTGCAGTAGATTCTTTCCTTTCTTCTGTGAAGCATGTAAGAAGTGAGCCAGTTGATGTTGGAGACGAAGCAATTCACAGATTACAGTTTCTGGTTACAATATGTGTATTTAAAAATACCTGATGGTGAAACTGAAATATTAAGTTTCTTATTGATATGTTCTGGTGAGGGTGTTAATGTGCCTTGCAATACACTTATATACCTCTCCAGGAGAATGTAGATCTCACCACTGTATAAATACACCTTTTGTATTGTTTTGGTAGCTACAGATGTGTTGTTTCTGAGATGAGTGTGGTTTTGTTGTTGTAGTACTGCTCATTTGTGCTGAGATGGCATTGTCTATTTGATATAAAATACTTATCATCCTTTTCTGAGAAAGTATTAGATGGAAAAAAGAATGATATTTCCACATCTTGGTTTATATCTTCAGTTAAGGATGTTTCTGTTACTGTGCTGCATCAAATCACATGATTTCCAATATTTACAGAGGTAAAATCACAGTGTACTTTGCATATCACTGATTTTAGCTCATACACTGCAGTAGGGCCTATACAATAGTAATACACCCAAATTTTATTTAAAACTAAGAGTAGAACAATGGTTTGATTATATAATTTTCTGTATCGGATAAGTGATGCTTCTAATTTCATTGTTGCATATGGGGAATCGTGCTGTCATAGTCGTACTTCATAAATGGTTCAAGGTATTGTAATTATGGTTTTTTGAAAATTATACCTAATTTGTGCGAATATAGGCCGCACCTAAGCTTTTGACACGAATTTTGAGAAAAAACTGGAGTATAGGCTGCAGGTTTTTATTTTTAGTTTTTTAATTAATTAATTGATTTATTTATTTGAATAAACAAATTTTTTTAGTAATCAGAAACACAGTATAAACGAAATAATTTTCTCCTCTCAATAAACTCAAAACAAAAATGCAAAACGGTAAATCAACGAATAAGAAAGCGAGATGACAGGCCGAACCAAGGCACATTACTGGGTGTTTGCAGTGCTGTATAGCGTAGGCGTGTGTCGTGAAAATATAGGTTTTTTGGTGTGTGTGTGTGTGTGTGTGTGTGTGTGTGTGTGTGTGTGTGTGTGTGTGTGTGTGTGTGTGTGTGTGTGTGTGTCACGATGTTTTGGTTTGTAAGTGGTAGTAGGAAACGAACGTAAGAGTTACACCGCCGAGTGTAAACTTCAGGTTACCCAGTCACAGTAACTGACATGGAAAACAGGAAGTTCGACATAAATTTGACGCTGACAAAAAAAGTTTGGCACTAGTGTGTAAGTGAGGACGAAGTATCAAACTGTTCGAAGACTCGTCGTGCATTTCAAGGGCTAAAATGTAAATATTCCCACGTTTACTTGACTTCGTAATTCAAAATAGGAACAGTGGTTTTGCTGTTACAATAGAAATGATTCAGTTGCAAGCTGCAAAATAGCCCCGAGTTCCATGTACATCATTTCATGGAAATGACCCCCCAATGAATGTGAAACCAGTGAATCTGATCATAATAAAAAATGTTTTTTGAAAAGTAGCATTGGAACTTAACATTAGCATTATCTACACAAATCAGTTGTTCAGCTATCTTAACCTCCCATCACCGTTCGTGGTACGCATTACCGTACCAACGTAAACGTCACGGTAAAATCTCTCGCGACACGCACTAACCTTTTATCACGAAGACTAGCTTCATTGACTAGATCAAATTAAAATCATTTGTGTGTTTAGGAAGTTTGTGTTATGTACTATTTTTGTTTAAGGCTGCACAGACGTGTTAAAAAGCAGTTGTCAGCTTTTGTTGGCTGCGGTACAGAATGACACCTCTAGATTTATATCAAAATATCCAATTCCATGAATTCCTGTGTAATTTCTGTAAGTGTGTACAAAAATGTAGATGCAGTTCTGCGAAACTGTTACAGTAGCATGTTTGAAGATTATTTAGTTTATTACGTTTCTCACACCAACACAAAAGCGAGCGTGTAATTTTTGAAACTAATTACTTTGGGAAAAGGAGCGGTTTGGGAAAGGGGGGGGAGAAGGATTGAATCTCAATTATAGGCCACACCATGATTTTGTACGCTAAAATTTGGAAAAAAGTGTTGTCTATATTTGAGCAAATATGGTATCTGATAAATACTTGGAACATTTTTTATTCGGAGACATAAAAGTGAGGTTCTGTGAAGATCCATGCGGGTACAATGTTCAGAATGTTCAGAATGCCAAATGTGTGTGTTAATGTGGCTATAGCAGCTAGGAACAGTATCAGTGGCATGTGTTAACACTTCTAGAGCAGTCAGATGGTTTAACCCTTCAAATAAAAATTCTCAGGCTTGCTAAAATGTCTGTACCTGTGTGTTGGGATATGGTCTGAAAGGATCATATTGGATCAGTTATAGGTAAAGCAGTCGGTATATTGAAGTTCCTTAATTGCTCTTTAAAGAAAATGGTCATTTTACAAAACTTAAATATGAACCATACTAAAGTATTAAAGTGTGGTGGCCCATACCATAGAGGATTAACGGAGTATATTGAACATGTACAAAGAATAAAAACATAAATGGTAAGAGGTTTTTTCGATTGTTGAGAGCATCAAAAGTTTTCTCGACAATTTTTTTTAACTGGCTGACACTTAAGTCACAAGCTTGTTTGTTTCAAGAATTTGTATTTGCCGAGAAAAGTGGGAATAGACTCTGCTGTGTGTCGTATAACAATGCAGAAAATATTGGATTAGTTGCAGCACCTCAGAGAAAATTACTAGTTTTTCTTACTCTTCAGAACTGAATTTATAAATAAATCCTTATATTTTACCGTGGAAAGGATTTCCTGTTCTGCACTTTTGGTGATTGGTGACAGATTGGTGTAAATTGCTGTTTGGCTCATATTGCATTGCAGCGAACAGAAGAAAAGAAACTTTTATAATCAAATATACAGCGAGGCACTACATTTGATAATATTTCTATGATGTACGTCGAAGCTTCCTGTTACACTATCAAATATCTTTGATGTAAACACATTACATATCGACTTTTACAAAGATATATGACCGTGTACTACCAGTCTTGGCTCCATTTATTTATTAACGGTTCAGATCCTATAAGTGTTCATTGTAGTGTGTGTTACTGAGAGTACGTTTTCACAGTAATATGTTATGATTGAAATATTTTTCAGTTTATCTGACAACATTTAGTAGGTAAAATACGAGAATTTTATAGGGTCGGTAGAAGATCTACACGTTTTGGATATGACAACCCTGTGCGTCTCTCTCTCTCTCTCTCTCTCTCTCTCTCAGAGCGGCGTCAATTGTTTTGATATTTATACAAAATATTTATAAACAAATTCAATCCGTGGTGGTTTTCTTTTCTTTTCTTTTTCCTGTCGTCAAAATTTTGGGATGCGTGGATTACTCGACTATACAGGGCTTGTTTAAGTAATGGCCGTTGGCGTGTATAGTCCCGTAGTTAACGCAGACGCCACAACAAACCACCGCTCCACTTCTCGGCATCCTTCCCATTCACACTGATGCCAGTTGCAGCTTTGTAGCTGACGTGTACACATTGCTGTGCTAATTTATAATGTTTACGATTATTGAATAGTCCGGTGTGTGTGTGTGTGTGTGTGTGTGTGTGTGAGAGAGAGATACGGTCAGTGATATGTTTTTTGACCGCGAGAAGCCTATCGGCTGCAGAAATTCAGCGTCAATTAACAGAAGTTTGTCTTGAATGCAATGAGTGAAGGTCAAGTGCGTCAATGGGTTAGAGAGTTTAAAAATGGCCGTCAAAACGTGCATGATGAACAACACTCAGGCCGGCCGTCTGTGATCACTTATGATTTGGTGGCTGCAGTCGAAACGGATTCGTGGCGACACAGGATTCACAATTTCCACTCTTTCTTTGGAATTTCCACAAGTTTCAGGATAGGTTTTGTACAAAATTGTGTCTGAAAACCTAAACTTTAAGAAACTGTGTTCTCGATGGGTACCCAGACTCCTCACAAAGGGAAGAGATTTGCCACTTCATTGGCCTTCAGGTTTGTTACGAGGAAGAAGGGGATAACATGTTGAGTCAAATTGTCACTGGAGATGAAACATGGGTATCCCATATCACTCCCGAAAGCAAGCGACAATTGATGGAATGGCGACACGCAACCTCACCTGTCAAGGTCGAAGCCAAACAGGCACTGTCAAAGCACAAGATTATGGCAACTGTGTTCTGGGGCCGGCGCAGTGTTTTGCTAGTGGACTTTATGCCACGAAGAATGACAATCAACTCGGATGCCAACTTTGCAACTCTAAAGAAGTTCCGCAGAGCAATTCAAAACAAAAAGCGCGGCGTGGTGACAGAGTTTTGCTCCTGCACGATAACGCTAGGCCTCACACCTCTCAAAAGACTCGAAATTTGATCGATTCTTTTGGCTGGTAAGTTTTGCACTGTGCACCATACAGCCCCGACCTTGCTCATTGCGATTTTCACCTTTACCGGTACCTGAAACACCATCTTGGCGGGCAAGGCTTCAATGACGACGATGAAGTGAAAGCGGCCGTGAACTCTTGGCTGTTGGAGCAGGCGGCCGAAATCTTTGAAGAGGGAATTAAAAGCTTAGTTGTAGGATATGACAAGTGCTTAAATAAGAAAGACAACTATGTAGAAAAATAGGTAAAAGTGTGTAGAATCAGAAAATAAGTTTTTTTACAAAAGTATTTGTATCTTTTTTCAAAATAAAACCGTCCCTTACTTAAAAAAACCTCGTATGGCAAGTCTGCAGGAATCGTGTTAAAATATGCTTCTTGATTTAATGAATATAGCATGAAGGTATACTGAATAAATGAATTTTTCTGACAGGAGGCAATGAATGACACTAAAAGTGATCATGATGGTGGTGGTTATGGTGATGACTATGATGATGAAGCAGTAGCAGCTGCGGCAGAAGAAGCAGAGCCATTGAGGGAGACAAGTGGTGAGGAGTCCAGGATTCCTGTGCTGACTCTGGTGAGCTTTCTGTATGCACTGTTTCTCCTGTACAGTTACCGTCAGCTGATAGCTAGATCTGAGATGCCTTGTTGGGTAGTCTCACCTTTCATGCTCCATTTAGGCCCAAAACTTATCATTACAACATTGATAAGCTGTTGTCCCTCATTAAAGAAGAATAGTGACAATAAATCAGTGTAACTGAATGTTGATCTCAGCCAAGTATGGTAAAGGCTGTAAACAATTAGACAGTGCAATCATACTGGAATACTTAACCTTACAACAGTGCAGTCTCTAAACAGGCACCTTGCCTTATATGTTACCAGATTTTTCTCTTTTGGTGCATAATACTTTTTTTCGTGTGAAACATCAGTAAGTAAAGATAACACCAAAAATGATTAAACACTAAGTTGTTGTTGGGGTCTTCAGTAAGCAGATTGGTTTCCTGCAGCTCTCCATGCTTCCTTGTCCTGTGCATACCTATTCATCCGAGAATAAGAACGGCTTCCTACATCCATATGAATCTGCTTATTGTATTCATCCCTCATAGAATTCATTGTTTTTTCAAATGTCTGTCTAGGTGTGTTTGCATTTGGGTGTGTGTGTGTTTACCTTTCTTTTTGTCCCCTAAGGTAAGTCCTTCCACTCCTGGGGTTGAAATGACTCTTTTTCCACTTCCTTAAAACCAGAAAGGATGTGGGTTGTAAGGAAGTGGAAAAGGAGTCATTCCAATCTCAGGAGTGGAAGGACTTACCTTAGGGGACAAAAAGGAAGGTAAACAAATACATGCACACACTCGCACATATCCACACGCAAACACACCTAGGCAGATATTTGTAGAAACCAAAGAAATTGGACAGAGATACCACTTGAGACAGAGGCTCTGTCCACAGAACTGAGGCAAAGATGTTAAAGATGGTGGGCGGGAATTTGAATTTAGCGGAGGTTGAGACCAGGTGGGCAATGGGAGGAGAGAATAAGCTGAAGTGCAAGTTTCCATCTCCAGAGTTCTTTCAGAACTCTGAAAGGTTGGCGTCGGTGGGAAATATCCAGATAATCCGGATGGTGTAACACTGCGCCAAGATGAGCTGGCCGTGCACCAAGGCATGTTTAGCCACTGTGCAGGAGGCGGTCTCAGTACAATAACTGTCTCCGTAAGCTGACAATCACCCCAAGACAAATATATTTGATCTCTTGAGTTGCATATAGGACATGCAGTGTAACCTGTTACACTAAAAGTTCAACTGCAGAGCAGAGGTTACACTGATAGTGCTTCAAATTTGGTTCCAGAAGGATAATTTTTTGCAAATAATGGTATATATAGCACTCATATGTGCTGTGACAAATACTTAAAATTTGTTTGTTTATTGAATTATGTCAGAGGGCTAGCTGAATTGACTTGTAAACTTCACAGCATCCGACGGAAGGATTGAAAGTGTACATATATAAATGATGTAGTGAAAGTCAGAAGATTTAAAGTATGTCACAGTGAATTAAAGTATGTGGTGTGGAGGGAGATGTGCTTTAAGACAGTCAGTGTAGCTGCTTTGGCTACAACTCTGTTAGCTGAGTGGTCTAAAGCACCTACCTAGTAAGTAGGAGGTCACGGGTTCGAATCCCGGCCACAGTATTAATTAGATGCCTCTCCTTATGTTTAATACCTTTGGTATAACAAGACAATGTTGTCTCAAGGAATTGTATTATTTGTTGATATTTCTAGAATCTGTTCGCGGCCAATGTCCACCCAGGTGCTTACGGTTCTTTCATGTGTGGGGGGGGGGGGGGGGGGCGGGCAAGCACAGGATCCTGAGCTAGTGATTTCTTTCTTCCTTCTTTCCTCCCTGGACTGCATTTTCTTTTTCTTCCCCTCCTTTCCTATCCTTACCTCTTCCCTCTCCACCGGGGGACCGATTACCTTAGCAGTTTGGTCCCCCTAAACCAACCATGGACTATGGTGTTGTATTCAGAAAAGTTGCAATGCTAGAAAATTTTAGCAAAATGCAGGAAGATGTTCAGCGTTCACACTTTTTGCAGGTATTGGCAGTTGTCTGTGAATGTTAGCTACTGTGTATGACAAAGTAAGCAAGCTGTCAACAATGTGAAAATTGTTTTGAAACCACAGTACTTTAACAGGCATGGCCCTGTCAGAGGTAGTGTGGGAGTGTAGTTGAAGATGTAAGTTTTCAGAGTTTGACACAGTGGAGGTGGGATCCAATAGTTTAATTCAGTCAGTCCTATGAGTTTCTAAGTTCTACATACCATGTCTTTGACCTCAGTGTGCATGTAATAAATTCAGAGCCACCCTGTAGCTGTTAGACTGAAGGTCCCCCTGTATCGGCTCTATAAGGCCGTTGGCAAAGACACAACACCTCCGGTAGATACCTTGCTTCGTGAAGCATTCCGGTATTCGCTACAATCACAATTTCTAGAGAGATACTGACCGAGGATCTACATTTCTTGCAGAGTGCCGAAGCTGAGAGATTACTGCGCAGTGCGAGGACCTTGAACCAGCAGGCTGCACAGCTGAGGTCTTTTTTTTTTTTTTTTTTTAAAGATCTTCTGTCTGAAGGGGAGCCAGGAGAACGAGTGGGTCTGCCGAGCTCTCCGGAACTGGAAGAGACTTCAGTGAAAAAGGTGAGTAAAAGAGGACAGAAAAGATGGTGGGCGAGTGATAAACATGAGGGTTTTTGTACTTGATTTGACATACTGCGTACAGGAGTGTTGCGATGTAACCTTCATGCCAGTGTGACTGCAGCTTCATGAAGTATCACACCACAGATTACTCCACCATCTCGTAGCTTCCCAAATTATTGCAGATTTTCTTCATCAGTTGCCTAGAATTACTTGAAAAGGAAGAGTTTTGAGGAACCCGCCAGTCCTCGGCATCAAACTTCTTCTCTAACTTGCAGGAGAAAATGTCACAGAAGGGAGTAATTAGACACAACTATCAAATAATTCTCATTTTAACATTTATATTGAAATCACTGGGAGCACTGAAAGACCTAAGTCGAAACAAGGCCGTTGGAGTAGATGACATTCCCTCAGAGCTACTGAAGTCTCTGGGAGAACCAGCCATGACAAAACTGTTTCACCTGGTGTATAAGATGTATGAGACAGGCGAAGTATCCTCAGACTTTAAGAAAAATGTTATAATCCCCATTCCAAAGAAAACGGGCGCAGACAGATGTGAAATTACAGAACCATCAGTTTGATAAGCCATGGCTGCAAAATTTTAACAAGAGTTGTGTACAGGAGAATGGAAAAGCTGATCGAAGCTGACCTCGGGGAAGATCAGTTTGGATTCAGGAGAAACATAGGAAAAAGGGAAGCAATACTCACTTTATGGCTTATCCTAGAAGATTAAGAAAAGGCAAACCTACATATCTAGCTTTGTCGTTTGGAGAAGGCTTTTGACAATTTTGATTGGAATAAACTCCATCAAGTTCTGAAGCAAGCAGGAGCGAAATATAGGGAACATAAGGTTATTTATAACTTGTACGAAAGCTAGACTGCAGTTATTAGACTCGAAGGGCATGAAAGGGCTGCAGTTGTTGGGAAGGGAGTAAGACAGAGTTGTAGTCTTTCTCCAGTGTTATTCAATTTTACATTGAGAAAGCTATAAAGGAAAGCAAGGAGAAATTTGGAGAAGGAATTAAAGTTCAGGGTGAAGAATTAAAAACATTGCGTTTTGCTGACGACATAGTAATTCTGTCAGAGACAGCAAAGGACCTGGAAGAGCAGTTGAACGGAATGGACAGTGTGCTGAAAGGTGCATATAAGATGAAGATTAACAAAAGCAAAACTAGGGTAATGGAGTGCAGTATAAGTAAATCAGGCAATGCTGAAGGAATTAGATTAGGTATTGAAGCAATAAAGGAGGTAGAAGAGTTTCGTTACTTGGGCAGTAAAATAAAATATGATGGTCGCAGTACAGAGGATATAAAATGCAGAGTGGCAGTGGGTAGAAAAGCTTTCTTGAAAAAGAGAAATTTGTTAACATCAAATATTGATTTAAGCCGAAGGAAGTTTTTTTAAGGCATTTGTGTGGAGTGTTGCTTTGTATTGTAGTGAAATATGGACAATAAACAGTGTGGACAGGAAGAGGATAGAAGCTTTTGAAATGTTGTGCTACAGAAGAATGCTGAAGGTTAGTTACGCGATCCACCTACCTAATGAGGAGGTACGGAACAGAATTGGGGAGAAAAGGAATTTCTGGCATAACTTGACTAAAAGTAGGGATCGATTGGTAGGACACATTCTTGGACATGAAGGAATTGTGAATTTAGCGTTGGAGGGAAGTGTGGGGGGTGAAAACCGCAGAGGAAGATCAAGAGATGGATACAGTAAGCAGATTCAGACAGATGCAGATTGCCGTTCTTATGTGGAGTTGAAGAGGCTTGCTCAGGATAGGGTATTGTGGAGAGCTGCATCAAACCAGTCTCCGGACTGAAGACAACAACAACAACAACATTGAAATCACTTTTAACTTACAAAAACATACATTGTGTTACATTAAGTATGTCGTACTAGTTGACATAAAAGTCCAACTCTCTCCTATCAGTTAACTGTCCAATGTTCTTTCAAACAATAATAAGAAAACCATAACACTATAAACACAGAAATTATTTTACAGTTTCTTTTATATTCTGTGCTCTTTCATAGTTTCACTTAAGCTGCGCACCCTTTGCCACTTTGTTCCGCTGCAGGCCAAAACTCCCACTCGGATACGCCAGCCTATAAATTCTATTAATGATGGAAATTCTCCTCAGAGATGATAAATTATTTTTCAAACGAGATAGAATTTCATTAATCAGATTTAAGGGGTAAAGTGTTCTGGATAGCCCTTCTACAAATTAAGACTGGTAATACCATAGTTGTCATACAGTACAGTGCCAATGTTAAATATCCCACACTTCCTGAAGCCCATCGAAATTGAGCAAATCAGTTGGTTTTTCCACATAATGTATCGTATATGGTGGGCTTTATATGCCTTACAAAAGCACCATTTATTCAGTGGCAGTTCCCAAGAAAATCAAGAGAAATCATGATTTTTGGGTACGAAAATCACAAATTGTAGGTATGGACACTTCAATATTTTCTGTTAGTTACAAATAATCATTTTTTTTTTTACCATACGATCTGAAAATGATATTCATAAAATACTTCTTAAATAATTTGGAAATCTTCATCCGTTAACAACATCCAGCTGATTGTACTTTTGCACTAAATCATGAACCCAATTAACAGTTTTTGCACCATGAGTCATGCATATGTTTAAATAACTAACCTTAGCAAATTGTTAAAATTTTTACAGTACATTCTGTAGAAACAGTTATGAAAATCTCAGTTATCAAGATACAACCAAAAAACAGTGATGTGTCACTAGCAAAACTGTGTATTGTGCTGAAAGATGATGTTCAGGCTGTTTTGAAACTAGCCATCTGATTAGAAAAAACCATAGTTTCACTCAGTGCAGAGGTGTTTTTATTTTCGTCATTCATATAAGTTAATGTGCAGCATTCAGTTTAGTCGAGTATTGCAACATATTTTAAACAATTTGCAGAGGTAAAAACAAAATGAGTTTTAAGTTATAATTGGTTGATTTTGGGTCATACATAGTTGCACATGATATGTAGGTAGAATATTGAAATTTTATTCAAATTTGATAGCAGAGTTATATCTTACTTGGTTTTTGAGATATCGGTCCATACAAACTTACATGCATTAGCAGTATTATAGTGAGTAGAAGTGTGTGTGTGTGTGTGTGTGTGTGTGTGTGTGTGTGTGTGTGTGTGCTGACACCCCTAGTTCACTGGTTCCAGCACCAGATGTCAGTGACTCTGCTTGTGACCCATCGAAGTATATGTTAAGGTACGTTTCCACTGGGATGCATGTATTGCAGCTTGTATGAGTAATATGACAGTTGGAATTGTTGTGATGTATCACCTCAAACAATGTTCACGGAGAACCTCCACCATTTTATGTTAAATGTAAAACCCCATTTTTATGTTCGCAAATTTCACGTTTTCCTGCCATTTACACCATTTTTTTGTTGGTCCCATCAAATTTCCTATGTTCACAATGTTAATTTGCCCCCATTTTTTGCGTTAACATGGGCACTTTTCCCGCGTTTTACACTTTCTGAAACCATGTTCGTGAAGAAAAAAATGACAATTGACATAAATTAGTGCTGGCATGACTTTTGCCTCAAAGTATAGTGTTTATAAACATTGCACAGGCAAGTTTCTTGACACTTAGCATTTGTTGTTATGGTCTTCAGTCTGGTGACTTGTTTGATGCAGCTCTCCATCCTACTCTATCCTGAGCCAGCCTTTTCATCTCCTCATAAGAACGGCAACCCACATCCACTTGAATCTGCTTACTATACGCGTCTCTTGGTCTCCCTCTGCGATTATTACCCCACACACTTCCCTGCAATGCTAAATTTAAGATTCCTTGATGTCTAAGAATGTGTCCTACCAAGCGATCCCTTCTTTTAGGCAGGGTATGCCAGAAATTCCTTTTCTCGCCAATTCTGTTCAGTACCTCTTCATGAGTTATGCGATCTACCCACCTAATCTTCAGAATTCTTCTGTAACACCACATTTCAAAAGCCTCTACTCTCTTCCTGTCCACACTACTTATCGTCCGTGTTTCACTCCCGTACAAGGCAACACTCCACACAAATGACTTCAGAAAAGACTTCCTTATACTTAAATTAATATTCGATGTTATCAAATTTCCCTTTTTCAACAATGTTTTTCTTCCCATTGCCATTCTGCATTTTATATCCTCTGTACTGCGACCATCGCATGTTATTTTACTACCCAAGTAACAAAACTCATCTACCACCTTCACTGTTACCTAATAGAATTCCTTCAGAAACGCCTGATTTTCTAAGACCGCATTCCATTATTATTGTCTTGCTCTTGTTAATGTTCATTCTGTACGCTCTCTTCAACACAATGTCCATTCCTTTAAAGTGCCCTTCCAGGTCCTTTGTTGTCTCTGACAGAATTACAATGTCATCAGCAAAACACAATGTTTTTATTTCTTCCCCCTGAACTTTAATCCCTATTCCAAATTTTTCATTGCTTTCTTTCACCGCCTGCTCGATGTACAAATTGAATAACATCGGAGAAAGGCTACAACCATTACTTCCTTCCCAACTGATGCTTCTTTCATGCCCTTAGAGTCTAATAACTGCGGTCTGTCTTTTGTACAAGTTGTAAATAACTCTCCTTTCCCTGTATTTTACCCCTGTTGAATTCAGAATTTGAAAGAGTGTATTCCAGTCAACATTGTCAAACGCTTTCTCCAAATCTACAAAAGCTAAAAATGTAGGTTTGCCTTTCCTTAATCTATCTTCTAAGATAAGCTGTAAAGTGAGTATTGCCTCCCGGGTTTCTACGTTCCTCCTGAATCCAAACTGATCTTTCCTGAGGTCAGCTTCTACTAGCTTTTCCATTCTCCTGTAGATAATTCGTGTTAAAATTTTGCAACCATGATTTATCATTTTGCATTTATTCCAACATATATTTTGTGTTTCATTGTTTGCAGTACATGCCTAATTGACTTACGGTGCTGTGGATGATGGGAGTATAATATCCCTGCAGCCACCACACCAATTGTCAGCTCTGCTTTGTTTACACAATCTGCACATTGAAGGGGGCACAGTACACTATAACCTCAAAAAAGCGATGATAATGAGAGATGCCGACCCCATGCAAACGTCACAAAAATACTTATGCGTACATTTGCACTCGAAAACTCGAATTAATTCTCGAATATCGTCATGTCAAACGTAGAAAACTACAGAAAGAATGGAACTTGTGCAGTTTTAATACGTAAATAATTAATGCCAGTTAAAGGCTTGCTGACTAATTGATTATGATAAATGAAATTATGTCTAAAATTTCCACTAACCATAAAATTACCAGCTCCACCTCCATTTGGTGCTTAAATTGTAAGAAATTTTGTAACCTTTACTATATAAAACGTCCTGATGAGTATTTTGATGCCTGTTATGTACATACATCACAAATAAACTACAAAAATGCAAGGGTGATCCAGTAAGCATATTTTACCATTCAAAACATTACTTCCCACATTTTACATTTTTCCGCATTTTACACCATTTCACTGAAGTCCCTTGAAAAGTATAAAAAACGGGGTTCTACTGTAGTTTGCATTTGTTATTACATGTTCTTTCGGATGATGATCTCGGGGAGCATTGTAACTTTTTCCATAGCACTACCCATTACTGCATAGCTGCCAACTCTACCGAATTAGGCAGGAGTCTCCTGATTTTTCATTTAATCTCCCGCCTCCTGATTTTGCCATTATTTTGCCAGATTTTTAGCCTTTATCCTGAAACCCACCATCCATTTTTGGCCAATGGTCAAAAGTCCTTTGTTCATTTATCAGTTTAATATAAATACATATCAAAACTCATAGAAATTAGAAGTTGTATAACGATTATTTCTACTCCTTCCGCGTATTTTCAAATACACATATAGTGTTTCAATGTTGTGCCCTTTTTGAATGTGATGCTTTGTCATTGTACGTAGGTAAAATCACTTCAGAGGTTTTTAAATTCATGGAAACCTTTTGAGTGGATAGGTAGGAATTTCAGAAAGGCGACTTTCGTGAAAACAGCTCTTTTACGTGATTATAGGATTGATCCAGTGATCCAGTAGGCCTATGGAAAAAAATTTATTCCCTTTTAAGCAGTTTTTGGAACATTTTGTATTTTTACTCTTTGTCAATGTGATATTTCCACATCACTTAGTGGAAAAACGAATGTACCGGAGTACATGCAGAGAAAATTAAGTGTGCGAGTAACAATAAAAGACTGAAATTGCTGAGAGAAGTTAAGAGATCATGTTATACATGCAGAGTGCTTACTTACATTGTTTATTGTAGAGTACGGTTTACCAATTAAATGCAATGATCATGTGGGTCACATATGCACATAAAATATGCAGGTAATACCTGGTCTGACATTTAATTGCATTTATAATGAATGTAGGGAATGAACAGAAAGGGTTCTTCATCCGGAAGTAAAAAAATCTTGTTTATAGGCACAATCTACCCACCAATAACATTTATATGTCACAAATCATTGTAAATTTGATCAGCGATGGAAATTGTTTTTCACTGGTGTTATTGTAACTGACCAAAATTTTGCTGTTTTTCACAGATACACCCACGAGTTGTATCTGTGACATAAAATTGTGCAGTTAAGATAGCAAACACATTGCATATTAATGTACATAGAGGTTTTATAAAATCTTTGCAATTTCCATGATTGATATGCCCATAATGTATCACATTAAATTTTCTAACAAAAACTTTTTGCAATGAGTGACCGCTCCCCATCAACAAATCTTCGTGTCAAATGTTTGTATCTACAATAATTTGCGTCTTCAAAAAAAGATGACTGTTGATACCTGCCCTGCATTTCACAAGTATTAGAATAATCAGACCATGAATGGGGGGGGGGGTGAGAGTCGCAGGTAAATTGTAATATTTCCCTTGAAACAGCTGAACATTTAGTCCCCTACCCCTTTTCCTTCGGCAAATATATTCTTAACAACTTACCACGGTTCATGAGATGATTACGAGTGGCGCTACCAATTGGAGAAAAGATACTCTCACAAGTCTGAAAGTCACACACGTAAGATCTGGGCGTGCAGCTAGTAAAATCTTGTTGTTGCCACTCATTTATCTCTCAAGTAAAAATTAACAACAAAATACGGCCCAGCTACGCTGTGCCTCCAAATTTTTTCAAACTTCTACACCACAAAGGCATCCAGAGTCTTCTCCTATTTTATGTTAAATACGAGAGTGAAAACAGTAATTAAATAATTTCACAAACACATCAGTTTTGTAAATTCTTCACTGTTTTCTATTGGCCGTTATTACAAAGCCAAATTGAAAACACATGTCTGCTTCTACAAAACTTCCAATATTTATAGAACAGCGGCAATAATTGAAACAAAAAAAAAAAAAATACACATGGAGTTAACACAGAAAACAGAGTTTATATATCATCTATTCTGTGAACTGTCTCAAATTTCTCCTAGCATCCACTGTGCTTGTCATATATGCAACAAAGACAGATCCTCGCAGTAGCTACTGCATTGCTAGGCAGCTCGTATTCAAATTGCCTTGAAAACCTCAAGTCGACCCAGAAGGAAAATGTAGTTCATTTTGTAAAGTTCACACGTTGTAAATACTATGTTAGCTTATTCCTTTTAGCACTATTGGTGGTTAGACTAGCTAGGTCTGTATTAAATGTCATGTAGTTAACTGTGTTGATTTATGATGTAACATTGTAACAATGTGTAGAACAATGTTAGTGTAACTCTTTTTATGCTTTCAGATGATGTCTCCAAGCAGAAAAATTGCAGAGAAAAAGGAAGAACTGGAAACAGAGGAAGAGTACCCATTTGCTGCCTATCCAGAACCCATTCAGGAATTGTTGGATAGGAGTAAACAAATGTGAATGGGTGTTAATGCAAATTGTTAGCAGTGCTCAGATCTTTCACCAAGTGATTAGGGACATGTGACTGCTTAATATGCAGAGCAGTTACATGAGTTTGCTGTGTTTGGCTTTTTCACTTTTGAAATCACATAATATACATTCAATGTAAGACTAATAATAGTGTTCAACAGTTTGTAAGCTATTGAGATCCAAACTATTTATTAAAAGAATATTTTTGAATAATGAGTTTTCACAGATATTTTGTGTTATATATATATATATATATATATATATATATATATATATATATACTTTCCTGGTAGAAAAAATGTGTATAAAATTTTTTTGACTTACCAAAGCACAGGTTCGCCGATACACACAAATAAAAACACACACAAACATTCAAGCTTTTGCAACTGTTGTTCACTGGTCACTTCTTTAGGAAAAGAGGGAGGAAGGAGAAGAGAAAGGGAAGGATACGGGTTTTAAGGAAGTCGAAAAGGAGTCATTCCAATCCCAGGAGTGGAAGGACTTACCTTATGGGAAAAAAAGTAAGGTAAACACTCACTCACTCACTCACTCTGTACATATGTTTATACAAATAATCACCACTTATAAAGCCATTCTCTGTAATTGGCTTACATAAAATGTTTCTGCATGAAATAAGAAAATCCCTGCTAGACGTTGTGGGTTGGTCTGTCCTGATGCCATGTAACATTCCTCTTAAAGTTCCTCTGTAACTAAGAAAGGCAAAAGAATGGACTCACATAATTGCAGAGCAATATCATTACTATAAGTTTGCTGTAGAATCTTTGGACATTTTCTCAGTTCTAATACAGTAAATTTCCTTGAGGCGGAAATGCTTGTGTTCATGGATTAGCACGGCTTCAGGAAGCATCAATCATGTGAAAACCATCTTGCCCCCTTTCTCTCGTGACATCTTTTGTGCTAAGGATTAAGGGCAACAGGCAGATTGCATATTTCTCAATGGTTGAAAGGCGTTTGACACTGTACTGCACTGCATACTTCTAACAAAGGTAAGAGTTTGTGGAATAAGTACCCAAATATGCAAGTGGCTCAAAGACAAGTTAAGTAATAGAACCCAGTACATAGTCCTCGATGGTGAGTGTTTGTCAGAGACTAGAGTATCGTCAAGAGTGTCCCAGGGAAGTGTGATAAGACTAGGATCACCAACTCTCCAGTATTACATGGTTTCTCCTGTATTTTAGCACTTGTTTTTAAATTCTCGCATCTCCCTTATTCTTCCATGTATTTCGTCATTGATGACTGTCGTGCTTGAAACCCGTTAAGTACTATCGATACTTAAAATTCTCTCAGGGAGGTATCTCAAATAACTTTTCTGATAACACTATACTGTTCCCAGTTATGTTCTTACTTCTATGACCTTTGGAATGTATGGAGCTGTGAGGAAATGCTCATCAGTTTCTTTGTCAATACTGGCAAGGATGCGATCGCGTCGTACCTATCGGCAGTTAGTGTTGTTATACCGTAACACCACGCCGAAGAATTGACTCTCGAAAGCGGATTATAGAAATTAAACGGAAGCGTATCATTAGCTATTTCTCAGGTGATTCACACAACATTTCTGAATGCTTAGAGAGAACCAATACTAATGGATCGCTAGTCAGCTACTGAAAACAGAGGAAAGTTAGCACCAAATATTTCAATTTTGGCTATTTCTTTGTTTTCGCCTAATACCTACTGTGAAGTGTTTGTGTGTATTTCCATTTGGTTTAAAGCGAATTGGTTTTCATTCTGTGCTCTCGCAGTGAAAATGAAGATTAAAGACAGTTTTTTTGTACCACTGAAAACCTATTGATCAACTTAAATACTTCTGTAGGAAAATGTTCAGAGATGATTATGTTAACTTCTAGCATTGCTTAGAAATCAATATATCAAATGCAAATCCAATACGTTTTTGAATTCACTCCTTAAATGAATCTTATTAATGCCATTATTTTGTCAAAAGTTGTAGAGCTATCCCAAAATACGATACATGAGTAAAAATAAGCAAAGTCTGTCTGACTTCTGAAACATTTACATCGCCATTGTATCCATTTCAAGGAAATATGTATAGTTATACTGTTGAAATTTACTCTGACTAAATCTCCCTTACAATCATGATCAGATTTTGGTTGTATCCCTTAAAGCCTTGATCAAAGGTTGGCAACCCTAGAAAGGACTGCTATTACTTTCTGTCTCTATAAATGACCTGATGGACAGAGTAAGTTGCGATCTGCGGCTATTTGCTGATGATGCTTTGGTGTTGAAGGCGTTATTGAATGACTAGTAGGATGCAGCATGAGTCGGAACATATTTATAGGCGGTGTGAAGAACGCCAGCTAGCTCTGAATGTGAAGAAGTGTAAGAATTAGTAGTGTGCTACTCTCGACAGTTGCCTCAAATATTTAGGCGTAACGCTACACAGTGATGCGAAATGGAAGGAATATCTAACAGGGAGAGGACACCTACTTGTTATCCAAATGTATGGTACATGTAGGGTGTGGTGAGACAGGAAAGTGCCCAAAGTGGGAACTGCGGCTCCTTGGCAAAGCGTACACCTACGTGTTGTTCCTTTAGGGATTGTAAGGACAAGATTAGATTAATTACAGCACGCAAAGAGGCATTTAAACATTCATTCTTCCCACACTCAATACATGAACGGAATGAATGGTACAGTGGGACGTACCCTCTGCCATGCACTTCAGTGGTTTGGAGAGTATTGATGTAGATGTAGACTAACATCACAATTAACCGCTACATCATAGAGGTAATTTTATTAATTTATATAATCAAAAAACTAAAGGGCATTGGCTGAAATCGGGGACTAAAAACATTTAGAAATAGGCAGTAGTTAACACGTACTTGGTGATGTCATGTAAGTAAATCAATACTTCCATTCTTTTGCAATTAATCAATTACATGTTGTCTTCAGTCCAGAGACTGGTTTGATGCAGCTCTCCACCCTACTCTATCCTGAGCAAGCCTTTTCATCTCCTCATAAGAACGGCAACCCACATCCACTTGAATCTGCTTACTATACGCGTCTCTTGGTCTCCCTCTGCGATTTTTACCCCCACACACTTCCCAACCACTACCCAAGTAACAAAACTCATCTACCACCTTCATTGTTTCGTTACCTAATCTAATTCCTTCAGCATCGCCTGATTTTGTAAGACCGCATTCCATTATTTTTGTTTTGCTCTTGTTAATGTTCATTTTATATGCTCCCTTCAACACACTGTCCATTCCATTCAACTGTTCTTCCAGGTCCTTTGCTGTCTCTGACAGAATTATGTCATCAGCAAAACGCAATGTTTTTATTTCTTCCCCCTGAACTTTAATCCCTATTCCAAATTTTTCCTTGCTTTCTTTCACCGCCTGCTCGATGTACAAATTGAATAACATCAGAGAAAGGCTACAACCCTTACTCCCTTCCCAACTAATGCTTCTCTTTCATGCCCTTAGAGTCTAATAACTGCGGTCTGTCTTTTGTACAAGTTGTAAATAACTCTCCTTTCCCTGTATTTTACCCCTGTTGAATTAAGAATTTGAAAGAGTGTATTCCAGTCAACATTGTCAAACGCTTTCTCCAAATCTACAAAAGCTAAAAATGTAGGTTTGCCTTTCTTTAATCTATCTTCTGAGATAAAACGTAAAGTGAGTATTGCCTCCCGGGTTCCTACGTTCCTTCTGAATCCAAACTGATCTTTCCTGAGGTCAGCTTCTACCAGCTTTTCCATTCTCCTGTAGATAATTTGTGTTAAAATTTTGCAACTATGACTTATCAAACTGATCGTTCTGTAGTTTTCACACCTTTCTGTGCCTGATTTCTTTGGAATAGGGATTATTATATTTTTCTTAAAGTCTGAGGGTATTTCGCCTGTCTCATACATCCTACACACCAGTTGAAATAGTTTTGTCATGGATGGCTCTCCCAGAGACTTTAGTAGCTCTGAGGGTATGTCATCTACTCCTGGGGCCTTGTTCCGACCTAGGTCTTTCAGGGGTTCTGTCAAATTCATCTCTCAGTATTGTATCTCCTATTTCATCTTGATCTACTTCCTCTTCCCTTCCTGCAACATTGTCTACAAGTTCATTTCCTTTGTAGAGCTGCTCTATGTATTCTTTCCACATTTCAGCTTTCCCTTCTTTGCTGAGAACTGGTTTCCCATCTGAGTTGTTGATATTCATAGAGTTGCTTTTCTTGTCCCCAAATGTCTTTTATTTTCCTGTAGGCGGTATCTACTTTTCCCTTCATATACATTCTTCTGCATATTTGTGTTTGGCTTCTAGCCACTCCTGCTTAGCCATTTTGCACTTCCTATCAATCTCATTTCTTAGTCGTCATTACTCCAGTTTGCCTGTTTCATTTACTGCATTTTTATATTTTCTCCTGTCATCAATTAAATTTAGTATTTCCTGTGATATCCAAGGATTTTTTTTGTAGGTCTTGCCTTTCTACCTATTTTGTCCTCTGCTGCCTTCACTATTTCATCTCTCAATGCTACCCATTCCTCTTCTACTGTTTTATTTCCCCCTGTTTCTGTCAATTGTTGCCTAAATCTTCCTCTGAAATTCTCCAGCACTTCACGTTCCTTCAATTTATCTAGGTCCCATCTCCTTATTTTCCTACCTTTCTGCAGTTTTTTTCAGTTTCAGCCTACAGTTCATAACTAACAAGTTATGGTCAGAGTCTATATCGGCCCCTGGGTATGTCTTACAGTTTATAACTTGGTTCCGGAATCTGTTTTACCATTATAAAATCTATCTGATACCTTCCTGGTCTCTTCCAAGTATACAACCTTCTTTTGCCATTCTTAAACCACGTGTTTGTTACGATTAAATCATGTTCCGTGCAAAATTCTACCAGGTGACTTCATCTTTCATTACTTCTGCCCAGTCCATATTCACCTACTATTTTTGCTTCTCTTCCTTTTCCTACTACCGAATTCCAGTCTCCCATCACAATTAAGTTTTCCTCTCCCTTAACTGTGAATAATTTCCTTCTTCAGCTCCTCATATATTTCTTCGATCTCCTCATCATCAGCAGAGCTAGTTGGCATATAAATCTGTACTACTGTTGTCGGTGTTGGCTTCATATCTATCTTGACAATGATAATGCAATCACTGTGCTGCTCGTGGTAGTTACATGTACCAGGGTGATATTCATCGAAGAAATAGTGGAAGCAATAATTTTGACTGCATCTTGTGCACGTTATGAACACTGCCATTTTGCAGTTACAACAAAATAACATATATGATGTTGCTGTTAATTGTGAATTCAGTAGTGTACGCATTGCCAAAGAGCAAAAAAAGAAAAAGGAAAAAAATGTTTGCTGCCGGGCAGAATTGAACCCACAAACCTTTCAATAAAAATCTGATCTCTTACCACTGAGCCAAACACCACTTTCCAGACACACACTCTTGGCGGCCGTTAAGGTGCATATGGTGATAGATCTGTATCAAACATCTTTTTATTTCCTAAATCCTTAGCCATCTCGAGTTCCTACTTGGTACACTTTTATATCTCACCACACCCTACATGTACCATAAATTTGGACGAATTCGGCGATGATGAGTAGATGTCCTCTTCTTGTAAGGACAGATGATTGACATCATTTTCTTTGGCAAACTTTTGGAACATGTGATGGGTCTGTAAAGGAGACCACTGAAAGAAAACATGTGGAAGGCATGGGGGGGGGGGAACAGTGGAATTATTTTATAAAACAGTCAAAATAGTTTACAATTATCTTAACAAGCCTGGGAAGTGACCCACAGTTTTAAATCAGCAAAATACATTGTTTCTTGAAAGGCTCGAAATTAAATTAGTTTCAAACAAAACTCTGATATTGAATAGATTCTTAGAAGGGCCATTAAAAAAAGGAAAAAAGGCATTACACAATCAGCATATACATTGTTTAGAATTGTCTATCACAGATAACGCAGCAAGTTTTGTTTAAGGCTCAGAAATTGAAAGATTTTTCAAGTTGAAACATGCCTATGCCATAGAGCAGGATTAGAATTATTCACATTCCAGCTTGTTTTTATGATGTCGCATGTCAAAATAATTTCTCAATATATCCAAAAGTTGCACTGAAATGATTGGCTTATATTTATGTATGGAGCAGAGGAAGGGTTAAAATATTTCGGAGCTACAAGCAAAAATTGCAGCTTCCTTTGTTATCCTTTATCTTGTGATCCCAGGCAATTTCGTGTGTTGTCACCCGCATAATATTTGCATTGCAGTTATTAAATGTCGTCTCGGTGAAAGAAATTACTTTTCTCTTAAGCTTCGTGGTGGGAAAAAAAAAATGCTTCTTCATGATAGCATAAGTTCAAAAGCATATGTACCAATCACGAAAACTACTTACGGTGGCTTCTAGCGGCATTTTTTAGATCTACCATTCACAAAACCTACTTATGGCGGCTTGTAGTTGCATTTTTCGAACTTCCTGAAGCTTTGCCTGCGAATCTAAGCTGCAGGTACATTTTTAGATCCCAAAAACTGGGAAAAAAGTGCAGTTTGCTTTCGGGTAAATACGGTAACTTAAGGGTCATCATATAGGCCAGATATATGCATATATATATATATATATATATATATATATATATATATATATATATATGAAAGCCTTTTCAAGGTTTGTTTGGTTGGTTGGTTCCTAGCTGCAGCGACAAGCACATACAAAAGAAACACACATGCAACACTTTCAGCTACCGGCCATGGCCTTCTTCAAAAATTAGAACACTCATGCAATCACACAGGCACACAACACAGTCATACAATCATCACCTCCGGCTGCCACGCCTATGAGTGTTCTATTTTCTGAAGTAGTCCATGGCCGGTAGCTGAAAGTGTTGTATGTGAGTGTCTTTGGTACGTTCCGGTCGCAGATCGTTACCACGTCTTTGCGGTGAGTTGTAAACTGTCCTTACTATATTGTCACGTTGCAATGGAAGTAGGCTTGACTTCGAAGGCAACTAAACACAGCACTTATACTGAAAGCACGTTTATTACGAACTCAACATACACGCAGCACTGACTGCCTCTCAGGCAGTGTGCTCTGATATTTATACACATACAGAATTTACCAGAAATTAGAAGAACAGTTAACATAAGAAACAAGAAGAATTTACAAGTGAACATAAGAATGATGTAGAACCTTCTGGAATTGTAATTACAAAGAAATAAATTTTTGCCGGTGGGCGGGATTGAACCGGCGACCTTCTGCTCCGCAGTCCGTGACGCTATCCCCTGCGCCACGCCGGCAGTTGGTGTTCGTGGTCTCTCGCGGCATTGCTCCCTCTCCTGGAGAAACAGCGACCCGCTGTTATGATCCCTGTGGAGCCAGCTGCAATGTCCTGGATCTTGACCGTGTCATAGGTTCTCTGTATGACAGTTCAAGAGAATCCTTCCCTTCTCCGCGATTATCGACGACAGACGTTCCTGTCGTGGATTCATCAGGAAAATTACCGTCCTTAAAGTCCTTGGACAAGAAGCCATTGTCGTCTACCTGCTCTTCAGGATCGTAATAAGGCTTCATGCGCAGGATGTGAACAATGTCTCTTCGTTTTTGATGTTTCGACGACGGCTCATAATCCTCAACTTCGTATGTGACGTCTGACAGGCGGCGTCTGACACGATACGGACCAAAGTATCACTTCAATAACTTTTCTGACAGTCCAACCTTCCGTACAGGGGTAAAAATCCATACCAGATCTCCTGGGCTGTACACAACAGGTCGGTGCTTGTCGTTATACCGCTGACGGTCCTTCTCCTGGGCGTCCAGTGTCCGTATGCGAGCCAGCTGTCTTGCTTCTTCGACCCTGGTGATGAGCTGTTTAACATAGTCATCCTGAGTGTCGTCCGGTTGGAACAGGAACAGTGTATCCATTGTCGACTCAGCTTCACAGCCATGGAGCAGGAAAAACGGAGTGAAGCCTGTGGTGTCTTGTCTTGCGGTATTTTAAGCAAATGTCACGACTGGCAGAATTGTATTCCAATCCTTCTGCTCAACATCGACGTACATCGACAGCATGTCGGCTAACGTTTTGTTAAAACGTTCCGTAAGACCATTTGTCTGAGGATGGTATGCAGTTGTCATTCTGTGGACAATGTTGCACCGTGACATTACTTCTGATACTAGTTTTGACTGGAATACTTTTCCACGATCAGATATCATGACACGTGGTGCTCCATGCTTCAAAATAATGTCTTCTACAAGGAATTTTGCGATCTCTGGAGCTTCTGCAGTCGGCACAGGTTTGGTGACAGCGTAGCATGTGAGGTAGTCAGTGCAGACTATTATCCAACGGTTACCGGTTGTCGACTTTGGGAACCGCCCTAAAAGATCGATCCCAACCCGGTTGAATGGAGCTGCTGCCAGCGGAATTGGTACGAGATGTCCTGGAGGTAATTGTGGCACATGCTTCCGTCGCTGGCACACTTTACAGTGACTCACATAGTGCTTGACAGATCGGTAGAGACCTTTCCAGTAATATCTGCGTCTGATTCTGTCTAGGGTCTTCACGAATCCCAGATGACTGGATATTGGAGCATCATGGAAGTATTTGAGAATAGCTGGCTGGAGATGAGCTGGAACAACAAGTAGCCATTTGGGGCCCAGTGGATCGTAGTTGCTCTTGTACAATGTTCCGTTTATAAGTTGGAACTCTCCATTGGTCGCTTCTCCTTTCTCCAAGGCCTCTATCATTTTTAATAGTCTTGGATCTTCCCTCTGTTCAGCTGTAACGTCGTCTAATTCAGTGAGAGCTGAAATTTCATTAATGCTGTTGTGTTCCACTAATGGATTCCTCGAAAGGCAGTCGGCATCCTTGTGTTTGCGCCCGTTCTTGAATACCACTGTGACATCGTACTCTTGGAGTCTTAGTGCCCATCTTGCTAGTCGACCTAATGGATCCTTCAAGCTAGTCAGCCAACACAAAGAATGGTGGTCTGTCACGACGGTGAATGGTTTGCCGAATAAGTACGGCCGGAACTTGTTGATAGCCCAGATAACCGCGAGACATTCTTTTTCAGTTGTAGAGTAGTTTCTCGGACTTTGAGAGTACTCTTGACGTATAGGCTATCACTTTTTCGGCACCTTCCTGAACTTGTACAAGCACTGCACCAATCCCATAGCCACTGGCGTCTGTGTGAAGTTCCGTTTCTGCATTGTTGTCGTACAAGGCTAGTACTGGTGCGGAAGTTAGAGCCTCCTTAAGTGCTCGGAAAGCTCTTTCTTTTGTCTCATCCCAGTAAAATTTGGCGTCTCCCTGCAGAAGTTCTTGTAATGGACGTGCTTTGTTACAAAATCCTTTTATAAAACGTCGATAGTATGAGCACAGACCGAGAAAACTTCTCACATCACGAATGTGCTGAGGAGTTGGAAATTCTGTGACTGCCCTTACTTTATCTGGATCAGGACGGACACCATCTCCGTTGACTAGGTGCCCCAGGATTTTTATCTCTTTGGCGACGAAGAGGCACTTCTTTGGATTGAGGCGGAGACCTGCAGCCTGAACACACTTCAACACAGTTGACAGGCGACTCAGATGTTCTTCAAATGTTTTCGAGAAAACGACAATGTCATCTAAATAGCAGAGACACGTCGTCCACTTAAGGTGTCGAAGCAAGTTGTCCTCCATGCATTCGAATGTGGCTGGAGCATTACATAATCCAAATGGCATCACTTTAAATTCATAGAGACCGTCAGGTGTAATAAAAGCCGTCTTCTCCCTGTCAGCTTCGTCAACCTCGATTTGCCAGTAACCTGTCTGCATGTCCATATTTGAGAAGTATGTAGCTCCTTTCAAGCAGTCTAAGGTGTCATCAATGGGTAGACATCTTTCTTTGTGATACTGTTCAGCCGCCGATAGTCGACACAGAATCACCACGTGCCAACCTTCTTCTTTACGAGGACCACCAGAGACGACCAAGGACTCTCCAAAGGTTGAATAATGTCATCTCGCAACATCTTCTCCACTTCCTCCCGAATTATCCGTCTTTCAGCTGGTGACACTCTCTACGAACACTGGCTAATTGGCGGATGGTCCCCAGTATTGATACGGTGCTTTATCGTGGGCCTTTTCGTCTGACTTTTCCCCTGCTGAGGTGTGAATGCACCCGAAAATTGGCGTAGTATACCTAACACCCGCTGGCGTTGTTCCTTGGTCAGTCCAGGCCCTATTGGCAGTTCCACGTTTGTTTCCTCCAGCGTGTTGTCTGTACTAATAGCAGGGCATGGGTCTTCAATGACGTTGAGCTCACCGTCCTGGATTGCTTCAGGTGTCCCGATACACATTCCCTTGGGGATAAGTTGTGACTGCTCGTGACAATTTGTGATCCAAATCTCTCCTTGACCTCCGGTAATGCTTATGATAGCCGCTGGTATGTAAATTTCTTTTGTGAGCCTGATAAACTTTTTACTATCAACAAGAACTTCACAGTTTAACCAGTCATCTGTGTTTGTGACTGCAACTCTTCTCATTGTCAACGGCGGTATCGTCACATTGTCAACGACGAATAACTTCCCAGAAAATTCTGTACTACGTGTATCTGGCGGAACAACTTCTTCAGTTTGCAGCTCAGATCTTCCACAGTCAATGATAGCTTGGGATGCCTGAAGGAAGTCCCATCCGAGGATGACATTGTGACTACATTCTGTTAACACGACAAATTCAAATGGCTGCGTCCTGTTGTTGATGGTTATTCTTGCGACACAAGTTCCTGCTCGATGGACGTACTTTCCATTCGCGACCTTCAGCACAGTTGCTCCCGTATTACAGAACATTGTCTTCCTTAGTGTGCGGCGGTAATCATCCGATAATACAGAAAAAGAGGCTCCTGAATCAACAAGTGCCCGGACAGGTTGGCCGTCGATGAGATTTCCCGACATCTTGGCGACTGTCATCCATGGAGGATTTTCATCTGCGGCGGCCTCACCTCCGTAGATGGTCGCCTCGCTTAGTTTTCCTGGGTACGGCGACGGTGAACGGCTGCGGCGCGTCGGGGAGCGACCTCGTCTAGGGTACGGCAATGGGCTTCTTCCCATAGGTCGACTGAACTCATCAGCAGGTGACTGCCTTGGATAGAACTGCTCCGACGGCTAACGTCTTGCGGCAAAATAATCATCGAATACTCGCCTCCTCTCTCTGCAGTAGCGTACGACATGTCCAGGGTGTCCACAGTGGTGTGTTGTCTTCTGTTCTCCAGACGTCTGTTCTTCTGCGGGGCGTCATAGTTACCGGGGGAGTTGGCTGTGGTCGCGTCGGTCGGTTCATGGGCTGTCGTTTGGCGGCTGCAGCGTAAGTCGTAGCAGGGCGACGCCATTCTTCACATCGGGTGCGACTGACAGGGCAGACAGGAGCTAATGTTTGAAATACCTCGTCCTCAGCGGCGTCGGCTACCTCGTGACTTACAGGGCTCACATCCATGGCCATAATCTGATGCTCGCTCGGTCTAATAGTCCCAGCTGCCATGCACTGTTGTAATTCTTCTCTCACGATTTGTCGTATGAGAGAAGCCAAGTCCTGCTGGTCTTCCACAACGGCCATAGAGACTACATTTGGGAGTCTGTCATACTTCTTGCGTCCAACCCTTCTTTGTTGCATCTCTTCAATACGATGGCACCACTTGATGACTCTTCTGTCGTATCGACATCTTTTATCAGAAGAGCTTGGTACATATCTTCTGCAATTCCCTTCATCAGGTGCGTGATTTTGTCCACTTCAGCCATGTTCGGATTGACTACGTTACACAGAGCCAAAACACTCTGTATATACGATTGTGTCGGCTCACCATGTCGTTGGGCCCGGTTCTTCAGTTGTTCTTCCGCCGAGCGGATTTATCGCTGGCGGTCTCCAAACGTTTTCTTAAGTTCCTCCTGGAATGTCTCCCAGTCATTCAACTTGTCTTCGTTGTTTTCGAACCATTGCTGGGCTGTCCCATCCAGGTAGAAATAAACGTTGTCCAAGCACAACGTATGAACCCACCTGTTGTACTTGGCGACTCGGTCAAACCCTTTTAGCCATTTGTTGGGGTCCTGTCCAGCATCTCCAGAGAACACCAACGGGTGTCTGATGTGCAGCTGGCTTATTGCTGGTTTCGTCTCCATCGTTCTTGTGATAATATGGACTTTTGGAAGGATGTACTCGGTGTATCCCTTGTATTCTGGTTCCAGTCCGTGTAAGCGACGGCTTTGACGTTGCCTAATCGGAGCCACGGTGACGCAGCTGTTGCACAGTGTACCCGGCGCCTCCACCAAATTGCAATGGAAGTAGGCTTGACTTCGAAGGCAACTAAACACAGCACTTATACTGAAAGCACGTTTATTACGAACTCAACATACACGCAGCACTGACTGCCTCTCAGGCAGTGTGCTCTGATATTTATACATATACAGAATTTACCAGAAATTAGGAGAACAGGTAACATAAGAAACAAGAAGAATTTACAAGTGAACATAAGAAAGATGTAGAACCTTCTGGAATTGTAATTACAAAGAAATAAATTTTTGCCGGTGGGCGGGATTGAACCGGCGACCTTCTGCTCCGCAGTCCGTGACGCTATCCCCTGCGCCACGCCGGCAGTTGGTGTTCGTGGCCTCTCGCGGCAATATTATGAAATATATGTCCTTTTCGCAGCAAAGTCGATGATCAGATCTTTGACTTAAAATATGCCAGACGCGTACCATTGCTGTCAAATGTGGTATGTTCACTCAATATTTCATAGGCCCCAATACCATTGTCAAGCTCGTGGGACCAGCAAATTTGCTCGTGAAACATTCTGCTGTGGGTAAAATTTGCCGAGTGCACCTCAGCCAATTGAAACTCGTCGAATATCGCCGAACGACCCCTGAGGGGGCTCCACCATCCAATGGTTTAAAGGGGACTTCAAAGCTGAACCATCGCGGCACTTTTCCCTGCTCCACTGTTGCTGCCAGTTCTTGCCATTCATTTTCCCTAACATCGGTACGGTTCCTCTCTGATGCTACAGCTTTGCTCTGTCAGAGAGGTAGCTCTCAGTCTGTGTTACCTTTGAAAGGCAGTCAGGGTGAGACCCCAGAAGTGCGATGGTCCCTGGGGCCTGTGAGACGCTACTATGGCTGTTTGTGGTCTTCACCAAAGGTAAATTGTCAAAACCTGGCTTGAGGCAGCAGCCAGACTTTTTTCCTTTTTCATGGCTGTAACAGCTTAGACCGGTTGTGCGGCTGACCTGTGGCAACAAAATTTAAAGTTTTGCGGTTCATCTGCCCAGCTGAGCAACATTAGTTGCTGCGACACATGACAGCTTTTATTCTAAGCTAAGTATTTTGTGAAAATTCACCGTAAAGATGGTGCAGGATCAGCAACTGGTAATATATTGAAAATAATATATTTTTCCGTCACAGTTTCATTATTTAGGAGTTGGTAACTAGTTTCAGACTTAATCGTCCATTTTCAAACAGTTGGCCTACAAAAAGAGAGCTACAAGCATTAAGTTACACTGTTCATATTAAAAAAACATAAAACCAGCAGCTGGTATTGATGCTAGAAAAGTCATATTTGCAGGTTTACCTTATTCCAACCATAATAATACAGTGCATGAAGCAAATGAATGATAAAATCTGTACATTATCCACTGTTAATACACAATTACATTAAAATCGGTTAAAACAGATGATGCATCCACAGGCCTCCAACCTGTACTGTGCATGTTAACATTGTTTAGGTGATACCTCCTGGCTCCGTTAGAGGCCGCCACTGGTAGTGTGCCTTACAATAGTGTTGGCACCATTATAGACGATTAAAAATAAGATACATTGACGTCATTACATAATTGTCTATAATGGTGCCGACACTATTGTATGGCACACTACAGGTGGCGGCCTCTAACGGAGCCGCGAGGAATCGCCTAAATGACTGACATGCACAGTACACGTTGGAGGCCTGTGGATGCATCATGTTTTAACCAGTTTTAAATTTTAATGTAATTATGTATTAACAGTGGATAACATACATATTTTATCAGTCATTTGCTTAATGTAGTGTGTTATTATGGTTGGAATAAGGTATACCTGCAAATGTTACTTTTCTAGCATCAATATCAACTGCTGGTTTTATGGTTTTTTAATATGAACAGTGTAACTTAATGTTTGTAACTCTCTTTTTGTAGGTCAACGGTTTGAAAATTGACGATTAAGTTCGAAACTAGTTACCAACTCCTAAATAGTGCAACTGTGACAGAAAAATAAATTGTTTTCGATCTAAGTACTTCAAGTACATCATTGCACTGTAGAAGGATAGTTGATGGAACTCATCTTATTGGTCTTTAAGGTTTGGAGTTTCCATTAGTGTTAATTCTTTCAAGTCTGGTTTACATACTGGAACTTGCCTATATCAGTAGTCACTTTTGTCTTGTCTGCGCTCGGCCATATGAGATTTGGAAGGTCGGCTCCACTGTCATAACCTTTGTGATCTTTCCTGGTATTTCTTTTATGATCTAGCATACAATTTTGTGTTGAAGTTTACTTTTGTCTATTCTTGTCTGTACTTGGCTGTATGAGGCATGGGAAGTCAGCTCTGCTGGTTTCAGTCTCCTTCATTCTGTTCTACTCATTTACTGAGCTGCCTGTGTAGCTTAATATAAGTTTGCATTTTGAGTGTGGGAGACAGTTAACACCTTGGAGACTCCTGGTCACTGCTGTTACTGTAAAAAAAGGGCCTGTTATGTAATAAGGTGATGAGTCAGAAGGCTTCTGCCTGTCTCCTGTAATTAACTACAAGTTTCTCTATTGTTAACTGGGTAATCATATCTAAAATTTCAAGCAGCTTATCAGTGTAGATATTTCACTGCAATATCGCACATCGATTATTTGAAATGTCACACCTGAAATCCTAGTTGTCTTATTTATTCAAGATACAAGGTCAAAATAAAGTGCATCATTTTCAACAAATATCCAAAATAAAATAAATACCACATTTGCCAAATAAAGTGAAATCCTCAAAATTACTGAAAAATCTCAAAAATAAATATGCAATCTTGGCTGGGAACCTGTACAAAGTGCGTATCATTAAATTTAATCTTCTGTTAACAGCAATAAGTGTGTCTATCTTCCATAGTTTATCACCAACACAATTTGTGCTATCTTGTATCCATAAATATCTGCATAAAATTAATTGATCATTAATAATTGTAATATAAGCAGCAGTTCTGCCCTAGATGCAAGTAAAGTAGTAAACTACTTATTGTAGCGTACTGTAAAAAAAGGAAGAAGAAGAAGAAAAATAAACCCCTGAGTGTGAACTTTGTTGATCTTCACCATTCATAAAAATGTGACACACACAAAAAAAATATATTTGAATATTATAACATTCTATACTCTTAGAATGATAGCCGTACTTTCAACAAGAGGGTCTGACAAATGGGTCACAGATTTTGATCAAATTTTGCATGGACATTCTATATTGAATATTGAGAGAAACATTTTACAGCTTTTCACTAGATACTCTGTAGTTTTTGAAAAAATCAAGGTCAACATTGATGTTGGAAAATCATGTTTTTAATGCTATACATTGAAAGATGAAGTGAAGATGAACATTTTTTTACAAATATGTATGTGGATCAAAATTGACTACCTTGTTACTTGAGTTAATAAGTTTTTGATAGTATTCTCATATTTGTAATACATTTTCTTGCCTTATTTTGAAGTAGAGCATCGGAAAGTGTGATTAATATTCATACAAGTGTATTATCTGTTTACGGCTGTTTTATTTGCGATAGTGCAAAAACAATAAAACTAAGAAATAAATACAATAAAGACTTCTAAAGTATATTATTACATAATTCTAAATACTGGCCGACTATTCGTCAGCATTTTAACAGCCAGTACGGTGAAACTTAACATAAAAACAACCACGAATGACATTTTGCAACAGTCATATGTTGTCCGAGACATCGTTCATCGAAAACATACCTGATTTATAATGCTGAAGAGACATCTATTAGATACTAGCTTAAACCCACTGCTTCGCTCGCTTGTTGGTTGATTATGATAGATTATCTATCTTTCAGTAGTGTGATATGAGATCAAATCACACGTAAAATGCACTCGTTTCGAAGAATCCAATCACGAAATTCAACAATAATGATTTTAATAATATCATTGATTGATCACTTGATGTAAAGCGCAAAACGTCAAATCGATTTTTTTAAAGAGATGTATTAAATGAAATTTCTTTTTTACTGCTTTATTTATTTATTCTTATATTTCCTTATTTGTATGCTTACCCTTACAGAGAAAGAGCTGAAGACATTGTAGCACGCATAGACCAAAGATATGGTCTGTGGCATCACGTTTTGCTGTATGTAACCTCCTTACTATAGTCGCAAACGTCATCGCTGGCCTTCAGTCCGATTTTTTTAAATAATTTGACGACCTTCAACCACCATATATTCCACCCTCTTATAGCTATCGGCATGGAACTGCTATGGTATACAACGGGAGACTTCAGACAACAATTACACACAGACCAATCATTTGCATTCTGTAGTTTTCGCTGCAGAGCGAAATATTGACACACACACACACACACACACACACACACACACACACACACACACACAAGAATTTTATATACACCGACAACTTTCCATCCCAATATACTCCAACCTTTTATCATTATCAACCCTCAGGCAACAGTGCAACCAATAAAACCATTTTGAAAGAGTAAATATAATTTTCAAAGAGTAATTATTGTTCCGCATTTTGTGCTATATTCTTCAAATTACTAAATAACTATCAAATCGCTATAAAACCGTGCCTAAAACCTTCCTCAGGTATAAATTAGTAACTGTACAAATTTTTAGCTCTTTATGTCTTGTGGTTCAGACATGAGACACATACGCCGAACAGACATTCACATTTATAGATATAGATTAATATCAATGTATACCACGAGTATAAAAGCACATCATGAAAGACAGGTGCAGGCAACAGATTATGGACCAAGGCATGAGTTTTAATAGCATCTTCTCTATCATGAATCTCTCTGCTCTCTCGTAATGTGGTTTGATTTTGAAGTCTTGCGATAAAATTCTTGAACACCCCAGGAATGCAGTGTCAAGCAAAATTTATTTTTCTGCACATAAGGTGTAAGTAATATTTCTGTTTTGGTTGTTTTTAGAAAAAGTTTCACCCCACCTACTGTGAGAACTCTGATGAGTAGAGGCCCAGTAATTGGAATTAATGCATAATAATGTACTTTAAAAGTTTTTTTTGGTTTATTTTATCTATTTCTTATTTTCATTGTTTTTGCACTGTGTAGCAGAAATAAAATAGGTGTAAACGGATAATACACTTAATTGAATATTAATCACACTTCCCGATGCTCCACTTCAAAATAAGACAAGATGCTGTATTATAAATATGAGAATATAGTAAAATACATCGAAGGGGAAAAAATCTATAAATATCGTCATGCTGTAGGATCAAACCAGGATCCACACTTTGAGAGTGCAAGCCCTGGACTGCTCGTCTAGAGCTGGCGTTCGGGAAGTTGCTCATGTTTATGAGAACTCAAGCTACGGCATGGGAACACACAAATGAGAATTACTCGAATGTCATTAACTTTTGACCGCATATATATAGTAATAGTAAAAATGTTCATCTTCAGATGATCTTTTGATGTACATAATTGAAAATGTTATTTTTCATCATCTACTTTGCTCTTTATTTTTTCAAAAACTACTGAGCATTAAGCAATAAATCTAAAATGTGTGTGTATATTCAGTATAGAACGTCCATGCAAAATTTAATTGAAATTGGTGACCTAGATTTCAAACCCTCTCCTTGTTAGATACTTGTACCCACTTGACTGGAAGTGTGCATTACCTGAGAGTTTTCTGACTATTGCCTTCCCAAAACAAAATCAAGAGTGTATTGTGAATTTCTATTGACTCTTCACCTTCTTTTGCAAGGCTGCTTGCAGACTCTGGTTTTTACCTCAAGTGAGGAACCATCAATTTCTGTAATCCAGTATTTTCATTCAAAGGAAGCGGTTGAAGTCAAACTTGAAGAGAGGGGCTTTGACTACTTATCACCACACCAAAATCTACAAAATAGCACTACTCTTTACTGAAATTTATTTGCAATTTCAAATTTATTCCTGCACCACTGTATTAGGTATATATCTACTACCAATAAGTGAAATGAAAATTTCTGACAGACCAGGGCTCAAATCTGGATTTCTCAATTTTGTCAGCAATCACCTTACCATTAGGCGACTACCTAGTGAAACACTGGGAAACCTGGTTCGAGTCCCTGTCTGGCACAAATTTTCATAGTTCATCTGTACCTAACACAGTATGCTGGAATAAATTTGCTATTGTGAATAAATTTTGATTTAATTTATTTTGACAGCTGCACTTTTCACCATTCAGGAATACTTACTTTAACATTGTTGATGTCTTTTGTCAAGACAGCAGAAACATTTTCACTAACAAATGCTATAATTAGAAACATTGTGTGCAGTTAGATTTGAGTATGCAGACATATACTTACCTTGAATGTTGAGATGCAAAAGATACACCTAAATTACTTCCAGAAAAGTTGGGTTTCAGAAAAATATGATCAGCTTCATTTTAGAAATCATTAGTTATGGGTGGATGTTTACAAAACACAGAATGTTTAAATAAAAAATAGTAAATATAATTTATTAAACATTTTATTTACAAAACATTATTTAACCAGTTTCCTTAGTTACAGGATAGATGAGTATAAATGTCTTTTTTTAGTTTTTAAACTCTGGTAATGTCATAATCAAACACAAAAATATATATTTTATCCATGGTTCTTACACATTGTCTTTTTTTTTTTTTTTTTTTTAAGGAAGCTGACTGAATGGGACAATTTAGTTTGTATGAGAGGATGTTGTTCCCTAACAGATATAAGGTTCTTCCATCTGTATGTCTGCTGCAAAAGTTTCCAGCTTCCCTGAGCTGAAACACTAGAGTAACCTGAGCAGATACACAATATTTACATATGGTACTAGTCTCTACAACTACAGCTTTGATGTGTACACATCAAAACAGAAGTTTCTAACCTCTGACCCTGAAAATAAGTCAGAAACATTTGTGCCACTTTCATATCAATTCCAAGGGCTATCGTTGAATATTAAAACTTAATCTACAAATAGATACAGAATTCATAAAAAGTATTATTGACCTGCAATAATTTACGATATTCATTTGCTACATTGTAACACCTCACTTCAACTGCACAGTAGTGGAATATTGTTCCAGTCAGGTACATCTACAAAATAATAATAGCATGTGCAGAGATATTTTGTGAGGAAAACTAGTTGATAAATCACACATAAATTCACTTGGTGCAAGTTAAGCGCTTAAATATTGGCAAGGAGAAACAAGAGATATAAGACTATTATATACTAATTTATGCTGCAGTTAGTTACATTTATAGAAAAGTGTGTGTGTGTGTGAGAGAGAGAGAGAGAGAGAAAAAATGAATTTCTTGTGCAGCTTTATACTAGACTGATGAAATTACTTGCTTCTTTTTTTTTTTTTTTTTTTTTTTTAAGGAAACAAGCTAACTGCAGATCATTACACGCAATGATCAGTCACTAGCCCCAATAGCTTTCTTTCATATTGTTTGTAACATACAAGTAATTATCTTGAAAAAATGTTGTGAATTAAAATTTGTACTCCATTCCTCAGTGTGAAACAAATACTACCACAAGTAGAATCATCAACTCAGTTAAAAGCTACTGCATCATTGTTTTCTTTTCCAAGACATTAACGGAAAACTATAAGGTTGTTCCTAAACTTTGATAATTATTTTTGAGGTATACTACGTTGTTGTTCTACTGTAATGCAACTGAACTTTCTGACTATCCAGCAATGCACATTACTGATATTCATTTTCCATGTCACACTGGAATTATTGTTCTTAGTATAAAATAACCCAAGTGTGTTTAGGGTATGTTACCTCACTATAGTTGCAGACACAATGCTTAATTCTAAACAACCGTCAATAAACAGAGTACAACATAAAAGAAACAATGAAATCTGGTAGGCTTTATCCTAAAATTGTCACTACATGTTAAAGAGCAGTATTATTGTTACATTAGTTATTCCATTGTTGGTGACTTGTGTATAATTTTTCAGATTCCTAACCTGCAAAACTTGAAACACAATTTATACCTTGTATTGCATTCATTTATACCCATTACTTTATTTTCTGTGTCTGCAATAATTTAAAGAAAGTCTATATTCTTGTTTCACATAATTGGACATTAACTGAAGAAAATAATTTAAGTTACAAATACAGAAAGTACATAAAGGAACAAGCTTATAAAATACCAGTAAACAAATATTATTGAGTGGTGTATTTAAACCATCCAGACAGTGCCAACATTTAAGTTTATTTCCTAAGTCATTACAAGACTACCTGTCAATAGCTCTCATATTAGTAGGAGCTCAAACTGCTACATCTACACCCTGGAATTACTATTTTCTGGAAAAATAAATAAATGAAATTCACACGTTATGTATAAACAGCAACTCCGCAGTCACAAGTGCCACTGTTTATGATGATAAATTACCACAGATTTCTGTTCTAAAAATGAAGTTTGTGGCTTCCTTTGTTAAGAGACATTGCAGTGTCTAGCTTAACTGTCAAGTGTACATGGTAGCCATGAAAGCATGAGAAACTTTTCAGATTACAGTGATCTACTTTTGAAAGCCTAAAATGAAATTTCAAGCAAAAATTCATGTTGATGCCAGACTTCCTTTAGCTTCTGTACTGATGCGCATTCTGCGATCAAATTTCTTTCTGCAGTGACTTATGTATATATTACAACAAACAAGTACCACCTTGGCAGTTTAGAGAGAAATGCAAAATGCAAGACAGCACTGCACAGAATTCAAGCTTTGGCAGTGGTGACAAACTTGTGTACAAGAAAGTATACACTTAATTATAAACTTTCATAATACAAAAACTGACCCTTTATTTGTAATTACATTAACTCTCCGTTGTGGCAAATGCAGCTCAAATTTTAGTTTACTGAGAGTCCACAAGCAGGTATTAGAAGACGACTTTCATGTAATCTAGTATTTGAGCTTCATCATAGATGACAATCATAAAAGTTGACTGCTAGCAACAGCTAATGGATATTTTTTGATTTAGAATCTTCTGATCTTTTGTGACGGAGGGGGATTGTAGACAACACACTATGCTAAGATTGTAAACAGTTGTGTCATAATGTTAGATAAATTTGCAAAGAGTACCTGTAGTTACTCTTGAAAATCAACAATTTTGCATCCAGTCACATTGAAGTTATGGGCAACCTAATTCACAAGTAGATTGTTAGTAAATATATTTTGGTTGTTGTCTTCAGAAAACATAGACTTCTTTATTCTCTTGCCTCCCTCTTCATACTGGTACTGACAAAGATAAATTCCAAATACCTAAGTACCTGGACTGTTGCTTTCATATAGTTCAATTTTTTTTTTTTTTTTCGTATCTGCAACACCGTTTCAGTTAGCAGTAAGGAGTTGAAGCACTGAAATGGTAACTTTGGAAACAGTTGCAGAGAACAAGGACTTTTTTATGTGACTGTAAAATTGAGAAATTAAAGAACCAATTTCAAAATGTATAGAAGTTAGTAATGATATGGACACAGAGGTTTTAAGTACAATTTGCAGCAAAGTGGTGTTGCTACTGTCTAAAAAATAACAAAAGTGAAGAAATCTAATCATTTAATTGGCAAAATTCTGGAAAATGGATTAGAAGCAAAAGCTAATAAACATGGACAGGAAAAATGCACACACACAAATGATCCTACAATGCACTGTTAAAGGATGTTTCCAGATATATTTGATGAGAAAGGATATTAATTGATGTTTAATGACAATTAGAGATTAAAATAAATATCTGGTGATATTGGCTATGTTGTCAGAGGTCTCTAAGTGTCAGTACAGCTACATGACAAGTAGGGTCACACCACTTGTGCAAATTTGTTGAATGACCAACCAATCTGGACATATCAAAGCAAAAGTACACTCTTAGAAATTAAACAGTACACATAAATTCACAGCAACATTTTGAAATGAAGATTACAATTATTTTGCAGCCATATCAGAAGAATGAAATTAGACTGATTGCCTCCTTGTCTCCTTGTAAGAGGTCTTTATACAATTATTAGACCATTGGTACTTCATACTCACACTAGAATATAGAGGCTTACTCGAGAGACTGCAATTCAGAGAACACCAATTTATCAAAAAGGTAGCCTATTAGGGCTTACGAAGAACCACAGTGGTGAGTGGAAGATCAGAAGCAAATGGAAGTGTACCAGCACTGAGTGAGTTACACGAAATGACACCTTATGTTCTATGACGATATAAAAGCCACACACTCGAGCTGCAGATGGACAAAAAGGTTACCAAATTTCCACAAAGTTCTCTGCTGTCATATCACTCGAAACTCATAGATATGTAGCAAACACAAAACTGGTGGGAAGCAGTTGAGAAAAGTGTTCATCTTAAAGTACCTGACAAGAATAATACAGCAGGATAGTAGTAAAGGAGTCAAATAAAGAAGGAAAGCTTTATGAGGGGAGTTATGTGGAGCAAAGAAGACTCCAGAAAAGTAAACTGATACACCAAACATACTAAATAACAGTTCTATTGAATACCACAGAAATGTGGATCAGGAAGCAAAAGCAAGATGCCATAAAAATACTTGAGACATTGAATGTAACTGTTGAAAAGCAAAAGCAGTAGGTGAAAAGTACTACTAACATCCAAAATGATACTGACAGGAAGTGCAAGATAGATCAGCAGGAATGAGAGGTTGACTTAAAGATAATGGTATAGAACAGGAAGAGGATATACGTGAATATCAGCACTGAAAGACATACGTTGAAACAAGGCCCCCGGATTAAATGACATTCCTTCAGAGCTACTGATACACTGCTTCACCTGGTGTGCAAGAAGTATGAAACGGGCAAAATACCCTCAGACTTCAAGTTTCATATCAGTGCACACTCTGCTGCAGAGTGAAAAGTTTCATTCTGGAAACATTCCTTAGGCTGTGGCTAGGCCATGTCTCCACCATATCCTTTCTTCCAGGAGTGCTAGTCTTGCAAGGTTCACAGGAGAGCTTCCACGAAGTTTAGAAAGTAGGAGGTGAGGTACTGGCGGAAGTAAAGTTGTGAGGCGGCATCGTGAGTCATGTCGGGATAGCTCAGTCGGTTGAGCGCTTGACCGTGAAAGGCAAAGGTCCCAGGTTCGAGTCCTGGTTCCAGCACGCAATTTTAATCTGCCAGGAAGTTTCATATCAGTGCACACTCCGTTGCAGAGTGAGTTTCATTCTAGAAACCAGACTGGTTACAAGAGTCAAAATGCATGAAAGAGGGGCAGTGGTTGGGAAGTGAGTAAGACAGAGTTGAAGCCTTTAGCCAATGTTATTTAATCTGTACAGTGAGCAAGCTGTGAAGGAAAGCAGGGAGAAAATTGGGGAAGGAATTAAAGATAAGTGAGAACAAATAAAGATTTGTGGTTTACTGCTGATATTGTAATTCTGTCAGATGGCAAACAAATTGGAACAGCAGCTGAGCAGAAAGGACAGAGACTTGAAAGCACGACATAAGGTGAATATAAACAAGAACAAAATGGGGGTAATGGAATGAGGTTGAATTAAATTAGGCCACATCGGTGTAATTGAACTCACTAAAAATTGCCAATCAGACAGTGATATAATTTTTGATGGTAAAAATAGGGAGAATGGTATTTTAAATACGAGAATTTCCTGCCACCAAATGTAGATTTATGAGTTTTAAAGATGTGGACAATAAATGGTTCAGCCAAGAAGAAAAATGAACCTTCTGAAATGGTGAAGACAAGATGGGAAATTCATTAAACCCACAAGGAGTTGCTGAATAGAATTGGGGAGAAAATAAATTGTGCTATAACTAGTCAAAAGAGGGGATTGATTCATAGGAAATAGAATGAGGCATCAAGTGATTGCCAGTTTAATTCATCGTGAGGGGGTGGGAAGCTGAAACTGAAGAGGGAGATCAAGAAATGTGTGTAGTAAATAGGTTCAAAAGGATGTAGGCTGCAGTAGTTACTCAGAATTGAAGAGAATTGTACAGAACAGAAGAGAGCAGTGCCTCTGGGCTGAAGAACACAACAACAACAACAACAACACGTCTATGGCAGTTTTCAGTGCCAGTTGAAAATGATGTAATGTAAAGGACAAAATTGGTACTGGACTGAATAAATTTCCTGTAGTAACTCACTGAAATGGCATATTCTGTAAGCTAGCAGAAAGCCCTTCAGAATGTCACAGAGCATCACACATGACAACAAACCATCTCGATACGAACTGCCGGATTCAGACAGAACTCTTTCAAGTATGACTGATGTGACAACATCCTTCTTCAGCCTGTGGCCTTACCCTGATCTATTTTTGATGACCTTATCATGAAGGGGATGTTAGGGACTAATCTACTTTTTTATGAGTCAGTGACATGAGCACAAACATTAATGGATCAGTTGTGAGTGATGAAGTGACGACCAAGTGTAGTTGTAGTTGTACTATAAATGTAAGATGTTATTTGAGAAGGGGGGCAGACTGTGTTGTATGCCCTTCAGTTAAATGTTAAAAATTATTATCAAATTGTTATTACGATGGTCAACTATTAATTTTTGGTGTAAGACCTGCTTTTATTCCCTAATTCTACAATGTGGCAACTATGAATAGGAGTATGAAGACTCTCAGCAAATTGTTACATAAACTGTGTGTCCATAAGAACAACTATACAATACACTTCAGACAGCTATTAAAAAGGCTAATAAATGTAGGCATATTAATACTGTATTGCTAAGGAAATGGAAGTTGTTGTTATGAAAGACAAACTGCGTCAATATACAATTTTCTGGTAGCCAGGAAAAGGTTACAAAATGTATTAGATAAAGAGTGTCAGTAAGTGCCTACATCAGTACAGATTTGGGGTGAAAAAAGTTTAAAGTTGTGCTCACCTGCTGTAACCCTCTGTCGGGCGCAGTCAGCCTCACAGGCCAGCAAAACACTTTTTTGATTCCCGTGCTTAACAGTGGTGGCCCAGCGGCCTGCTTCTCCGTTTACTCGCGTAACTTTGGGAACCTCACACAGTGCCGATCCGCAGGCTGCCATCGATTTCCACACGGATCACAGGGAACTCCTTGGGCCTCACAGGCTGTCTGCGCCCGATTACGTTATAGTTTTTAAGGTGAGATTTTTCAAGATATTTTTATTTTATTACTTCGTTTCAATCGAAATAAGTCTGTCCTCTGTGATTTTCACCGTTACCTTCGGAAAAAAAGAAGACTTTGACGACCCTGGCCCTTCTGACTGAGTGCGCCTGATCGAGTTCTAATTTCAGTTTTCCTTTCTTTTCCTACGTTATCACATCCATATTTTCTGCTGAAATGTCCAGAAAAGTATATTATGCCTCTAAGCCAATGATATTGTGGAAATAATGCTCCTCCTCGAGGATGAAACTGCTGAAGATCCAGCCGCACTCGAAGATTTAGTCTATGAGAGAGACACCCACTCCCAGGATGAGGTAGGAGAATGCAAGGAGGACTCAGCAACTGAACAGGAAGTTTAGGGAACAGCTCTGAAATATGAAGAAGAGAAGAAAATATGTGAGGAGTTTTTATTTTGGAAACGATAAGACGACGAAGTAGTCTAAGTAGATACCTTTTACTGTTCATAGTGTGAAGAGTCACATGATAATTACTCAACATCCAGCGTAAAAGATATTGCTACAAATGATGCCACCAATTGCAAAACCTTGTGTCATCAACATCTAACTGGACAATTTAGCCTGTGTATGCTATGAATATATGTGGAATGTCGATTCGGCTGCAAACTCGACTGAAAAAATTTTTACCCCACAAGGAACGGGAAAGTTCTCCCACATTACCTCCCAAATGGCTAAAACGTTGACCATTTGTGGCTGAAACAAGAGTTAGGAGGATGAAGAATCACGAATGTTCAGCTTGTCATCAACCAATCTGCTTGGGCGATGTATATGTTCTGTGCCATACCTGTGTTTCAGCTGTTGATTTGGGAGCTATAGCATCGATTTTTTGGCTGCAAATGTGGCGAGAAAAGATGATTCCATATCAGAATAGACTGCCTAATGTCCTTTAAAAATAAATTCATTACTTTTATGGATGTCTGTTCGACCAATTTTTAATGCTCTTTGTGGGAAATTGGTAATTTTGGTCACTTCAGTGTAAGGTGTATTGTGTTCAATAAATCCATTATTATGCTTCAAGTTTGCTGTAATTCCTTCCTTCAGATCCTCTTCAAGACTAGCCAACGCGCATTTTGAATTTGATTTAACATGGCGGAGCTAGTCCACAAAATACGTGGGTGGCCTCTCAGGCCGGGTGCGCCTGATTTTGTTTCATCTGGAGGTGCGCCCGATGGAGGGTTAAAGAGCATGGTTACCCAAGTTTTTGGAGGCGTTAGAAAAGGAGGCAAGAATGTAATGAAAAGGGGTTGTATTTAAAAGTAACACATTTTAAATTAATATTTAGGTAAAACAGCCATACGTGATTTATGAAGTCACCTTACAGTATCGTAACTGCCCTGGTTGAAACACCTTAAGTTGTTAAAAGTATCTCTCATCACATGTTACCAACACAATGTGCACATGTTACCGTCAAGGCAAGTTAGTTTAAGGTGATGTTGCTAATAACTGCATTTTTCTCCTGGTCGTGTTGCTTAGCCAAACTGTTTAGAAAATCAAACAGTGTCCATCTTGCAGCTGCTATTGATTAGAATGTTTGCTTCATAGGCCGTGTCTTTACATTGTAGCTAACTTATTTTTGCAAATAAATAAAGAAATAACGCATATCCATTCCTAACATGGGTGAAGAGCCATTGTAAGGAGGGAGGCTACATTAATTGGAGAAACATTACAATAATTTTGTGTGTATTTGCACTGATGACCTCAGACAAGTGCGAAGATTTTGAAACCGAGACACTCACTTTCCTCTAATGCTTGTATTCACTGCGTACACCTACAGGTCAGAATCTCCACATTTAATGCAGAGAATTCAAGATAGGAAACAACAGGTGTAGTGGTGACCAGAAAAGATTTGAATTAATCCAAGTATGTGGCACACGTTTGCTACATTGGTAATGCTCTTTTACGGGTGTACACTGCTATATAAAAATAATACCATTTCCTTCCATTATTTAAAGTAAACAGCTCCCCACAGACACCCAATTCGTGAAGAACTGACAACTGTTTACAGAAACAGATTTTATATATATGTATATAAATAAGACATTTATACATACATATATTTATATTTGTGCCCTAAGCTCATTTATCTTACATGTTAAATATATTCAGATACAGAAAAGAATATTGCAACACGATCAGTGTTAACCTACGACTAGCAAAGGCGTCGTGTGTCTATAAAAAAGTCTTAAATTATTTATATGTTATGATGTACTCTAGGCCTGAAGTGGAGGGGTTTTATCCTTGCAGTTAAGGAGGAAACTGTAGCCCTTATCTTAAAGAAGAAAGGTAACTTTGGTGTGAGCAATACGTCGATGCCGTAGAGCACAGTCTCATTTGTAAAACATCACTTCCACTTCTAAATTGTAGTCGTGGAGCCCTTCTGTAATTGAAAACTGTAGCACAACAAGAGAGGTCATACAGTTCCTTTATACTCCGGAGGCAACGAGGAGCTACTTAATTGATTCTCATTTACCTAAAGGATAATATGAAACCTCATCACTACTTCTGAAGTCATACATTCACTGCCTACAGGTATAACAAGGTAAGAACCTGTGCTTGCAGAAACATTGCAAAAGTTTTCCTGTTGTTTTATGCCAAAACTTGACTATCCACTTTGTCAACTTTTCTCTGTTCTTTCCAATTCACCTGAAGAGTCATTACCAGTGGCGGTGATGAGAAATATTCACAGAAATGATGGTAATGATAGACTGCAATATGAAAACACCAGAATTTACCAAGTAATCACTCTTTCAAGCACAGTAATCAACAAGAAGAAATATTAGCAGCCAAAATGTAACTGTTACATTGTTGCTTGTGACTTGAAAGTATATGATATGTTCCCTGATATTCCATTCACTGTAAATAATGTTTTGAATTGAATGTACCTGTAGACACAGCTTGTACCATACCTATGCTGAACAAACCGTAGCTCACTCACTGCTCAATGGTAAAGACTCGTCATGCACAATATGCAGAGAAAATAGTCCTTGACAGATTTTTGGACAAGTGAATCGCCAAAACATTAACTATCACTTTTTCCATTCAACAAGTTCCTTCTACAAAACACATTGTAAACAACAAAAATGCTCCTAAACAGTCCATACCACATAAACCTGAATAGTTTATTGTGTAACAACACACCATCTGCTATCAGATTTTCTGGCAAGCATTTACGGAAGTTTATCCTCCTTGCTGGCAGCTCTCCTATTAACCGTTAGCTCCCATTACATTATATACAAAGTAAACTGGTATCATGATATAGTTTGAGACTGTGTGAGTAAGAATTAGTCACATAACAAAAAGCCAGAAATGCACAGTGAGCGTGCAGAAAATGGTTTTTGGGATGAAGAATTTTTTCGGTGCAGGATCACGATGTACTTAGTATAGGTAAACTGTGTGTTCAGAATCAACTAATTATGCATCTGAGCTCTTCCACGTGGAAATTGCAAACGCCTGTGGCAGATCCACCTGGCAGGAAGGCAAAAATGTTCGGGCAACTGCAGGTTTGCCCGTCCTGGTTTTCAGAACACACGCATCACGCAATCTGGCGTCTGCAGCCGTGTCGCAACTCTTCGTCTGCTCCCTCTTATTTGAATTAGCCAAAATATTTCTTCCAACGTACCTGCAAGAAAGAACAAAATCACATTCATTAATACATCCTAAAGCAGACTATAGAATTGAGCAGATCACAATTTCTTTTATTTTCCTAGTACCGGTTTTGGTCACTTATTATTATTAATGATATATATGAAGCATTGAATCAAAATTTGTGATGTGACCGAGAATTGAACCCGGACCTCCATGCTTACTGGGCAGACGTCTTACCGTAAACATGGAGGTCCGGGTTCAATTCCCGGTCGCATCACAAATTTTAATTCAATGCTTCATATTTATCATTAATATCTTTGACATATTTGAGACAAAAATCCGTCTTGGGGATCATATATTTGTATTTATATCACCTTAAACAAGAATGTTCCAATATGTCCATTGCCAAGGTGCTATTCCGCTGCACGGAGAGCCTTGGCAGTAGTGGCAATGTTCTAGGAAACACAGAAGCTGAATCAAAGTTTGTGATGTGAAGGGCACCGTGCTTACACTATTCCGAGGCGCCTTAATCGCTAGTGATGCGGTGGTCTAGTGGTAAGATGTCTGCCTAGTAAGCAAGGAGGTCCATGTTCGATTCCCGGTTGTATAACAAATTTTAATTCAAAGCTTCACATTTACAATTAATGTCTTTCACATATCTGAAATGAAAATCCGTCTCAGGGATCATATATTTGTATTTACATTGATATTATTATTATTATTATTATGTAGTATACTGCTTAGTGGCAAGTCCGTGTCTTTGTACAGAGATTTTATGATGTCAATGTTCCCTGTCTTCAGCTTCTTCCTTTAATCTGATGTAGCTTCCTCCATCTTCCAGATCATCCAGGTGTTGAATTCATCTCCTTCCTCATCGTGCAGTTCCGTTGATCGTCCCTTCGATAATGTCGCGTATGAGTATGTGTCTGATCCAGTTGACCTACCTCTGATGAAATGTACATAATATACTTTCTTCTCTCCTACTCTTCTCAGTACATCGTCATTTGTCACCCTATCCACTTGATCTTCTATATTCTCTCCCAGCACCACATTTCAAAACTTTCCAAGTATTTTTTCTCAAAGTCCTTGTCTCGGCTCGATACAGAACAGTGCTCCAAATGTAATTCTTTCTTAATGCCAATCTCATCTTGCTGGTCAACAGAGCCCTCTTCTTAATTTCATTTGTGCATTGGGCATCATTTATCAGGAAGCTACCTTAGTGCTTAAACTGCTTCACATTCTCCAGTTCTCGATTATCAACTGTTACCTTCAAGGGTTTCTTCCGTTTTGATATCCGCATCACTTTTGATTTCTCAATGGTTTAGCATACCATATTTGCTACCAGTTTCCACCCGCCGTTTCATCATATGTAGCAGTTGTCTTGATTTCTGGTGAGCACAAACAGGTCGTCTGCATACTTGATAGAGTTGATGAGGTGGCCTCCTATCCTGAAGTTTCCACGCCCTTGCAACGCTTCTCTCGCCAGCCTTTCACCATACAGATTGAAGAGACTTGGAGATAAGACAACATCCTCGTCTGACTCCCCTTCCTATTTCCACAGTTGTTTCTCCATAGTTAAATCGCAACTTTACCCTTTGTCCCAGGTACAAGTTCGGAATTAGTCTCCAATCTACATCTACAAGGGGTACTCTGCAAATCACATTTAAGTGCCTGGCAGAGGGTTCATCGAACCACCGTTATACTATTTATCTCCCATTCCATTCTCAAATAGCACGCGGGAAGAAAGAACACCTGATTCCCTCCATTTGAGCTCTAATTTTTCGTATTTATATCTGGTGATCATTTCTACCTATGTAAGTAAGAGTCAACAATATATTTTCGCATTTGGAGGAGAATGTTGGCGATTGGAGTTTCGTAAGTAGCCCACGCCGCAGCGATAAGCGCCGTTGTTGTTATGATTCCCTTCCCAGATCCTGTATCACTTCCGTAACGCTGTCTCCTCTGAATCGTGACAGTACGAAACGAGCTGCCCTTCTTTGGACTCTCTCGATGTCCTCCGTCAAACCCACCTGATAAGAATCCCACACTTATTCAAGAATCAACAAAACGTCAGTTTGCTTCGACGAATGGAAATCAAGATTCGGCGCTAGCAGCTGGAAAACAGAGATATACACAACAAAAATCAAATAGCAATCATGGTACTAAAAATATGAAAGCTATAAAATGCTATAAATGTCAGACAATTGGGCATAAGGCGAATGAGTGTAAAACTTGGAAGAAATCAAATATTTCAAAAAGTTCTGCAAACTCTGTGAAATCAGAAGACGAAAATGTTTTGATGGCCCTTACTACATCTTCGTTGTATAGTGACAGTTGGTATGTTGATTCAGGATGTACAAGGCACATGATGAATAAAGAAGACTGGCTTAATAATTTCGAATCGATCACAGTTACAAATGTTACAGTAGCAGATAACAGCAATCTTCAGGCGATTGCAGAAGGCAGTGTTCGTCTTGAGCTCGCTAGTGATGAAGCAAATAAATCAGTAACGATTAAAGATGTTGCATATGTTCCAGGCCTTGCACACAATTTACTGTCAGTGAATCAAACGACAAGCCATGTTTTTTTTTTTTTTTTTTTTATTGTATTTCCACACCAGCGATTACACCAGTAGGCTGTACATTGATGAGATGAAATTTAAAATACATGACAGGCGAAAAATCAACGGAGGAACAATGACACATACATGGCGACAATTGGAGGTACAAACAGTTGACAGGTGAACAAAAACCGGATGTAGTCAGTTAAAAACGAGGAGCCACGGTGACTTAAAAAGCACATATTGGACGACAAGAACACAGGACGGCGAGTACACGGAGACACTAAGTAAAATACACGGTGCGACCCTTGTCTGGTTGCGGTGGACGCAGTTAAAAAAAAACACACACACTTCACTGTAGCACAATACACAACACTTGACGTAGCACTTGTAAAACTGTCGGTCCAGGACCCCGATAAAAAGGGGGCGGAGCAAAGGGTGGGGGAGAGGGAAAAAAAAAGAAAAAAAAACGGCGGTGAAGAAAAGGGGGGGGCGGCAGGGAAGAGCCGTAGGGACTCCAGGGCAGGGAGGGGGGTAGCCAAGCGGGGGAGCGGAAGGGGAGGGAGGAGAGGGGGCACTTTATCTATGGGTGGGGAATCAGAGCTGGTAGGACGGGTAGATGTCGGAACGGAGGACGTCATCAGGAAGGGGGAGGCGGCGGAAATTACCCTGGGAGAGGACATGGAGGGTGTGGAGATGAAGGGAAGGGGGTATAACGCGGTAGAGGCGTGGCAGAGGCCCAGGGTTGGTAAGGATGTGGTGGACCAGGGGGTTGTGGGAGTCAATTTTACGGGTGGTATAGAGGATACGGATACGCTGGAGATATTCGAGGAGGTGGGGAAACGGGATCAGGTCATACAGGATCCGCGTGGGGGACGGGAGCCGGATGCGGTAGGCGAGGCGGAGGGCGTGGCGCTCGAGGACTTGGAGGGTTTTATAGTAGGATGTGGGAGCGGAGATCCAGGCAGGATGGAAGCTGCAAAGGACATGACGCATGAGGGACCGGTAGGTGTAGAGAATGGTGGAGGGGCTGAGACCCCACGTCCGGCTGGTGAGGAGTTTGAGGAGGTTAAGGCGGGAGAGGGCTTTCTGTCGGACAGTGCGGAGGTGGGGGGTCCAGGAGAGGGTACGGTCGAGGGTTAGACCAAGGTACTTCAGGGTGGGGGTGTGGCGGATAGGGCGGTTGTGGAGGGTGAGGTAGAAATCATGGAGACGGAAGGAGCGGGTGGTACGACCTATGATAATTGCCTGGGATTTGTCAGGATTGACGGAGAGGAGCCACCGGTTGCACCATGAGGCGAACTCGGTGAGGTGGGACTGGAGCAAAAACTGGGAGCGGGCAAGGGAGGGGGCAAGGGCTAGGAAGGAGGTGTCGTCAGCATATTGGAGAAGGTAAACGGGAGGCTCGGGTTGGGGCATGTCGGCGGAGTAGATGAGATAAAGGAGAGGAGAGAGGACGGAGCCTTGGGGCACCCCGGCAGAGGGATAGAACAAACGGGAGTCGGAGTTGCAGACAGTGACATAGGAGGGGCGGCGGGTGAGAAAGGAAGCAATGAGGCGGACGTAATTAATAGGAAGGGCGTAGAACTGGAGCTTGAAGAGGAGACCGGAATGCCATACACGGTCGTAGGCTTTTTGGATATCAAGGGAGACAAAAATTGCGGAGCAACGGGAGTTGAGTTGGACAGAAAGGAGATGAGTAAGGCGAAGGAGCTGGTCATCGGCAGAGAAGAAGGGTCGGAAGACACATTGGGAAAGGGGGAGAAACTGGTGGCGATGGAGGTGCTGATGGATACGACGGGAGAGGATGGTTTCCAGGACCTTGCTGAACACGGAGGTAAGACTGATGGGACGGTAGGATGAGGTCTGGGATGGGGGCTTATCAGGTTTTAGGAACATGAGAATACGGGAGGTCTTCCACAGGTCGGGGTAAAAGCCGGTGAAAAGGATGACATTATATAAGGTAGCAAGAGCTTCGTGGAAGGAGGGGGGGCAGGCCCGGAGGTGACGGTAGGTCAGCCGGTCGTGACCAGGGGCGGTGTTGCGTTTAGTCCGAAGAGTGTCAATGATGTCACGGGCGGTAATGGGTGTGTTCAGTTCTGAGGGGGGAATGTGGTCCAAGTACTGGAAGCCGGGGGCGAGCGGAGGAGTGGAGGTATCGGTTCGCTCATGGACGTCCGGGAAGAGAGAATAGTCAAAGAGAGGATCATCAGGAATGGAGAAGACTTCGGAGAGGTAGGAGGCAAAGTGTTCTGCCTTACTGGCGTTGTCAGGAAAAGGACGGTCATCATGGAGAAGCGGGTAGTGGGGGGAGGAATGACCGCCAGTAAGGCGGCGGAAGGCATGCCAGTACTTGGAGGAGTTGACAGGGAGCGTGGAATTGAGGCGGGTGCATGTCTGGCGCCAGTCCCGGCGTTTTTTCGCGGACAAGAGGTTTCGGATGTGGCGTTGGATTTGCCGGTGGCGTCGGAGTGTGTCCCGGTCACGGGTCCGGAGGAAGGAGCGGTAGAGACGACGGGATTCGCGAAGAAGAAGGACGGCCTGCGGAGGAAGGGTAGGACGGTGAGGATAAATCGCCCGGGTGGGGATGTGGGCATGGACCGCGTCAGCAACGGTCTGCTGGAGGAAGGAGGAGGCGACAAGCCATGGTTTGTGTGTGTTATTTAATGACGTACACTCGTACAGTGCGGGATATATAACAAGAAAGATGTACTCGTCTCTGGAACACCTGTAGCGACTGCAACTCAGGTAGGTGGCATGTATCGATTGAATGAAATTCGACATTGTGCAAATGCTGTAAACACTGATAATTATGATTTGTGGCACCGAAGATTGGGACATCTGAATCGTGTAAGCATGCGTTTACTAAAGGAAAAAAAATGGCTGATTGACTTAATTGGATTAACATAAATTTAGATCCATGTATCTCTTGCATTAAAGGCAAACAATCTCGCCAATCTTTTCCAAAAACATCAAGTAGGAGAGCTGAAGGTCTGCTTGATATTGTATATTCTAATGTATGTGGACCCATGAGTATGGCTTCGTGGGGAGGAGCACGTTATCTTCTCACGTTTACAGATGATATGTCACGAAAGTCATTTGGTTATATGTTAAAATCAACAAAACAAGTTTATGATATTTTTATTAAATTCAAAGCACGAGTTGAAAATGAAACTGGTCGAAAGATTCGAATACTTCGCACGGACAATGGAAAGGAATATATAAATGAGTGTATGAAGACATTCTTAAAAGCAAATGGTATTCGACATGAAGCAACAGTTCCTTATACACCGCAACAATATGGTGTTGCTGAGCGTCTGAATCGGACAATCATTGAGAAGGCAAGATCGATGTTGACAGATTCAGGACTACGCAAAGAATATTGGGCTGATGCTGTTAATACTGCGATTTATCTGAAAAATCGATCTCCTACGAAAGCTGTCAAGAATGTTACTCCTGAAGAATTGTGGAGTGGTCGTCGAATAAATCTCAGTCACTTGCGAATCCTTGGGTGTCGAGCATTTGTCCATGTTTCAAAAGAAAAGCGAACAAAATTAGAAGATAAGTCGAAGGAACTTATTTTTGTTGGATATTGCGAAGACAGTAAAGCATACCGCCTAATTGACCCAAATTCACCAACAAAAATTGTGAAAACTCGTGATGTGCAGTTTATTGATGTCAAAGTATATGATTTATCTATTCAATGTTTTATATATATGTACTATTATTTGTGTGTGTGTGTTCTTACTCTTTGAAGGTGACAATTGAAGATTCCATGAACTATTTTAATTAGATGTGCAGTTGTTCAGTTGTCTTGGTGATTGCTAGAAGTATCTTAATTATCGTTCTTTAGCGGAATTTTAATAAATGTTTATTTTCTTCAAGAAAATTGCATTTGATGTTTAATCAACATGGTAGCAGATGTGCGTGGTTGTTGATAATTACGTTTTTATGAAGAACGATAGTTTTGGTCGAGTTTAAGATACTAAAAGTGAAGAAAGACGAAACCATGGCCGAAGAAAGACAACAAATTGAGAAACTCACAGGTGAAGAAAATTGGGCGACTTGGAGAATCGTAATGGAACTATTTTGGAATGTGACGAAATCTTTGACGTCGTAAATGGCGCGCTGCTTAAACCAGAAGAAGGCGGACAAAATTATGAATCTGATATTAAGAAATGGACGAAGGCAAATGCAAAAGCAAGGAAACGGCTAATTTTGTCGCTTGATACTAAGCCTTTACTTCGTGTTGGTGAATGTAAGACTGCTGAAGAGATTTGGGATAAGCCACACAAGATTTACGATGTTCACTCAGCCGAAAATATTGATCTGCTTCGACATAAATTTCACAACATTGTGTGGGAAGCATCTGGTGGTATACAAGCCCATTTAGCGAAATTTGATGAAATAAAAACTCAACTTGCTTTGCTAGACAAGCCGATCGACGATGGTGATCTTTGTGCGCGATTTTTGCAAACTTTGCCGAAAGAATTTGACTACATATATATATAACATGGCACGATTTACCTGCTGAAGAGAAGACGTGGAATAAACTGCAAAAACGGTGTTTAAATTATGGGTAAAGGTTTTATATACGTAGGCATAATTTCTCAGTACTTAATTACGACATGCCTTACCTTAAAATACGCGTTTTGCAAATGTCTTTTAAGCGGCGTAACATTTAGGCTGCCAGCTTTTGTAATATTGAAGTAAGAATAAAAAATCCACCAAATACGGCACATTTGCTTCCGATCGTCTGAATTGGAGGCTGCGCAACGCGATGTTCATTTGTTGTAGACAACGTGATTATGTTGCTAGCGAATCACAGCTCAAAGAAGAGTATCGTCGTCGGCCAATGGTAACCAAACCTCACCGCCGCGCAACATGCGAATAAGAATTTTTGACGTTGGAAATTAAATATGCGGTAATGTTTTTATATACGAAACCGCACAATGGTTACAGGATGTGAAAATTAACGTCTTAACATGAATTTTCAATTATTTCATTTTCGAAATCCCTTGATTACACTTTCAGACAGACGATAAAATAAATAAAACAAGCTATACCTGCTCTATGGTTGACAGGTTCTTGTATGTACCCTTGTCCGGTCAGTAACAGTAATTGGCCTCGTAAAATGAAGATTTAGAGTAACTTTATCCTCTCAACTACAAAGTACTGTAGCACGTTTTACTTATTTTATATGTACGAAACAGTCGTCAACTAATTTCAAATCATTTTCCGAGGCCATTGTTGCAGAAAAATTCGATTTTATTTTGATTTATGCTTTTTACGCGGTTTTCGGCCTCAGGGCAAATAAAAACCGATTCTTCTATCAGATGTGATATCACCTTGCTGTGGTGAATGGGCTTATGTAACTAACAGTATCACACCTACACACTCATGCCCACTGAGTCGTACAGTTTGTTTAACGTCTGTGTCATACATTAGACCTTGTTGTATGATTCCTTTATCATTTGTAGTCGACCACTATTAAATTATGATGCTTACATCGCCACCTATTGATCAATGTTCACACTATATTCATTTCTTCTGCCTTGCATTTCCCCCCATCTCCAACAATATTCCATTACAAATTGACGTCATTCTGACCAGGTTCGACACCTGGTCAGCCGTCGTATTTTTTTCAGTTTGCGTTTTAATCCATCCTTCACCTCTCAACGATTTGAGGAGGCGCCAGAAACGACATGTGGTTTGGATTCCACATTAAGCCTTTTCCCAGTTGGATAACTGGGGTAGGCCAGGGACACGGAAGTCGCAGAAGTTACATCTAATTGAAAGACTTGCATCAGGCCAATGAGCCACACAATATTATTATTATTATTATTATATACAGCGTTTTGAAAGCTTAATTATAATCATCTGGTACATAATTATCTGCTACAAGGTGAGATAAATTTATACAATATGAATAATTGTAGCGAACGTTCTGAAATATTAATAATCAATGTAATTGTATTTTTAGATGAGAAATCCGAATTTGCACTAAAAATTGAGGGTAACTATTTAAGATTTCAAAGTTTCCCTCCTCTTCCCTCAGGAGGTTTGAATTTGATGTCAGGTAGATGTCCACCTTGTGGATATGAATTTTGTGTACAATGCTTAGTTTAAGGCTTATTTCGATTTGTCAGATTAAATGGGGCACCCCTGTATATCTAACGCTGTGGCATCTATTTTGCAACAATAGGCGGGAAATAAACCTTCCCTTGCCACATGGCAACGAGCAATAATGGGCAGTGCCACGAGCTAACGTGTGACGTTCACTAGCATCAGTCGGCTTAACCTACTAGTCCTGGTAGGAGCTGATCCTCTGTCTGCTCGTGTACCAGATACATTGTAGTAAGAGCTGAGATCAGCAGGCTGACCATCTGCTGGGGCAATAACAGCTCCAGCACACGAGATTCGTCTGCCCCACCATAGGCGGATGACTAGGAAAGGACGGCAACACTTTCCACCCTCAACCGATGCCACAGAAAGGCGGAGCCATTGCCTTATAGCGGAGATGGCTGTGCTGCTGCTTCCGAGACTCACCAAATCAGGAACAAAGGTACGGCCGATTCAAACTCATTAATACCCTAGAAACTCATCGTGCTCATCTTTATGGTGAGCTTAAAGCATTAAATTATGTGTTGCGCTATAAAGCATGCAGAATGGCAGTGCCCGTGGCAACAAAAGGTAACCTTTTTCTAGCAATTCTGGACAACTGAGGATACCAAATCGCCCTGAAAATGGCTCATTTATTGGGATCTTTAATGCGACGTAGCACCAGGGAGGCATTTGGTAGCATCCGTGTACATCGAAGGAAACGGCATTTCCATCGATATATATAGAATGTTCGATATAGTGTTTCAGAACTGGAGATTAGGGCGCAACGCGCCATCACGTCCTAGAGAAAAGCTTCTTGTTTAACCTATACCTAACCTAACTTTGACTTTAAAAAAGTGATCTGTAGCATAGCCTTAAGAAGATTAGGTATTATCGGGGGTAAAGGTTTCATATACGTAGGCATAATTTCTCAGTACTTAATTACGACATGCCTTACCTTAAAATACGCGTTTTGCAAATGTCTTTTAAGCGGCGTAACATTTAGGCTGCCAGCTTTTGTAATATTGAAGTAAGAATTGAAGTTGAAATCGAGAAACAGCATGTTCCACAACTGCTCAATGTGTTTCCAGGGTCACATACAGAATGTATTGCACAACATGTGCCTTCAATGCAGTTATGTTCGAAGTTGTAACACGGAACACGACATTATGGCGACTAATCATCGTTTACTGTACGTCGTCGTCGTGTTTATAAAGAGGATTCGCGCGCCGCCACAGATGTTGTTGCCGCAGCAAGACTGTTTATTCTTTGTTTTTGCGAGTCTCCTGTTTTTATTGTTTAGTACATAGTTACGACTTTAATCTTCTGTTTGAAACATTGTGTTTTTGATGTGACGATTATACTTTAACGTAAAACGTCTCTCATTTGTGTTTAATGTATTATATCTACAGTCACAGATCTACTAAATAAATTATTTCAAAAATGGTTTCTGCAGAGAATAATTCCGCGTTCTAGTGGCTTGAAAGATACACGCTAATAAAACGTCGGACAGTTCTGCTTCAGCTGCCTCGACAATTGGTGACCCCGACGTCATACAAGCCTGCAGAAAACGCGAGAAGATACTAGCAAGATGTCGGAGGAAGAACCTAGAGTTTCAAGAATAGCCGTGCGCTTGCCGCCGTTCTGGCCAAATAATCCTGTGTTATGGTTTGCCCAAGTAGAGGCAAGTTTCCATTGTGCAGGAATTACCGCCGACTCGACGATGTTTTCTTTGGTCGTGAGCCAATTAGATCAACAATATGCCGCGGAAATTCAAGACATTATAACCGCGCCGCCGACAACAGATGCATACAAGAAGCTGAAAACAGAGCTGATTCGAAGAGTAGCCGCTTCACAGGAGGAACGCATACGGCAAGTGCTCACACAAGAAGATGTTGATGATTGCAAACCTTCTCAGTATCTAAGGCATTTGCGAAGCAAGGTAGACGTCGGTATGGTTCCTGACAACTTGTTACGCACAATTTGGAGCAACCGCCTGCCGCCACAAGTTAAGGCAATTATAGCGTCTCAAACAGAGATGTCTCTTGACGCTGTAGCGGAACTCGCAGATCGTATACAAGAGGCAGTCACACCAGTGCGTATCTGCGCCGTGGCAGAAGCCGGCAGCAGTACGGCGGCAACGTCGGGAGTTGTGCGTAACGACTATGATTCATTAGCAGCGAAGGTAGACGTTCTTTGTAACCAGCTCAGTGAACTGATGTCTCGACAAAGTGTCAACAAAGGTAGAAACTGTTATCGACGCAGGTCCAGAAGTAGATCTTCGAAAGGCACTTCGTCTCCTGATGCAGAACATTCGATGTGCTGGTATCACTGTAAATTTGGGGAACAGGCACATAAATGTACTAGTCCTTGCTCGTTCCCAAATGCCAGCGGCGGTCGACCTTAGGCGCAGCAGACTGCCGAACAGGATCACAGCACCTGTTTATCAGCGACAGGAAGTCTGGAATGAAATTTCTGATAGACACAGGTTCTGATTTGAGTATATTACCACGAACTGCAATATATATCGCTGCCGTCCACCGACTGCATTCTGTTTATCGGCCGCTAATAATTCAACGATACGCTGAGCCAATCATCGGTGCGGATTTCTTGGCATATAATAATAATAATAATAATTTATTTGTCTGTAGATCATATTTACAATGATATTAGAGAAGTAATGTTGTTAATTTTATATAACATGAGAAAGAAAGAAAATTTTACAAATTTATCATTTATAAATATAACATGTGGTATTTAAGTATTAGAAATTTAGTGAAAAGACACAGTCCACTTCTCTGTTTCCAGCACTACATCAGTTCACCTTTAAATTACAAATTTTCTATCAAATACTCCTTCACCTTATACCAGCATCAGAGATGAGATGTTCCTTTAATTTTCTTTTGAAGGCACTACGTTCCTTTATGCATCTGATGCTAAGAGGCAGTTTGTTGAAGAATCTGCATCCTGCGTTTATAGGATCCCTATCTGTCATGTTTAGCCTTTTGCTGAAAAAATGGTATTGTTCTTTAGTTCTTGTATTGTGGTTATGAATATCACTGTTTAGTGGAGCTGTACAGTTTACCATAAGGAAAGCTATTGTCTCATATATATATATATATATATATATATATATATATATATATATATATATATATATATATATATATATACAGACTTGGTACAGTTAGTATCTTAAATTCTTTAAATTTGTTTTTGCATGATTCCCTTGGTGATAGTTTGGCTAGGCATCTGATGGCTTTCTTTTGAAGTTTTAAAAGTCTCTGTATGTGTACACCAGCTGCTCCTCCCCATAGTGGTATACCATATGATAAGTGTGGGAAGATAAGTCCATAATACATTTTTAACAGGGTTTCTGTGTCCACTGTATAGCACATTTTTCTCATTAAGAATATATTTGTGCTTATTTTCGAACAAATCTTATCAATGTGATTTTCCCATGACAGATGCTTGTCCACCTCTATTCCCAGAAATCTATTACAGTCCACTTCTGCTATGTCTGCACTGCCAATCTTCAGTGTAAAAACCTCTGAGCTTTTTGTTATCTTTGTTTCAAATTTTGTACATTTTGTTTTCTTTCTTTTGATCAGTAGATTATTTTCTGTAAAATATCTTTCTGCCATTTGAAAGTTTTCAGTGGCTCTCTTTTCCAAATCTTTCACTGTGTCACCACATACTAACAAAGTTGTGTCGTCAGCATACATTATTACTTTTTCATTTATTTCAGTGGGCATATCATTTATGTACAGTATGAAGAGCAGAGGTCCCAATATCGAACCCTGAGCTACCCCATACTTTACCTGCTGGAATTCAGAATAGACTTTTTCTTCTTTGTTCCTACATTTATGTTTTAATTCCACACACTGTTGTCTGTTTTCAGCAAATGTTTTTATAATGTCTGCAGCATTTCCTCTTATGCCATAACAGTTTAGTTTTTTTAGAAGAGATTTGTGGCAGGTACAATCAAAGGCTTTGGAAAGGTCTAAGTATATACCAGACACTTTCCTTCGTTGTTCCAGGGCCTGTGTTATGTATGTTATGAAATTTGCCACTGCTGTCTTAGTTGATCTCCCCTTTCTGAACCCATATTGAGCTTCATTTAAGATGATATGTTTGTCTATGAAATTTACAATTCTATCATTAATCACTCTTTCTACTATTTTAGACAGAACAGTTGTGATCGTGATTCGTCTATAGTTTCCAGGATCTTCTTTATCACCTCCTTTAAAAACTGGCACTACCTTGCTCCTTTTTAAACAGTTCGGAAAAACTCCTTCCTTCATTGTTAGATTTATCAGGAATGTCAAAGGTGTTGCAAGATATTTAGCACAATGTTGTACTATTTTTGCTGATATGCCATCTAGACCCTCTGTATTTTTATTTTTTAGTGCACTAATTATTTTTGAAACCTCCAATTCATTTGTAGGGAGTAGGTATAGACTCTCAGCCACCCATTTAGGACTTTTGATGCTCTATGTTACTGGGGTTTTCTGATTTAGTAGTTTCTCCACTATAGCTACATAGTGCTGATTTAAGCTATTTGCCACTTGTAGTGGGTCTGTCACTTTAACCCCCTCCATTTCCAGTATTATATTTGTATCCTTTGAGGACTGTGACTCTTTTCTATTATCATTTATTAAGTTCCAGACGGTTTTAGAAATATTTGTAGAAGTTTTTATTTCTTGTTTATATTGGCTAGCCTTTGCTTCTCTTATCATCCTCGTGTACAGTTTCTTCTTGCTCCTGTAAGCCTCTTGACTGGCCTGTTCTTTATCTTTCAGGTAATCTTCATATAATTTAATCAATTCCTCTCTTGCTTTTTTAATTTCCTTGGTGATCCATTTTTTGTTTTGCTTGGCACTTACAGTTTTACATATTACAGGACAAGCCACATTTATGTGGTGTCTTAGTATATCACAGAAAGATTCCCAGCTCTTTTCTACACTGTGCTCGTTATACACATCATCCCATTTTTCTGCTTTTACTAAAATTTCTAGGCTATTTAAATTTGCAATATCTGTTTGTCTATATTTTATCATTTTCTTGTCTTCAGCTTTTGCATAATCTTTCAGTTCAATTGTTTGTCCGGAATGGTCTGCAATAACAGTATTTATAACCTGAACTTTTTGTCTTTCAGTAGGTATATTTGTAAGGATATGATCTATTAATGTGCTTGATGTTTCTGTACATCTTGTTGGGCTTTTTACATGCAACTGGAGATTGTATGACCCCAGTATGTCTTGAAAACGTCTTGTGCATTCATTGTTAGCATATCTATATTTAAGTCACCTGCTAATATTACAAAACTATATTTCTTCATGACTTTCTGAAGTAGTACCTCTAATTCCAGTAAAAAGTTTTCAATGCTAGAGCTTGGTGATCGGTATATTCCTATTATAAGGCATTTTTCCCCATGAACTTTACTTGTACTGCTGCTGCTTCAAAGTAGAAATCTGTGCAATTTGGGATATGTCGAGGGGTGTAGTCCCCAACTTTGCTGTCAACAAAAATTGCTACTCCCCCACTTTTATGTTCATTTCTGCAATAGTATGCTACATTTTTGTATCCCTCTAGATTGAAAACCTTTAATTCACTATCTTTTAAACCATGTTCTGTCATTATGAAAATATTAGGTACTTCAACAGCTAGTAAAACTTCTAACTCTTCTGATTTTTTAGATGCATATTGAATGTTTTGATGCATTATTTTTAAATTGGAGTTTTTTGAAACTGCTGTACTATTTATTTTGCCACTTTCCCTACCTTGATTGGAATCAGCCTCTTGTACTAGCTGACCTTGTTGTAGATTCTTCTGATTGCAGTCATTTAGATGTTCCCCTATTATCTGTTGCTGTTCACTGCTTGGCCCCAGCAAAAATCCTGGCTTCTCAAAGGTGGCTGCCTTCTTCTAGTGTGACGACTGCTGCTACTGCTATGTGCTGTTGCTGTGTATGCCAGTAATTCAGGTTGGCTTGTTATTTGTTTTGGAGCTACTGCTACTGATGTTTGTTCTGCTACTGTTGCTGTTGTGAATGCTGATGATTACCGAATGTTGCCTGATGTAGCGAATTCCCGGCTCGTGGACAACGTGACTGGCCTAACTTCACCTGGTTTTCGCCGTAGCACCAACACACCCAGCGCCAAGCTCGTGCAAGCGGAAGACTGTAAGTACTCATCTCTATTATGTCAATTTCCGACCTTGACTAGGCCCCCTGGAGCCCCAAAACAAGTGCAACATAAGACTGTGCATTACATTAATACCACAGATGGCCCTCCAGTGTCATGTAGGCCCAGAAGGCTGGCACCAGATCGACTAGCAATAGCAAAGGCAGAGTTTGCCACAATGTTAAAGGAAGGCATTATTCGCCCCTCGAGTAGCCCATGGTCTTCAGCGCTTCGTCTCGTTCCTAAAAAGAGTGGAGCATGGCGCCCCTGCAGCGATTATAGAGCACTTAATGCAAGAACAATACCAGACCGTTATCCAGTTCCGCTGTTGCGAGATTATAACCATGCCTTACATGGTGCAACGATCTTTACGTGCTAGATTGTGCCAAAGCTTACACTCAAATACCAGTGGCGGAGAAAGATATACCTAAAACGGCAATTATCACGCCATTTGGCTTATTTGAAAGCATACATATGACGTTCGGTTTACGCAATGCAGCTCAGACTTGACAAAGGTTTATTGATTCAGTATTACAAGGACTACCTTTTTGTTTCTCTTACCTTGATGGTATCTTGATATTTTCGGCCACCGAAGAACAACATCAACAACATCTCGAATCAGTGTTTGAACGCTTGGAACAGTATGGCGTAGTTTTGAACATAGCCAAATGCATATTTGGGCAACCTGAAATCGATTTTCTCGGCCATCGTATTTCGGCTGCGGGCTCCCTTCCCTTACCGGATAAGGTTCAAGTTATCCTAGAAATACAGAAGCCAAATACCATCAAAGAGTTACGTAGGTTTCTCGGGATGCTGAATTTTTATCGTCAACATCTGCCACGAGCCGCAGAATTACAAGAACCCTTGACAACAGTGCTTTCCGGGCCCATGATTAAGAGAAATTCATTAGTACAGTGGACTGAAGCAATGAATTCTGCTTTTGAGGCCGCAAAACGTTGCTTGGCCGACGCTGCACTGTTGGCCCATCCTAAACTTGAGGCACCATTAGCGGTAGTAGTTGATGCAAGTTTAAAGGCTACAGGTGCCGTATTACAACAATGGACGAATGGCTCATGGCAACCACTAACGTTTTATTCGCATAAGCTGTCGCCTTCACAACAAAAGTGGAGTACTTACGACCGGGAACTTCTCGCTATATACAGGGCTATTAAATATTTCCGGCCTCAGATAGAAGCGAGGGATTTTGTTATCTACACGGATCATAAGCCACTGACGTATGCATTGCGACGCAATAGTAACAACTGTTCACCTAGGCAATACAATCATTTAGAGTTTATTGCACAGTTTACCACTAACATAGAGCACGTCTCTGGATTAGATAATGTGGTGGCCGACTGTCTCTCTCGAGTAAACAGTATCTCAAGCCCAATCGACTTCACTGCACTTGCTCAGGCACAACAATCTGACCAAGAGCTCCAGATATTGCTGAAGGATGACAACACAGCATTACAGATGCAGCTCGTTAGCATTCCCGGCACAGATGCTAAACTGTACTGTGATGTCTCGACTGGAAGACCAAGACCATTCCTTCCTACTCAATTTCGCAGACAAGCTTTCGACAATTGTCATGGTTTATCTCATCCCGGAATTCGCCCTACGTTCCGCCTCATATCAAAGCGTTTTGTCTGGCCAGGAATGGAAAAGAACTGCCGTGAGTGGACGCGTTCATGTGTTCCATGCCAATGCAGTAAAGTGTCTCGTCACGTACATGCTCCAGTGGGCAATTTTCCCGACGTCTCCTCACGTTTTGCACATGTGCATCTTGATGTAGTAGGTCCGTTAAGTCCATCAAATGGGCAACGTTACTTACTTACTATTATGGACTGTTTCACTAGATGGCCAGAGGCGGTACCGCTGCACAACATTACAGCAGAAACACTAGCCTTTGTGTCCACATGGCTGTCAAGATTTGGGTGCCCACTGCATATAACAACAGACCGAGGCAGGCAGTTTGAGTCAGACTTATTCGCCAAGCTTGCACAATTCTGTGGGTATGTTCATCACAAGACCACAAGTTACCATCCAGCAAGCAAAGGTTTAATTGAACGATGGCACCGATCGTTCAAGTCTGCTCTAATGTGCCATGACACAGCCTGGACAACCGCGCTACCAATCGTGTTACTGGGTCTACGAAATGCCTACAAACCTGACATAGACGCTTCCTCGGCAGAACTGGTTTTCGGCGAAGTGTTACGTCTTCCAGGTGAATTTGTTGACGTCAATTCCTTTCAGTCCATTGTGCAAGACCAACCTGATTTACTACGTCGCTTGCGCGAACGTATCGCATGTTTTCGCCCATAACAGGGTTCCAGACATGGCACTCCATACTGTTATATTCATCAAGACTTGGACAAATGTACACACGTGATGCTTCGCACAGACGGTGTGAAACCTGCTCTGCAAGCTCCATACACAGGTCCACATCGCGTGTTACAACGAGGTGAACGGACATTTGATATTGTCATAAATGGCAAGGCCACGACTGTCTCCATTGACCGCATCAAGCCGGCGTACATCTATCAGGACGCATCACCGGCTGAGGTTTCAAGAGAACAGCTCAAGTCGACAAAGTCAGCGCCTCAAACTCAGGTCACAATCGCCAGCTCAACAACAGCCCACCTCTGTTCCACAACCGGCACGCACAACCCGTTCCGGACGGCATGTACATTTTCCTGCACGTTTTAGAAGATAACGCTCCGCTTCCACCGCGGGGGCTGATGTGGCGACTAATCATCGTTTACTGTACGTCGTCGTCGTGTTTATAAAGAGGATTCGCGCGCCGCCACAGATGTTGTTGCCGCAGCAAGACTGTTTATTCTTTGTTTTTGCGAGTCTCCTGTTTTTATTGTTTAGTACATAGTTACGACTTTAATCTTCTGTTTGAAACATTGTGTTTTTGATGTGACGATTATACTTTAACGTAAAACGTCTCTCATTTGTGTTTAATGTATTATATCTACAGTCACAGATCTACTAAATAAATTATTTCAAAAATGGTTTCTGCAGAGAATAATTCCGCGTTCTAGTGGCTTGAAAGATACACGCTAATAAAACGTCGGACAGTTCTGCTTCAGCTGCCTCGACAACATCCTGCAGATAGCCCGAAGCCACATGGATTAATATCAGTAGATCAGGATAGCCAGGCTGTAGGGAAATGACGGCCGATTATCTTAGCATTTCCGAAATGGCGCTTCAGCAGCTGCTTAATTGGATTTTCAATGTGTGGAGGTGCGATATCTTACATAAAAATGATCCCACCAACAGATCAATGCTGTTGGAGAGCACAAAAAGACAGTCATAGTGCTTACGAGTGATGGTGCAGGTAATATGACCGGAAGCACTTGTCTCTTGGAAAAAATATGGCCCTATGATAAATGATAATACAAGGGGCGTTTGAAAAGTCCGTACAAAGTGCAACAGATAGCACCAGTGGGGCATATCAAGATCATATTTAGTTAGTAGCATCTTTGGATAGAATGCTCACCAAGTTTCAGCCATATTGGTCTTTTTGTTTGGCATTCGAGTGAATCAAGTAGAGTGATTGTCAAAGAATGGGCGAAAAAGAATTTTGTGTGGTGATTAAACATTACTTCATCAAAGGCAAACCTCCTCAGGAGACTAAAGATAAGCTTGATAAACATTATGCTGAATCTGCGCCTTCGATTAGAGCAGATTATAAGTGGTTTAAAAACTTTGGAGTGGCGATAAGGGTACAAGTAATGCTGAACGTTATGGACGCACTGTGGAGGTTACGATTCTACATCTACATACATACTCCGCAATTGACCGTAAGGTGCGTGGCGGAGGGTACACTGTACCACTACTAGGCATTTCCTTTCCTATTCCACTCCCAAATTGAACGAGGAAAAAAAGAATGCCTATATGCCTCCGTACGAACCCTAATTTCTCTTATCTTGTCTTTGTGATCTTTACGCGAAATGTAAGTAGGCGGCAGCAAGATCGTACTACACTCAGCTTCAAATTCCGGCCCTCTAAATTTACTCAACAGAAATTCACGAAAAGAACGTCGTCTTTCTTCCAGCGATCCCCAATTGAGTTGCCGGAGCATTTCCGTGACACTCGCGCATTGGTCGAACCTAACGGTAACACATCTAGCTGCTCGTCTCTGAACTGCCTCTATGTCTTCCTTTAAACTGATCTGCTGTGGGTCCCAAACACTTGAGCAATACTCAAGACGTGGTCGTACAAGCGTTTTATACGCGGTCTCCTTTACAGGTGAAGTGCATCTTCCCAAAATTCTCCCAATAAACTGAAGTTAGCTGTCTGCCCTACTCACAACTGTCCTTACATGCTCGTTCCATTTCATATCGCTCTGCAATGTTACGCCTAGATATTTGAACGATGCGACAGAATCCAGAATCTCACTACTAATGCTGTATTCGAACATTATGGGATTGTTTTTTCTACTCATGTGCATCACCTTACATTTTTCCACATTGAGAGCTAGTTGCCAATCTTCGCACCAACTAGAAATTTTGTCTAAGTCATCCTGTATGCTATTACAGTCAGTTACAGACGACACCCTCCCATACACCACAGCATCATAAGCAAACAGCCACATATTACAACTTACTCTGTCCATCAGATCATTTATAAAGATAGAAAATAATAGCGGTCCTATCACACTCCCCTGGGGCACGATTGACGATACACTAGTCTCTGATGAACACTCACCATCGAGAACAACGTACTGCGTTCTATTACTTAGGAAGTCTTCCAGCCAGTCACAAATCTGTGAAGCTATTCCATAAGCTCGTATCTTCGTTAGCAGTCTGCAGTGTGGCACCGCGTCGAACGCCTTTTTGAAGTCGAGAAAAACACAATCCGCCTGTTGCTCTTCGTCCATGGCTCGCAAGATGTCATGTGAGAAAAGGGCAAGCTGAGTTTCACATGAACGATGTTTCCTAAACCCTTGCTGATTCATGGAAAGAAGCTTTTCCGTTTCAAGGAAATTTACTATATTCGAACTGAGAATATGCTCTAAAATTCTACATGGAACTTATGTCAACGATATTGGCCTGTAATTGTGTGGGTCAGTTCTCTTTCCTTTCTTATAAACGGGAGTCACCTGAGCTTTTTTCTAATCACTAGGAACTTTGGGCTGAATTAAAGATTCACGATAAATGCAAGCTAAGTAGGGGGCCATCGCTGCAGAATAGTCTTTGTAAAACCGAACTCGTATTCCATCCGGACCAGCAGACTTTTTGGTATTTAGCTCTCTCAGCTGCTTCTCTACACCGGAAATACCCATTGCTATGTCCCCCATTTCGGAATTTGTACGTTGATCAAATGATGGTACATTTGTACGGTCCTCCTGCGTGAAAGATTTCTTAAAGGTTAAATATAGAACTTCAGCTTTCCGTTTGCTTTCTTCTATTACTGCTCCGGAATGATCAACGAGTGACTGAACAGTGGGCTTTGACCCGCTTATCTATTTTACATAGGACCAGAATTTTTTCGGGTTCTCGGAAAGATCTTTTGGTAAGGTGTGGCTGTGATAATTATTGTATGTTTCGCGCATCGATCTTTTTATAGACGCACGAATCTCTACTAGCTTTTGTCCGTCATTTGCATGTTCTTTTTTGAATCGAGAGTGCAACAGCCTTTGCTTTCTCAGCAGCTTTCTAACATTATTATTATACCACGGTGGATCTTTTCCATCCTTAATCGTCTTTACTGGCACATATTTCTCTAACCCTTTATTAACAATGCACTTAAATGTAGTCCACAATTCCTCTACATCCATAGTCCCGGAATTAAACGATGCCCATTCATTTTCTAAGTGCGATCGTAACATTTGCTTATGGGCTCTTCCCAACAAAAACACGCTCCTAGCCTTCTTGATTGGTTTATGAACTTTGTTCGTCATCGACGCTATGACGATATCATGATCACTAATTCCTGTCTCTACACAGACATCGTTGATAAGGTCAGGTCTGTTTGTGGCTAAAAGGTCTAGAATATTTCCATTGCGCGTGGGTTGCCGGTTTAACTGCTCAAGACAGATTTCGGAGAATGTGTCCAAAAGTAGCTCGCAAGACTGCTTGTCTGTACCGCCTGAAATGTAACTAGCAAGGTCCCAATCTATACTCTTAAGGTTGAAGTCTCCTCCGACTAATATTACATGGCCTGGATACCTATGCACTACCTAGTGTAGACTTTCTTTGAATGATTCTAAAACTGCTACAGCAGCACTGAGGGGGGGGGGGCGGTAAAAACAGCCAACTATTAACTTTACTTCTTGTAGACCTGTTATACGTGCCCAGATAACTTCACAGTTACTTTCAACACCGATCTCAGTAGAATCAATATCTTTATCCACAGCGATGAACACTCCTCCTCCAGTTGTATCCGATTTATCTTTCCAATATACATTCCACGCTTTGCTAAATATTTCTGAACTTGCCACATCATGATTTAGCCAGCTTTCGGCGCCTAAAACTATCTGAGCGCAATAACTTCCATGCAGTGCGGCAAATTCGGGAACTTTGTTTCTGATACTCTGAAAGTTCGCGGCTAATATTTTGATGTTCTAATTTTTGTTCCGAACGTGGCCTGAATTCGCTGTTTGAATGCTGACAGCGAGTGCTCATCAGAGTTAGCGCCTAGCCTAAAAAAAACCATGTGCACTCCACAAGTACTCTGCTACCCGAGTAGCCGCTTCCTTAGTGTAGTGCACCCCTGATCTATCTAGGGGTACCCTACAATTCCCCACCTGATAACACAGATCCAGAAATCTGCAGCCATGACTGTCACAGACTCGGTGAAGCCTCTGGTTCAGACCCTCCACTTGGCTCCAAACCAACGGACCCCGATCAACCCTGGGAACAATGCTGCAAATCGACAGCTCTGCTTGCACCCCACGTGCGAAGGCAGCAGCCTTCACCAATTCCGCCAGCCGCTCATAGGACCTGAGGATGTCCTCAGAACCCAAGCGAAAAGTGTCATTGGTGCCGACGTGAGCCACGACTTGCCGCCTCCACATCTCGGATGAGGCCCCACGGCAGACGCACCGAGTGCACGTTGGAATTCCTTCCGGATCTGGACGCTATCTGCCTAAGGCGCTCCATCACGCGCCTAACATTGGTGCTCCCAATAACTAATAACCCCCTCCCCCCGTGCACCCGCTCGGACCCTGCTGAAGGAGTGGCCACACGTTCACTCACAGGACGAACGGGCGCGGACGGACGTCCAGCCTCCACATTGGCCTTCCGCCTCGAGCGACGCGAATGCCGTACAACCTGCCACTCCCCTTGCGGAGAAGGCGGCTTGACGACGTCCGGTACACCTGAAGGTGCCTCGGTAGCAGGGACAGAGAGCGAAGCGTGAGACACCTGAGGTGTCCCACTCGACGCACCAGACTCCCCATCATCGCTGCACCCTGAGACAGCAGCCTGAAGATAGCTGACCGTAGACAACAGCACGCTCAGCTGTTCGTGAACCACGGCCAACTCCTCCTGCATCCGCACACAGCAGGCACACATCCTATCCATCCTATCGATACAATTAACTGCAGAAAGTAGAAAACTAAATAATAAACTTTTAAGAAGCCTAGTACTCTAATAAAAGCGGCTGTCTGCTGACTTAACTGTGGTCAGTGGTAACTACATTGTCAAGTCAACAAAACTGAGTCCGGTAGTTATCAAAATAAACAAGAATATCTGTGGAATACACCGTTATCAAACGCGCGAGAAAATAAGCTTAGCGCTGTTTACGATGTGGCAGCTGGCACTGGACTGACTGATAACGAGCTTTAGTAACGGTCTCTGACTTGTTTTGAAATACACCAGTCAAAGACGAAGACTAAACACAACGGTATTTATCAAATACGATAGAATAAACTATTAAAACAGTAGTACAAACGAAATCTGCAAGTACGCGGGAATAAACCTCTTAAAACAGAAGTACTAACGAAAATGAACTAGACTGGCAAATTAAAATTCACACAAATTAAATTAAGATACTTAGCGCTGTTTACGATGTGGCACTGGTGACAGCTGGTACTGGACTGACCACAGTCTAACATATACAGTCACGACACTGACTGCTGTAAAAGTTGTTACCAACTGACAGTTGCTGCTACACTAGCGCTCCTAGCGGTGGGCAAGCTGCCGAAGTAGTGACGTTTGTTTATAATCGCTTTCATAGGTAATTAACGAAATACTTACTATAATTTTTGCTTTACAAGCATTATTAAAATATCGAGAGACAAACATAATACGGAAATTAATATAAAAACAGCCTAATTTAAATGATTCAATGGTGTAAAGAACAACTCCGTCATGAACAAATACTTACGAATATGTGTATATTTGCAGCTTATTCTGCTGAAAGTAAGTTGCATATAAACATAATGGTATAATAGATTTCTATGATGGGCTGTCCTTACTATGACAGCCAGTTTTTGACGTGTATCAATTCGGTATGGAGTGTAATGATTCTTCACATTTTTGCACATCACTTGTCTTTCTTATACGTGCTTATTCTTTTAAGTGTAATTACTTTAGCTTCAAGAAACGAATGTTTTGATTATTCTTGCCGTTTGTGGTTCAGATGTAGCAACAATTGTGGAATTGGGTTCTTCTTTGTTGGAAAACAGTTTGGTTGCTTTTATCGTTTTATTGCCACGTCTGTGACGTTTTTCCTTCAGCTATGGCTGTGATGGTTGATTTGGTACGTTAAATGCCGTATTTACTGCATTCTATATATGTTTCCTATGTTCCACCCTCACCGATTTTACTGTAATTGTAATGAAGAATACTTAACGTTCCTGCATAGAAACTGACGTCTCTCTGCTAAAGGGCATGTCTCATGTTGTTTCCTAGGAATTCTTATTTTTATTTGAAAATGAAATTATTCATTTAAAGCCTGTATGTTACAGGATAATTGTAAATTAACTGTCCTGTAATGTACCATTTCGTACCACGTCAGGGATCTTACGAAACCTAAGAAAAACAAATGGGAAGCTATTTTTAAATTATTGCCTATTTATAAGTTACTACACACGTTCCCTAATGTAAAAAGTATGCTGAAATCAATTTAAACGATACTATTCGCACTCATCAACTATCGTATTCAGAAACGTAGCTTGCCGGCTGCTTGGAGCGCTGCTATCTCAGCGTATAACAAAAATCTGTGAGTGTCGTGACTGTATATGTTAGACTGTGGACTGACTGACAACGAGCTTTAGTAACGGTCTCTGACTTGTTTTGAAATACACCAGTCAAAGACGAAGACTAAACACAACGGTATTTATCAAATACGATAGAATAAACTATTAAAACGGTAGTACAAACGAAATCTGCGGGAATAAACCTCTTAAAACAGAACTACTAACGAAAATGAACTAGACTGGCAAATTCAAATTCACACAAATTAAATTAAGATACTTAGCGCTGTTTACGATGTGGCACTGGTGACAGCTGGCACTGGAAATCATTGATAAAATCCATGATATGGTGGTGGATGACAGAAGAGTTAAGGTATGTGAGATTGCTAGTGCTGTGGGCATCTCGAATGAATGGGTACATAATGTTTTGCATAAACATTTGGACATGAGAAAGCTATCCGCTAGATGGGTGCCACCGATGCTCCCGCTTAACCAAAATCAGAATCGTGTGAATTGTTGCAAGGAAGGTTTGCAGCTATTCAGGATGAATCCACAGGACTTCAAGCATCGTTTTGTAACATCGATACATTACTATACTCCTAAGACCAAAGAACAATTTACACAATGGGTTACCGAGGGAGAATCTGCACCAAAAAAGGCAAAGACCAGTCCTTCAGCTGGAAACGTTATGGTGACAGTCTTTTGGGATTCGCAAGAGATAATCCTCATCGACTATAATGGTGTAAGGCTATTACAGGTGCATTACATTCGTCTTTATTGCATTGTTTGAAAACCGAGCTGCAAGAAAAACGCCGCTGATTGGCCCACAAAAATGTCCTTTTCCATCATGACACTGCACCAGCAGACACCTCAGCAGTTGTGATCGTAAAGTTATTGGAAATAGGATGCCAACTCGTTTAACATCCTCCCTATTCTCCAGACTTGGCTCCCTCAGATTACTGTTTGTTCCCCAATTTGAAGAAATGGCTGTTGGGACAAACATTTCATTCAAATGAGGAGGTGATTGCAGAAACTAATAGCTACTTTGCATGCTTGGACAATTCCTATTATTCGGAAGGGATCAACAAATTAGAACAGTGTTGGACGAAGTGTATAAGTCTAAAAGAAGACGATGTCCAAAAATAAAAATGGTTTTTCCCAAACAAGTTAAAAGTTTTTATTTTTGCATGGACTTTTCAAACACTCCTCGTAACATAAACCAGCACTGCACAGTGACCGTTTCATTATAAAGCAGTATTGGTTGATTTCCATGTGGATTTTCTGTCGCCGATATTCGACAAATTCAGTGTATTTACACATCCTGTCAAATGGAAGTGGGCTTTGTCTGTCCACAAAATCTTACATGACCATTCATTGTCCACTTCCATGAGAGCAAGAAATTCTAAAGCAAAAGTCTGTTTTGCTGTCAGGTCAACCAGCTCGTGCACGTGAGTAATTTTGGATGGATAGTAAAGAAGGATGTCTCCTAGGATTTCATGCACCGTGCTCACAGATTTGTCCAGTGTTCAGCCATGCTCTACACTTTTTCACACGGCCACTCAACTCCAACTGCATTGCTGTGGCCACTTCTTCCACTGACGTCAAATAAATTACTTTCCTCCCTCTACCAGGTTGCACACCAAAGGAACCCGTCTTTTCAAATTTCCAAATCATTTTCTCCAGTCCCACTTTATTAAACCCTTCAGTGTCCGAAACTTCTGTAGAGTGACTTCTGCACCGTCATCATTCTTGTAAAACAGTTTTACAAGCAGAGCACAATCCTGTATTGAGACGTTAATGTGGAATGTCTAAGACGAGAAATGAGGAAAAGCTGTGTTCTCAGAGTGCTTACACAACTTCCATGGATTGCGCACATGACAGGTGTTTTCATTTATATATTCTGACACATATGGCGTCATCTATTGATCAGTTTTCAAACTATTTATTTTTCTAATGCCATACGTTTTCCCACTTCTCCGATAACATTCCATTGTAATTTGATGTTATTCTGAGCAGTAGTGTTATTTTTGTTGTGTTCTGAGGCACAGTAGAGTGGCCAAGTCATTTGAGGTGCTCGATTCCTCACTAGGTCATGGGTGTGTGTGTCGTCCCAGTTTGGTCTAATAAGTTTGTAAATATTTGAACATTGACAGTGTTTTGAAAGTTTAACTTTAATTATAATGACCCTGCAGTCTATGTTTTAACACAGCCTTCACCTCTAACTATATGAGGAGACGCCAGAAACGACACTTGGTTCAGATTCCTCGTGAAACTGTACTTTCCCTTTCCCCGGGTAGATAACTGTGGCAGGTTAGGGTCACACAAGTTGCCAAGGTGGCGTCCATTCGAAAGACTGGCACCTAACCACTGAGCCACAAGAAATTATTATGATGTATGTTAACATTTTTAGACCTATAGTAGTACGACGGACGTTCAGATGAAAAGGGTCGAAACGACAATGTGGGTGTAATTGAAGTCTACATTCAAAAGTCAGAACCAGACGCCTGAGCAGAACTATCCCACTCTTTAACGAGACAGATGGTTCCCTGTTCCCAGATTTCCTGCGCCTTTAATAAGAGCCAGTCCTCTACTGTGCTCTTCAGTCCATTGTCCGAGTTGAAGCACTTCTTTTTGAGATTTTTTTTTAGCCAACCAAACATGGTTCATGGCGTGGGTTCCTGTAATCATGACCTAGTTCGTGAACCACAGAGAATGTATGAGTGGCCAAGTAAGTGGTCCTGACAGTTAAGATACCAGTTACTTTGGAATAAGTTTGGGCATCTCGGACATATTCTGAGTCGTGGCCACCTTTGTACTCATACAGCAAAGACTATCAAATCCACCGTTTAGTCCCTCAACCGTTGGAGGTAAAACCTAATGGGGCCCTGGGCAAGTAAGGCTAGCAACCTGCTTCCCAGGTACTTCATTATCATGCTCGCAACAATCAGAGCAAAATGCCTCGGACCTTTGGAGGCGATGGAGTTCCACCTCTAATTGACAGACTAGGGACTCCTCAAATACGACGTGGCAAACGATCTGGAATGAGATCGGGAGCTATCAATATCAATGGGGATTACAGTGGGAACAAGGTAGAGATGGCGGAGGCTTCAGGTACGATGGGGTTAGAATGTTTTAGCTGTTAGTGACGTTAGAATAAGGGGAGAGAAAGAGGACGAAGTCGGAGAATTCAAGGTCTACCTGTCAGGAGTCAAAATAGGAAGAGCACAGTGGGGTGTAGAATTTTACATCAGGAAAGCACTCGAACCCAGCATAATTGCAATAAGGTATTAAATGAACGACTGATGTGGATAGCAAGAAAATTAAGATTGTGGCAGTGTATTCACCCTGTGAATGGACAGATCAAGATGAGATGGACAGATTTTACAACGCACTTAATGATGTAGTTGTTAGAGTGAAGGTTAAGGATAGTGTTTTACTCGTGGGTGATTTCAACGCCAGGATAGGAAACCGAACAGAAGGTTATGAAAACGTTATGAGTAAGTTTGGAGAGGATATGGAGGCCAACAGTAACGGAAAACGTCTCTTGGATTTATGTTCCAGTATGGGCTTAGTTATCACAAACTTCTTCTTTAAGCAAAAGGACATTCACCACTAAACTTGGGAAGGAAGGGGTACCAGATCTATCATTGACTATATAATAACAGACCAGGAATTCAGGAAGAGAGTTAAGGACACACGTGTTTTCAGGGGGTTCTTTGATGATACTGGTCACTATTTAATCTGCAGTGAAATTGGTTTTGTGAGGCCAAAAGAGCAGAAATTCAGGTCCATGTGTAGAAGGATAAGAGCTTCAAGACAAGGAAATTAGGCAGAAATACATAACAATGATCTTGGAAAGGTACCAGTTAGTTGAATGTAATGATTTACAGTCACTGGAAGAGAAATGGTCAAGGTACAGGGGCACACTACAGGAAGCAGCTAGAGAATGTCTTGGAACAATAGTGTGTAAAGGCAGGAAAAAGCAGTCAGCTTGGTGGAAGGACACAGTCAAGGTAGCCTGTAAAAAGAAAAAGAATGCATTTCAAAAAATGGCTCCATACTAGAAATCAGGCAGACAGAGAAAGTTATGTTGAAGAAAGAAACAAAGCCAAGCGGATAATTGAAGACTCCAAGCAGAAATCATGGGAAGACTTTGGAAACAAGCTAGAAGCTCTGGGTCAAGCCACAGGAAAACCATTTTGGAGCGTAATTAGCAATCTTCGAAAGGGAGGGAAGAAGGAATTAACAAGTGTTTTGGACAGGTCAGGAAAGCTGCTAGTCAATCCTGTGGATGCCCTGAACAGATGGAGGGAATATTTTGAAGAATTGCTCAATGCAGGCGAAACGTTCAATGATGTGTCAGATTTTCAGGTAGAATGGGATAGGAATGACGGTGGAAACAGGATCTCATTTGAGAAAGTGGAGGGATGGTCAGTAGATTACAGTGCATTAAAGCGACTGGGGTGGATGAAATTAGCCGGAACTCGTCAAATACAGTGTAATATCAAGTCTCAAATGGTTATGCAGGATAATTGAAAAGGTGTGGGAATCGGGACAGGTTCTGTCTGACTGGTCGAAAGCGGTAATCACGCCAATTTTCAAACATGGAAACAGAAAAGATAGCTACAACTATCGAGGTATCTCTTTAATTAGCGATGTAGGCAAAATATTCTCAGGTATTGTTGAAAGGAGAGTGCGAGTATTAATTGAGGACAAGTTAGATGAAAATCATTGTGGGTTTAGGCCTCTTAGAGGCTGTCAGGACCAGATCTTTAGCCTACATCAGGTAAAGGAAAAGTGCTATGAGTGGAACAGAAAATTGTATCTATGTTTCATAGATCTGGAAAAGCTTATGACCGTGTTCCTTGGAGGAAGCTACTGCCAGTTCTTCAAGATTATGGTATAGGAGGCAAACTTCTGCAGGCAATTAAAGGGCTTTACGTAGACTGTCAGGCAGCAGTTAGAGTAGATGGCAAATTAAGCTCATAGTTCAGGGTAGTTTCAGGGGTAAGACAAGGCTGTAACCTGTCACCACTGTTGTTCATATTATTCATGGATCATATGTTGAAAACAGTAGACTGGCAGGGCGCAATTAAAATACGTGAAAACAAAATAAGCAGTCTAGCATATGCGGATGACTTAGTTGTAATGGCCAATTCGATTGAAAGGTTGCAAACTAATATTTCAGAGCTCGATCAGAGGTGCAAGGATTATGATATGAAGACCAGCATCTCCAAAACGAAAGTAATGTCTGTGGGAAAGAGATTTAAACAGATTGAGTGCCAAATAGGAGGAACATAGTTAGAAAAGGTAGACTGTTTCAAGTACCTGGGATGTATTTTCTCACAGGATGGCAAAATTGTGAAAGAACTCGAATCGAGATGCAGCAAAGCTAATGCAGCGAGTGCTCAGCTAAGATCTACTCTCTTCTGCAAGAAGGAAGTAAGTACCAAGACTAAGCTAGCAGTGCACTGCCTTTCGACCAACTTTGTTGTATGGGAGTGAAAGTTGGGTGGATACAAGTTACCTTATTCACAAGGTAGAGGTTACAGATATGAAAGTAGCAAGAATGATTACAGGTACTAACAGATGGGAACAATGGCAGGAGGGTGTCCATAATGAGGAAATCAAAGAAAAACTGGGAATGAACACCATAGATGAAGCAGTTAGAGCGAACAGACTGAGATGATGGGGTCATGTTACATGCATGGGAGAAGCAAGGTTACCTAAGAGACTCATGGGCTTGGCAGCGGAGTGTGAGAGGAATCGAAGTAGACCAAGGAGAAACTACTTAGATACAGTGAAGAATGCTTTTTAAGTAAAAGGCATAACATCAACCGAGGCATCAATTTTAGCATTGAATACGGGGGTCATGGAGGAATTTTATAAGAGGTACTATGCTCCAGACTGAACGCTGAAAGGCATAATCAGTCTCTAATGATGATGATGATGACCAAACATGTGGCAGTTACAGGGCTGTACGTCCAATATGTAGGGCTGTTGCTGAAACTGCTCCCACTTGAACTTGACCAGTACACTTTATGTGACCCTGGAGACGTATGGGCGAATGTTATCATGCAGCAGAACCACTCCCTCCATGAGCAGCTCAGGCCGTTTGCTCTTGATGGACTTGCATAGGCTATGGAGTGTCTCGCAATACACGTCACTGTTAATTGTTTTTCCGTGCTCGAGGAATTCCATCAGTATCGGACCTCAGATGCCGAAATAGAAGTTGAGCATCACCTTGCCTGCTGAGGGCACAGCCTAGAATTTTTTAGGAGGAGGTGTCAACCTACATTTCGCGTCCCTAGATATAGCACTACGTTATCCCAAAGTGGCATATTCAAATTTCAACTGGTTTCGTTCTCAATACGTTTCGTACCTTTTCATTTGAACACTCTTCTATGATCAAATATGTAAATAGTCAGTAATTTGCATCAGTATTTAACTTGATTATTAAATGCTATAAAATTCTATGTAACTAAACAATACACATTTATTAGTTTCAAACTATGAACATAAAATTCACAGCTGTGAACATGAAGCCTAATCTCTCAACTCTCCCTCCAGCTGGAGCAGCTGTTAAGCAGCATTCATTCCGAACGTACCACCGAGTACGCCTTAGGTTAGGAGTGGAACAGAAAGGTGGAGCGCCGATTTGGGATTAGAATGGCCAACTAGTTCTGAAACTCTCAGAGTTAGATGCTGCCCCTGACGAAATGTTGACGATGATTTTTTTTGTCGATGTACGAAAGTATGTGACAGTGGCAGATGTGGTTGCAGAAAGGCGTCGTTACATTGCTCTGTTACGTGCCTGAACTGCAAGGGCAGCTGCAACAACGTAGTCGGAATCTTAATTCAGGATGAAGATGACGACAGTGACATCGAGACTCTACCAGTCTCGTTGGATGACAAATCCACTACTGACGAAGATGAATGAACCTTGACTATTCCTCCTCCGAAAAACGAAGATGTTGCTTTGAATGCACTTATTTTTCATTCTTAATCACTGACAGTGTTTCTAAAAACTTTCATTGTATAATTTACAATACTTTACCATGACAGCACGTTTCATAATATAAAAACGTTACAGCCCCTCAAAACACTAATTTCAGGAGGGACATCGAAAGTGAGCATACATCTCATAAGTGATGTAATTTATGGTTGGCTGATGATAAGTTAGCAAATGTGCATATCAAATTGAAGGAAATTTATTGCTCTATAACTTTCTTCCTGACAAATTTTCTGTGAAACGATCGAGTGAGTCACTAGAAGTAAATGTTTGACAAAATTAGTGAGGTAAAGATGATTTTTCCGAAATTGTCGATTTTCAGTAATGTATATCTCGAAAACCGTTGTGAATTTGACGTATATGTATGGAAACAATTTTACAGCAAATTCAATTGTCTTTCATTTTAATTTGGAACAATTTTTTCCTAAATTGTCGATTTTCAGTAATGTATATCTCGAAAACCGTTGTGAATTTGACGTATATGTATGGAAACAATTTTACAGCAAATTCAATTGTCTTTCATTTTAATTTGGAACAATTTTTTCCTAAAGCCGACCGTTTTCTAGATATAAGAGTAAAACCAAAAAATGGTACCTTTCCACCCCCCTCCCGCTTTAGCTCAAACCCCAGGGGGGGGGGGTGTACATTTAGTATGTTCACCTCATAACTATCCCTAACAAAGTCTTGAAGTCAAAAAATTTCGCGTATTCCATGCACTATACACTCCTCTTTTGAGCGCTCATTGACTGGACTAATTATGTTGTCTGTTCTTGTTACTGCATCATTCATATCTGAGGTTGAGGTATTTCAATTATGTACTTTGGCCCTGCCTTTCCTAGCTGAATTCATAACTGGTTCTGATTCGATTTCAAGCACAATTTCAGAGATGCAAATATTACCACACTTTATATAGACACAAAGTACAGATAGTAATTTCCCTTGTATCCATAATGCTATTACATATACAGTTTTCATGGAAATACGAGGATCCCTCCAAAAGAAATACACACTATTTTTTTAAATACAGTTTTCATTCTGCGTTTTTGAAAGTTTTACAGTGTGTAGCTACATCCTTCCCGCTTGTTTTCAAACTACGTTCAACCTGTTCCCGTGAGTGGCGCCCTCACAGCATGTCTTCAAGATGGTTGCTACACTTGTTCGTCAGAAGCAAAGTGCTGTCATTGAATTCCTGTGCTGTGAAATCAAGACAGTGGGAAACATCCGCAAGAGGGTGAAAAAGGTGTATAGAGATGCTGCTGTCGATTGCAGTACAGTTAGTTGGTGGGCAAGTAGGTTATTTGATGAAAGCAGGCACGGCAACATTGGTCCATAATTTTACCATGCGGGTATACAGGCGCTGGTTTTCGAAGATGGCATAAGGCAGTTGAGAGGGATGGGGATTATGCAGAGAAATGAAAATATTGTTCCTAATGGACGTATCTACACACTGTAAAACTTTCAAACATGTAGAATAAAAACTGTATTAAAAAAATAATAGTGTGCATTTCTTTTGGAGGGACCCTTGTAATAGGTGCTGAACTACTTATATTTCTTGATTTATTAATCCATCTTTATGCACCTTTCATGCAATTGATGTGGTCATTTTGCATATATTATATAGATGTATATCAAGTCATATATTTAGAACATGTAAAGAGAATAGATGGAGATGTAAATTCATGAAATATAAATATGTCATGATGAATGAAAACTGGAAACAATCTATGACACAATAATACCAAGAAAAAATATTTTAACAAAGGAGATATGTTAGACATATGTTAATCAGTATGTCTAACTGCATTATGGAAATAAGGAACAAGATTATGACTCAAAAGCTTAGTTCACAGATCAGCTTTATTACATTAGCTCGTCTTATAAGATGTCTTAAATTCTTCTATTGAGTGCAAGGCTTTTATTCAAACCGCCTTTTGTAAGTTTATGAATACATTGATACATATTGTACTATAGTTAGAACAAATTAAAATAATAGTATCCCTATGTATGAGTAACTAAATGTTCAAATGTTAGTAAATCTAAGGGACTTAACCTATGTAGTTATCAGTCCCTAGGTTTACAAACTGGTTAAACTAATGCTAAGGACAACACACATACACCCATGCCAGGAGGAGGACTCGAACCTCCACTGACGAGCAACTGCGCGCTACACGGCTAGGTATGTGTAATTATTTGACGTTGTTTTAAGCCTAGTAAATAGGGTGTCAACACCTTCCTTTGATGTGTCTCAATTCATGGTTGTTTTGCTTTTACCTGATATACATGAAGCAGCTGAGAATAAACATGGATGAAATTAACAGTAATTTCGATCTCTTTACAGAGATCCCGTGGTTGGCTTTTGCTGTCACATTAAAAGCCAATTCACACTGTCCATCACGTCACGTTATGTCACCGTCCGTTAGAACATTCCCCAATGTATTTCTAATGGCGACATTGACACTGTCCATCATCGGACGGTCACGTCACGTCAACATCACGTCTAGCTTTCTCGAGAAGTATGTTTTGACGCAACGGTCGTCTGCTTACATTGGAAGTTAAACTATTTTCGTCCCGCAATTTTCATGCTGTAGTCGACAATTACACGTTTATGGGCACATGTGTCATATTAAACTTTTTTATTATTATTTTCCGTTTGTTTTAGCGGGAAATTCCAAATGTTTCATAACGACTTGAATATTTTTTTCAATTGAGTGTGCTCCTAAAGGCAAGGTCGGATGTCTGAAACCATAAAATGGTTATGTAATGTTGTAACAGAAAAGAGTGAAGCAAATTGTTTATTTGAATAAGATTGTCATTTTATGACGCAAGTTTCATTAAGTAACATTTCAAATGTACGACGGTATTAACGATTTCAGTGGGCAAATCGTAAGGATAAAGTAAACAGGGTCTATTTATGCTCCCATAACTTTTGTTTGATGTGTTCGTGATTCGTATGTTTATTTTTTTCGCTAGAAAATAGATGTCGATGTTTTGATATGTTCCAGTTCTGAGCACTTTACCACATTAAGTTAGCCCAAAACATACATTGTAAAGTTGATTTTGGCAATCAATAACATTTAGTGCTGTTCTTTCTTCAATTACAGTATTATAATATGACTTTCTACATAACAGGTCGCCACTCATAACCTCACTTTCAACATCGGTCCTGGAAAAAGCGAATTGACGTGATGGATAGTGACAGACAGTGTGAATACAACTTGACATGACGGTTCCGTGACATGACGGACAGTGCGAATCGGCCTTAAAACTATTTTTACTCTAGGCGAATTGCCTCATAAAGGCCAATTCACACTGTGCGTCACGTCCCGTCATGTCATGTCACCGTCCGTCAGAACATTCTGCAATGCATTTCTAATGGTGGAATTCACACTGTCCATCACCGGACCGTCACGTCACGTCAACGTCATGTCAAGCTTTCTCAGGTAGAATGTTTTGACAGAACGGCCGTCTGCTAACATCGGAAGTTAACCAATTTGCGTCACGCGAATTACATGTTTCAGTCGATGATTGCACTGTTTATATGCAAATGTGTCTTATTCATCTTTATTTCGTTGTTATAATTTAGGGGTTAATCTCAAATGTTTCATGATGACTTAAATATTTTTGTCAATTGAGTGTCCCCCTAAAATCAACGTAAGATATATCTGAAATCAAAAAATGGTTTATGTTATGTAACATTGTAACAGAAAAGACTGAAGCAAACTCTTTATTTGAATAAGGTTGTAATCTGAGTACGCATTTTTCATTAAAAAACATTTTTAATGAAAAAGTCAGTTCTAATGAAAGACAAAAATTCAGTTGTTTACGATGGTATTAACAATGTCAGCATGCAATTCGTAATGGATAAAGTAAACAGGCGCTATTTATGCACTTGTAAGTATTGTTTGATGTTTTCATATGTTACTTTTTTCGCTTGAAAATAGATGTCGATGTTTTGAAATGTTGTTTCAGTTCCCAGTAAGTTGACCAAAAACATACACTGTAAAGTTTTCTTTGGCCATTAATAACATTTAGCGTTGTTGTTCCTTCACTTCTAGTATTAAACTATGACTCTGTACATGACAGATCCATAGGCTTACAGATCGCCACTCATACCCTGATTTTCAACATCACGTATTGAGATGTGGGAACTGACGTGACGGACACTGAAGGACAGTGTGAATACAACTTGACGTGACGGTACCGTGACGTGACGTTAACATGACGGAAACTGTGAATTGGCTTTAACAGTACTCATAAATGAAGTGACTGAAAAATGGCGTAAAAGGAGTTAGTATCTTTTTAGTACACAAGGCTTTGATTTGTGTTAACAAATAGATGAATAAGGCTGTCTTTATACATACATAGTTGATATGAGCTGCCCAAGTTAGTTTTGGTTCAAATGAAAACCAAGAAACTTACGTGAGGCACTACAATAGCCATTGTGACACGGGATGAAAAGAATATATATAGTTTTCAAGTGGTCAGACTGTAATTCATTTACTCTGAAATATGTACTGAATAGAGGCCAATTCACACTGTCCGTCACGTCACATCACGTCACCATCTGTCAGAACATTCCGCAATGTATTTCTAATGGCGGCATTCACACTGTCTGTTACCGGACTGCCACGTCACGTCAACGTGACATCAGGCCTTCTCGGGTAGAATGTTTCGATGGAACGGCCGTCTGCTAACATCCGAAGTTAATCTACTTTTGTCACGCAAATTACATGTTGCAGTCGACGATTGCATTGTTTTTATGCAAATTTGTCTTATTCATCTTTATTTTGTTGTTATCCTTCGTTTTAGAGGTAAATCTCAAATGTTTCATGACGACTTAAATATTTTTGTCAATTGAGTGTCCCCCTAAAATCGTGTTTGGATATCTGAAACAAAAAAATGGTTAATGTTACATAACACAATAACAGAAAAGACTGAAGCAAACTGTTTATTAGAATAAGATTGTAATTTGATTACGCATTTCTCATTAAATAACACTTTAAATGAAAAATCAGTTCTAATGAAAGACAAAAATTCAGAGGTATACAATGGTATTAACAATGTCAGTGGGCAAATCATAATGGATAAAGTAAACAAGCGCTATTTATGCTCTTATAAGTATTGTTTCATGTTTTCATATGTTTATTTTTTCGCTTGAAAATAGATGTTGATGTTTTGAAATGTTGTTTTAGTTCCCAGTAAGTTGGTCAAAAACATACACTGTAAAGTTTTCTTTGGCCGTCAATAACATTTAGTGTCGTTGTTCCCTCAATCCTAGTATTAAACTATGATTTCTACGTAAAAGATCGCCACTTACAACTTCACTTTCAACATCACGTATTGAGATGGGCGAATTGATGTGACAGACACTGACGGACAGTGTGAATAGAACTTGACGTCACGGTGCCGTGATGGACAATGTGAATTGGCCTTAGTTCTGCACTTTTTTTGCTTGAGTGTAGTCACGGGGTTATCACCATTAATAAAGGTAGTGTCATCAGCATTGAGAAAGAACGTACACGGTATCATTCTGGGCAAATCATTCACATATAGTATGAAAAAGTTTGGTGCAAGTATGGAACCTGGTGGACCCCTTGTGTGACACATATCCTGTGTATCTGATTTGTTTTTCTTAAAGTGTATCATTTTCTTTCTCTCATTCAGACAGGGCTGGTGGAAGGGGAAAATATCATCCGGGCAAAGAATCCATATGGCGCCCTCTACAACCCATTGGCATTACTGACTTTAAATTAGCTATGCTGCCTTACAGATAGCTGCTTTTAAAGGATAACTCCTTGATCTCTATAACTATAACTATAAGAATCAATTATCAACCGAAATTGATGATGCAATACATCATTTATTTACACATATACACATAAACAACCTTGTTAACTGCGAAAGAGAACACATATATGAACTAAAAGAATATACAAATATATTTTGTAACAGCATTGTACAAAGATTTCGTAATACAAATAATACAACCAGTAATATAATTTTATATCATATATGCCGTGGAGTTTCGAGTCCTCCCTGGGGCATGGGTGTGTGTGTTTGTCCTTATGTTAGTTTATCCAGGTTTAAGTAGTTTGTAAGCTACGGACTGATGACCACGCAGTTTGGTCTGATAGATTTACAAACATCTGAACATTTGATTTGAGTTGTTAACAATGCTAAGTAAAGTAAACTTTTCTTTGCAAAGCCTTTAATTAAAGTTGGTTAATACACATCTAACGAGTAAAAGTCTTATCATTTTGGTACATGTATCAAGCATCAGTATTGGTATAAGATGTAATTATTGCTACTTATATCAATGGGGAAAGAACTTTCTTTGAGCCTGAAGTTGGCCGCCTATCGGAGAGGACGGCACCTTACCCACCCCTGCCTGCTAAGACGCTATGCGTGTAAACACGTCTTCTCTATTAAACGTAATAAAACGAAACTACGTTACATAATGTAGGCCTACTTACCTGTAATGTGTTGTTATCTTCTGGAATATTTGTTGATTTCTTGCTGGTTTCCTCATTATCCGGTTCTACGTTTTCATTTCCATAATTGTCTGTTTCAGGAGTACGAAAAACTGTCTTTAATGCTGCTACCTGTTTCTCATTTTCAGCCGCTAATTGTGCTATTCTTTTTCTGTATACATTTCCAGAAGGCTTCTTTTTTTCCGACATGTCGATAAAGAATACATTAATGCAACGATTCTTCTACTAAGAGTCGAAATTCAGGAGACAAAAGAAGAACATGCACACCATGAAGCCTGCACTACATGTACATGACTTCTGATTTATAATTTCCTCCATGAGACATTTGGCAGTACAAACGGGACTAATTTTTTTTTTGGTTGCCGATAACTCAATATTGTTTGTGTGTATTGTTAGAGCGGCCGAGCCGTGGTGGAGTAGCCGAGCGGTCTAAAGTCCAATTCACACTGTCCGTCACATCAACGTAACTTCACGTCACCGTCACGTCAAGTTTTATTCACACTGGTCGTCAGTGTCCGTCACGTCAATTCGCCCATCTTAATACGCGATGTTGAAAATGAGGTTATGAGTAGCGATCTGTTATGTAGAAAGTCATAGTTTAATACTAGAATTGAAGGAACAACAACGCTAAATGTTATTGGCAGCCAAATAAAACTTTATGGTGTATGTTCTTGGCCAACTTAGTGGGAACAGAAACAACATTTTAAAACAACTACATCTATTTTCAAGCGAAAAAATAAACATATGAATACATCAAACATCACTTATAAGAGCATAAATAGCGCCTGTTTACTTTATCCATTAAAATTTGCCCACTGACATTGTTAATACTGTCGTAAACAACTGCATTTTTTTGTCTTTCGTTAGAACTGACTTTTTCATTTAAAGTGTTATTTAATGAGAAATGCGTAATCAAATTACAATCTTATTCTAATAAACAGTTTGCTTCAGTCTTTTCTGTTACTATGTTATGTAACATCAACCATTTTTTGGTTTCAGATATCCAAACACGATTTTAGGGGGACACTCAATTGACAAAAATATTTAAGTTGTCATGAAACATTTGAGATTTACCTCTAAAACGAAGTATAACAACAAAATAAAGGTGAATAAGACTTATTTGCATATAAACAGTGCAATCGTCGACTGCAACATTTAATTCCCGTGACGAAAATAGGTTAACTTCCGATGTTAGCAGACGGCCGTTCCGTCAAAACATTCTTCGCGAGAAAGCTTGACGTGACGTCGATGTGACATGACGGTCCCGTAACGGACAGTGTGAACGCCGCCATTAGAAATACATTGCGGAATGTTCTGATTGACGGTGACGTGACGTGACGGACAGTGTGAATTGGCCTTAAAGCGCCTCACTGCTGAGCGCGCGGTTGCTCGCCATGGAGGTTCGAGTCCTCCCTGGGGCATGGGTGTGTGTGTTGTCCTTAGGTTAGTTTACCTAGGTTTAAGTAGTTTGTAAGCTACGGACTGATGACCACGCAGTTTGGTCCAATAGATTTAAGGCCAATTCACTCTGTCCGTCACGTCATGGAACCGTCACGTCAAGTTGAATTCACACTGTCCGTCCATGTCCGTCACGTCAATTCGCCGATATCAATACTTGAAGTTGAAAGTGAGGTTATGAGTGGCGATCTGTTATGTAGAAAGTCATAGTTTAATACTAGAAAGGGGGAACAATAACGCTAAATGTTATTGACAGCCAAAGAAAACTTTACAGTGATTGTTTTTGGCCAACTTACTGGGAACTGAAACAACATTTCAAAACATCGACATCTATTTTCAAGTGAAAAAATAAACATATGAAGACATCAAACCATACCTTGTAAGAGTATAAATATCGCCTGTGTACTTTATTCATTACGATTTGCTCACTGACATTGTTAATACAGTCATAAACAACTGAATTTTTGTCTTTCATTAGAACTGACTTTTTCATTTAAAATGTTATTTAATGAAAAACGCGTGATCAAATTACAATCTTATTCAAATAAACAGTTGGCTTCAGTCGTTTCTGTTACAATGTTATGTAACATAAACATTTTTTGCTTTTAGATATCCTACCTCGATTTTAGGGGGACACTCAGTTGACAAAAATATTTAAGTCGTCATGATACATATGAGATTTACCCCTAAAACGAGGTATAACAACAACACAAAGATGAATAAGACACATTTGCATATAAACAGTGCAATCGTCGACTGCAACATGTAATTCACGTGACAAAAATAGGTTATCTTCCAATGTTAGCACACGGCCGTCCCGTCAAAACATTCTTCTCGAGAAAGCTTGACGTGATGTTGACGTGACGTGACGGTCCAGTGACGGACAGTGTGAAAGCCGCCATTAGAAATACAATGCGGAATGTTCTGACGGACGGTGACATCACGTGACGGACAGTGTGAATTGGCCTTTACAAACATTTGAACATTTAGAGCGGCTGACATAGCTTTGTCTCAAGGAGTGCAGTTGTCAGCACTGCGGCAGTTGTAATTGTTGTGTGTTATTGTTGCTCAAAACTCCCAAATTTCAACAATAGCCTTTAGCTTTGTCAGCGGAGATTTTTTTATAGACAAATAAGGTGAAGGGATGAAGGGATTTCCTTCATAGGTGATTCAAGAAGAAACTGGGGTTGTTATAAAGAGTGAGTCCTATGGCATTAGGTAGTAACCAATGTTGCTACACAATTTATAAAAAGTTGATTTTTTGTTCACTGTTTACGACAATATACATTTAGCAAGGATTTTGGCAATATGGCGCCAGAGCGGCTGCACACGCGCGAGTCGAGCTCTCGGTTTTCAAGAGTTTTGATCGATATTAAATGCGGGAAATGTTCTAGAGTAGTTGTGTTGTTGTGGTCTTCAGTCCGGAGACTGTTTTGATGCAGCTTTCCACAATACCCTATCCTGAGCAAGCCTCTTCATCTCCACATAAGAACGGCAACCTACATCTGTCTGAATCTGCTTACTGTGTCCATCTCTTGGTCTTCCTCTGCGATTTTTTCCCCACACACTTCCCTCCAACGCTAAATTCACAATTCCTTGATGTCTAAGAATATGTCCTACCAATCTATCCCTTTTTCGTCAAGGTATGCCAGAAATTTCTTTTCTCCCCAATTCTGTTCAGTACCTCCTCATTAGTTACGTGATCCACCCACCTAATCTTCAGCATTCTTCTGTGGCACCACATTTCAAAAGCCTCTATCCTCTTCCTGTCCGCACTGTTTATCGTCCATGTCTCACTCCCATACAAGGCAACACTCCACACAAATGCCTTCAGAAAGGACTTCCTTAGGCTTAAATCAATATTCGAGGTTAACAAATTTCTCTTTTTCAAGAACGCTTTTCTAACCATTGCCATTCTGCATTTTATATCCTCTGTACTGCGACCATCACATGTTATTTTACTACCCAAGTAACAAAACTCATCTACCACCTTCATTGTTTCGTTACCTAATCTAATTCCTTCAGCATCACCTGATTTTCTTACACTGCACTCCATTACCCTAGTTTTGCTCTTGTTAATGTTCATCTTATATGCACCTTTCAGCACACTGTCCATTCCGTTCAATTGCTCTTCCAGATCCTTTACTGTATCTGACAGAATTACTATGTCGTCAGCAAAACGCAATGTTTTTAATTCTTCACCCTGAACTTAAATTCCTTCTCCAAATTTCTCCTTGCTTTCCTTTATAGCTTGCTCAATGTACAAATTGAATAACAATGGAGAAAGACTACAACCCTGTCTTACTCCCTTTCCAACCACTGCATCCCTTCCATGCCCTTCAACTCTGACAACCGCTGTCTGGTTTTTGTACAAGTTGTAAATAACCTTACACTCCCTATATTTTACTCCTGCTTGCTTCAGAACTTGAAAAAGTTTATTCCAATCAACATTGTCAAAAGCCTTTTCCAAATCTACAAAAGCTAGAAATGTAGGTTTGCCTTTCCTTAATCTATCTTCTAGGATAAGCCGTAAAGTGAGTATTGCCTCCCGTGTCCCTACACTTCTCCTGAACCCAAACTGATCTTCCCCGAGGTCGGCTTCCACCAGCTTTTCCATCCTTCTGTATATAATTCGTGTTAATATTTTGCAACCATGACTTATTAAACTGATGGTTCTGTAGTTTTCACACCTGTCTGCACCTGCTTTCTTTGGAATGGGGATTATAACATTTTTTCTTAAAGTCTGAGGGTACTTCCCCTGTCTCATACATCTTACACACCAGGTGAAACAGGTTTGTCATGGCTGGTTCTCCCAGAGACTTCAGTAGCTCTGAGGGAATATCATCTACTCCAGGGGCCTTGTTTCGACTTAGGTCTTTCAGGGCTCTGTCAAATTCTTCTCTCAGTACAGTATCTCCTATTTCATCTTCATCTACATCCTCTTCCCTTCCTACAATATTGTCTCGAAGTTCATTTCCTTTGTAGAGCCCCTCTATTTACTCTTTCCACCTTTCAGCTTTCCCTTCTTTGCTGAGAACTGGTTTTCCATCAATGTTCTTCATATTCATAGAGCTGTTTTTCTTATCTCCAAATGTTTCTTTTATTTTCCTGTAGGCTGTATCTATTTTTCCCCTATTTATACATTCTTCTACATCCTTGCATTTGCATTCTAGCCACTCCTGCTTAGCCATTTTGCACTTCCTGTCAATCTCATTTCTTAGTCGTCTGTACTCCATTTTTCCTGTTTCATTTACTGTATTTTTATATTTTCTCCTTTTATCGATTAAATTTAGTATCTCCTGTGAGATCCAAGGATTTTTTGTAGGTCTTGCCTTCCTACCTATTCTGTCCTCTCCTACCTTCACTACTTCATCTCTCAATATTACCCATTCCTCCTCTACTGTTTTATTTTCCCCTGTTTCTGTCAATTGTTGCCTAAAGCTCCCTCTGAAATTCATAAGAACCTCAGGATCCTTCAATTTATCCAGGTCGTACCTCCTTATTTTCCTACCTTTTTGAAACTTCTTTAGTTTCAGCCTACAGTTCATAACCAACAAGTTATGGTCAGAGTCTATATCTAACCCTGGGTATGTCTTACACTGTAAAACCTGGTTCCGAAATCTATGTCTTACCATTATAAAATCTATCTGGTATCTCCCGGTGTCTCCTGGTCTCTTCCACGTATACAACCTTCTTTTGTGATTCTTGAACCAGGTGTTTGTTATAACTAAATTATGTTCTGTGCAAAATTCTACCAGGCGGCTTCCTCTTTCATTCCTTTTGCCCAGACCATATTCACCTACTATCTTCCCTTGCCTTCCTTGTCCTACTACCGAATTCCAGTCTCCCATAACAATTAAGTTTTCCTCTCCCTTAATTGTCTGAATAATTTCCTTTAGCTCCTCATATATTTCTTCGATTTCCTCATCATCTGCAGAGCTAGTTGGCATATAAACCTGTACTACTGTTGTCGGTGTTGGCTTCGTATCTATCTTGACAATGATAATGCGATCACTGTGCTGCTCATAGTAGTTTACCCGCATTCCTATTTTCTTATTCATTATCAATCCTACTCCTGTGATACCCCCAATTGATTTTGTATTTATAATCCTGTACTCACCTGACCAGAAATCCTGTTCATCCTGCCACCGAACTTCACTAATCCCCACTATATCTAACGTCAACCTATCCATTTCCCTTTTTAAATTTTCTAATTTTCCTACTCGATTAAGGGATCTAACATTCCACGATCCAACCCGTAGAATGCCAGTATTGTCTTTCCTGATGATCACATCCTCCTGAGTAGTCCCCGCCCGGAGATCCGAATCGGGGACTACTTTACTTCCGGAATATATTTCCCGAGAGGATGCCATCATCATATGTTCATACAGTAGAGCTGCATGTCCTCGGGAAAGGTAACGGCTGTAGTTTCCCCTTGCTTTCAGCCGTTCGCAGTAACTGTGTGGCAAAGCTACATTACCTGATGTTACAAGGTCAGCTCAGTCAATCATCCAGACTGTTGCCCCTGTAACTACTGAAAAGGCTGCTGCCTCTCATCAGGAACCACACGTTGGTCTGGCCTCTCCACAGATACCCCTCCGCTGTGGTTGCACCTACGGTACGGCTATCTGTATCGATGAGGCACGCAAGCCACCCCACCTTGGCAATGTCTGTGGTTCATGGGAGTGGTAGAGTAGTAAAAAATGGAATTATGTGTGATTATTGTGATAAATGGTATAACTTCTGGAAGTGCTCCAACGTAAGTGAAAATGATATTCCAACGGAAAGTTGGAAGTACTGTGGCTGTGCCGAGTCACATGACGACAATAGTGTACTAACTAATGACGACCAAGATCACGATTACCTCAAGAAGGAAATAGCCATGAAAGATGAAATCATAAGACTACTAAAAGAAGACATTATTAAACTCACGGAAGAGAACAAGAAACTCAGGTACAACATGAAACAGAAATAAATATCTTGGTCAAAGGTTGTTAAAGGGACCGGTAAGCGATTTTCTAGGCCTAAAACACCAGCGAGAGATGTTATGCCAGACATTACGCTTTCAAACTCCTACAAAGTTCTGGTAGAAAAGGTAGAAACTGCAGATGACTACACACCCATGCAACAGAAAGTAGTTAGGGGAGAAAGAAGACAGAAGAAGACGAAGAAAATCAAGACGGGGAAGGCGCTTATTTATTCAGACAGTCATGGACGTGGAGTAGCAGCGGAAGTTTACGGCAGGAATTCCGAAATAGCCATCTCATCGATGGTCAAGCCAGGCGCCCCTATAGCTCAAGTTACAAAGGGTTTGAAAGGTGAAGGTGCATCATTATCATCAAACGATTTTGTGATTATTATTGGTGGTGCAAATGACGTTTATAGAAATGAAGGTGAAAAAGTGAAAGACACACTGAAAGACTCATTGTCCTCACTCACCCATACTAATGTAATTGTAGTAAATATACCACATCGCCAACCATGATGGAAAATTCTTGTGTACATTCAGCAGTGAAAACAACGAACATGAACATATTAAAGACTTGTAAACACTTTAAAAATGTTCACGTTGTAGATATTTCTAATCTTGAAAGGGGAATGCACACTAGACATGGACTTCATTTAAATCAGGCAGGGAAAAGTTTTTTGGGTGGAAAAATAAGTAAAATTGTTGAATCTAAATATAAGAATATTAGCAATAAGATGCCTTTAGAATATTTTGCATATGTCTGCCTTGGTGCGTGTGCGTGTCAGATATTGCAAGATGGCGGAAAGTGAAGCAAAAAGATTATGTGAAGTGTGCAACAAATTAATAAAACACACGGATATAAGTGTGATTTGTGGACTATGGTGTGGGAACTTGTTTCACAGTGATTGTGTTGACCTTACAAACAGTGAAGTTCGCTTGGTAAACAGTTCAAAAGGACGAATTAAGTTCTGCTGTGGTGCATGTGAAGTCAGATTACACAATGGACCATCGGAAATAGCATCAACAACAAAACAGCAACGTTGTGTAAGTGCATCCAGCTACAGAAACAGTGGAAATGTGAAGGTAGGTGACGAAATAAAAATCATTTGTGAGTGCAAAAGTGACGATAACAAAATCATTAATGTGTGCAAAAGTAACGACATACAAGAGAACTCACAAAATCAACCTTGTAAACCACGTGGAATTGAACTGCCGAAAATAGAAAAGGGTGCTTCTCATGCAAACAATACGAAAGAAAAACTGAAATTAAGTGACGCAGTCGAAAATTTAACAAAAACAGTAGATCAACTAGTAAAAGACAATTCAAAAATGAAAATGCAACTCAGTACAGTGATCGCTGAAAACTCCAGATTTGAAACGCTAGTGTCACGTCTGGCCAAATCTCCTCGCAAAAAAAGCGGAAAAGCACGTAAACATTTTCTGTTGAATGCTAAAAAAGCCAACACAACCGGTACATGTTTAAACGCAAATGAAGAGCCGATTATTGAGTCTAAAACACTAACACACAGCCCAGTTTCTAATATTACAGATTCGAATCCGAGTACGCCACAGTCTTCTGCATTCCTTGTAAAAGAAACCAAGTGTGGGCACGAAAACGACATTGAAACTACCGGTACGACATTCAAGTCGAAACGCATAAATAATATGGAGTGTACTGTCCATGATGTAGCTCAGGATCCATCTGTGAATAGGCCTACTAATTCAAAAACAGAACAAGAAAACATTTCAACTGCGGCACCTGTACGTAAAAATTTGGAACAAATAAATAATGATAAAGACCTTACAGTCTGTGAAACAGCACAAGATCGATGTTTGAATTATATATCTTCCAATGATTCGAAAACTAGTGTCAGTAACGATGAACATAGTCTCTACAACTCTTTGAATACTTCAGATAAATCCAATACAGATACAAATTGGCGTGATGTTCATTACAGGAAAACTGCTCGTTGTGTGAATAAACAAAATACGTCCACTACAGCAAAACAACAAACCAACAATATGCACGAAATTACACAGAAGACACATGCACGACCAAAAATGCTGTACAAAACTGTGCTCCAGAAAACTGTAGAGAAAGAAATACCAATAGCCGAACCACAAACTTCTGCCACAGTACCTGTCAGAAATTCAAGTACCACAGGAAGAAAAAATCTGATAATAGGCACTGGTGATGAGCAAGGAATGCTATATGGAGAGAAAAGAGCATGGTTCCATTTAGGAAAAGTGAAAAATGGTACAACAACTGAAAATGTAATCAAATTTCTAGAGAAAATCTTTCCAGGATACAGCAACTTTCAAGTTGAGAAACTAGAAACAAAGGGTATGAATAATAGCTTCAAGATTGGTGTTGACTTCCATCTAAAGGACAAGGTAATGGACACTGCTATATGGCCAAAGAACATTGTAATCAGGCGTTTTTTATTCCAGAGATCGACCAGTGCCCCAATAAAATAGACCCTGACAGTGAAAACCAGGTCCCCAGGTTATTATACAGGAAAAACAATAGAGATGACAGTCATATGCCTTTAGTCATTGCATTTGTCAATGTGCAGTGTTTAAGAACCAAAATAGACTTTTTATCATTCTTTGTAGAAGATGTTAAACCAGATGTCTTATGTATCTGTGAGCACTGGTTGACTGAAGCAGAAGGTGACTATTACAGATATATTGAATATTTGAATGTGGTAAATGCATGGTATCGAACAACTAAAATTCATGGTGGTGTATCTGTGTATGCAAACAAAAATCTTAGTGTAAAGGAAATAGATCTAAAAAGCTTCTCTACAGACCTAGATCTTGAATTGGCTTCACTAGTCTTAACAAATATTGATCTCATTATTATCTCTGTGTACCACTCACCAGACGGTAATTTTGAAAACTTTATTGCACAAATGGAGAACTGTTTGTCTTACCTAACTCGCCTTAAATCAAAAATTGCATTATTTGGTGACTTCAATGTGCATATAGGTGATAGAAGTATCAAAGAGAGAGTCTTCATGAACTTAATAAACAGCTATCGACTATTTGTAGCAAACCGACTCCCAACAAGAGGTGATGCCTGTCTAGATACAGTTATCACCAACCTAAATACCTGGGATTATAATATCAATGTAGTTGAACCAATGATTGCAGACCACAGTGCATTGGTAATGGAAATCAGTATGAATGGCAACAATAAACTACAACCAAGCACATGGCACTCAAGCTACACATTCAGTAGAAGGGTTATCAAAGAAGACAGATTAAATGACCTAAAAACCGTCCTATCTGGTGTGAACTGGCAGCAAAAACTTGCAGAACTGGGAGCTAGTGACTCATTTGAATGTCTGTTCCAAACATTAAAAACAAAATTTGATGGTTTGTTTCCAATAATCCACAAGAAGGATCCTGCAGGCAAATTAAAAGGAAAGGACAAACCTATAACAATGAAAATGTGGTATACTCCTAAGCTAGACAGGTTAAAAGGCATTGTAGTAATGTTCAGGGACTGTATGAAGACAGCTAAAGATCTTCCAACTAAAGATCTGCTTCACTGTAAATACTCAATAGCTAAGAGAATTTACAGAAAGGAAGTAGTGGAAGCAAAAAAGAAATATAATGAGAAGTTCATCAAAGAGGCTCACAACCCATGTAAAGCAGCTTGGAGTCTAGTAAATGAGCACAGGAAGAAGCCTACTTCAGCCTTAAATTCCTGTAGTCCCGATGCCTTCAATCAGTACTTCATTAGGATAGTGAAGGATACTGTCAGTGAAATTCCAGACTCAAGCTTACTTCTCACAAGTGATATAAAAAATGAACGCTGTAACAGAATTGTAAACTGGAAGGAAGTGCACCCCAATGACATAATAAAAATAGTGAGATCATATAAGCATTCAGAGAGTGCAGATATCTATGGCATGTCTTGCGCAGTGCTAAAGAAAATAACTCCAGAGCTTGCCCAACCACTAGCCATAGTAATTAACAGATGTTTATCCTCAGGTGTCTTTCCAGAATTCCTGAAATTGGCAAGGACAGTACCAGTCTACAAAAAAGGTGATCCATGTGAAGTGTCCAGCTACAGACCCATTTCAATAATCCCCATCCTAGCCAAAGTTATGGAGTCTGTAATGAAACATCAGTTGCAAAATTATTTTGAAGAAAATAGGCTCTTCCAGGACACACAGCATGGTTTTCGCAAGGGAAAGTCGACATTTACGGCAGCACTGGACTTGACTAAAAAGATAAGACAGGTATTTGAAGATAGAGAAAGTGTGGCACTGACACTCTGTGACCTGAGCAAGGCATTTGACTGCATGTCACACAAGATACTCCTCAATAAATTAAACTGTTATGGTGTTGGAGGTGCTGTTCTGGCAACTCTCCAATCTTATCTGGAAAACCGAAAGCAGGTGGTGTCAGTACATGGAGCCTTATCACAAGAACAAAAGTTGGAACATGGCGTACCCCAAGGGTCCGTCATAGGTCCTCTCCTGTTCCTAATATATGTTAATGATATGGGCTGTAACAACAACATGTTACAGTTTGCTGATGACACCACTCTTTTTGCCAAAGGAAAAACTGCAGCACAAGCTCTTCAAGCAACAGACGACCTCTTCGAATACACAAAAGAATGGTTCATCAAAAATAAAATGAAACTGAATGAAGGAAAAACACAACATCTTATATGCAGCCTTAGCAAAATTGGCTGTCACGAGAATATGGAAGCTGTTAGACTTCTAGGCTTCATGATTGACAGCAAACTTACAATGAATGAACACACAGTGTATGTATGCTCCAAGCTTTCCCGTGTAATATTCCTTCTGAGAAGGCTTAAAGGTACATTAACTGACCAATACCTTGTAACAGTGTATTATGCGCTATTTCATAGCCATATTAATTATGGCCTACTGCTATGGGGACATGCTGCAGGTTGTAAAGATGTGTTAATGCTACAAAAAAAGGCTGTCAGAATAATTACATCAAGCAAAAGATTGGACCACTGCAAGCCAATATTCAAACGGTTAGGTATTATGACGATCTTCAGCCAGTTTGTGTTTTTATGCCTCATGAGCATTAAAGAAAACCAAGGCGAGTTCAGCATGAGGCAAGATATACATAACCATGACACCCGTAACAAGAGGAGCATTGAAATACCAAGCTGTCGTCTGAGTGGAACACAAGACAGTTTTCCAATGGTTGCACTGAAAATGTTTAACTCGCTGCCAAAAGAAGTGCAATCCCTGCCACCAGAACCATTCAAAAAGAAAATTGCACAGGACCTGAAAGAGCACCCACTGTACTCAATTGGTGAATTTTTCAACAGTGATGAAAGTGACTGGACAAAATGATAATATTTCTGTTGTATATGTCCAAATTGTAAACCTTTTTTCTCTTGTTCTTCTTCTTTTATATATATGTATGTATGTATATAATCTTGACGCAGTCTGTCCAGTCATGACTGGTAAACGACACAGAAATAGTAATAAAGTAATAAAGTATTTTTCCAGCTCAGCTACTCAGAAAAGTAATCCTTTTTTAGACTAGAGATTGACACCTCTAAAACTGGCACTGGGAATTCCACTCAAAGTAATTCTGATATTAATTCCCTCAAAAATGCTCACTGAAATCAGAGAACCTTTCTGTAGATAAGAATATTTTGACTTTATTTCTCATCAATATACAGTGTCTGAGAAACAAGCTACATGATCTGGAGATTTTGCTGGAAAACTCCCCATGTAATGTTCTATGTATTGATGAGCATTGGCTCTCAGAGGTTGAAGGAACTCTATGTTCCATTTGGGTATGAATTAAAGAGAGGATTTTACAGACCGATGCTTGTTCATGGAGGTGTCTCAATTTTTCTAAGGAGTAACAACCAGCTACATCATCAAGTACTGAATCTTGAAAGTTTTTGTTCAGAAAAATTCTTTGAGGTAGCAGGCATCCTTTTCCCAGAGATTAAACTGATACTAATCTCCCTCTATCGAACCCCAGATGCAGACATAAATATATTTATAACAAACTGGGAACAATTGACAGTACACTTACAGAAATATAGGAATTTCAATATAATGTATGTAGGAGACATTAATATTGATGTTTTAACTCAATCTCATGCTAAGACCCAACTATATAATATTTTAAGATCATATAACTTCTATCTTATTAATGACCAGCCAACAAGGAAGGACTCGTGCCTAGATAACATTCTCACCAATATAAATAAAAATTCCTTTTCATATGGGGTTGAAGACCCGCTTATGTCTGACCACAGTGGGATGTGGATTAAATTCCCAATAGCAAGAACCAAGTCCCATAAGAGCGAACATAAAACATTCAGGATGCTGGGAGAAGGGAATATAGAAAACCTAAGATTGTTTTTAAGGGAGGTGGATTGGGAGAATAAAGTTTTAAACTGTAATAATGTTAATGAAGCCTTTTCAAACTTTCTGTCCATAATTAGCTTTAACATTAATAAATACTGCCCAAAGATTACAAAGGTACTAAATAACCAAAATAAGTTGAAAAATAAAAACATCTGCAAATGGTTCACCTCTGAACTTGCAGCTCTTAGGAAAGTACAAATGTTCTTCATAAGAAAGCCAAACAAGGAAACCAAGAAGATAAAGATAGGTATAGCAGGGCAAAGCCAATATATAGAAAGGAAATTAAAGCAGCAAAGATTAGAGCTCATGAAAAGTTCATAAACACGTCTAAAAATAAATGCAAAGCTGCTTGGATAGTAATAAATAATGAATCAGGGAGAAAAGTAAGAAAGGAACCAGTGCCTATAGCACCAAACATACTTAATGAGTTCTTTGTAAATAGTGTTAAAAAGATCACTCCCACTGACACTGTGAAATCAACATATATGGACAATATAAGCAACTATACCTCAAATATAACTAAGAGATTAAACTTCAGTTGGGCACAAGTCACCCCTAGGATAGTGTCTAAAATAATAACAGAATTGAGTAACTCCAAAACTGAAGATTATTATGGTTTCTCCAATGCTATACTAAAACATATTTCAGATACAATATTGCTAACTTTAACTTATAAACTACATTTTTAAGGAGGGAATCTTTCCAGGTTGTTTAAAAATGACTATCATAGTTCCCATCCATAAGAAAGGAGATAGAGACTGCCCAAATAATTATAAACCAGTTTCAATTGTCCCAATTCTTTCAAAAGTCATTGAATACTGCATGAAAACACAACTATTAAAGTACTTTGAAACAAATAATTTATTTAATCATGCTCAGTTCGGATTTAGGACAGGAAAATCAACAGTCAAAGCTGTAGACGCAGTCATCACTGAGATTATCACCAATTTCGAATTACACTTAATTACTGGCATTACACTCTTGGACCTCAGTAACGTTTTTGACACAATTTCCCATAAGATTTTACTTTCTAAGCTACAATAGTACGGAATTAAGGGCTCAACACTATCACTAATAAAATCGTTCCTTGACAATAGAAGCCAAATGGTTGCAATTGAGAACCAGCTATCTGACATACTCAAAATTGAAACTGATGTGATACAAGGCTCGGTAATCGGCCCATTTCTTTTTCTAGTGTATATCAATGAACTCCCCCATAACTTGCCAAACAAATCCGTTCTATATGCCGATGACATAACTTTAATAACATCGGACAAAAATCTGGAAACTATACAAGAGAAAAATACAGATATGGTGGAAAAAGCCTCTACTTGGCTCAACAGCAATAAACTGGTCTTAAATGGCAAGAAAACTGAAACAATATATTTTCATCTGAGTAACCTGAAACCCGAAGGGTTAGCAAACACACCTGTTAAGCTACTAGGAATGTATATAGATAACAAACTGAACTGAAATGTACACACGCAACAACTATGTAAGAAACTATCCAGGGTAATTTTCTTACTGCGTAAACTTAGGACTTGTGTGAGTGATAGCCAACTGAGAGAGGCATACTATGCCTTTTTCCACTCGCACCTGGTTTATGGTGTAATACTCTGGGGAAACTCCGCAGGGGCACAGGAAGTTTTAAAGTGGCAGAAGAGGGCAGTCAGACTTATAAGGGGGTTACCCAGCAATGAGTCATGTAGGCCGGTATTCAGGGAACTGAAAATAATGACACCTGCTGCACTATTCATATACCATTGCTTCATTAGCACAAAATAAAACCAGAGTAATTTCACAGTAAGGGGGGAGGTACACTTACACAATACAAGAAATAAAGATTATGTTGACATACCCCAGGTAAGGCTAAAGAAAACCCAAGACTACCATAACTACACAGGAATTAAGTTATTTAATATACTACCTAAAACACTGAAGGAAATCCCTATACAGCAACTAGGGAAGAAGTTAAAAAACTGATTGATCCAGAATACAACCTACAGTGTTGCGGAATTCGAAGAAAACTTGAGATGCCTCCAGTAGGAATGCTGAGAATAGCAAGTAGATGCATAAATATTTCTGACAAACTTGAAATCAATGTATAACTAAATTTTTTCATTTCTTTTATTTGTGTATAAATTCAACCTATGTGTTTCTACAAATATATACGCATCAGAGGCATAGCTGTAAATATTTATGAAAATTTGGTAATCAGTCAGATGTATAACTATAAACTGTATACATGTTATTATTTCCTTTTCATTTCTTTCATTTCTGTATAAATTCATCCAATGTCTACGTACAAACTATGTTTAGCTTTGACGTTGTCTATTACAACACAAAGTTGTTTAATGACAATAAAACTTGATTTGATTTGGCGCCCCCCAAAACCCCCCTAAAATTTGGCGCCCCGGGCGGTCGCCCGGCTCGCCCGGCCCTTCCGCCGGTACTGCTTTCAGTACTTTGTTTTTAAAACCATACAAGTAAAGCTGTTTTGGAGTCTACAAATGTGACAGTTTACAGGACGTTTGGGATTAATGTAACTATACATATACATATATACATATTTGAAGTTTGTATAAATCTGTACCAGATAATTTCTTATTCGAAATGAAGAAGTTCATTCCGTCAGTTTACGAGTAGAAAATCATTTTTTAGTATTTTAATTTTAAGCTCTGCTGACGTAATTTCCTTTTCGTCAACGATATACAACTCGGAAGCTGAGTCACTGAAATATGCGTCAGTTCCAAAGATACATATCACCTGACGGCTGACACATAGTGTGGAAGGTTAGACAACAAAAGGCGGTGTTGAGGCGGTGTGCGAATTTTTGTGATAATTCAAGGTGTATTTGCAATGGCAGATCTTCTGGTGGTTCCTCTAAAAAAACCGTCGGAGGTGGACTTAGTTAAACCACTGAAAAATTTGATTTCTTCCTCTTACAATACATCTGAGAAATCAGAAGATTATAATGAAGCAATTAACGAATTTGCAAAATTACGAAGTAATGCCGTGTGGCGTGCGTTTGAAAAGTACGAAAGCTCCTTGGAAGTGATTTACAGGTAAATATATTTTGGAAAGACAAGCTTCCGAGTACCGTTAAATGTGACCATAGTTACATTGGTCTGTTTCGTAACTGTCATCAGTAGTTTGCTAACTGACGTTGCAATGAAAGCACTTGGGTGCAACTTTAAATACTTTTTCCATAGCGATTCTGGGAACTGTTACTTTTTCAATGAATGTTCTTTCCCCACATATGAAATACCAATGGAAGCATTGCTTATATCTCCTGTCTAGTCTTGAAAGTTGTCTTAAACATCCCATGAAAATTGTCGTTTAATTTAGCATTCTCACTATGTTTTCTTTTTAAGTTAGTAAGATCTCGGTGTTATCGTGTGAAAATAAGTTACGTACAGCGATTTTAAAAAACACTAGTTAAAATTTTTTGTAGTGCGACAACTGCAAAATAGCACCTTGTTTTCCTTAAAATCTACAAAACTCAGATTGCCTACAGGGGAAGAAATCTAATAGCTTTGTTATCTTTATCAGCAAGAGCCAGTTACGTTGATACTCTACGTTGTTACTTGGCATTTGGAATTCACAACAAATTTGCGGATATAAATGCTGCTCCTGCAGTATGGTTGACAGGTTCTTGTTGTACCCTTGTCCGGTCAATAAATCGCCTATCCTTGTAAAGAACCGCCTTCCGAATTTGAAGAAATTGCTGTTCCTGCTCTTGGTTGACAGATTTTTGTATGTAGGCTCTAGCCGCGGTGGAGTAGCAGAGCGGTCTAAAGCATCTCGCTGCGGAGCGCGCGGTTGCTCGCCGTGGAGGTTCGAGTCCTCCCTGGGGCATGGGTGTGTGTGTGTTTGTCCTTAGGTTAGTCTACCTAGGTTTAAGTAGTTTGTAAGCTATGGACTGATGACCACGTAGTTTGGTCCGATAGATTTACAAACATTTGAACATTTTATGTAGGCTCTACCGTTGTCAGTAAATCAGCCTTTTAATACATGTTGAGGTAAAGTACCTAGAAGTGCTGTTTACATAGAGCAAAAATTAACCAATCCATGTTTACAGCATGTTGACTTAAATATTCACACAGAACATTCACAAGATGTGGAAAAAAACATGTTAACATTAAGTCTCAGTGACTTTGTTTTCAAAATGAATTTATATGGGGAACAGCACACATTCCTCGATCACCTTTCTTCATGTGCAGTATTTTTCTGACAGTATTTAATACTTTCTTGCAACATAAATTGAAATATGTCGTCCTCTCTCTCAAGTAATGCAACTGACCATAATTTTTCCAATGCTTTGCACTACTGGTATGTGAATGATTCCTATTAAGATTAGTGTTCATTTCCCTGTGAAAGAATCGGATATTATAATATTCCATGTAATGTCCATACAAAAGGCTGCAAAAGTCCATGCAATCACTGCAATTAAATCAAAATAATTTTGACTACATAGTGTGGCCGGAATGCAGTTTGCATAGGGAAAATGCCCTGAAATTATATCAAAGAGATGTTTTTTGCCACTGTTACTCTCAATCTACATTACAGAACGTAAATCTAAATTTCACACAGATTGAACTGCAATGTGTTGATGTAAAGATATTTACATCCACTATGCCGACTTGTTTAAAAGCTGTAAAGAGTAATGCTATTTGTTATTGGCTGTATGAACGTGACTCCTCATTGGCTGTGGCCCAATTGCCAGTGTCTACACATGATACTCCACTCGCAGACTCATAAGCTACACTTCAGCTGAAGTTAGTACACTAAACCACAGACCATACATAAAATGTAACCATTGCTATTACCATCTGTCATATTTCTGTTAAAATTCAACATTGTTGCCTTACATTTTGTGTAAATTAGTTAAAATATGATTCATTGAGGGTTTTATTTACACGTTTGGGATGTTTCATATTTTAACATGGGTTCATAGGCCTACTCACTATAGTTTACACAATGTTTATGATAATTTGCATGCAACTGGGAATGGTTATGTAGGCGTAGTGGAAAATTATACACAGCTGTAATATGTCTGTAAATCAGAGGTTGAGTGGTTAAATCATTTGTATACCTGCATGCTTAAAAGTACAGCAAGAAGTATAGCTGAAAAGTCTACATTGTTATTATTTTAACTAAATTTAGACTATTTTATGATCTGTACAAAAGTGATAAAGTGATTTTAAGTCTTTACTTTATGAGGACAATTATTGCTTTTCCATAGTCACTCGCGGCAAAGTTGCCAACATATGCACCATGCAAATAATACGGGCAACAGGCTTTGCAGTTTACCAAAATTTGTTTTAAAAGCTCACATTTGAGTGTTTCCTGCAATTGTAAGATGACCTCCCACAGCCCCATCAAAATGTCTTTAGGCGGCCGTCTACAGCGCCAATATAGGCCTAGGTACTTTGAAAAAATCATTTGTGTGCCCAGAACTCTAAAATACTTTTATTTGCTATGTTTGACTGGTTTCAGCTATTGCTGTCAACAATACGAGATTAACAAAAAATTTACATAAACAAGACAACATTTTTGCTGAGTACAGCAACGTCAAATTTACAGCAATTATTGCGACATTTTCTTTTTTTTAAAAAAGTCCATTTTACATCATTCATTCATTCGATCCTTAGCTTCTACTCAGAAGTTAAGAATCAAATAAATGAATACTGCAATTGGAACCGGTTGAGCATAAATGTATTTTAGTTTGTGTCGAGTGTTCAGATGTTGGCAACGGCAACGTATAGACAGTGATGGGATTAAGTTTTCGTGCCAACCATGAAGTAAATAATCGTTTATGTTCCTGCTCTATGGTCGACAGGTTCTTGATATACCCTTGCCTGCTCATTAAATTAACTGTAATCGTCACCGTAAAGATTCATAACTTAACATTCGGAAGAACATGACAGCCATACTCCCCATGAAGCGGCCGTAGTCAACATCACAACATAAAACACCACTCCGTGACAAGGACTGTAAAATTAAGCCCAAGAATGATTTTTCAAAGCTCATCAACATTGAATTAGAAGAGGTGAATAACGAAAGTTAAAGATATATTGTCACTAGCGTAGTTATAAAATAAAGGTCATCAAATGTTTGTAAAGCCATGGGACCGAACTGCAGACTTACAAACTACCTAAACTAACTTACCTACACTAAGGACAACACTCCCATGCCATTGGGAAAACTCGAACATCCAACAGGGAGAATACTTACCCTTTGTGGCAAGGTGCCTTAGTGCAGAGCCACTCCCGAATGAGTTATTCCAGAAGTTTGCCATTTATTATTTGCAGGAACCCATGAAACATAGTTTAAACTGCTTTTAACTTAGTTTTTCTACAGTATTAAATTACCACAGTTAAATGTTACTATGTTAGCAGTTTAGTGTGCTAAGATTGGCAACAGAATGTTTGCTTTATGAAGATAATTTAGCGACTGGACAAGAATACACCCAAGAAACTGTCAACCGTGGAGCAAGAACAGCATTCATTATTTCACGGTGAACATGAAAGATTGTTCCCTCCCATTCTCTGTACTTTTCAAATTGCATTTAAAGGTTGTTCCGAACATCGACGCACTATGCCGCCAATGTGGTAAGAAACATTTTACCTGGGACATGGTTATTCAGCTGATAAGGTTATCATCATCAGCCAAAAATTTCTGAAGTGAGAGTTCTTGGGTCCACTGTATTCATTAAAATGTTTGTGTAGTGACAAAGTAAATATAGAACTGAACCTTTTACTAGTTCTCATTAGCATTACATTGTGTTGCAGCTATTATGATCAACTTTGTGCACTTGAAGGGAAGATTCCATTCCATGAAGTCCAGGTTCCATTCAAATGGAAAGATGCTTTCGATAAGGGTTCCATATTTGGTGGCAGAATCAGTCTGAGTGAGTATACATTTATATTTAATTGTCCAAAATTTGAAAGGTTGTTTTGCAGGATAGATGATTAAAAACACATGCACACAGGGGTACATAGTAAAATTATATATTCCTTAATAGAACACAGGCAGATGAATAAGTATGAAGAGCTTGGTGGCTATACAGTACACTGCAAAGAGGGAAATATCTAAAATGTGGAAGGAATATGACTCTCCATAAAAAAAAAAAAAAAAAAAAAAAAAAAAAAAAAAAAAAAAAACTTACGGGCAGTGCTACAGTAAAAGTAGAGGAAATAAGTGGAATTGGGGTTAGAGTTCATTTCTGAAAGAGGGTGTTTAAAAAGAATTGTCATGGAAGTAAAAAATGGTAGATAAACGTCAAAATTGTTTTCACAACCTAATAACAAGAAGGAAATACTCAAATACAGTAAGCAGGTTAACATGCATAGAAATTGTGGTAGCTATGTTCAAGTGAGTCTAATTCAGCGAATATGTGCATTCGGTCATCTCAAAGTAGTACATGTTATCAACAATTTTGAGAATAGACGTACTGTAGCATGTTTAGATGGGCAATATTTTACCAAAACGTTTGGCCCAAAAAGCATTGCCATTAAGTGTTTCAGTAAGGCTACAATACATGGAAATATTTCGATGTGGATGGTCAATATTGATGTTGCAGGTAGTTTCTGAAGTATTATCGAGGGATTGCCATGTTGGACATGAAGAGTGAAGATCATTTCACATTGCAGGGCAATACCAATCTGCCTCTCGCTTGCTCTCACCTCTATTTCGCACTCCTCTTGTAGTCAGTGCTGCAGTCACTTGTCTGAGCGAAGACGGTATTGTTTTGCTTTTGTTAATTCAAAAGTTTGCGCACTTACAGTGGTTGTTTTGGAGGTAGATTTGTTTACATTTGTCGCTTGGTGATATTGTTCTGTTAGCAATGGAAAAATCGTGTAATGACACACTTTGTTCATTAATGCAATACATCTATGCCATGAATTGTGGGACACAGAAAGCAGTATGTATATAGCCAGAAACACCAAGAAAGATAGTTTCTCTCGTTTTGAGTGCCGCACTGACTTCTATAGCCTCACGCCCATTCATTTTGTGTGAAATAATGTCCCCATCTGCAAATCTTTCTGGCCCGGAAATCTATTGCCGCAAATATTGCCAGTCAGTAATGCCGGTGTGTTGCTGGCGTGGCTGCAGTGTTTCCTGAGAACATTTTCAGGCTATATTGTTGACTAGATCCAATTTTTATGGCATATCTAAGTGTTACTATACTCAAATGTATTGGACTAGTTTTGTGTATATCTAAATAATCGGAATCAACCAACCGTTATGCATAGTGTAACAGCCAGTTTAAAAGCTAGCCTATAGCTTAAGAGTAAGGCAGTGGCTGAAGTACCGGTATTTCATATTCATTCACTTTCACCTCTATCAGCAGATGGTGCCAATAAGTGTGAAGTGCTCAGAAACTTCTTTCCAGTTCCTTTCCTAAATTATCTAATTTTTCAGTTAAATTTGTGCATTCTCTAGATGCTTTCTGCAAAACAGATGTGTTCTGTTGAAATTTCTTCAGTTTACATACTGTTGAATCATTGGTGACCTGCACACGAGGAAATTTTCAGATGAATGCCAGCCAACATTCAAAGCCAGCTTCTGTTTATAGATAGTTCAACAGAAGAAAACCTCGTAGAATCATTGTGTATGCAATAAAGGTTGCAAACTTAAGACTGAAAAATGCCTGAACACAAACTTGCGTGGTTTAGTAAGCACTCTAGGTGGCCCGGCGATGGTCAGGCTGGGGAAGTGCACACAGCTATTTTGTTGTACGAATATTATGGAGGAGAAATTGCTAGCAGGAAAAATATATATATATATAAAAAAATAGATGAAGATTACTTACCAGGTGAAGGAGCACTGGTAGTGATAGTAGCACAAATAAATTAATAAATACACACACACACACACACACACACACACACACACACACACACACACACACACACAAACGCTAGCTTTCGCAGCCTAGCTGCTTCTTCAGGCAGGAGGGAAGGAAAGGGAAAAGGAAATGAGGCTTTTAAGGGAGTGGGTAAGGAGCCATTCCAATCCCAGGACCGGAAAGACTTACCTTGGGGGGGGGGGGGGAGAGGAGAGGGAAAGGAGGGTAAACAAATACACACACACACACACCACTGGCAGCTTCTTCAGGAAAAAGAGGAAAAAAGGGGAGGAAAAGGGAAGGATATGGGTTTTAAGGAAGTGGAAAAGGAGTCATTCCAATCCCAGGAGTGGAAGGACTTACCTTAGGGGAAAAAAAGGAAGGTAAACAAATACACACACACTCAGACATATCGAAACGCAAACACACCTAGACAGACATTTGTGAAAAGCAAAGAAGTTGGACAGAGATACCAATTGAGGCAGAGGCTCTGTCCACAGAACCAAGGCAAAGATGCTAAAGATAGTGGGCGGGAATTTGAGTTAGCGGAGATTGAGACCAGGTGGGCAACGGGAGGAGAGAATAAGCTGAAGGGCAAGTTCCCATCTCCGGAGTTCTGAAAGGTTGGTGTCGGTGGGAAGTATCCAGATAACCCGGACGGTGTAACACTGTGCCAAGATGTGCTGGCCGTGCACCAAGGCATGTTTCTATTTTTATTTTTGTTTATATATATACGTAAAAAATAGATGAAGTACACTTACCAGGCGAAGGGGCACAGGCAGTAATAGCAACAAATACACACACACACACACACACACACACACACACACTAGCTTTCGCAGCCTAGCTGCTTCTTCAGGCAGAAGGGAAGGAGAGGGAAAAGGAAATGATGAGGGTTTTAAGGAAGGGGGTAAGGAGCCATTCCAATCCCGGGACAGGAAAGACTTACCTTGGGGTAAAAAATGGAGGGTAAACAAATGCACACACACCCACACATTTACACAGACACAAGGTAAGTCTTTCCTGTCCCGGGATTGGAATGGCTCCTTACCCCCTTCCTTAAAACCCTCATCATTTCCTTTTCCCTCTCCTTCCCTTCTGCCTGAAGAAGCAGCTAGGCTGCGAAAGCTAGTGTGTGTGTGTGTGTGTGTGTGTGTGTGTGTGTGTGTGTGAATTTATTTGTGCTACTATCACTACCTCTGCTCCTTCACCTGGTAAGTAATCTTCATCTATTTTTTTCAGCTGTTTTATTGCGGACACAGTGCCAAAAACTGGTAAATGTGCTGTGTGAGCACTAGGTTTCTATCAGGTGTCATACATGAAACACAAATTACCTATAATAGGACCATGACTGTTATAAAACACTATAGTTTGAGAAAATTGACCTTTGGGTTTTACCACTACAATCCACAGCTCTTGCTTTAATAAGTCCTTTAAGTAACCTAGTAATTTCAAAAGTCACACCACAGTGTATAAAGAAAATTGGCTTAGGTATATTAAAGACCTGATTACAAGCAATATTTAGAGTGTAATGGTACTCATCTTTGCTGTGTCTAATAAGTTTTGCTAACGAGAGAGCAGTTGCCATTACCATCGAAGGCTGTGTACAGGCTTATGTGCAACTTAGAGGGTGGCAATTATTGAAGTATATGAAATAATTTCCGAAGAGTTCGTGTTAAGATATTCAAACTGCTCGGTTGGCTGCGGAACTTGGTGGGAATTAGTATTAATATGCTTTGGCTTAGCAACAAATCCTACTATCATTTGAATGGTTTCGCCTGTAAATAAAGTTGGTGCCTTTTTTTTTTTTTTTTTTTTTTTTTTTGGGGGGGGGGGGGGAGAATCTGCATTTCACAATTTGGTATTCTCTTCACCCTCAGCAGGTGACTGCATGGTGTACAATGTTCAGTCACAAAATAATCAGGCTGACATTCCCTAATGGCATGGTGACCACTGAACAGTATGTGAAGGTATTGTGAGATGATTTCGTCCCCATTATCCAAAGTGACACAGATTTCGACAAGATGGGATTTGTGCAAGACAGAGCTTGACCCCGTGGAAGCAGGAGTGTCTGACGTCCTGGAGGAGCGTTGTGGGGACAGTGTCCTGTACCCACAGGACACTGGCAGGGGCCTCGATTGGCTGCCATATTCTCAGGATCAGACTCCTCCTTTGGGGACTATGTTTAACACTAGAACGACGGAAGGGGTCAAAATGACCCCTGCCATACTTTTTTCCTTCATTGTCATTTTAGTTTATTTACTTTCCTAATGAAATCATATGACTTTTCCTAATTTTTTCTCCTCTTTATGACGACGTATTAGAATTTAAAAAGTATTTATATTTTCTTTGACATTTTAATAGATATACCTAGAACGGCGGATGGGGTCAATTTGACCCCAATGTAATTTCCTTCTGAATATATGTAAGTAATCCAACAATGTAGCTGCTACAGTCAGCAGTATTGCAGAGTAGTTGCCTGTCATTGTTGCAACTCGGCACGTGTTCATTCCAGTCTGCCACAGTTTATATCGTGTCATACTGGCGATAGTTTTTGTCCTCGAAACACACATTTTCAAACATGAATCGTCAGCATGGACTTTCTGATGAAGTGTTACATCTCTTAGAGAATTCTGAAGTTGAATCGGAAACGGACTTCGCTGATGATGATGATGATGATGATGATGATGATGTACCTGAGACAATTGAAGATGAAGACATAGTGAATGAGGAGCGATTAGTGGAAGAGAATTCACATGCTGATCTGGATCAGTCATAACATCTTTAATCACAGCAGGCACAGTTGGCAGTGTCTACAATGATGGTTGCTAGTGATGGAACCGTGTGGGAGACGACCTAGTTTTCATCTTCTGGCAGGAGGTCGGCTGTGAACCATCTGAAGGAGATAGGACCCACTGCTTATGCTTGTCAACAAATAGACGACTCTGTCACCAGTGCCTTCCGTCTTATGTTTGATGAAGCAATGCTACATCTCATGAAGAAATACACAAATGCACGAGAAGTACTGAAAAACAATAACTGGACTGTTTCGCTTGAGGAACTGGAGAAACTGATAGCCATCATGTATGCTCAGGGCGTTATTTGTACAAAAGGTATGTCTGTGGATGATATCTGGTCGCACTCTTGGGGGGCCTACTTTTATCAAGGACATTATGCCGAGTGACAGATTTCAGGAGCTTCTCAGATTCCTCCGTTTCGATGAAAAATCAACCCGAGTTGAACGCCTGGCAGCCAACAAATTCGCTCTTGTATCTGAAATTTGGAGAAAGTTCATTGAAAACAGTATTCATGCTTACCGTCCTGGAGAAAATATAACCATAGATGAACAACTATTACCAAGCCAAAAAAAAAAAAAAAAAGCAGGATCACTAAGTTCATGTCCAACAAACCAGACAAATATGGCCTCAAATTCTGGTTGGATGTCGATGTGACGACAAAGTATATATGTAATGCTTTACGTTACCTCGGGAAAGAGGACATGCATAGAGAGAAGCAACCACTTGGAGAGTACGTCGTTCTGAGTCTCATGGAGCCATTTGTAAATCAAATAAGAAATGTTACGACAGACAGCATCTTTTCATATTGCTAAGAACTCAAAGAAGAAAACTTCTTTAGTTGGTACAATGAACAAGATCCATCGTGAAATCCCTGATGCAGTAAGGAAGTCCAATGCTGCACCATAGCCACAACCCAGAATGCACCATGACTGTATATCAAGGAAAGAAGAATAAAAACGTCATTCTTCTGAGTACACTACATTCTGAAGTAGCAATAAGCAAGGAAGGAAAGAAGAAACCTGAAACAGTAACATTCTACAATGCAACAAAGTATGAGATGGACGTGGTAGATCAAATGACCCGTAAATATACTACAAAAGTTGCATGTCTTTTACAACATCTTGGACATGGCGGCAATAAATGCATTGGTCATTTACAACATAGTAACAAACAAGAAAATGGAAAGGAAGTAGTTCATACTTCAGCTGGCTAATGAACTCAAGGGAATGAAAGAGCAAGAACATCTGGCAAAGGAAGAGGATACTGGACCGAAATCAACTACAAAGCGGAGGATGTGCCAAATCAGCCTCTGCAAAGGCAACAAGACCAGCGAAAACCGTGTAAAGTACCACAAAGCAGTGTGCAGAAAATGTGCACATAAAATAGATATCACATGTGCAAGTGCGTCTAGCAGATTCCAGTAAGTTGAGAAAAAAGTGATACAAAGGTCTGTGTGGAGCATGTACGAGAGTAATATGGACAAAGTATACTAAATGTGTCAACAAGTTTATACAAATAAGAAACTTTTCAGCAGTAGCAGCAATAGATTTCTAAGATATTTTGCTGTTGAAATAAATAATTATTTATTATTATTATGGTGTTTAATAATTATTGTCCCTGCTAGAGAAAAGGTGTGGAATAACAAAAAACACTTATTTAAGTCTAGTATGAAAATATTTTATGTGGGGTCAAAATGACCCCTTTCCGCCGTTTTAGGAATGTCAGAAACTCCGCTGTTCTAGTATTAAGACAATGTGTACAGCAATAACCCCAAAACCACTGCTGAGCTGAAAACAGACATTTGGGAGGCCATCGACAGCGTCCGTGTTCAGGCACTTCAGTGGGCCTTGCAGATTCATGCTTCTTTGTATTTCCAGAAGGCATGCATATGAACATAAATCCAGAAGTCTGTATTGATGTTCAGTGTTAAGTGTGCACACTGCTGTTTGTAACTAATTTGTTTGATTTCTTGTAATTCAAAAACTTTCACCCTCTATATGCTTATATACTAGAGAAGTAATGACTTAAGTTTACAGCATGTTCATTTGTGCTACATAGGGTGGGTAAAAATCTCCATCAGTGGCATGGCCTAATGTACTTACGTGACGTGGTGCGGCAGTGTTGGCAACAGTCACTGTGGATGCTGGGATGAATGGCGGCACACAATGTTTACAAGATGTGAAAATGAATGTGTTAACATCACGTTTCAATGATTCTATTTTCGAGATAAATCAGTGTTCAAATATAGAACATCGCACACAACTGTTTAGACGTAACACTTTGTTGTTACATAAATCGAAATACGTGTCTCGTCTCTCAAATGATATGAATTACTATAATTTTTTCAATGTTCATAATTTGGTAGAACGCTTGCAACAATTTAATCTGTACTCTTCGGTTCCTGTCTACCCACACTCCTTACAATCGTGACATGTTCGTAGAAATCATAACATTTGCTCACAACAATTGAAGCTGTATGCTTAGGTTTCTGCCTAACCACATCCTTTAATATCATGAAATTTCTGAAAATCACAACATTCGTTTTTTGACTCATAACAATGTAATCTGTACTCTTAGGTTCCAGCCTACCTATAACATTTAAAATCATGCCATTCGTAAAGTCAAAGTTACACGACATTAGCTACTTAAAATGTATACTACACTGCCAACATAACGCTGCTAGGGACACACCGCGACGCTCCCTATGCCGCTGATTGAGACTTTAGCCCATAATTTGTAATTGGTTTGCAGTTGCACTTTTTACCTATTTGGTAGACTACCTATTTAAATTTAGTGCTTTTCTTTTGCATGTGTTCTCTCTTCCAGCTGTTTCGTCATTTGCTTTCGAGAAAGTGTGTGTGCTGTTCAACATTGGTGCTCTTCAGAGTGCTGTTGCAGCTAGTCAGAGTGTGGACAGTGACGAGGGCCTCAAAGTTGCAGCCAAGCTACTGCAGGTAAAATAAAAATCCTATTGTATGTCATTGCTTTTTATTTGTAAATATTGAATTTGATGATACGCACCCCCTGTCATAACTTGTCAAAATCGAGCACACACTACTTCAGTAAGAAACAGTCCACTTATACTTGTGATATCAGATGAATTAGCTGTGGTAATTTACAACTACTCTTTCAATGTAACCCAGACCTTTGGCTAAATGATAAAAGGTGCATCTGCAACGTTCGACGAATTGTCTCAGTAATTCTAAGAAATGAGAGTTACAAGCTAAATAACTTTACTGACATTCAAAGCAATAATCATTGGCTAAAAATTGTCTCGGACATTAGTTGTACAGCTATTGGAAACTGTCAGCAAACACTTCTTGTGGAATTGTTCAGAGCTCTGAGGTCATGCATTTTTGGCTCTCTGCTGATAGTCATCTGCTATCGTTCTCAAAGACAGTCAACAATCATCTGCAAGCATCCGTCGTACTCTTTTGCTGTCTGGTACTGTGTGTACGGTTGAACCGAACGTGGCTCACCGTCAATACCTTTCTATCTGTCTCTAAAGTGTTCAAACCACTCACACACTTTTTACTCACTGCTTCAATGCCGTACACTGGCTCTAACATGCCACGGTCTCCATCAGTGTTTTGCCTAATTGGAAACAACTTGACCTTAACATGTTGCTGCATTTTGCGCTCTATCTTGCAATGACGAGACTTCTCTCACTGACGCTGTTAGCTGGCTCGCAGCGAGTACCACCGTTTCACTGCAAAGCTTTGCACGATAGGGGGCACTTGTTGACATGTCCCTCAATGTGTGTGTGCGGGCAGCTCGTCCTCGCCAGTGCAGTTGTAAAATATGGGACCATTCACTGAACTTTTCAGGTGCACCTTTTATATAAATCTCTTCTGACAATGTTCTGTATTACTACTCGTTGGAGTAGCCAATGTACCAAAATCCTTTTCAACCTAAACTACACCTATATACGTGCATGTGCACCCAAGTGTTTTGCTGTGGCTGAAGAGTTAATATGGGCCTTTACCACACATGTGCAACCTAAATTGACACACTCAAACTTCAAAAAAGATAACTATGCTAGTGAACTAATGTTTGCTGGGGAGCAGAGGGTACAAAGTGTGAGATTCAAATTATTAAAACTTGTCACATTAGAAACTTTATGCTACTGATGTGTTACTAATGTGTCAACAAACAGAATGAAGGCTAATCTATTGCTGTGTGTTCCATGTGCAGCAAGCAGCTGGAGTTTTCAACTACCTGAAAGCTAATGTGATGCTGGCGATTCAGCAAGAGCCGACACCAGACCTCAACCCGGAGACTCTGGGTGCATTGTCTTCACTCATGATTGCCCAGGCTCAAGAGATCTTTGTCTACAAAGCTATCCATGGTAAGGCTAGCAACTATATTACTCCTTAATCAAAGCAGTGTTTGTTTTGTAATGAGTGTTGCCCTGAAATGACACACTCTAAGAAAGTGTCAATAGGGTGATTGACCCCCAAGTCATAGTTCTAATTTTCTGAATTTACATTGTATTTCTGTTGTTGATACATAATAATGCAAACATTGCTGGGCACGATCTATTTTTACTGAAAAACTTAGGTTTGCCAAGAAAGCATATTCAAACTTTCACTGGGGTTTACCAGTTTACGCCGCCATCATCAGAAAGTATAAATAAGCAATCTTGGCAATAATATAAGTTTAATTCAATAATGAAGCCTATTAGCTTCAAAGCTAACATGCATCTCTAAAAGAGGAGGCTATTGCCACAACCCATATTTCACTTGCACATTATTGGACTTCCCGAACTCAATTGAATTGGCTTTGTTTCTGACACAAACATTCACACTATGCTGCAGATCTGTCACCGTAATGTAGATTATGCCTGTGAGACAAGACTTCTAATGTTTTAACATTGTCTATGCCAATTAAAACATCCCTGTCAGTGGCAAAAACAACAAAATTAAGACGACATGGTTGCTTATGTCACAAGTAACTTATCACCTCAACCAAAATAAATATAACCGTTTCTGGCTGTCAGTTATGAAGTGTAGATGACTGTGTGCAAAACTGTAGTAGCTATATAACTGCCACAGAAATAAATATTAAATCACATTGTGTTTAGTCTTTGTAGCCACTTAAACTATTCTGGCCAAACTGACAGTATGTGGCAGGAATGTCTTTCACCCATGGTACTATAATTAAGTTTCTGTTTAATATATCTTCCCTTTGGTTGCCTCTGACTTGACATGAAGACAGTTGTCAATGTCTGCTCTATTACTAAAAATGAGCACAATGTAAGGAGATGCTTGTGAAGTTGAGTTGTCAATTTTGTTTTCTCAAAAGGTTCCCCGCTGGAAACGATATATTTTTGCTGTAGTTCTGTTGATTCCTGTGAATATTCTTAAATTTATCTGGTGTGATCTAGAACAATGGACAACTTGATGGGTTTTGACTGTCACAGCTGTGTGAACTTAATTTCTTCCTATATCAAGACTGAACTGTGCCACAAAATAAATTCAAATAGGCCGTGGCCAGCATATGGTGAGCCAGGAGTGTCAACATTGTGCACCTGTGGTGCAGAATTACTGTCGCACCCTCTACAGATCGTGACCATATTCGCCACTTGCATTATCATTGTTCGTACATAACACTGTTTACTAACAGGGGAAACACCAAGTATGGTACCAACGGAATTTGATGGGTCATAGGTATGTTGTGAGGGTATTCCTCCAGACCATCAAGCTAAAAGAATTTGTTCCAATGGGCCTTGTTCTCTAAGAAAATCGAAATCAAATTTACTGGAAATTACCATGCGTAACGTGTCTACTTATACATGGCGGTTACCGCTTGGCAAGACAGCTTGGTGTAATCGGCAAGATGTGAGGCTGCCGTGCAGGCGACCTGGATTCAAGTCCGACATGGGTCAATTACTTTTCAAGCCTGTCTGATGATTGTGCATAATTATGTAGTTTTATAACCATTCTTACGTAAACGTTTGCAGTAAATGGTCAAGATAAAAACATTTAACATTCACTCAATATGTTATATATTGTGTGATGATTATTTTATTCATTTTGTTTTTCCAAGCACACTTTTAAGGCGACTGAAGCATGTTTTGAAATCAGTAAACAGTCTTTTGTTAACACCTAAAATATTTGGGTAACATTTAATATCTATGTACACAGTTCCTGACTGTGCTGTTTTTATCTCCTCCTACGACCTGTGTCGTTCATGCGTGCGGCAAGTAGTTGCATCAATTCAGCGCACCAGTCTTTGTGCTTAAATATGCCTGGTTTGCATTACAATTAATTGATGACCGAACATTGTTTCTCTGAATGTGAACGACCAGTGTTTTCCAGTATCGCTGATGAAAACACCTTGCGCCTGTAAAGCGGTAGTAGTTATAACATGTGCGTGCTGCTACAATGTTCTGTGTTTTCGGTGCTCCTGCGACAATTATCACCCAGAATTCTGTACAGGTGTTAAAGATAGTGACGATGGCGACAGTGTGTAAATAAGTAAAATAATCAGTTGCTACTGTGTTATTTGCTATTGTCCTGACTGTTTACTCCAGCTGTAACATGGGAGTGGGTATAAAGGCATATAATTATGCACAATAAAAGAAGAGAAATGAAGAAAACTGGAAAAATAAATGACCCGAGGGGGAAAATTTATTTTCATTTTCTTGGCTATTTTTTTAATCGTTTGATTTCTCATTATTTTTCTTTCTTTATTTCTTTTTCTTTGCTTAATTATTTTTTAATTTTTTTGAAATCTAATAAAAAGTAGCAATTACAATTTTTAAAACTTGTTCTGCCGCTAGGTATCGAACCCGGGTCTCCTGCATGGGAGCCTAGCACCTTGCCGTTTACACCACACTGTCTCGCTGAGCGGTAACCGCTACGTATAAGTAGACACATTACGTGTGGTAATTTGCTCCGAATTTGATCTCGATTTTCTTATAAATCAATGCCCATTGGAATGAATTCTTTTATGTTGATGGTCTGGAGGAATTCCCTCACAACATACTTGCGACCCATCAAAATCCGTTGGTACCATACTTGGTGTTCTCCTTGTAAGATTGAAATTATTTTATGTTGAGTGTGATGTAGCAAATTGAGATTTTGAGTGTGTCTTAGCATCTGTGATCATAGTCTTTTGCTGCAGTTTTTTAGCCAGTCCAGTGGGCTGGCTCAACCGAGACTTAAAAAATGCAAAAACGAGTATTGCAAAATTGTTCATTGCATCATCAGTATGTGTAGACAGTACTTTGCACAAGCTATCTCAGTAACTCAATACTAAATAAGAAAAATAATCTCTATTGAGTAGACCACACTTTCTAAATTACTGAAGAAAATAAAGTGCACCTCTCCTCTCTCCTCAAATGCCAGAATTTTTGCTGTGTTGTTCATAGCAGTCACACCTACCACTGAAAAAAAAGTTGTGGCAACAAAGTTATTTGCCATATTGAATACTTTACCTTCATTGATTTATTAGACTGTTTAGTTTACATTATCAACTTTTCTCAAAGGGGTAAAACTGAACAACACTATGGACTCATTATGGAGGAGGGTGTTTCAAATCCACCTCCGGCCATCTGGATTTAGGTTTTCCATTGTTTTCCTAAATCACTCAAGGCAAATTCCGGGATGGTTCTTTTCAAAGGGCACAGCCAATTTCCTTCCTTTTCAATGGGGTAAAGAAGTCAATTTTACAATATGTAAGTACATGATTAGGCTGGTGGCATAATAGCAAAGTGAAGAACAAAAAGGGTTACATATGGGATATATGTCATGCAGTGAAAAATGTTGTGCAGTGGTATGAGTTCCCATCAACAGTATTAAAAATAGACTAGAAAAAAGGGGGTGATTCTGGGAATTGGATTGTATTTGAGTCAGTTTTGGTCCGTTTCCTTGACTCAGTTATTGAGCCCTACAATGTAACAGCCTGTAGAAAATTGAACTTCATGAAATTTCCTAAAAAATAAGTGCTACTAAAAGTTTGTAAAAGAGTGGTATTATTGAAGATCATATTCATGTGTGATGTATTACATCGATTTTGGAGGGGAATTTTAGGTAGTGACCTTACTCGATATAACTTCAGTTGTATAACTTCTTTTCCTTACTAAGGCCATGGCTGAAAATTTCAGTTGTGTGAATGTCATTATCTATTTTCGTGTCTGTCAGCAGCTCAGCTAGCCTCTTTACAGTGAGTTGTTAACTATCTTCCATTATCGATTCTTCCATTATGTTCAGACTTTGTTCTATATGTTCATTTTTTGTTCAAACTGTGGTGATGGTAATGATCTTTTTGTAGACAGAAATATGTTAAGTGTGGGAACAGAAAGCTCGCAATCTGTGCAATAACTCAGTGTGCTACCTGTTGTACTAGCCTGTATCCATAGGTGCTGGCCATCCTGCCACTGAGTGTAGAAGGCTGCAGGATATGTTAGCTCGCAAGTCTTTATCACATGATTTTACATAAAGTACTTGCAACAAAATTTTTATGTCACTTGCAGCTTACCTTTGCCAGTACTCTGCAAATGCTTTCATGTTACACAAAAAGTACTGGACATAGAGAAGCAGTGTCTAATTTTAAAGTTTTTTTTTTTTTTTTTTTTTCTACGTAATGTACACATACAAAGTAATGCTGAACCCATTCATATAATCATCACAGTGCAATGATTGGCACTAGTCACAATTTGTTGCTCATATACGTTGCAAAAATCCAGCACTTGTTACTTCTGTGATTTGCAGAACAAGTGTGGATATTTGCAAGATATGCAATGAGGAAAGCAAGTATTACTGATGCAAAAGATAATGCAGCAAACAAGATAGCTTTGTTGCAATTGTCATTGCTCGGTGATAATGTTCCTTCATGTCTTTAATACTTTGAGAGATTTGTACACGACTGAATTTGAATGTGCAATGGTTTGCAAGTGTTCTGGGCTATAGACAGACGTGGTGTAGGTATCTACATCTACAACCTTACTCCGCAAGCCACCCGTCGGTTTTTGGCGGAGGTTACCTTGAGTACCACTATCGATGTTCCCTCCTATTCCAGTCGTGTATTGTTCACGGAAAGGAGGATTGTCAGTATGCCTCTGTGTGGGCTCTAATCTTTCTGATTTTATCCTCACGATCTCTTCACGAGATATACGTAGGAGGGAGCAATATACTGCTAGACTCCTCAGTAAAGGTAAGTTCTCGAAACTTCGACAGAAGCCCGTACCGAGCGACAGAGCGTCTCTCCTGCAGAGTCTTTCACTGGAGTTTAGCGATCATCTCCGTAACGCTTTCATGATTACCTAATGATCCTGTAACGAAGTGCGCTGCTCTCTGTTGGATCTTCACTTCCTCTATCAATCACACCTGGTACGGATCCCACACCAGTGAGTAGTATTCAAGCTGTGGGCGAACAAGTGTTCTGTAACCTACTTCCTTTGTTTTCGGACTGCATTTCCTTAGAATTCTCCCAATGAATCTAAGTCTGGCATCTGCTTTACCAACTATTGATTTTATATGGTCGTTCCATTTTAAATCCCTCCTAATGACTACTCACAGATATTTTATGGAATTAACTGATTCCAGTTGCTGCCCTGCTGTAGTGTAGCTAAATGATAAAGGATCTTTCTTTCTGTGTATTCGCAGCACATTACACTTGTCTACATTGAGATTTAATTCCCATTCCCTGCACCATGCGTCAATTCTATGCAGATCCTCCTGGATATCAATACAATTTTCCATTGTTACAACCTCTCTATATACTACAGCATTATCCGCAAAAAGCCTCAGTGAACTTCCGATGTTATCCGCTATATATATATATATATATATATATATATATATATATATATATATATATTATAGGAGGAGACCTTCCAGGTAGGAAAATGGTATAAAATAAAGATTTTTGACTTACCTAAAGTACAGGCTCGTCGATAGAAACACGAAACACACACAAAAACACACAACCATTCGAGCTTTCGCCACCAGTGGTGGCTTCTTCGGGAAAAAGAGGGAGGAAGGAGAGGAGAAAGGGAAGGATACGGGTTTTAAGGAAGTGGAAAAGGAGCCATTCCAATCCCAGGAGTGGAAGGACTTACCTTAGGGGACAAAAAGGAAGGTAAACAAATATACACACACACACACTCACACATATCCACATCCAAACACACCTAGGCAGACGTGACAAATGTCTGCCTAGGTGTGTTTGGATGTGGATATGTGTGTGTGTGTGTGTGTGTGTGGTGTGTGTGTGTGTGTGTATTTGTTTACCTTCCTTTTTGTCCCCTAAGGTAAGTCCTTCCACTCCTGGGATTGGAATGACTCCTTTTCCACTTCCTTAAAACCCATATCCTTCCCTTTTCCTCCCCTTTTTTCCTCTTTTTCCTGAAGAAGCTGCCAGTGGTGGCGAAAGCTTGTATGTGTGTCCTTTTGGTAAGTCATCTCTCTTCTATTTTTATTTTTGTTTATCCCACCGGGAAAGTTTCCCTCTATAATATATATAATATAGTGAACAGCAACGGACCCACGACACTCCCCTGTGGCACACCTGACATAACTCCTACTTCGGAAGACTTCTCTCCATTGAGAATGACCTGCTGCTTCCTGTTATCAAGGAATGAATTCCTCAGTCCAATCACACAGTTGGACTGATAGACCATATGTTCTTACTTTGTTCATTAAACATTTGTGGGGAACTGTATCAAATGCCTTGCGGAAGTCGAGAAACAAAGCATCTGCCTAAGAACCCATGTCTATTACCCTCCGAGTCTCGTGGACGAATAGTGCGAGCTGGGTTTCACACGAGCGCCTTTTTGGAAACCCATACTGATTCCTACAGAGCAGATTCCTAGTCTCGAGAAATGTCATTATATTCGAACATAATACATGTTCCGAAATTCTACAACTGACCGAGGTTAGATATGTAGGCCTATAGTTCTGCACATCTGTTCAAGGACCCTTCTTGAAAATGGGGATGACATGCACCATTTTCCAATCTTTCGGAACGCTATGCTCTTCTAGAGACCTACGATACACCACTGCAAGAAGGGGGGCCAGTTCCTTCGCGTACTGTGTGTAAAAAACAAACTGGTATCCCATCAGGCCCTGCGGCTTTTCCTCTTTTGAGCGATTTTGTTTTTCTATCCCTCTGTCAATTACTTAGATACCTGCCATTTTGTAATCTGTGCGGCAATCTAGGGAAGGAACTATGAAGGCACTGCTAACTTGAGGGTGTGGTTCCGTATATTTTGCAGAGTTATCAATTTCGTTTTATCGTGAGTACTCTCTTCTTGGATTCCGACCAGACTTTGAACTATTGTCAGTCGTGCCACTATTTATGATTATCACTAAGCAGTCCAATATATAAGAAAGCCATTATTGTAGTTTCTTTGGCTGTGTGAGTAGTATGTTTCCATTTTCGTGTGGTTGTTCTGAAATGTTTCATTGTATTGTATTGGGGTGTTATTTCTTAGTAAGGTGCTACTTTTTAATTTGCAGTGTGGATGGCCAAAGGAAAATATAAAATGTAGTACCTCACTTCGGAGTAACAACTTGTTCATCATATAATTTGACAAAGCACCAGAGAATCAGTATTTTAGAAACGGTGTTACTATAAAAATTTAAGTAAAATACCTTTTTTTTAAGTGTTCGTTGGCAGAAAAACGTTTCAGGAAAAAACCTTCATCCATTACAGCCTTTTTGTAATACAGTGAAGTTCTTTTGCCACACTGAGAACATTGTGTTCTTGGCTATGTGGTAGATCATTATTGACAATCCCAGAGGCTGTAATAATACTAAAACTAGTCAGTGACGATGAAATTGCTTGAATGGTAATAAGTAAAATTTCCACTTTGTAGTACTTGATCAATGTTAGCATTGTTGGAACAACTTGACTGTTTGATATTACACATGTATTTAGTGTTGTATCTTACATTACAGAAATGTTATGAGTATTTAGATTATTCATTGCAAAAGAATAGAATTTTTCTGCTGCGCTCATCTAGTGTGTAGCAACCATTATTCTCTCTCTCTCTCTCTCTCTCTCTCTCTCTCTCTCTCTCTCTCTCTCTCTCTCTCTCTCTCTCTCTCTCTCTCTCACACACACACACACAAACAAACTTGTTTCCTCAAAGAATACATCTGCCCCATCTTCATTTAAGAAGTGGTAATCTCACTATTACCCAGTCTTTGTACAGAGGTGTGTGAAATATCCTAATTTCAAAAATAGGGTAATGGATTGTTACCAGTAAAGATTTAGCTAGTACATCTCTTATCAGAACTCTCAAAAACATGAGGTGGCAATATTGAACATTAATGGCTTTTCCTCGCCATTTCTACTGTAGTTATTGTAAGCTCAGTACCGTCCCTCGAGCATCCATCTCATTTTTGAAATAAAGTATGCTTAAGAAATGAGATATCCAGTGCCTGGCTATTTGTATTTATGTACGCTAATTGGGAGCCCCTCGGTGTCACATGTCAGTTTGTCCATCGTTTAATAGTTCTGTTTGGATGTAGCAGAGGTCGTGTTTGGATGAGATAGTTGTGTAGCCAAACTGATAACATGTACAGCAAACATGCAGTGATTCTGCTTCTTGGTAAACAGTTATGCTTGTTTCCTTGAGTGCTCTCTGGCCTCTTGAAACACTGCATGTAGTTACCAAGTAAATTATACTTTCTACTGTTAAACCTGATAAGATGACATTGTTTGCTTACACACACTGCTGTCCACAATCTGTCAGGTTTTGAACATACATTATTTTCTTTCTTAGTACAAAGCAAAAGTGATAAGAAAAGTCTATGAAGGATATTAATTATTAAACTGATGAAATTTAATTTTCTTAAAAATTAAAGTTTTGTTAAATAAGGTTTCCAATATTGTCATCCTGCATATCCTTCCTGCTCACAAATACACATTTGAATATTGAAAAGACTTGGAAATACTACCCCAGTATTTGTTACAGGAGAGAGAGAGAGAGAGGGGGGGGGGTCAATGTAGTGCTCCTTCTTTTCCTTCTCATGTCTTCATGAACAGTAAGCTCTTAGATAGCAAATACTAAGTGAGAACTTAATTGAATCATTCACTGCACATACTGTAATTTAGAAGTCAAAGTAATTTACAACCTAAAGTAATGAATTTTATTTGACCTTACACCTCTTATGTTTGTGGGACAATTTCCAATTTCTTAAAGATTATTTTTCTTATACAGTAAAATCTTATTTATACATTTTTTAAGAGGGATGATGAAATGTAAAAGTGAGATTAACATTTAAACGAATTTTGGGAGAACATCTTTCCAACATATGCCGACATCCGTACTATTAGCCTCCCCGCAAATTCAGGAATTTGAATTTAGTGGAAGTTGAGACCAGGTGGGCAATGGGGAGAGAGAATATGCTGAAGGGCAAGTTCCCATCTCCAGAGTTCTGAAAGATTGGTTTCGGTGGGAAGTACCCAGATAACTTGAACGATGTAACACTGTGCCGAGATGTGCTGGCCGTGCACCGAGGCACGCTCAGCCACAGGGTGATCCTCGTTACCGACAAACACTGTCTGCCTGTGTCCGTTCATGCGAACGGACAGTTTGTTGCTGGTCATTCCCACATAGAACGCTTCACAGTGCAGGCACATCAGTCGGTAAATCACGTGGGTGTTATCGCAAGTGGCTCTGCCCTCGATCGTGTACTCCTTCTGGGTTACGGACTGGAGTAAGTGGTGGTGGAAGGGTGCATAGGGCAGGTTTTACAACGGGGGTGGTTACATGGGTAGGAGCCAGAGGGTGGGTGTGTGTGTGTGTGTGTGTGTGTGTGTGTGTGTGTGTGTGTGTGTGTGTGTGTGTGTGTGTGTGGGGGGGGGGGGGGGTGATTGAGAATACTTTCTAATAATCACAGCGTGTGAAAATCGTACAATACATATATGCAACAAGTATCCATGGAGCCTACAATTTATATAATTTTCATCATCTGTAGACTTGTTTAGAACTTTGTATATACTGTAATTTCTTCCAAACATTTCTCCTCTTAAATGAACATGTTGCAGTTAACACAAAATACACAAATATAATATGAATGGCACTGAAGCAGGAGAGAGAAGGTTTCAAAAACAATTTTTTCCCTAGTGATACTGCTGCTGTCATTTAGTGATCACAGCAGAAACTAAAAAAGCCTTGAAACCTCATAGACAATTCCAGGAACTTACTAAATATCACTTCAGAAAGCCTGTGTCACTTTCAAATTTATGAATGTGACTAGTACTGATAAGGAAACCTCTCCATCGCACCCCCCCTCAGATTTAGTTAAAAGTTGGTGCAGTGGAAAGGCAGTGAAAAACTGAAAACGGGCCAATTGAGAAAACGGGAAGAAGTTGTGTGGAACTATTAAAAACTAAGTAAAACATAAAAACCGAGCATTCCATGCAAAAGATAAGCAACATTGAGCAGGTTCTGAGCACAGGAGTGCCGTGGTCCTGTGGCTCGTGTGAGATGCGGAGCGAGAGGTCCTCGGATCGAGCCTTTCTGAGGGCGAAAATTTTAATTTTTTCATTTTCAGAAAATTATTGTGTGTCCGTCCGTCCGATGCGGGGTAACTGCGCCATAGTATGGGGACGTGTTCAGATTTGGTTGCACGTATGCGGGATTTGACAGTCTATACACGGAAGAATTAGAAAACGTTAAACCGTATATTTTGACAGAGCACAGGAAAAACTGAGAGAGTGTGAATCTGTTGCATTCATTTGTTGCGTTTTATGTTTTCATCACTTTTTTGGAAGTGATTAACACATCCACAAGAAAACCTAAATCGGGCAAGGTAGAATCTCTTTACCAGTTCACCAAGTGTACATCTTATGTGGGTCGACAAGAGATTCCTGTCGTATGATGCTTATACCATCACCAGTGTTGTATAGTATATATCAGATGTGTTTTCCTGTGGAGAAATTGGTTGATCTATCATCTTGAGATCAAATGTTTGAAGTTCCCATTGGAGAGGCACTTCCTTTCGTCTGATAATCACCCGGTTTTGTGGTGCGTTCGCAAAACGGACAGTAAAGTGATTACGGCAAACGGACACTTCAATGAACGGATGTACAGATCATAATTTTGTGGAAATAAAAACATTAAATTTTTCATTTCTGGGAAGGCTTGAACCAAGAACATTTCACTTTGCAGCTTCTCGTGCTAGCCACAGGACCATTGCACTCAAATGCTCACATTGTACTCCATGTTACCTATCTTCCACATGGAGCATTCAGTTTTTACATTTTGCTTATTTTTTTCGTAGTCCCACAACTTCTTCCAGATTTCTCGACAGATCTGTGTTCACTTTTTCACAGCCTATCCACTGCGCCAACTTATAACTAAATCTGAGGGGATGCAATGGGGATGTTCCCTTGTAAGTAGTGGAAACAGTTTGATCCTGCTCACTATAAGCATGAATTATTTCCTGCCATCTATTACATTTGGAGTCTGTACCACACCAGAAACACAAAGTAATCTGAAATGGCTTGAATGCTAAAGTATTATCTTTGTCCAGCACTAGCTGAAAACCCAGCATTGCCTGACATGTATTCATTCCATTGTTATGTTAGATAATCTCCTACTCCCCTGTCCATTGCCTCCTGCCCCACTTTCACCTGTCTCTGTAGTGCAATTCAGCCTGTGGTTTCCTTCTTCCATAGCTCAATCCTCAAGTTATTTTTCCTGAACAATGTGACACACAATGTAATTTTCCACAGGTGTGCGATACTAGGATACTGCAAGTGAAATTTTTTGTGAATACAGTTGTGAAGACATAGCAAATTAAATTCTTCTGCAGAAACAGACATTCTGCTTCATATGTAACAATCAGGTGAGGCTCGGGCGTAAGTGTTAATTATCCACTTTACCCCATCCTTCCACCATTCTTCTAAAGAGCATAATTAGAGCTATGTGAAATAAGGAAATGAAGTTTGCAAATGTAGCACTTGGAAATTCAGAGCTGTGGGTTCGGACACTGTAGCATTTGCTGCCCTGGGTTGGTCTTAGTCTTGTTGACGAGTCGATTTTACTTCCTAGTGTAATGGTCTTTTGGCTTTCACCTATTTTTTGTCGAGTTCCATGGCGTATTCAATTTGAGGTTGAAGGGACTGATGACCTCGTTGTTTGGTCCCTCATGTCCACCACCACCCAACCACTTGGAAATTCATATTTTTCAATTTTTCTCTAAATTTTTTTGCTGTTAAGTTTCTCATTATGGAAGTAAAACACAGAAGCTATTTTCCTTCAGATATATTACTCCTGCAAACTCAGTTCATGCATATCAATTTCAACACACTTCAATTGATTAAGCATAGGTTTCTGAGGCTATTGTCATTGTCAGTAATAATGTTCAGCCTATGTCATTGCATTTTAAATTTAAAGTGGCCACTATGGAAAGAGCTTGCATCAGGGTGTGGAGAAGGCAGCTTGCAATGGTGGTTGAAATGCCATGTTTTATTATGTAAAAAGAAAGTTTAAAATTTAAACAACTGGTATATGTCACTTTCCCAACAAATATTTCTGTGTTTAGTCCAAGAATGCTGAATTTATGTAGGGAATAAAGCAAATGATCAAATTAAAAAATGTACCCACATATTCACAAGCAATGAAGCCAGAAAATTTACTGTTTGAAGTCTTTCAGTAAAGTTTTGTAAGCTTATATCAATCTTGATGCTTCTTGATACTCCCAAGTATATCCTTGTCATTTTACTGATGTTAAGTATCAAAGAGACGTATCTCATCTACTATGTGGCAGCCCAGTAGTGCATAAATGTCTTCCAAAATTTTACAGAAAATTGTATAAAGCACACATGCAGATAGGCAAAAAGTATTTATTAAAAATCTTAATTTTTACTCTTTTGGTGTCTTTATCTGGTGATTTCACATACAGTTGTGGGCTTATTATAATCAGTAAGTCTGCTGTCTGTGTTATTTTAGAAGTTGAGCAATAAATTTCACTGAAATAAGTAATTTTAGTAAATGACTTTCAAATTTCATTTACTTAGCATTGATAGCGTATAAGAATTTCACATAGCTCTAAGTGTAATACACACAAAGTATTCTTCTCTGTGGACCTGCAGTGCAGTGAGAGTGCTACAGACTTGTATGTGTCGCCCAGCCAAGAACAGCCTCTTATTTTCTCTGCTGTTAAAGTTTGAATAATGGATGCTCCCCTAATTATTTAAAATGTTTTTGTGAAAAGAAATTTTCCATATCCTGGAAATGCACAAAAAATTTTCAGAACTCCTTTACCATCTTATAAGAATCTACGAAAACCAAAGTCAGTCGGTCAGACCAAACTACCCAGCTGATTTCTTTCATTTTTGTTTTAAATGAAAGGTATTCATTCATAGATTTGTCATAAAGTATCAGAATTAATTTTCTCTAGCCTTTATTTTTATTCAAAGACAGTATCCTTCTGTCCTTGCATTGAATATTTTAATTGGTTTGTTTTACGATATCTTCAGTTCTAATTAAGGCACACAGTTCTTTTTGACCTAACAACACTCACTGGATCAAGCTCTTTCATTTGCGCTTTTAAATACTTCCATTGATTGATTCTAAAGAAAGCTGTGTGTAAACATTAAACTTTACTTCCATGTTTTCCCCAACTTTTTTGTAACTTTATTAACGGTGTGAGGTATTTGCACGGGTCCTCTAGTTATAACTATTTTAATTTTGAAAGGGACTAAATTTGCAACGGTCATTATAGTCGGGCTGAAACATGATCATCCCCGGCTCCGACTACTGGGAGAATGCGGAAACGGAATGCAACCACATTTGTAAGTAGTTAGTTCGCTGCCGGACAGTACAGCTAACAGTCGCTGTTGTCTGGCAGAACTGGCAACAGTGCACAGCGCAGCCGGATGCGTGCATGTGCAGAGCATCGTTCGCGTTTGTCTTACTACAATGGTCTGCTACCGCAGCCGGCGCTCGAAGCCGATTAGCGCAAGCACTGGGGATCATCGTATTTTGGCTTGACTGTAGTCCCGTCTTGACGACTATATTACTGGCAATTCAGTATCGTCCCCTGTGCAGACATTTGCATATTGCGATGTGTAGATCACCTCCCCGATGGTGCACCCTGGGCAACAGTCATCTCTCAACAGCTAAGAATGTAACAAAATCTGTGACCGAATGCAAGAGAGAGGCGAACGAGAAGCACAACAAATGATTTTGCACTGAAACTTATATTTTCATACCTGCTATCTCGGTGATCCATGGTAGCTACACAAGGTGTCTTAAGTTCCTTTTCCCCCCTGCTGCATCTTGACACTAAATGTACAATTGCTTAAACCAGCCTTTTTAAAAAAAAAATTTCCCCCTTCGAAATAAGAAATTTAACCGGATAGAAGAAAATGGAAAGTGAAGCATTAATAAATGGAAAGTCTTCATTTGTCATTAGTAAACTCTCATTGAAGTAAACATTGCTTGTTTTGCAGGAATGACCGATAGAATTTCTTTCAAATATGCATTGTGCACACACATTTGCCAGTTAAGAATTTTTGCTAATGTTTCAAACTGAAAGTTTATTATTATTTATTTATTTTTCTTAAAAGGTCCTGTTGCCTAAAATTACTTCAAAACTTTACTACTGATTTCAGCAGATTTGGGCTGCAATTGTGTTAAGTGAAACATCAAAAATGTTTGATATTTCTACACTTGACAAAATGTTAGCAGCATCCTGCTATTGACATAATTACCAGTGTTTGACTTTGTCATGGTCTGTTAATATACAAGATCTTATGATAGCAGCCTAGATGTGCTGAAACTGGTAATAGATTTTGAAGTGATCTTAGGCAATAAGTGTTTTTTTTTTTCTTTCTTCAGTACTTTTTAAAATGATAACACTTTCGCTGCGGCTGACACTTATAAGCATCCGCGCTCAATGTAGGATAGTGTCAGCCGCAGCGAAAGTGTTAAATCAGCTCCCAAAGGCTGACATATATTGGGTGGCGGTTTCCAGTGTTCGGCATTGTTACTAATATATATCAACTACATTTACATAACTGCTCTGAGTTCTCACTAAAATGATTGGTAGAAGTTTCAGGAATAACTTGACTATTTCTTGTGCACTGCATTCTCGGTTAGTACTATTTGGCCACGATAACTTGACGATTCGCTCGGTGACTGCTGGGAGCTGCAGAACCGTGTCTTGGACACACGATATGGCTACCGTGGGGAGTGGCGTGGTGAGGGGAAGGCAGCATTGGTTGCTTGCTGCAGGGCTGGAACCGTTACCCTAACAATCTGTACAGTAGTATTTCGTGTCGAGGAGCTTGTAACGTTTGCAGCACTTGTTAATAAATGAATATCTTTCAACTAGTGCTCACTTTTGCCGCTTGTGGCAGCACAATAAAATGAATTTATCGTGGCCAAATAGTACTCTGGGAAATTGGATACCTAAATCTTTGTGTGAACTCAAGATTTCTTAGTTGATTGTATCCTACCTGTGGGGGTGGATGTCAATAAAGTTTGATATTCGTAGGAGAGACTTGATGATTGAAGTTTCATGGAAACCTAAAAAAGATATTAATTATTGTAACCCCAATTCATGTGACACTACACATTTTGAAAGCATATAATGAGTTGCCCATCTTTGAACTTCATTGGTGTTTACTGTCAATCCTATCTGGTGAGATGTGGTATTGTGCACCATTCTCCAGAAGAGGATGGTTAAGTCCAGTAGAGTTGTTGCAACTTCAAAGTCATCTGTCAGTAAAACACATCCATTTGGTTAATCTTCCTTGCAATGTTTTTTGGGTGATGGTTCCACTATAACTTTATAATAACTGTTATACCTAGGTATTTATTTGAATCATCACGAAATCTATTCAATTTGTTGTTTAACTACAGTTACTTCTAGTAATTTGTGGAAAGTTTCACAATTGTTTATGGTAAATTGCCACTTCTTGTTTTGATAATAAAGAAATATTGGAATCATCTCGTGATCTCTTGCCAATTACACTTAGTAGTTTGCCCTAGTAAAGAACTAGCTAACACTGTTTTCACTTCCTGCACTGGCATTGTGATTGGTAACGCTAAACTTGCTCCTGGTGTACCAACTCTGAATTTCCTACTGGTTTTCAAGTTAGTTTTGTTGTGGGAACTGATAAAAACATTTTGTGACTGCCAGGTTAAATTATGAACTACTGTAAAGTTCACCACTTTTGAAGATTTGTTGCTTTGTGTCTAGTGTGCTTTTTCATTGCTTCTGCAACAGTTCTTTGTGTGTGTGTGTGTGTGTGTGTGTGTGTGTGTGTGTGTGTGTGTGTGTGTGTGCGCGCGCTCACTAACAAGGTTGTGAAGTTGTAACACATGGTCTCATATTTGGGAGGAAGTGGATCAAACCACCTGCCAGGTTCCAGTTTAGGTTTTCCACAATTTCTGTAAATCAGTCCAGACAAAAGCTGACATGGTTCATTTCAAATGGCACAGCTGATTGGATTTCTTTCCCCATCCCTGACACAAAACTATCAGAGCATCTGCTCAATCTCTAATGACTACAATGTTGACATGACATTAAACCCTAACTTTCCTTTCCATTTTTTCTGGTATTCAGATTGTGTAGAGATTTCAGTTTGCATGAAGAGAGGTGATATCAATGGGTTAATTTGTTTAAAAAGTAACCTGTCTACACGGTTCCCTAATTGTAAAGTCCGTTTACCGAGAGTGCTTTATTGCCACAGATTTCAGTGATTGTCTCTGCAGGACTCTGTCTCCTCAATGAAACAACTTTAATTTCCAGATCGCATGAAAGACGCCGTGGTAGCGAAACTGAGCGCCCAGTGTGAAGAGCTGTATGCGGAGGTGATGAAGCTCTTCCAGAAGGAGCTGCTGCACCCTCTGTGGGATCGCGACTGGGTGCCCATGGTGAGCCCTCTATAGGCTACATAATTTATTTCATTGTTGTTTTTATTAACACATTCAGATTTAATGTAAGCCTCATTGTTCGTAGTCTTTTGTAGCAGATATTGCATGATGGCTACTTGTACCAAATGGCTTGGCCTTCAAATGAAGAAGGGTATAAAGACATCTGTTGCATTCCAACTGAACACATACAGAAAATCATTACATGAGTCTAATGTTCATTTTCCTTTGGGTAATACTGGAGCAGGACTTACCATGAACCAAAAATTTCATCTTTTTATTGGATAAGTATTAACATATTTACTACAAAGGCCTTGCTGGAATACGTAAATAAATTTACTAGTCATCTGTGATAAGTGAAAGCCCTATTCCTTTGATTCCTTAATATCTTTTCATTCGTTCTCATGTTTTCTGCCTTTGCTCATGGATTATATAATTTTTACTGTTTGTCTCTTTTTAAAATATTTTCTTGTTGCAGAGTGTTTTTAGTATTGTCAGATTTACTTTGCACATTTTCCAAGCTTATTTCTGATTCCTCGGTATCCTAATTTTCTTGGCATGTCCTCCTTGTTAAAGATTCCAGTTTCTTTATAATTATTGATGTTAGTCTGACTTCTGATGTCCTGTGCCTGAAGAAAATTCCTCCTTTTTACATATGGTATCTGTATTAGGATCCAGTTCCCCATACACTAATACTGTCCTTCATTGTCATTTTCAGTCTTTTAGTGTATAGCAGCTTTTACTATTTTAGGATTTTGTAGATTTTGAATTACTTTGAAAAGTTAACAATGGAAAGTCGAGGTTTGAATGTCAGTAATAGAGGCTAGGTAGCGACTCACTGTGAAGACAATAGCAGGGGCCACGCGCATGCGCGCACACATGCTGAAATGGGTGAATGTGATTTTTTTATGTGCCTCTCTGCAGCTCGGTGATTGTTGCCTATACTCTGTTATTGGTTTAAAATGTTCACTGGGTAAGCCATTGAACCATTGCCTTAGTGTTTTTGTTTCAGTTGACATCTGTTCTATTAAACCCATGTATTTAATGGATCGTTTTCTTACTTTTTAAATTGAAGTTGTTAGTATATCTTTTAGGTATTTACATTGGTTCACTGTTCCAAGATTATAAGCAGGTTGCTCTATTAAGAGATCTAGAGTCCTATTTTTGTTCTGTCAAGCGTTTTTAACATGTTCACTACCATTTTTGTCTTTGTTTGTTCATATTATTGTTTAATAAAATACTTAATTTTTTCCAGGTTGCTGGAAAGCAAGCTGCATACCACGGTATTTCACAATATTATCAAAGCCTCGTCTGCAAGGCCAACAAGAGTATTGGGGAGGAAATTGCTCGACTTGAGGTGAGCTGCTGTGTAATTCAGAATTTTACTACAAAAAGCACCACTGCTTCATATGTTTCTGTTAGAGTACTGATGCCTTCCCTTCCCTTTCCTTCCGAAAGGGATAAATCCTAAAATACAAAAGTGACATGTTTTGTGGTGTGTGGAATGTCAGTGTTCAGCAAGGCCCAACTATTTAAATGCTTTGTTTAAGAAAGGAAGAGTTTAAAGTTGCATCCTCTGAAAGAATCTTTACTTTAGTTAAAAGAAACACAAAATAACACCATTAATACTTGGTATGTTGCAAGAAATGTCAAATGTATGTGGGATGGTATAATGCTGCTGCCTTTTTTTCCCTAAGACCTTGCAAAAGATCGCGAATAAAATTTAGAGGAAAATATACTGAACTGTAAACAAGGCCTAAAACCAATAACTGATTATAATTTGAGCATGAAGGTCGTAAATAAGTCGGCGAGTAGCGCTATAAAAATTAGGAATAAAGTTACCTCATGTTCTTGTAAGTACTGCTACTGCATCATTCTGCCATCACTTATGCTGTAAATTTAAAATCTTATTGTTAGTAACTTATTCCTAGAGTGACCTGGACCAGTTAGTATAGGATCGTGTACAACGAGACTGAGTAGAATGTTCTGGATCTGATCGTAACAATGGAATTTAGCAAAAAAATATTTTCCATGAATACGTATCGGACTTAGTTTGAATAAATAAATAAATAATAAGCAACAGAAAAGAATGACTGCAGGTTCTGACGGTACTGTAAAATAAGAAATAAGGAATTGTTGCATTACTCATGAAATACTATAACCGATTGTACACTATACATCTCACCATAATGGCGTCTGAATCACCATAAGACTAAGTACTCAAACATTAATGCCAATGTTGAAAAAAAGGTGACTAAAAAAATTATTATTATTTCAAACTCAGTTTTAACTGTAATTTATTGAGCTTGGAAACATACATTAAAAATGTAGAATTTTCAGGAGCGGGAATACACACGTCCATCCAGTACAATGGAAAGAGCAGAAAAGATAACGAACATCTTTCTTTTGCAGCAAGGGAATAAAATAAATTCAAACAGCGAGGTATTTTTTGTGGCGAAAAGAAAGACGCTGACTCGCGGTAAAATTATAACTGTGGCCTACCCGATGAATCGTGTAACACTTCAATGGGTAACCCAGTTTAGAAAAGGGGCTAGACTGTCAGCATGCAAATATAATAATTTGCTGAGTTACTTGGATATTGTAGAGGTTTCACCATATCCATGTTTGAGCATATGGGCAAAAGCATTAAGTCTTGATTTGACACTTACTGTGAGACCAGCCTCATCCCTTTCGCCCTTAATGTCTTCTAGTATCTTCCATCCACCTTCCATTAGATGACTGCCCCAAATCTCTTGGAATCTGAGAAAGTGATTCCTTTGTGAGTCAACCATTCGTGTCCCACCTGCCTTGCGACCTAGGTGCAATTAGTGCTACTTACTACTTTTCCCCATTTTATTTCATGGAGTATTAAAACTTTACTCCCTCATGAAGGAATTACTCGTTCTGAAAGCTGGGTTGTGGCACTCCTGATTCTCAGTATTTGTAGTATTATACAATTTGTCTCCTAATTTACTGTTCAACAATTGTCTTGTAACTTTAAAACTGGGCAAGGGCAACCAGACCATAACAGGGAATAATTTCAATAACGTAGAAGTGTTTTACTGCAGGTTCAGAGCAAGGAGAATTTAAAGTGCATACTGCAAATAAAAGTTAAAATTTTAAACAGTGTGCATGTTATAGAGTCTGAAACAGAATAGCAAGACTTGGTTTTAAAATTGAACCTTCTTTAGAAACCATTGTTTGCATGCTGTGGTGGTCAGGAGACCTCTAAATAGTTACAGAAACTGATAAAGGCCAGTAAACACTGCTAACACAACACACTTACTGTGATGTACAGGAGGTGCTTAACAAATTTGACCTTTAGATCGATTGCAGAGCACACATTTGCATTGCAAAGACACTAGTCAGATAAGGTGGTGTGCCCAGCATATCAGTAACTGTCACTTCATGATAATGGTCAGCTGCTCGTGGTTCTGTACATAGTATCCTTCAGTAGCACATGCCGACAGTAGTTGGGTGCCACAGTCTGGCTGTGGACGTGGTGAGCAGGTAACTTAAAGCCGGACACTCGCTGCCGACTAGGTCATCGTGGGGTGGGTTTCACTGATTTGGCTCACTGTGTGAGAAGCAGGTAAATTAACATCTCCAGTTGCTGAAATCTCATCTGAATGGATCGTAGGAAAGAGAAAATAATCACGGAAGATTATAGCCTAGAAGTGTGTTTGTCACAATATGTAGTGTTGGTGTATGGGTTCCAGATGAATTAAAACAGCTACTGTCAAAATAAGCTGCAGTTAATATAATCATACAGCAGCAATTCAATGCTGTTTTCACTCCAATGATTCAGTATGCTTGGTAATCAGCAAGGTGGTCAGAAAGACCTTTATTTAAAATCTTGAATGAAGTAAGATTTCCACAGGAGCAGGTTTCAGAAAAATGTTCTTGCTCAAACGTGTTACCATAAAATGTGAATGGTGCGATTTACAGTTTTACTTCCCTAAAATACATATTATAACTTCTGCAGACAATTAAGTGCTAGAATCTGTGGAAATATTTTTCCATTCGAAATATTGCTCAATTATGAAGATTAACTCCAGAAATATGTCGAATATATTAATTTTACACATATAAACTGAATTTATTTAATTATAAAATGTAAGTATACTCAGCAATTAAAAAATAATGAATGAATATCATAAGAGTAGGAAAAATGTGGATATCAACCCAGGTAACAAAATTAACAATCTGTGCACTAAACTAAAGCCATATCAACACTCATACTGATGATAAAACTTACTTATACTGTAGTTTAAAATCATTTGGAATCATTTTATTTTTGTGGTCCACCCAGCAAGAATATTTTGGGAATGTGAAAGGTTCATCTGCCAGCTTCTGCTCACGCAGTTTGATGTAAATCAGTGGAGGCACAATCTGTGAACTCCACTTAGGTGCTGCCACTCTATTAAATAGCACTCTTGTAGTAATGTTTTTTCTGTAAATAATGGCCCTCACTCACTTGGGTAGAATTTTTTGCATGCCACCTGCAATGACAAATTGCAACAAGTAGAGAACAAAATACACTAACTTGCAAGAATAGTAGAGCCTTCAGAACATCACTGAAACCTCATTGGCTGGTGAAGAATGCATGCCACTGTTTTTGGTTCCAACTGTAGTAGGGTAGGTGAGCTGGAGGATTTGTAACTTTGTCTATACTGACAGTACTCAATTATCCCTGCCTGTACATTAATACTCTTGACTTCATTCCAATAACTAGTTGCAAAGGAGTGTCCCTCTTGTCACGCAATACAACCCTGGACTGGAAGTACTAAATCATAACCTTTGTCAGGGCTTTGTCATTGTGCGCTGAAATTATTGTACGCAAGATCCTTCTGCCCCCTCCTAAAGTGATGTTCCATTGCCCACCTAACCTCCACAACATCCTAGTCAATATCTACAACCCCTTACTACAGGGATCATATACCCCCAGTGCAAGGTCTGCCCAGTTCACCCACCCAACACTTTTTCAGTTCTCTCAAATGCTTATCCTAGCCAATCAGAGGTTGGGTGACCTGTGAAACCAGCCTGCTGCAATCATTGCACAGTGTTTTACGCTGGTATGACAATAAACCAGCTGTCCACCAGAATGAATGGCCACTGTCAAACTATATAAAAAACCGAGGTGAACCACCTTGTGGCACAGCCCGCAGCTGAACAACACGCTAGATGTTAATGACTACTTCGCAATCCGGGCCATCTGTATCCTCCCCTCCATCACCAGCTCTTCTGAATTGTGCGGATGGGAGTTGTCACTGCAATGCATTTTGAGGTTCTGCAAGTTCTCTACCCTCAATCCGACTTACCATTATTACACCCCTTGCCTAACAGACCCTCCCCCTCACTCACTTATCGTGTATCTACCTCTAATCCGTATCATCCTTACAAATATGTGTAATCTTTTTTTATGGGTTTTATTTTTTCCTCTTGTAACATTTCAATATGTCCTTATTTTATTTTTGTTTTACAGTTCCCTGCCCTACCCCAAATATCTCTGCACTGTCCCTTTTTCTCCTGCCCTACACCTTCCTTTTACTGCATTCCTTGCTGCATCTCGCATTACCACCTATCGCAGCCTTTGCAATCAATCATCCAGTGCAGAGCGTCCTATCGCCACACTTACCCAGCATCTTTCCCTGTCCACTGCCTCCCTCATCCGCTGTCCAACATGCCACGGATAGTCATGTGAACTTGAGTTTCATCTGAATCAATGTGTGAATGTATTTTTTCTGCTGAAGACCATGGCCAAAAATTTGTGTGAATGTGATTTTCTATTTTATGTGCCTGTCAGCATCTCTGTGATCTTCTTTACAGTGCGTTATCTATTTTCTGTTACTGGTATATTAAACAGTTTTCATGGTTGAAAGTTGTGGATAGTAGTGTCCACTTATACTTTAAAAAATGCGTCATCAGAAGTGCTTTCCTAGTGCTGTAGTGATAAAACATGGTCATGAAAAAGATGAAACGTGTTTATTCTGCTCAGTATAGCAGGAACCAAGAAACAGGAACAAAAACAGAAAAGATAGTCATTAAAGGTGTTTGAAATTTCAATCTTGGATTGTGTGAAGCAGCTCAACAATATATGCAAGTTCCTCAGAACTGTTAATGGTTGTTCTATACATCAGCTTTTTAGTGTTTCTAAATATAATAAACATATTTTCTCACCCAGTTATTTCTTATTAATTTCCATCAGTACTCTGGCAGGAGAGTGTTTCTGACCTTGCATTGTTATGTGATTCTCAATTATTTTGGCTGTGTGCTCTCTCCTAAAAGTTTGTAACAGCTAAGCTGAAATATCTTGCGTAACATATTCACAATTTTATTTATCCTACATTCTGAATGTGCATTAGAAATTCTAATCACATTAAGTGTGATTCTTCTGATTCTCCCAGTGTATTTGTTGGCAGAATACACCCTGGGTATGGTCTGACAGGCATATTATTTTGGTAATCGGACTTTTTGTCATCTGGTGTGTTGACAAACTGAGCTCACTAGTGCATGTGACCATCTATATCCACTGCCCTGCAAGCTGTTCTGTCTGTGGTCTGCACCCATCGTGATTACCAGATCACTGTTTGCTGAGGGTCTTCTGATGTTGTAGCTGTCCTCCGAATCATAAAGATTCTCTGGTGTGAATTTTGATGGCTTTTCTAGCTGTTTCTTGTACACATCAGTTAGGTAATAGCACTTGATAATGTCAAAAGTTTTTAAGTCTTTCTGTCTACATTAATATTGCCTCCAAAATTTTAAAAGGCATCTTCACATTGCTGCAGTGATATGCTTTGTTAGCTGTACCAGTAACTTAAAATACAATAGAATTGATTTGACAAATTCTCCATTGAGGTGCAAAAATATTAGAGATAGTGGCTGGGCAGTCGTTACCTCAGCTCCGTATTACTGATAAATTCGCAAGTGAGGGCAATGGCGCACTAGTGACAAACTGCTGTCCTTGACTACAGCTGCTGTGACAAAGACTGCGGCTAGTTAGCACTTAATTGTTACTCCTAGGTATTTAGTTAAGTCTATGGCCTGTTTGTAGATTTGACTGATTTGTCGTTTAAATGTTCAGTGGATTTCTTTTAGTAGTCGTATCGATTACTTCACATTTCTCATTAAGGGCTAATTGCCAATTTTTGCATTGTGCTGTGCTTGTAAGCAAAATGGCCAATATGTTTCAGAAGACAACACACATAATTGACATCTATAATTTGTGCTATTTTGTTAGGTTTGTCATCTCTCCCTTAGCAGGCACAATTAATCCAGTCTGCATAACACTACATTGATGTGATGCTGTTGAGTGAACCACTGATTAAAGTATAGACGATAAAGATGGCTAAATTAAAGATGTTACTTATTTTGAATGACAATGGCCCAGATGACCATTTGATCGTAATAATTTAACCTTGCAGTAGTTGCGTGCGGACCGACGGTCTGTACCAATGTATTTTTCACTTTCCTGTTAATCTAAGTGCACCTAAAAATTACACAAATTCAGTACCTTCCTGTAATAAGTATTAGTACGTTTCTCTGTTTCACGTTGATGAGAGCAGCAGCAGTGGAATGCGCAACAGTTATGGACTGTAAGTCCATGTGACTATTGGCGTTACATATAATTCGTGTTATTGGTAAGCCATTATCCCCATATTATAGCTTATTCTCAAGGTGTCTCCTGTTACTGCTGAGTTGTTTTCTATTAGTTTCATATCTTGTATATTTTATTTACTTCTCTTTTTGTGTGATATGGGTGTATATCAAAAAGTACAGAATAATTCCGCCCTAAGCAAGAAACTTTTTTGTTGTTTTTCACCCAGAGACAAAGAACCAGAAAGGTGATTACTGTGGCTTAACATAGTGTGTTACTCATACTATGGCAGTTGTTGTAAATGAAGCAAATTATCATCTCTATTTGGAGAATGAAAGTGTTGTTTTGTACTGAAAGTTCAAAAAGGTAAGAATGTGACTGTATTGTACAAACTCTAAAACTGTAGTAACCAGTGTGTGCATTTCATCCTGTTTACAATACAAATATGCACTATTTTTTCACAACATGCAACAAATATAGCATATTACAAAATTCAGTATTTCACTGAAATTGCACAGAATTTACAGTTCTGTCAAATGTATTGTTAAAAAAAACTAAAAGATACAGTAAATATCATACTCTCCATTAAAATTATTTAATGCCATGCGGACTGCCAGTCTGCACATTACTACTGGTGGTGTGAAAAGTCATGAGACTACTGCAGGGTTAATGGCTTCTGTTAATCTGGAGAGGTGAATACTGAAAAACACCATTACTCTCTGCCCCACTCATTACTTCGGAGCGTGTAGTTCTCCTTAAGTGATCTCCACATCAAATTATAGTGTGTCCACTACACATTTATCCTCTATTGTTTGAACTTGTGTAATTGCTATTGTAAGACTGCACAGTTCATGGTCAGTTTATTAGACACACTACAGCTTTTAAGCAAATTTTGATATATGTCTAATGACATTTAATACATAATTATCATCTCAGCCTTTTTCCATGTCATGTGGGTTCGGCATTACCTTGTTAGATTTTTCTCTTCTGTAAGTGTATAGAGTGCTTCTTCTGAGCCATCCTTTCACATGTAGGTCTCCTGCTATATCTTTCCCTGGCCGCAGTGGAGTAGCCGAGCGGTCTAAAGCGTCTCGCTGCAGAGTGCGCGGTTGCTCGCCCTGGAGGTTAGTCCTCCCTGGGGCGTGTGTGTGTGTTTGTCCTTAGGTTAGTTTACCTAGGTTTAAGTAGTTTGTAAGCTACGGACTGATGACCACGGAGTCCGATAGATTTACAGATAGACCTTGTTATCTTTCCATCTCAGTTTTGGCCGTCCTCTTCTCCTTGATCCTTCTATTTCCAGGTCTTCAGCTCTTCTCCCACATAGTACTCTCCTCTTGTCTGCACATGTCCATACCACATTAGCCTACTTTCCTGGATCTTCTTCCCTATGGGCCCCACTTTCTTGGTTCCCCTGATGTATTCATTCCTTAGTCTATCCTTTCGTGTCTCCCCACTCATCCACCTTAACATTCTCATTTCTGGCACTTCCATCTTTTTTTCTTGGCATTTTGTAATTGGCCAAGTTTCTGCACTATACATCATCGCAGGTCTCACAACAGACTAGTAAAGATTTCCTTTCACTCTACAGCTAACCTTATCACACAGTACTCCGCTCAGTTTCCTCCAGTTCATCCATCCACATATATCCTGTTCCATATTTCGGCCTCCAGTCCTCCATCACTTTGCATGTAAGAGACCAGGAATTTAAATACCTTGACCATTGTAAGCTGTTCTTCTTGCAGTGCAGATTAATATTCTTTGTACACACATACTATATTTTCACCCTGATAATTCTCATTCCCCGTTCATCTAGAGCTTTTCTCCACTGGGTGGATTCACAGATTAAAATATCATTGGCAAACATCATGCTCCAAGCTGCCTCTTTTTCACATCTTTGGCTAGTACATCCATCACAAGGTCAAACAGATATGGGCTGAGAGCAGATCTCTGGTGTAGTCCTACTCTCACTAGAAATGCCTTTCTTACTCTTGCTCTTGCACTGCTCCTGACTTTTTTCATTGCACCTATGTACATGTCTTCAGGTCCCTTACATATTCTGGCAGGCGTTTACTTCTCAGACATCTCCATATCTCTTGCCTCAGCACTGTCATGTGCCTTCTCAAGATCGATTAAAGGCCGTATGCAGTTCGGCTTGTACTTCTCTGTGCCTTTCCATCAGTTGCCTTAGTGCAAATATTGTGTCAGCTGTGCCTTTTCCCAGCATAAATCCAAACTGTTCTTCACATCCTTCAGTTTCTAGACACAACCTCTTCTCGATTATCCTTTCCCAGATCTTCATTGTGTGGGACATCAGTTTTATCCCTCTATAATTGTCACTTTTCCACTTATTTATGAGAAATGGCATACAGCTTCTCCACACATGTGGCATTCTCCTTTACACATCTTCTGCAGTAGATCCCAGAGAATATCAGTTCCTTGTTCTCGCACTTTTCCATGATTCTATTGGAATTTGGTCTACCCTTAGGGCCTTCCTATTTTTCATTTTCTTCATTGCATGTTTGACTTCTTCCCTACTTATATTTTGGGTTATTCATTTATATATCCAGCCTCATACTTCTCTTGTACATTTTCCTCATTCAGTGGCCTTTCAAAGTTCTCATACCACCTACTAGGATTTTCTCAAGATCGTGTAATACAACACCTGATTCATCCTCTATCTGCTGCAATTTTGTCGTTACCTCTTGCTTTAGCAATATGTAGGAGTTGCCTGCCGCCCTGTCTTCCTTTCCGTCTTCCAGTGCCTCAGCCTTCCCTTTTGCCACTGTTCTTTTTGCAGTCTTGTAGGCTTCTCTGTCTTCCTGTTAAGTCCCATTTATTTATTTTATTTGCATCTTTCTTCACTTCTATTGCAGCACATCTTCTCCTGCTTTTGAAATTACATTGCTATGATAACTCCACCACTCCTGTACATTCTCTGGTAATTTCACTTCTCTTAATACTGTTTCCTTGAATTTTTCTCGCAACTCCTCTTCTTTCGGTTTCCACCACTTTATTCTTTATCGTCACTTGATACATTTTTTTCCCCCACTATTATTTCATAATCAGCCATTATGAGTTTGTGTTGCACAGCCACACTTTCACAGTGTATAACCTCAGTAGTATTTCTGTCCTTTGTTATTCCTTCTGTATAATTCTCACTTTCTATGGTCTCCGCTCCTGTACAGTATAAGGTGTTCTCCTCTAAGATTGAAGCAGGTGTTGGCGATCATTAGGTCAAAAGATAGTGTGTTCTGCAATCTTGTACCTTACTGCATTTCTTTCTCTGTAATTCCATCCACCATGAATTCTATCTTCCCCTCTTCTCTCACCAACATGGCCATTTAAACTCCCCCAATCTCTCGACTCTTTCCCGTCAATGACCCAGTGTTCAAAGTTAAGACTCTGCTTTTGCACTTCATTCTTTCTTTCACATCATCCTCCTTCATTGGGTTCTTCACAAAACATCTTCCCTGTACATCCGATTGGGAGACTATTCCTTTATCTGGTCTTGGGACCAGCAACAACAGTAAATGAGCTACTCAATCCACTCGTTAGCTCTTGCAGACAAAATTTTAATACACAATTTGAGATAAAATGATTACATGTGTAATCTATTTAATGACTAAAGTGATAGAACAAATAATAAAAAATAGTATTTATTGAAAATATTTTATTTCAATAATTACAACAAAAACTATAATATTATGAAAGTGAAAAAAATACTTTCCTATCTTGTTCAGCTACCTTTCGCAGCTATGAGTGCCTAAATATGATGTAGCATGTAATTGTGCAGGGTTGTACTGCCTCATGATGCTTTTAACCATGTAAAGATGTCCTGTACTGTCGCCAGAAGTGTCAAACCAAATCATCACTTAAGCCGTGTATTTTACATCCTGAATAATGCAGTCGGGATGGAATTTTTCTCCTCTTCCATTGCTCACATACTGAGAGTTGTTGGTTAAAATTTTAAAACTTGATTTCATTGCTGTTTGCTTTGTGGCTGTTAACTTTGGTTTTCTAGAGTGTCAACAGACCTTGAAATCAATATCCTTCAACTTTGTGTGAAGTGTACGCAGATAAATTTACATTATCCTCTTTCACTCGAGATTTTATCCGTTTTGTTGTTGCAAGTGTTTTCTAGACTAATTCATTTGACAAATCTTTGACCTTGGGGCGAAAATTGGTTTTGTTCCATGTTTATTCTTCCTTCTGGGTCTCCATTCTTCACCTGCATCAATTTTCTTCTTTATGCATCTCACGCTAGATTTAGACATTTCAAACCTTCGTGAAATTTCCCAGTTGCAATAAATTTTCGTATTTCTGAGGGCTTTGACTTCGGGTTTTTAAGTGGTGAAGTGTCCCCTCTTTTATCCATTTGCAAAGGTCACGATTAGTAATAACTGTGTGTTAAACAATAAATTGTGATGTCAATATTATGAAATTGATAAAGCAAACAGTGTTACACCAGTTACATGATAAAATGCCACTGAACAGGTCCTTTCTGTACACTGTACTCGGCAAACTAATAACTACAATGAGTCAAGAATCCAGTGTCACGTAGCAACAATATGAGGGCAACTCATTTCACATCCTCCCTATTCTCCAGAATTTGCTCCCTCTGACAACTATTTCATTCAAACAAAGTGGTGATTGCAGAAACTAATAGCTATTTTGCAGGCTTGGACAATTCCTTTGCAAGGGATCAAAAAATTAGAACAGCAATGGACAAAGTGTAGAAGTGTAGAAGGAGACTATGTCAAAAAATAACTTGTTTTCCCAAAACACGTTAATAGTTTTGATTTGCCTGGCCACACAGGTATGCCTGGTAACGAGGCTGTTGATGCCGCGGGCAAGGCTACAACTCTCCTACCTCGGACAGCTATGTACTGTGTCCCATCGAATGATATTCGAGGGGCTCTTTCCTGTCACTTTATATCGTCGTGGCATAATGTGTGGTCCTTGCTTACAAATAATAATCCTGGAACCATTAAACCGCTCCCGGCGGCTTGAAAGACCACCTCATGCCTCTCGTGACGAAGTCATCTTGGCCCGGTGCGGATCAGACATTGCCGGTTCAGCCGCCGCCACTTGCTAACTCCGTGATCCCGCAACGTTAACTACCTGTGGTCACCCGCTGATGGTGCGCCATGTTTTATTGTCTTGTCCAAATTTTACTCCTATTTGTATTGAACTGAATCTAACAAATACAATGGAAGAAATTTTAGCTGATGACGCAAGAGCTGCTGCTCGATTCTAGAATTTGTCAAAGGACGTTTAGCTCTTCCTTTTGTTGTATTTTACCCTAAGTTTTTAGCTGTTTTCATATAGGCTTATTATCCTTCGGTATATCTGTTTAGATTCGGGCACTGATGACCTTGTGAGTTGTGTGCCCTACAGCCACAAAAAAAAGTGTCATCTCTCAGACTTTGCACAGACTTTTCAAATGCCCCTCGTAGATACAAAATTCACCAATTTAAGAAGCGTCCTGAAAAACTTTCATAAATTTTCTGATTAATCGCATTAAATGTATCACTCGACACTTACTTAGTACAAATAACAGTAAAAATGTAAGGTGCATCCAATAATTTGGCCAGGGATTGTAGACATTAAAGGTTCCCGTCAACTACCGAGGCCGCTTCTCACTGGCAGAGGTACAGTAACACTGGCAGAGTCCCGAATGTTCCCACAGCACGCTCACGAGCTCCTGAAGGCGGCACAGCAGCGCTCGGGGCGCGCCAGCTTCTTCCAGGACTTCGTGACGAAGGTGCAGCGCAACCTGGCGGAGGCCCGCAAGGACAACGACTTCATCTACCACGAGCGCATCCCTGACCCGAAGACGCTGCCGCCCGTCGGCAAGGCCGCCCTGGCCAAGCCCAGCGCACTGCCCGAGAGGCTGAGTGCCAACTTCAAAGGTGAGGAGTGTGTGTGGTGCCGGTTGCAGAAGCGTAGGAGTAGCTGCTAATGTGTGTAGTCAGTGTGTACTGGCAGGAGCTTTGCCCGTCTTGGGTTTGAGTAACTTCCCGTTCCTCTCTCCAAATTCTCTCTCCCTCACCACCTGTGGGAAATATTAGTTTTGGTACATACAATAGTGCATTGTAAATGTATCTGTAATAATAAATACTCTCTAGAAGCTTGTGGCCAAGAAATCTGATTCACAGAATTTTCCTTTTACCCTTTGAGTAGGTGCACTTGCATGTGAAGCGCACCAACCATAAATGTCTTCTACTGGTCAAGTGTTGTCTTAAACCTGTATGCCTGTATCAATTCCTTTATTATTGGCTTCAATTAACATAGTGGTAAGGTGTCACACATCTAAAAATATACATCAGTTTTATCATCTTGGTGTACAAAGTTCGCACCTTGTCCGGTCGTGCAAATTAACGTATTTGCTGACATATAAGACGCACTGGCATATAAACGCAGCCCACTTTTAAGACACTTTTTTTTTTAAGAAAAAATAAATCATACCTAATACATCTAGATTGGAGTATAATTATAATAAATTTGTTCTTGTAAATCAGAGATCTAAGGTAGTGCCTTCAAGTAGTGTTCACAAACTTTATGCAGTCCAGTTTGACAAGCTGTGCTTATTCAGGCGGACTAACAAAACGACTACTATGGCTTGATGTTTGACGAGAGCATTGTTAACGCTTACAAAATTGCCACCTAGGTGGCACATCGCATCGGCCACCACGCCGAGTATCAGTTTGAGTTCAAGTGACGAGTAGTGTGTTTTTTTTTCTTTAAAATGATGCATTTTGAGAATTTATTGTGATGTGCAAATATTTTAGTAAGTATTGTGATGTTCCATAAGGACTTCTGCTGGGAAAGATGTTGTCTCTTATGTTACGTAACTGAGATTTTGATGGATGGTTTGCATCTGTGTATTGGTCGGTGCACTGTATGGGGCACGGAATGTTATAACCTCAAAAAGACAACTAGTGTGAGACACTGATGCTGCACAAACATCACAAAAAATACTTCTGTATACATATTTGCAATTAAGAATAAAAATATCACGTAACTAATGCAGAGGTGCTTAACCAAGTCTGGGAGAAAGTAATTTCAGGCACATCCAGACTAAGAGAAGGGATAGATTGGTGGGACACATTGAGACATCGTTGTTGTTGTTGTTGTTGTTGTTGTTATGGTCTTCAGCCCAGAGACTGGTTTGATGCAGCTCTCCACAATACCCTATCCTGAGCAAGCCTCTTCATCTCCACATAAGAACGGCAACCTACATCTTTCTGAATTTGCTTACTGTATCCATCTCTTGGTCTTCCTCTGCGGTTTTTACCCCACACACTTCCCTCCAACACTAAATTCACAATTCCTTGATGTCTAAGAGTGTGTCCTACCAATCTATCCCTTCTTTTAGTCAAGGTATGCCAGAAATTTTTCTCCCCAATTCTGTTCATTACCTCCTCATTAGTTACGCGATCCACCCACCTAATCTTCAGCCTTCTTCTGTGGCACCATATTTCAAAAGCCTCTATCCTCTTCCTGTCCGCACCGTTTATCGTCCATGTTTCACTCCCATACAAGGCAACACTCCATACAAATGCCTTCAGAAAGGACTTCTTTAGGATTAAATCAATATTCGATGTTAATAAATTTCTCTTTTTCAAGAACGCTTTTCTACACATTGCCATTCTGCATTTATATCCTCTGTACTGCGACCATCGCTTGTTATTTTACTGCCCAAGTAACAAAACTCATCTACCTCCTTTATTGCTTCATTACCTAATCTAATTCCTTCAGCATCACTTGATTTTCTTACACTGCACTCCATTACCCTAGTTTTACTCTTGTTAATGTTCATCTTATATGCACCTTTCAGCACACTGTCCATTCCGTTCAATTGCTCTTCCAGGTCCTTTGCTGTATCTGACAGAATTACAATGTCGTCGGCAAAACGCAATGTTTTTAATTCTTCACCCTGAACTTTAATTCATTCTCCAAATTTCTCCTTGCTTTCCTTTATAGCTTGCTCAATGTACAAATTGAACAACATTGGGGAAAGGCTACAACCCTATCTTACTCCCTTTCCAACCACTGCATCCCTTTCATGCCCTTCAACTCTGACAACCGCTGTCTGGTTTTTGTACAAGTTGTAAATAACCTTACACTGCCTATATTTTACTCGTGCTTGCTTCAGAACTCGAAAGAGTTTATTCCAATTGACATTGTCAAAAGCCTTCTCCAAATCTACGAAAGCTAGAAATGTAGGTTTGCCTTTTCTTAATCTATCTTCTAGGATAAGCCGTAAAGTGAGTATTGCCTCCCGTGTTCCTACATTTCTCCTGAACCCAAACTGATCTTCCCCGAGGTCGGCTTCTACCAGCTTTTCCATTCTTCTGTACAAAATTCGTGTTAATATTTTGCAACCATGACTTATTAAACTGATGGTTCTGTAGTTTTCACACCTGTCTGCACCTGCTTTCTTAGGGATGGGGATTATAACATTTTTCTTAAAGTCTGAGGGTATTTCACCTGTCTCATACATCTTACACACCAGGTGAAACAATTTTGTCATGGCTGCCTCTCCCAGAGACTTCAGTAGCTCTGAGGGAATATCATCTACTCCAGGGGCCTTGTCTCGACTTAGGTCTTTCAGGGCTCTGTCAAATTCTTCTCTCAGTACAGTATCTCCTATTTCATCTTCATCTACATCCTCTTCCCTTCCTACAATATTGTCTCTAAGTTCATTTACTTTGTAGGGCCCCTCTATATACTCTTTCCACCTTTCAGCTTTCCCTTCTTTGCTGAGAACTGGTTTTCCATCAGTGTCCTTGATATTCAAAGAGCTGTTTTTCTTATCTCCAAATGTTTCTTTTATTTTCCTGTAGGCTGTATCTATTTTTCCCCTATTTATACATTCATCTACATCCTTGCATTTGCCTTCTAGCCACTCCTGCTTAGCCATTTTGCACTTCCTGTCAATCTCATTTCTTAGTCATCTGTACTCCATTTTGCCTATTTCATTTACTGCATTTTTATATTTTCTCCTTTCATCGATTAAATTTAGTATCTCCTGTGATATCCAAGGATTCTTTGTAGGTCTTGCCTTGTCCTCTGCTGCCTTCACTATTTCATCTCTCAATTTTACCCATTTCTCCTAACTGTTTTATTTTCCCGTGTTCCTGTCAATTGTTGCCTGAAGCTCCCTCTGAAATTCTGAAGAACTTCAGGTTCCTTCAATTTAGCCAGGTCCCATCTCCTTATTTTCCTACCTTTTTGTAGTTTCTTCAGTTTCAGCCTACAGTTTATAACCAACAAATTATGGTCAGTCTATATCTGCCCCTGGGTATGTCTTACACTGTAGAACCTGATTCCGAAATCTATGTCTTACCATTATAAAATCTATCTGGTATCTCCCGGTGTCTCCTGGTCTCTTTCAAGTATACAACCTTCTTTTGTGATTGTTAAACCACGTGTTTGTTATAACTAAATTATGTTCTGTGCAAAATTCTACCAGGCGGCTTCCTCTTTCATTCCTTTTGCCAGACCATATTCACCTATCATCTTCCCTTCCCTTCCCTTCCTTTTCCTACTACCGAATTCCAGTCCCCCATAACAATTATGTTTTCCTCTCCCTAAATTGTCTGAATAATGTCCTTTAGCTCCTCATATATTTCTTCAAAAAATGTTCAAATGTTTGTAAGCTTAAGGGACTTAACTACGGGGTCATCAGTCCCTAAACTTACAAACTACTTATGAACTACCTAGAACTAAGAACGGCACAAATATCCATGCCCGAGGGGGGGATTCGAACCCCCGACCGTAGTGGCCGTGCAGACCGTGACTGAAGTGCCTCAGTCTCCTCGGCCACCGCGGCTGGCTATATTTCTTAGATTTCCTCATCATCGGCAGAGCTAGTTGGCATATAAACCTGTACTACTGTTGTCGGTGTTGGCTTCGTATCTATCTTGACAATGATAATGCGATCACTGTGCTGGTCATAGTAGTTTACCCGCATTCCTATTTTCTTATTCATTATCAATCCTACTCCTGTGATACCCCCAATTGATTTTGTATTTATAATCCTGTACTCACCTGACCAGAAATCCTGTTCATCCTGCCACCGAACTTCACTAATCCCCACTACATCTAACTTCAACCTATCCATTTCCCCTTTTAAGTTTTCTAATTTTGCTACTCGATTAAGGGATCTAACATTCCACGCTCCAATCTGTAGAATGCCAGTATTATCTTTCCTGATGACAACATCATCCTGAGTAGTCCCCGCTCGGAGATCAGAATGGGGGACTATTTTACCTCCGGAATATTTTACCCAAGAGGATGCCATCATATTTCCATACAGTAGAGCTGCATGTCCTCGGGAAAAGTAACGGCTGTAGTTTCCCCTTGCTTTCAGCCGTTCGCAGTAGCTGTGTGGCAAAGCCACATTAGCTGATGTTACAAGACCAGCTCAGTCAATCATCCATACTGTTGCCCCTGTGACTACTGAAAAGGCTGCTGCCCCTCTTCAGGAACCACACGTTTGTCTGGCCTCTCCACAGATACCCCTCCGCTGTGGTTGCACCTACGGTACGGCTATCTGCATTGTTGAGGCACGCAAGCCACCCCACCTTGGCAATGTCTGTGGTTCATGGGAGTGGATTTGAGACATCAAGGAATTGTAAACTTAGCATTAGAAGGAAGCATGTGGGGTAAAACTCGTAGAGGGAGACCAAGGGACGAATATAGTAAGCAGATTGAAAAGGATGTAGGTTGCCGAATGTATTCTCAGATGAAGAGACTTGCACAGGACAGGGTAGTGTGGAGAGCTGCATCAAACTAGTCTGTGGTCTGAAGACAACAACAACAACAACAAATGTTTGTAATTGTTTGGGACCAAGCTACTTTGATCAAAAGTCCCTAGACTTAAGAACAACTTAAACTAAGTTAAACTGATTAAGCACCACACAGACATCCATGTCTGAGGGAGAATTCGAACCTCCGACGCGGGAGGCTCGTGACCCATGATGTGGCGCTCCACAATGCTCGGTTGATACTGCGTGGCGAATGCCAATTCTCATATATGGTTAACTGAGACATGGACAGATACCTAAGCAAATCAGTTTCATATTCATAACTCAAGCCCCCAGCACACTGGATATGCAACTTAAACAATACTGTTCAGTAAGCACTACACTAACGGGGGCAAAGTGAGACAGTCAGAATTTTAAAGTCTGTCTGGCTATGTTTTACGCCTTGCTTAAACAACCAAAACTTATAATTAAACACACAGAAAAGTAAATAAAAAAATTAAAATCACACACAAAGAAAAAGGTTATATTATGTAAATAGTCATTCACGGGTGTTTTACGTTCATAAATATAATTAGTATAAAATAAAGATTTTTGACTTACCTAAAGTACAGGCTCGTCGATAGGAACACCAAACACACACAAAAACACACAACCATTCGAGCTTTCGCCACCAGTGGTGGTTTCTTCGGGGAAAAAGAGGGAGGAAGGAGAGGAGAAAGGGAAGGATACAGGTTTTAAGGAAGTGGAAAAGGAGCCATTCCAATCCCAGGCGTGGAAGGACTTACCTTAGGGGACAAAAAGGAAGGTAAACAAATACACACACACACTCACACATATCCACATCCAAACACACCTAGGCAGACATGTGACATGTCTGCCTAGGTGTGTTTGGATGTGGATATGTGTGAGTGTGTGTGTATTTGTTTACCTTCCTTTTTGTCCCCTAAGGTAAGTCCTTCCACTCCTGGGATTGGAATGGCTCCTTTTCCACTTCCTTAAAACCCGTATCCTTCCCTTTCTCCTCTCCTTCCTCCCTCTTTTTCCCGAAGAAGCCACCACTGGTGGCAAAAGCTCGAATGGTTGTGTGTTTTTGTGTGTGTTTGGTGTTCCTATCGACGAGCCTGTACTTTAGGTAAGTCAAAAATCTTTATTTTATACCATTTTCCCACCTGGAAGGTCTCCTTCTATAATATTAGTTTCATAAATATAATTATTTAGACAATTCCACATGAGAGTTCCAAAAAGTAAAATACTGATTGTCCAATTCAGTGGAAGTGATAATGACCCCTTAAAGTTCTTTTAGCGAAATACGAAAAAGTTTGTGTGTTCAAAATTGAAATGCCAAATTTCAAACTAAAGTTCCATATATTCCCAGAAAAATAAGTCTGCCACATCTGCTCTTATGCTGAAAAATCTCTTTAAGTCCCAACCTATGCACTCAGGATGAGTAGACCGGCCGCGGTGGCCGAGAGGACTGAGGCGCGCCAGTCAGGGTCTGCACGGCCACTACGGTCAGGGGTTCGAATGCCCCCTCAGGCATGGATATTTGTGCAGTCCTTAGTATTAGCTAGTTGATATGTAGTTTGTAAGTTTAGGGACTGATGACCCCGTAGTTAAGTCCCATAAGCTCTACAAACATTTGAACATTTGAACAGGATGAGTAAATTTTAAAAGTTCCCAACACGAAAACTTGAGGATATCCCACAGAAAATCGGAGAGCTGAGGAACGCAGATCCGGCCTGAACCAAGCCTGTTTTGGTACTGCCGAAATAAAGATGTCAGCCCAAACCAGATAATTTTATTAAATTGGACTTTTTTATTACAAGTAATATCAGTTCAATACTAAAATTCACCAGATTTCCCGTGATATTGTTTTTGTACACATCAAATAGTTTTTAAACTACCAGCATTTTTAATTGCTGGCTTGTAACTGCCTTTTGCACTTTTTAAAATAAATGTAAATAATTAACTGGTGTAAATGTGTGTATTTGTTTACCTTCCTTTTCCTCTACCTAGATAAGTCTTTCCTCTCCTGGGATTGGAATGGCTCCTTACCCCCTCCCTTAAAACCCTCATTATTTCCTTTTTCTCCCTCCCTTCTGCCTGAAGAAGCAACTGGGTTGCGAAAGCTTGTGTGACTTCATCTATTTTTTTTTTTTTTTCATATAATTAACTTATTTGCTATACATGAATTCCTACTGATTACCTAATGTGTGCACTGCCATTATTTCTATTACTTACATAAGTATTGTAAACCACTAAAGTTTGTTATGGAAAACATTTGTTATTAAATAATTAAATGGTAATAGTTATGAAATTTCTGCTGTCATAGTCTGATAGAGCTCTTGGATCTATCCATCAACACATCATATATTGGTTCTGCTTGTTGATTAGTTATAAATTTCTGGAGTTTCAATCATTACCAAATTGTTTATTGGTAAACAGTTAAACAATTATGGGAGACACACTACACAAAAATACACCAAGTTGTCCGTCTTAAAATTCCCTTTAAAATGATTGTGCCAGCTTCCCTGTATCTCGCTTGGTTTGGGTGCTATAATGGACCATCTCGTGGCTGCTCCATGAGCACACTGGTTGTTTCGGGTTTTGCCAGTCACCTGATTTCGACTTTCAGGCACCGTGCCCCTAAAATGGCAACAACAAAAAATGAAAGTTAATATAGCTCTGACGTAGTGTGTCTGAAAAGTTTGATGAATAGTCTCAGGAAATCTAGGAAACAAGAGTTACAAGCAAACTACCTTTAGTGACATTCAAAGTAATTGCCATTGGCTTCTGACATCGGCTGCCTAGCTGTTGGAAGTTGTCAGCAAATGCTTCTTGTGGAATCGCTTGAAGCACTTAGGTCACGCATTGTCAGATTTCCGTAACCGTTGTGAAGTGTAAGCCTGTTAGGGCTAATTTAATGTGAGGAAACATTATCCACAAGCATCCGTCACACATGTTTGATGTTGTTTGGGACTGTGATTGTAGACGGTTGACCTGTAATTTGGCTCATCCAACACCTTCCTTTCCATCTCTAAAGCACTTAAACCACACACCTTTTACTCACTGTTTCAAAGAATTTGCAGTAACATCCCATGGGTCTGTCACCATTTTGCCTAATTTGAAACAAAACCTGATGTCAATGCAGTGCTTCATTTTGTGCTCAATGTTGGGATGACAGGAGTTCTGTGCCCCTGCTGGTCGCAGCATGTACCACCGCTTCACTACAGTGCTATGCACGATAGGGGGCGCTTGTTGACATGTGCCTCAATGTGTGTGCACGGGCACCTCATCCTCGCCAGTGCAGTTTGTAAAATATGGGATAATTCCCTGAACTTTGCAGACATACCTTGTAGTCTGATCAAGGAATAAAGTTCTTTATTTTAGCAGATGTCAAAAAGTCATTCATAAATAATATTAACTTCATTGTGGTGAAACAATCTACACAACCATACATACGATGCTTCCATTTCTCCCTGTAATGTTGTAGGAAGGCTATTTACTCACACTGAAAGCTCCAGAAGAAACATTACAGTGGCTAACTGGTACGTCAACTATTCCTTAACTGCCTCCTTGTTAAATTAGCAGCAAACACATATCAGTATGTTGAAAAAACAACAAAGGAGAGACCTCATAATTTCTGCTTGACAAACATTGACAACACTTAAGGTAGACAGTTTAGTATTACAGTGTAACAAAGGGAGGAGTTGACACAGTTGATCAATGGGAAGTGTGTATTTGTCGCACGAGTGATAAGGATGGCCTTTCATGGTATTCTATTCTCTTATGGATATAGCTGCAATAAATGCACAGATAATTCTTGATGCACATAAGATAAATCCAGAAGAAGGGAGTGGTTTTTTCCTGTCAAGATTTGTCATTATTCCTTATGAAATCTCAGCTAGTGGAACGAGCCAATATTCCTTCACTTCCTGCTAACATAGTGACTTTCCTTAAGAAATACCGAAAGAACCAAGAGTTGAAAGAAAGGAGGAGCCTGCCAAATAAATAAATGGTGTGACATGTAAGCCAGTAAAAAGATTGTCATTTTATTTTCTAATGAGTGGTGTTGTAGATTGTGCACAAGAAACATTTTGGACTAGATTAATGTAAGTTAGCCACAGAAATAAAGTGATAAAATCAATTTACTTTGTTTAATTACATAGGGCTGTAACTCATAATGTAAATTTATCATTTGTTAATTAAACTAAAACTATAAATTAACTCATACAGCCTTACCTTGCTGTAAACAGCTACTCATTACATGTGTACAAAGTGCACTTTGCACCTGCTTGTGTTGTGTGCCCACTTGAGAGTTCATGGAAATTGAAAGAAAGCAGTATTTGCAAGCACCAAGATCTAATGTGGACCTGCTCATTATCGTACCTGTGAATATGGAGGGGGAATTGTGCAGTTGGGTTTGTGGGAATCTGATTGCAGTGAAGTAAGAAGAATAGAGAGAGAAAAAAAGGAGAGGTGCAGAGGAATATGTGTAATGTGTGAACGTATATGGATGATACAGCAGATATGCCAAGTATAAAGACTCGTCTGTAATGATCAAAATTTCTAGGCAAAATTTGCGGTGTAGTTGTGACCTGTGCTAAAATTATGGAATTTACCGATTTATTTATCTACTTTGGAAATATTTTTCATTGGATCATTTTATGAACTGTGATACATTCACAAATGATGTAACATCGTACCCTTCTATCAGCT